>CM063525.1:0-1375000 GCA_032199755.1 Ambrosia artemisiifolia
ACCCTAAACCCTAAACCCTAAACCCTAAACCCTAAACCCTAAACCCTAAACCCTAAACCCTAAACCCTAAACCCTAAACCCTAAACCCTAAACCCTAAACCCTAAACCCTAAACCCTAAACCCTAAACCCTAAACCCTAAACCCTAAACCCTAAACCCTAAACCCTAAACCCTAAACCCTAAACCCTAAACCCTAAACCCTAAACCCTAAACCCTAAACCCTAAACCCTAAACCCTAAACCCTAAACCCTAAACCCTAAACCCTAAACCCTAAACCCTAAACCCTAAACCCTAAACCCTAAACCCTAAACCCTAAACCCTAAACCCTAAACCCTAAACCCTAAACCTCTAAACCCTAAACCCTAAACCCTAAACCCTAAACCCTAAACCCTAAACCCTAAACCCTAAACCCTAAACCCTAAACCCTAAACCCTAAACCCTAAACCCTAAACCCTAAACCCTAAACCCTAAACCCTAAACCCTAAACCCTAAACCCTAAACCCTAAACCCTAAACCCTAAACCCTAAACCCTAAACCCTAAACCCTAAACCCTAAACCCTAAACCCTAAACCCTAAACCCTAAACCCTAAACCCTAAACCCTAAACCCTAAACCCTAAACCCTAAACCCTAAACCCTAAACCCTAAACCCTAAACCCTAAACCCTAAACCCTAAACCCTAAACCCTAAACCCTAAACCCTAAACCCTAAACCCTAAACCCTAAACCCTAAACCCTAAACCCTAAACCCTAAACCCTAAACCCTAAACCCTAAACCCTAAACCCTAAACCCTAAACCCTAAACCCTAAACCCTAAACCCTAAACCCTAAACCCTAAACCCTAAACCCTAAACCCTAAACCCTAAACCCTAAACCCTAAACCCTAAACCCTAAACCCTAAACCCTAAACCCTAAACCCTAAACCCTAAACCCTAAACCCTAAACCCTAAACCCTAAACCCTAAACCCTAAACCCTAAACCCTAAACCCTAAACCCTAAACCCTAAACCCTAAACCCTAAACCCTAAACCCTAAACCCTAAACCCTAAACCCTAAACCCTAAACCCTAAACCCTAAACCCTAAACCCTAAACCCTAAACCCTAAACCCTAAACCCTAAACCCTAAACCCTAAACCCTAAACCCTAAACCCTAAACCCTAAACCCTAAACCCTAAACCCTAAACCCTAAACCCTAAACCCTAAACCCTAAACCCTAAACCCTAAACCCTAAACCCTAAACCCTAAACCCTAAACCCTAAACCCTAAACCCTAAACCCTAAACCCTAAACCCTAAACCCTAAACCCTAAACCCTAAACCCTAAACCCTAAACCCTAAACCCTAAACCCTAAACCCTAAACCCTAAACCCTAAACCCTAAACCCTAAACCCTAAACCCTAAACCCTAAACCCTAAACCCTAAACCCTAAACCCTAAACCCTAAACCCTAAACCCTAAACCCTAAACCCTAAACCCTAAACCCTAAACCCTAAACCCTAAACCCTAAACCCTAAACCCTAAACCCTAAACCCTAAACCCTAAACCCTAAACCCTAAACCCTAAACCCTAAACCCTAAACCCTAAACCCTAAACCCTAAACCCTAAACCCTAAACCCTAAACCCTAAACCCTAAACCCTAAACCCTAAACCCTAAACCCTAAACCCTAAACCCTAAACCCTAAACCCTAAACCCTAAACCCTAAACCCTAAACCCTAAACCCTAAACCCTAAACCCTAAACCCTAAACCCTAAACCCTAAACCCTAAACCCTAAACCCTAAACCCTAAACCCTAAACCCTAAACCCTAAACCCTAAACCCTAAACCCTAAACCCTAAACCCTAAACCCTAAACCCTAAACCCTAAACCCTAAACCCTAAACCCTAAACCCTAAACCCTAAACCCTAAACCCTAAACCCTAAACCCTAAACCCTAAACCCTAAACCCTAAACCCTAAACCCTAAACCCTAAACCCTAAACCCTAAACCCTAAACCCTAAACCCTAAACCCTAAACCCTAAACCCTAAACCCTAAACCCTAAACCCTAAACCCTAAACCCTAAACCCTAAACCCTAAACCCTAAACCCTAAACCCTAAACCCTAAACCCTAAACCCTAAACCCTAAACCCTAAACCCTAAACCCTAAACCCTAAACCCTAAACCCTAAACCCTAAACCCTAAACCCTAAACCCTAAACCCTAAACCCTAAACCCTAAACCCTAAACCCTAAACCCTAAACCCTAAACCCTAAACCCTAAACCCTAAACCCTAAACCCTAAACCCTAAACCCTAAACCCTAAACCCTAAACCCTAAACCCTAAACCCTAAACCCTAAACCCTAAACCCTAAACCCTAAACCCTAAACCCTAAACCCTAAACCCTAAACCCTAAACCCTAAACCCTAAACCCTAAACCCTAAACCCTAAACCCTAAACCCTAAACCCTAAACCCTAAACCCTAAACCCTAAACCCTAAACCCTAAACCCTAAACCCTAAACCCTAAACCCTAAACCCTAAACCCTAAACCCTAAACCCTAAACCCTAAACCCTAAACCCTAAACCCTAAACCCTAAACCCTAAACCCTAAACCCTAAACCCTAAACCCTAAACCCTAAACCCTAAACCCTAAACCCTAAACCCTAAACCCTAAACCCTAAACCCTAAACCCTAAACCCTAAACCCTAAACCCTAAACCCTAAACCCTAAACCCTAAACCCTAAACCCTAAACCCTAAACCCTAAACCCTAAACCCTAAACCCTAAACCCTAAACCCTAAACCCTAAACCCTAAACCCTAAACCCTAAACCCTAAACCCTAAACCCTAAACCCTAAACCCTAAACCCTAAACCCTAAACCCTAAACCCTAAACCCTAAACCCTAAACCCTAAACCCTAAACCCTAAACCCTAAACCCTAAACCCTAAACCCTAAACCCTAAACCCTAAACCCTAAACCCTAAACCCTAAACCCTAAACCCTAAACCCTAAACCCTAAACCCTAAACCCTAAACCCTAAACCCTAAACCCTAAACCCTAAACCCTAAACCCTAAACCCTAAACCCTAAACCCTAAACCCTAAACCCTAAACCCTAAACCCTAAACCCTAAACCCTAAACCCTAAACCCTAAACCCTAAACCCTAAACCCTAAACCCTAAACCCTAAACCCTAAACCCTAAACCCTAAACCCTAAACCCTAAACCCTAAACCCTAAACCCTAAACCCTAAACCCTAAACCCTAAACCCTAAACCCTAAACCCTAAACCCTAAACCCTAAACCCTAAACCCTAAACCCTAAACCCTAAACCCTAAACCCTAAACCCTAAACCCTAAACCCTAAACCCTAAACCCTAAACCCTAAACCCTAAACCCTAAACCCTAAACCCTAAACCCTAAACCCTAAACCCTAAACCCTAAACCCTAAACCCTAAACCCTAAACCCTAAACCCTAAACCCTAAACCCTAAACCCTAAACCCTAAACCCTAAACCCTAAACCCTAAACCCTAAACCCTAAACCCTAAACCCTAAACCCTAAACCCTAAACCCTAAACCCTAAACCCTAAACCCTAAACCCTAAACCCTAAACCCTAAACCCTAAACCCTAAACCCTAAACCCTAAACCCTAAACCCTAAACCCTAAACCCTAAACCCTAAACCCTAAACCCTAAACCCTAAACCCTAAACCCTAAACCCTAAACCCTAAACCCTAAACCCTAAACCCTAAACCCTAAACCCTAAACCCTAAACCCTAAACCCTAAACCCTAAACCCTAAACCCTAAACCCTAAACCCTAAACCCTAAACCCTAAACCCTAAACCCTAAACCCTAAACCCTAAACCCTAAACCCTAAACCCTAAACCCTAAACCCTAAACCCTAAACCCTAAACCCTAAACCCTAAACCCTAAACCCTAAACCCTAAACCCTAAACCCTAAACCCTAAACCCTAAACCCTAAACCCTAAACCCTAAACCCTAAACCCTAAACCCTAAACCCTAAACCCTAAACCCTAAACCCTAAACCCTAAACCCTAAACCCTAAACCCTAAACCCTAAACCCTAAACCCTAAACCCTAAACCCTAAACCCTAAACCCTAAACCCTAAACCCTAAACCCTAAACCCTAAACCCTAAACCCTAAACCCTAAACCCTAAACCCTAAACCCTAAACCCTAAACCCTAAACCCTAAACCCTAAACCCTAAACCCTAAACCCTAAACCCTAAACCCTAAACCCTAAACCCTAAACCCTAAACCCTAAACCCTAAACCCTAAACCCTAAACCCTAAACCCTAAACCCTAAACCCTAAACCCTAAACCCTAAACCCTAAACCCTAAACCCTAAACCCTAAACCCTAAACCCTAAACCCTAAACCCTAAACCCTAAACCCTAAACCCTAAACCCTAAACCCTAAACCCTAAACCCTAAACCCTAAACCCTAAACCCTAAACCCTAAACCCTAAACCCTAAACCCTAAACCCTAAACCCTAAACCCTAAACCCTAAACCCTAAACCCTAAACCCTAAACCCTAAACCCTAAACCCTAAACCCTAAACCCTAAACCCTAAACCCTAAACCCTAAACCCTAAACCCTAAACCCTAAACCCTAAACCCTAAACCCTAAACCCTAAACCCTAAACCCTAAACCCTAAACCCTAAACCCTAAACCCTAAACCCTAAACCCTAAACCCTAAACCCTAAACCCTAAACCCTAAACCCTAAACCCTAAACCCTAAACCCTAAACCCTAAACCCTAAACCCTAAACCCTAAACCCTAAACCCTAAACCCTAAACCCTAAACCCTAAACCCTAAACCCTAAACCCTAAACCCTAAACCCTAAACCCTAAACCCTAAACCCTAAACCCTAAACCCTAAACCCTAAACCCTAAACCCTAAACCCTAAACCCTAAACCCTAAACCCTAAACCCTAAACCCTAAACCCTAAACCCTAAACCCTAAACCCTAAACCCTAAACCCTAAACCCTAAACCCTAAACCCTAAACCCTAAACCCTAAACCCTAAACCCTAAACCCTAAACCCTAAACCCTAAACCCTAAACCCTAAACCCTAAACCCTAAACCCTAAACCCTAAACCCTAAACCCTAAACCCTAAACCCTAAACCCTAAACCCTAAACCCTAAACCCTAAACCCTAAACCCTAAACCCTAAACCCTAAACCCTAAACCCTAAACCCTAAACCCTAAACCCTAAACCCTAAACCCTAAACCCTAAACCCTAAACCCTAAACCCTAAACCCTAAACCCTAAACCCTAAACCCTAAACCCTAAACCCTAAACCCTAAACCCTAAACCCTAAACCCTAAACCCTAAACCCTAAACCCTAAACCCTAAACCCTAAACCCTAAACCCTAAACCCTAAACCCTAAACCCTAAACCCTAAACCCTAAACCCTAAACCCTAAACCCTAAACCCTAAACCCTAAACCCTAAACCCTAAACCCTAAACCCTAAACCCTAAACCCTAAACCCTAAACCCTAAACCCTAAACCCTAAACCCTAAACCCTAAACCCTAAACCCTAAACCCTAAACCCTAAACCCTAAACCCTAAACCCTAAACCCTAAACCCTAAACCCTAAACCCTAAACCCTAAACCCTAAACCCTAAACCCTAAACCCTAAACCCTAAACCCTAAACCCTAAACCCTAAACCCTAAACCCTAAACCCTAAACCCTAAACCCTAAACCCTAAACCCTAAACCCTAAACCCTAAACCCTAAACCCTAAACCCTAAACCCTAAACCCTAAACCCTAAACCCTAAACCCTAAACCCTAAACCCTAAACCCTAAACCCTAAACCCTAAACCCTAAACCCTAAACCCTAAACCCTAAACCCTAAACCCTAAACCCTAAACCCTAAACCCTAAACCCTAAACCCTAAACCCTAAACCCTAAACCCTAAACCCTAAACCCTAAACCCTAAACCCTAAACCCTAAACCCTAAACCCTAAACCCTAAACCCTAAACCCTAAACCCTAAACCCTAAACCCTAAACCCTAAACCCTAAACCCTAAACCCTAAACCCTAAACCCTAAACCCTAAACCCTAAACCCTAAACCCTAAACCCTAAACCCTAAACCCTAAACCCTAAACCCTAAACCCTAAACCCTAAACCCTAAACCCTAAACCCTAAACCCTAAACCCTAAACCCTAAACCCTAAACCCTAAACCCTAAACCCTAAACCCTAAACCCTAAACCCTAAACCCTAAACCCTAAACCCTAAACCCTAAACCCTAAACCCTAAACCCTAAACCCTAAACCCTAAACCCTAAACCCTAAACCCTAAACCCTAAACCCTAAACCCTAAACCCTAAACCCTAAACCCTAAACCCTAAACCCTAAACCCTAAACCCTAAACCCTAAACCCTAAACCCTAAACCCTAAACCCTAAACCCTAAACCCTAAACCCTAAACCCTAAACCCTAAACCCTAAACCCTAAACCCTAAACCCTAAACCCTAAACCCTAAACCCTAAACCCTAAACCCTAAACCCTAAACCCTAAACCCTAAACCCTAAACCCTAAACCCTAAACCCTAAACCCTAAACCCTAAACCCTAAACCCTAAACCCTAAACCCTAAACCCTAAACCCTAAACCCTAAACCCTAAACCCTAAACCCTAAACCCTAAACCCTAAACCCTAAACCCTAAACCCTAAACCCTAAACCCTAAACCCTAAACCCTAAACCCTAAACCCTAAACCCTAAACCCTAAACCCTAAACCCTAAACCCTAAACCCTAAACCCTAAACCCTAAACCCTAAACCCTAAACCCTAAACCCTAAACCCTAAACCCTAAACCCTAAACCCTAAACCCTAAACCCTAAACCCTAAACCCTAAACCCTAAACCCTAAACCCTAAACCCTAAACCCTAAACCCTAAACCCTAAACCCTAAACCCTAAACCCTAAACCCTAAACCCTAAACCCTAAACCCTAAACCCTAAACCCTAAACCCTAAACCCTAAACCCTAAACCCTAAACCCTAAACCCTAAACCCTAAACCCTAAACCCTAAACCCTAAACCCTAAACCCTAAACCCTAAACCCTAAACCCTAAACCCTAAACCCTAAACCCTAAACCCTAAACCCTAAACCCTAAACCCTAAACCCTAAACCCTAAACCCTAAACCCTAAACCCTAAACCCTAAACCCTAAACCCTAAACCCTAAACCCTAAACCCTAAACCCTAAACCCTAAACCCTAAACCCTAAACCCTAAACCCTAAACCCTAAACCCTAAACCCTAAACCCTAAACCCTAAACCCTAAACCCTAAACCCTAAACCCTAAACCCTAAACCCTAAACCCTAAACCCTAAACCCTAAACCCTAAACCCTAAACCCTAAACCCTAAACCCTAAACCCTAAACCCTAAACCCTAAACCCTAAACCCTAAACCCTAAACCCTAAACCCTAAACCCTAAACCCTAAACCCTAAACCCTAAACCCTAAACCCTAAACCCTAAACCCTAAACCCTAAACCCTAAACCCTAAACCCTAAACCCTAAACCCTAAACCCTAAACCCTAAACCCTAAACCCTAAACCCTAAACCCTAAACCCTAAACCCTAAACCCTAAACCCTAAACCCTAAACCCTAAACCCTAAACCCTAAACCCTAAACCCTAAACCCTAAACCCTAAACCCTAAACCCTAAACCCTAAACCCTAAACCCTAAACCCTAAACCCTAAACCCTAAACCCTAAACCCTAAACCCTAAACCCTAAACCCTAAACCCTAAACCCTAAACCCTAAACCCTAAACCCTAAACCCTAAACCCTAAACCCTAAACCCTAAACCCTAAACCCTAAACCCTAAACCCTAAACCCTAAACCCTAAACCCTAAACCCTAAACCCTAAACCCTAAACCCTAAACCCTAAACCCTAAACCCTAAACCCTAAACCCTAAACCCTAAACCCTAAACCCTAAACCCTAAACCCTAAACCCTAAACCCTAAACCCTAAACCCTAAACCCTAAACCCTAAACCCTAAACCCTAAACCCTAAACCCTAAACCCTAAACCCTAAACCCTAAACCCTAAACCCTAAACCCTAAACCCTAAACCCTAAACCCTAAACCCTAAACCCTAAACCCTAAACCCTAAACCCTAAACCCTAAACCCTAAACCCTAAACCCTAAACCCTAAACCCTAAACCCTAAACCCTAAACCCTAAACCCTAAACCCTAAACCCTAAACCCTAAACCCTAAACCCTAAACCCTAAACCCTAAACCCTAAACCCTAAACCCTAAACCCTAAACCCTAAACCCTAAACCCTAAACCCTAAACCCTAAACCCTAAACCCTAAACCCTAAACCCTAAACCCTAAACCCTAAACCCTAAACCCTAAACCCTAAACCCTAAACCCTAAACCCTAAACCCTAAACCCTAAACCCTAAACCCTAAACCCTAAACCCTAAACCCTAAACCCTAAACCCTAAACCCTAAACCCTAAACCCTAAACCCTAAACCCTAAACCCTAAACCCTAAACCCTAAACCCTAAACCCTAAACCCTAAACCCTAAACCCTAAACCCTAAACCCTAAACCCTAAACCCTAAACCCTAAACCCTAAACCCTAAACCCTAAACCCTAAACCCTAAACCCTAAACCCTAAACCCTAAACCCTAAACCCTAAACCCTAAACCCTAAACCCTAAACCCTAAACCCTAAACCCTAAACCCTAAACCCTAAACCCTAAACCCTAAACCCTAAACCCTAAACCCTAAACCCTAAACCCTAAACCCTAAACCCTAAACCCTAAACCCTAAACCCTAAACCCTAAACCCTAAACCCTAAACCCTAAACCCTAAACCCTAAACCCTAAACCCTAAACCCTAAACCCTAAACCCTAAACCCTAAACCCTAAACCCTAAACCCTAAACCCTAAACCCTAAACCCTAAACCCTAAACCCTAAACCCTAAACCCTAAACCCTAAACCCTAAACCCTAAACCCTAAACCCTAAACCCTAAACCCTAAACCCTAAACCCTAAACCCTAAACCCTAAACCCTAAACCCTAAACCCTAAACCCTAAACCCTAAACCCTAAACCCTAAACCCTAAACCCTAAACCCTAAACCCTAAACCCTAAACCCTAAACCCTAAACCCTAAACCCTAAACCCTAAACCCTAAACCCTAAACCCTAAACCCTAAACCCTAAACCCTAAACCCTAAACCCTAAACCCTAAACCCTAAACCCTAAACCCTAAACCCTAAACCCTAAACCCTAAACCCTAAACCCTAAACCCTAAACCCTAAACCCTAAACCCTAAACCCTAAACCCTAAACCCTAAACCCTAAACCCTAAACCCTAAACCCTAAACCCTAAACCCTAAACCCTAAACCCTAAACCCTAAACCCTAAACCCTAAACCCTAAACCCTAAACCCTAAACCCTAAACCCTAAACCCTAAACCCTAAACCCTAAACCCTAAACCCTAAACCCTAAACCCTAAACCCTAAACCCTAAACCCTAAACCCTAAACCCTAAACCCTAAACCCTAAACCCTAAACCCTAAACCCTAAACCCTAAACCCTAAACCCTAAACCCTAAACCCTAAACCCTAAACCCTAAACCCTAAACCCTAAACCCTAAACCCTAAACCCTAAACCCTAAACCCTAAACCCTAAACCCTAAACCCTAAACCCTAAACCCTAAACCCTAAACCCTAAACCCTAAACCCTAAACCCTAAACCCTAAACCCTAAACCCTAAACCCTAAACCCTAAACCCTAAACCCTAAACCCTAAACCCTAAACCCTAAACCCTAAACCCTAAACCCTAAACCCTAAACCCTAAACCCTAAACCCTAAACCCTAAACCCTAAACCCTAAACCCTAAACCCTAAACCCTAAACCCTAAACCCTAAACCCTAAACCCTAAACCCTAAACCCTAAACCCTAAACCCTAAACCCTAAACCCTAAACCCTAAACCCTAAACCCTAAACCCTAAACCCTAAACCCTAAACCCTAAACCCTAAACCCTAAACCCTAAACCCTAAACCCTAAACCCTAAACCCTAAACCCTAAACCCTAAACCCTAAACCCTAAACCCTAAACCCTAAACCCTAAACCCTAAACCCTAAACCCTAAACCCTAAACCCTAAACCCTAAACCCTAAACCCTAAACCCTAAACCCTAAACCCTAAACCCTAAACCCTAAACCCTAAACCCTAAACCCTAAACCCTAAACCCTAAACCCTAAACCCTAAACCCTAAACCCTAAACCCTAAACCCTAAACCCTAAACCCTAAACCCTAAACCCTAAACCCTAAACCCTAAACCCTAAACCCTAAACCCTAAACCCTAAACCCTAAACCCTAAACCCTAAACCCTAAACCCTAAACCCTAAACCCTAAACCCTAAACCCTAAACCCTAAACCCTAAACCCTAAACCCTAAACCCTAAACCCTAAACCCTAAACCCTAAACCCTAAACCCTAAACCCTAAACCCTAAACCCTAAACCCTAAACCCTAAACCCTAAACCCTAAACCCTAAACCCTAAACCCTAAACCCTAAACCCTAAACCCTAAACCCTAAACCCTAAACCCTAAACCCTAAACCCTAAACCCTAAACCCTAAACCCTAAACCCTAAACCCTAAACCCTAAACCCTAAACCCTAAACCCTAAACCCTAAACCCTAAACCCTAAACCCTAAACCCTAAACCCTAAACCCTAAACCCTAAACCCTAAACCCTAAACCCTAAACCCTAAACCCTAAACCCTAAACCCTAAACCCTAAACCCTAAACCCTAAACCCTAAACCCTAAACCCTAAACCCTAAACCCTAAACCCTAAACCCTAAACCCTAAACCCTAAACCCTAAACCCTAAACCCTAAACCCTAAACCCTAAACCCTAAACCCTAAACCCTAAACCCTAAACCCTAAACCCTAAACCCTAAACCCTAAACCCTAAACCCTAAACCCTAAACCCTAAACCCTAAACCCTAAACCCTAAACCCTAAACCCTAAACCCTAAACCCTAAACCCTAAACCCTAAACCCTAAACCCTAAACCCTAAACCCTAAACCCTAAACCCTAAACCCTAAACCCTAAACCCTAAACCCTAAACCCTAAACCCTAAACCCTAAACCCTAAACCCTAAACCCTAAACCCTAAACCCTAAACCCTAAACCCTAAACCCTAAACCCTAAACCCTAAACCCTAAACCCTAAACCCTAAACCCTAAACCCTAAACCCTAAACCCTAAACCCTAAACCCTAAACCCTAAACCCTAAACCCTAAACCCTAAACCCTAAACCCTAAACCCTAAACCCTAAACCCTAAACCCTAAACCCTAAACCCTAAACCCTAAACCCTAAACCCTAAACCCTAAACCCTAAACCCTAAACCCTAAACCCTAAACCCTAAACCCTAAACCCTAAACCCTAAACCCTAAACCCTAAACCCTAAACCCTAAACCCTAAACCCTAAACCCTAAACCCTAAACCCTAAACCCTAAACCCTAAACCCTAAACCCTAAACCCTAAACCCTAAACCCTAAACCCTAAACCCTAAACCCTAAACCCTAAACCCTAAACCCTAAACCCTAAACCCTACCCCTCTATCATTTGCACACTCCTCGTTCTCTCTCTTACCCGGCGATTTTGGCGATTCAGGCGAATTCCTTTTTTTCCCGCTTTTTCTTCGTTTTCTTCCTCAGATTGTTCAATCTTCTCACTGATTAACAATCTTCGTTCATTGATTGTTGATCTAATCAATGATTCCAGTGCTGCAAATGGGTAATTCGAATCATTTGAAGGCAAAACCACCTGATCCTGTGTCGAATACTCAGGGGTTTCATTTATCATCTGATATCGTCATGGATTCTCAATTATCTGGTGATTCGATGCAAATTAACAATGGTGAGCTAAAGAAAAAGTCATCGGAATCCTGTTTGAAGAATATTGCTACTGTTCCATTGGTTCGTAACCCCTGTTCAGACATTTGGTCTTTGAATGAGCAAGGGTTGGTTCCTAATGTGTTTGCTGAGTCGTTTGCTTATAATAACAAGTTCTATAACAATTCTGAGGCTGATTCAGGGAAGCACATGATTCGAATTCTGATTTCGAACAAAAATGGAACTCCTGTTTATGCATCTATCCCTGCTCCTGAGGGTCCTCTGTCTGCTTTTAGTCCTGTCCTTGAAGGTATGATCCTTAGATTCATTGGCAACTCTGAATTGGACCCTGTTTTTACTAGGTATATGCATATCTTTTTGTTACAATCTGTGAGTAATGCTGATTTTGAAGAGGAGTTTAAGAAGCTTATGGTTAAAATTGGCTCTGAATTTGTCATTAGAAGAGATTGTAAACTGTTGGAAGATGTATGGTTTGACATTGATTCTGTTAAGTGGTTGACTGTTGATTGTAAGGGTCTATCTACTGTTGTGCCTTTGTTCTCTGATAGTATTGATGTTGAATTCCATAGGAGTTGTAGTGAGAGGTTCAGGGATGGTGGACAAGGGGGAAATGTTGAGAGTTTTTTTGGAACAGGGGACAAAATGGTGTTAGCATTAGCTGCTGCTTTTAATGATCAGTGGTCTAGTGGCTGGCATAAGATCATATGTGGATTTAGAAGGTTTGGGCAGAATTCAGGGGTTCAAAGCTCTGAGCAGGTTGATATGGAGCAGGAGAATAATATGGAGATGGCTGAGACTCTGGCTTTATTGCTTAAGAGGAAGATTTTGTATAGGGAGAAAGTGCTATATGATATTCAAAACTGTTTTATTGATGAAACTCCGGAGTGTATAACCAAGGGTGCTGGGAAGAAAAGGAGGGCTGTGCCTGAAAAACCACCTGACTTGGTTGTCACACCTCTGGGAAAAAGAGTGATAAATCTGTTAAAGTACAAAAGAGAGGGGGAGAATGCTAGAAAGAGGGGTATTAAAGCTTGTAAAGAGTTTGTGAAGGCAGGGTTCAACTTGGGTAAATCCTCTGAGTTGCCTGATGGTATGTCTGGTCCTTCATTTTACTATGAAACTGTCACATTTGGTGAGAACTGTTTTAATGAATTGGAGTTGGAGGAGACTATTACTGCCATGGATAATGATGGGAAGGAGGAAGAGTCTGTTCTGAAAGGTCCTAAGATTGGGGACAAAGTGAGTAAGAAAGTTTATGTCAAGAAGACTATGAAGGAAATTATGGATGCTATGAAGAATAGGCTGCATAAGTTTAAGATTATGTGCAGGCCTAAGGAATGCAAACTGGGTTCTGTTCCTAATTCCCTGGCAGAAGGCATCTTAGGGTCTATTCCTATTGTGCCTAATGTGGTATTTGATGCCAAGATTGATGAATCTGGCAAGGTTATTAGTAGTATTGAAAAGACTATTGCTGAGCAGGTTGTGGTAATGGAAAAACAGAAGGCTGAATTGGATAAGCAGAAGAGGGAGTTAGAAGTTAAAAGTTTAGAGTTGGCAAGATTACAGGTGGAAATTAATAATCAGGGGAAGGAAGGGCAATCTAATCTGAAGAATAAGGAGGATCAGGGTAGTGCTGGGGAGGCTAGTGTGTCATATGCCAGGGCTGTTACTGGGAAAGACAGGGATAAGGTGGTGAATTCTATTTCTTATGTTGAGCCCACTGTGTTAGAGACTGGGGAAAAAGTCATCTTAATAAAGAAGGAAGCTGTTGCTGCTATTAGAGAGAAGTATAAAATGTACTTATATGGGTATTTTGTGGGGACTGACTGTACTTTGTCTTGGGCTAGATTTCATCTCCTGAGGATGTGGAAGGTTTATGGTCTGGTTGAGGTTACTTCTAATGGCAATGGTATCTTCTACTTTAAGTTTAAATCTGAAAAAGGTATTGAGGATGTCTTGAAAGCTGGGCCTTGGACCATAAGAACCATTCCCCTCTGTTTGAAAAGGTGGGAAGCAGGTGTTAATCTTGCAAAACCGGAGCCTAAGTCTGTTCCTGTCTGGATTACAGTTAGTGGAATACCTGCTGAGTTGTGGGATAAGGAAGGTTTATGTGGTATAGGGAGTTGTATAGGGAATCCCATCACGTTTGATGCTGTGACTATTGACAAGTGTGCTAAAGGTGACTCAGCTAATTTTGCTAGGATTCTGGTGGATACTCCTGTTTTGGATGTGTATCCTATTTCTGTTAAAGCATTGTATGTTGGAGAAGAGAGTGGTGTGCAGTCAACAGTAGATATAAAGATATCTTATCCTAAAATGCCTGTTAACTGCAGGCATTGCAGGGTGTATGGTCATAGGTTTGAAGACTGTATGGTTAGGGAATTAACTGATGAGGAAAAGCAGGCTAGACAAAAGAAAGCTGAAGACATGAAGAATAATGGGGCAGAATTGAAGAAGAGTATCCAGTTTGATGATGAGGGTTATCAGGTTGTGGGCAGAAGGAATGTTTTGAAGCCTGTCACTAATCCACATATGAAGAATGGACAGGGTAGTAGTGGAACTGTTAAGGGTAATAATGCCCAGAATGTAGGAGCTGGAAAAGAGAATATGCAGAACAGGCAGAATGCTAGTTCCAGTAAGAATCAGACTAGTCTAAATGTGCAGCAGGGTGCAGGGAGTCAGGGGTCTAAAAAGGGCAATGGAGGTGTGAAGGGTAATCAAGGGGGAATCCAGGGCAACAAGGGTATGAGAACTTCAGGGCAGGAATATAGGGTCAAGAATATTAACAGGAATCAAGCTACTAATGGAGATATGGGTGGTATTGAGGTGAGGAATCCTTTTGAAGTTTTAGAAGATCTGAGTAGTGCTGTGGATGAGGATGCTTTGATGGCTGATAGGCAAGAGGATGGTGCTAGACCTACAGTTGCTGATAGTGTCAAGAGAGAGAAGATCATTACTCAGTCTTTGGATGATTACTATAAGGGGATTTCAGAAGAGCAGAAGAAGGAGCTGATGGATTATATCAACAATCAGGAAGTTCCAAAAAGGGAAGTTGCCTCTTCCTGGTCTTTTGCTCAATCTAAATTCTTTTCTATTATGTGTAGTAAGTATGAATTTCTTGCAGGATTGAAATGCTTGACACAAGATTTGGAAGAGGATGAGGATGTCAGTTCAGAAGATAATGAGATTGGGGGATTCATGAAGATTGATGGTGATAGTCCAGTGCAGAAGGGGCAGGAATTGCATTCTTCTGAGGAAAAGAAGGTTTCCCAATGAATGTTCAAAACTTGAATATTTTAGCTTGGAATGTTAGAGGTATGTCTAACACTTCTAAGCAAAATGAGATTATGGAATTACTGAATGATAAGCAAGTTAGTATTTGTTGTTTATTGGAGTCTCATGTGAAGGGGAATAATTTGAATAAGGTGTGTAGTAAAGTTTTGAATGGCTGGGATTGGGTTTCAAATAAGGAATATTGTGCCAACTGGGTTAGAATTATTATAGGATGGAGAGGTAACTTGGTGGATGTTATGGTGATAGAGTGTACTTCCCAGGTTATACACTGTTTTATTAGGCCTAAGGATGGTAGAGCAGGGTTCTTCTGCTCCTTTGTTTATGGGTTTGTTAAGTATCCTTTGAGAAGACCCCTGTGGCAAGACCTGATGATGTTTGGGAAGACTGTTAGGATGGAACCTTGGTTGCTGATGGGGGACTTTAATGCAGTGTTGGATCCTAGTGAAAATTCTATGGGGTCTTCATTGGTGACTAGTGCTATGTTGGATTTTAGGGAGTGCTGTGGGGAATTAGGAGTGGATGATGTGCCTTCAGCTGGTTTAAGGTATACCTGGAACAAATCGCCTGGTAAGACCAATGGGTTACTTAAGAAGTTAGACAGAATTATGTGTAATGAGAGCTTTATGAATACCTTTAAAGACTTCTCTGCTGTCTTTCTGCCATTTCTAACCTCAGACCATGCTCCTGGGCTTATTTCGTTTAAGGGTAATCAAGTGTGGAAACCAAGGCCTTTTAAGTTCATGAATTATTTGGCTAGTAATCCTAAGTTTATGCCTATTGTGGAAGCTGCTTGGAAGGCCAATGTGAGAGGCTGTCATATGTTCTCTCTTGTTTCTAAGCTTAAGAGCCTCAAGAAACCGTTTAGGAAGCTGGGTAGGGAGCAGGGTGATTTACATGAGAAAGTGCAAACCTTAACTAAGGAGTTGGGGAAGATCCAGGAGGAAATGGTTAAAGATCCTCACAATGGGCATCTTAGAGAAGAAGAGGTGAGAAGGGTTAAGGCTTTAAAGGAGGCTTCTTTGAATGAAGAACTGTTTCTAAAGCAAAGGGCAAAAGTGGAATGGTTGAAAGCTGGGGATCAAAACACTGCTTATTTTCACAAAGCAGTTAAAGGCAAATTAAGTAGGAGCAGGATTAATTCTGTTCTGGATGGTAGTGGGAATTACTTTGAAGGTGGCCTGGTTGGGGATGTTTTTGTTAAACATTTTGAGGGATTCATGGGTAAGAATGTTCCTGTTCAAAGAATTAGGGATGCTGATTCTTTATTCTCTACTGTTCTCCCTCCTGAGGCTGCTGAGGCAATGGTAAAAGAGGTTTCTGATGAGGAGGTTAAACAAGCTATCTTTGCTATTGATGATGACAAAGCTCCTGGACCAGATGGCTTTTCTTCTAAATTCTTTAAGGCTGCATGGGCTATTGTGGGCAAGGAAGTGTGTGCTGCTGTGAAAGAGTTCTTTCATAATGGAAAGCTGCTTAAAGAGGTAAATGCTACTCTGATCTCTTTAGTTCCTAAATGTACTAATCCTAGGAGTGTCTCTGATTATAGACCAATTGCTTGCTGTAATGTTCTGTATAAATGTATCACTAAAATTTTACGTGAAAGAATGAAAGGGTCTTTAGGGGTGATAGTGGATGATTGCCAGAGTGCTTTCATTCCTGGGAGGCAAATTAGTGATAATATTTTACTTTCACAAGAACTGCTAAGGAATTATCATAGGAAGGTTTGGGAACCCAGGGTAGCTTTGAAAATTGATTTGCAGAAAGCTTATGATACTGTAAACCATGGCTTTGTTGAGTTATGCCTTGTTAGGTTTGGATTCCATCCTTGTATGATTAGTTGGATTATGACCTGTCTTAGATCAGCTGCTTATTCTATTAATGTTAATGGTGAAAGTTTTGGGTATTTTAATGGTCTGAGGGGTCTTAGACAAGGGGATCCTATGTCCCCTTACCTGTTTACAATTGTCATGCAAGTGTTGAAATTAATTCTTGATAGGAGGATAGCTGAGAGTGGTGAGTTTAAGTACCATTGGAAATGTAGTGGCCTTAGGTTAACTCATGTCTGCTTTGCTGATGATTTGTTAGTTTTTGCACATGCTGATGTAAATTCTATCAGTATAGTTAAGGCTGCCCTTGAAGAGTTTAGTGGAGTTTCAGGTCTTATGCCTAATCTAGGGAAGAGCACTATGTATTTTGGAAATGTCCCTAACTCTTTGCAGGAAAGGATTGTCCAGTTGCTCCCTTTTAAAGTGGGGAGTTTGCCAGTCAGATACCTTGGGGTGCCTTTGCTGTCAAAGAGGCTATACTCAAAGGATTGTACTATTTTGGTTGACAAAGTGAGGAAAAAGCTGGATGATTGGAAGAACAAGTCATTGTCTTTTGCAGGCAGATTGCAACTAATAAAGTCTGTCTTATCTTCTATGCAAGTTTATTGGGCCTCAGTCTTCCTTCTTCCTGTGAACATAATTGAGGATATAGAGAGGCTAATGGGGAGATTTCTATGGAGTCATGCTGATCCAGTCAAGGGCAGAGTGAGAGTGTCTTGGGAGAATGTGTGTTTTCCTAAACACCAAGGGGGTCTGGGAATAAAGTCTTTAAGGGTAAAGAATAAAGCTCTCCTTTCTAGACATATTTGGAGTATTATATCTGGGAAGGAAACAATCTGGACAAGGTGGGTGAAGGAAAATAAGCTTAGAGGGATCAGTTTTTGGGGGATCAGGAAGATAGAGGGGGCTTGCTGGAGTTGGAAGAGTTTGTTAGATAGCAGGAATGAAATGTGGGCCCATTGTCTGCAAAGCTTAGGTGATGGGTGTGATACTTCAGTTTGGTATGACAATTGGTGTCCTCTAAGCCCTTTGTCATTCTTTATATCACCAAGAGAGATTCACAGGGCTGGATTTAGTTTGGGTACCAAGGTTGCTGAGGTGATCTCTAATGGAAACTGGAGGTGGCCAGAGGAGTGGAGAAGGAAATTTCCATGTTTGTTTTCTTTGACACCCCCTAACCTGATTCATGGTAAGAAAGATATCACATTTTGGAAAACCAACCAGGAGACATTGGAGTCTTTTTCTACTAAAGCTGCATTTAAAGATTTAAGCCTGTCTAAGCCAGATGCTCCTTGGGCAAAACTGGTTTGGTTTAGTCAAGCTATACCCAGGCACTCCTTTACTTTGTGGTTAGCTATTCAAGAGAGGTTGTTAACTCAGGATAGGTTGGTTAGATGGGATGCCAAGGATGTGCTATGGTGTGGTTTTTGTGGTGTTGAAAGAGACAGTCATGACCATCTGTTCTTTCAGTGTAATTATCCTTCAGAAGTATGGAAGAGGTTAAAGGATATTGCTGAATTGAGCCAATTTCCTGACAGGCTGGAGGATTGTGTTAATAGCCTGACTGAATTGCCCATGAAGAATACCATTAGAAGCATTATACAAAGGCTGATGTTGGCTTCTATAGTATATTATCTTTGGCAGGAAAGAAATCTCAGGCTTTTTCAAAAGAAATCCAGAAGTGTTGATGACTTATGCAAGCTCATTCAAGAAACTGTGAGACTGAAACTGTTGGGGTTAAGGATTAAAGCCTCAAAGAGCAGCATTCAGTTAAGCAGAAGATGGGGTTTCAAGATGGAATGGAAGGATCCTTCAAAACAGGTTTGATGATTTGGTTAATTTCTTTTTTATTAGTTTTGGTTACATGGGAGGGTGGATTTTTGGGTTGGGTTTACATCAGGGATGGTTTGTTACCATGGGGTCTAGTTTGTTTTTGTAAGCTGCTTTATAACATATTGGTTAATTTGGTAAATCTGGTTTTGGGTTGGGTTACTGTCATAATGATATGGATCATTTATTTTAATATAATGGTCAGGACAGATTTTGGGCAGGGAGGGATTATGGGTATCTTGGATGGTGAAAGGTGGTCATTTCAGCTCTGGGTAGTGCTCTGGTGTGGGGAAACCCATGCTTCCTGGTGCTTTAGTCACCTTTTGCTCTTCTTTTTATTTTTGTCCTGGTGTGTTAATAATGTTAGGTGGTGTTCTGTTCTGCTGATATTTAAACCTCGTATAAGGTCTAGTATCAGTTCTGTCCTTTATGAGAAGGGATTAGGATTGTATGGTCTTGGGATGAGACAAAACCTGGGAGTTATATGGATGGAACAAGGTCATATCTTTAGGTTCATGTCCTTTGTTATGTCTTTTATAGTTTTTAGATCTGGATATGACCTTGAAACCTTGTTATTTTGTTCCTTCTTAAGCCTTTTCTTGGTTTGGTGTCTTGAGTCCTTTACATCCTTTTGGATGAGGGGGGAGGGTTCTTATGGGAATCAAGGAGTTATTTGGTGGACTAAAAGCCTATGGGTAGTAGCCTTAGATCTTAGTTCCTACCCTGTGTTCTGTGTTTGGTGTGTTCTTCATACACCTGTGGTTTTAATATTGTGTTTAAAACATAGGAATATAGGATATTGCATACATGATAGTTCCTCTTTAGCTATCATGAATGTTCTCACCTTAACCTTTGGGGTCTTAGGTTTTTATGTGCAGGAGGTTTGCACTAGCCTTGGAGAGATAAGGAAGCATTGTTCCCCTGCTGTTAGGACATTGTTCCCCTTCATTTCCTGGTTTTTTGTTTTGATTTTATTGCTTTCTAGAACTGTGCAGAGGAACAAAAACCTGTTTAATAATAGTGTGTGTTTTGGTGTTGACCTGTGTGAGTTTTATGAGCTCTTGCTCATGGGAGGGGGGTCTATTATGGGTTATGGTGGCATCTGGAGACTTAAAAAACGTTGGGTAGAGATCTGGTTTCATTTCTCTTCTGCTCTCTTTCTTTCCTTGTTTGTCATGTCTTACTTGCTTTCTGTTCTGGGAAAGGGGGGTGGGTTACATAAATATCTATGGGTTGTTATCCTGTGCAGAGAACTTGGTCCATTATTGACACTCTGGCATAGGTCTGCGTTATATGATTGGTGGTTAGGATTATTGAGGCTCGTGGGGAGCATACACAAGGGAGATATAAGGCTGGACTGTACTGTTGGCTATAGGACATTATTTTCTCTTTGTTTTTTGTTTCTAGCACTATCCAACAGTATGGGAACCCTCAAAATCATCTTGGTAATCTTTCTGAGCCTGTTTTCTTGCTTTTTAATCTTTGAGTCTGTTGTGTCAATCCCACTTGGGATCTGTCAGGGATGGGTCAATTTGGGTTGGGGTGATAGCATAAGGAACTGTGGTTTTGAAGTTATGGATATCCTTAATCATGGTAAGGAGCTTAGCTTTGATCATATTTGGGAACAGCTGTGGGATAAAGAGGTTAAGAAGATTCATAGGGGTAGATCTGTCTTTATGCAAGGGGTTATTTTAGAAGACTGTAAGACTTTTGGTCTATGGGAATGGAGAGGATTGTGTAAAGCTTTCAATTCTATTATGCAGCTGCTGGCTAGGTATGGTGATCTGTTATTGTGGGTTAGTGGGAACATAGAGGGGTTAGAAATTAATGGCTCTAAGGTGCTTAGTACTGCCACTAAACTGGTGGAGGTTTGTAAAGGGTACAAGCATCCTTGTTGCTTATTAGTTGCAGCCTATGCTTTTAGCAAGCTGCCTTTGTTCTTGATATTCAGTATCAAGAGTAATGTCTATACTCTATCTTACTGGCATATTTGGGGGTCTATAGGAGTGCACTTGGCTATGCATTCAGGAGAGATAATATGTTTAAAGACTGGTTTATTTGTTATTCCTATAGATGCATATGGATGCCTGTTCCATATGACCATTCTGGACAGGTTGTTTGGTGTCTGGGTGGCCTCATTATGTCTGTTGTTTTTTGGAATTTTGAGTTGTGAATTGGCTTTATTGATCATATTAATATGGATGGTTCTGAAAAGTGTTAGTGTTATAGCCTTATGCTTATGGCTGGAAGGTCTTGATAATGGTTTT
The DNA here is from genome assembly GCA_032199755.1 of Ambrosia artemisiifolia. Lineage (NCBI taxonomy): Eukaryota > Viridiplantae > Streptophyta > Magnoliopsida > Asterales > Asteraceae > Ambrosia > Ambrosia artemisiifolia. Next base: position 21,077 of record CM063525.1, read on the forward strand.
GATAGTGGGCTTAAGAGAAGTTGGATCTGGTGTGGTAACAAGGTTGAATGTCATGTTAAGGGATCAGATTTAAAAGAGAGGAGGTTTGTTAGGTGCTGGTTTAAAGACTGGATGATTGTTGGATGTATGGGTTTTGATCAGGTGGGTTGGATTATAAGGGGTAGTATGGATACTGAATGGGCTAATTTTGGATTGTTAAGGTTGTATACTGGGTTGTTATTGTTATTGGATTGGGCAGGCTGGAAGGATGTATATGGTGGGCCGGTTATTATGGGTGTTATGGGTTTTAGTAGGTTAATAAATCTTGGGCTGGAACTTGTCAGATCTGGGCTTATGGTGGTTAGAAAAGATTGTTTGTTTGTGGGCCGAAGGATTGTGGAATGGTCACTACGGAGTTTGGGCCTTATTGGGTATATGGGACAAGGGATATGGAGGAGTCCGATTGGTGGTAGTGGGCTTATGGAGTTGCAGCTGAAATGGACGGACTGGCCTAATTTGCGAGGGATATTATATGATTGGGCTTTTGGTGGGATGTGTTTGTTCCGGATTTATGTCTTGGAACTTTGTTGGGCTTTTAATATTGTCTTTGGGCTTAGGTTTTTATTGTTAGTTATAGCCCGTTTTTATTTTTATGTTTTTGTTTGTTTCTCTTTTTGGTCTAACTTAAGATCTTGGGTCTATGTCCCGGGTCTTGGTTAGGCTTTGTCTTGTACTTCTTTTTGATCAATAAATGTTTGCCGGGGTTCTTCCCCTTTTCCCAAAAAAAAACCCTAAACCCTAAACCCTAAACCCTAAACCCTAAACCCTAAACCCTAAACCCTAAACCCTAAGGAATTTCATTCGGTCAAATTTTTTCTCTCTCTAACTTTCTCTCTCTAGAATCCTCTCTACCCGGCGATCGTGTTCTTCGTGTACTGTTTGATCGATTTCCGATCAGATTACACCTTCAATTCATTGATTTCTGCTTACAATCAATGAGTTCTTTGATCGGTGAACATAATCCGTATCATTTGGAAGCTAAACCACCCGATATTGTTGATTTTTCGAAGAATTTGAGCTCAGGAGCTTCGGTTCTTCAAAACCCGTTGAATCCTTTGATTTCAACTGATTCGTCCATGTTAATGGATAATTCTGATACGAATTCGATCCTTAATCATCAACAAACCACTGAATCAATTCAATTGCCATCCAATTTCATCCAATCATCTGAATTTGAAATTTCTCTGAAATCGCCTAAATCGCCTTCAACCTCTGAATCTTCTAAATTGGCTTCTGAGCTTCGTTTCACTTCTGAATTGATGTCGTTCATGTCTGTTTGGCGTAATCACTTGATGCTGGAACGGGAAAACAACATGAACATGAATCTGAAGGATCCGATGATTGTTGAAATGAAGAACAGGATGGTTAACTGGCAATTCTATGGTTCGGAACAGTGTAAGATTGCTTCTGCAACTATTGAGGAAGCAATTCAGGTATTGATTAACAAATCTTACTCTGATAATTCATTTGTACCTGCTATGAACTGGTTCTTCACTATGAATGTTATGAATTTGGGATTTGAGTTGAGGTTTGGGGAGATGCTGTTCAAGGTGATGGATTCTGATAATAATAGCTGTTCTTCTAATATGATTACTGATGATAGTGCTATTAGTGAGGAATGTATGCAACTGATAAAATTTGTTGTGAATGCTTATCATAACAATGAAACTAGGAGGTTGAGAGTTGTTTGCTCTGATGTGAATCTGAATGATATTGAAACCATTAGTAAGAGTAAGTCAGGTAGGGTAGACAATAGGATGACAAAGAATGAGGGTAGTAAACTTCAGGAAATTGAGGAGAAGACAGAACCTGTGTTTGATGTTTGCATGCAGCAGGAGGCTAAGATAGAGGATAATGAATGGAAGTTCATTAGCAATGAGCAGGTTAGAGTGAATGATGAGATAATCCAGAAAGCTTTACAGGTTTTAATTCATAAAACCTCTGATAACCCTGTGTTTGAGCCTGCTATGCAACAATTTATGTCCATTAATATGTTGAACCCTGTGTTTGAAAAGTGTTTTGGGGAATTGTTGGTTAGATCTTATGTTATGGATGCTGTGGAAAGCAAGGGCAGGGATATGGAACTTGAGGAGTTTATGGCTTTCATTATTGAGTGTTTTGATTCTGGGGCCATAAAGAACTTAAGATTGGGTAGTGGTAAGGGCATAACTAAGATGGAAAATGTTAGAATGAATAGTGATGGGAGAGCTTCTGATCAGGGGGGAAAGACTGCTAATGAGAGTTTGTTCAAACCAGTGGCATTGGATGATCATTTTGTTGAAACTTTGGTAGTGGCCTTTCACCAACATTATCAGAGATTGTTCTGTGCAACTAAAGAGAATGAGGTTGAAGATCTCTTTGAGTTTGATATGAACATCATTAAGGCATTGTCTAGATGGGTTTTTTGTAAGGAAGGGCCTAATGAGATTAATGCTAATGGGGATCCTGGGGTCAAAAGAAGGGTGAAATCTGAGGAAGGTGTGGAAGCTGAGGGTAAAAGGGTCAAGCAGGCCCCAGCAGAGAACAGTGTTAGTATGACAACCCCTAAAAAGGAGTTCATGGTTACTACTGAGGGTAAAAGGATAATGAAGATTTTAAAATCTAAAAATAGAAGTATTAGGAAGAGGTTTGTGTTTGACAAAGATGCTGCTGTTCCTGTCTTTCCAGTATTTAGGGTGGGTGTGGCCTATGAGTCCATTGGGACTACTCCTGTTTCTGAAATGACTGTTGATCAGATAATGAAGGAGATAAATGATTTGAAGAAAATGGGAGGGGTTAAGGAAGAATCTGGAGGTTTTAAAACAGCTAGTGGGTTGATTTTTGATCCTTTAGATGACAAATCTGGGTCTGAGCAGGAGGTTGGGTTTCAGGGGTCAGAATACACAGCCAAAGAAGCTAGAGAGTTGTTTAAAAAGAAGAAGATTAGGATGAAAGAGCTGGTGGTGGGTCTGGGTAAGGCTAAGGAGTTGCAAGCTAAGAAAGAACAGGAAGTGATAGATAAAGGCAAGGGGATTTTACAAGAGTCCTCAATTCTGGGGGCTGCTCCTCCTAAGATTGCTGTGTTCAAGGCTCAGGCTACCACTCCTAAAGATTTGCTGAATGATACTATGTTGGAGACTAATGTGCAGACAGAACAGGAGGGCACTGCAGGTAAGATTTCTTATGCTAAAGCTGTTAAGGGTGATAATGTCACATTGGTTAATAATCAAATTGTTTTCTGTCCCCCTGTCACTCTTGACAATGGGGAAAAAGTAGTTATGATAAAAAAGGAGTTTGTGGAAAAGGTTAAACAGATTTATTCTAATCATCTGTATGGGTATTTTGTGGGGGCCTTTTGTTCAATTGCTTGGGTTAGATTTAACCTGTTTAAAATGTGGAAGAAGTATGGGATTGAGGATATATCTACTAATGGGAAGGGGTTGTTTTACTTTAAATTTTCTAAAAATGAGGGGATGCTAGATGCTTTGAAAGCAGGTCCTTGGGTGGTTAATAATATTCCTCTAGTTTTGCACAAGTGGGAAGCAGGATCAGCCATTGTTAAGAATGAACCTGAGAAAGTTCCAGTGTGGGTCTTATTCAAGGAGGTACCTCTAGAGTTATGGAATGTGCAGGGGTTATGTGAAGTTGCCAGCTGTGTTGGGAAGCCTTTGCTGTTTGATAATATCACAGTGGACAAGTGTTTGAATTCTGATGTTAAAGCTGGATTTGCTAGAATTCTTGTTGAAATATCTGCTGCTGATGCTCACCCTAATGTTGTCAGGGCTTTTTATCCCACAGAGGATGAGCATGAAGTCAAGGGGAAGGATGTTAGAGTGGCTGAGATTGTGGTTGAATATCAGAAGATCCCTACTAACTGTTCTTTTTGTAAGGTTTTTGGACATTCTTTTGCAGGTTGCAATAGCAGGGAGCTCACAGAAGAGGAGAAGATTGCTAGAGAGAAAGCTGCTGCTTTGAAGAAGGAGGAGGCAAGTGGATCAGCTGGGAAGGGTAGCATTGATGAGGAAGGCTATCAAAAAGTGTGGAATAAGAGCATGGCAGCAAGGAACCAGGGTAAAGCATCTAACCAAGCTAGAAATGGAACTGGGAATGGGGCTTATGGAGTTGGTACTTTGAGGCAGAGGAATATGGGTATGAGAAATGAAGTTAAAGAGGCTAAGTTGCAGGAGAGGATTAAAAGCTTTAAAACAAAGCAGGCTCAAATGGAGTATGAAGAAAATCAGAAGAAGGGAAGGAATGATGCAATGAAAGCTTCATCTTCTAAATCTGGGGAGAGGGTTAAACAGAGAAGTGGTAGTGGGAATAATGGTGGTAATATGGGTAATATGAGGATGCAGAACAATAGTATTAGGGGCAAGAAGGTAGGTGGGGAAGAGTATGTTATGAAGATCAATAACAGTTTTAGTGTGCTAGAAGATATGGATGTGAATACTGATGCTGAAGAGTGTGGGAGGAATACTGATGAGATACTGAATGCTCAGCACCTTTCTGATGCTAAAAAGGGAGATAACATCACCTTGAAACCTTCTGCTAAACCAAATAACAACTTGAACTCTTCTATTAAACCAAACAACACCATGAAACCCCCCTCTAAACCAAACACTTCCACTGAGCCTTCTTCTAAACCTATTCTCAAGCAGACCCCTAAGTCTGTTCTTATGAACAATAAGCCCATTAAACCTTCTGTCAAACCAGAACCAATCTCACATCCTGAACCCCCACCTGAACCTTTTTCTAAACCTGAGCCAACTATTGATGAATCAGCTGATTGTGTCAACCCTTCACCTTATTTTCCTGATGTTCTTAAAGCTGATCCAGTTCTAGAGGAATATATTAATGAATTGACCCCAACTCAGTTGTATGATATTATGTTCTATATTGATCAAAGAATTGTCCCATCAAAGGAACAAGTTGCAGAATGGAATTTGGATCAAACACATTTGTTTTTTCTAATGTGCCAACATCATAACTTTCCTGAGGGGCTTGATTATGATGAAATAGAGAGTATTGAAGTGGAGAATGATTGCAATGAGGTTTCTTCTGAAGATGATGAGACTGCTGTTTTTATGAAGTTGGATGGTCCTGGAGCTGGTGAGGGTGTGCAGGTATTGCATACTTCTCCTTCTTCTAGTTGTCCTCAATGAATACACAACACCTCAATGTGCTCTCTTGGAATGTGAGAGGTCTTATGAAACATTCCAACCAGGATCAGGTTATGAATATTTTGAATGACAAAGGTATTGGTCTATGTTGTTTATTGGAGTCTCATGTGAAGGGTCAGAAGTTGGGAAAAGTGTGTAGCAGGGTCTTAAATAAGTGGGAATGGATATCAAATAGGGAATATTGTGCCAGTTGGGTGAGGATTATAGTTGCTTGGAAACCCAACCTGGTCAATGTTGTGGTTGTAGAGTCAACTGCTCAGGTGATTCATTGCCTGGTCAAACCTTTGAATGGTACTCCTAGCTTCTTTTGCTCTTTTGTTTATGGCTTTGTGAGAGGCCACCAAAGGAAGGCTTTGTGGCAAGATCTGAAGAAGTTTGGTAGTATTATCAAGAATGAACCTTGGTTACTAATGGGAGATTTTAATGTCATACTTGATCCTAATGAGAGATCTATGGGTTCTTCTGATGTGACATCTTCAATGGCTGATTTTAGAGATTGCTGTCAAGACATTGGGATTGAGGATATCCCTGCAGCAGGGTTGAAATTCACATGGAACAAGTCCCCTGGGAAGACAAATGGGCTGCTAAAGAAGTTGGATAGGATTATGTGTAATGGTGACTTCTTGAATGGTTTTCAGGGGTGTGAGGCATCTTTTTTGCCTTTTTATCATTCTGATCATGCCCCAGCCTTGGTTTCTTTCAAAGGGCAGTCTAAGTGGAAGCCTAAACCTTTCAAGTTTATGAACCATCTAGCTGGTAAACCTCAGTTTCTTCCTATTGTGGAGGCCTGCTGGAAAAGGAAGGTTAAGGGATGTGCTATGTATTCTGTAGTCTCTAAACTCAAAGACTTGAAGAAGCCTCTTAGGAAACTGGGTAGATTGCAGGGTGATTTGACTGAAAAAGTCAAAACTATTTCTAAAGAGTTGGGGAAGGCTCAGGAGGAAATGGTTGAGGACCCTCATAATCCTGATCTGAGGGATGTGGAAGCTAGTCTTGTAAATGGGCTAAAACAGGCTATGCTTGATGAGGAGTTATTTTTGAAGCAAAGAGCTAAAGTGGAGTGGTTAAAGGCTGGTGATCAAAATACAGCTTATTTCCATAAGGTGATTAAAGGCAAGCTGAGCAGGAGTAGGATATATTCTATTCTGGATAAAGATGGGATATATCATGAAGGGGAGGGTGTTGGGGATGTCTTTGTTAAACACTTTCAGGATTTTATGGGTAGTAATGTGGAAGTGGAGAGGTTAAGAGATCCTGCTTCCTTATTCACTACAAAGCTCACTAGAGAGATGGCTGATAATATGGTTAGGGAGGTGTCTAATGAAGAAATTAAGAAAGCTTTGTTTGACATTGATGTTGATAAAGCTCCTGGACCTGATGGGTTCTCCTCAAAGTTCTTTAAAGCTGCTTGGCATATTATTGGTGAGGAGGTGTGCTGTGCTGTCAAGGATTTCTTTTATAATGGCAAGTTATTGAATGAGGTCAATGCTACAATTGTATCTCTGGTTCCTAAATGCACAAATCCTAGAAGTGTCTCAGAATTCAGACCAATTGCATGTTGCAATGTTTTGTATAAGTGCATTACAAAGATCATCTGTGAGAGAATGAAGGGATCTTTGGATCATATAGTGGATGAGTGTCAGAGTGCCTTTATTCCTGGGAGGCAAATTAGTGACAATATTCTTCTATCCCAGGAATTGTTAAGGAATTATCACAGGAAGGTTAGATCTCCTAGGGTGGCTTTGAAGATTGATCTACAGAAGGCTTATGATACAGTCAACCATGATTTCTTAGAAGCCTGCTTGAGGCACTTTGGGTTTCATCCTTGCATGATCAGTTGGATAATGACTTGTATTAGGTCTGCTGCCTACTCAATCAATGTCAATGGGGAGGTGTTTGGCTACTTCAAAGGCAGGAGAGGACTGAGACAGGGAGATCCTATGTCCCCATATTTATTTACTATTGTCATGCAGGTGCTAAAGTTGATATTTGACAGGAGGATTGCTGAAAGTGGTAGATTTACTTATCACTGGTCTTGTAAAGAGCTTAAACTAACTCATCTTTGTTTTGCAGATGATCTCTTGGTGTTTTCTCATGCTGATTCTGCTTCTGTGGGGGTGGTTAAAGAGGCTCTGGAGGAATTCAGTGCAGTATCTGGGCTCATTCCCAATATGGGAAAGAGCACAATGTATTTTGGCAATGTCCCTGATCTGGTTCAAGAAAGATTAAAGGCTATTCTTCCATTCAGGATGGGTGTGCTGCCTGTTAGATACCTTGGGGTTCCTCTTCTCTCTAAAAGGCTTTATTCTAAAGACTGTCTTGTCCTGGTGGAAAAAGTGAAGAAGAGGGTGGAGGATTGGAAGAACAAATCTTTGTCCTTTGCAGGCAGGCTCCAGCTTATAAAGTCAGTTCTCTCATCTCTTCAAATTTACTGGGCTTCTGTTTTCTTACTGCCTAGTAATGTTATAGAGGATATAGAAAGGATCATGAATAGATTCCTATGGTCACAAACTGACTCAGCTAAGGGGAAGGTTAGGGTTGCCTGGGATTCTGTTTGTTTTCCTAAGAGTCAAGGGGGGTTGGGAATTAAATCATTAAGAGTACAAAACCAAGCCTTATTAGCTAGGCATGTGTGGAATTTAGTTAATGGTAAGGAAACTGTTTGGACAAAGTGGATACATACTTATAGGTTGAAGGGATTAAGCTTTTGGGGTTTCTGGAAAAAGGAGGGGGCCTGTTGGAGTTGGAAAAGCATGTTGGATAACAGAGGGAACTTATGGCAACATTGTTTGCATAGCATAGGGGATGGAAGGAACACATCTGTGTGGTATGACAATTGGTGTCCATTAAGTCCCCTGTGTTCCTTTATTTCTCCTAGGGATATTCATAGAGGAGGCTTTTTACTTACAACAACTGTTGCTGAGGTCATAGAGAATGGACAGTGGAAGTGGCCTGAGGAATGGAGGAGGAAATTTCCCTGTTTGTTTCAGTTAACTCCTCCACTCATTGTTAATGGGAAGAATGATATTATATTCTGGAAAACCAAACAGGAAACTTTGGTTAATTTTGAAACTAAAGTGGCTTTTTAGGATTTATGTGTTCATAGACCAGAGATTTCTTGGGCAAGGGTGGTGTGGTTTAGTCAAGCTATACCAAGGCATTCATTCATTCTTTGGCTTGCTTGTCAACAAAGACTCTTGACACAAGACAGGCTGCTGAATTGGGATATTAGTTATGACATGTTGTGCCCTTTTTGTGGAGTGGTTAGAGATAGCCATCAACACCTATTCTTTGACTGTTCTTACCCTTCTTTGGTTTGGGGCAATCTTAAGGGTATGGCAGGATTGGATGAGATGCCTGCAAATTTAGAGGAATGTGTAACAATGTTGTCAGACTATCCTATGGGGAAATCTGCTAAGAGTGTTATTCAGAGGTTAGTGCTAGCTGCTATGGTGTATTTTATATGGCAGGAGAGGAATTTGAGGCTGTTTCAACAGAAATCTAGACCAGTGGAGGAGCTGTGCAATGTTATTAGGGAGATTGTGAGGTTAAGGTTGCTGGGGCTCAAGATTCATGCTTCTCCAAGCAGTATGCATTTCAGCAAATTGTGGGGATTTAAGGTGGTATGGAAGGACCCTCTCAAACGGGTTGTTTAATATGTTTACATTATTAATACTTAGTTTGTGTTGGGGGCTGGGGATGGACTTGTGGGTTGGGTTTCTAGTTATTTACATGTGTCAATTCAGTAATTTGAGGATTGGTAATATGCTAAGGAATATGATGAACAGGGGTGGTGGTTTGGGTAATATGATTATGCAGTCTGTCATGTACTGGGGTGGGGGGTATTTTGGGAATTTGGGAGATTTATGGAGTTCAGTTCAGCTTGGGGTAGTGATCTGGCCTCTGTGCCTTCCTTTAGCCTTCTTTGTGTGTGTGTTATGGTCTTTTGACCAGGGAGTCTCTTTTATTCATAGGATTGCTTCTATGAGTGGTGTTTTTGTTTGCATTCTTATGTCCCTGCTTCTGATTCTTTTTATGGGAATAGGATATGAATGTCTTGGGATAAGACTGAACCTGGGAGCTATAAGGATGGATCAGGGCCATATTGATAGGTTCACCTGGTGTCTTGTGATTTTTTCTATTCTTAGTACCAAATATGGCTCTGAAAACATGATGATTGTTCTTATTCTAAACCTTTTCTTGTTTTTGAGTCTTGAGTCAGTCCACTCCTTTTGGAGTAGGGGTGGGGGGTATATTGGGAACCATGGAGTGTTGGATGACTGGATATGGCCTTGGGTAGTTTACACTAGAAGTAGTACCCTCCTTATCATGATAATATGGTGTGTCTTTCATACACCTGAGTGGCTTCTTTTGTGTTTAAACCATAGGATTTTAGGACATTGCAGCCATAATAGTACATTCTTTACTATATGGTTTGCTCTTACCCAAGCCTGGTGGATTTTAGGATGTATTATGCAGGAGGTTTGCATTCAACCTGGAGAGATAAGGAGGAACTATGCCACTGTCCTTAGGACATTATTCCTCACCCCCTCAAATTTTGCATTTTCTAGCACCTGGAAGTGGCATAGGAACCATATTCATTTGTGTGAGTTTTTTGGTGTATATAGCCTGTGTGAGTTACTTTTTGGGCACTTGCCCAGGGGGGGTGGGTCATTATGGGAACAAGGAGTTTGGTGGACACTTAAAATACGTTGGGTAGATATCTGGATTCATTTCTTTCTCTATTCCTGTGTTGTTTGTCAGTGGGTCAGGGAGGGTGGGAATATTATACACATATGGGAAAGATCACTGGCCAGAGAATTTGGTCCATCTTTGACACTCTGGTCCAGTTCTGCGTTTGTTAAGGGGTTATTAGGATTGTTCAAACACTGGGAGTGTGTTCAACTGGGAGACATAAGGATGGACTATGCTGCTGTAAGTAGGACATTATTTCTCTGGGTTTATTTTTGCTTTCTAGATCTGCACAGCAGCATAGAAACCCAATGCATTATTTTGGTAATTTTTCTAAACCTTTTTTCTTGCTTTTGGAGTCTTGAGTCTTGTGAGTCAGCCCCACTTGGGGCTTGTCATGGGGTGGTCATGTTGGGTTGGGTTGTTGTGATGAGTAGAGGGGTGGCTAGAGTTCATAAAGACTTTAAACATTTGAGGCAGCTGTTAAAAGAGGGTATATGTTATGCTATAAGAGGGATTAACAGTTGGCAAGAAGGATTTGAATGCAGGGGTAGAATTGTCTTTATAAGAAAGAGTATGAAGAGCTGGTGGCAAGTTATAGTGTACAGGGTATGGTTAATCTATATAATCTCAGGGGAGGGGATGGAGGTGATTGATTGGATCATAAGGAATGAATGGATGCTCTTCAGGCTGCTGCAGGTTCAGAAATGGTGCAGGTATGTGCCTTGTGGGTTGAGGTATCTGAAGTACATAATGAGGGGGGGAATTAGTAGTGTGAAAGTGTCTAGTAAAGCCATTACACTGATGGAGGTTCTTAAAGATTACAGGCTTCTTTTACACTATCTAGTTTCAGTTTTGCTATATAATAAACTGTCTTTAAGCTTATCACTTTGTGATAGGCTTAAGGTCCCCTCTGTCATGATATGGTACATATGTGACATTATAGGGATAGTTCAACTTGGAAGTTTGATCTTCTGGATGGTTATGCTTAGAGTTTGTATGTTGAACTTTCTTACTATGATGGCAATTGAAAGCCTGGTTCAATTGCTCCTTCAAAACAATCTATGGTGGTTTTGGAGGATTACATATTGCCATGGGAGAGATTTTTTGATATGGAGGTTAGTGTGTGAAGGATGGTGGTATGAGCCTATTATGATGGCTGTTAGATTGATGATGAGTATGTATATTGATGGAATGCTTAAATATGGGGGGTGGAATTGCTTTGGTTATTTGGTTAAGTGTAGATTTGGGCCGAGTAATAGTATGAAAGGATATGGAGATCAAAGATTGGACATGTTTCAAAGGGGTTATGGGGTTTTGGATTGGATCATAGGAAAAATCTGGAAGATTTGGGCTGTATGGAAGGGTAGTGAATGGAGCCTTGGGCTTGAGAGGTATTGGATTAATAGATATAAATGGTGTACTTTAGTGGGCCGGGTATATACAAAGCGAATAATGAATGGCTTTTGGGGAGTTTGGATTGGATTTGTGAGAGGAATGTATATGATTTTGGGCCGGATAAATCAAAGGAATTATAAACATCTGATGGGCTTTGGATTTAAAAGGCTGGAACAAAAGGAACGAGTGAACTGTATTGGGGCGAAGAAGAATAAAACTGCTCTGCTGGGCTGGAACAAAGGAAGCAGATGGGCCGAAGACTGGGCTGTGGAGTATGTTTGTTTGTTTTTGGTTTATGTGGATAGCCTTTGTTGGGCTTTTAATATTTTTGTTGGGCTTAGAACTTCTATTGCTAGATGGCCCGGTTGTTTAGGCTTAGTTTTATTTTTGTGCTTGTTTATTTCTTTTTGGGCTAACTTAAGATCTTGGGTCTATGTCCCGGGTCTTAGTTAGTCTTTGTCTTGTACTTCTTTTATATCAATAAATGTTTGCCGGGGTTTTTCCCCTTTTTCCAAAAAAAAAAAAAACCCTAAACCCTAAACCCTAAACCCTAAACCCTAAACCCTAAACCCTAAACCCTAAACCCTAAACCCTAAACCCTAAGTTTGTTTCATTTGTCAAAAATCCTAAACACACACTAAAGGTGTGAGAGAAAACTCTCTCTAGAGTTCTCCCACATTTTTGGCCGTACTCATCCCTCCTCCACCCTCTTTCACCGTCAAGCATACCTCCTCCACCGTAAACCATTCCCTCTCAGCCTTCTTCTTCACCTGTGGTTCGGTCAGTGTGCGGTTTTTGGTTTTTCACGTAAGTTTTAGATTATTTGGTTCCTGTTGTGATCATAAAAAAAAAAAAAAAAAAAGAAAAGATTTCTGTTTGGGTTTGTCTTTGTTCGATTAGTTGGTGTTGTTATCCGGTGTTGTTGTTGTGATGGGTGGTCGTAAAAAGCCACCACCACCACCGCCACCAACTAGAGTGCAGCCACAAAGGTCCGGAAAACCACCTTCGAGATCGTCTTCGGATGTGGTTGGTGATGTTGTTACGCAAACGGATGTAACAGTGGATGAAGGAAAACAGGAAGGTCTTTGTATGGTAAACAAGCAAGCTTCTACGATCCCGAGCGTCCAATCGGCTACAGAGACCTCATCAGACTCAGTAACCACTCCGGTTAAGTCGCTCTTCCCGGCTGTTTCGACTCAGTTTGTTCAAGGATCTGAGGAGGATATAGAGCGCATGAGGCAAGAATATCGACGGGAACAACAAGAGGCTTTAAAGTCTATTCTTAGGCAGAAGAATGGGGCGTCGGATGATAACCAAGAGGAGGAACAAGTCACACCCGAGCAGGTTTCGGCACTAAAACATATCGACGAGTTATCGGGAATAAAGTCAACCACCGCTGATGGTGGTGGCCGGAAGTTGGAGAACAAACTGGATAGTCGGATTGATGATTTGGAAAGTCCGGAAAAAATGGAAAAGATTACTCAAATTTTAAATTTTGATTCACCGGGCATTAATGATAAGATTACTTCCAAAAATGTGGGAGAACTATTGACCAAGTCAAAGACATCTTTGCATGGAAAAGTGGATGAAGCTGTGGGTTCGGATCCATCTATCGGGTCTCGTGTGGATGGCTGCCAAACTCCTGCGTCTGATTCAGATACGGGCTCAAAAATTGGTCAATTTTGGGCAGCACAGGCCCAAACGGTGGGCCCAATGTCGGATGATAATACGGATTCTACTGGGCTGCCAAATGATTTGGATGAAACATATAGATTGGATCAGTTTGTTAATACGATTAAAGCCCAAGCGGTGGACCCGATTTCTGGTTGTAAACCTACGAAAATAAATGAGCCGGTTATTAGGAATGGGCCGGCCAGTAAACAAGCCCAATCAACACCGGTGGCTTGGGTTCGCAAATTGCCGGTTTTGAATGATGTCATGTCGAGTGCGGATTATTACTTTGTGAATGAAGATGCAAAGGAACAAAATGCGAATAATTCATCTCCTGGTACCGAACTTAAAAAACCCAAGAGTGACACCAATGCAAATAAGCCGAATATCCACTTTGGTACTTTTGCATCGAGTTCTCATGTAGCCGATTACAAGGTACCTAATTCCTATACTTGGTTTGATAATGAATGTGTCTTGGAGTTAGATGATAATCTTCCTGATTATGATCCGATTCGTGGGACTAAATTATGGAACAAGGATTTGTTTAATAAACTTTTGGAAGGCGAAAATGTGGATGGTAGTGAAACTCGGCTATTGTATGTACCTCCTAAGCGGGACCAAAGCGGTAAAGTGGTGGTAAAACTAAGCCCTCAATTTATGACACAAAGCCTTAAGGCTCATGTGCTACAGTTGTACGGCTACTTTGTGGGTAAGGATTTACCATACCAAACCGTTAAGGAGAATATAATCCGAATGTGGCACAAGTATGGACTCAAGTCTATGTATAAGAAAAGAGGTGGCTTTTACTTCTTCAAGTTTGATAATGTTGATGGGATGATGCAAGTTCTAGATAAAAACCCATGGTTAATTGATAATGTACCGCTTGTTCTTCAAATGTGGGAACCCGACACTATATTGAAAAAGCCGGATCCGAAGAGAGTTCCCATATGGGTCTCCATCCAAGATTTACCTTTGTGTATGTGGAATGGAGGTAATATAAGTGAAGTTCTAAGTTGTGTGGGTAAGCCACTCATGCTCGACAAAGCAACGTATGATCGGTGCGAAACTAAAGAAGGGCCTATTAATTTTGCTCGTGTTCTAGTCGATGCGGTTGCGGAGGATGGGTTACCGGATAAAGTTGAAGTTACCTTCCCTCCTCGTAAAGGTGTTCCGGGTAAGTCTTGTGAGTTGGATCTTTTATACCGTTGGAAACCTCCTTTATGCAATAAGTGTTGTGTGTTTGGTCATAATAATACTTCTTGCCCCATTCAAAATGTGCAAAACTATACACCTATTGTAACAGAAGGTAAGCATGTTCATAAGCAAGAAGGTAAGCATGTTCCCAAGCAAGCAAATGGATCGGCTCAATGTGCAGCTTCACAACCAGGCCCTTCGGGTGTTAATAAAAATGTAGAGAGTATGTCTACTAAGGCCCAAGTGACTGTGGAAAGTAAGGCAAAAGGAAAAGAGGTTTACATTGATGCTGAGGGATATGAATTTGTCACAAAAAAGAAAAAGAATTTGAAACACAATCAACAAATGGGAACGGGCCACTGGAAGCCATTAAAAATACCGGGATTAAACTTCCCTAGGCCCAAGGCAGGAGGAGGGGCCCAATATGCTGCTGGATCGGATAAGATGGGTACTGCCGGGCCCAAAGTAGCTGCTGCTACTTGTTCGTATGCTGCTGCTGGCCCACCGAAGGCCCAAAAAAATCCAGGTAGTTGTTTAGCCCAAGCTGCTACTTCGTCTGGTGGTTTTGGGCCTGCGAAATGGGCTGAAGGGGATTTTCCACCTCTATCGGCCCATAAAAAAGATTCAAAGCCGGGCCCAAATAAAACTAAAATGCAATCGGTTATTGTTAAAAATGCCTTTGCGGTTTTGGATGAAATTGATGATCAGAATGATGTGGAAAAAGCCGAGGTGGGACATATTGATGGTCATTACGATGAAATAAATAAAATGTGGGACTATGAGAAACTTGAGGTTGACACCTATTATGCGTCAAAGATCCTTCCTCCTTATGACATTTTTTCCAAGTGGTCGAAAGCGCAACTTGCATACATGTCTAGTTTGGGAAAGAATGCTAATGTGGCGAATGCTGAAGTTAAAACTGAAGTTCCACAACAGGAGGATGAGGAGGATGTTGAGTCAGAGACGGATGCCACCGCTGAATTTATGAAGAATGATATTAGCTAGTTTATGTTTCTATTTTTAGCTTTGTATGTCGTTTCTTTTCTTAGTGCTCCTCCTGTTTTGGTTTGTCCTGACAGGATTGCACTTTTGTTTGTAATCTCGGTTTAGTTAATAATATTTGCTTGGGGTACCGTCCCCTTTCCCAAAAAAAAAAAAAAAAAACCCTAAACCCTAAACCCTAAACCCTAAACCCCAAACCCCAAACCCAAACCCCAAACCCCAAACCCCAAACCCTAAACCCTAAACCCCAAACCCCAAACCCCAAACCCTAAACCCTAAACCCTAAACCCTAAACCCTAAACCCTAAACCCTAAACCCTAAACCCTAAACCCTAAACCCTAAACCCTAAACCCTAAGATTCTCTCATTTGTGTTTTTTTGTGTGTGAAAACTAAGGTGTTTCTCTCTAGCTCTCCCACCCTCCTCCATGTTTTTTCAAGAAAGATTCGGCCTCCATGTTTGTGTTTGAATTGTGTTTTCATGCTTCTCCTAATTATAATCCAATCTTAAGAGGTTTCAAGTGCACCGCATTGGATCGTCACTTGGAATGAGACCTACAACTCGTATATAGTTGGTGAAAACTAACGCCATGGTTGGATTGGAGAACACGAACTCATTATTCGTCCTTCTATGGATTGTTTGATTCCTGAATGAGAATCGTGGATATAGGAGTGGTTGGGAGGGCTAAGGGAGGGACGGCTTGCTGCCTTCTATGGTGGATTTATTGTTTACGATGGCTAATATCACCACTTGGAGATTGTTGGGCCGATCTCTAGGAATGTACGAATGGGTGTGGGAGAATGAAGCCTGAAGATTCAAGAATGAAGCTGTGGAATGGACGTGCAACTCTCTTTATTGAGGGTGTCAATCGGTCATAATCTTTGATTATGATTGTTACCCGAATCATTATCGGATTTGGTGCTAGACAACCTTGGATCCTTACGAAGAAGCGCTAGAGAGATCTTCCGGTTCTACGAGGTTAGAGATATTTTACGAGAACCGTGATTGTTGTTCATGATTGTGTATAATCGGGCTTGAGTTTTGGTATGGGTGTTGTTTCCTATGAATGTTTGTGGGTTGTTATTCATGGCCGAAACTGGAGAAACTTATGGTGTTCATGTTCATGCACTCATGTGTCTTTCGATTGGAAACCCGTAGCCTTTTTGGCATTAGGTTTAACTCCAAACATGGCCTCATGTATTCGGCCATGATTTTTGGTTATCGAGGACATTGCATGTTTCATGAAATATGGCCGTTTAGTTTCGTGTTATCCAGGTTGTTTGATGTTCTTTACTGGCCGAAGGTTTTATTCTTTGGATTGAAGATCCGTAGCCATTCTAGGCATTAGATCAAAGTCCATTCCTTTTCACGTTTTAGATTTGGTAATGGTTATCCGGGTGTTAAGATCTTCGGGTTAGGGTCCATCATGATTTTGATTGTTTCGGCTTTGGAAGGTCATGTTTGTCACTGTTATATTCATCTTCATATGTTCTTATGGTGTTCATGCGGATTGGAATCATCATGCGTCTATGGTTCTTTGTTTCATTATCGGGTTTGTTTTCGATCCACTGGGCGTTTGTTTTTGATGTTTGGAAGGTGATTGCTTGCTACGGATAAGAATATTCATCCGCGTGTTCTTCGTGTTCATCATAAGTTCATGCGGATTATTATAAAATGGTTCTTCAAAAGTTTAATCAATGTTGGTTGAGGATTGGATGCGGGTTATGTTTTCGGGTCATGATTTGATCCGTCAATAATTATGGATGGTTTTAAGAGAATGAATTCTTTCCTAAGATAATACCACATAATATGGAATGTTGGTTAATAGAGTTGAATGATAATATCTTTCAAATTTTAAAAAACTTGGGCGCTAATTCAAAGCAGAGAAGAGAACCGGGTTTTTTGATTGAAATTAGGAAGTTGTATGCTGGAGTGAACCTGGACGTGAATGTAGGCTATATTCATAATGTATGTGGACTAAATGATGTCCAGATTCATTGGCGTATCATCAGGTATGTCTGGGTTTGTATTAATGGGCCAGTGATGGTTTGAGAGGGCTGATGTGGACATACGTTGTGTCCAGATTCATAGTGTATCTGGACCTTAAAACGTCCAGGTGCATTCTGAACTGGATTGATATGATGGATCAGCCTTGGGTGTTGAATGGTTTACGAATTGGGCTTCATTTTTGGGCCTGGTTTGGGTTTTGAAATACATAGGGTATGTATGGGTCTATTGGGCTTACTACAACTTGCTGAGCTGCGATCCAAAATGGGTCCCTAAGGCGGCTATCACATGGGCCGGTTGTATTGCACACAAAGTACCGAGTTTATTGTCAATGGGCTTACCTCTTGGGCTTGCAGTTTGGATTAAAGATAGTGATGTCCATTGGGCCGCATACTTATTCATGGATTGCTTATGGATTGGATCACCTACTAGTATGATCTTGGATCTTATTTGGGCCTGCGTGCCTATGCTTGTTTCATGTCTTGTTTTGGGCCTGCGTGCCCTTTAGTATGTTTCATGTTTTAGTTGGGCCTGCGTGCCCTCTAGTATGTTTCATGTTTGATTTGGGCCTGCGTGCCTATCTAGTATGTCACACTGGTTCTTCCCCCCTCCATGGTAAAACGCCCAGGAGGGGGGGGGCACTTTTTCAGGCTTTGCTGTTTTCTAGTCTGGCGCTCTGGTCTGGGCTAGCAGCTTAGTCTTTTTTTGTAAGTTTATTTTAATAAGATTTGCCTGGGGTACCGTCCCCTTTCCAAAAAAAAAAAAACCCTAAACCCTAAACCCTAAACCCTAAACCCTAAACCCTAAACCCCTAAACCCTAAACCCTAAACCCTAAACCCTAAACCCTAAACCCTAAACCCTAAACCCTAAACCCTAAACCCTAAACCCTAAGATTTTTCATTTGCTCAATTTTTTTCTCTCTCTTCTTTCTCTCTCTAAAACTCTCTCAAAGCCGGTCCACCCTTTCTCCATGAAATCTTCATTTGGCGGCAACAATCCGCCTCATTCCACCTTGATTCCACCTCTACCCCCTGATCCATTCCCTAATCCTGCTGATTCCTCCTCAATTGAAGACAACAGGGAAGTATCGGCCCCTATTTCAGTTTCTGCTAGCCCAAATTCGAACCCAGTCCATGGCGGCGCTACTTCCTTGGCCGATGATACTCACGAGGCAACTATTTCGTCACCCAATTCTGTGCGTACTGGTGGAAATACCTCCCCTCAGCAAAAACTGAGCTTCAATGAGAAGCTCAAGAACGTGGTGAACAATATGAGAAACAAAACGGGACCTCCTACTCCTGAGGAGGTTGAATTGAATCGTCAACGAGCCTTGAAGATGGCACATGATGAAAACCTGTTGAGGGAGGCAGGAGTGTACCAGAATACGTCCAGAGTCACACGTTCAAAATCAGGTATGCTCCAAATTGCTGGGTTTAGGGGTATTAGAAGACAGAAAAGTAATGTTCGGTATAGTCCCATGCTTTCTGATATGAGAACCAACGAATTTATTAATGGTACCCCTGCCATTAGTACTAGCAGGAAGGTTACGGAGGGTAACAACGGGCCGGACATTCCCAATATGGTTGCTGAGTCGGGTATGGAAGAGGATGTTGTGGTGGAAGGCCCTTCGGATGTAGAGGTGGAGACTATATCGGAAAGCATGGATGGTTTGGATGAACACGACATGGGAAGCCATAAGAATGATCAGGATGGGGCTGCCCCTGCTGCAACAAAGAAGCAAGGTGGAGTGGATACTAGTATGGAAGAAGCTATGGTCCAAGAAGTCAATGCTGCTGTGGACACTCCGACAGGTATGAACTCGAACCAAATTTCCTGGTCTAATGAAGTTCAAGGGTCTGTCCAGCCGGTTTTTAATGTTTGGAAACCGGAAGGTGGTAATGCGATGTCGTTTGCTGAGAAAATAAAACATAATACAAGCTCGGGCACAATCCGGCTCCAGTATTTTCCTCCTGTTATAACACCGGAAGGTAAAACTCGTATTGTCTTGACTAAGGAGGATTTGTTACAATCGGCTAAGGCTTTTTCCCTTCATCTATATGGGTATTTCCTTGGGTCGTCTTTAGATTTTAATGTAGTAAATCGGTGTATTACTCGCCTTTGGAAACCGTATGACTTAGCCGAAGTGTCAAAGAGTACTACTGGGTATTACTACTTTAAATTCTACAGTGAGCAGGGTATGTTAGATGTGTTGGAAAATGGCCCTTGGATGGTGAATCAAGTTCCGTTAATCCTCAACAAGTGGGAGCCAGGATTATGTCTTGAAAAAAAGGAACCGGCCACTTTGCACATGTGGGTTACCGCCCATAATGTGCCCTTAGAGCTCTGGACAGAACGTGGTATGAGCAGAATATTTAGTGGCGTGGGTGACCCGTTATTGTTAGATAAGACTACTGAAGCTCGAGTGGTAGACAGAAAAGGAAAATTGGGGTTCGCTAGAATGCTAGTTGAAGCGAAAGCGTCATCTAACCTTCCTAGTGAGGTTGAGGTAGAGTATCCAAATCATTTGAGTAGGAAAATTGAAGTGGGCGTCATCCAATTGTCCTACCAATGGAAGCCACCCCTTTGTAGTCATTGTGTAGTGTTCGGCCATTCAACCAAGCTATGCAAAATCAGGCCTAAAACTACAGAGGAGTTAATGAGGGAAACTAAGAAGGCTGCCCAGGTTCAAAAAACGCCTACTGTTGAAGTGCAAAATGGTAAGAACGATGCGGCGTGTATGCAAGGGAATAATAATCAGATTGATGATGGGTATACGCAGGTTTCTCGGAAAAACAAACATGTTTCTTCGGTTCAAAACGTGAAAAAAGGGCCTTCTTCAAATATGCAGCAACCGTCTACGGCTGTGAAAAACGTCAAAACAGCTCCTAAATCGCAGCAGGTTAACAAGGCTGTGACTGGTGTGAAAACAGTTCCCATTTCAGGGAAGAACGGGTTCCAAAAGGGTGAACCAAGTTGTGCAGGAAGTTCGAGGTCAGGTTT
The DNA here is from genome assembly GCA_032199755.1 of Ambrosia artemisiifolia. Taxonomy (NCBI): domain Eukaryota; kingdom Viridiplantae; phylum Streptophyta; class Magnoliopsida; order Asterales; family Asteraceae; genus Ambrosia; species Ambrosia artemisiifolia. The sequence continues at coordinate 41,239 of CM063525.1, forward strand.
TAACTTCAGTCGAGCGCTCCAAGGTGTAGATTCTGCTCGTAAGGAGGGGAATGGGACAGGGCCGAAAGCTGCTGGAAAACATACTGAACCAGTGACACAGAATCGCTTTTCTGTTTTGGATTTAGAAGCTAGTGTTGGTACAGGTAATTTAGTTGGGGATCCGGTAGATCTTTATCCGAATGCGAATGGTATTGAAGAAGTTTGCACCTTAAACAAACAACAAATGATGGAACCGGGTCGTATTCTCCCTCATTGGCCAGAGCCGAAGCCTACAACATGTAGTGCTGAGGCTATGATGGATAACATTATAAACTATTCGGACTCGGAGCGCTCGGAAGCGGATTATGATATCACAGAGGACCAACGACGTGTTATTCGGAGAGCTATAGTGAAAAATAAATGTGTCAAGCATGAAACTACTCTCAAGTGGTCGTCGGGTGAGTGGAACTATTTTTGGGACCAATGCGATATCCTTGGTATTGACGGGGATATGTTGATTGAAAATGTGGGCGAAGATCTTAGTGGCACGGCTCAATTTTTTGCTCGGCAAATGGCATTTGATCCGGTTGTGTCCCGTCCAAATACCCGTAAGTGATTATGTGTTTATCCAGCTTGTTTAGTTTGTTGGTTGGGTCCAGTGTCGTTTTGGTGTTTTTGGTTTTTGGGCCTTCTTTTTTTGTTAAAAAGCTGTTGCTTTTTGGATCCTTTTCTATCATCGTTTTTGATTCAATAAAGTCTGGCCGCTGGGATGTTAAGCAGGGTGTTTGGTCGTTCTCTGGGATTGGGCTTAGACATATTGTTGGTGATCCAGATTGGTTGGGTTTCTTGGTATGGCTGGTATATGTTCAGGACTGTTTCCTCGGCCCAAGCTCCTGGTTTCTATCGGCCCAGCATTTAGCCGTTTCCCCAGTCCAGTTGGCGTCTTTTTTGGGTTGTGTTATGTTCAGGCCCAACAGGTTACTGGTCTGCTGTTTTGGGCCGGCTGGCCCAATTCCTATTTCAAGATCTGCTGCTGCGATTTGCTGAAGTGAAGGCCCAATTTGGGTGGTTTGTCATTTAGCCTTGGTGCTTTAGTTTTTTCCTGTTTTCAGTTGTTAGTTTGGTATTAGTGTTGTTTTGTTTGTTTGTTTTTTCGTTTGTATTTTGGTAGAAAATATATGTCGCCTACTAGGTTGTCTAGAGATGTAGTAGGATGGGTATATTTTCTCTTATAGAGGTTCCCGGAGTTTGTTCCGGAGGTGTCCTCTTTTAGGAGTTCTCGGGGGGTATGCCCCCTTAAAACCTGTACAATCACCATTTGGGAAATATATTTGCCGGGCAATGCCCATTACCCAAAAAAAAAAAAAAAAAAAAAAATCCTAAACCCTAAACCCTAAACCCTAAACCCTAAACCCTAAACCCTAAACCCTAAACCCTAAACCCTATGGATTTTCATTTGCACAATTTTTTTCTCTCTCTACTTTCTCTCTCTAAAATTTCTCTCTAAAAAATACGGCTGATTCTTCTTCCTCCATGTCCGAAATTCCATCATCAGTGGGAGATATCCCACAAAATCCACCTCCTAAGCCCCCATTCCCACCTGATCCTTCGAGTTTCTCTCAATCGGCTGGTAACTCGGCACCTTCGTCCCTAGGAAAACCCATTTCCCAGCTCAAACACCAACCGCCTCTACCTACTTTTCTTCCTGATGCCTCGTTTCAGCCCCTCCATCCCTCAACGGACCATCCTTGTTCCCCTCATAACCCAGACGTACAACCTAATCCCAATTCAGAAGATGAGGAAGCTGTTATAGCTCGTAAGAGGGCAGAAAATATAGCCCATGATGCTCGTTTAATGTGTGAAGCAGGGCTTCCACCTCATGGGTTTAAATCTGCCAATCCCAAAGCGGCTGGACTCAAAATCAAGGGCCTAAGAAGTACTAATCGCACCAAGCCAGCTGTGAGGTATGGTCCCCTCCTTTCCGACCTTCGTATTAAGGGCTTTATTGAAGAAACAAAGCGTATCACAGCAAGAACAAAACAGGGGAGGTCGAAATGTGCCTTAGCTATAGCGGATAAGGTGCATAATTGCGACAACTCGTTGGTTCTGGATGAAGACAGTGGCTATGAGGATTCCAGTATGGATGAAGATTCCCAGGAGGGGACTGATAACAGGGACCAGGAAGATGCAGTCATGCAGGACCCCAATCTGCCCTCTTGCGGCTCTCCCTCTGTAGGTATGAATTCTGTTCAATGCGTGTCTAGTTCAGATTGTGCAGCTGTAGAAGTTAATATTGTTGAAAATGTGTGGGAAAAGCATACTCAATCGGGTATGACGTTTGCTGAGAGAATCAAAGCTAATCGTGAGGATAATGAAGGGAAACTTGAATTTATTCCCCCAGTTATTACTCCGGAGGGTAAATGCCGGGTAGTCTTCACCAATGAAGATATGAAGCTATCGGCCGAAACTTTTCCTCTGTATTTGTATGGTTATTTCTTGGGCACCTCTATGGATTTTAACAGAGTCAATCTTAGTTTGAAACGCCTATGGAAGGCTTATGATGTTAGTGAAATTTCAAAGAATTCCACTGGCTTCTTCTTTGTTAAGTTTAATAGTGAAATGGGCATGAATGGGGTTCTTGAAAATGGGCCATGGTTAGTGAACAATATCCCTATAATCTTAAACAAGTGGGAACCGGGTCTGTGCCTCCAACAGGAGGAGCTGAAAACTATTCCTCTTTGGGTTACGGTGCATGATGTTCCTATGGAATTTTGGACCAAAAGGGGTATGAGCATTATATGTAGCGGAGTGGGTGAACCCCTTTTATTGGACAGGGTTACACAAGCCAGAGTAGCAAGCAAATCTGGGAAAATGGGTTATGCGCGAGTCTTGGTGAATGCTAAGGTTGAGTTGAAGCTTCCGAATGAGGTAGAGGTAGAATACCCAAGTAAGTCTAATGGTGAGGCTCGTGTTGGGGTTTTAAAAGTCTCATACCAATGGAAACCCCACCTCTGTGACCATTGTATGATTTTCGGTCACTCAACAAAGTTATGCAAACATAGGCCTAAAACGGAAGCTGAAGTGGCTGCTGCTAATAAAAAAGCTGCTGCTGAAGTGGGCCCAGCTGGTACTGTTAAGGAGCCTAACAGGGCTGGGAAAACAGGAAACATGGCTAACACAAGCGAGGCTGTCAATGCCAAAGCTGGTGAAGAATTTACGCAGGTTACTCGCAAAAGCAATCTATCCAAACAGAAGATGAAAGGGGCCCCTGCAAAGACGCCTCAGCCTGGTAAGTCACAGCAGCATGCTACGGCTGCTGGAACTGTGAAACCAGCCCATACTTCAGGTGGAAATGGTTTTCAGAAAGGAGAGTCCAGTGGGGCAGGGAACTCAGGGTCGGGTTTCAATTTTGCTCGAGCAATACAAGGTGTAAATATTCAGAAGTCTAGTAATGTGAAAGCGCAGCAAAATTCGACTACGCAACAACCTATGGCATCGACAAAACCTGCAGTGAAGCAACCTGAGGCATCGGCAAAAACAAGTAATTTTTGTAACAACCGGTTCTCTGTTTTGGACCTTGAAGCTTCGGCAAAAACAGGTAACTTACTAGGGGACCCGATTGTTCTTTATCCTGATGACACTGGCGTTGGGGAGGTTTGCACCCTAAACATGCAACAGGTTATTGATCCGGGCCGAATCATTCCGAAATGGCCAGAGCCTAAACCGTCTAATGGTATGGTAGAGACCATGTTAAACAACATCATTGAGTACTCGGACTCGGAATATTCTGAAAAAGACTATGACATTACTGAAGAGCAACGACGCATTATTCGGAGGGCCATAGTCAAAAGTCGATGTGTTAAGCATGAGGTTACAGTTAGTTGGTCAAAAGGTGAGTGGGACTACTTTTGGGATCAATGTGACTTACTTGGGATAGACGGGGATATGTTAATTGAAAATGTGGGTGAAGACCTTAGTGGGACGGCTCAATTTTTTGCTCGACAAATGAAATCGGGTAAGGCGTTTGATCCGGTTGTGGCCCGTCCCTCACCTCGTAAATTATCATGATTATGTCAGTGCTTTTCTTGGTTGTCGAGGCTGGTTTCGGGGTGGTCTTGTTTTTCTCCGGGCTGTGTTTCTGCTCCAAAAAGTTGCTTTTGTTTGGTTCTTTTTCGCTCCTCCTATTTGGTAAGCTTTATGTTGTTGTCCAGCTCTGTGTTCCAGCTGTGTGGAAAAGCCCAAAGAACTGGGTTCTTTGTTCTTCTTGGGTTTGTTTTTGTGGGCTCAGAATTATAGGCCCAGTAGTGGTGATAAGTTCCAGTTTACTAGTTCCTGTTTGTTGGTTTAATTCTCTTTTGATTCGGCCCAATGCTAAGCCCAGATCTGGAAGTCTGTTTAGTGGAGTTGGTTTGGGCCTCATGGGCTGCTTATTAACTTGCTGCTGCTTCTGTTTTGCGGTTCCCTCTTTTGGGTGTATTGGTCCTGTTTGGGCCTGGCTTTTATGCTTTGTCTTGGCCCAGGTGGTGGGTCTTGGGCCTCCAGCTTCTTCTGGTTGCGGGAATGAAGGCCCATCTTTGGGTATTTTGTTGCTTGTTTTTTTTCGTTGCTATATTGTTTGTTTTAGTGTTTGTTAATTGCTAGTTGTTAGAGTAGCGGTCTCTTTTGGTTGGAAACATATGTAACCTACTCGGTTGGTTAGTGGCTAAGTAGGTTTAGTATGTTTTGTTTTCTTTTGTAGAGGTTCCCGAAGCATGTTTCGGGTGGTGTGCTCTTTTAGGAGTTCTCGGGGGGTATGCCCCCTTAAAACCTGTACAATCACCTTTTGGGATTAATATTTTTGCCGGGCAATGCCCATTACCCAAAAAAAAAAACCCTAAACCCTAAACCCTAAACCCTGAACCCTAAACCCTAAACCCTAAACCCTAAACCCTAAAACCCTAAACCCTAAAACCCTAAACCCTAAACCCTAAACCCTAAACCCTAAACCCTAAACCCTAAACCCTAAACCCTAAACCCTAAACCCTAAACCCTAAACCCTAAACCCTAAACCCTAAACCCTAAACCCTAAACCCTAAGGAATTTCATTCGGTCAAATTTTTTCTCTCTCTAACTTTCTCTCTCTAGAATCCTCTCTACCCGGCGATCGTGTTCTTCGTGTACTGTTTGATCGATTTCCGATCAGATAACACCTTCAATTCATTGATTTCTGCTTACAATCAATGAGTTCTTTGATCGGTGAACATAATCCGTATCATTTGGAAGCTAAACCACCTGATATTGTTGATTTTTCGAAGAATTTGAGCTCAGGAGCTTCGGTTCTTCAAAACCCGTTGAATCCTTTGATTTCAACTGATTCGTCCATGTTAATGGATAATTCTGATACGAATTCGATCCTTAATCATCAACAAACCACTGAATCAATTCAATTTCCATCCAATATCATCCAATCACCTGAATTTGAAATTTCTATGAAATTGCCTAAATCGCCTTCAACCTCTGAATCTTCTAAATTGGCTTCTGAGCTTCGTTTCACCTCTGAATTGATGTCGTTCATGTCTGTTTGGCGTAATCACTTGATGCTGGAACGGGAAAACAACATGAACATGAATTTGAAGGATCCGATGATTGTTGAAATGAAGAACAGGATGGTTAATTGGCAATTCTATGGTTCGGAACAGTGTAAGATTGCTTCTGCAACTATTGAGGAAGCAATTCAGGTATTGATTAACAAATCTTACTCTGATAATTCATTTGTACCTGCTATGAACTGGTTCTTCACTATGAATGTTATGAATCTGGGATTTGAGTTGAGGTTTGGGGAGATGCTGTTCAAGGTGATGGATTCTGATAATAATAGCTGTTCTTCTAATATGATTACTGATGATAGTGCTATTAGTGAGGAATGTATGCAACTGATAAAATTTGTTGTGAATGCTTATCATAACAATGAAACTAGGAGGCTGAGAGTTGTTTGCTCTGATGTGAATCTGAATGATATTGAAACCATTAGTAAGAGTAAGTCAGGTAGGGTAGACAACAGGATGATAAAGAATGAGGGTAGTACACTTCAGAAGATTGAGGAGAAGACAGAACCTGTGATTGATGTTTGCATGCAGCAGGAGGCTAAGATAGAGGATAATGAATGGAAGTTCATTAGCAATGAACAGGTTAGAGTGAATGATGAGATAATCCAGAAAGCTTTACAGGTTTTAATTCATAAAACCTCTGATAACCCTGTGTTTGAGCCTGCTATGCAACAATTTATGTCCATTAACATGTTGAACCCTGTGTTTGAAAAGTGTTTTGGGGAATTGTTGGTTAGATCTTATGTTATGGATGCTGTGGAAAGCAAGGGCAGGGATATGGAACTTGAGGAGTTTATGGCTTTCATTATTGAGTGTTTTGATTCTGGGGCCATAAAGAACTTAAGATTGGATAGTGGTAAGGGCATAACTAAGGTGGAAAATGTTAGAATGAATAGTGATGGGAGAGCTTCTGATCAGGGGGGAAAGACTTCTAATGAGAGTTTGTTCAAACCAGTGGCATTGGATGATCATTTTGTTGAAACTTTGGTAGTGGCCTTTCACCAACATTATCAGAGATTGTTCTGTGCAACTAAAGAGAATGAGGTTGAAGATCTCTTTGAGTTTGATATGAACATCATTAAGGCATTGTCTAGATGGGTCTTTTGTAAGGAAGGGCCTAATGAAATTAATGCTAATGGGGATCCTGGAGTCAAAAGAAGGGTGAAATCTGAGGAAGGTGTGGAAGCTGAGGGTAAAAGGGTCAAGCAGGCCCCAGCTGAGAACAGTGTTAGTGTGACAACTCCTAAAAAGGAGTTCATGGTTACTACTGAGGGTAAAAGGATAATGAAGATTTTAAAATCTAAAAATAGAAGTATTAGGAAGAGGTTTGTATTTGACAAGGATGCTGCTGTTCCTGTCTTTCCAGTATTTAGGGTGGGTGTGGCCTATGAGTCCATTGGGACTACTCCTGTTTCTGAAATGACTGTTGATCAGATAATGAAGGAGATAAATGATTTGAAGAAAATGGGAGGGGTTAAGGAAGAGTCTGGAGGTTTTAAAACAGCTAGTGGGTTGATTTTTGATCCTTTAGATGACAAATCTGGGTCTGAGCAGGAGGTTGGGTTTCAGGGGTCAGAATACACAGCCAAAGAAGCTAGAGAGTTGTTTAAAAAGAAGAAGATTAGGATGAAAGAGCTGGTGGTGGGTCTGGGTAAGGCTAAGGAGTTGCAAGCTAAGAAAGAACAGGAAGTGATAGATAAAGGCAAGGGGATTTTACAAGAGTCCTCAATTCTGGGGGCTGCTCCTCCTAAGATTGCTGTGTTCAAGGCTCAGGCTACCACTCCTAAAGATTTGCTGAATGATACTATGTTGGAGACTAATGTGCAGACAGAACAGGAGGGCACTGCAGGTAAGATTTCTTATGCTAAAGCTGTTAAGGGTGATAATGTCACATTGGTTAATAATCAAATTGTTTTCTGTCCCCCTGTCACTCTTGACAATGGGGAAAAAGTGGTTATGATAAAAAAGGAGTTTGTGGAAAAGGTTAAACAGATTTATTCTAATCATCTGTATGGGTATTTTGTGGGGGCCTTTTGTTCAATTGCTTGGGTTAGATTTAACCTGTTTAAAATGTGGAAGAAGTATGGGATTGAGGATATCTCTACTAATGGGAAGGGGTTGTTTTACTTTAAATTTTCTAAAAATGAGGGGATGCTAGATGCATTGAAAGCAGGTCCTTGGGTGGTTAATAATATTCCTCTAGTTTTGCACAAGTGGGAAGCAGGATCAGCTATTGTTAAGAATGAACCTGAGAAAGTCCCAGTGTGGGTTTTATTCAAGGAGGTACCTCTAGAGTTATGGAATGTGCAGGGGTTATGTGAAGTTGCCAGCTGTGTTGGGAAACCTTTGCTGTTTGATAATATCACAGTGGACAAGTGTTTGAATTCTGATGTTAAAGCTGGATTTGCTAGAATTCTTGTTGAAATATCTGCTGCTGATGCTCACCCTAATGTTGTCAGGGCTTTTTATCCCACAGAGGATGAGCAGGAAGTCAAGGGGAAGGATGTTAGAGTGGCTGAGATTGTGGTCGAATATCAGAAGATCCCTACTAACTGTTCTTTTTGTAAGGTTTTTGGACATTCTTTTGCAGGTTGCAATAGCAGGGAGCTCACAGAAGAGGAGAAGATTGCTAGAGAGAAAGCTGCTGCTTTAAAGAAGGAGGAGGCAAGTGGATCAGCTGGGAAGGGTAGCATTGATGAGGAGGGCTATCAAAAAGTGTGGAATAAGAGTATGGCAGCAAGGAACCAGGGTAAAGCATCTAACCAAGCTAGAAATGGAACTGGGAATGGGGCTTATGGAGGTGGTACTTTGAGGCAGAGGAATATGGGTATGAGAAATGAAGTTAAAGAGGCTAAGTTGCAGGAGAGGATTAAAAGCTTTAAAACAAAGCAGGCTCAGATGGAGTATGAAGAAAATCAGAAGAAGGGAAGGAATGATGCAATGAAAGCTTCATCTTCTAAATCTGGGGAGAGGGTTAAACAGGGAAGTGGAAGTGGGAATAATGGTGGCAATATGGGTAATATGAGGATGCAGAACAATAGTATTAGGGGCAAGAAGGTAGGTGGGGAAGAGTATGTTATGAAGATCAATAACAGTTTTAGTGTGCTAGAAGATATGGATGTGAATACTGATGCTGAAGAGTGTGGGAGGAATGCTGATGAGATGCTGAATGCTCAGCACCTTTCTGGTGCTAAAAAGGGAGATAACATCACCCTGAAACCTTCTGCTAAACCAAATAACAGCTTGAACTCTTCTGCTAAACCAAACAACACCATGAAACCCCCCTCTAAACCAAACACTTCCACTGAGTCTTCTTCTAAACCTATTCTCAAGCAGACCCCTAAGTCTGTTCTTATAAACAATAAGCCCATTGAACCTTCTGTCAAACCAGAACCAATCTCACATCCTGAACCCCCACCTGAACCTTTTTCTAAACCTGAGCCTACTATTGATGAATCAGCTGATTGTGTCAACCCTTCACCATATTTTCCTGATGTTCTTAAAGCTGATCCAGTTCTAGAGGAATATATTAATGAGTTGACCCCAACTCAGCTGTATGATATTATGTTCTATATTGATCAAAGAATTGTCCCATCAAAGGAACAAGTTGCAGAATGGAACTTAGATCAAACACATTTGTTTTTTCTAATGTGCCAACATCATAACTTCCCTGAGGGGCTTGATTATGATGAGATAGAGAGTATTGAAGTGGAGAATGATTGTAATGAGGTTTCTTCTGAAGATGATGAGACTGCTGTTTTTATGAAGTTGGATGGTCCTGGAGCTGGTGAGGGTGTGCAGGTATTGCATACTTCTCCTTCTTCTAGTTGTCCTCAATGAATACACAACACCTCAATATGCTCTCTTGGAATGTGAGAGGTCTTATGAAACATTCCAACCAGGATCAGGTTATGAATATTTTGAATGACAAAGGTATTGGTCTATGTTGTTTATTGGAGTCTCATGTGAAGGGTCAGAATTTGGGAAAAGTTTGTAGCAGGGTCTTAAATAAGTGGGAATGGATATCAAATAGGGAATACTGTGCCAGTTGGGTGAGGATTATAGGTGTGATGATGTGTAGGTGTTTGATTGGCCCATTAAAAAAATATAGCCTTGGAAACCCAATCTAGTCAATGTTGTGGTTGTAGAGTCAACTGCTCAGGTGATTCATTGCCTGGTCAAACCTTTGAATGGTACTCCTAGCTTCTTTTGCTCTTTTGTTTATGGCTTTGTGAGAGGCCACCAAAGGAAGGCTTTGTGGCAAGATCTGAAGAAGTTTAGTAGTATTATCAAGAATGAACCTTGGTTACTAGTGGGAGATTTTAATGTCATACTTGATCCTAATGAGAGATCTATGGGTTCTTCTGATGTGACACCTTCAATGGCTGATTTTAGAGATTGCTGTCAAGACATTGGGATTGAGGATATCCCTGCAGCAGGGTTGAAATTCACATGGAACAAGTCCCCTGGGAAGACAAATGGGCTACTAAAGAAGTTGGATAGGATTATGTGTAATGGTGACTTCTTGAATGGTTTTCAGGGGTGTGAGGCATCTTTTTTGCCCTTTTATCATTCTGATCATGCCCCAGCATTGGTTTCTTTCAAAGGGCAGTCTAAGTGGAAGCCTAAACCTTTCAAGTTTATGAACCATCTAGCTGGTAAACCTCAGTTTCTTCCTATTGTGGAGGCCTGCTGGAAAAGGAAGGTTAAGGGATGTGCTATGTATTCTGTGGTCTCTAAACTCAAAGACTTGAAGAAGCCTCTTAGGAAACTGGGTAGATTGCAGGGTGATTTGACTGAAAAAGTCAAAGCTATTTCTAAAGAGTTGGGGAAGGCTCAGGAGGAAATGGTGGAGGACCCTCATAATCCTGATTTGAGGGAAGTGGAAGCTAGTCTTGTGAATGGGTTAAAACAGGCTATGCTTGATGAGGAGTTATTTTTGAAGCAAAGAGCTAAAGTGGAGTGGTTAAAGGCTGGTGACCAAAATACAGCTTATTTCCATAAGGTGATTAAAGGCAAACTAAGCAGGAGCAGGATATATTCTATTCTGGATAAAGATGGGGTATATCATGAAGGGGAGGGTGTAGGGGATGTCTTTGTTAAACACTTTCAGGATTTTATGGGTAGTAATGTGGAAGTGGAGAGATTAAGAGATCCTGCTTCTCTATTCTCTACAAAGCTCACTAGAGAGATGGCTGATAATATGGTTAGGGAGGTTTCTAATGAGGAAATTAAGAAAGCTCTGTTTGACATTGATGTTGACAAAGCTCCTGGACCTGATGGGTTCTCCTCAAAGTTTTTTAAAGCTGCATGGCATATTATTGGTGAGGAGGTGTGTTGTGCTATCAAAGAGTTCTTCTATAATGGCAAACTTTTGAATGAGGTTAATGCTACCATTGTGTCTTTGGTTCCTAAATGCACAAATCCTAGAAGTGTCTCTGAATTCAGGCCCATTGCTTGTTGCAATGTGTTATATAAGTGCATTACAAAGATCATTTGTGAGAGAATGAAGGGGTCTTTGGATCATATTGTGGATGAATGTCAGAGTGCCTTTATCCCTGGGAGACAAATAAGTGACAATATTCTTTTATCTCAGGAACTGTTAAGGAATTATCACAGGAAGGTGAGGTCTCCTAGGGTGGCCTTAAAAATTGATTTGCAGAAGGCTTATGATACAGTCAATCATGATTTCTTAGAAGCTTGCTTGAGGAATTTTGGATTTCATCCTTGCATGATCAGTTGGATAATGACATGCATCAGGTCTGCTGCCTACTCAATCAATGTCAATGGGGAGGTGTTTGGCTACTTTAAAGGCAGGAGAGGGCTGAGACAGGGAGATCCTATGTCCCCATACTTATTTACTATTGTTATGCAGGTGCTAAAGTTGATTTTTGACAGGAGGATTGCTGAGAGTGGAAGATTTACTTATCATTGGTCTTGTGAAGAGCTTAAACTAACTCATCTTTGTTTTGCAGATGACCTTTTGGTGTTTTCTCATGCTGATTCAGCTTCTGTTGGAGTGGTTAAAGAGGCCCTAGAGGAGTTCAGTGCAGTGTCTGGTCTCATTCCCAATATGGGAAAGAGTACAATGTACTTTGGCAATGTCCCTGATATGGTTCAAGAGAGGTTAAAGGCTATTCTTCCATTCAGGGTGGGTGTGTTGCCTGTCAGATATCTTGGAGTTCCCCTGCTTTCTAAAAGGCTTTACTCTAAAGATTGTTTAGTTCTGGTGGAAAAAGTGAAGAAGAGGGTGGATGATTGGAAGAACAAATCTTTGTCCTTTGCTGGCAGGCTCCAACTTATAAAGTCAGTTCTTTCCTCTCTTCAAATATACTGGGCTTCTGTTTTCTTACTGCCTAGTAATGTTATAGAGGATATAGAAAGGATTATGAATAGGTTCCTGTGGTCACAAACTGACTCTGCTAAAGGGAAGGTTAGGGTTGCCTGGGATTCTGTCTGTTTTCCTAAGAGTCAGGGGGGGCTGGGCATTAAATCATTAAGAGTGCAAAACCAAGCCTTATTAGCTAGACATGTTTGGGATCTAGTTAATGGTAAGGAAACAGTTTGGACCAAGTGGATACATACTTATAGGTTGAAGGGATTAAGCTTTTGGGGTTTTTGGAAAAAGGAGGGGGCTTGTTGGAGTTGGAAAAGCATGTTAGACAACAGAGGGAATTTATGGCAACATTGTTTGCATAGTATAGGGGATGGAAGGAACACATCTGTTTGGTATGACAATTGGTGCCCATTAAGTCCACTGTGTTCCTTTATTTCCCCTAGAGATATTCATAGAGGAGGTTTTTCCCTTACAACAACTGTTGCAGAGGTTGTTGAGAATGGGCAGTGGAAATGGCCTATGGAATGGAGAAGAAAATTCCCTTGTCTATTCCAGTTAAATCCTCCTTTCATAGTTAGTGGGAAGAATGATGTTATTTTTTGGAAGACCAAACAGGAAACTTTGGTTAGTTTTGAAACTAAAGTTGCCTTCCAGGATCTTTGTGTTCATAAGCCAGAGATCCCTTGGGCAAAGGTGGTGTGGTTTAGTCAAGCCATACCAAGGCATTCATTTATTCTTTGGCTTGCTTGTCAGCAAAGATTGTTGACTCAAGATAGGCTGCTGAAGTGGGATGTTAGGAATGATATGCTATGTCCTTTCTGTGGAGTGGTGAGGGACAGTCACCAACACTTATTTTTTGACTGTTCTTATCCTTCCCTGGTTTGGAATAGTCTTAAGGGCATGGCAGGTTTGGATGAGCTGCCTACAAAGTTAGAGGAATGTGTTACAATCTTGTCAGGCTATCCTATGGGGAAATCTGCTAAGAGTGTTATTCAGAGATTAATGTTAGCTGCGATGGTTTACTTTATATGGCAGGAAAGGAATCTGAGGCTGTTTCAGCAGAAGTCCAGGCCAGTGGAGGAACTATGCAGTGTTATTAGGGAGATTGTTAGGCTAAGGCTGCTGGGGCTCAAGATTAATGCTTCCCCTAGTAGTATTCATTTCAGCAAATTGTGGGGATTTAAGGTGGTATGGAAGGATCCTCTCAAACAGGTAGTTTAATATGTTTATTATACTCTTATTTCTTAGTCTCTGTTGGGAGCTGGGGAGGGGCCTGTGGAATGGGAGTCTGGTTGATAATATTTTTTACATGTGTCAATTCAGTAATTTGAGGATTGGTAATATGCTAAGGAATATGATGAACAGGGGTGGAGGATTGGGTAATAAGATTATACAGTCTGTCAAATACTGGGGTGGGGGGTATATTGGGAATTTGGGAGATGTATGGAGTTCAGTTCAGCTTGGGGTAGTGATCTGGCCTCTGTGCCTTCCTTTAGCATTCTCTGTGTGTGTTTTATGGTCTTTTTGTCAGAAAGGTTCCTTTAACCATAGACTTGGTTCTATGAGTGGTGTTGTTTCTTACATTCTTTTGTTCCTGCTTCTCCTTCTGATTATGGGTTTAGGATATGAATGTCTTGGGATAAGACTAAAACTGGGAGCTATAAGGATGGATCAGGGCCATATTATTAGGTTCACCTTGTTTCTTGTGATTTTTTCTGTTTTTAGTACCAAATATGGCTCTGAAAACCTGTTATTTGTTCTTATTCTAAACCTTTTCTTGTTTTTGTGTCTTGAGTCAGTCCACTCCTTTTGGAGTTGGGGTGGGGGGTATTTTGGGAATCATGGAGGTTTGGTTGACTGGAAATGGCCTTGGGTAGATCACACTAGAAGTAGTACCTTCCCTGTTATTATAATATGGTGTGTTTTTCATGCACCTTTGTGGCTTCTTTTGTGTATAAACCATAGGAATTTAGGGAATTGCAGCCATACTAGTACATCATTTACTTTATGGTTTGTTATAACCCTGGCCTGGTGGAATTTAGGATACATTATGCAGGAGGTTTGCATTCAACCTGGAGAGATAAGGAGGAACTATGCCACTGTCCTTAGGACATTATTCCTCACCCCTATAAATTTTGCATTTTTTAGAACCTGGAAGTGGCATAGGAACCATATTCATTTGTGTGAGTTTTTTGGTGTATATAGCCTGTGTGTGTACTTATTTGGGCACTTGCCCAGGGAGGGTGGGTCAATATGGGAACAAGGAGTTATAAGGAGACTTAAAATACGTTGGGTAGACATCTGGTTTCATTTCTTATTCTATTCCTCTGTTATTGTCTGTCTCTGGGTCAAGATGGGTGGGATTCTGTTATACACATGGGAAAGATCACTGACCAGAGGATTTGGTCCATTTTTGACACTCTGGTTCGGTTCTGCGTTTGTGAAGGGGTTTTTAGGATTTTTAAAACACTGGGAGAGTGTTCAACTGGGAGACATAAGGATGGACTATGCTGCTGTTAGTAGGACATTATTGCTCTGCTCTTATTTTTATTTTTTAGATCTGCACAGCAGCATAGAAACCCTATACATTACTTTGGTAATCTTTCTTAACCTTTTTTCTTGCTTTTGGTGTCTTGAGTCTTGTGAGTCTGTCCCACTTGGGACATGTCCTGGGATGGTCATTATGGGTTGGGTTGGTCTGATAAGCAGAGGGGTGGCTGGAGTTGATACAAGCTTTAAATATATGAGGCAGCCATTAGGTGATGGTATAAGTTGTATTATGGAAAAGATTAACAGTTGGCAAGAAGGATTTGAATGCAGGGGTAGAAATGTCTTTATAAAAAAGAGTATGCAGAGCTGGGGGCTAATTATAGGGTACAGGATATGGTTGTCTTATGGATTCTCAGGGGTTGGGATGGATGTGAGTGATTGGATTCAAAGGAATGAATGGATGTTAATCTGGGGTAAAGGGTTATGGTTACTCAGGGTGCTGCAGTTTCAGAAGTGGTGCAGGTATGTGCAGTGTTGGCTGAGTTGTTTGAAGTATATAATGAGGGGGGGGAATTAGTAGTGTGAAAGTGTCTAGTAATGCCATTACACTGATGGAGGTTTTTAAAGGTTACAGGCTTCTTTCACACTATCTAGTTTCAGCTTTGTTCTATAATATGCTGTCTTTGGGCTTATTACTTTGTGATAAGCTTAAGGTCCCCTCTGTCATGATATGGTGCATGTGTGACATTATAGGGATAGTTCAACTTGGAGTTTTGATTATTCAGGTGCTTTTTCTTAGAATTTTTATGTTGAACTTTATCACTATGATGGCAATTGAAAGCCTGGTTCAATTGCTTCTTCAAAACAGTTTGTGGTGGTTTTGGAGGATCACATATGGCTATGGGAGAGACTTTTGGATAAGAGGGTTAGTTTGTGAAGGATGGTGGTATAAGTTCCTTAGGATGGGTTTTAGATTGAAGATGAGTGTGTATACTGATGGAATGTTTAAGTATGGGGGATGGAATTGCTTTGATCATTTGGTTAAGTATAGGTTTGGGCCGAGTAATGGTATGAAAGGAAAAGGAATTCAAAGATTGGATATGTTTCAAAGGTGTTATGGGATATTGGATTGGATTATCGGAAAGTCTGGAAAGGTTTGGGCTGATTGTAAGGGGAGGGAATGGAGATTTGGGCCTATGAAGTATTGGGTTAATAGATATAAATGGTGTTCTAAAGTGGGCCGGGTATATGCAAAGATAATAATGAAGGGCTATTGGGTTGTTTGGATTGGATTCGTGAAAGGGATAATGGATATGGTTTTGGGCCTGTTATTGCAAAGGAATTATAAATATCAGGTGGGCCTTGGAATTAGAAGGATGGAACAATTGGATCAAGTGAAATGGATTGGGCTGAAGAAGTATAAAAATGCTGTGCTGGGCCGGAACAAAGGAAGCAGGTGGGCCGAAGATTGGGATGTGGAGTATGCATGTTTGTTTTTGGTTTATGTGGGTAGCCTTTGTTGGGCTTTTAATATTTTTGATGGGCTTAGAACGATTATCTTTAGGTGGCCCGGTTGTTTAGAGTTAGTTTTATTTTTGTGCTTGTTTATTTCTTTTTGGGCTAACTTAAGATCTTGGGTCTATGTCCCGGGTCTTAGTTAGTCTTTGTCTTGTACTTCTTTTATATCAATAAATGTTTGCCGGGGTTTTCCCCTTTTTCCAAAAAAAAAAACCCTAAACCCTAAACCCTAAACCCTAAACCCTAAACCCTAAACCCTAAACCCTAAACCCTAAACCCTAAACCCTAAACCCTAAACCCTAAACCCTAAACCCTAGGATTCTCATTTTGCGTGACTTTTGTGTGTGTGTTTTAAGGTGCGATTATGGCGACCAGCTGATTTCATTGGTTCCTCACCGTTTTCTTTCATTTTTTCTTCTCCTCGTGTGATTTTTTCTATTCTAGCTAGTTAGGGATCCCATCTTCTAGCTGTTTTCTCATTGATTTCTTCATAAAATTGATGGGAAAGTCAAGCAAAGTGAACAAAACCGGTACGCTGAAAGGAGAACCACCAGATCCGAATTTGGCGGGAAAGTTTTGGTCGTCGGAGGCGCTATCTTCCGATGATGAAAACGATTCTTCTACAGAGAAGGGTATGGGAAACAAAGGATTGGGTGTAAGAATTGGGGCGGCGAAGAAAAGGAAAGGTAAAGAGGGGTTCAAGATTAACAGGGAAGCCAATTACTACAAAGATGAATTGAACAAGGAGAATATCCAAGCTAATATCACTGAAGGAATCAATACTCGGTCAAAAAGCAACAATCGAAAGAAGAATGGGGATTATCTGATGCCGAATGAAGAAATTAACAGGGGTAACATGGATGAGGGTGAGAGTAAAGACATGGAGATGGGCAACAACAAGATAGAATCTGAATTGAAGTCAGAAGCGGATGATAAAGATAACAAAGAGCAATTGAAGGACGAGGGAAAGAAGGTTGAACAGGGGAGCCCTCCGACATGTTGTATTAATGAAAACCCAAGAGAGAAGGTTGAAGAACACAACTCTGTGTATTCGACCAACTCCCTGTTTGTCCTAAACAGCCAGAATCATTTGGAACATCAACAGGCATATGAGGAGGAAGTGAACTCAGGTAACTCTGCTAACTCAGTTGATTATCAATCTAATATTCTCAATGTGATGGATAATGGATTACAAAGAGAGGAGGATATAAATTCAGAATTACAGGTAGGTGCTAAAAGAAAGCCTGTAGGTAACAACCCTTGTTTGGACTCTAATAACCATAATAACCTAGCTGGTAGCCCAAGTAAGGTTAATCATGATAAAAAATTGAAGTTGAGTCCTGCTGAGGTTAAGATTGATGCTAGTTTAAAACAACCCTTTAAGAAACATCATGTGGTGTGGGCCTCAAAAAACAGAAGTCTGAAGAAGAATATGCCTAAGATGCAGTTTAATGGTGAATTTAGGCGAATACAATTCTCAGATAATTTGTTTGTGAATGCTGATTATCAACCGGGTGATAGTAAATTTGTCATCAATAGGAGAAAACCGAAAAAGCTTAAAACACCTAAGGAATTGAAACAAGAATGGTTGTTTAAGCAAGATAAAAAGGAAGGAAAGGACAAGAAAGTTCCAGGCCTAGATGTCAGTTTTACTCTTAAAAAATCCATGTTGAACTTTGGCTCTATAAAGGCAGTTGAATTCACAGCCAAGAACCCTGAAAAAGAGGCAACTAGTACAGAGAATATTCAGGGGAAAGCTGCTACAGATCCTGTATCTAAGGAGGAAGAGATGAAAGACCAACAGAAGATGAGCTATGCTGACATGGTTGATAACAAGAAGGCTAACAGTTGTCTGGGCAAAATCAAGTATTATCCTCCTGTCATCAGACCAGATGGGCAGAAAGTCATTGTGGTGGAACCAAGAATCATAAACACAGCCAAGGAACGATACAAAAATTATCTATATGGCTATTTTGTTGGCTCTAACCCATCACTTGGTTATGTTCGTTTTAATCTTACCAGAATGTGGAGGCCGTATAATCTTGAAGACATCACGTTTAATGGGGCAGGTATTTTCATGTTCAAGTTTAAGGACGAGGATGGATTGAAAGAAGTGCTGAAGTTGGGACCCTGGATGGTGGGAAACATTCCGCTATGTGTAAACAAGTGGGATGCTGGGATAAGTTTTAATAGAGATGCCCCAAAAACTATTCCAGTGTGGATTATGCTACAAGGCCTTCCTTTAGAGTTATGGGATGCTGAGATCATTTGCAGAGCAGCAAGTTGCATAGGTAACCCCTTGACATTTGATAAAATCACTAAACATAAGTGTGACAATCCGGATGAGGCTGGAGGGTATGCTAGAGTTCTGGTTGAGGTGAAAATTGATTGTGAGTTTCCTAAGACTGTGAAAGCCTACTATGCTGAGAATGGTATTAGTTCGAGTCAAAGTGTTGATGTTAAAGTGGAATACCAAAACATACCAGCGAGATGTGATTTCTGTAAAGTGTTTGGGCATAGCTTGGAGAATTGTAAAGAGCGACCAAAACTGAGGAAGAATTATTGAAGGAGAAGCAGCAAAGAAATGAGCAGACTGGTGTTAAGGGTATGAATAAGAATAAACAGCCTATGCAAACAGATGATGAGGGGTACACAATGGTAGTAAACAGGAAAAACAAAAATTTCAAGTACCAATATTCCAGCAACTTTAAGGGGGACAATATGCACAGAGAACAGGTCCAAGAAGTGGTTAAAAGACCAGTGCAGGGGATCCAAATCCGGGAAGCTCCTACAAGTCATGATAAGGAGGATATGGAAAAGGTTGGTGGAGCATCTACATCTGGTGTTACTAAAAAGAATGGGGAGATGGGTCAGCTGAGGGACAACTCTAGAGTGGGGCAATCTACAATCAGATATAAACAGAAGAACAATAACTCTAGAATCAATGTCATTGAGGAAGAAGGAAAATTTAAGTTGGTGAATGAGCAGGGACAAGAAATGGATAGTGCAGGAATAAGTAAGGAAAATGATACAACCAGAGCCAGAAAGAAGGGTGTGGAAATCAAATCTAAGGGCATTGAAACCAAGAATCAGTTCAGACTACTTGATGAAGAGGAACAAGAAAGGGATGAGCAAAAGAAGAATGATAAAGACCAAAAAGATCAACAAGAAGAATTACAAGAGCTTAACAAGAATTGGAACAAAGTTCAGGAGAAGATTCTCAACAAAGAGTATTTTGACTACTTAACACCGCAACAAAAGGGAGAGGCTCTAGATTTCATCATAAACAAGAAAGTTCCAGGGAAAGATGTTCTAAGCTCCTGGAAGAAATCCCTAATAAGTTACTTTGTGCATCTTTGTAGCATTCATAATTTTGCTGCAGGTATACTAGCTGTGCAGGGGGAGGATGACCCTATGGAAAATGAAACAGAGGATACTGATGCTGATGAGGAATCTGAAGAAGAAGTTGAATCTGAAGATGATGGGACAGCTGTGTTCATGAAAGAGGATACTATCCAACCGCATGACAGCACTGATATAGCAGATATGGTGGTGGATAATGGTGCAAAGCCAAGCCAAGTCTGAAAGTAAATTTAAGGAAGCACAAACCAAAAGAGTTATGGAGTTCAAAATTCTCACCTGGAATGTTCGGGGGCTGGCAAAGAAGGATCATCAAGATCAGGTTATGAGGCTTATCCATGAGAATAATGTTAGTGTTTGTTGTATTCTTGAATCCCACTTAACTGCTAATAAAATTCAGACTACATGTAATCAAGTGTTTAGAAACTGGGATTGGGTCTCAAATGCGACACAGTGCCAGAATTGGATTAGAATCATAGTGGGATGGGATCCGAATGCTGTTGATATCTTGGTCATTGATCAAAATGAACAGGTTATTCATTGTCTAGTTAAACCTTTGACTGGTCAAAATGATTTTTATTGTTCATTCATTTATGGTAATGTGAGAGCATACAAAAGAAGGCCATTGTGGGAAGACTTATGCAGATTTCAAACCACTATATATGATGGTCCCTGGCTGACTGCTGGAGATTACAATGTTATCAAGAACCCTTCTGAAACTTCAAGTGGCCAGTCGGAAATCACTGGTGCTATGGAGGACTTTGTTGAATGTTGCAACATGGCAGGGCTGAATGATCTTGTAAGCACAGGGTTAAGGTATACTTGGAATAAGTCACCGGGAAATCCCAATGGCCTACTAAAAAAGCTGGATAGGGTTATGGGAAACTGTTTCTTTGCTGCTAAATTTCCTAATGTTAAGGTTGAATTTCTTCCTTTTTGGACCTCTGATCATTCACCAAGCATGGTCTCCTTTCCAAATGTAAGAAAGATATGGAAGCAAAAACCATTTAAATTCATGAATTTCCTGTCCAAGAAGCCTGGATTTAAAAAAGTTGTGGCAAAAGGTTGGGAGGTCAATATAAATGGGTTGAAGATGTTTAAGGTGGTTAAAAAGCTTCAAGCATTAAAATCTGCTCTTCGTGCTTTCAACAAAGAGGTGGGCTTTGATAAACAAAAGATGGAGAAAGTTAGGGAAGAATTGGGTAAAATTCAAACTGAAGTGGAAATTGACCATTGTAATCGAGAGCTGAGGGAAGAGGAAGCTGCTTATATAAAAGCGTTTAAACAAATGACTCTGGATGAAGAATTGCTGTGTAAACAAAAAGCTAAAGTGACCTGGCTCAAGGAGGGGGATCAAAACACTAAATACTTCCACAATGTAGTCAAAGGGATTCAACAAAGAAGCAGAATAAATTCGGTTTGTGATATCAATGGGAATTATTTCCAGGGTGATGAAGTTGGTCCTGAATTTGTGAAATATTATGAAGCCCTTTTAGGCACCCAGATCCAGGTTGACCCAATAAGACAGCCTGAGTTGCTGTTCAGCAACAAGATCCCTGAAACTGTGGCTAATCATATGGTCAGGATGGTTACGAGAGAGGAAATCAAGGATGCAATGTTCAACATTGAGGATGAGAAGGCCCCAGGACCTGATGGCTACACCTCCAGATTTTTCAAAGCAACATGGGATATTGTGGGAAATGAAGTGTGTGAAGCCATTCAGGAATTCTTTAGTAGTGGGAAACTGTTAACTCAGGTTAATGCTGCCATTATCTCACTTATTCCTAAATCAAACTCACCCAGTACTGTTGCCGATTATAGACCAATTGCTTGCTGCAATGTCTTGTACAAATGTATCACCAAGGTTATTTGTGAAAGACTCAAAACTGGGCTTAATTGTATTATTGATGATTGCCAAAGCGCCTTTGTTCCAGGTAGACTGATCAGTGATAATATCCTCTTGACCCAGGAATTAGTCAGAAATTATCAACAGAAGAGAGGAGAACCGAAAGTTGCACTCAAGATTGACCTCCAAAAAGCTTATGACACTGTTAATCACAGTTTCATGGAGCAATGCCTGATACATTTTGGAATCCACCCTAACATGAGGAGATGGATCATGCAATTCCTTACAACTGCCTCATACTCAATAAACATCAATGGTAGTCCTCATGGGTACTTCAGAGGTAAAAGAGGTTTGAGGCAAGGAGACCCCATGTCCCCTTACCTGTTTACCTTGGTGATGGAAGTCTTGAACTTGATTGTCAAAAGAAATATAGAGCAGATGGGCAATTTCAACTATCATTGGAGGTGTGAAGATCTAAAAATAACCCATCTATGTTTTGCTGATGACCTGTTCGTTTTTGTTCATGCTGACAGGCATTCTGTGGACATAATCCGAAGATCTTTGGAGGAATTCAGTAATATTTCAGGGCTAGTTCCCAATATGAATAAAAGCACCTTGTACTTTGGTAATGTGGGGAATACTATGAAAGAAGACATTAAAGCTATCCTGCCGTTCAGAGAAGGTACCCTTCCAGTCAAGTATTTAGGTGTGCCACTGCTGTCCAAAAGATTATACTCAAAGGATTGCAAATGCCTGGTTGGTAAAGTGAAGAAAAGATTAGGTGACTGGAAAAATAAGCTCCTGTCCTTTGCTGGGAGATTACAGCTAATTAAATCTGTCCTGTCATCTATGCAAGTTTACTGGGCATCAGTTTTTACCCTTCCATCTAATATAGTGGAAGACATTGAAAGTCAAATGAGAAGGTTCCTCTGGAGCCAGAGTGATCAGCACAAAGGTAAGGCTCGGGTCAGTTGGCAGGAGGTTTGTAGGCCTAAATGCCAAGGGGGGTTGGGAATAAGATCGCTAAAAGATAGGAATGTTGCTCTTATGTCTAAACACATATGGAATATTATCACAAATAAAGATTCTATATGGGTTAAGTGGATAAAAGCTTACAAATTGAAAGATAGGAATGGCAGGGAAAGAAACTTTTGGGATATTAGAATTGAGGATGGGGCATGTTGGAGTTGGCGCAACATCCTAGATAATCGACCAGTGATTCGCTCCCATTGTGAAACTATAATTGGGGATGGGACCACCACGTCAGTTTGGTATGACAAATGGCATGTCCATAGTCCATTGGGAGAGTTTATCACCAAACGGGAGATTGCCAGAGCTGGGTTGAGTCTGGACACCAAGGTTGCTGACATTGTTGAAAATGGAATGTGGAAATGGCCCCAGGAATGGTACCAACGATATCCTTTTTTGCTGGACCAGCAGCCACCTATAATAAGGCAGGGGGTTAAAGATGTGGTAAAATGGAGAACAAGAGATGGTAAGCTTATTCCTTTTTCTACTAAAAATGCCTTTGAAGATATATGTTGTGTTTATGAGAGTGTGGATTGGTACAGAACAATATGGTTCAGTCAATGCATTCCTAGACATGCTTTTGTTGCATGGCTTGCCTTTAAGCATAGACTGCTCACTCAGGATAGGCTAACTCACTGGCAGCCTCAAATAGATCAAGCTTGCCCCTTTTGCAACCAGCAACCAGATAGTCACCACCATTTGTTTTTTGAATGCGACATACCACAGCAAATCTGGGAAATGACTCAAACCTGGGGGGATTTTCATAATCCACCGGCTGATTGGGTTGAATGTATAGCCCACTGCAGTAGACTGAAGAGGAATAAATCAATTAACAGTATTATTTGGAGACTTTTATTTGCAGCCACTATCTATTTCATATGGCAGGAGAGGAACTTGAGGTTATTTCAGAAGAAACGGAGATCTGTGGAGGATATTCATAAGCTAATTGTGGAAGCTGTTAGATTGAAGCTTATGGGCCTAAAAATTAAATCCAGTACTGTTGCAATTCAAGCTAGTCTGAAATGGGGGTTCGAAGTTATAGAAAAAGCAAAACAAACAGATGGAAATAACACTAGATAGTAGTTTTGATTGGGCTGGTAATGGTGGAAATTGCACCTGTGTTTATGCTAACATGGAAGGTATGCAAATGAGAATCCTTAGTAGATATTTTAGGATGAGAGTTAATTTTTATTTGTTTCAAATGGAGTGGAGGACTGGTTGGGAAGGGCTCTGGTGTGAGCTTTTTGCGAGCAGCTATGGATATGGGAGGGTGGGGTTTGGTACACTTTGCACACTTGGCACCAGTTTCAAAAGAGTGGAGAGTAGAGGTGTTATAGGATGGGTGGGTTTATTTGCTTTGGGCTGGGGAGGGATGGTGTGTAAGGGTTGGGTAGTGCTCTGGTGTGTTAACACCATCCTGCCTTCTGTGTCTGATCTTTTGAGAGTGTTAGTGTGTCATTTTGTTGGTGTCTTGTTGTGTTTGTTCTTTTGTTTTATTCTGTTAGAGCTGCTGGGAAACTTAATCTGCTCCAGCCACTCTAATTCTGCGTTGAGTATGGGGTTTTTAGGATTTCAGCCGATGTTGGGTGAGGCTTCACACCTGGGAGTTATAAGGATGGAGTGTCCCGTTGGTTTTTTGTTGCCATTTCGAGTCTTTTTCTTACCTTGTTGTTTTTCTTTTTTCCTAGCTAACCAATGGGACCAAACCAAATTCTGTGTCTATACTTTTGTTGAGCCTATCTTCTTTTGCGAGTCTTTGTTTGGGGTGGAAATTACTCAGGGTTGGATTTGGATTTTTCTAACGTGTTCTATGCAGGTTTGTGAGGCGTGGACGAATGTTTTAAAGCATGTTATGATTAAGGATGACTTGAAAAGGTCAAGAGAAGCCAAAGGGAATAATGGAAAGCAGCAGATGACTTATTTGAAGGCTGGAAGTGCAGGTCAACAGAGGCATTTCCTGGACAAAGATGCTGATTTTTGTGTAATTCAGATCACCAGAAGCAGGCCTGGTCCAAAGTCTCAGGCCCAGAATGTTAAAATGCTTATTAAACTTAAGGATGTTACATATGATTGTGTGTTGGATCGCTACCATGGGCCAAACGAAAGAAATTGGATGGCAGACTACATTACTCGAGTCCATGTTAAAAAGAGAAAAAGAATGATTATGGGCCGGCCCATAACTTGTAAGATGGGCAGCAGTGGTCTTCGTGAGGTAATTATTCAGATTGGGCTTAGAGGGATTGGTTTACTTACTTACTGGGTTGGGCTCAAGATTATATCGAGTTGTTGGGATTGTTGGGTAGAAATATGAGTTATGATTATTATAAAAAAAGAAGCAACAATCGGTTTGAATCTAATAAAGCCACAGCGTTTGTGGAAGTTTGTAAAGATTATGGGTTCAAACTTGATTCGCATGACATGTCGTTTGCAAATAAAAATCTAGAAATAAATGGGTTCCTAATGATGCCACTGAAATGGTGGAAGTTAGCAAAGATCATGGGAACTTGCTACTCTTTTTGATGTTATGGTTCGCTTGTTTCATATTGCACATAATACCTTAGCTACAAGTTTTGGAAGAGTAATGGTTACCGGATATCATAGAAGAGAAGGAATATGGATAGATGCAAATTGCGTGAAGGAATCAACTATATTTTGAAGATGCAAGATAAGAAGGTCCTACCGTGCCTTAGGAATTTGTTAAGTAATTATAGGTTTTTGCATTATTTTGTTAATTTATGCCTTGTTTTGGATAGGCGGATTGTTATTTGTTTGTTTTATTTTTTGACCACGGGGATCACATAATTATGTGTTTTTGGCCCCTTTTTCAGGCTTTGCTGTTTTCTAGTCTGGCGGTTTGGCCGGGCTAGCAGCTTAGTCTTTTGTATTTTTCCTTTTTAGTTATAGATTTGCCTGGGGTTCCGTCCCCTTTCCCAAAAAAAAAAAAACCCTAAACCCTAAACCCTAAACCCTAAACCCTAAACCCTAAACCCTAAACCCTAAACCCTAAACCCTAAACCCTAAACCCTAAACCCTAAACCCTAAAACCCTAAACCCTAAACCCTAAACCCTAAACCCTAAACCCTAAACCCTAAACCCTAAACCCAAACCCTAAACCCTATTTGCTCACTTCCCGTTTTCTCTCTTTCTCCCGGCGATTTTGGCGATTCCACTGTTCCATTCGTTTTCTTCGTTTTTTTCATCCGGATTGCTTAATCTCTTCACTGATTATCAATCCTGCTTCATCGATTATTGTTCTAATTGATGATTCCAGTGATGCAAATGGGTAATTCGTATCATTTGGAAGCAAAACCTCCGGATCCAGTGTTTGGTGTTAATGGCGATTTGGCGCCAAATTCTTCTGTTATCAATTCCGAAGTGATCCAACAGCAGAATATTGCTTCAATTGATTCGGAAATGCTTATTGATAACAATTCGTTGGTTGATTCATCAATTCAGACGGTTAGGGTTCATCACAAGTCTGAATCTGAGTCGGAGCCTCATATGATTCGAGTTCTGATATCGAATAGGAATGGGACTCCAGTTTATGCTTCAATTCCAGCTCCTTCAGGGCCTCTATCTTCGTTTGATCCTATTCTTGAAGGTATGATACTTAAGTTCATTGGTAATTCGGAGCTGGACCCTGTTTTTACTAGGTATATGAATATTTTCTTGCTTCAGTCGGTTGTTGATGCTAAGTTTGAGGAAGAATTTAAGTGCCTTATGGTTAAAATTGGTTCTGATTTCGTTATTAGAAGGGATTGCAAATTGATAGAGGATGTATGGTTTGATATTGATTCTGTTAAGTGGTTGAATGTAGATTGTCAAGGAATTTCTACTGTTGTTCCTATCTTCTCTGATACTATTAATGTTGAAGTTCATAAGCATTATAGCTTATTGTTCAGAGAAGCAGGTCAGGGGAAGGGTATGGATAGTTTTTTTGAGACAGGGCATAAGATGGTATTAGCTTTGTCAGAAGCCTTTAATGACCAATGGTCTAGTGGGTGGCATAAGATTATGTGTGGTTTCAGGAGATTTGATCAGGAGTCAGGTATACAAAGTTCTAAACAGGTGGATATGGAGCAGGAGAATAGTATGGAGATTGCTCAGACTTTGGCAGTCTTATTGAAGAGGAAAATTCTGTATAGAGAGAAGGTGTTATATGACATTCAGAATTGCTTTATTGATGATACTCCAGACTGTATTACTAAGGGTGCTGGTAAAAAGAAAAGGCATGAACCTGAGAAACCTCCTGATTTAGTGGTTACTCCAATGGGAAAAAGGGTGATGAATCTGTTAAAGTTTAAGAGGGAAGGGGAGATTGCTAGGAAGAGGGGTATACAAGCTTGTAAGGAATTTGTGAAGGCAGGTTTTCATATGGGGAAAACTTCTGAGCTGCCAGATTGTATGAATGGGACTTCATTTTACTATGAGACTGTTACTTTTGGGGAGAACTGTTTTAATGAACTAGAGATGGAGGAGAGTGTTACTGCAATGGAGAATGATGGGAATGAGGAAGGGTCTGATTCCAGAGGGCCTAAAGTTGGGGATAAAGTTTCTAAGAAAGTGTATGTTAAGAAAACTATGAAGGAAATTATGGATGCAATGAAGAATAGTTTGAGCAAGTTTAAGCTTTTGTGCAGGCCTAAAGATAACAATATGGGGTCTGTTCAAAAGGCTTTGGTGGAAGGTGTGCTTGGGACCATTCCTTTAGTGCCTAAGGTAGTCTTTGATGCTAAAGTGGATGAGTCTGGTAAGGTGGTCAGTAACATTGATAAGGTTATTGCTGAGCAGCTAAATGTTATGGAAAGGCAGAAGGCTGAAATGGATAAGAAGAAGAGGGACTTGGAAGTTAAGAGTTTGGAATTGACTAAGGTGCAGATGGACAAGAATAGGCAGGGGAATGAAGGGGATAGTAAGATGGGAGGGAAAAAGGAACAGGGTAATGAAGGGGAATCCAGTGTGTCTTATGCCAGGGTGGTTACTGGGAAGGATAGGGAGAAGGTGGTTAAGGGTATATCTTTCATTAAGCTTACTATACTTGAAACAGGTGAGAAAGTTATACTTATTAAAAGGGAGGCAGTGGCTGCTATTCAGGAGAGATATAAATTGCACTTGTATGGGTACTTTGTGGGGACTGAATGTACTTTGGCTTGGGCAAGATTCCATCTAATGAAGATGTGGAAGATGTATGGGCTTCAAGAGGTTACTTATAATGGCAGAGGCATTTTTTATTTTAAGTTTAAAACAGAAGAGGGGATTGCTGAAGTCATGAAGGCAGGGCCTTGGACAGTTAGATCTATTCCTCTGTGTTTGAAAAGGTGGGAATCTGGAGTGAATTTAGGCAAACCAGAGCCAAAATCTGTGCCCATATGGATCACTGCTAGTGGAATACCGGCTGAATTGTGGAATAAAGAAGGATTGTGTGAAATTGGAAGCTGTCTAGGTAACCCTATTACATTTGATGCTGTTACTATTGATAAATGTGCTAAGGGTGATACTGCTAATTTTGCTAGAATACTAGTTGATACTCCTGTGTTAGATGTGTACCCTATTTCAGTTAAGGCTATGTATGTGGGAGAGGGTGATGGTATTTTATCTTCTGTGGATATTAAGATTGAATATCCTAAGGTGCCTGTTAATTGTAGACATTGTAAGGTTTATGGGCATAGTTTTGAGGATTGTAGTGTCAGGGAATTAACAGATGAAGAAAAACTGATTAGGCAAAAAAAGGCTGAGGAATTGAAGAAGGATATGCCTGAAGCTAGGAAAAAGGTTCAGTTTGATAGTGAGGGGTATCAAGTTGTGGGCAGGAGATCAGTGTTGAGGCCAGTTGTTAATCAGCATGTTAAGAATGGTCAGGGGAACTTGGGTAATGTGAAGGCTCAGACTGGTATGAAAACTGGAAATGGGAAGGAAAATAACATGACTGGGCAGGGTACTAGCAGCAACTCTGGGCAACATAAGCAAGGTAATCAGCAGGGCAGGGCTATTCAGGTTAAGAAACAACAAGGGGGTGATATTAAAGGGAACCAAGGGAATGTTAAGGGTAAGAATGTTGAGGGTAGTATGCAGACCAAGCTTCAGGAATACAGGGTGAAGAATGGTAGTAAAAAACAGAATAGTACTGTGGGGCAGGGTGGTAATGGTATTGCTATGAAGAATGCTTTTGAAGTTTTAGAAGATTTGACCAATGAGGTGGAAGGGGATGTTATGGCATCAACTGGGCAGAATGGGAAACCAAAGAATGATGGGCAAATTTCACTAGAAGAGAGAAGATAATTACACAATCCTTGGATGACTATTATAAGGGTCTTTCTGATCAGCAGAAGAAGGAGCTGATGGACTATATCAACAATCAGGAAGTTCCGTCCAGGGAAGTTAGAAAATCTTGGTCTTTTAATCAATCTAAATTCTTTACCCTTATGTGCAGTAAGCATGATTTTATTGCAGGTATGACTGAGGATCTGGAGGAAGTTGAAGAGGAGGACATTGATGATGATATGTTCACTTCTGTTGATTTGGATCATGTTGGTGATTCTGCTGAAGAAATGCAGGACTATCTTTGTATGGATAGTGCTGAAGGTACACAAGTTCAATCATGTTGAAGGGTATGGTTTGGAATGTTAGAGGTCTAGAGATTAGACAGAGTATGATTAGGAATCTTATGCATGATCAGGGGTTGGGGTTTTGTGGTCTGCTAGAAACTCATCTTAGAAAACAGAAGATCTCTAAGGTGTGTGATTCTTTATTTGGCAGCTGGAATTGGGTTTCTAATTTAGAGAAATGTAGGAATTGGTCTAGAATCGTTGTGGGATGGGACCCTAAAAGGGTTGAGATTAAGATTTTAGATAGTAATGACCAGGCTATTCACTGTTGGGCCAGGCAGGTTGGGAGTCAGAAGGGGTTTTTCTGTAGTTTTGTGTATGGGCATGTTAGGGGCAGAAACAGAAAGCCTTTGTGGAATGATTTAGAGTGTCATAATCTAGCTGTTAAAAATCAACCTTGGGTAATGATGGGATATTTTAACTGTATTTTGGATAATTGTGAGAGGAATGTGGGTCCTTCTACTGTTGATAGCTCTATTCAGCAGTTTCAGGATTGTGTAGGCAAGCTAAATATGGTTGATATTAATAGTAGGGGTTTGGTTTTTACATGGAATAAATCTCCAGGGAACCCTCAAGGTGTTATGAAGAAATTGGACAGGGTTATGGGTAACCAGCAATTCTGTAAGCTCTTTGATAATGTTTATGCTGATTTCCTTCCTTTTTACACATCTGATCATAGTCCTGCTGTGATTTCTTTTGGTGAGAGTGTGGAGGTTAAGAGAAAACAGTTCAGGTTTCTTAATTACTTGACAAGAAGGCCTGAATTTGGTGACATTGTGGGTAAGGTTGGGGTAAACAGGTGGAGGGGTATAAAATGTTTGCTGTGACAACTAAGCTGAAAATGCTTAAAAAACCTTTGAGGTTATTAAACTTTCAGCAAGGTAATTTGTTTGCCAGGACTCAAAGGTTGAAAGTTGAGCTGGAGAGGGTTCAGAAGGAGGTTGAGAGGGACCCTCATAACAAGGGGTTGAGAGATGAGGAGCATGTCTATTTAAGGGCCTTTAAGGATGCTCTGATAGATGAACACTTATTGTTGAAACAGCAGGCTAAGCTTCAATGGTTTAAAGAGGGGGATGAAAATACTAGGTATTTTCATAATTGTGTTAAAGAAAAGAAGACTCAGAACAGAATCATGGAGGTTCAGGATTTGAATGGGAATGTTTTTAGGGATGATAATGTGGGACAGGCTTTTGTTGAGCATTTTAAAAATATTCTGGGCACAAAAATTAATGTTCAGGAGTTTGTTGAGCCAGAGAGTTTATTTGTTAAGAAGATTTCTGTGGCAGATTCTAATTTCATGATTAGGCAGGTTACCAATGCTGAGATAAAGGCAGCCCTGTGTGATATTGATGATGACAAGGCCCCGGGGGCAGATGGTTATAGTGCTAAATTTTTCAAGGCTGCTTGGGGATTTGTAGGGGATGAGCTTTGTGAGGGGGTTAAGGAGTTTTTTAAGTCTGGGAAGCTTCTTAAAGAGATTAATTCCACTAGTATCTCTCTAGTTCCCAAAGTGGCTAAGCCTGCTAATGTTGCTGAGTTTAGGCCTATTGCTTGCTGTAATGTTGTCTATAAATGCATCAGCAAGATTATTTGCAATAGGATTAAAAACTCCTTATCTAGCATTGTTGACCCTAACCAAAGTGCATTTATTCCTGGTAGACAGATTGGGGATAATATCCTTTTGGCTCAAGAGTTGGTTAGGAATTACCATAGAAAGACTGGGGAGGCTAGAACAGCTTTTAAAATAGATATTCAAAAAGCTTATGATACTGTTGATCATGGCTTTCTTAAAAACTGTCTTGTCAAATTTGGGTTTCATGCTCAGATGGTGCAGTGGATTATGGAATGTGTGACTTCTGCTTCTTTCTCTATCAACTGCAATGGGCAAATGCATGGATACTTTAAGGGGATGAGGGGGTTGAGGCAGGGAGATCCTTTGTCTCCTTATCTATTTACCATAGTGATGGAAGTGTTGAGTTTGACTGTTAAAAGGGCTATTGACAGCAACCCGGAGTTTCAATACCATTGGAAGTGTTCTGATTTAAAACTTACTCATCTTTGTTTTGCAGATGATCTTCTAATGTTCTGTCATGCTGATAGAAGGTCTGTGGAAATTTTAAAGTCTGCTCTGGAAGAATTTAGTGGGTTATCTGGCCTTTTCCCAAACCTCAACAAAAGTACTACTTTCTATGGTAATGTGCTTCCTCATGTGAGAATGGATCTTGAATCTATAATGCCATTTAAGGTTGGAAAGCTTCCTGTGAGGTATTTAGGGGTCCCTTTGATTTCTAATAGGCTTTATGCTAAAGACTGTGTAGTGTTAATTGAAAAGGTGAAAAAGAGATTAAATAACTGGAAAAATAAGAGCTTGTCTTTTGCTGGTAGGGTGCAGTTAGTTAGATCTGTTATCAGTTCTATTAGTATTTACTGGTCTTCTATGTTTATTTTGCCTGCTAATATTACTGATGACATTGAGAGACTGATGAATAATTTTATCTGGGCTCATGATCTTAAAGCTAAAGGGAAAGTTAGGATTAGATGGGTGGATGTGTGTAGAGATAAGAAGTTTGGGGGTTTGGGCATTAAATCTTTTAGAGTTATGAACAGGGCTTTGATTGTGAAACATGTTTGGAACCTTTTGTCTAGAAAGGATTCTGTTTGGACTGAATGGATTCATTCTCAGTTGATAGGGGACAGAAATTTTTTGGGATATAAAGCCCATGGATGGGTGTAGTTGGAGTTGGAGGAAAATCTTGCAAGTTAGGCCCTTTATTAGGCATTATTTCTTTTCTGAGCTTGGGAATGGGAAGTCAACGAATATTTGGCATGATTACTGGAATGATATAGGCCCTTTAAGTTCAATTGTTTCTTACAGAGAAATTTTCAGGGCTGGGTTCAACAATAAAACCACAGTTGCTGAGGTCATTGAAGAGGGTCAATGGAAATGGCCTTTAGAATGGAAAGATAAATTCCCTATTATCTTTCATTTGGAAGTGCCTAGTTTGATTGAGAACAAGAAGGATGTGTTGAGGTGGAAGAATAGTAAAGGAGAACTTGGTGAATTTAGTGTTAAAGAAGCTTATCAGGACATGAGGGGAGTGCATGATGAGGTGGGGTGGGATAGGGTAATCTGGGCTAATCCTAAAATCCCTAGGCACTCAACAACCTGGTGGATGGCTATACAGAACAAGCTTTTGACACAGGATAGATTGGATAAATGGAATGGTGTTCAAAATGCTAAATGTCCTTTTTGTAATAAGGTTAGTGATAGTCATAGACATTTGTTCTTTAAATGTGATTTTACTTTAGATGTTTGGAGGGACATAAGGGAGAAGGCTAGAATGCAAGAGGCTCCTTCTAACTGGAGGTTGTTGAAGGACTTTATTTCTCATTTGCCTAGCAATAGGGAAATTTGGAATGTGATTAGAAGGCTTAGTATTGGGGCTGCCATCTACTATGTTTGGCAAGAGAGAAATTTAAGGATTTTCCAACAGAAAAGAAGAAGTAAAGAGGAGGTAGTTAAGTTGATAACTGAAGCTGTCAGATTAAAGTTGATGGGTTCTAAAATCAAGTTCTCTCAGAATGTTCAAGAAGCTAATGGTATTTGGAAATTTCTTCCCCCTGATCTTGATGATAATGTTCAGCTATAACTGGCAGAGTGATAAGGGGAGTGGATGGGATTATTGGGATTTTGTGAAATGGTGGTATATGTTCTGTGTTAGTCTTTTTGGGTGGGGGGTAATTGGGTCATTTGGAGTTTGGTGTACTAAAAAACGATGGGTAGTGTCTGGGATCTATGATCCTTCCTGGATGTTTAATCCTTGTCTCTTCTTTCTTTTGGAGGGATTTGGGTGGGTGTGGTTTGGGGTTCTGTTGGTTTCATGTCTCTTCTATGAGCATGGAACTGATTCTGCTTTGTTTAAAGGAGGTTTAGGATGTGTTTGGCTAGGAGTTAGCCTTTACCTTGGTGTTATATGGTTGGATATGGCCAGTGGCAGTAGGATTATTATGTTCTTCCTCTGTTTTTTATTTTCTAGAACCCCACACTGGCCAAAAACCTCATTATTTTGTAAGTTTCTTTCTAAACCTTTTCTTGTTTTTCCCTTATTGAGTCTTTTGTGTCTGTCTTTGTTGGGTGGTTTTGTTATGGGTTGGGTTTTTTATGGAGTTTGGTGCACTATATTACGTTGGGTAGAGATCTGGGCCTTTGGCCTTCCCTCATTCTGTCTTTCTTTGATGGGGGAGGAAGGGTTATGGGTTGGGGTTCTGTTGATTCTGGTGTTCACTTCTGAATCCAGGATTGGCTCTGCCTTTGTGAGAAGGAGATTAGGAATTGAAAAGCTTGGGATAAGCTATAACCCTGGAGAGATAAGGATGGACTTAGCTCTTGGTAGTAGGACATTATTCTCTCTCTTTCTTTCTTTTGTTTGTAGCACATCCCAAGGGCTAAGGAACCTTGTTTTGTTGAGCCTTTTTCATTTCTGGTTTTTTATTCTTGAGTCTATTAGTGTCTGGTCTTGTCTTGTGTTTTATGGTTTGTGGTCTAGTTTATGGGGTATGGGGGGGTCATTATGGGTCTTTATTGGAGACAGGTGTACTATAATACGATGGGTAGAGATCTGGATCTTTGATCCATCCTGGATTTTTAATCCTTTTCTTCTCTTCTTTTGTTTGGGAATGGGAGGGAAGGGGTTAGAAGATCTTTTGGTTCCATTATTCACATATGAATATGGTACTGATTCTGCGGATATGGAATGGGAATTAGGCTTTTTGTGGCTTAGGAGATGCCATCACCCTGGAGAGATAAGGATGGATTTGGCCAATGTCCATAGGACATTAATTTCCACCCCAAATTTTGCATTTTCTAGCACTGTACATTGGCCAAAAACCTTTATATATAATGGTATTTTTTCTAGACCTTTTCTTGTTTTTACATTATTGAGTCTTTTGAGTCAGTTTTGCTGGGATGGGTCTTTTTTGGGTTGGGTTTTCTTTTGGATGGAATGGGGATTCTTTAATACTAAGTGCAGATGGAAAAGGGAGTATGGGAAGATTGTTGATCAGTTGCAGTCACAGATATGGGTTGGATGGAAGCAGTGCAAGCAGGGAGCTCATTATTTTGGTGTAGGGGTGCAGGTTGTATATAGGGGTATTATGGGCATGATTTTGGAAGGCTGCAAACTTAGGGAAACAAAGGGTCAGAATATCAAAAGAACTGAGAGCTGGTTCAAGAGGATAGAGTGTAGTTTATGGGTCTACAGGCTGTTTCAGGTTCAGCAGTGGAAGGGCAAGATCTCTGGTTGGAAACAGTTTGGTCTACTGGGTCTGCAAAGGTTAGTGGATATTGTCTTGTGTATTTTTATAGGGCAGTGTAGTATCCTCTTGAGGCTGCTGTGGTTTACTTTTATTTTAGTGTCTAGTTTGATGACTAGTAATGCCTTTGTGCTTAATGATGCCATTGAATGGATGGAAGTTCTTAAAGATCATGAGTACATTGGATGTTATTTAGTTGCAGCTGTTGTTTTGTTGCTGCTTTTGACTTGTACAGTTCCTGTAGGAGTCAAAATTCTGACTAGGCATCTTTGTGTTTCTAGGAATACTAGAAGTAGGATACATCTTAATGTTGCCATTACGCTGATGGAAGTTTTAAAAGATCATGAGATGTTATTCTCTCTTCTAGGTGTGATTGATAGTGATGATCAATTGCATTTGGTGGATTCTTGGATAAGGGAAGCCAAAATTCTTAGGAACTGGTTTGTTATGGAGTTGTCTTTATGGTTCTTGTTGGTTTTATTTGTTAGTTGTTTTAGATGTCTGGATGACTGGATTGGGGCCTGCGCCAGTTGGTGTAGGATTAGCTTATTAAGGTCGTTAGATGGGTGGTTTATAGAAGGGTGGGAGCAGTGGTGTAGTTGCCCTTATTGGATCAAATTTAGATGTGTTTATGGGAGTAAAGTGGCTATGGATAGGAAATTAATGGGTATGGATTGGCTGGATAAATGGAAAGTATGGATTACAAGTGGGCCAAGAGTGTGGGGGGATATGGTTATAGTTTGTTGGGCCGGCTATAAAATGGGCTTGTGTAGTAGGATTAATCAAAACATGGTGTGGGCTAAGGATTATTGGATTAGTATGAAGGTCTGGTGGGCTGGAGTTGTTATAGTCATTGGGCTGTTGTTTGGAATGTATAGGGGGACGGATGGGGATAAAGACTGGTGGGCCGATTACAAGTTTACTTGGTATTGGGTTAGATATGTTATGAGTAGTGGGCTTTGGGAGTATTGGACTGAGGATGGTATATTTTCCCGAATGTGGGCTTACAAGAAATGGATTGAAGGAGATATGAAGTGCGCGTGGGCTTGGTCTGGAGATAGAAAGTATCTGATGAGGATTGTGGGCCGGCTTGAAGACAACAGTTCCTGGGCCGCTTTGAGTGGCTTTTTACGTGGGCTTTTTTCGTGTTTTATTTTTAATATGGACTGTTGTTTTTAGGCTTTTTGGGAAGTATAATACTATTTGGGGGTTTGTCCCAAATTTTATTATCTTCTAAATACTTTTTGTAATTGTTTGTTTTTATATATATATTTTGCCGGGGTGTTGTCCCCTTTACCCCAAAAAAAAAAAAAACCCTAAACCCTAAACCCTAAACCCTAAACCCTAAACCCTAACCCTAAACCCTAAACCCTAAACCCTAAACCCTAAAATATACTGCATTACATTTAATAGAAACTATGTCAATGATGTCACAATTATAATTTAGTGACTTTACAAAAGAATACAATTATTTTACTACCACATCACATTCCGTAGATCCTTTCTACTTACAAAGGTGTCAATTAAGAAATCATCATTTTTAAGATCTTATAGAAAAATATAGTATAGTTATTTTCGTACAACACATTTCCCTAGCTCCATTTTTACCCATAAACATGTTAAGAAATGATCATTTAATAGATGAAACACTAATTAAATATAAATAATAATCTTTTATAAATGATATAAATGGGGTTATAAGTGCTAGACAACGTTTACAAATTAGATAATGTTCAACTAAGTTTTTCACCGATCTTCAAGAGTAAGTATTTGTGAGAGGGTGGAGAGCCAACCCTTTTCCCTTTGAGGGAATGGGTTATTTATAGCCAGAGTCTCGGCGATGATTAGCTGAGACGTCCCTTTCAGAACATTCCTTGTGGTCACTCATCTGCTGACCGTATGAATTTTAGAGAAGGACGTATGTTGGCACTACGCTATTGGCTAGGTGTCACTTTCAGCCATCCTTTGTATCCCCTCTGTTGCCACCTATTTATAGGAGAATATCGTGGAGCAGGCCTTCCTCCATTCTTATTGGTTGGGTGTCACTTTCATGTAGTCCTTTGGTCTCCTCTTACCTAGCAGATCCTATGCGACGAATGGGTCTCACGAAACCTTCTATTTGTCAATTATTGTGTGCTTTTATTGGTGGTGACATGGCTTTGCCTGGACCCGCGGAAGTCCCAGCACATATCTCTTCAGTAGAGAGAAGCTTATGACATGTGCACCACTGGTTTTCATATCCACACTTTGTGGATGCATTTTCACTATTGTTTTCCATATTAGCCTCAACGTAATCTAGAAGACACGTAAATCAAATGACATATGATGTATTTCCTAGGTCTGTTTTACTTATAAAACTTGTTTCCAAGGGATCATGTCAAAATCTAGAAAGAAACTTATGCCAATAAATAGCCTTAATGATTCTTGTATTGTTGCAGTCTCGCTCTGTTTTCAATAAAGATTCGACTTTGAGACCATCTTGTTTGTGTTTTTGGCAACTCGTCTTTGCGTGTGTTGTTGATATATTGTTGACTAAACCGTGTCCTGAGGATTTCGCACTCGTGACGTGTCATACCCGTGATATCCAGATTGTCCGAGACGGTCCTACAACATATACAAACTGGCTTTAATGTACTTACAAGTTATGGTAATTAGTCGATGAAACCAATTGTTAATTCAAGCCACTAGACGGACAAAGGTAAGAAAACCCCTCATATTTGAAACTACTGTTGATGGAAATGCAAATACATATTGTTTGTACCAATTTGGCGAC
Organism: Ambrosia artemisiifolia; assembly: GCA_032199755.1. NCBI lineage: Eukaryota > Viridiplantae > Streptophyta > Magnoliopsida > Asterales > Asteraceae > Ambrosia > Ambrosia artemisiifolia. Next base: position 78,074 of record CM063525.1, read on the forward strand.
AAGGAAAAAACGTAGTTTTATATAATAGAAAGAAATTTTTGGAACCTACTTCCGCTATTAAATACTAAATTTGTTAATAAATTCTTAATATAATGGAGTCAGTTTTGTAACCGTCTAGGGGGTTTAAAGTAGGGAGTCAGTTTGTTTTGCTTATGTGGTGTGTTTTTATTTTGTGAGTTCAGAGTTTTGGAGCCCTTTCCTGCTGTGGGATGAGCTCAGGACGGTATCGGTACCGAACCGATACCGATTATACCGGTACAGTATCGGTATCGGTTCGGTATTGGTGTGGTATCGGTATTTTATCTTAAAATACCGATACCATACCGATCCCGTACCGATACCGATAATACCGAAACCGAAAACCTCCAAATGTGGGTACCGATACCGAACACCCTCGGTTCGGTACGGGATCGCTATTTTTTGGTTCAGGATCGGTTTTTGGGACCGGATGCTCATCCCTATCCCTGCTAGACCGAGAAAGTGCCTTACTCGATTAACCCGAACCCGACAAACTATTATACCCGGACCCGACTACACTTATTTGGCTCGGTGTTTGGGTTGAATATAGCTATTTCGGGTTGACCCGAAAAGCCCGAAGAATTCAAAAGAACTCTGATCGGATTTCCTATTTCCACGGATCCTTGCAATTCACTTCGTATGACCCACCAGTTCACATTCCTAATTCCTACTTCCTAAGTAAATGTCATGTCTAGTATTATTAAAGTGTTTTCAGATATGAGCATGTGGTGCCTAGGGCTGTTCACGAGCCGAGCCGATTCGAACGGAGCTTTGCTCGTGTTTGGCTCGTTTACAAACCGAACCGAGCGGAGCGGCTCGTTTACAATCGAGCCAAAAACCGAACGAGCATTCTTCGAGCGCAAATTTTCCGAGCGAGCGCCGAGCGAGAATCGAGCGAAGAATAATATGGACGATTATAAAATGGGGATGTTTCCTTCGATGTTTTCGTTGTCGGATGACAACTAAGGTCAAAATGTCCGATGATAACACTAATATTGAGATCTCAGTATCCAAGAATGAGGCTTAGATTGAGGCTGGTGAGGTGATGAGCATACGTCAGACAACAGTTGTTGCAATGTAACGTAGGTGTGATATCAAGCGACAATTAGCGATGGACGACTATTAACATAAAGAAGTAAAGATTGTCACCTCATGACTTATTGTTTTACAATTAAATCTAGTGTTAATTTTTTTATTGTGTTAAGTGGGTTGGTTATATTTTGTTTGCATATATTGAGTCAAATCCAATAGAATCTTATATATAAAGCCATAAATTTATCTGTAAATTGTGTGTATATTTATTATTAAATAAATAAAAATTTATTCGAACCGAGCCGAGCCGAGCGTACCTTTGCTCGTGCTTGGCTCATTTACAAACCGAACCGAGCCGATCGGCTCATATACAACCGAGCGGAAGATCGAGCGAGCATTTTTCGAGCATTTTCCGAACGAGCGACGAGCGATCCACGAGCGGCGAGCGATTTGAACAGCCCTAGTGGTGCCTCAACAATCTATTAATCTATCTATTAATATATATAAAAGAATTGAACGTTGCTGACGTGGCGTGCAATGGTGGCTTCAACCTCTCCATGAAACTGCCATGTGGCATCATAATTGAAAGATTTTAGTGTTTTTGAATTTTTTTTAAACCCTAATCTTTTTGCCATTATATTCTCTACATTCTTTATTTCTTCCGTAATTCTCTCACAAACCAAATCTACTTTTATTTTAAATAAACTATTATTATAAATTCAAATATTTTATTAAGATATGGCTATTTTCAAAATAAAATAAACATATTTACTTTTTAATATTATATTAATATATATGTGTTTAGAATTTTTTTTAAATTATTGTTTTTAAAAATAAATTAAAGAAGATATGGATATCTTCAAATTTAAATAAAAAGATTTATATTCCAATTACGTTAACAATTATCATATATACCCTTAATAATAGATAATTGCGTATACACTGATAGATTTATTAGTTGGGATTTTTACTTTAATTAAATATGTAATGTTTGCAATTCAATATATGTATTAATAAAATCATATAACCAAGTACTTTAAAGTGAGACCAAAACGATGAAAACTTCAAAAATGTCAAAATCTCATCTGTAATATTTAACCATTACAGGAGTATGAAGAGAAAGCCAAAGCTACTGGTTAAGTGAGCTATGAATCGCCACATTTGCTTCAAGGTTCAGGTCAGTGAACGCAAATGGGAATTAATGATCCGTATGACTGAGTTTACGATTGGTATGTTTTCTACTTTTATCATTTTTTATTAAGTCATATTAGATTTTTTAACCCCGGGACACTCCCGGGATAATCAGCTAGTTAGATGATAAAAGATTACTTTTGACTTTTTATGACTTGGAATTATTATTAGGGATGTTCACTTGTGGCTTGTGTAAAAACAAGTTTCCTTGAAATTGTCTCGTTTGTACGTCGTAGCCGAGCCAAGCTAAGGTAAATTCCTTTGTTAAGTGGTTTGTTCGCTCATTTAAATTAAATAAAAGTATCATATCATTATTAAGAAAACTATATAAGCTGGCATAATATACCCGATAACCATTTAATTCGACCCGATATACCCAAACATGATTAATCCCGTAACCAATAACCATTTAACTACATTGGGTCGATTAGCGGGTAATATTTTCACCACTAAAAAGCCGAATAACCCGATAACCGAAAACCAAACCCGATAAACACCCCTACATATAGTAATGTAGATCGATGGTTTCACAAACATAGAATGATTATCTATATATGTTATATGGTTCTTTTTATATTAATACCTCTTTATTTAGTCGTCTTTACTACACTATAATATTATGTCAATTCAAAATCTTGTAGCTCCAAAGCGCGAATAAAATAGGATGATATCTTGAACCACATTTTGCCATCCATTGGTAAAACAGTAGTTACCATTAACTCGTTTGATCCTTAATCTCCAACAATACCCTCCATTCGCTGATACGATTATTGGGCCTTCTTTGATTTTGTTCACCAAATGATTGCTTACAACATCATGTGGAAGTGGCTTTAAAACGTAACCATTTTGTAAAAAAAAAAACTGAAAAAAATGTGAGTATGTGATTTGAGAGGATGAGTACATACCAGGTGATGGGCGGTTGGGTCGACCAAGATCACGAAGAATGAAGGGACCATTTGCAGGGATGGATACTACAAAACTGTAAAGAAAGTAGGAGATGTATGACATGTAAAGCAACACCTAAAAATAATATAAGTATTATGTATAACTTTCTGAATAATAAAATTTTGTTTCTCATATGAGTTACAGTTAGTTACTAATGAATATATGTGTGTGCATATGAACAATAGAACAAAGAATGATGGCTTCTAATCATCTAATGTGTCAGTCGATGTTGTTACCTGTTACATTAGCTTAATTAGCTAGATCCTTGAGTACTTGAGAGTCGTTATGAAATCATATTCATCTTATGTATTTTTCTAATCTATTTTTCTATCAAAAAAAAAAGTTGGAAAATATGCATCTCCTAACATGATGGATATATATTACAAACAATATTTGGTGCAAGATCTAAGTAAAAAAAAAGGATGGATATTATGAAACAATATTTGAATAGTTCAACAAACACAATCTAAAGTTCAGCAGAAACATAACTGATTTTATATTTTTATTCCTTGACAAATCAAGTTTTAGGGAATTAAGATACCAACCCAGATCATAGCGAATACAAAAAAATGTAATTAACAGAAGCAGGATTATTACCTCACAGAAAAGAATAGGAAAACCACTAAAGTTAGAAAACCACTAAAGAGTCATATATAGAAGGCAAGGTTGGTGTATGTGTGTGGAAGATATCTTTATAGCTCACTACATACAAAACCTTTCCATTTTTACCAAAATAAAGTAATTTCTGAGTTTCACCATTTTACATATATACGTACCATAGTTGATCTTGACAGGTTGCTATATATTTTGTCACAATGTCACTACGTCATAGTTACATACGTTACTTAAATTTAGATTTTTAGGGACTCGCTAAAAATTCACATTAGGATTCATGTTTTATGTGGCATGCTAGCTTTTTATTTATTTCTATTTGTCACGTCTGTCATTAACATACATTTTATGTTTGTTTTTGGGTACCATGCAATATGCATTATGTTTGTTACCAACAATAAAAACACTTCAAAAATGGTAAACCATAATACACATCCATGCCCCGAGTTTAAAACATTTCCCAGGTTAGAAAGTTTCAATTCAAGTTTCAAAAAAACATAACCCTAGATTTTTGTTGAGGTGGCAGTCCACATTGTCGCTTAGATGGCATTTCAAATGGTCTCTTCTTCATCTCTACACACTCTTCTTCACCACCTACGTCCATATCATCACCATGTTCATGAGTCTCCCGCACCCTCGGCCTTTTCACTTCCTTCGTCACTGGAAATTCATTAGACGGTTGTGGCCATTTTTTCCTGGTGACTTTTGCTAGTAACAACTTACCTTCGCTTCTAATGAACCTATACACGCACTCATCTCCTTCCGGTAACTCGTTTTCTCGCACAAAACAAGTCCACCTGGCCGACAAATAATACCTTATCGTACTTCTACATGTTTTTTCCAACTTCAAATCTGTAACCCATTCTTTTCCATCAAGATTCTTCACCGTCATGCTTCCTTCCGAATCTATTACCGCCAACTCGGCAAATTCCCCAGGAAACCTCTAATAGCACCAACATGCAAAAAAATAATTATTAAAATCAAGTGTAAAAAGTTTTATTTTTAAAACACTAAATTTAGTTAACAAGTATAGAAGTGTGAGGCTAAATGTATCCCATATGCGTAATGCACCCCTCTATGATAGAGAGATGATATAACTGATTTTGCGTGGGGTACATTTAGCACACTCGTAATAATATGTTTGGGATTAATTATGTTACCAAAACACGTTTATGGGTTCGAGTGATAATCGAAGTAAAGAAAGGTTCATCATCACAATCGTCTTCATTCTTTTCATAGTCATCGTCATCACCACCATCATGATGCTTGATTTTGGGTGGCAAGATTTTTTCGCACCCGTCTGGACTATAGATTGACATTTTAACAATGGATTGATCAACGAGTCGAAACATAAGAAAATCTCCAAAACCCAACTTGATATCTTGAACCACATTGTTCCATCCATTGGCAAAACAATAACCATCACCAACTTGTTTGATCTTTAATCTCCAAGAATACCCTCCGTTAGCCGATTCGATTATTAGGGCATTTGGGATTTTATTCTTGAAATGTATGCTGGCAAAATCAGGTGGCAATGACTGCATTGATTGTTGAGGAATTAAAACAAAACCGACTAATTTAAGAGTTGCGTGATTGAAACAATTCGACGGTTCATTTAAATTTTCTAATCAGATAAGGTACTTCGTGTGTAAATACAAGGTAGTGAATTTCGTGACTTTCTTAAAACCAGGATTGTATAATGAAAATTTAAAAAGCGTGAAAAATAACCAATTTGTCCATTTCTTAATGAGCCTATCGAAAGGGTGGTTGTCCTATGACTCAAGTATAGCTTTACATTTCAAGAGCTTTTCATTTAGATTCTTTTCAAAAGCAGCAAGCACATTCACCAACAATTCAGCCTGCTCGACCCGTTCTAGCGCAGCCACAGCCTCTGCATCCAACTCTTTTAAAACTGTCCGCGCCCCTTTTTCATACAAAAGGCTGTGTTTTGCTGTTTCCTTGAGCATATTCGACCTTTGCAAACACTCGGTCTTTTTGCGAATGGCTTCCATGTGAGCCCGAAGCCACCCCACGTCAATGTTGACTGCCTCTGCATCCGACACCTGCCATTCCGTTTCCTCCATCTTCTCAACAACCTCATTTGTCTGAATTCTTCTAACAACTTCACAAACAACTTCCAGGATTGATGATGTCATAGAAGCTGTTTTGAATATGCAGTTGGTTGCTATGTCTCCGTGTTTCTCGAAAACATATTCAATTATTTCTTCATTGCTTTGCTTCACTTGGTAGCCTTGAACACAAATTGTGCCACCCTCAGAAGACGAAACCTATGTAGAATAAGGTATTAGTGTGTTTAAAAACAGTAGTTGATTAAAGGTGACAACCTGTTTACTTACAGATTTGATTTAGGTTGTGTTTTCAAATGGGTCAAATGGGTTGAAAGTTGTCTAAAGCTTACTTAAGTAGTAAACTTTTAAGTCCCAAATATTTCTATTATTTATGTAATAATCTTGTTTTTGTGATAGATTTGTATAATTTAGAATATGATTTAGCATCAGTGGAATGAAATATGTTCGTTTTTGTTTTTCGACCCGTTTATAGGTAAATGGGTCAATCCACATTATGCTTTATGAGTAGATGATATTACCTGTTTTTCCAGTGGATTGTTATCCCTTTTGTATTTTCCGTGCACCTCCGGTACATAGTTTCGTGGATCTTCTTCATGCTGGCAATGCGTTTCAGTATCCATAGGCCCGGTTTTTATTTTAGTTTTGCTAATGGATGCAGCCAAAATGGAATAATCATAGAGAGCATCGCACATATCTCGTCTCATATCTAAGAAACGTGGTCTGAATCGAGCAGCAAAGTTTATGAGAACCTTTGTTCCTAGTCGCCAACAATCATGAGTCTGCAAGAGGTAAACACACTTAGTATAGGATTTAAATGATATTAGTAACTAATGAAAAGAAAAACATAGTCATCACCTGTTTCTTGTTTTTTAAAAAATCAACTACAAGGCCTACAAGCTCCGGTTTAAGCTCCACGCTTTCGTCTATAATCATGGTCATAATTTTCTCCATCTCGAGTACAATTTCCGAGGTATTGGAGCTTAAAAGAGAAAAAAAAAACCTTAGTGAACCATTCGGCGGGAAGTTCGTTATTTAATAAACAAGCAAATATGAACAAAGTTTTTTGTTCATTTAATAAGACGAACGAACACGAACACATTCATTTTACTAGCTAAAGAACACGGTCGGTCTGTCTACAGGACAATTAGAAGTGCATGTAGAAGTGTAACTGCTAAAAGAATAATTGGATTTCTTACTCAGCAACTGTTAAGAATTGTCTGAACAAACGAACGATTAGTCGGGCTGCATTTGACTGCATGTTCAACATCAGTGCGAACAAGTTGTTCCTGCTAAATATTCTGAGAACTCTACTCATTCTCGTATAGCATCCACCCGATGCAGACGACAACTTCTCAAACGTGATTACAACCATTTCGAAGAAATCCTGCACACAAACAAAACAATGGCAGATTATACTACATAACACGACATTTAAAAGACTTTTTACTCGTTTACACGATTCATACCTTCAACTGTTCATCAGTGTAAGGAGATTCAGGAGCAGTGATCCTCAAGATCTCGCAAAAGCAACATGAAACCGAGATATTGACATCCATATCAGGATGTCTCAGCAGATTGTTATCAACCAATGCCCATATTACAGGAAGCAGTGCATTCTTCATCGATTTAGACGGCCTTTGTTCCACCTTAGATAGATTTTCCTCCAATTTCTGTTACAGTAAGTAATACATATATGAAGTATGAACTGAAAACATCACTAATCTTATATAAACCAAACAGACATACCCGACCCGCAAGTCCATAACAATTAAAAAACGCGGGATAAGAAACTGGAACTGACCCGGAATGTGTTCCACCTTTACCCTGCCAAAATCCGGTCAAAAACCCGATCGTACCTGGAACCGATCCGTACCTGACCCAGGTGTTGACTCTGTTGACCAAACCCGGAATCGGTTCCTAGCTAGTTTTTATAAAAAAACATAAAAAAAAACGTTTTGTGCATCCCTAGTCACGATATTCAACAATAGGGACGGATGCAGCATAGAAGCAGAGGGGACATCTGTTACCCCTCGATTTTCCTAGCGAAGTGGAAAAAAATTGTTTTTTAAGGTATTTTTATAAAATGTTACCCCAAAAACAAATTTTTTTTACACCTTAAAATATTTTTTTATAAAATGTTACCCCTTGTTTTATTTTCTAAATCCGCAACTGTTCAACAACACTGGTAACAAGTTACGATCTAACGGTTACACCAACGAAAACAACAACAACTAAGTAATGATTGTTTAAGATTTAGACGATCTAACACGAAACCAACCTAGCTAAACATCCTAAACCTAACCAAAACAACCATAAACTTCAAACATAATAATCAATTACAAAACACAAAAAAACGTTATATATGAAGAAAAAATCTATCCTTACAGGAAGAACATTATAAATAACATGAGCACTTGAAGACAACCAACGAAGTAGTTCCTTTCCAGCGTTATTCAGCTCGGTTTCGAGCTCATTGAGTGAGGAACAAGACGATGTAGACAACATTTCATGCATATTTTTGGTTAAGTTATAACGATCTTCTATTATTATAATAAGAACATAATATATTTTTTAAAGGCAAATAAGAACACAAATAAGTGTATGGTATGGTTTGGTTTGGTTTGGGCTGTACCAACTTTATAGTATAGTATCGTACAGTGTCGGAATATAATGAAACATATGGAATGGTTGATTTAGTGTTTCCGACTTTATTTTTGAATTTATTTCTTTATTTGGTGTGGCTTTTCTATATTTGAACTATAACAATTTAATGGATGTATTCAGATTTTTAAGTATAGATTCGTATTTGTTTCATTTTCATGTATAAATTACAAACATTTTGTGGTTAAGTGTGTATCCTTCATGGATAAACTTAATGAAATCGTGATTGATTTAGCATTATGCGAGGGAATTTTTTTTGGGAGGTTACTGGTTGGAGTTACTATTTCAGTTTCTTATAAATTTTGTAGTGAATTAAGGATTATCAAAATCCTTAAGAAAGTATCTGTTTGGGTGATGCTTTGTTGTTTGTCATTTGGTGGTGTATGGTCTAGTATCTTACTAGCCTCTGTTTGTATACTGTTTTTGGTGATGAATAAAACGAAAGTTTGCCGATCAAAAAAAATTAAGGATTGTCAAGTCATTGCAACAATGATGAAGGTAGCAAAGATTCAAGGGACAAGTGTCACCTTGGAGGGGTCTAGGGGCCGGGCCCTGTGCAAATTGGCAAATCGCTTTTTAGCACTTTTTTAATTATTTTATCCCATTTTTATTGATTAAAAAAAATAAGTAGACAAGATAATATTAGAGTTGGTGTAATATGTTATATTAGAGTTGGTTTTAAGAAAGAATTCAAGAAATAATACTTGTGCTGTTGTTCAAATAGGAAAAACGTAATTGTTTAGAAAATTCTTATATGAATGTTTAGTTAGACTACTCCCACCCATGATCTTAACATGGATTGGGTTGTAGAAATAATATTATAAAAATCATTGGGTTGCAATCACATCAGAATCTGATTGTGGTGGCAATCATGGTTGCAACTCAATAAATCCTCCACTAACTTAATTACTTAAATAGCTTATAATATTCAACTTTGAAAAAAAAAAACTAAATACATTGTATTTCTTAACTTTTTTTGTGAACACCCCGATATAAATTTTATTATAAACCGAGTTTGTTTAAAACAAATATTTTTAGGTTGAGTTGGGTTGTAAATGTGTGTTATGGTTGGGTTGTATAGATTGAAGAGAGAGAAATTTATTTTTTATTGAAAGGTTGGGTTGGTTGGATTGTGAATGGGGATAGTCTTAGATCAAGTGATCAACGTCTCAAGTGAGTCACTTAATAAGCTTGATCTAAGAAGATATGTCGTGTGGTGGTTGGAGTTGTCTCGATTTAAAACTTTCTTGAGTTCCCATCCTCTCAAGATCTAATGAAATGTGGAATGGAACAATACTATAAATTATTTGGTTTGACGAGTATGATCTCATGAATGAGTGACCATAAGATGTGAGGAAGACCAGTGTGTAGAGGAAGAGAAGTATAGGGACGGGGAGGATCAGAAGGTAAATAGGGTAGTATATATGATATCGATAATGACCTTGGAAGATAGAAAACAATCTCACTAAATTTAACATGACGGCATGTATTAGTAAGGGAGGTCATAGATATGAGATCTAGCCTCTCGCAGAAAGGGATAACAAAGACAACCAAAAGTACCAGGCACAACTAGAATTTAAAAAAAAAAAAAAAGGGAATACGACTAATTAGACTGACACTAAATAAGAATCATATCAATGTTTGTTTGTTTGTTTTTTTTTTTTTGGGGGGGGGGGGGGGGAGTTGGGGGGAGGTTGCACTTGAAACAATAAAGCTCGAGCAATTTCAAACTAATGGTGGGTTGCACATTCAACAACTTCATTTCGTTGTGGATATATATCCACACGAGATATGATATAAGTAATGTTGGACTAAAAAACTAGCACATAACCAAAGATATATCACTTTATAAGCATTTGATTGATTTTGGTAGAAATTTATTTTTTTGTACTAGTTATAACCAACAAATACAACCAAGTAAACCGACTACAATCATCAATAAAGGTCACAAAGTAACAATAGCCAAAATAAAAGGTGACAAACGTTAATCCCTAGTTATCACAATGGATAATGTGTAAATAGTTGTTACTAAGAGACAAATACCATGTAAAAGAAACTATAGCAGATTATGATGTATTACAAGCATCTCAAACATTGTTCATACTTATCTTGGCGTGTGTAAAAAGAGAAGATGCCTAAAACATAGTGCCAAAACGCTGACGAGGAAGATATATAAGTGAATATGACTTATGATGTTTAGGAAACATGTGGTGGAAGGTTTGTCTCGTCAATGATTATATTGCGAGACCATGTAAAATACAAAGCTAACGTAATTATCAATACCAAGTTTGTGCGATGAAAGTAATTTTTGGCAACACTAGCGGATTGTGAATAGAACACAAACTCAAAGGTTTCTCGTCTTCAGCCTTGAAGTGATAAACTTTATCAAGACTATTATATCAAAGCAAACAAAACCAAAAGTCAACCCAAAGACACGTTTATTATCAATGGACTTCAAACAAAAACAAACAATATTATTTCAAACCAAACAAAACAATCAAAGTGTATGCCTCAAAACAGAAGACAACCTATGCTTAAATACTAGACTAATCCTATTTGACTTAGAAAAGGAAACTTCAATGGATAAAGACAAACTAAATAAAATAAAGATAAACTAAACTTAATTTCTTAATCTATCCAGTAACTTAGCCGACTCAAACTTTGCACCCTCATCCACGATTTTTATAATTAAAACAAGTAGCTTTATCCAACTACTTTGAGCCGGTCCATCTTCAACATACGAGCTAACCCGGGTCAAACAATTAAACGAGCCAACATTGGATGGGAGATTTTAGTGATTTAATTTATTGCTGTCTTTGAACTATGCATATTGATATCTTTTTGGATGTGTCTTGTGTGGTTATGTTAACTGATTAAACACTAAGTTCTATTTTCTGTTGGTAGTAACTAGATCATGGGTTAGATGCATTAAAATTATTGTATACAACTTTTTTTACCAAGAGGTGTTTATGTTTTTTTAACGTGTAAGTTTATTATTGTTTGTATAATCTAGGTTTAAGATGGATACGAGTTGGATGTCTTTACCAAGAGCTACCACTGAATATGAAAAAGGTCTTGACGAATTTCTTGATTTTATATTTTCTATTGAGGGTAAAAATGGTCAAATATCATGTCCATGTATTAACTGCTGTAATCAAATATGGGTTGACCGGGAGGAGGCTAGAACACATCTGCAATGTGAAATGTGCTGCCTAAGCACGTGTTTTATCCTGTGATGAAGCTATGTCGTTACTATAAACAATTATGCTCAAAAGTTCTTAATCCAAAAGATTTGGTTCAAATGGAAAATGAGATTGGAAAAATCCTTTGTGATTTAGAAATGTTTTTTCCGCCATCATTCTTTGATGTCATGGTTCATCTTGCTTCAGAGGCCAAATTAGGAGGGAGACGGTTCATTACCGTTGGATGTATCCAATCGAGAGGTGCGCATTTATATTTTAGTAAATACCTTTTTAAAATAATATTATTGAATCTCATCTTAATATTTTTGATAATTCAGATATTTATCTACATTAAAATCTTACGTCAAAAATAGGAGCAAACCCGAGGGTTCCATGGCAGAAGGATATTTAGCTCAAGAATGCTTGTCATTTTGTTCATTGTACCTATCAAGTGATGCCGACTCTGTAATGGCTATCTGACAATTATAACTAATGTTTTATTATTTTTTTTATTTTTTTGTTCAATGACCAAACACATCATTACTAAACACTTTTTTTTCAAAGTTAGTAGAACCGCATTTTTTATGATGAGATTTACAATTGAAAAATTGTCTACATTAGATCATTAAATATAGATAATATTGGCGACTAATGTTTACGTGCTCGGAGCCGAGATCTGCTTCTACTTATGATATTTGCAATTTGATTTTCTTGGTTATTGTTGTAATAGTTGTAATATTAAGCAATTCTAATTGTAACAAGAAAAAACTTACCAATTTCTAATTGTAATTCTAGATGATTCGAGAAGTGATCTATAAGTTTCGTTCTCTGATAGGCACTTTACTTGCTTCTTTTGCATAAGAAGCTTGTCAACCAAGTTGAGAGGTTCAGAGTTTGATTGAATACATAGATGTTAAGAATTTTTGTTAATGATAATTAAATAATCAATATCTTGCCGTAACGCGCGGGTTGGCGTCGACTCGTTACGACTCAAATATCAAGTGTCTTATTACAGTGTAACATAATAACATCACTATGATTAAGCGTCCTATAAAGGTTAAAGTTATAAGACCCAAATGTTAAGTGTCCTATTAAGTTATGTTATAATAAAACTCTAGCGAATAAGCATCCTATAAAACTGATGTTTTATGACTCAAATATCATGTGTCCTATTACGGTGCATTATAATAACATCGCAATGAATAAGCGTCCTATAAAGGTTAAAGTTATAAGACTCATGTGTCAAGTGTCCTATTAAGTTATGTTCTAATATGACTTCGACTAGAAAGGGTCCTATAACATTGAACATTTATGACTTAACTACAAAGCGTCGTATTAAGTTATGTTGTAATAGAACCCCCGGTGATCAAGTGTCCTATTACATTATCACATAATGGGACATCAACAACTAAATGTCTTATAAATTACTATATTATGATCTACATTTTAAGTGTATTATTAAGTTATATGATAATAGGACCCCAAAGAATCATCCATCCTATTAAATAGCGTATTAGGACACCGGTTTAATAGCGTATATTATAAAAGGACCCTAAAAGTTCATTCGTCCTATTAAATAGTTTTTTAGGACCCCATTATACAAGCGCCCCACACAAAAGGTCCTTAAAAGCCCTTTTTGATTAGTGCCTATTTTGGTAATTAATCTGTTAAATAGGTAAATTGATATTAATGCATGTTAAGGATATGAAGTGTACTTGATCGAGTACAATAGTATTGATTTAAGAATCAAAATCATCTTCCGAATATTGTGTTGTGCGTTTGTAGTAGAATTATTAAAACTTAGACTTGACTATTATATCCAAGGCGCATACCTCTTACAAAATTTACGACCCTGCTGCAACGCACGAATTATAATCTACCATTATATATTAATTTGTTTTCTTTTTAAACAAATTACATGACATCGATCAAATGATAGATAATGGGTGATTTCCGGAATAATACAAGAATCTATACATATAATAAAGCAAAGCCATTTTAATGACATGACATTCAAAGAGGCATTCTCCTCCTTGAATGTGTCATGTGTCATCCCATGTGGCATTGAGATATTTTAGGAAAAAAATTTAAAAATAAAATTGGATTTTTCTCTCTCTTATGTTTCCTCCCATAATTTTTAAACGTTAATATCGTTTATATACGAGATTTTTTAAAGAAAAAAATTACACCAAATTAACGAGCGTTTTATTATCTTTCCAACGAGTACCATAGTGCTATATAAAAAAACGGAGAAAAAAAACGACTATTTTTTGTGGGGTTTTGTTCATACGGGAAAAAAAACACAAAGTGTTTAGGTAAATCATTAATCATGTATAGGCAAGTCACTAATTATGTTCAAATCAGTAAATATGAATTCTATTTCAACATGCGTTAGCATTGGAGTTATACATTGTTTTAGGTTAGATATTAATATTAGAGTTATAAATTGTTTAAGGTTACGCGTTAACATTGGAGATACATTTTTAATTGTTTTAGGTTAGGTGCTACCCGAAGCTTTATTGCATGTAACTGTAAAGCGAATCATTCTATTTCATATGTAAAATTAATATGTCATATTAGATTTCTCAACCCCGGGACGTTCCCGGGGCATAATCTAGTATTGTAATGTACGCAACTATAAAGTGTGATAGCCATATTCTTTTCTTTTTCTTTCAAACGCACATCTTGTAAACAAATTAATCGTTTTATTGTCTGTTTCCTTATAGTTAATATTATTGAAAAAATCAAAGCCAAAGACATTACAGTCTTTTCCACTTCGGATCCATAATATCGTGAGATAACTTCTATTAAGTTGTTGCCAACTCCCGAATTTGAAAAACATAAAATAGTATATATATATATATAACTTAGTCTGAGCTAATGTAGTGGTCACCAAAAGTAAACAATACCTACCAAAAATAAAAACACAACTAATAAAAAAAGATTACAAACTCACACATCTGTTTTCATTCCCTAACGAGTGTAAAAAAAAATACATTTGATTAAGAAACTTTGTTTTTTTTTAAACGTTGTTGATGAGAGATTTTACTGGGTATGTTGTTTTTAAGTTCTAATTAAGCTAAAATCACAATCTATACATCTATACATATATATAAAAGAAAGCATATATGCCCATTGAGAGTGCCACGTGGCTTAATAATTGAGTGTTTTTGGTGTTTTTGAATATTTTTCTAAATTTATCTCTCTATCTCTTAATTCTCAATTACTAACATTAAATTGAGTTATTTTAGGAAAAAAGAATTTAAAAACAAATTTAAAATTTTCTCTCTTATCTTCCTCCCATAATTTTTAAACATAAATATCTTTTATATTCGAGATTTTTTAAATAAAAAAATTACACCAGATTAACGAGCGTTTTATTATCTTTCCAACGAGTACCATAGTGCTATATAAAAACGAAAAAAAAAAACGACTATTTTTTGTGGGGTTATATTCATACAGAAAAAAACACAAAGTGTTAAGGTTATTCATTAATCAAATTGAAACATATTTTAATTTACGTGAAGATGATTATATGTTGAAGGTTATCCTTTTAATACTTTATTATGTTTAATATGGTTTATGCTTTTTATTTTTTTAACTTTTTAAATAAATGTTTTTTAACTAAGATTGATTATGTTTAAGTTATTTACTCTTTTCGTGATTTGAGTTTTCTTTTTTTTTTTATCATTTTTTATTAAATCATATTAAATTTTTCAACCTCGGGACCTTCCCGGGGTAATCGGCTAGTCTAACAAATATATGTATGGGATTGCCGGCCTTTTTCCTCAATATATATATAGAGGAAAGATCCGGTACAAATAGTTTTTTTGCTAAGAACTGTGAGAATCAAAGGAGGGTATTTTTTTTAATTTTTTCCCCATATTGTTAAACATGTATTATAGTATTGAAAACTAAAAAAAAAATAAAATTGGTGTAGAGTAATTACGTGTAGAGTAATTACATAATTACTCTAGTGTAAATTACTAATGTATTTACCTTAATGATGTAATTACACTAAAAAAAAAATTTTTTTTAATTTTTTTTGTATTATTCATCTAAAAAGAATGTTTAAGCACATGGGAAAAAAAAATTCTAAAAAAAATAATTTTTTTTACCCCCTTTGATTCTTATAGTTCTTACAAAAAAACTATATGTATTTGATCTTTACTCTCTCTCTATATATATATATATATATCAATAATTGTGTTTTCACGCCTCACTTACGGTGTGCGAATATAATGTATATATGTGTGGCTCTCGATGGGCAAAAGTAAAGTTGCACTAGTTTTAACGTTATTTTACTAATGTCGTGAAAATAACTTTAAAAACGACGGACAGTTAATCATGCATCATGTGGTGGCATTGATAGCCAGAAGACAAAGGGGTACATGCACTGATCGGGTTTGTCCCGATTGCTAAGTGTCCCGTGTCTTATGTCCAAGGCTTGATACCAAACCACATCAAGCCGGAGGTCTACATTTTACCCTCCTTAGACCCTACCTTAGCTTTGCTATAGGTAGGATTAACTGAGTATGATGATGAATAATTTTGTTTTCAATTATATTCCCAAACAAATCTAATGATGTTGTACGGTAATTACAAAGACCTCACAATAGTGTCTAAGTGGTACAGAGGTGAGGATCTATTGTGAAGGTTTGTAGATCAAACTCCAGCATCATCCGATTTACACAGTATCATGTCATTTATACCTCTCTAATGTCTATTTTGAGTATAGTTGACGGAGGACATCCATTGGTGTATGTATAGTCACACACACAAACGTATATGTGTAGGGCTGTTTGGTTATAGTGCTGAATCATTAAGATGTTTGAATGGTTAAAAGGCTCTGAGTGATTAAGTGCTTAATGGTTTAGCTATGCACCAAGTCTGAATGGTTTAGCTCTTAACCATTCCATTCAGAGCCTTTTTTATGTTGAAACAAACAGTCTGAATACTGAACCATTCAAAGCTGAATGGTTTAGAGCGTTATTAAGAACCTACCAAATAGGCCCTAAAAGTATATGTAATAAGTCATGTCAATCAATGATTTATCTATTCTTAACCAAACTTACTAATACATTAAATTGATAATGGGTGATGTCATTCATATTCACGTCATTCTGTTATTCGCCTCTTCATTCTTGCATTAAGTGATAGCTCGTCTGTTATAATTTTTAAAATATATGCAAAGTTGATGTAGTGCATGTGATTATAAAAGTATACAACACCAATAAATTATTAACCATTTAAACTGTTTAAAAACACGCAGCTTGACAAATTAACTGTTCTTTTGAATGTTTACACTTACCTAATACCTATTAATACAAAATCGAAGCCAAACACAAAACTATCCCATTCCCCTTCCAAGTCAATCATGAGGTTATTATCATTTAGTTATTGCCAACTCCTAATGCTGATGAAACATAAAAGTGCATAACTTAGATGGGGCTATGGGGTGGCCACAAAAAATAAGCAATACCTACCAATAGTAGAACATAACTAATACAAATAAATGCAAAAACATATTATGAATATCGAATGACACATCACACTCACACACATATAACTAAGAGTAAAGTATTTAAAACGTACCTTATGTTTGAATTAATATAAAATTTAATACATTTATTTTAAAGTAAAGGAAAAAGTTTTTTTTTTCTTTTCTGAAAAAATGGGTCTAAACTAAAATGACGATTGACGCTTCTCTAATTTGAATAATAATAAAAAAACATTTATTAAAATGTCTTTTCCAAACAAAATATTTTCTTTTTTCAGTTTTATTCTCAAATGAAATTATTGGTATATAATCACATGCGTAACCAAACCACATTGCAACGGATGGTATCATTCACAGTCACGTAATTACACCATATACGTCTTTTATTCTTGTACCTCTTTTCAGAGCAACCAATATGCGGGCCAACCGATCCGTCCGATTGGTAATTTGTGGGGCTTTTGTTATTTGTTATTGAGTTGTGGTTGTATTATGTGGTTTTTATGTTTAAACTACAAATTTGTATTTTAAATATATAAATTAACAGTAATATAAAATTTAAAACTAAAAACATTACAAATAGTACATATTAAAAAAACTAGATAATTAAAGTTAAAAGGAACTACATAATTAAACTAATCATCAACCCATAAACCGTCAAAGTCGGAAACCGGATGCAGAACTCTTATAGTAATTGCCAGGAAGTGATGTGAGTAAATATGTTATTGTGTTGCATCTGGTATAGGCTAAGGGCCTCGACAATTTCTTCGGCCTTCGTTCCACCGGCACCGTGATCCATCACGGTGTTGAAGAGTTGATTAAACCAAGTAACCTTCTCTCTCAAAAGGCTCAACCTAAAAAATGTTTGGACCGAAGTGCGGTCGCTTTCACCTTCATGTTGTTGGAATTCCTGAAGTAAGGTTTCTTTAAACGGTACATCTCGTTGTAACTCGTTCATGTAGAGGTGAATCCAAGAGTTAACCAAAGTTATGCCTCCATCTTTAGTCCAACCTCTTCTTGCCATTTTTGAAAGAGCGTGTTGTGGTGAATTATGTGTTGAGAAGTGAAAAGTTGTGTTTAGTTTATAGTAGCCGTTAGAAAAATAAACGTTTGAAAATTAGCCGTTGAGAATATTAATTACTATTTTTATTACTGATCGATGTCGTTGGGTCGGTCAAAAATATAAAAATAAGTAGTATAATGCAAGTTGAGTCGTCTCCACAGGGAATTGGTGGAAAGAGTAGTTTTGTAACTTTAACTATTAAACTAAAACCTAATTATTTTGTTTTTGCTTTGAAATTTAGAAAACGAATTTGAAAAGTTGTAAACAGTAATGAGAAAGAAGTAACCCCCTCCGAGCTTCTGGTTCTATGATTCACCCAAACCTGGTTAAATGATAGGATACCACATAGACATGGTTTTGTTAAACGATTCAAATCAAGTGATAACCGAACACAAGTTTTTAATAATAACCTGTACAATTCGATTACCAACCCACAAGTATCAATTACCCTCCCACTTATCAAACTGCTCACGATGCAAGAAAACCGAATGCGAATGATAAAAGGATAAGCAATTGCAACACAGATGAATTATTTAAATGATTTAAACCACAAATATTCTTCAAACAAATGAAAAACAATCCCAAGTACCAAATCAAACAAGTTAAAGGGTTTCACAAACTAACCATACACCCGGAGGTGGTTACATAAAGAAACTAGCCGCTCATCATGATTGTGTATGCTTCCATGGATGATTTTGATGATAGATGCATGAAAAGAATGATTAAAATGTGTTTAGGAATGGTGAAAATCGTCCTAAGATCGTCCAAAACGGCTAGGGTTAAAGTCTCCTTTGTTTGTGGGGTTAAGAACCTTTAAATATGGCCAAAATCCGGAATTTCGCGTCAATAATCAGATAGGGGCGCAAGCTTGCGCCCCTGGTGAAGCAGGTTGCGCCCATTAAGGGCGCAAATCAGGCAAAAATCCTTGGCATCAGAAGGTTGCGCCCTGATGAGGTAGGTTGCGCCCCTATCTGCTGATAGGTTGCGCCCCTGTGTAAAACTTGGCTATTCTTCGTGTTTTCATCCCCGGTGCTCTCGGGTGACTTCCAATCCTTCTTAACTTGTCCCGGAACCCTCAAATATGCTCCACTTAATGCTTTTCACCACCGTGCACCTGCAAATCACAAACATTCGCAAAGTAACTATGTTCCATGCAATAAATCACATAAAAACACATACTTAACCACATTAACACATAGTAAAACACCCACTCATCACATCCCCACACTTCACCTTTGCTTGCCCCCAAGCAAAGCCTTTCTGCAATTATCCGACCATCTTTAACAGTAACACTTCACAATTCTCTGCCATCCCTCAGTTAAGGTCCAAGGTCATACCCTATTCCTAGATCATCATTAGATTTGTTAATTCAGCAAGCCCAGATGATTATCATTCTAAAAACTGAATTACTCGACTGAACCTGATATGCCTCCGATTTTTATTTTCATGCACACACCCCTTACAAGTTTTCACTCCACTCGGCTGAATATCTGGACTAGCATAGAATGTGCTAGTTTTAATCACTCAAGAACCAAACATGCAACTCTGTCCTCATAGGCTTGTATAACAATCACACTTTAATCGTAGGCAATGCACAAATCTAAAGGTCTTATGGGTTTTGGGTTTAAGGTAAAGGTGGTGAATGTTTAGGCTGATAAAGTGGTTAATACAAAATAAGTACCGACCATGACAATCTTTTATTCACACTAACACAATAGCTAGCTACAACTGCGGGTTATTTTCGACCCGAACTTCATAGTGCTACATTTTTTATTTTTTTTTTCATATTTTTTTTTTTCATTTTCTTTTTTTTTTCTTTTTTTTTTCTTTTTTTTTCACATATAGTACTAAACATCATAATAACTACACACTTAGATTGTCAGGTAAGGCTAATAACACAGCAGAACGGTTCAAACAATTTGAGTTTAACAAACGAATAGGTATAAAGGCTCAACATGGCTACTAGGGATACTATTGTGGGTAAACAGGTCAATCACACACAAATAACACAGTTATCAACAAAGAGGGGGAATCCTATGGTGCCTTTGTCATTCATGTGCATATTTCACCTACAATCTCAGCATGTATCAAATTACACAAGTTCTGTGACAGAGAAACATCTGGCCTACTCTCATCAAACGAAACAAATATATGTATAATCAACATAGTAGGCTCAAAATCTCACCAAGATGGGAAAATGGGTTGCCGATGTGTGCATGCATTTAATACCAATGGCTCATCAACTCCAATCGAACAATTCTTATTATTTTTCCTTAAAACGCTTGCTGAAAACGGTTCATATGTCTGCTCTACAGAATTAGACCATGACCAAGGACCTATACCAGTGACCAGCTTTGAAAAGTTGATGATTTACACTGAAAAGTCCGGTTTTCAAACGCAATTAGGCTTGCTTTCTCTCTTTCTCTTTTTTTTTTTATTATTATTATTATTATTATTATTATTATTATTATTTTTATTTTATTTTTTTATTTTATTTATTTTATTTTTTTTAGGTTTCCCCATCCCCACACTTGGGGTACATTGTCCCCAATGTATTATTCTATTTAAAACAAGGGAATAAGGTCACTAATCAAGACATTCATGCACACAACTACATTAAAACAACCATAATTTAAACACGCCACCCTAACACATAGTTTTAGTACACACCACCAAAAACAAGAAATAAAACAAGTCTCAACCCAACCTCCTCCCAAACCACCCACATTAATTGTTTAGACACATAGTTTTAGTACACCCACATTTTAGAAAAAGGCGTTCAGGAACAAAGGTCTTAGATGAAATCATTCCGCTGCGAGGCAAAGGGTACCAAACGTTACATCCGACTAGGGGGTAAAGTCGGGGTGTGACACAATAACCATTTAATTCGACCCGATATACCCAAACATGATTAATCCCGTAACCAATAACCATTTAACTACATTGGGTCGATTAACGGGTAATATTTTCACCACTAAAAAGCCGAATAACCCGATAACCGAAAAACAAACCCGATAAACACCCCTACATATAGCAATGTAGATCGATGGTTTCACAAACATAGAATGATTATCTATATATGTTATACGGTTCTTTTTATATTAATACCTCTTTATTTAGTCGTCTTTATTGCACTATAATATTATGTCAATTCAAAATCTTGTAGCTCCAAAGCGCGAATAAAATAGGATAATAGGATGATCAATAAACTAAATCATTTCAAAAAGAAGCCGCTCATGTTCATGTCATTTTATCTTTGTTGTTTACATATTATGATCTTCAATAGTAAACAAAATATCCGTAGCAATCATGAGTGTGCTATATATAAATAGGAAAAAAAATAAGACATGGAGAAATTAGAGCATAGTCATATACTTCAACCCTTGAATAATATTTCAAATCACATTTTCCAACTCCTAAAACAGTTTTAAGTTATCATTAGAAATTAAACATTTTGACAAGTATCGGATGGTTGTGGCTACTTTGCCTACTTACAAAGAAAAGGAGATATTCCACTCAACCTTACATATATACCCACATCCTTTCACATATGTGATATTGCTAACAAAAAAAAAAAAAAAAAACACAATATCAACTTGAATCATCACACATGGATACTGCAACAACCCTTAACCCTAACCCTACCCCTAACCCTAACCCTAACCGTTTCAATCCACGACGTAACCCTAACCGTTTCAATCCACGACGTAACAAATTCAATTCGTTTCTCACTATCTCGATCCGATATATGTGGACTGACTCGTCACCTTTCAGCCATACAAAAACGGTTGCTTTGCCGACAATATTTGTTACTATGGCGTTCGTTATGATGGTTTTCACCAACCTTCCTGGTGGTTTTACCCAGGATACTCTCTATGGGCTTGGACAAGTAAACTACCACCGAGAAGGGAAAGCCTTTGGGTAGTATGAAGCACCAATAGAGCTAGACCGAGTTATGAACTCGGCAGGATGCTGTTTGATCTATACCTTGGTAATAGTATGTCTGAGCATGTTACCGGAGAATAGGGTGATTGGGCTTGCTAGCATGATAGTGGCTTTCAAATCCGTATCCTACATGATATCCACGATAAAATTTTCTTTGGAAATGGTCATGGATAGAGAGAAACCTTTAGGACTCCGCTTTGTAAATAAGTACACTCCAATAATCGACATTATTCAAATGTGCTGGGATATTTGTAGTGCCATCATCGTTGTAGTGTATGTGCTGTATTATGTGAACGAAGCTAGGAAGAGGACGAGAAACGCATGGGCACGGGAGAATAGAACAATGAGGAGGCTCGGGAGCTATTAGATATTGTTTAGACCTGTTGTAGTTGCTGACGATTGATGGTTATTATATTCTTGTTTATTTAATAGTTTAATTAGTTAGAATCCGAATAAAATGGAGATGGAATATGGGTCCTTGTGTTGACGAGTAACATGGTTTTCGTTTGTGAGTGTATTAAGTATGGTTTGAGTGGGGCCTAAATCAACATAGGCGTGAATGGTTAACATAGCGCCCAAATAACCGTGGTGCAAGATAGTGTCTGGATGTGCTCTACATGCTGTAATAACCGCGCCCAAATATCTTGCACCATGGTTATTTGGGCGCTATGTTAACCATTCACGCCTATGTTGATTTAGGCCCCACTCAAACCATACTTAATACACTCACAAACGAAAACCATGTTACTCGTCAACACAAGGACCCATATTCCATCTCCATTTTATCCGGATTCTAACTAATTAAACTATTAAATAAACAAGAATATAATAACCATCAATCGTCAGCAACTACAACAGGTCTAAACAATATCTAATAGCTCCCGAGCCTCCTCATTGTTCTATTCTCCCGTGCCCATGCGTTTCTCGTCCTCTTCCTAACTTCGTTCACATAATACAGCACATACACTACAACGATGATGGCACTACAAATATCCCAGCACATTTGAATAATGTCGATTATTGGACTGTACTTATTTACAAAGCGGAGTCCTAAAGGTTTCTCTCTATCCATGACCATTTCCAAAGAAAATTTTATCGTGGATATCATGTAGGATACGGATTTGAAAGCCACTATCATGCTAGCAAGCCCAATCACCCTATTCTCCGGTAACATGCTCAGACATACTATTACCAAGGTATAGATCAAACAGCATCCTGCCGAGTTCATAACTCGGTCTAGCTCTATTGGTGCTTCATACTACCCAAAGGCTTTCCCTTCTCGGTGGTAGTTTACTTGTCCAAGCCCATAGAGAGTATCCTGGGTAAAACCACCAGGAAGGTTGGTGAAAACCATCATAACGAACGCCATAGTAACAAATATTGTCGGCAAAGCAACCGTTTTTGTATGGCTGAAAGGTGACGAGTCAGTCCACATATATCGGATCGAGATAGTGAGAAACGAATTGAATTTGTTACGTCGTGGATTGAAACGGTTAGGGTTACGTCGTCGATTGAAACGGTTAGGGTTAGGGTTAGGGGTAGGGTTAGGGTTAAGGGTTGTTGCAGTATCCATGTATGATGATTCAAGTTGATATTGTGTTTTTTTTTTTTGTTAGCAATATCACATATGTGAAAGGATGTGGGTATATATGTAAGGTTGAGTGGAATATCTCCTTTTCTTTGTAAGTAGGCAAAGTAGCCACAACCATCCGATACTTGTCAAAATGTTTAATTTCTAATGATAACTTAAAACTGTTTTAGGAGTTGGAAAATGTGATTTGAAATATTATTCAAAGGTTGAAGTATATGACTATGCTCTAATTTCTCCATGTCTTATTTTTTTTTCCTATTTATATATAGCACACTCATGATTGCTACGGATATTTTGTTTACTATTGAAGATCATAATATGTAAACAACAAAGATAAAATGACATGAACATGAGCGGCTTCTTTTTGAAATGATTTAGTTTATTGATCATCCTATTATCCTATTTTATTCGCGCTTTGGAGCTACAAGATTTTGAATTGACATAATATTATAGTGCAATAAAGACGACTAAATAAAGAGGTATTAATATAAAAAGAACCGTATAACATATATAGATAATCATTCTATGTTTGTGAAACCATCGATCTACATTGCTATATGTAGGGGTGTTTATCGGGTTTGTTTTTCGGTTATCAGGTTATTCGGCTTTTTAGTGGTGAAAATATTACCCGTTAATCGACCCAATGTAGTTAAATGGTTATTGGTTACGGGATTAATCATGTTTGGGTATATCGGGTCGAATTAAATGGTTATTGTGTCACACCCCGACTTTACCCCCTAGTCGGATGTAACGTTTGGTACCCTTTGCCTCGCAGCGGAATGATTTCATCTAAGACCTTTGTTCCTGAACGCCTTTTTCTAAAATCTTTAGGATTCCCAATCCCAAGACATCACCTATTCCAACCGTGTTGTCGCCAAAATTATACTTAAAAAGTCAACATAAAGCTGGTGAGTTCATAGGTTTAAGTTTAAAGTTCTTTTCAAAAGACCGGATTCACATACAATACTCAAAAGTATTTATGTAATCTAAAATGTTGAGTTCAAGTTGTATAAAATACAAGTTGCAGAATATTTCTGTTTGTTAAAAGCCATGTCCACAAGTTTTCGTATCCACAAAATATTTGTATTTGTTCAAGAATATTTATTTTATCATTTAAAAGTCATGTCATGGGTAGCTAGCCCGTTTTTATAACTTATTCAACATTCCTGTACCGAATTTACTCATTCTAACAGCCCTGCATCCGCAGTGGTAAGTTGTTTTGCCTTCCATCATTGTCTATCAACAATGACAAGCCTGAAGAAGATAATAGTTCACACACGCACTTCCCAAGCCGTGGTGAGGTTGTCAGCCTAGATAGCGCTACCAACTAGTTACCCCCGTTTGCCATGGTACGGCAATTAGATTCGGTATCGTAGTGAAGGACTTCTTTGATAGAGTTGTTCGAATAAATCATAAGCATGTACTTTTAAATCAAAATATTCTTTGTACTAGATCACAATCCTGGAATCTAAATATTTTCAAGTTTTCAAAATATCCTTTGTACTAGATCCCAATCCTGGAATCTAAACGGTTTCAAGTTTTCAAAATATCCTTTGTACTAGATCCCAATCCTGGAATCTAAATAGTTTCAAGTTTCCACCTGTAATATAGTTATCCCAAAATCCGGGATGTATACTTTTGCAACGGAACACTTTTCATTTCCCGTTTATTCGTGTATAAATTTATAAAATCATTTATAAATTTATTTGTTTTCTTAGAACTTTGTTACGCTTAAAATCCATTGTTCCTCATAAAACAAGTATATCTTTACCCCGAAAACAGTTATCAAAACAGTAAAAAGTGGGGTCATGAACTCACCTTAATTTCCTTGCTTAGCTTAGCAAATAAAGTCCGAAGCCTTGACCGGCTTCCTCGTGTCCTAAATACCAACAAAGGACACTTTAATATTCTATTGCAAATAAGCCTAGCTTATTATCCGTTTAATAGATAGCGTATCCAACTATCTAGACTAGTGGGTATTAACCCGAGTCTTAAGCGTTTTATCTCGACGAATCAATCATGACTTAATTACTATATGCGACCTAGCACCCAAGATACTCACTTGATACTATTCGTATATAAATCAAGATGGACTAATATTGTAAAACGTATAACTTATCATAAGTCGTAGTTCGTTTTGTAAATCGGGTAATTGCATTTGTCTTGTAAAATTTACTTTAAGGAAAATACTCTTTGATAAAATATAAGTATAGTTATTTAAAACGATCAATAACAATGTCGCTTCTTTTCCAAAATTCGCGATCCTTTAAAGGTTTCGAAACATAAACTTCTGTATAATTCTTTCCAAATAAGCCGAGCATTTAAAGTATTCGAAACTTACTTTTTATTTAAATAGTTCTCAAGTAAAAATCAAACGTTTATATATATTTAAATCCGAACAACAAATAATATTTAGTTATTGAAAATCTCTTTGAAAACTCGTCATACTTGACGTTTAGAAAATTATATTTGTCAAAATATTTGGAAGATTGCTATAATGAAACATACAATAAATATCATCCCGTTTATACTTAAAATTTTGTAGAAATTTCGGCAGAGTTTCCTCTGTTTTTGTATAAACCAGGCAACACAAGTCGCCTACAATTTTCCCAAAAACCAATCTCCAATACAAGACTTCAAATCCGTTTATTTATCATACCAATTTAAAAGTCTTTATACGTTTCGATAACTTTTATATAAACTACTTATCTATATAAAAAAACGCGGTAATATATATATATATATATATATATATATATATATATATACACATATATATAGTCCAATGAATTTAGTCCGAGGTCCAAAAATATAAGTCACGCTATATATATATTTATCAATCAATAATATTGTCGGTTCGTTCGCGAGATAACTATATTTTTTTATTCGAATCTAAATCTATTTACGCTACAATCACACCAAAAACAAATACAAGAGATTTAGTTATACCATATCGTTCGCGCAACAACACCGACTCGACATGCTGGCCGTTGACCAGCTTTGACCACACGTTGACTAGATGTTGACCGAGTTGACCATCCAGATCTGACTCGGGTTGACCAGATCTGTCAGACCCGAACTTAAACCGAACACAAACTGAAACCACCAAACGAACCAGGAGCCAAGGCTGACCAGATCTGAACCAGAACTCGAGACCCGAGCATCATCATCAACCCAAGACCAAATCACCATCATCGGACCACCATTAAACCCATCGGACCCGAACCAAAACCAAGCCAAAACAGACCGGCTCTGACCCGAGCAACAAGTCAGACCCGAGCCCAATAACCAAAGCAAAACTGATCAGACTAACCACGAGACGAGAACACATGCGGCCCCAAATCCAACCCGAGCATTCATCGGACCTAACAACCAACGAACCACAACCATATTCAAAACCTGACCCGAACACAAGATGACCCGGAACGACCACCGAGCTGCTGATGGTTCTGTAACCACCGTGAACATCATCGGCAGTCACCAAACATCATGAATAACTTGACCAAAATCAAGTTCCATCCAGACCCGAACCCATCGAACCCAAACTGAAACAGACCCGGACCACCCTTGTACTCGAACCCACGATCTAAAACCACCACAGTCTTGTCGGATTTGTCTAAACGAGCCACCACCAAGAACCACCCAGCCCAAAACTGACCTGTCCGAGTAAGCCATCGGCTCACAGACCTGGACCACCGTCCTCATCTCTAACCTCGAACCAGCACCACGAACCAAAACGAACCACCACACTAGCCAACAGTTCATAACTCAACCCCATGTGTTCCGATTAATCGCTGGTGCTGCTCGTTTTTGGCTCAAATACCTTCACGCCGCCACCACCAAGCATGGTGGTGGCCGGCCGCTGTTTAAGGGAAGAGGAGAGAGGGAGCACGGTGGGAGAGAGAGAGTGATCGTGAGTTAGAGAGAGAGATGAGATTGAGATTAAGGGATTGTGAGAAACTAGTTTTTGACCCGCGGGCATTGCCCCGCGGACCGGCATTTAAGCTAGTGAAAAGACATACCAAATAAACACGCTTAAAAAACCTTTGCCGATGCCTAACATATGGTAATTAGGTAAGATCAACATTATGGCTATCTCAAACTAAACATGAGCAACTTAAGTAACAGTTTAGCCTATTATGTAAGTGAGCATGAACTACTATTTCATATCAAGCGGTAAGTCGAGAAAAAAAGAAATGTGTAGTGACGTATGTCTTACCATAGAATGTGTCTATGCGTAGCGATGTGAGTGCTGTAATTATTGGTTCTTCTGCGTCTAAAAAACATGGCTTGATTGTTGCAGAATGGCAGCGCCTCTTCGCGTGGTGTAGCGGCTATCTAGCTACCACTGTAGTTGTTAGGAAAAAGACAAATGTCATTGTACTGGTAAATATAAATGTAAATATGTAGCTTAAATCACATTCATGTTATAATAAGTGCAATTAATCCTATCTAAACAACTTGCATAGACAAAAACAATGACAACAAACATGAAGAAGATTAAATATTATCCACTCACTCTAAGTGTCCGTTTCACATACTGAAGTAGAGCACCTTGCACGCCCAAAACCAATACCCGTTTTTTAGTTGCAGTAGCCCTGCAAAAGCAAAAGTAAATAACTATCAAGCAAATGGTAAACCTTATTTTTATGTATGTCATTGACGAATCAGTTTTGATGTAAGCTACAGCGTATACCGTCTTTCATCTTCCTCCGACATAATAGCTTGATATAAAATTTAAACTTGAATCCGTCGTTAGCATCCTGGAACAAAACATGTATTAAAACCTCAAAATATTCATTGAAATTTCGTTAATTTTTTTTATAGCGCATCTTCTTTAGTGGAAGTTGCTCCGCCATTTTCAGATATATGGAACAAACCTATATAGCTTTGGCCCATTTTTCATTTTAAAAATGTTGGAAAGACATAAATATTAACAACGCTTGAAAGCTAACATAATAATTCAACAAAACAAAAAATTTTAAATAAGAAGTCATTAGATTCTTATTTCTAGACGTAGAAGTCTTGCAAAATAGTTGAAAAGAAATTAGGACTCATTAGGCAAAGACGTCGATAGACGTAAACAAAATCACTCACATTTAACCTCCAAAAAACCAAAATTAACACAAATAAATAACAAAAACTATCAAACATAATTAATAATAACCTGTTACAAAATCCAATTTACCTTCTTCTTATGGAACAACATATTCTACAAGTCTTATAAGTGTGATAAAACTAAATGCTAAAACAACATAAACCGTGGTTTCCTCATCATCTTCTTCTCAAGTGAATTTGTGAGTACAGTGGATTATTATAATAACAAACACTTACATATTACTTAGTCTGCACACATATGACATATACAAACACACAGAAACTGTGACACACACATTCATTATTATCTCTGTAATAAATCATTCATCAAATCCTTCTAATTCCCCAATCACATATTGTAAGTTTGTAACTATACGTTCCTTAAACCCTATTTTTTATAGAAAAATAATAATATAAAGTAATACCGAATACAGAAAAAAGTTTTATGAGAGTACAGATCTGAAGATAAAGGTTGGAGATAAAAAAAACGTAATACCTTGATCGCATGCTAACGGTAGAACTGGAAAGAGGCTGATGTTCGTTGATTAATTAATAATTCTTCTCTAAAACCCAAAAGCACATTTTCCCGTCGCCGCTCGGAGATGTCGGTCAACACGCCGGAGCCGTCACTGGAACGGTCTTGGGTTTAACATCATCCATAGCTGGTTCGTCTTCGACCACCACCTCTGCAAACGGAGTAAAAGCCATCTCCATCGTCATCATCGCCACTGTTTGGAACCGAAAGCGCTGCACCCTCGTCTCCCATCTCTCGCCGTCCTCTCTCTCTGTCTCTCAATTTCTTCTGTGAAGTGATTTTCTCTGTCTATTTCTTTGCGTGTGTGTGATGTGAATAAAGACAATCGAAGAGTGTAGATGATGATTATGATTGATGAAGATGAAGCACAAAAATCGCAAGCGGGAGAAGAAACTAATCAGATGTCTCTCTATGTATTGATCAACCGGAGAAGATTCTAGATTGGTTTGAAATAGAGAGAGATCGAGAATAGAGAGCAATTATTGAAGTCTCTGTACAATTATTGTAGGAGAAGAAATATTTACTCTTAGAAAACCCATAGCTGTAGGGAGTTGTACACTATGGTACAAAAAACATTGCGTAAACACCTTGTAAATTGTATGGTAGCAATATCTGTAAAGGGTTTAAGAGTAAAGCATAAAAGCAGCGACTGACTCACAACTCAAACAAAGTGTTTGTTTCTAGGGTTTTCTCTATCTTTCTTCTTTTGGATATTTACAAACAAACCATGAGGTAATCTATCTTCTCTTCCAACCACCTCTTTTTCTTTTTCTTTTTCTTTTTCCTTTTCCTTTTGCAGATTTTACTTTAATTTGCTCATCGATTTTCTGTCGTCTTTTATTATTATTATTATTATTATTATTATTATTATTATTATTATTATTATTATTATTATTATTATTATTATTATTATTATTAGCGTCTTATTGTTCTAACAATTGACTCCCTCGTTTGATTTCAATTTAATAGCTGTTGTATGTTTTGGGTCCTTCTTGTATACTTAGTTTCGTTGGATAATTTGTTGGATTATTATTATTATTATTATTATTATTGTTATTATTATTATTATTGTTGTTGTTGTTGTTGTAAATATGTAATGTTGAGAATAGTTTTATTTGGTTTGGTTTTTCTTTAGGCTTTTTTTGTGATGAAGTTAGCTGTTAGGGGTAAATTGGTAATTAGTTAGACACTTAAGATGCAAAATTAGTGCTATTAACTTGTATAGATAATGTGCCCAGATTATATATTTAGTTAATATCAAGTGGTTTTACAGCATAGTTATCAAAAGCCATCGCCTTGACCGCCTAGGCGACCAATTTCCTAGAAGCCACCTGATCCCGCTTTTCCCTCCTAGATAAAAAAAAGCCACGGTCTGATTTTTAAAACCTAATCCCCCGACTAACGTAATCGACCAATACTTACCAATGTATAGAACTATATATAAATCTCAATCAAATCCTTTTTTTTTTTGAAATATATTTGATTATTAAAACACTTATAGATATTGAATTATTCTTCAATATATAAAACCTTAACTCATTGATTTACCATCAACTGATTTTGTCTACTACATAGTTATCAAAGCCATGTTAATCCTTTTAGGAGGTATGGCTAAATCAGTCAATTTATATTTATATTATTTTATAAGATGATTGTTATTTGTAATGATTTGGTGATTTTTTTTATTTTTTTATTTGCGCTTTTTTTTCTCAGGCCCGCGCTTTTTTTGCGCTTCTCGCCTAGGCCACAGGCGGAGCCTAGGCGCCTTGAGTGCGCCTCACGCCTTTGATAACTATGTTTTACAGTATTTATTTTTTTATTTTTTGATGAAGAGTTATTGATCTTCTCTATAGTTTAAGCTTCCACAATACCGATTTAAGTAACATTCATCCAATGTTCTGATCCAATTTAGAATTTTTAGATCTTACAAGTTTTAGAACTACTTTTGAATCTTCATTATTTTAGAGCTTTTGGTATTAATTAATTGATGTTAAATGCTATATAATCTTGGTTTTAAAAAGCGCGAAGCGCACAAAAGCGACGAGGTCTAAAACCGAGGCGCAAAGCGCAGAGCACAAGAGCGGTGGGCTTTTCGTACGCGAAGCGCAAGACGATTATATAATTTTTTCTATATATCCTATAGGTTTTTAGCATCCTTACGACCTTACCCCAAAATATAGATATAAATCAGGTTTATATATAATTTAACTTAAATGTATAACCTTGAGTGACATAAGGCGCATGGATCTGCGCCTCAGGTCAGGCGCGCTTAAGCGTGCTTTTTAAAACCTAGTATATAATAGCTTTTACGTATTTTATTTGAAAAATATTATTATTCTAATACATGTATACTTATGATTTTTTCATACAATTTATATATATATATAAATTGTATATATATATATATATATATATATATATAATGAGTTGTGTTCTTTTGAGTTGTCTACAATAATTATAAAGGAGAAGGAGATAAGGTTAGGTTAGGGGTAGGTGAGAGTATACCGCGTATACGAACCCGGTTAAACGTATCGTATTTCGGTTTTATTTTAGGCTTGATAAATAATTACGAAAGTTAGTCGGTTTTATTCAAAATTAAAAATAATAATAACCCGAGTAAAAAATAATTATGTTTTCGTTATTCGACGCGTGCTCTCAGGATATGCGTTTAAATCGCGTTAAAAGTTCTGATCACGATTTCTTTTTGTTTATACGAACAGTTAATTTCCGAAACGTAATAATATCATTATTTATTAAAAAAAAAAATAATCACTTCAAATAGAATAACGAAGATATTATGACGGAAAATTAATCGAAATTTGCGAGTTGTCACATATTGGGTATATTATGCCAGCTTATATAGTTTTCTTAATAATGATATAATACTTTTATTTAATTTAAATGAGCGAACAAACCACTTAACAAAGGAATTTACCTTAGCTTGGCTCGGCTACGACTTACAAACGAGACAATTTCAAGGAAACTTGTTTTTACACAAGCCACAAGTGAACATCCCTAATAATAATTCCAAGTCATAAAAAGTCAAATGTAATCTTTTATCATCTAATTGTTGAGGCACCTCATGCTCATATCTGAAAACACTTTAATAATACTAGACATGACATTTACTTAGGAAGTAGGAATTAGGAATGTGAACTGGTGGGTCATACGAAGTGAATTGCAAGGATCCGTGGAAATAGGAAATCCGATCAGAGTTCTTTTGAATTCTTCGGGCTTTTCGGGTCAACCCGAAATAGCTATATTCAACCCAAACACCGAGCCAAATAAGTGTAGTCGGGTCCGGGTATAATAGTTTGTCGGGTTCGGGTTAATCGAGTAAGGCACTTTCTCGGTCTAGCAGGGATAGGGATGAGCATCCGGTCCCAAAAACCGATCCTGAACCAAAAAATAGCGATCCCATACCGAACCGAGGGTGTTCGGTATCGGTACCCACATTTGGAGGTTTTCGGTTTCGGTATTATCGGTATCGGTACGGGATCGGTATGGTATCGGTATTTTAAGATAAAATACCGATACCACACCAATACCGAACCGATACCGATACTGTACCGGTATAATCGGTATCGGTTCGGTACCGATAACGTCCTGAGCTCATCCCACAGCAGGAAAGGGCTCCAAAACTCTGAACTCACAAAATAAAAACACACCACATAAGCAAAACAAACTGACTCCCTACTTTAAACCCCCTAGACGGTTACAAAACTGACTCCATTATATTATGAATTTATTAACAAATTTAGTATTTAAGAGCGGAAGTAGGTTCCAAAAATTTCTTTCTATTATATAAAACTACGTTTTTTCCGTGTCGCCAAATTGGTACAAACAATATGTATTTGCATTTCCATCAACAGTAGTTTCAAATATGAGGGGTTTTCTTACCTTTGTCCGTCTAGTGGCTTGAATTAACAATTGGTTTCATCGACTAATTACCATAACTTGTAAGTACATTGAAGCCAGTTTGTATATGTTGTAGGACCGTCTCGGACAATCTGGATATCACGGGTATGACACGTCACGAGTGCGAAATCCTCAGGACACGGTTTAGTCAACAATATATCAACAATACACGCAAAGACGAGTTGCCAAAAACACAAACAAGATGGTCTCAAAGTCGAATCTTTATTGAAAACAGAGCGAGAGTGCAACAATACAAGAATCATTGAGGCTATTTATTGGCATAAGTTTCTTTCTAGATTTTGACATGATCCCTTGGAAACAAGTTTTATAAGTAAACAGACCTAGGAAATACATCATATGTCATTTGATTTACGTGTCTTCTAGATTACGTTGAGGCTAATATGGAAAACAATAGTGAAAATGCATCCACAAAGTGTGGATATGAAAACCAGTGGTGCACATGTCATAAGCTTCTCTCTACTGAAGAGATATGTGCTGGGACTTCCGCGTGTCCAGGCAAAGCCATGTCACCACCAATAAAAGCACACAATAATTGACAAATAGAAGGTTTCGTGAGACCCATTCGTCGCATAGGATCTGCTAGGTAAGAGGAGACCAAAGGACTACATGAAAGTGACACCCAACCAATAAGAATGGAGGAAGGCCTGCTCCACGATATTCTCCTATAAATAGGTGGCAACAGAGGGGATACAAAGGATGGCTGAAAGTGACACCTAGCCAATAGCGTAGTGCCAACATACGTCCTTCTCTAAAATTCATACGGTCAGCAGATGAGTGACCACAAGGAATGTTCTGAAAGGGACGTCTCAGCTAATCATCGCCGAGACTCTGGCTATAAATAACCCATTTCCTCAAAGGGAAAAGGGTTGGCTCTCCACCCTCTCACAAATACTTACTCTTGAAGATCGGTGAAAAACTTAGTTGAACATTATCTAATTTGTAAACGTTGTCTAGCACTTATAACCCCATTTATATCATTTATAAAAGATTATTATTTATATTTAATTAGTGTTTCATCTATTAAATGATCATTTCTTAACATGTTTATGGGTAAAAATGGAGCTAGGGAAATGTGTTGTACGAAAATAACTATACTATATTTTTCTATAAGATCTTAAAAATGATGATTTCTTAATTGACACCTTTGTAAGTAGAAAGGATCTACGGAATGTGATGTGGTAGTAAAATAATTGTATTCTTTTGTAAAGTCACTAAATTATAATTGTGACATCATTGACATAATTTCTATTAAATGTAATGCAGTATATTAAATCCTATTTGTTGATCTAAAATGATTTCTTGTAATGCAGTGATTTTTTGTTTGTCCGTTGTGCGAATATACTAAGCGTAACCGAGTGCTCAAACTGTAACGCCTTTTGCGATTAATCCTACTTTTATTTTCTAGCAATACTTAACTTTTAATTTGTTATTATTTTCGATTTTTTATGATTTCTTTTTTTTTTAATTCTATTACTTATGTTATTATTTTCTGGTAGCTAGGTAGCGTTTATTTTCGGTGGTCACCCCGTAGCCCCATCTACGCTATGCTCTTTTATGTTTCATCAAAATCAGGAGTTGATAGTAACTTTTTTTTTTTAACATTAGTTGATAGTAACTAAATATTCATTATATCATGCCCTTTATTTAAACTATATCTAATTTATATACTATATTTTTATTTTAATTTATTTAGTAGTTCATTGTTTATGTATTTTTTAATTAATTTTTATAATAAATTAATTATATAATAGTATATTAAATAAAAATGAATTTAAGTAATTGATGAGTGGGTGTTTTACTATGTGTTAATGTGGTTAAGTATGTGTTTTTATGTGATTTATTGCATGGAACATAGTTACTTTGCGAATGTTTGTGATTTGCAGGTGCACGGTGGTGAAAAGCATTAAGTGGAGCATATTTGAGGGTTCCGGGACAAGTTAAGAAGGATTGGAAGTCACCCGAGAGCACCGGGGATGAAAACACGAAGAATAGCCAAGTTTTACACAGGGGCGCAACCTATCAGCAGATAGGGGCGCAACCTACCTCATCAGGGCGCAACCTTCTGATGCCAAGGATTTTTGCCTGATTTGCGCCCTTAATGGGCGCAACCTGCTTCACCAGGGGCGCAAGCTTGCGCCCCTATCTGATTATTGACGCGAAATTCCGGATTTTGGCCATATTTAAAGGTTCTTAACCCCACAAACAAAGGAGACTTTAACCCTAGCCGTTTTGGACGATCTTAGGACGATTTTCACCATTCCTAAACACATTTTAATCATTCTTTTCATGCATCTATCATCAAAATCATCCATGGAAGCATACACAATCATGATGAGCGGCTAGTTTCTTTATGTAACCACCTCCGGGTGTATGGTTAGTTTGTGAAACCCTTTAACTTGTTTGATTTGGTACTTGGGATTGTTTTTCATTTGTTTGAAGAATATTTGTGGTTTAAATCATTTAAATAATTCATCTGTGTTGCAATTGCTTATCCTTTTATCATTCGCATTCGGTTTTCTTGCATTGTGAGCAGTTTGATAAGTGGGAGGGTAATTGATACTTGTGGGTTGGTAATCGAATTGTACAGGTTATTATTAAAAACTTGTGTTCGGTTATCACTTGATTTGAATCGTTTAACAAAACCATGTCTATGTGGTATCCTATCATTTAACCAGGTTTGGGTGAATCATAGAACCAGAAGCTCGGAGGGGGTTACTTCTTTCTCATTACTGTTTACAACTTTTCAAATTCGTTTTCTAAATTTCAAAGCAAAAACAAAATAATTAGGTTTTAGTTTAATAGTTAAAGTTACAAAACTACTCTTTCCACCAATTCCCTGTGGAGACGACTCAACTTGCATTATACTACTTATTTTTATATTTTTGACCGACCCAACGACATCGATCAGTAATAAAAATAGTAATTAATATTCTCAACGGCTAATTTTCAAACGTTTATTTTTCTAACGGCTACTATAAACTAAACACAACTTTTCACTTCTCAACACATAATTCACCACAACACGCTCTTTCAAAAATGGCAAGAAGAGGTTGGACTAAAGATGGAGGCATAACTTTGGTTAACTCTTGGATTCACCTCTACATGAACGAGTTACAACGAGATGTACCGTTTAAAGAAACCTTACTTCAGGAATTCCAACAACATGAAGGTGAAAGCGACCGCACTTCGGTCCAAACATTTTTTAGGTTGAGCCTTTTGAGAGAGAAGGTTACTTGGTTTAATCAACTCTTCAACACCGTGATGGATCACGGTGCCGGTGGAACGGAGGCCGAAGAAATTGTCGAGGCCCTTAGCCTATACCAGATGCAACACAATAACATATTTACTCACATCACTTCCTGGCAATTACTATAAGAGTTCTGCATCCGGTTTCCGACTTTGACGGTTTATGGGTTGATGATTAGTTTAATTATGTAGTTCCTTTTAACTTTAATTATCTAGTTTTTTTAATATGTACTATTTGTAATGTTTTTAGTTTTAAATTTTATATTACTGTTAATTTATATATTTAAAATACAAATTTGTAGTTTAAACATAAAAACCACATAATACAACCACAACTCAATAACAAATAACAAAAGCCCCACAAATTACCAATCGGACGGATCGGTTGGCCCGCATATTGGTTGCTCTGAAAAGAGGTACAAGAATAAAAGACGTATATGGTGTAATTACGTGACTGTGAATGATACCATCCGTTGCAATGTGGTTTGGTTACGCATGTGATTATATACCAATAATTTCATTTGAGAATAAAACTGAAAAAAGAAAATATTTTGTTTGGAAAAGACATTTTAATAAATGTTTTTTTATTATTATTCAAATTAGAGAAGCGTCAATCGTCATTTTAGTTTAGACCCATTTTTTCAGAAAAGAAAAAAAAAACTTTTTCCTTTACTTTAAAATAAATGTATTAAATTTTATATTAATTCAAACATAAGGTACGTTTTAAATACTTTACTCTTAGTTATATGTGTGTGAGTGTGATGTGTCATTCGATATTCATAATATGTTTTTGCATTTATTTGTATTAGTTATGTTCTACTATTGGTAGGTATTGCTTATTTTTTGTGGCCACCCCATAGCCCCATCTAAGTTATGCACTTTTATGTTTCATCAGCATTAGGAGTTGGCAATAACTAAATGATAATAACCTCATGATTGACTTGGAAGGGGAATGGGATAGTTTTGTGTTTGGCTTCGATTTTTTAATAGGTATTAGGTAAGTGTAAACATTCAAAAGAACAGTTAATTTGTCAAGCTGCGTGTTTTTAAACAGTTTAAATGGTTAATAATTTATTGGTGTTGTATACTTTTATAATCACATGCACTACATCAACTTTGCATATATTTTAAAAATTATAACAGACGAGCTATCACTTAATGCAAGAATGAAGAGGCGAATAACAGAATGACGTGAATATGAATGACATCACCCATTATCAATTTAATGTATTAGTAAGTTTGGTTAAGAATAGATAAATCATTGATTGACATGACTTATTACATATACTTTTAGGGCCTATTTGGTAGGTTCTTAATAACGCTCTAAACCATTCAGCTTTGAATGGTTCAGTATTCAGACTGTTTGTTTCAACATAAAAAAGGCTCTGAATGGAATGGTTAAGAGCTAAACCATTCAGACTTGGTGCATAGCTAAACCATTAAGCACTTAATCACTCAGAGCCTCTTAACCATTCAAACATCTTAATGATTCAGCACTATAACCAAACAGCCCTACACATATACGTTTGTGTGTGTGACTATACATACACCAATGGATGTCCTCCGTCAACCATACTCAAAATAGACATTAGAGAGGTATAAATGACATGATACTGTGTAAATCGGATGATGCTGGAGTTTGATCTACAAACCTTCACAATAGATCCTCACCTCTGTACCACTTAGACACTATTGTGAGGTCTTTGTAATTACCGTACAACATCATTAGATTTGTTTGGGAATATAATTGAAAACAAAATTATTCATCATCATACTCAGTTAATCCTACCTATAGCAAAGCTAAGGTAGGGTCTAAGGAGGGTAAAATGTAGACCTCCGGCTTGATGTGATTTGGTATCAAGCCTTGGACATAAGACACGGGACACTTAGCAATCGGGACAAACCCGATCAGTGCATGTACCCCTTTGTCTTCTGGCTATCAACGCCACCACATGATGCATGATTAACTGTCCGTCGTTTTTAAAGTTATTTTCACGACATTAGTAAAATAACGTTAAAACTAGTGCAACTTTACTTTTGCCCATCGAGAGCCACACATATATACATTATATTCGCACACCGTAAGTGAGGCGTGAAAACACAATTATTGATATATATATATATATATATAGGTAAAGTATATGGAGGAAACCCTCCTTATTTGGTAAACTCTGGAAACTCTGACTTCCTAACATTTTTTTTTTTTTTGAAAAAAATAGGGTATGTAATATACATTTTTTTAAGCATTTTGAGCCAAAAAAATCGAAAAAGCGCCGAACGGTTTTTTTTTTTAAAATAAAAAACGTCTACTGTTTACATATAGTTAACACATTGTTAACACCTGTTATTAGCGCTTAACATGTGTTAGTTAAAATTTTATTTTTTTTT
Source organism: Ambrosia artemisiifolia (assembly GCA_032199755.1). Lineage (NCBI taxonomy): Eukaryota > Viridiplantae > Streptophyta > Magnoliopsida > Asterales > Asteraceae > Ambrosia > Ambrosia artemisiifolia. The sequence continues at coordinate 117,106 of CM063525.1, forward strand.
AAAAAAAAAATACTCGGCGCTTTTTTAATTTTTTTGGCCCAAAATGCTTAAAATCATGTATATTACTTGCCCTATTTTTTTCAAAAAAAAAAAATATTAGGAAGTCAGAGTTTCCAGAGTTTACCAAATAAGGAGGGTTTTCTTTATATCCATTCCCTATATATATATATATATATATATATATAGAGTAAAGATCAAATACATATAGTTTTTTTGTAAGAACTATAAGAATCAAAGGGGGTAAAAAAATTTATTTTTTTTAGAATTTTTTTTTCCCATGTGCTTAAACATTCTTTTTAGATGAATAATACAAAAAAAAATTAAAAAAAAATTTTTTTTTAGTGTAATTACATCATTAAGGTAAATACATTAGTAATTTACACTAGAGTAATTATGTAATTACTCTACACGTAATTACTCTACACCAATTTTATTTTTTTTTAGTTTTCAATACTATAATACATGTTTAACAATATGGGGAAAAAAAATTAAAAAAAAAAAATTAAAAAAAATACCCTCCTTTGATTCTCACAGTTCTTAGCAAAAAAACTATTTGTACCGGATCTTTCCTCTATATATATATATTGAGGAAAAAGGCCGGCAATCCCATACATATATTTGTTAGACTAGCCGATTACCCCGGGAAGGTCCCGGGGTTGAAAAATTTAATATGATTTAATAAAAAATGATAAAAAAAAGAAAACTCAAATCACGAAAAGAGTAAATAACTTAAACATAATCAATCTTAGTTAAAAAACATTTATTTAAAAAGTTAAAAAAATAAAAAGCATAAACCATATTAAACATAATAAAGTATTAAAAGGATAACCTTCAACATATAATCATCTTCACGTAAATTAAAATATGTTTCAATTTGATTAATGAATAACCTGAACACTTTGTGTTTTTTTCTGTATGAATATAACCCCACAAAAAATAGTCGTTTTTTTTTCGTTTTTATATAGCACTATGGTACTCGTTGGAAAGATAATAAAACGCTCGTTAATCTGGTGTAATTTTTTTATTTAAAAAATCTCGAATATAAAAGATATTTATGTTTAAAAATTATGGGAGGAAGATAAGAGAGAAAATTTTAAATTTGTTTTTAAATTCTTTTTTCCTAAAATAACTCAATTTAATCTATACTATATTATAATGCATGAGGCAGAGACTTCTTAAAACTTAAGTAATACAAATATAATTGCTTAATGTACAACACTTATTGCACATGATAAAGATTTTTTAAGGGCAAATATGTCTTTTAGTTAGTTTCTAACAACCTATACTAAAAAATTGTTTGTAGTTACAAAGCCAAGAAGAGGTTAGATAAAAGCCTAAATAGGTGGAGATGATCAACTTTGGTCATTTGCCAGGGTACAAACCTTAAAAGCATACCATGACGACCGGCTTATTTTTGTCGACGTTTCGGTGTTTGTCGTAGTCAATACCGATGTGTGGATTGAAATGTACAAAAAAGAATGCCTTATGTACAAGTAAGTAATGTATAAGTGATTCTTACATTTATAAATACTTTTATAGCAATTTAACTTAATTTAATCATAAAGAATGATCGAGCCATATCTAATTATTTAACAACTTTGTCATGTCCAATAGTTATTTAAGAAATCAAGATTTTGTATTAAGCTAAACAACGTCAACACAGTGTAAGTACACGAATCCTACACCTGGTTTGAATAATAATACTCATAATTCCTACTTTTATCTTAAGTAATTAATTCCAACATTCACAAATACCTACCAATCACATATTCACATCTTCCTTCATTTTCTACGTTTCTTTTACACTAAAACTATATCACTATTTATCCCTTTTAACTTAACCTGTGATTTTATGGGAGTCCTAATAATTTCTCTTTTTTTTTAAGATCTAACACAATTTCCTAAATATTCTAGAGGATAGCAACCTGAACAACAAAGTATGCCTTTTTCTATTGTGGAAAAAAATATTCATTTTATGAATGTTTACGTTGGTTAACTTTAGTATGATAATTATTATTAACCAATAACATATTGTTAGCCAATAAGATTTTATCCATGAAATCTAGCATATGTTAATATTAACTAAACTTTCTAATTTATTAAGGGCTCTTTTTAACAAGTTTAAAAGCATAAAAGATAAAAGCACTATCAAATATTTTAAATATATTTGATTAAACTTTTTATATACACTATAGTCATATATCAACAAAACATCCTATTTTAAAGGGATGAAAAATCAAGCGGGAAACAATTTTTAAAATTTAAACCCTAAAGTATATTACTAGAGTTTATCCTATAAATACATATTAATACACACCTATTTTATTTGCTAAAAATTTAGGCATTGATCCATCTTCAAAAACTGAAGCTTCTAAGGTTAGTTGATATTATATATGAATATAATATATTAATATGTTTTTTTATGAACAACACCACATATATGATTTTATTTTACTCCTATGTAAATGTTAACATCCTTTGTTTTCGAGATTCATTTCGATGAAGAGCATATTGATTTAAACAAACCAAAAGTTGTATAAGCATCTAAGGTTGTATTTTTTTAATCTTTAACCGTGGTGTATATATATTAGGTTTGTAAAGAAATGATTTTGAGGTTATTAGATAAAGTAGAAATACTATAATGGAGCAAAAGCATAACACCAAGAAAACAACTTGCTGACCTCTAAAGGTAAGTTGTTTTATTATTTTACCAAGTTACTTTAAAAATTAACATTTTTTAGTGTTACCGATAGAAATGGGATCAACAATTTTACTTTCGTTCTGTAAGGTGGATGACACACTTGATGCCTAAGAATGGTAAAGTTTGTATTATTTACTTTTTTTATTTGGTAACAAGTAGTTTTTGTTTTAAGATCGAATGGTAACATTTGTTGCAAAATTACAGGATTATGTTGATAGTGTCGACCACATGAACCTGTCAAGGTAATTTCTTGTATTGATTTTTTTACCATGTTACTTTAAAACTTTTACATTATCGGTGTTAGAAATGAAATTATGACATAGATTTGCTTTCTTTTTTTCTTTCTTTTGGCATTCTAAAACATTAGTATGATACCTACCGTGTGAATAAAATCCGGTAATATTAAAAAAAAATGATGTCGTGTGGAAACAATTATGTTTTTAATGTAGTAATATAAGCAAGTCAATATTTGTAAAAAAAGATTTAAAACACATGCCATGTTTGAAATTTAATGGAATTAAATTTGCTAAGGAATTAAAACTATGCCAAGTTGAAAAATTTTACAATACCCTAAATACTCAAGAAACATGATCTGCGGTAAAACTTTTATGTGGAAATATAACAAACAACTATATGTGAAAAACAAAGGGACAATGTTATAATAAAATGAAGGGCACACGTACTTATTTTTGATGGATTAAAAAAAATAAGTAAATGTTTTGTTTATTTTTATTTTTTACTCGAGTTAATTACAAAGATGGTCTTCGTGATTTAGAAAGAAAAAAAAACAGGTTTGAATACTAAGTTTTTAGTTGTAGTGAATATAGGAAATGCATATAACTACGTTGGTGTACGGTTTGGATTAAAAAAATAAGTAAATGTTTTGTTTATTTTTACTCAAGTTAAATACAAAGATGGTCTTCGTGATTTAGAAAAAAAAAAAAACAGGTTTGAATACTAAGTTTTTAGTTTCATGTTTAAGGTTCATGGTTGTAATTTTTCGCCTCGCAGCATCACGCTATTTGAATAAATGTTATTTAAATAAACAAAAGTTGAGTAAATTTGATGGAATTAAAGTGTAACGAAGATGAGGGATAATAATGTAATTGGTGTTTGAAAGACAAATTTACCCTTAATTTACGATTTTATGTTTGGCATTGCATTCTAACAAACTCTTTGGGTATCTTAAAATGCCCTATCAAATACATTATATTATTGTACAGATATCTAGGAGTGAGCAATAACTGAACTGTTAACCGAGCCAAACAAAAAAACAGATGAAATCGAACCGGGTTCAATAAAAATTTGAATTAACTAAAAAATGAATTAACTTAAAACCGGTTATTGTTGTTTTATATCCTTAGCTCACCAAAATCAGCCAAACCGAAACATAACTTTTTATATATTCATACAGCCAAAGTTTTTACCAAAATTAAGTTGATCAGACTGAAACCGACAATCTAATCAAATAAACTGAACAAATTAATTAACTGGTTAATAAGATCGGTTAACCGATAACTTCGATTTAATTAAGGTTGAGGTTAATAACTAAATTGAAGCGAGTATGCACACCCTTAAACATGTATGTGTTCCCCGCTGCATCGCGCGGGTACATTACTAGTGTTAGTAATTGAGAATTAAGAGATAGAGAGATAAATTTAGAAAAATATTCAAAAACACCAAAAACACTCAATTATTAAGCCACGTGGCACTCTCAATGGGCATATATGCTTTCTTTTATATATATGTATAGATGTATAGATTGTGATTTTAGCTTAATTAGAACTTAAAAACAACATACCCAGTAAAATCTCTCATCAACAACGTTTAAAAAAAAACAAAGTTTCTTAATTAAATGTATTTTTTTTTACACTCGTTAGGGAATGAAAACAGATGTGTGAGTTTGTAATCTTTTTTTATTAGTTGTGTTTTTATTTTTGGTAGGTATTGTTTACTTTTGGTGACCACTACATTAGCTCAGACTAAGTTATATATATATACTATTTTATGTTTTTCAAATTCGGGAGTTGGCAACAACTTAATAGAAGTTATCTCACGATATTATGGATCCGAAGTGGAAAAGACTCTAATGTCTTTGGCTTTGATTTTTCAATAATATTAACTATAAGGAAACAGACAATAAAACGATTAATTTGTTTACAAGATGTGCGTTTGAAAGAAAAAGAAAAGAATATGGCTATCACACTTTATAGTTACGTACATTACAATACTAGATTATGCCCCGGGAACGTCCCGGGGTTGAGAAATCTAATATGACATACTCCCTCCGTCCCATTAGAAGTGTCCATATTCCCTTTTTTATTTGTCCCATTTCATGTGTCCACTTTCAAAAATTATTAGCCAACTTCCAAATTTACCCTTAAAAACATAAATAAAATAAACAAAGAACATCATGGACCCACATATGACAAGGGTATTATTGTCATATGGCAAGCAAAAAAAACAATCATTTAATATGCCTAAAACTTTGTGTTTTTCAAACCAAGACACTTTTAATGAGACGGAGGGAGTATTAATTTTACATATGAAATAGAATGATTCGCTTTACAGTTACATGCAATAAAGCTTCGGGTAGCACCTAACCTAAAACAATTAAAAATGTATCTCCAATGTTAACGCGTAACATTAAACAATTTATAACTCTAATATTAATATCTAACCTAAAACAATGTATAACTCCAATGCTAACGCATGTTGAAATAGAATTCATATTTACTGATTTGAACATAATTAGTGACTTGCCTATACATGATTAATGATTTACCTAAACACTTTGTGTTTTTTTTCCGTATGAACAAAACCCCACAAAAAATAGTCGTTTTTTTTCTCCGTTTTTTTATATAGCACTATGGTACTCGTTGGAAAGATAATAAAACGCTCGTTAATTTGGTGTAATTTTTTTCTTTAAAAAATCTCGTATATAAACGATATTAACGTTTAAAAATTATGGGAGGAAACATAAGAGAGAGAAAAATCCAATTTTATTTTTAAATTTTTTTCCTAAAATATCTCAATGCCACATGGGATGACACATGACACATTCAAGGAGGAGAATGCCTCTTTGAATGTCATGTCATTAAAATGGCTTTGCTTTATTATATGTATAGATTCTTGAATTATTCCGGAAATCACCCATTATCTATCATTTGATCGATGTCATGTAATTTGTTTAAAAAGAAAACAAATTAATATATAATGGTAGATTATAATTCGTGCGTTGCAGCAGGGTCGTAAATTTTGTAAGAGGTATGCGCCTTGGATATAATAGTCAAGTCTAAGTTTTAATAATTCTACTACAAACGCACAACACAATATTCGGAAGATGATTTTGATTCTTAAATCAATACTATTGTACTCGATCAAGTACACTTCATATCCTTAACATGCATTAATATCAATTTACCTATTTAACAGATTAGTTACCAAAATAGGCACTAATCAAAAAGGGCTTTTAAGGACCTTTTGTGTGGGGCGCTTGTATAATGGGGTCCTAAAAAACTATTTAATAGGACGAATGAACTTTTAGGGTCCTTTTATAATATACGCTATTAAACCGGTGTCCTAATACGCTATTTAATAGGATGGATGATTCTTTGGGGTCCTATTATCATATAACTTAATAATACACTTAAAATGTAGATCATAATATAGTAATTTATAAGACATTTAGTTGTTGATGTCCCATTATGTGATAATGTAATAGGACACTTGATCACCGGGGGTTCTATTACAACATAACTTAATACGACGCTTTGTAGTTAAGTCATAAATGTTCAATGTTATAGGACCCTTTCTAGTCGAAGTCATATTAGAACATAACTTAATAGGACACTTGACACATGAGTCTTATAACTTTAACCTTTATAGGACGCTTATTCATTGCGATGTTATTATAATGCACCGTAATAGGACACATGATATTTGAGTCATAAAACATCAGTTTTATAGGATGCTTATTCGCTAGAGTTTTATTATAACATAACTTAATAGGACACTTAACATTTGGGTCTTATAACTTTAACCTTTATAGGACGCTTAATCATAGTGATGTTATTATGTTACACTGTAATAAGACACTTGATATTTGAGTCGTAACGAGTCGACGCCAACCCGCGCGTTACGGCAAGATATTGATTATTTAATTATCATTAACAAAAATTCTTAACATCTATGTATTCAATCAAACTCTGAGCCTCTCAACTTGGTTGACAAGCTTCTTATGCAAAAGAAGCAAGTAAAGTGCCTATCAGAGAACGAAACTTATAGATCACTTCTCGAATCATCTAGAATTACAATTAGAAATTGGTAAGTTTTTTCTTGTTACAATTAGAATTGCTTAATATTACAACTATTACAACAATAACCAAGAAAATCAAATTGCAAATATCATAAGTAGAAGCAGATCTCGGCTCCGAGCACGTAAACATTAGTCGCCAATATTATCTATATTTAATGATCTAATGTAGACAATTTTTCAATTGTAAATCTCATCATAAAAAATGCGGTTCTACTAACTTTGAAAAAAAAGTGTTTAGTAATGATGTGTTTGGTCATTGAACAAAAAAATAAAAAAAATAATAAAACATTAGTTATAATTGTCAGATAGCCATTACAGAGTCGGCATCACTTGATAGGTACAATGAACAAAATGACAAGCATTCTTGAGCTAAATATCCTTCTGCCATGGAACCCTCGGGTTTGCTCCTATTTTTGACGTAAGATTTTAATGTAGATAAATATCTGAATTATCAAAAATATTAAGATGAGATTCAATAATATTATTTTAAAAAGGTATTTACTAAAATATAAATGCGCACCTCTCGATTGGATACATCCAACGGTAATGAACCGTCTCCCTCCTAATTTGGCCTCTGAAGCAAGATGAACCATGACATCAAAGAATGATGGCGGAAAAAACATTTCTAAATCACAAAGGATTTTTCCAATCTCATTTTCCATTTGAACCAAATCTTTTGGATTAAGAACTTTTGAGCATAATTGTTTATAGTAACGACATAGCTTCATCACAGGATAAAACACGTGCTTAGGCAGCACATTTCACATTGCAGATGTGTTCTAGCCTCCTCCCGGTCAACCCATATTTGATTACAGCAGTCAATACATGGACATGATATTTGACCATTTTTACCCTTAATAGAAAATATAAAATCAAGAAATTCGTCAAGACCTTTTTCATATTCAGTGGTAGCTCTTGGTAAAGACATCCAACTCGTATCCATCTTAAACCTAGATTATACAAACAATAATAAACTTACACGTTAAAAAAACATAAACACCTCTTGGTAAAAAAAGTTGTATACAATAATTTTAATGCATCTAACCCATGATCTAGTTACTACCAACAGAAAATAGAACTTAGTGTTTAATCAGTTAACATAACCACACAAGACACATCCAAAAAGATATCAATATGCATAGTTCAAAGACAGCAATAAATTAAATCACTAAAATCTCCCATCCAATGTTGGCTCGTTTAATTGTTTGACCCGGGTTAGCTCGTATGTTGAAGATGGATCGGGTCAAAGTAGTTGGATAAAGCTACTTGTTTTAATTATAAAAATCGTGGATGAGGGTGCAAAGTTTGAGTCGGCTAAGTTACTGGATAGATTAAGAAATTAAGTTTAGTTTATCTTTATTTTATTTAGTTTATCTTTATCCATTGAAGTTTCCTTTTCTAAGTCAAATAGGATTAGTCTAGTATTTAAGCATAGGTTGTCTTCTGTTTTGAGGCATACACTTTGATTGTTTTGTTTGGTTTGAAATAATATTGTTTGTTTTTGTTTGAAGTCCATTGATAATAAACGTGTCTTTGGGTTGACTTTTGGTTTTGTTTGCTTTGATATAATAGTCTTGATAAAGTTTATCACTTCAAGGCTGAAGACGAGAAACCTTTGAGTTTGTGTTCTATTCACAATCCGCTAGTGTTGCCAAAAATTACTTTCATCGCACAAACTTGGTATTGATAATTACGTTAGCTTTGTATTTTACATGGTCTCGCAATATAATCATTGACGAGACAAACCTTCCACCACATGTTTCCTAAACATCATAAGTCATATTCACTTATATATCTTCCTCGTCAGCGTTTTGGCACTATGTTTTAGGCATCTTCTCTTTTTACACACGCCAAGATAAGTATGAACAATGTTTGAGATGCTCGTAATACATCATAATCTGCTATAGTTTCTTTTACATGGTATTTGTCTCTTAGTAACAACTATTTACACATTATCCATTGTGATAACTAGGGATTAACGTTTGTCACCTTTTATTTTGGCTATTGTTACTTTGTGACCTTTATTGATGATTGTAGTCGGTTTACTTGGTTGTATTTGTTGGTTATAACTAGTACAAAAAAATAAATTTCTACCAAAATCAATCAAATGCTTATAAAGTGATATATCTTTGGTTATGTGCTAGTTTTTTAGTCCAACATTACTTATATCATATCTCGTGTGGATATATATCCACAACGAAATGAAGTTGTTGAATGTGCAACCCACCATTAGTTTGAAATTGCTCGAGCTTTATTGTTTCAAGTGCAACCTCCCCCCAACTCCCCCCCCCCCAAAAAAAAAAAAACAAACAAACAAACATTGATATGATTCTTATTTAGTGTCAGTCTAATTAGTCGTATTCCCTTTTTTTTTTTAAATTCTAGTTGTGCCTGGTACTTTTGGTTGTCTTTGTTATCCCTTTCTGCGAGAGGCTAGATCTCATATCTATGACCTCCCTTACTAATACATGCCGTCATGTTAAATTTAGTGAGATTGTTTTCTATCTTCCAAGGTCATTATCGATATCATATATACTACCCTATTTACCTTCTGATCCTCCCCGTCCCTATACTTCTCTTCCTCTACACACTGGTCTTCCTCACATCTTATGGTCACTCATTCATGAGATCATACTCGTCAAACCAAATAATTTATAGTATTGTTCCATTCCACATTTCATTAGATCTTGAGAGGATGGGAACTCAAGAAAGTTTTAAATCGAGACAACTCCAACCACCACACGACATATCTTCTTAGATCAAGCTTATTAAGTGACTCACTTGAGACGTTGATCACTTGATCTAAGACTATCCCCATTCACAATCCAACCAACCCAACCTTTCAATAAAAAATAAATTTCTCTCTCTTCAATCTATACAACCCAACCATAACACACATTTACAACCCAACTCAACCTAAAAATATTTGTTTTAAACAAACTCGGTTTATAATAAAATTTATATCGGGGTGTTCACAAAAAAAGTTAAGAAATACAATGTATTTAGTTTTTTTTTTTTAAAGTTGAATATTATAAGCTATTTAAGTAATTAAGTTAGTGGAGGATTTATTGAGTTGCAACCATGATTGCCACCACAATCAGATTCTGATGTGATTGCAACCCAATGATTTTTATAATATTATTTCTACAACCCAATCCATGTTAAGATCATGGGTGGGAGTAGTCTAACTAAACATTCATATAAGAATTTTCTAAACAATTACGTTTTTCCTATTTGAACAACAGCACAAGTATTATTTCTTGAATTCTTTCTTAAAACCAACTCTAATATAACATATTACACCAACTCTAATATTATCTTGTCTACTTATTTTTTTTAATCAATAAAAATGGGATAAAATAATTAAAAAAGTGCTAAAAAGCGATTTGCCAATTTGCACAGGGCCCGGCCCCTAGACCCCTCCAAGGTGACACTTGTCCCTTGAATCTTTGCTACCTTCATCATTGTTGCAATGACTTGACAATCCTTAATTTTTTTTGATCGGCAAACTTTCGTTTTATTCATCACCAAAAACAGTATACAAACAGAGGCTAGTAAGATACTAGACCATACACCACCAAATGACAAACAACAAAGCATCACCCAAACAGATACTTTCTTAAGGATTTTGATAATCCTTAATTCACTACAAAATTTATAAGAAACTGAAATAGTAACTCCAACCAGTAACCTCCCAAAAAAAATTCCCTCGCATAATGCTAAATCAATCACGATTTCATTAAGTTTATCCATGAAGGATACACACTTAACCACAAAATGTTTGTAATTTATACATGAAAATGAAACAAATACGAATCTATACTTAAAAATCTGAATACATCCATTAAATTGTTATAGTTCAAATATAGAAAAGCCACACCAAATAAAGAAATAAATTCAAAAATAAAGTCGGAAACACTAAATCAACCATTCCATATGTTTCATTATATTCCGACACTGTACGATACTATACTATAAAGTTGGTACAGCCCAAACCAAACCAAACCATACCATACACTTATTTGTGTTCTTATTTGCCTTTAAAAAATATATTATGTTCTTATTATAATAATAGAAGATCGTTATAACTTAACCAAAAATATGCATGAAATGTTGTCTACATCGTCTTGTTCCTCACTCAATGAGCTCGAAACCGAGCTGAATAACGCTGGAAAGGAACTACTTCGTTGGTTGTCTTCAAGTGCTCATGTTATTTATAATGTTCTTCCTGTAAGGATAGATTTTTTCTTCATATATAACGTTTTTTTGTGTTTTGTAATTGATTATTATGTTTGAAGTTTATGGTTGTTTTGGTTAGGTTTAGGATGTTTAGCTAGGTTGGTTTCGTGTTAGATCGTCTAAATCTTAAACAATCATTACTTAGTTGTTGTTGTTTTCGTTGGTGTAACCGTTAGATCGTAACTTGTTACCAGTGTTGTTGAACAGTTGCGGATTTAGAAAATAAAACAAGGGGTAACATTTTATAAAAAAATATTTTAAGGTGTAAAAAAAATTTGTTTTTGGGGTAACATTTTATAAAAATACCTTAAAAAACAATTTTTTTCCACTTCGCTAGGAAAATCGAGGGGTAACAGATGTCCCCTCTGCTTCTATGCTGCATCCGTCCCTATTGTTGAATATCGTGACTAGGGATGCACAAAACGTTTTTTTTATTTTTTTTTTATAAAAACTAGCTAGGAACCGATTCCGGGTTTGGTCAACAGAGTCAACACCTGGGTCAGGTACGGATCGGTTCCAGGTACGATCGGGTTTTTGACCGGATTTTGGCAGGGTAAAGGTGGAACACATTCCGGGTCAGTTCCATTTTCTTATCCCGCGTTTTTTAATTGTTATGGACTTGCGGGTCGGGTATGTCTGTTTGGTTTATATAAGATTAGTGATGTTTTCAGTTCATACTTCATATATGTATTACTTACTGTAACAGAAATTGGAGGAAAATCTATCTAAGGTGGAACAAAGGCCGTCTAAATCGATGAAGAATGCACTGCTTCCTGTAATATGGGCATTGGTTGATAACAATCTGCTGAGACATCCTGATATGGATGTCAATATCTCGGTTTCATGTTGCTTTTGCGAGATCTTGAGGATCACTGCTCCTGAATCTCCTTACACTGATGAACAGTTGAAGGTATGAATCGTGTAAACGAGTAAAAAGTCTTTTAAATGTCGTGTTATGTAGTATAATCTGCCATTGTTTTGTTTGTGTGCAGGATTTCTTCGAAATGGTTGTAATCACGTTTGAGAAGTTGTCGTCTGCATCGGGTGGATGCTATACGAGAATGAGTAGAGTTCTCAGAATATTTAGCAGGAACAACTTGTTCGCACTGATGTTGAACATGCAGTCGAATGCAGCCCGACTAATCGTTCGTTTGTTCAGACAATTCTTAACAGTTGCTGAGTAAGAAATCCAATTATTCTTTTAGCAGTTACACTTCTACATGCACTTCTAATTGTCCTGTAGACAGACCGACCGTGTTCTTTAGCTAGTAAAATGAATGTGTTCGTGTTCGTTCGTCTTATTAAATGAACAAAAAACTTTGTTCATATTTGCTTGTTTATTAAATAACGAACTTCCCGCCGAATGGTTCACTAAGGTTTTTTTTTTCTCTTTTAAGCTCCAATACCTCGGAAATTGTACTCGAGATGGAGAAAATTATGACCATGATTATAGACGAAAGCGTGGAGCTTAAACCGGAGCTTGTAGGCCTTGTAGTTGATTTTTTAAAAAACAAGAAACAGGTGATGACTATGTTTTTCTTTTCATTAGTTACTAATATCATTTAAATCCTATACTAAGTGTGTTTACCTCTTGCAGACTCATGATTGTTGGCGACTAGGAACAAAGGTTCTCATAAACTTTGCTGCTCGATTCAGACCACGTTTCTTAGATATGAGACGAGATATGTGCGATGCTCTCTATGATTATTCCATTTTGGCTGCATCCATTAGCAAAACTAAAAAAAAAACCGAGCCTATGGATACTGAAACGCATTGCCAGCATGAAGAAGATCCACGAAACTCTGTACCGGAGGTGCACGGAAAATACAAAAGGGATAACAATCCACTGGAAAAACAGGTAATATCATCTACTCATAAAGCATAATGTGGATTGACCCATTTACCTATAAACGGGTCGAAAAACAAAAACGAACATATTTCATTCCACTGATGCTAAATCATATTCTAAATTATACAAATCTATCACAAAAACAAGATTATTACATAAATAATAGAAATATTTGGGACTTAAAAGTTTACTACTTAAGTAAGCTTTAGACAACTTTCAACCCATTTGACCCATTTGAAAACACAACCTAAATCAAATCTGTAAGTAAACAGGTTGTCACCTTTAATCAACTACTGTTTTTAAACACACTAATACCTTATTCTACATAGGTTTCGTCTTCTGAGGGTGGCACAATTTGTGTTCAAGGCTACCAAGTGAAGCAAAGCAATGAAGAAATAATTGAATATGTTTTCGAGAAACACGGAGACATAGCAACCAACTGCATATTCAAAACAGCTTCTATGACATCATCAATCCTGGAAGTTGTTTGTGAAGTTGTTAGAAGAATTCAGACAAATGAGGTTGTTGAGAAGATGGAGGAAACGGAATGGCAGGTGTCGGATGCAGAGGCAGTCAACATTGACGTGGGGTGGCTTCGGGCTCACATGGAAGCCATTCGCAAAAAGACCGAGTGTTTGCAAAGGTCGAATATGCTCAAGGAAACAGCAAAACACAGCCTTTTGTATGAAAAAGGGGCGCGGACAGTTTTAAAAGAGTTGGATGCAGAGGCTGTGGCTGCGCTAGAACGGGTCGAGCAGGCTGAATTGTTGGTGAATGTGCTTGCTGCTTTTGAAAAGAATCTAAATGAAAAGCTCTTGAAATGTAAAGCTATACTTGAGTCATAGGACAACCACCCTTTCGATAGGCTCATTAAGAAATGGACAAATTGGTTATTTTTCACGCTTTTTAAATTTTCATTATACAATCCTGGTTTTAAGAAAGTCACGAAATTCACTACCTTGTATTTACACACGAAGTACCTTATCTGATTAGAAAATTTAAATGAACCGTCGAATTGTTTCAATCACGCAACTCTTAAATTAGTCGGTTTTGTTTTAATTCCTCAACAATCAATGCAGTCATTGCCACCTGATTTTGTCAGCATACATTTCAAGAATAAAATCCCAAATGCCCTAATAATCGAATCGGCTAACGGAGGGTATTCTTGGAGATTAAAGATCAAACAAGTTGGTGATGGTTATTGTTTTGCCAATGGATGGAACAATGTGGTTCAAGATATCAAGTTGGGTTTTGGAGATTTTCTTATGTTTCGACTCATTGATCAATCCATTGTTAAAATGTCAATCTATAGTCCAGACGGGTGCGAAAAAATCTTGCCACCCAAAATCAAGCATCATGATGGTGGTGATGACGATGACTATGAAAAGAATGAAGACGATTGTGATGATGAACCTTTCTTTACTTCGATTATCACTCGAACCCATAAACGTGTTTTGGTAACATAATTAATCCCAAACATATTATTACGAGTGTGCTAAATGTACCCCACGCAAAATCAGTTATATCATCTCTCTATCATAGAGGGGTGCATTACGCATATGGGATACATTTAGCCTCACACTTCTATACTTGTTAACTAAATTTAGTGTTTTAAAAATAAAACTTTTTACACTTGATTTTAATAATTATTTTTTTGCATGTTGGTGCTATTAGAGGTTTCCTGGGGAATTTGCCGAGTTGGCGGTAATAGATTCGGAAGGAAGCATGACGGTGAAGAATCTTGATGGAAAAGAATGGGTTACAGATTTGAAGTTGGAAAAAACATGTAGAAGTACGATAAGGTATTATTTGTCGGCCAGGTGGACTTGTTTTGTGCGAGAAAACGAGTTACCGGAAGGAGATGAGTGCGTGTATAGGTTCATTAGAAGCGAAGGTAAGTTGTTACTAGCAAAAGTCACCAGGAAAAAATGGCCACAACCGTCTAATGAATTTCCAGTGACGAAGGAAGTGAAAAGGCCGAGGGTGCGGGAGACTCATGAACATGGTGATGATATGGACGTAGGTGGTGAAGAAGAGTGTGTAGAGATGAAGAAGAGACCATTTGAAATGCCATCTAAGCGACAATGTGGACTGCCACCTCAACAAAAATCTAGGGTTATGTTTTTTTGAAACTTGAATTGAAACTTTCTAACCTGGGAAATGTTTTAAACTCGGGGCATGGATGTGTATTATGGTTTACCATTTTTGAAGTGTTTTTATTGTTGGTAACAAACATAATGCATATTGCATGGTACCCAAAAACAAACATAAAATGTATGTTAATGACAGACGTGACAAATAGAAATAAATAAAAAGCTAGCATGCCACATAAAACATGAATCCTAATGTGAATTTTTAGCGAGTCCCTAAAAATCTAAATTTAAGTAACGTATGTAACTATGACGTAGTGACATTGTGACAAAATATATAGCAACCTGTCAAGATCAACTATGGTACGTATATATGTAAAATGGTGAAACTCAGAAATTACTTTATTTTGGTAAAAATGGAAAGGTTTTGTATGTAGTGAGCTATAAAGATATCTTCCACACACATACACCAACCTTGCCTTCTATATATGACTCTTTAGTGGTTTTCTAACTTTAGTGGTTTTCCTATTCTTTTCTGTGAGGTAATAATCCTGCTTCTGTTAATTACATTTTTTTGTATTCGCTATGATCTGTGTTGGTATCTTAATTCCCTAAAACTTGATTTGTCAAGGAATAAAAATATAAAATCAGTTATGTTTCTGCTGAACTTTAGATTGTGTTTGTTGAACTATTCAAATATTGTTTCATAATATCCATCCTTTTTTTTTACTTAGATCTTGCACCAAATATTGTTTGTAATATATATCCATCATGTTAGGAGATGCATATTTTCCAACTTTTTTTTTTTTTGATAGAAAAATAGATTAGAAAAATACATAAGATGAATATGATTTCATAACGACTCTCAAATACTCAAGGATCTAGCTAATTAAGCTAATGTAACAGGTAACAACATCGACTGACACATTAGATGATTAGAAGCCATCATTCTTTGTTCTATTGTTCATATGCACACACATATATTCATTAGTAACTAACTGTAACTCATATGAGAAACAAAATTTTATTATTCAGAAAGTTATACATAATACTTATATTATTTTTAGGTGTTGCTTTACATGTCATACATCTCCTACTTTCTTTACAGTTTTGTAGTATCCATCCCTGCAAATGGTCCCTTCATTCTTCGTGATCTTGGTCGACCCAACCGCCCATCACCTGGTATGTACTCATCCTCTCAAATCACATACTCACATTTTTTTCAGTTTTTTTTTTTTTACAAAATGGTTACGTTTTAAAGCCACTTCCACATGATGTTGTAAGCAATCATTTGGTGAACAAAATCAAAGAAGGCCCAATAATCGTATCAGCGAATGGAGGGTATTGTTGGAGATTAAGGATCAAACGAGTTAATGGTAACTACTGTTTTACCAATGGATGGCAAAATGTGGTTCAAGATATCATCCTATTTTATTCGCGCTTTGGAGCTACAAGATTTTGAATTGACATAATATTATAGTGTAGTAAAGACGACTAAATAAAGAGGTATTAATATAAAAAGAACCATATAACATATATAGATAATCATTCTATGTTTGTGAAACCATCGATCTACATTACTATATGTAGGGGTGTTTATCGGGTTTGGTTTTCGGTTATCGGGTTATTCGGCTTTTTAGTGGTGAAAATATTACCCGCTAATCGACCCAATGTAGTTAAATGGTTATTGGTTACGGGATTAATCATGTTTGGGTATATCGGGTCGAATTAAATGGTTATCGGGTATATTATGCCAGCTTATATAGTTTTCTTAATAATGATATGATACTTTTATTTAATTTAAATGAGCGAACAAACCACTTAACAAAGGAATTTACCTTAGCTTGGCTCGGCTACGACGTACAAACGAGACAATTTCAAGGAAACTTGTTTTTACACAAGCCACAAGTGAACATCCCTAATAATAATTCCAAGTCATAAAAAGTCAAAAGTAATCTTTTATCATCTAACTAGCTGATTATCCCGGGAGTGTCCCGGGGTTAAAAAATCTAATATGACTTAATAAAAAATGATAAAAGTAGAAAACATACCAATCGTAAACTCAGTCATACGGATCATTAATTCCCATTTGCGTTCACTGACCTGAACCTTGAAGCAAATGTGGCGATTCATAGCTCACTTAACCAGTAGCTTTGGCTTTCTCTTCATACTCCTGTAATGGTTAAATATTACAGATGAGATTTTGACATTTTTGAAGTTTTCATCGTTTTGGTCTCACTTTAAAGTACTTGGTTATATGATTTTATTAATACATATATTGAATTGCAAACATTACATATTTAATTAAAGTAAAAATCCCAACTAATAAATCTATCAGTGTACACGCAATTATCTATTATTAAGGGTATATATGATAATTGTTAACGTAATTGGAATATAAATCTTTTTATTTAAATTTGAAGATATCCATATCTTCTTTAATTTATTTTTAAAAACAATAATTTAAAAAAAATTCTAAACACATATATAT
Source organism: Ambrosia artemisiifolia (assembly GCA_032199755.1). Classification (NCBI taxonomy): domain Eukaryota; kingdom Viridiplantae; phylum Streptophyta; class Magnoliopsida; order Asterales; family Asteraceae; genus Ambrosia; species Ambrosia artemisiifolia. The sequence goes on from CM063525.1 coordinate 134,794, forward strand.
TAATATAATATTAAAAAGTAAATATGTTTATTTTATTTTGAAAATAGCCATATCTTAATAAAATATTTGAATTTATAATAATAGTTTATTTAAAATAAAAGTAGATTTGGTTTGTGAGAGAATTACGGAAGAAATAAAGAATGTAGAGAATATAATGGCAAAAAGATTAGGGTTTAAAAAAAATTCAAAAACACTAAAATCTTTCAATTATGATGCCACATGGCAGTTTCATGGAGAGGTTGAAGCCACCATTGCACGCCACGTCAGCAACGTTCAATTCTTTTATATATATTAATAGATAGATTAATAGATTGTTGAGGCACCACATGTCATATCTGAAAACACTTTAATAATACTAGACATGACATTTACTTAGGAAGTAGGAATTAGGAATGTGAACTGGTGGGTCATACGAAGTGAATTGCAAGGATCCGTGGAAATAGGAAATCCGATCAGAGTTCTTTTGAATTCTTCGGGCATTTCGGGTCAACCCGAAATAGCTATATTCAACCCAAACACCGAGCCAAATAAGTGTAGTCGGGTCCGGGTATAACAGTTTGTCGGGTTCGGGTTAATCGAGTAAGGCACTTTCTCGGTCTAGCAGGGATAGGGATGAGCATCCGGTCCCAAAAACCGATCCTGAACCAAAAAATAGCGATCCCGTACCGAACCGAGGGTGTTCGGTATCGGTACCCACATTTGGAGGTTTTCGGTTTCGGTATTATCGGTATCGGTACGGGATCGGTATGGTATCGGTATTTTAAGATAAAATACCGATACCACACCAATACCGAACCGATACCGATACTGTACCGGTATAATCGGTATCGGTTCGGTACCGATACCGTCCTGAGCTCATCCCACAGCAGGAAAGGGCTCCAAAACTCTGAACTCACAAAATAAAAACACACCACATAAGCAAAACAAACTGACTCCCTACTTTAAACCCCCTAGACGGTTACAAAACTGACTCCATTATATTAAGAATTTATTAACAAATTTAGTATTTAAGAGCGGAAGTAGGTTCCAAAAATTTCTTTCTATTATATAAAACTACGTTTTTTCCTTGTCGCCAAATTGGTACAAACAATATGTATTTGCATTTCCATCAACAGTAGTTTCAAATATGAGGGGTTTTCTTACCTTTGTCCGTCTAGTGGCTTGAATTAACAATTGGTTTCATCGACTAATTACCATAACTTGTAAGTACATTAAAGCCAGTTTGTATATGTTGTAGGACCGTCTCGGACAATCTGGATATCACGGGTATGACACGTCACGAGTGCGAAATCCTCAGGACACGGTTTAGTCAACAATATATCAACAACACACGCAAAGACGAGTTGCCAAAAACACAAACAAGATGGTCTCAAAGTCGAATCTTTATTGAAAACAGAGCGAGAGTGCAACAATACAAGAATCATTGAGGCTATTTATTGGCATAAGTTTCTTTCTAGATTTTGACATGATCCCTTGGAAACAAGTTTTATAAGTAAAACAGACCTAGGAAATACATCATATGTCATTTGATTTACGTGTCTTCTAGATTACGTTGAGGCTAATATGGAAAACAATAGTGAAAATGCATCCACAAAGTGTGGATATGAAAACCAGTGGTGCACATGTCATAAGCTTCTCTCTACTGAAGAGATATGTTCTGGGACTTCCGCGGGTCCAGGCAAAGCCATGTCACCACCAATAAAAGCACACAATAATTGACAAATAGAAGGTTTCGTGAGACCCATTCGTCGCATAGGATCTGCTAGGTAAGAGGAGACCAAAGGACTACATGAAAGTGACACCCAACCAATAAGAATGGAGGAAGGCCTGCTCCACGATATTCTCCTATAAATAGGTGGCAACAGAGGGGATACAAAGGATGGCTGAAAGTGACACCTAGCCAATAGCGTAGTGCCAACATACGTCCTTCTCTAAAATTCATACGGTCAGCAGATGAGTGACCACAAGGAATGTTCTGAAAGGGACGTCTCAGCTAATCATCGCCGAGACTCTGGCTATAAATAACCCATTTCCTCAAAGGGAAAAGGGTTGGCTCTCCACCCTCTCACAAATACTTACTCTTGAAGATCGGTGAAAAACTTAGTTGAACATTATCTAATTTGTAAACGTTGTCTAGCACTTATAATCCCATTTATATCATTTATAAAAGATTATTATTTATATTTAATTAGTGTTTCATCTATTAAATGATCATTTCTTAACATGTTTATGGGTAAAAATGGAGCTAGGGAAATGTGTTGTACGAAAATAACTATACTATATTTTTCTATAAGATCTTAAAAATGATGATTTCTTAATTGACACCTTTGTAAGTAGAAAGGATCTACGGAATGTGATGTGGTAGTAAAATAATTGTATTCTTTTGTAAAGTCACTAAATTATAATTGTGACATCATTGACATAATTTCTATTAAATGTAATGCAGTATATTAAATCCTATTTGTTGATCTAAAATGATTTCTTGTAATGCAGTGATTTTTTGTTTGTCCGTTGTGCGAATATACTAAGCGTAACCGAGTGCTCAAACTGTAACGCCTTTTGCGATTAATCCTACTTTTATTTTCTAGCAATACTTAACTTTTAATTTGTTATTATTTTCGATTTTTTATGATTTCTTTTTTTTTTAATTCTATTACTTATGTTATTATTTTCTGGTAGCTAGGTAGCGTTTATTTTCGGTGGTCACCCCGTAGCCCCATCTACGCTATGCTCTTTTATGTTTCATCAAAATCAGGAGTTGATAGTAACTTTTTTTTTTTAACATTAGTTGATAGTAACTAAATATTCATTATATCATGCCCTTTATTTAAACTATATCTAATTTATATACTATATTTTTATTTTAATTTATTTAGTAGTTCATTGTTTATGTATTTTTTAATTAATTTTTATAATAAATTAATTATATAATAGTATATTAAATAAAAATGAATTTAAGTAATAAAAATAGTAATTAATATTCTCAACGGCTAATTTTCAAACGTTTATTTTTCTAACGGCTACTATAAACTAAACACAACTTTTCACTTCTCAACACATAATTCACCACAACACGCTCTTTCAAAAATGGCAAGAAGAGGTTGGACTAAAGATGGAGGCATAACTTTGGTTAACTCTTGGATTCACCTCTACATGAACGAGTTACAACGAGATGTACCGTTTAAAATAATCAACCATACAAGAATAATCAAGTTAAATTATAAATAAATTCTAAATTAACCCTTTCTTTTCTGAACTCAATATAAAATACACTAACATACCAACAAAAATTGATCCTACTCTTTCTAAAAGTGTTATCTCGCATAAAAAAAAATATCTGTCTACCCTTTCTTTTCTGAACTCAATATAAAATACACTAACATACCAACAAAAATTGATCCTACTTTTTCTAAAAGTGTTATCTCGCATAAAAAAAATATGTGTCTTAATTGTGATATATCATATATGTATGTTGGTTCAATGGATTACTAGTAAATAGAGAAAAAAGGGCAGTGTAAAAGCGTAAAATGCAAATGTGGATATTTTAGGGTTGAGTAGCTTTTCTGCACAACCACTTTTGCATGTCAATATATAGTAAATTGCCAGCTGCATTAACGTTAACATTATGGTTCTAATTTTATATATATCTTCCACACAAACACTACAACACTATCAAACTTCATCAAACACCTCTAACTGTTGTTTTACTATCAGATTCGTATTTGTTCAGGTAAAAGTTCAATCTCCAACTCAATTACAAGTTAGAATTTGATATAAACAAGAGTTTTCCAGTGTTTTTAAGATGACCACAAACATAACTTTTCCACTTTTACACATGGTCTTTCGTAAATCAGAAGCGGTTAAAACCGCTGCAACGACCGCGACATGTCACCGGTGAACCTCGCGGTGTGATAACTGTCGGCTAGGTTTTCGATGGAGATGAGGCGGACAGTGGTTGTTGTGGGTTTAGAGGCGGTGGTAGCTGGGATTCGGTATGAAATGGATCGTCGTGTAATGGTGACTTGACTGACTTCATCTTGAGGGTGGTAGAATGATGAGATAGTGGCGTCACCGATTGAAGCATGGGTAGATGGAAACGTATTGTTGTTTTTATTGGTAAAACACATGCATATGTGTCCACCAGATGTGTGTTTAAACAGAAAAACATACGACTCTATGAACACATCTTTGTAAACATTAAAACACATATGCCATTATGAACATAAAAACATGTTATTATGTAAAACACATCAGTGTTATCGAAACACACCTGTATGTGTTTAAACCATACAAATACAACTCCATCAGTGTTGTAAAACTTAAAATTGTTAAAACACACTAGTTTAACTAGTTGTACGGTACAACTCCATTTAAAGGGGTTAAGAGATTTGTTAAAAAAAAAACAAAAATGAGACGTTTGTGTTTGGATAAAATCAAGGGGTCATGATTTCTTTAAGGGTGTTTTGACTAGTGGAGAGTGTTGGAGACTGTGCACAACATAAGGATGAAGGGGTGTTTAAAGTTGACGATGATGCTGTTCTTCAAGAGGTTGTGGATTTTAGCACTTTTAAAGATGTTTTTTTATAGAGAGAGAGGGGGAACAACCATAAATAACAAAGAGAGAGACTCCTTAAATCAAGGAGGTATTTAATAATTTTTTTTGATGTTTTTGACAACTATACCCTTACAAGTCTTAATTTATTAATTAGAGTATAACATAATTTACAATTTTGCCATCCATTTAATCTTAACCATCCATCAATATGATCTAAAAGCCACAATTATTTCTCACCCTTCTCACAAAACACATCTTTTGTACCCTAACCCCACCCTATATATAAATATATAAAAACTAAAGTTATATATACTATCTTGGAGAGAATATAATATTAATATATTTCACACTTGTAAACCTTTTTCCAATAAATTTTTTTACAGCTTTACTACTGCACTACCAAGTTCCAACGAAGTTTCAGTATTTTACTTTTTGTTATTTGTAGTTGGTGTATATTTTGAGTTTAATTTGCAAAGATGCTTTAACGTTTAAACAATCAAAAACGAAAAGCAAAGCTCATAAGTTGCAGTCTCATCCAAATTCCAAACATCTTCTCAGCAGCTCCACACCACCTTCTCATTTTATTGTTGGTTTTAATCTTTTGAGTAAGTTACCGTATTTTCTTCAAGGCTTCACCTCTAGATCTGGGCTTCTCGTCCCACTCCAACCTAGATCTGCAGTTTCTCATCAATATTCAGTCCAGATCTGAGAGAGGTGCAAGCTTAGCACTGATAATTCCGGTCTATATACGGTTCAATCGCTGACCCGGTCACCGGTTCAACCTCCCGACCGTTCACAACCGTCCGGTTCAGTGCATGGACAGTCCTGTCCACTAACCCGGACCGGACAAGGCCCCGTTTCCCGGTTCGACCGGTCGGACCGGCCGGTCCGGTCCGGGTTTGAAAACACTGCCCTTAACTCTCATTCATTTCTTTCTCTCTCTCACTCTCTTTCTCTCTCTATCCTAACTGCCAAAAAAAGAAAAAAAACAAACAAGAATCTCACCATGTTCAAAGGTGTGGTCAAACAAGTCACTAACATACCAACAAAAATTGATCCTACTTTTTCTAAAAGTGTTATCTCGCATAAAAAAAATATCTGTCTTAATTGTGATATATCATATATGTATGTTGGTTCAATGGATTACTAGTAAATAGAGAAAAAAGGGCAGGGTAAAAGCGTAAAATGCAAATGTGGATATTTTAGGGTTGAGTAGCTTTTCTGCACAACCACTTTTGCATGTCAATATATAGTAAATTGCCAGCTGCATTAACGTTAACATTATGGTTTTAATTTTATATATATCTTCCACACAAACACTACAACACTATCAAACTTCATCAAGCACCTCTAACTGTTGTTTTACTATCAGATTCGTATTTGTTCAGGTAAAAGTTCAATCTCCAGCTCAATTACAAGTTAGAATTTGATATAAACAAGAGTTTTCCAGTGTTTTTAAGATGACCACAAACGTAACTTTTCCACTTTTACACATGGTCTTTCGTAAATCAGAAGCGGTTGAAACCGCTGCAACGACCGCGACATGTCACCGGTGAACCTCGCGGTGTGATAACTGTCGGCTAGGTTTTCGATGGAGATGAGGCGGACAGTGGTTGTTGTGGGTTTAGAGGCGGTGGTAGCTGGGATTCGGTATGAAATGGATCGTCGTGTAATGGTGACTTGACTGACTTCATCTTGAGGGTGGTAGAATGATGAGATAGTGGCGTCACCGATTGAAGCATGGGTAGATGGAAACTCAGACATGTGAAACGGGTACTGTAATTAACGTACGAATTATAACTAGCTTCTGTAGTTCTGTACAATAGGTTTAAGATTTATGTTCACTCAGTTTTTTCCTTAAAATCTTATTGTCTATACATTCATAACTAGATGCGTATTTTCAAACTATTTTTTGATGGAAAATAACAAATGCATTTTGGTAATGCAAATGACTTGAGTCCTTGACTATGAGTTTCCATTGTTACATTTTTAGTGTTGTGATCATTTTAGAGTAAACCTCCCTTTTTTAGAAAGTGTGATTTATGATATGAACATTGGTAATGTCAATATAGTGCTAGGTCTATAAAAAAATTGTTCTTTGCATTGATTGTAAATCTTAAAGATCTAAATAGATAATACAATTGTGTGATGCTTTGATTTAATTTGTGACACTTACACCAATTTGGTAGTATAAGGTGTGGATTGAGTGCATATGATGTTATTTTCCTTTTTTCAATGATTATATTCTTCATCCACCTAGCTAGCTACATAGAGTTGACATCTCCAAAGTATCATACAAATGACCCCTTCCACTTTGTTGCAACTACTCCAAAACTAAACCTATATAATTAACAACTATAATTTTATTTTTTGAACTTTAAACTTCATTAAACACTGGCACGCCCCTAAAAAACAAGGACCATAATTACGATATATACAAGGGGTTACGACACCAACCCTTCCAAAGAAGGTTTGTAAACCTAAACCAGCCTAATTTGTGTTTTCTCAACCAAAAAATTATTTATTAATCACATCCAAAACTACTTGATTTGTGTAGCGTGTTTTAAAGTTATTAATAAAATACCATATAATTACTTTTTAATGTATATCCAAATACCCCGAAGGGACATACCACGATGCAATTATATTATTTGTGTCAACTGTTTGTACTATCCCATATACATATGCAATTTTATTAATTATACTTACCGGTAGAAAAAATACAGATACCGAATTTTTAGGTGACCAAATTGTATACGGTACCACTCTTATCGGTACATTATCGATAATCACTACAAAATGTTTATCTCTATATGGTATCAGTACTGTACCGGTACTGAATGTTGGTACCGGCCGTACCGGTACCGGTACTTGATACCAAATCATCCCTGTCTCTAATGATATAGTTTTCTAGGGAATTAATGATGCCCTGAAATAAACAAAGATGTTGATTGGTGTCTAGAAGATGAAAAAATCAAACCATTGATCATATATACACATGTTAACAATTGGTTCTTATAATGTAAATATATGTTTGTGTATTTCAGGTTTATATGTAATATGTGTTAAAATTGTAAAGACTTTTGGACTAAATACTGAAGAGCACAATACCTTCATAGTACAAAAAATATTTTTGCTGCTTCTGCAGAGGCTGCTGAAAATGAGGAACTAGCAATTTTCTTAGAGCAAGATGACATTTTGGCTAGGAAACTCGTCATAAGGTGCTTTATGTTATAAACTTTTGATTGTTATTATTGTTACTTTTGTTTTATAGAACACCCAAAAACCTAAATGACAACTCTTCTCTCTCTCTCTCTTTTTTTTTATGTTTCCTGGCTACAGATTAGTAAGGTAGACCCCTCTCTGAATATGGAGGCCGATGAAGGGGATGATTACACACATATTCCGGTAACTTGGATCTTTAGTGTGTGTTTAGTACTTTCTATGACTTAAAAGTGATTGCTGCATGATATTTATATATGGTTGTTGTGTCTCTTTGTGTTATTTTTATTCAAGATTTTAAAAATGCGAGAAATTACATCAAGATAGCGGGCAACAAGCTGCGCCGCCACCCCTTTCTGAATGGCAAATCCTAACCTACTAAAAACAAAACCATGCCTATATGGTAATTGTTTTTGTACAAAGTACAAACCTGATTTGTTGGCCCTTTTATGCATGCATCTGATTAGAGGCTGCAAATTTGACTCTGCTCCTAATAAATATGTCGATTTGGGTTATGTTTTATGTTTAACGGGTCAAAAAAGTAGATAAAATTAGCTTTAAAATGAAACGGTTAAAAAGCGCCTGAAGTGTTTTAATGCATAAGCTTTCTGAATGATTGTAAGCATAAATATTGGTTTACTGTTGAACCAATATAATTTGCATAATCAATATCTGACACAATATTTATTTGTATCAAAAAAGTGTTTCGGGTCAGACCAAACCATACCGAAAAGTATCTGTTTTGCATGTTATCCAGACCGATGCTTTTTTGTCTATTTAAGTTTTGTTGCTGAACTCTATTTAATTGCTTAAACTTTTTGCATGTCAAACATGTTAGATGTTTAGTAATCAAGAAATTATGTTAATTAAGAAAGTCAAAAAGGGTTGACTTCAGCAAAACACAGCCTTTTGTAGCCTTGTGCATACTCAATAATCAATGTTCATCCTATATTAAACCAAGTCGTATACATATGCGAAACAGGGCTGATTTCGAACATGGTATCAGAGCGCCATGTTAAAGATCCTGGGAAGAAGAAGAAGAAGAAATAGCCTGTGAAGAGAAAGACCCGATCCCCTGTTTTCGCAAATATTAATCGGTACATCAAAGAGAAATAAGAAACGAACATCATAGATTGTTTGTTCAAATCAGACTTGGTTATTATCATTGGTTTATCAGAAAGATGCAGTCACAAGGGCCGTAACAGATTTTTAGATTGGAAACAGTTCTGCACAGGTTTGTTTATTTGATTGGTATGCGACGGTTATAGATATGGAGGGAAAAGAGAGAGGGTAATTTGAAAGTTAGTTATGTAAGAAATAAACTAATACTTTCACACACTTACAAATGATTACATCCGGCCCTTATATAGGTTTTGAACCGGTGTGAGTCTGACAGACACGTCCCTTAAACATTTACATACTTAGGATATGATTTTCTAACTAACCGGTGTGTCACAAACCGGTTCTAACCAAATTCTAACTTAGGATATACTACTTAACATATGTATAATATTTACATAACATAGGATAAAATCAAGTTTATTTATTTATCTTCTAACAAAACAAAGTATGAAATAAATGGAAATGTGTCAAACGGGTTAGGTGTTGTTTATATTTCACCTGTTACCCGATCTGCGCAGATGTTAACATGCTTGCTTTTTGGTCTATTTAAGTGTTGTTATTGAACTCTTCTTAGTTGCTCAAACATTTTGGTCAACAGGTTCACTTGTAATATGATAGGGTCATGGTCTCGCTAATGAAAACAGCAAGGATGAACTAGAAGCACAATATGAGGCATTCAAAAGATCTTTTCTGCAAGATGTTAACCATCATGCTGCAGTTGTTCTTGAAGGAAGAACTATAGGCAAGAATTTCTGCTATACTTAATAGATTAAGGATTTCTGAAGTTTGGTACCAAAAAGTCCTATATTATGCTTTGACAATTAAATATTTGTAAAGTTTGCGTGATCAATGATCAAACACACTAAAATATACGCATGGACCTGGTTTAACATGTAAGTTTTGACCTTTTACTTTTGAAGAGATTGCTAAATTAAATGAAAAGGTAACTGACTTTGGTCTGTTTTTTTGTTTTCGTAAAAATTTTGTTTCACCACGAAGGGCCCAATCCCAATCTTTCAAAATTTGACAAATAATGAAATAAAAGCTCAAGCATTGAAATTTACGTTAACTTTTGCCTGAAGTTGGTTGATGCAATTTACATTAAATCTGCTGTTTTTTTTTTATTCCTTATAAGCTAAGTTCTACATACTGTTTTGGTATTGAATTAGGGTAGCTACAATATCATATATTCATACTAGGTTAGAGCCCCGGGTGTACACCCGGTACACCTCCGAGTCAGATGAGAAAATTATTTTATAAAGATTGTAGTATGCAAATTTTATTTATTGAAACTTACGTAAGACAACTCGTATGGATTTTTGTTGCATGCAAAATATCATAAAAATGTTTAATCTTACTCAATAATGAATATATGAATCGACAAATGTTTGATTGGATGTGATTTAAAAACAAATAATGAAATGAATAATAACATATTTATTGTAACAGGATGCAAATGAATATTAAAATTCAAAGTAAATAAATATAGTTTAACAAAACATACAACTAAAAAATTATAAATAAAAATTAAACGATTTATACAAAATATGATTTGTTACACGTGTAGAACAAAGGATAAATAAAAAGTGACGAAATATGTAAATAGAACAAAATAACTTTATCGGATTTAATTAGTACATTAAAACATATCATGAATCAAAATATCACATGACGAAGTAAACGGTAATTATGAAGGAAAAGAAAGTAAAAACATAATTCACTTCATAAAATATTTATAACTAACATCAAATGAAAACATTACAAACTCATTATTAATACAATATGTGAAACCAATATAAACCATTACTTTAAAGGTATCAGGATTCAAACCAAACAAAAATCACTATCCATATTATACTCCAAACCAACTATACAAACAAAAAAAATACAACTATACAAACAAAAAAAATGGCATACCCAACCATAACATGTCATATTTGGAAATAATCTATAAATATTATAGAGATTTTTATTGTTATAAGTTATCTCTTTTATGTATTAAGAAACGTAAATTATAAAAAATCCACCTACACATTAAATGTTAATATACCAATGTATTGTATAACCACAAACGTTGTGTAATAAATTAAATTTTATATTTATTGAAGCAAAATTAATAAATTATATTTTATGTTTATTTAAATTTTAATGCAAATCAACATAAACATCAAATTAAACATTAAATATAAATAATATTATAATACACAGACATTCAAACAATAAATTTATTCATACGAAAATCACGCCATGATTCCTTTAATCGTGTAATTGACAACTGATATTAGGAAAGTCGTAAAAATAGTAATATCAATAATCAATAAATTAGATTAAAATCTTAATAAATAACATCAAAATCATAATAAATAAGATTAAAAATCTTAATAAGTTACCATAATAAATAAGACTAAAAATCGATTCAAACAATAAATTTATTCATACAAAAATCACGCCATGATTCCTTTAATCATGTAATTGACAACTGATTTTAGGAGTAAAGAATCCATTAATATAATCTACGACTATATATATATTCAACAGTGTAAAGTAAATAAAGAAATACTAAAATAGAATGTTAGTAAAAAATATGGATTTGGGAATTACATTCTCGTCAATTAGTATCATCTCAATTGAGTAAAAATCGTTAGGATTGCGACGATTAGGTTGACGCCAAAGCCGAATAATCTTTAGCTTCAAAGCAAAATCATTTTGGTTGACATTAATTTCGTTAACAATGGTAAACTCTTGTGCTTGTGCGGCGGCCATTGTTCTCTTTGGGTGTACACAAAATTATACTAAAATTAGGAATGAATAAAAGTGTTGAAAATAAAAAATAATTAATACGAAAATTGACATTATGAAAAAATGAATATTCATACACATGGAATGAATCCGCTTTCAAACACATCTGAAAGCAATAATAATTTAGTCGATTTTTTCATTATTAATTCAAGTCCTTATTCAATTGTAGAAAATGAGTATTCATAAAAAGTCACGAAACTTAAAACATCATATTTCTCAAAAATGAATTATAAATACATTATATCTATATCATAACATAACAATAACATAACATAACATAACAAAATAATACAAACGTCGTAAAGGTATACTTATAAGTTGGAATGCTTTTCCACGATCGGATTATTGTGTGTACAACAATTGCGATTGATGTGGATCAATGTAATTAAATAAATGAAGTATAAAAATGGAAGGATTGGAATTAGACGTAAATCAATGATAAATGCTTAAAATTACCAAACTAATTGTAATCATCTTTTGATGATCATTAATGATAAATTATGAACGTAAATTTATAACAAATCAACGTATACCATAATTGTTAATATATGGATGTTTTAATTGTAAATTATATGAAGTAAATAACATTAATATATAAGTCAATTATATTAATCCTAAATTTCGGGTCAAATTGATTCATAATCAATCATTCATACAAAAAAATAAATGAGAGCTATTATAGTAAACCATAAATTTGATCAATTATACGAAATCAATTTAATCAATTATAATTTAATCAATATTATCATTCGTATAATTTAATCAATTATACGAAATCAGAGATTAAAAAATCTCGTATTAATTTAATCAATTCGTATAATTTAATCAATTTCGTATTAATAGTAATATAAATTAATGAGATTAAAAAATCGTAATAAATAATATTAAATTCTGTCAATTATAGTAATCCTAAATTTCGGGAATGATTGATTCATAATCAATCATTCATACAAAAAAATTAATACGTTTTATTATGCTAAACCATAAATTTGATCAATTATACGAAATCAATTTAATAAACTATAATTTAATTGTTATTAGCATTCGTATAATTTAATCAATTATACGAAAGCAGGGATTAAAAAAAACTCGTATTAATTTAATCAATTTGTATAATTTAATCAATTTAATCAATTTCGTATTAATAGTATATTAATTAATGAGATTAAAAAATCGTAATAAATAACACTAAATTCGGTCAATTATGGTAATCCTAAATTTCGGGTCAAATTGGTTCATAATCAATCATTCATACAAAAAAATTAATACGTTTTAATATGGTAAACCATATATTTGATCAATTATACGAAATCAATTTAATCAATTATAATTTAATCAATATTATCATTCGTATAATTTAATCAATTATATGAAATTAGAGATTAAAAAATCTCGTATTAATTTAATCAATTCTTATAATTTAATCAATTTCGTATTAATAGTAATGTAAATTAGTGAGATTAAAAAATCATAATAAATAACAATAAATCCGGTCAATTATGGTAATCCTAAATTTCGGGTCAAATTGATTCATGATCAATCATTCATACAAAAAAATTAATACGTTTTATTATGGTAAACCATAAATTTGATCAATTATGCGAAATCAATTTAATTAATATTATCATTCGTATAATTTAATCAATTATACGAAATTAGAGATTTAAAATCTCGTATTAATTTAATCAATTCGTATAATTTAATCAATTTAATCAATTTCGTATTAATAGTAATATAAATTAATTAGATTAAAAAATTGTAATAAATAACATTAAATTCGGTCAATTATGGTAGTCCTAAATTTCAGGTCAATTATTGTTAATGGTAATAAATAATATTAGTTATGATTTATTTTTTATTGTCCGTTAAACCATAAATTTGATCAAGTATACGAAATCAATTTAATCAATTATAATTTAATCAATATTATCATTCGTATAATTTAATCAATTATACAAAATTAGAGATTAAATAATCTCGTATTAATTTAATCGTTTCGTATAATTAAATCAATTTAATCGATTGGTAATCCATTTTAGTAATGATTGATTGATAATTTAATGTCTGAAATGGTTAATTGAATTTTGTTTCCTAAGTTAAGTTTAGGCTGGAAAAACTTTTTTAATTTATCAGTTGCTGAGCATTGTTCGGTACGTTTTTGTATGGCATGTTTGGTGAATCCGGGTAAAAGAGAGACGTTGGGCATAATTGGGCCAGTTTAATTGGAATGGGTTTTGCATTTTTTGGGTTCAAAGGATGCGTTAAATTTTATTAGTGGTTTTAATTTGTTATTTTTTGTATTTGTATAAACAATGTATAACAAAATTCTGTTTACGGTTATTAAATATCTTTAATTGAACTTAATAATGTTATTATTATTAATTTAAATACGATATATTTTTTAGGTAATTGTTGACTAAAGTTAAATTTAATTTACATATGGTGTATATATTAGGTAATTTTCAACTTTATTTCAATCAAATTTAAATGCATAGGTAATTGTCGCTAGGTTTGTCAACTTTATGCTTACATTTATCCTGAAATATATTTTTGTAAATAACTTTAAATGATTACCGAAAATATTCATTTATTTTTATACAAACTTTACAAAAATAATATAACTAACATTTATATAATAAATAAGGCTTATTATGGTAGACTTAAATTCGTATTAATGTTAATATAAATTCGGTCAATTATTAAAAGATAGTAATAAATAAGATTAAATTGGGTCAAAATATATTAATGTAAATTGATAACAATCATTAAGATTCAAATTTCAGATTAAATGACATTAAATTCGGTCAACTTTATTAATGTAAATAAATAACAATAATTCAGAATTAATGAAATTAAAATTGGTCTAATATTATCAGCCGAATATTGAATGTAGGATTGAATACTAATGAAACCGACTTCTTAAGCATTTAATCGGATTCGCTATTTGAAAAGCTACATTCTATATTCGGCTGATAATATTAGACCAATTTTAATTTCATTAATTCTGAATTATTGTTATTTATTTACATTAATAAAGTTGACCGAATTTAATGTCATTTAATCTGAAATTTCAATCTTAATGATTGTTATCAATTTACATTAATAATATTTTGACCCAATTTAATCTTATTTATTACTATCTTTTAATAATTGACCGAATTTATATTAACATTAATACGAATTTAAGTTTACCATAAAAGGATTTAGTCAATAAATAAACAAAACCTAAAATATAGATACAAAGCTGGAGCTTCATATACCTACTTGGATCCTAGAATTTGTGTCTTCGGATCAAATCTTGCTTTCTAAATGTTAAAACATAGCATTAGTAAAACCGATTGAATAGTAATAAAATTAACAAAAATCCGAATGAAAAAATCCTTATTATCCCTTTAAAAATTTTGATTGAATATTTGTATATTACAAATCCCTTTATCACAATCAGATTGAATATGTGTTTAGCACAAATCCGGTTATAACAAATCTGAATATAAAAATCCGTTTCTTTAGAATATGTGCTTAAGAAGAATGATTTCCATTTAAACTAATAAGAAATTTCATTAGTATCTTTGTTATTACTTTATAATAAACCTGATTTAATACGTGTTTATCACGATTCCGTTTAATCTGTTTTTAAAAATCTGAATGAAAATATGCTTTTAGAAAATACGGTTTCAAATGATTTCAAATGAATGAAAATACGCTTCAAATGATTTCAAATGAATGAAAATATGTTTTAAAAAAAATCCGATTGAATACATGGGTATATTACACATCGGTTTAAAACAATCCAATTGATAATGTGTTTAACACAAATCCGGTTATCACAAATCTGAATGAAAATATGCTTTTAAAAAAATATGCTTTCAAATGAATCATAGTACGCTTCAAATGATTTCAAATGAATGAAAATCTGCTTTTAAAAAAAATCCGATTGAATATTTCTATATTACAAATCTGTTTATCATAATCCGATTGAATATGTGTGGATAATCAACATTAGAAGAGTAGTAAGGATGTTTACCTTTAATCAGTTGTAGATAATCAAGAAATGATGCAAGATGAAGAAGAAAGCCTCTAAGATTTGTTAGGAATTAGATTCGGAGCTTTGATATTGAGTAGTATCAATTGGAATTAGAAGAGTAGTATGAGAATTTTGATATGGAGAATGAAAAAAAAAAAAAAAGAAAGAGGTTTTTTTATAGTGAGGAATTGAGAGTGTGATGGAAGAATGTAGATAATTAAAATAAGAAAAGAGTATTTATAGTGATTAAGTTGGAGCTCCATATTCAATATGGATACCTCAAACACTCTCTAAGGACTCCATTCAACCCAAGTTAACCTCAATTATTATATAGATAGATGTCCTGGACTCTCAAAATTTTATATGTATCCTTCGCAATCTCACAATATCATATTTACTCTTTTGAAACACTAAAATATCATATTTCCCATTCCATATATAATAACGTTGATTCAGTGATACACACAGTTCCATGTAACTGATTATATTTTATTTACAATGGAATAGGTAGACATGATAATATGATATTCTTTTTTGTTATTTTGAAAGGATGAATATGATATTATGCTTATGGATTTTCAAGCTTATAGAAGGGTATTTGAGAAATAGATCTTTGAATCTTTTGGTTTTGTTACTTAACAAGATCTTAGCCTCTTGTCTATTGACCTAATCGTAGTTGTTGAGGCGGTAGATACAAGATTTGTAGCGGAAGCACTTGCTCGTTCAAAACGTTGTGAGTACACTTTTGCTTCTTTATACCCCTATTTCTATATATCATGTTTCCTTAATATTAATTTTTTTAAAATTTGTGGAAAATAGTTAAATTAGCTGAAGAAGCTTCTGATGGCAATGTCCATCCAGAACGGTTAGAGAGGATAGTAGCTCGAATGGCTGAGATTGAGGACCTACAAGCACCAAATGACCCTCCTGTTTTACCACTTTGTATTAAGGTATGAATATTGGTATCTTCAGAAGAACTACTTTCTTTTAATTGGAATGGTGTATTTGGAGGCCAGCCACAGGCGTTCAACTTTTTTCACCCATATATCGAAACTTCTATATAGGTCACATAGGTATGCATCCGATGTTTATACTAATTTTGGCCAAAACATGCCTCATGATGAAAATGCCTTTTAAGATTTTTGGAATGACAGAGGATCCCTGTATCAAATTATCAAGACACAAAAAGCAAATAACAATAAAAGATAAAAATTGACAATAGTAACAAAAAGAAAAACATGAGCGTTTAAATTGTATTAATATGAAACTTTAGAGGAGGGTATGTAGTAAAATAAAAGCACAAGGGAGGGGTACGTGCCCTAGAAGACTAACAATACATGTTACTCGAAATAGACCCACTTGACATGGAGCCACATTTATCTATCAGTTTTGGTTTTGCTATAAACTAAGCTCCCTAAGATATTAATGAAACAGAATATCATATTACTATAGTTTATTAATCATATTAATTACATTAACGTTTTAAAATGAAAAAAAAAGGTAATGGAGAAATACATGATGGATATACCAAGCGGACTCATTTTCATCTAAACCTTTTTTTTTTTTTTTTTGACATGTTTTAACACTTCTAATCTTACAAAACGTAAACGAGACATTATTTGAACTCTAATTTCCTCAATCAAGACCACACCAAAACCCGGGCTATGTGCTTTGGGTTACACGGCTTTGGGTTACACAAAAACAAATCAAAAAAGCAAAAACAAATAAACAAATTATAACAAAAGAAAGAAAAAAGTCATTTAGTTGGTTTTCGGTCTGTAGTCAGAAGTAAATCATTATGAAACGTAGTGGTATGAGCATGGAGAAGTCCAAATTTAAAAACCCATACTCATAATCCAAACACCCCCCTATACGTCAAAGGAATCAGCTATGCTGTCCATAGAATCAACCCGACGGTGTTCACTATTCATTGAGTTATGGCGATCGGATTGACCTATGGTAATGACAACGTCGGATTTAGAACATTTGTGATGTCTTTTGTTGTGTCGCGTTTTTAATATACGAGACAACACTTGTACTGCGTCCCTCATTGCTGGTCTTTTTCTTGGTGAACGGTTAACACATTTGTATGCAAGCGCGGCCATATCGTTTACTTCTTGCTCATCACAGTTCCCGTCGAGATGTGAATCGTTCCTCCCATCCAACCTGCCCTCCGGTATTTAACTTTGTATCCATGAAATATAACAAGTCAATATATACACATTGGAAAGTAACAATTTGTGTAGAATAACTTAATAGTTAATACAACGATGCCTCTTTGTATCTATGAAATATAACGATTCCTGTTTGTATCCATGAAATATAACAAGTTAATAGAAAGTAACAATGTGTCCAAGGAGAAACATAAGCTTATTCGTATAATAATACTGGCGATATGTTCGGCTTTGTGGAGAGCTCGAAACGACCTTATCTTCAGTGGAAAACGAGTCCATGTGGCAGCCGTTTTTGGAGAAGCACAAGCATTGGCGTTCTCATGGGTTAAACATAAGTATAATCAACCGGGTTGGAATTGGGTAGCCTTTGATGTTCCTATAACATAATGTCTTAGTAGGGTCCATATGGGCCGGGGGATGTAATCGGGTGTTGGCTTTGGTTGTTTTTAGCACATTGCTTGTAACAATCATGTAAATAAGTTTGGTGATGAATGAGAATTGAGCTTTGCCGATCAAAAAAAAAAATAGAAATAGATTGTTATAATCAAATAACTAAAAAACTGTTTTTGAATGTTAGTTTATCAAATATTTAAAAAAAAAGTCAAATTCTCAAACTAATTTGATTATTACAGCATGTAGAGCACATCCAGACACTATCTTGCACCACGGTTATTTGGGCGCTATGTTAACCATTCACGCCTATGTTGATTTAGGCCCCACTCAAACCATACTTAATACACTCACAAACGAAAACCATGTTACTCGTCAACACAAGGACCCATATTCCATCTCCATTTTATCCGGATTCTAACTAATTAAACTATTAAATAAACAAGAATATAATAACCATCAATCGTCAGCAACTACAACAGGTCTAAACAATATCTAATAGCTCCCGAGCCGGCCTCCTCATTATTCTATTCTCCCGTGCCCATGCGTTTCTCGTCCTCTTCCTAACTTCGTTCACATAATGCAGCACTCAGCACATGCAGTACAACGATGATGGTACTACCAATATCCCACCACATTTGAATAATGTCGATCGTTGGACTGTACTTATTTACACTACTAGAAAAAAGGCCTTTCTTGACACGCATTGCGTATCAAGAAAGAGGTCTGATGACAAGAAAAAAAAACGTCAAGGATGGCGGTGTCATAAATTTAAGATGACATATTTTTGCGTGTCATCTGTTTATGACACACATTTATGACATCATTTATTGACATACTTTATGATACTTTTTAATAACACGTTTTTATGACAGTTTTTGTTGACATTTTTTCGACACATATTATGACAGAATTTTATGACGTTCTTTTGCGTGTCATAAATTTATTAATCTAAAAAAAATACTTCTATAAAATTACATATTTACCCTCCTGGATTTATAACTATTTTATTATATGCAAAATAATTAGCAAACTAATAACAAAAACATCATTTCATTATATAATCCGGCCATATATATCAAATTACAAACTAATCCGAGACGTTTAACGTTTACAAAAATATTGAAAATAAATGTTGCGGCGTAGCCAGTGGCGGATCCAGGATTTTTTTTCACTAGGTTCCCATTTTGGGTGTTCCAATTTCATATGACCAAACATAAAAATTTCGGGTCGGTTTAATGGTTCGGGTCGGTTCAAGATCACTGACCCTATCCAGGTTGTCAAACCGAATATCTTCTTTCACATTAGTATGTAATAGTTTGGTTTGGTTTCATGTTTCTTGAGTTTGATCTTGGTTTACAATGATATTGACCATGAACATCTTTATACCTATACCTATCCACCATGATTTTATATGGCTAATTAACATTAAACCTTTTTAGGTGTTCTTAACATTCCACGATTCTATACTCACATATGCCTCTTTTACAAGTCTTGTGCTCAACCTTAGATATGATCTAACTATTAACAGCTTGAAATATTAATCACATTATCCTTTTCTAGCTCCACCAAAAAAACTTAATCAATAAACATCATGAGCATAAGCATTTTTAATACGTTTATTGATACAGCTAACCTGTCTGAGTTTCCTATGCGAGGCAACAGATTTACATATATGGCAGGTACAGGTTATGATTGTAAGTTGAGTAAAATTGATAGAGTGCTCGTGTGCCAAGATTTTTTCAGTAGATGGTCGGGGGCGGTGTTGAGGGCTCTTCCTCGAGAGATTTCTGATCATAGCCCTTTAATCTTAACAGTGGCGGACTCTAATTTTGGGTTTAAACCTTTTAAGTGGTTTAATTCATGGTTAGACAGAGATGGGTGTGACTCGGTTGTTCTAAAGGCGCTAGCTGTTCATGTTGAAGCGACCCGGGGGGATGTGTTGCTTTTTAAAAAACTTAATGCGGTCCGGGTTGGGTTAAAGAGATGGAGTAAAGAGGTGGCTACTAAAGAAGACGCAGAGATGGATCTCTTGATGGCTGAAGTGAACGGGTTAGAGAAAGTTTTGGAGGATCGGGAGTTGGATGAGGATGAGGTTTGGGTGTGGGAAGAAAGTAAAAAGGAGATAGATAAGCTGAAGTTTTTGAAGAATAGGGATTTAATGCAGAAATCGAGGGTGAAATGGGCTGTGTCGGGGGATGAGAATTCTAGTTATTTTCATCGGTGTATAAAGGGTAGAAGGGCTGCGAACGCTATCCCGGGGTTAATGGTGGATGGGGGGTGGGTGTCTAAGCCCGCGTTGGTCAAAAAGGAAGTGTTGCGGTTCTTTAGAGAGCATTTCAAAGAAAGTTGTTTCGATAGACCGGTCTTTCTTTGTGATAATTTGAAACAGGTTCCTCAAGGATGTGTGGAAGATCTGATTGCTCCTTTTTCTAGAGAAGAAGTGAAAGCGGCTGTTTTTGATTGTGGTGCTGACAAAGCGCCTGGTCCTGATGGTTTCAACTTCAGGTTCATTAGGCATTTCTGGGAGCAACTGGAGGATTATTTTATGAAGATGTTCGATGATTTTTATGTATCGGGTTTGATTAGTAAAGAGTGTAGTACGTCTTTCATCACTCTTATCGGTAAAACCAAATCGCCCGTGGGGTTGAAGGATTACAGACCAATCAATCTTATTGGGGTCATAAGCAAAACTATCTCTAAAGTGATTGCGGCCAGATTTAAAAAAGTTATTGGGGAGGTTATTTCTCCCTCTCAATCGGCGTTCCTGAAAGAGAAGTATATTTTGGATGGGCCTTTGGTGTTAAATGAGATCATTGGTTGGTTGAAAAAGAGTAGATTGCAAGCTTTCTTGTTGAAGATTGATTTCGAGAAGGCTTACGATAATGTCAGCTGGGAGTTTCTTCTTTCTATTCTTGCTCAAATGGGTTTTCCTCCCAGGTGGTGCTTGTGGGTGAAAGGGATTGTTCAATCGGCTCGCTCGGCAGTTTTGGTGAACGGGTCTCCTACCTATGAGTTTCAATGTCAGAAGGGTCTTAGGCAAGGAGACCCGCTCTCCCCGTTCTTATTTCTCATTGTTATGGAAGCGATGGCGTGTTTGTTTTCTAAAGCTAGTGAATTGGGTATTTTGGAAGGCATTAACATTCCTAATAATGGGCCTCTGGTTTCACATATGTTTTACGCCGATGACGCATTGATTTTGGGGAAGTGGAATGATGCGAATATTAATGTTACTAATCGTTTGCTCCGGATCTTTTACATGTGTTCCGGGTTAAAGATTAACATCCATAAGTCGGTCCTCTTCGGTTTGAACGTGGAAGAACCTGAGGTGTGCGATATGGCTGCTTTGTTAGGGTGTAAAATTGGGAGGTTACCTTTTGTGTATTTAGGTATCAAAGTGGGTGCTCATATGAACCGGGTTCATAATTGGGATCCGGTTTTGGATTCGGTTAGAAACCGGTTGTGTTCGTGGAAGTCGAAGGTGTTATCTATTGGGGGGAGACTTACTTTGCTGAAATCGGTGCTAGCCAGTCTTTCGGTTTATTACTTTTCTTTGTTTAAAGCCCCAGTCAAAGTGGTCGAAGAACTTGAAAAGATTATGCGGAAGTTTCTGTGGTGCGGTAGTAAGGAGGGTAGAGGTATGCATTGGGTGGCTTGGGAAGTTGTGACTAAACCAGTAAAGGATGGGGGTTTGGGTATTGCTAGTCTTTATGATGTGAATTCGGCTTTGTTATCGAAGTGGGCGTATAGGTTCAAAGTCGATTCCGATGGCTGGTGGAGGAAGATTATAGAGTGTTTTCATGGGGGCCGGGGTCGGTGGAACTTCCTTCCCAGAAAACGGGGCGGTACGGGTTGTTGGTATAACATAGCTCGGCACTTGGACGGGGTGGTTGTTAAGGGGGATAGTTTCCAGTCGTGTCTCAGGGGTAAATTGGGAAATGGTGAAAAGTTAAATTTCTGGAGAGATGTCTGGGTTGGGACCTCTCGGCTGCAGGACCGTTGGCCGATTTTGTACAGATCTGATAGGAGTAAAAATGATAATGTCCGGGCTCGTTTCAAGTTCGATGGTGATAAAGTGTTGCTAGACGAATCTTGGGTCATGGAGACCACATCTGTTGAAGCCATTTCAGAAGCGCAGGATGCAAAGTTTCTGTTATCCCAGGTCTGTTTTCATAGTAATGCGGATTCTTGGGTCTGGATACCGGATAAAGATGGTCAGTTCTCAGTCGCTGCTGTTAAAAGGTGGCTGCGAAGTGCTGATTCAGGTACTTCTAAAACGGGTATTAAATGGGAGACTTGGCTGCCGATTAAGGTAAATGTTTTTGTGTGGAGGTTAATCTTAGATAGGATTCCGACACGTTGCGCTTTGCTGAAAAGGAAGGTAAACATTCCCTCCAGTCTATGCCCGTTATGTAACGCTAAGGATGAATCGGCTCAGCACTTGATGGTGAATTGTGTTCTTAGTTGTGAAGTTTGGTCCAGAATTTGGAAGTGGTGCAGGATCTATGGTCTGGCAGGTGGTTCGCTGGAGGATTGGCTTAGTTTGAAGATGGTTGCGCCTAAATCCAAGTGGGAAAAGAAGGTGATTAGAAGTATTATTATGCTTACTTGTTGGGCCATTTGGAAAGAGCGCAACAACAAGGTTTTTAACAATGTGAATCCGAGGGGTGTTGATATAGTGGCGTCGGTTAAGTCTTTATCTTTTTTATGGTTTAAACATAGATCTAGATTCAAAGACGTGGTTTGGAGTGATTGGGTAAAATACCCTTTGTATTGTTTGTAAGGTTTTTGGCGGCCTCTTTTTGAGGTTTTGCCGTTGTTGATAATGATATTTAGTTCCAAAAAAAATCATGCAATTGCTTGTACACGATATGCATCTAGTATTGCCATCAACCAAACGCCGCCTCTTAACCCTAAGATCCTTTATTTGTCCCCCTAATTTTGACTGAAATGTGCAAGAAGCGTGGCCAACTCTGTACCCTAAGCCATTTTGGCTACCGCCTCCATCGCCTCAAGCCTAGGCGAACCTAAGAAGTGCTTTTTATAACCAAGTTCCTCATCATGATGATTTTCATTAATCATCATGACGACTTCAATCCATTAACAAAATAACATCTCTAGATCACATAATTATTAACCCAAAAACAGGACTATATATTAGCAATAAAACCAGGGATGAACTATAAAAATATGAGATATGAGAAAGGTGAAGATAGTGTAAACAAGTAAAAACAAAAAGAATGCACGCCTGTGAAAGAAAGCTACAACATCCATAGTTCTAGCATCAATATCAAAACAGGAAACTCAAGAATCTCAACTTTCCTCTCCAAATCAAGCAAAAGGAAGAAATCCAACTCCTCAGAATGCTTATTAATATACTCATCACCATTTACTAAACCCTCCAAACAGAAATCCTGCATCTATTTTACCCATAAAAAAGACAAACCCAAATCAATTATTCTCAAAACAAGATCCCCCATCAATTAATTATAAGAAAAAAAAACATTATCTTTATAAAAAAAGATTGAAACTTTACCATGGTGCATTTATCTTGAGCATAATACCAGGACATGGGCTTCCAACTAGTGTTCTTAAAAGGCTATTCAGACTCTTTGGAAGTAATTATAGCTTGTTCGATGGATAATGAAGCAGCCAACAGGTTTTTTTAAAGAAGATGTCTTATTGTCTTCAACCCTAGTTTTGAAAAAAAATAAAAATTAGAAACGGAAAAACATAAAAAAAAACCTTACTAAGCAGTTTCGAACCCGGTACCTATTGTATGGAAGGCATGGTTTCAACCAGCGGATCACCTAATATCATTCTTTATGGGTTCCTAAATTTTTTTCTTATGGGTTCCTTCCCAGTTTTTCTTATATATTAACACTACAATTTCGAAACCGACTGGGTTCCTAGGAACCCGTAGCATTGAATGTAAATCCGCCCCTGGGCGTAGCCTGACCATTCTTCGCAAACGGCATCCATGTCTTCATCCCCGTAATGATCCGCTCCTCCCCCAACCTGAGACAACAATAAAATTAATACATTAATCGAGGCCGGCCAATTATTTTACATAAATCATAACACATCGCTACGTTTATTTTTCCATAACTTACATTGCCCAATATTTCGACTCCTCCTTGCACTATCTCTTTCATGAATTTCATGACGTAAAATCCACATTCTGTGATTCCCGACTGGCATGGACACTACACATTGAAAAAAATAAGAAAAATATTAAACCTAATTAGAGAATATATATACTTTGTAAGCATAATGTTAAACCCAATTAGCATAATATATATGGATCCTACACAAACATCAATTACTTTGTAAGCAAAGAGTTAAAAGATAACCCAACTGGTAATGAAAAAAAGGGTATTGTATACCTTACGTCCTCTTGTATAAAGATAGTTTCCATCTTTGGAGAATTGAACCTGTAAATAAGGTGATGAAAAAACAGTATTAGCCGTTTTTAATCACGATTAGATGCAAATTTGAAGCAATAGTTGTTCACTTACATGTGTGACCCCACCTTCTTGACCATGTAGGACATACAATTGTTCCATGTTATCTTCCCTGTATATTGCGGTAGTTTGGCTATATGACCCTGTAGCAAGCATCCCTGTATGACTCGGAGAAAAAGCAATTGATGATATGATACCTGAGAACAAAGAAAATATAAGTGCAATTAAGTTACTTTTAACATTAAAAGAACTAGGTGTTTTAGCTCAGCGCCGCGTTGCGGCGCTTTAAGCCGAGTTTGAAATTTAACCTCTTAAATGCTTGACAAAAGCGCGGCGCTTCAAGCCGAGTTTGAAATTTATCCGCTTAAATGCTTGACAAAAACGTAACGGACCAAAACCATACACAATCATAAGAGATATATCCAATCTTTACTTGATGTTTAACATGTATTGTTTGAGAACTTTCTGCATACAGGCAAGTAGCTGCTTAATAAACATCTATTCATACACAATGAATGGCATCAAATACCTTACTGGGGAAGGGCAATCTTTGGGTACCCATAACAGCTGAAATGGCAGGAATACCCCTTTCCAGTGCAAACTGCACTTGATCTTCATGTTCATTTTTTGGTGCAAATGACATTGCAATTACATCTCTTTCGAAAAAAAACCCCTCCAAAACTTGCAACACCACATCCAACGTCTAGTATCACACGGGTTCTTTTGCCCCATTCAATGTCAAGCAATGACTGCAATTGTATGATGCACAAAACCAACATAATATGACAATATGATCAGTGGAAAAGCACAAAGTAGAAGACGGGTCAGCCCATCAGGTAACGGGTCAAAATGGGTACTTTCGGTACATGTAGAAGCAGATTTGTTTGGATTGACCCAAAACACTGTTGCCCAATTATTTTATTATTTCTATTAGTAATCCGTTTTTAATATAAAACGGTTTTAGGAGGTTTTACAAATTGAAAATAAGCTTTGGACGACTTCAGATTGACCCATTTGACCGGTTTCCAATTTTTTTTACGCCTTTGAAAGAGATTAAAGTTGACAGGATCGATCCATTAGTAAGTCAATGGATTAAAACTGCCACCTGTAACACAGAGCATAGAACGCGGCTTACCTGTTGAATCTGATCGATATAGTAAAGAGCTCCATTCTTATGTTCTTTTCAGGCCAAAACAGTATATTTTGGAGGTTAACGGCAATAACATACAACACTGTCATCTTTTATGTATCTGTATACATCTTAGTTTACTTTTGACTTTCTAGCATTACATGTACCATATCTTAAACAGACAACATTGGATGAGAAAATCTACAAAAGGGGCAAAGTCTATAGATTTATTAATACTTTTTTTTTAAATCTCAAAACGGCTTCGACAGGCCAAATAAACGAATTTAACTGAAAGATGAACAATTCAACTGAATCAAGTGAGCCGAAAGATACCCAAAGTCTAGTTTTAATGATTGGCCTTCCTTATTTGCTTGAATGGTTGAACGTTGTTCAAAATCTCTACCAGGGCAATGAATATCAAATATTCTAATGGATTTGTTATAGCCAGCAAATATCTTGAATTAAAACATTCTTTTAGCATCAACATTTTAAAACTAATAAATTGCACAATAGAACAAGATGACAACCACAATTACATAAAAACCTATGTTGTCAAAGACGCATGGCGCATAGGCCGAGCCCGAGCGCCTGAGAGCATAAAAGCCAGCCTTTCAGGGCGCAATGCATTTGGTGTGCTCGACTGCGTCTGAGCGCGTCTTGGGGGCTTTTGACAGCAAAGAAAAATACTGGAATATATCCTTCAAAATTTTACTGCTTTAATTTCTTACAGCAAGTAGAAGCTTACTTAGTTCCTGTGGGGTTGAATCCAATTGAAAATGCAGCAGTTATTTCATCCATGTTATCATAAGCCCTATACGTGCAGCGTAGCTGCAATACAGTTTGGATGAAGTGTTAATGAATATATAACACCATAATTATCCAAGATATGAATAGCAATGGTTACTACAGAATCAAAAAGAGTGACATTTCATGCATACTAAGAATTCAAGGCAGAAAACACACTTATAATGTTTGGCATTTCACACGCATTAGTGAAAAATTAAATTCACTCAAAGATTATAACAAAGCACATGGCCCGTGCTCATATCCCAGAGATGAATAGGACGATCCCGCACAAACAGGTAAGAATTGGACCTTACCGAGCACAAACATGTCAGAATTGTAATGTGGATTCCTAGATGAACGAGCCGACGAGCAGGAGCAGAACGAGCTGTAATGTTGATTTATCAATATCTTTCATCAATAAGAAACACTAACTATCATCATAATCTGGAGTATTATCCCAATTAAAACCCTAAATAACGAATTAAAACTAAAAATAAACAACAAAAACAGAAGGAGAACCCTTCAATCACGAAATTTGACAACACCCTGCAGTTTCCCACAAAATGAAGATTAAAATTAACAGGGGTTGTGAAAAAGATTACGAAAAATCACAAATGCAAGTTATAAAACTGAGCCAGTCAAACCCTAAAAACACCTACAGTTATGCAAGTTATAAAAACGCTAATCGATTGATCTAAATAACTTTAAACATTCCAAACCTACTATGTCAAACTAGAGCCAACTAAGGCAGATTAGGTCCCACTAGAGCCGATTATGGACAGATTAACAAAAAGTAACCGAGTAACCGACCGACAAGCGATTAATCGACAATTCCGATTTTTACAACACTTACACTTATAGGTTTAAATAAATAGAAACAACATACCAAAAAAATGAGCAAATAGACAATTTTAGCTTCATACTTCTTACAAAGCCTTCAATGTTTTCACCATAAATCAAAAATACATGCAGTTGCTTAAATCAAAGCATATATTTCAATAAAGGTAAAAACAAAAATGAGCAGATAAACAATTTTAGTTTCATAATTCCCACAAAAATCTTCAAAGTTTTCACCTTAAAACAAAAACAAAAATAATATCATATATTTCAGGTAAGGTAAACAAATCTAGACAAGTGTCATAACAAAGGTATAACAAAGTCATGAGCATCAACAACTTGAACTAACAAAACTGATCAAATATGTAATTCTAGCTACAAATGTTGTACACACTCATCACTGTTAACAAAACTTATATTAAAAAAACTTATAATAATCGTGGGCAGAGTTGAGAAAGAAGCATACCTGAGTTAGAGAGACAGAGGTGTTCGGCTACAGAAATCGTGAATGCGGCGACGTTAAAAAACTTAACATCAAAGAACAAAAACGGTGTTAAAATAATTATTGATAAGAAAGATGATAAGGAAACAGAGATAGGTTACCATGGCGGCTTTTTGGTTTTGCAGCTAAGGATTTGAGTCCGATAGCGGCGTCCTCTTCCTGCAAGATGGAGATGATGAGTGAAAAAAGCAGGGTTAGGGTTTCAGCTTATTTAAGCAAGTTATTTAACCTCCACAGCTTCCTCGCCTCCACAGTTATGAACGAGCAGCTTCCTAGCCTCCACAGCTCAAGGAACGAAGAAGGTTTGATTTCTTCACAGCTTCCTCGCCGGCCCATTTACAGGTTTGATTAGGATGATAGAGGGATTTGATTATGATAAGAGAGGGGTTTGAACGAGCAGAATTTTAGGTGAGGGGGTTTGATTTGAGAGAGAGGGAGGGAAGGTTTATGGAAAAACGTGTGAGGAGTGAAATGTTTTGAGATTTTAGGTGACACAGCTATTTCAAAACTGTCATGTTTTTTATTTTATGACGGTAAATTATTGACACGCATAAAAAAATGTCATGAAATTATCATTTTTTTCCAAAGATGACATTTTTTTTATGACAAGCACTTTTGCATGTCATATAATGTGGTATGTCATAAAAAAGTGTCAAAGAAGGCCATTTTTCTAGTAGTGTTACAAAGAGGATTCCTAAAGGTTTCTCTGTATCCATGACCATTTCCAAAGAAAATTTTATTGTTAATATCATGAAGGATACTGATTTGAAAGCCACTACCATGCTAGCAAGCCCAAGCAACCTATTCTCCGGTAACGTGCTCAGAGCTACTGTTACCAAGCTAAAGGCAAAACACCGTCCTGCCGAGTTCATAACTCGGTCTAACTCTATCAGTTTTGGTTTTGCTATAAACTAAGCTCCCTAAGATATTAAAGAAACAGAATATCATATTACTATAGTTTATTAATCATATTAATTACATTAACGTTTTAAAATGAAAAAAAAGGTAATGGAGAAATACATGATGGATATACCAAGCGGACTACGGGCTGCAATATAAAAGATATCCAACAGTTATTGAAGGTTACTGTGATGCGAATTGGATATCTTACACGAATGATTCCAAGTCAACGAGTGGGTATTTGTTCACACTTGGAGGTGCTGTGATAACATGGAAATCATCTAAACAAATGGTTATTGCTAGATCCAGGATGGAATCAAAATTCATCGCTTTGAGGATGAATAGGCAAAATGGCTACGTCAATTTGTTAAGGATATACCTAGGTGGCTGAAGCCGGCATTGGCCCAATGCATACGCTGTGATAGTCAATCGGTAATTGGCAGAGCTCATATCACAATGTGTATCATTAAGAATAGCTATATAAGACGTAGGCATAATACGGTACGACAACTAATCTCTATAAGAGTTATCACTATTGACTATGTGAAGTCAAAGGATAACATCACGGATCAGCTACTAAAAGGCTTAAGCAGAGAGTTAGTTTAGAAGTCGTCAATAGGAATGGGACTAAAGCCCATGAAAGGCTAGGTTTATGCGAAGGAAAACCTAACTCAGCTGACTGGAGATCCCAAGATCTGAGTTCAATAGGACAACCTAATTGTATGAACTGGCGAAGGTCACTGTGGGGAAGAGTTGTTGGAAATCCCACATTTTGAAAAGGGAGCTTACTATAAATTAAATAAGCTTCCTAGTCCATTCCTAAAAGTGACAAGGTTCAGGTTAAGCCTATGGCTTTTAATGATTTGACTGAGGTAACCAGTCCCAGTAGATCACCTATGTGAGAGAGAAGTGGGGTCGCTTCGAAGGGTATTGTTGGGGCACAATACTTAAGAGCTCTCGCAGAACCAGGCACGTGTCCATGACCATAACGGACACAACTATGAGGACTTGACGTTGTCAGGGAGAGTCTTGTGTGAAGCGTATTGTCGTCCACACAAACGGCAGACGAGTTCAAAGACATCGCGTTCTACTCAGAGCCAGTGGGCTAAGTGCATTTCATAAGCGAAGGTTCAAAGGGTCACACCTACCTATCGTATGCAAAACTCAACTATTGAAATTTAATCGGAATGAGGTTGTTTTTCTGTAAGCAACTCCCATTCATGTGGGGGATTGTTGGAAATATGTGGGTGAATGTGAGTTTGGTTTGTCCCACATTGGTTGGGAGATGAAAAGTGGAAGACTTTATAAGGGAAAGCTTGAGTGAAGGAAGTATAATGTTAAGTTACTTTATACTCTGGCACCTACCCGCGCGCGGGGGGGGGGGGGGGGGGGGGTTGCAAAAATGGGTTCTGGTTCGGGAAAAATTCTTGAACCAACGCGACGCCCGCATCTGCGGACACGAATGCAGCTCGAAAAACCCGGGTCCGCGCGACACGGTTTTTGCTACCCGTTTTAATTTTGTGACTAAGTTCCAGAGACAGTTTCGAGTCTCCTGGTTTTCTTCTGCATTTAAATGAAAACATTAAACACAAATAATTAACATTAATCAAGTCGATTAATGCAGTTATTATGGCTGTTTCAGTTTTGTTTTCAAAGTCTATATAGAATAGTTTGGAGAGCCTTATGAAAATAAGCAGAACCTGAAACAGAGAGCGGGTCTGCAACCAATACTCACACACGGAACAGGCATATATTCACTTGCATATATTGATGATCGATTGCTGCAGCTACAACGTTTTCAGAAAGCAATCTTCTTTCGGTTTCTTTTCAGGCAAGTGGGATAGTCTGGCAGTGCACCATCGACACTGCTTCGAACCGATGTACCCTGGGAACAGAAGAAGAATCTGTTTAAGGGAATTTTGTCAAACACAAGCCCGGTTCATGTCTATGATTTCGTTTTCTGTTATAGTTTGTTGCAGTAAGTACAGGGACTTGGAAACACGCGAGCTTCATGTACAAGAGGCGTTGAGGCGATCACAATGTAAGTTATCTAACATTTTCTTTATATAGTAGTAATTAGATCGAAAGTTCTGAGTTATGTTTTTTTGTTTGAATCTAAGAGGCCGGATCTAGGGTCTAACTTTATTAGTCAAGTTCAATTGAAATGATAACATTTAGATTATTTCATGTTTTTATTTCATTTCACTAAAGCATGTATGTAGAATAGTTTTAGGGTTTGTTGATAAGTTTACATAAATTAATACTTTTATGTTTTTCTTATTAAATTGGTGTTATAACAGAAAATTGGTATATGGAAAGATGAGGCAAGTGTGGAATCTATGGTCAGAGATGGGGACTATAGGTTCTTTTAGTCTCAAGCTATTTTCATTTTATTTTGTCAAACAATTAGGAATTAAACTGGCATATTTAAAAAGAAACTGTTTTTTCTATCTCAAGCTATTTCCATTTTCATGCAAATATGGTGCTGCTGATGAAACAACAATGGGCTTAGTTCAGCATGAAGGTGGTCCATGAGGTGTATTAGCAGCTATACAAATTCTTATTGACCTCTATTTTGTTTTCTGTATCAATGTTGTGTACAATACGTATTCAAGCAAGGATGTTGTACTTTTGCATTTTGTTTCAGGGCCTTGTGACCACTCAAGCTATGAGCTTGGTTTTTCGGCTACCGACGGTTTTATTTCAGTGAATAAGTGAGTCCTGATTAACTTTTCAAACATCTAAATGTGACATAATAATCTTTTGGATGAAATCTTGATGAAATATAATGAAGGGATAGGGAGCCTAATCCAAGCGGAGGAGACGTCCCTATCCCCATAAGTCAGTTTCCCCGCGCCAGTCAGTGGCGCGAGGAACCGTCGGCGCGCAGCTAGCAACATATGCAGGGAAGCGCGCAAAGACAACAACTGATAAGCAATAACAACACCTGATAAGCGCGTACCGTCACGCGCGAAATCTTCCCCCAGCACCTTTTGTACGAGGTACAGAAGACAACAAAAGGAAGATTCACAAGGATCGTTGACAGTGTACGCGCCAATGACGAAGTGACAGGTGGCAAAAGTGGTCCAACAACTACAGACAAGGACAGCAGCATGGCTGCAGCCATGCTTCCACCATACCAGTGTCTACAGTGACAGCAGACATCCCTTACTGATGTCAGAAGCATGGTCAACGACTATAGCAAGGACAGGAGCGCCGTCCGCCAACCACAGTATGCCACGTGTCCGCCTCGAGCAGCAACCATGCTGCTAAATGACGTCATGAACAGTACCAGTATTTTCCCACCAATTCTAGGGAAGACTTTGGACTTGGGCCTGGATCG
The DNA here is from genome assembly GCA_032199755.1 of Ambrosia artemisiifolia. NCBI lineage: Eukaryota > Viridiplantae > Streptophyta > Magnoliopsida > Asterales > Asteraceae > Ambrosia > Ambrosia artemisiifolia. Next base: position 167,041 of record CM063525.1, read on the forward strand.
AGCCCAACGAAGAATTGCTCCTCATGGGCTCCACGACTAAGCCCATGAGTTCTCCTATAAATAGAAGAAGACTTCTCCTTGCCAAAGGATCCGAAAATAATCACTTGTAGTCTAGAATACTCTCTCTTGTAATTCTTTGTATTCTCATATTAATAATACTCCGGCTACTTACAGTGGACGTAGGTCATTACTCGACCGAACCACTTACATCTTGTGTTCTTATTTACTTTCATCACACACTCACACTCACCATCGTCACCGGGGTTTAACCATACGGTTTGGGTAAAGGATTAACCCTGACGAACATAAGTATTAACCCCACGTAGATTACTTGTAATCTCCGTGATACTTATTGTTTCTTCATTGGCGTCATCTAACGGTTAGAACTGCTTTTTTACTCATCTTTTCAACCCACCCATGGCTGAACCCAACCCTACTGCTGCTGTCATAAACCGCTCCGGAGAAGGGGACACCCAACTCCCGGAGAACCAGGTAACACCACCCACTATCGTCAAGAAACCCACCTCAAGGCTCGAAAGTCCAGACGTTGAGGTCCGGGATGTCGACTCTGACGACAACAGCAGTGCTAGCTCTGAGGAGGACCTCGATCAGTGGCTCCTCCGTCAGAACACAAAAAACGCTGCAATTTACCAACGTAAGCTCTTGCAGCAAGCCAAGAAAAAGGGCAAGGCCCTCACTTATGATACCCCATGCAAAAAGGGGGAACAAGGATAAGGACTCAACAGTCCCAGGCGCTGGTCGTAGCGGGGAACTCAGCGGAGACGCCAGAGTTCGGGGCTACGCGAAGCACCGGGCAGAACCTGATGGTTATGAGTCCTCCAGTAGCGATTCAGGCTACAAAGGAAAGAAACACGATCATCGCTCGCGCCACAATGACGAGGATGATGACTTGGTCAAACCATTCAGGCCAAAGGCTTTCGCTGAAAAGTCAAAGTTCGTCGCCCGTATAGCGACAGCAAGGATACCAAGGAAAGCCAAACTTCCAAGCAGCATCGGTAGATACGATGGCCTGCGTGACGCTGATGACCATGTGTATGACTTTGAGTGCGCAGGTGTGTCAGTGGACTGGCCTGTACAGGTTTGGTGCCACTTATTCGCCCAAACTCTGACGGGCGCAGCAAGAGTCTGGTTCGATAACCTCCCCGCGGGGAGCGTTAAAGATTTCGATGATCTTACCGACAAGTTCGGTAGTCACTTCTCGCACCTGCGCAAGCACAAGAAAGACAAGGCGCACATTCTGTTTTGCCGCCGAAACGATCATGAGTCCATCGAGGACTTCATCGTTCGATTCAACAAGGAGGCCTTGCAAATAGGCTGCGGGGAGGAGCTCACACGGGCAGCGTTCATACATAATGTGCGCAGCCCGGAGCTAATGAAGTGCCTCACAGGCAAAGATGGCATTTCGGAGTTCTGGGACGAACTCGTCCACTCCGCCAAGATATATGCCTCATCGGAGAAATCCTTCAACCAGACGCATAGTTTCCAACCACAACACTATAATAATAATAAAAATAAAAACAAATATGTCTGGAGCCGCATCTCTGGCACCGCGGATGAGGGGAAATATTCCCCAGCCGGAGACGCCCACCAGATAATTAGCCCCAAGCAAACGCGGGACCAACGTGGTCACTCCATGAAAAACCACGACTGGACCCCGCTAACAAAGACACCATCTCAAGTTCTGAAAACCGAACAGGTCACGTTAAAGGCGCCCGCTCCCTTGGGCAAACGAAGACATGCGGACCGAAGCAAGTTCTGTGAGTACCACAATGACTTCGGTCACCTCACAGACAATTGTTACACCTTGAAGATGGAAATCGAAACCGCGCTGAAGTCAGGTCAGCTCGGTCACTTGGTCAAAAACGTTCACCGCACGGGCAAGAATCAAGCGGGCGAAGAGAATCAAGAGGAAGGATCACGGAAAAAGATTCGTGATCTCAACACTCACGCCGCCACATTGATTCCTAGCCACCACTGCAACATGACAAGGAAGGGCAAAAGCGCACATCAGGGAAAGCGCGCCCAGGCACAACCACCAAACGATTCATGGAAGGAGGCTGATGTCCTCATGCCCAAGATCAGAGGCGGCGCCTCTTGTACAGCTCCTCTTGTCATTACCGCTATCTTCGGACATTATCGCACGCGGTATATGTTCCTAGATGGCGGCAGCAGCACAGACATCATGTACGAGCAATGTTTTCAGCAGCTAGACGCAGAAGACAAAGCAAAGCCCGTACCCGTCAACAAGCCAATTTCCGGCTTCATTCATGAAACCATCATGCCGCGGGGCATGCTATCCCTGCCAGTAACCTGGTCTGATGGCAACCATGAGCGCAAGGAGATATGCGACTTCATGGTCCTGCCGGCCAACTCCAATCACGACATACTTTTGGGACGGGAGGGCATCGCGCGCTTCAATGCCAATGCTTCAACGGCGCACGCGATGGTCGGATTCCCAACCAAAACCGGCATCGCCTTCAACAGAGGCAACAAGGACTGTCACACCACAGAAACCGCCAAACCGCCAAAAATGGTGAAGACTGACACCCGCACCGAGCCGAAAAAATGGGTTCTCAACCCTAAATTTCCAGAGCAAACGGTGATCATTGGCCATGAAATCTCCGAGACCATTCGGAATCATCTGAAGCAGCTTCTAATCAGCAACATCGACGTGTTCGCGTGGCAACCAGCTGACATGGTTGGCGTCCCACGCGACATAGCGAAACATAGACTCAACGTCTACCGCTCGGTGGAACCGATAGTACAAAAGAAGCGCAGCATGGGCCCGGAGAAAACAAAGGCCATGAACGAACAAGTCACCAAGCTACTCAATGCGGGTATACTTCGCCCGATCAGATACCAAACATGGGTGGCTAACCCAGTTATGGTAGCCAAAGCAAACGGCGGGTGGCGCATGTGTGTCGACTACAAGGATATCAACAAGGCGTGTCCAAAGGATTGCTATCCTCTGCCAGAAATCGACCTAAAGGTGGATTCCCTAGCCCCTTATCGCTTTAAGTGTTTCTTAGACGCGTACAAGGGCTACCACCAAATCCAAATGGCAAAAGAGGACGAAGACAAAACGGCGTTCCGCACAGACGCCGGCATTTTTTGTTATACGAAAATGCCGTTCGGGCAGAAAAATGCGGGCGCCACATATCAGCGCCTCATGGACACGGCCTTCATCAACGAGATCGGCGTACGGCTTGAAGTGTACGTCGACGATCTCGTAATCAAAAGCAAAGAGGAGAGCGACATGCTCCGAGATATTCAACAAACATTCGCCCAGTTGCGCAAAGTGCGCATGAAACTCAATCCAAGCAAATGCTCCTTTGGGATGGAAGAGGGCAAATTTCTGGGGGTCATCGTAACGCGGGTTGGGTTCCGCGCTAACCCGGAAAAAGTACAAGCCATCGAAAGGATGCCATCGCCCGCTTCCATCAAAGAGGTGCAAACGCTTATGGGCCGCCTTGTTGCCCTCAACCGATTCTTATCCAACTATGCTTCAAAGTCATTCCCATTCGTGGACACTTTGAAGAATTGTTTGAAAAAGAGCAACTTCCGCTGGACACCAGAAGCGGAATCAGCATTCAAAGAAATGAAACAATGTTTGATGAACCTTCCGACGCTAACAGCGCCTCTTCCCGAAGAGCCCCTAACACTGTACCTATCTGTCACGGACCGGGCAATAGGTGCAGTCCTCATGGTGGAGCGCAAGAACGTGCAAACGCCGATTTACTACATCAGTCGCACGCTCTTAGACGCAGAAACAAGGTACACAATCATGGAAAAACTGGTTCTCGCTCTTGTCCATGCATCTCGAAGACTCCGCAGATACTTCCAAGGGCATCCGATAAACGTCCTCACAGACTATCGGATAAACGATATACTCGCCAAGCCCGAGTTGTCGGGGCGCCTAGCCAAATGGGCCATCGAATTAGGGGAACACACGATCCACTACAAACCCCGCCCCGCCATCAAGGGCCAAGTTCTCGCGGACTTCGCCACGGAGATCCCAGCAGACAAAATACAAGAATGTCAAACGGAAGAAACCCCTGCGCCAGCGCAAGACCCATCACAAAAATGGTCCTTATTCACGGATGGGGCCTCAAATGAGGACGGTGCCGGTGCAGGTTTGCGCCTTATCAGCCCAGATAAACAAGAGTTCACGTACGCCATCCGCCTCGACTTCAAAAGCACGAACAACGAGGCGGAATACGAAGCGTTGCTGGCAGGCCTCCGAATTGCGGAAAAAATGGGGGCCAGGCACGTGGAGGCACACGTAGACTCACTACTTGTCGCGCGACAGATCAACAGGTCTTACGACGCAAAGGACGAAATCATGGCACTATACCTGGAACAGGCCAAGCAGCTAATGCGCCGATTCGACTCATGCAAGGTCGAGCATATTCGGCGCAGCGAAAATAAGCCCGCTGATGCGCTGAACAAAATGGCATCAACGGTCTTTGAGCATATGGCCAAAGAAGTCCGTATCGAGGTCCTGGACAAACCATCTGTCCCTCCGCGACAAGTCAATGTCATCCAAACAGGCAACGCGTCCTGGATGACTCCAATCAAGGCTTATTTATCCTCCGGTACCCTGCCTGATGACAAATCAGAGGCCCGGAAGATTAAGAACAAAGCCTTACAATACCAACTTATAGATGGTATTTTGTATCGCCGCTCTTACCTAGGGCCGCTGTTGCGATGTGTAGACTCCGCAGATGCTTCTTTCCTCTTGAGAGACGTACACGAAGGGACATGCGGACTACACGCAGGCCCAAGAATGGTGGTGGCGAAGTTAATGAACGCAGGGTATTATTGGCCGGGCATGCACGTGGACGCGGTCAACGAGTTGCGCAAGTGCGACAGTTGCCAGCGCCACGCTCCGAACACCCTGCGTCCCAAGAACAACATGGTGCCGGTCACAGCGACTTGGCCGTTGCAAAAATGGGCCATTGATTTGGTAGGTCCATTCCCAACGGCTCCAGGAAATGTGAAATACTTAATCGTCGCCATCGACTACTTCACAAAGTGGGTCGAGGCGAAGCCCCTAGCCAAGATTGACGGCGCACACGTCAAGAAGTTCATTTGGGAGTTCATCATTTGCCGATTTGGCCTACCGTTGCAACTGGTAAGCGACAATGGCACACAATTTGAAGACCAATCCTTACAAGAATGGCTGGCTCAAATGGGTGTCCAACAAATCTTCACATCCATCGCGCACCCTCAAGGCAACGGTCAAGTGGAAAGGGCCAATCGCACAATAGTGGAAGGCATCAAGACGCGAATCGGAATTAAAAGAACAGGGTGGGTAGATGAAATCCCTCATGTCCTATGGGCCTACCGCACCCTTACAAAAACCAGCAACGGCGAAACGCCATTTAGCCTAACATATGGCACAGAGGCGGTCATCCCCGCCAAAATTGGCTGCCCTTCCGCCAGAGTGCTCATGGCTAACAAAAGGGACAATGACAAAGAGCTCCGTCTAAACCTTGATCTCCTAGATGAACGCCGTGAACTCGCTGCAATCAAAGAGGCAAAATACAAAACGCAGCTAGAGTGCTACTACAACAAGCGTGTCAAAGCATCCGCGTTCAAGATCGGCGACTATGTTTTCCGAAATAATGAGGCTTCCAACGCCGAAAAACCCGGAAAACTAGCTCCTACATGGGAAGGTCCATACAAAATACAAGAAATACTTGGAAAAGGCGCATACGCGCTAGAAAGACTTGATGGAACACCTATCCCGCGATCTTGGAACGGCGCACAGCTACGCCGCTGCTACTTGTAAAATGTTTGTAATTACGGCTACACATGCCGCACCTATCAATGAAAATTGTTTCCTATATCTGTCATTCTACTTGTTTTTTCCGCGCCAAGGTCTTCAAGACTTAAGTAAAACTATTGTCGGACCACAAAGGCGCGGCGTTGACACAATAAAAGTCTTCTAGACGCGCCTCGCGCACGTCGGACTCATGAACATTGTACAACAACGCCGCACAAAACGGTCTTCAAGACAAGTTTACTTGCCGGACTTAAAGAACCGCGACACTCGTACAGCCAAAAAGCCTTGTCTTCTAAACTTGTCAAATACAAGTTGGACAAAGAGCAAAAACTAAACGAGTGCGCAGTCATGGGTCTTCTAGGCAAGGCACTCACGCGCTTAACTCGGACCTTATGGCACAAGTCGCGCCCCGCTATAGTCTTCAAGGCAAATACTTAAGACGCCGGACTATCTAGTGGAGCGCGCGCCTAATCTCTACTTATAAATCGGGTGACGTCTTGGTTAAATAAGTTAAGAAGTTAGGACGAGAAACACAAGATATGAGGGGAAACAAAGAAATTTTTATTCACAAAAAGGGACTTAAAAACCCTTGATAATTACAAAAATATTTACAAGTTAAATAAAAAACAAACGCTTAGAAAAATCTATACATTGGAAGTGCCTTCGCCGCTAGCCTTTTGGCGCTCTTCCTCTAGGCGCTTGCGTTCTTCCTCCCTCGCCAGCTCGTCGGATTTCTCAATGAAGTACTTGAGGGCGGAAAGAGGATCGGTGTTATTGTTGCAATCAGCAACCACTTGAAGGATTGGGAAGTCCACCTTCTCAAATTTGAGCAATTCCGCCTCATATTCTTCCTTCAGCGGCTTCCCGTAATGCTCCGCATCCTCAATCCGTCCATTATTTTGAGCGGCCAAAAACCCATCTTCATAGCCCTCACCATACCCAAAGGCTTGGGCGGTGGCGACTATGGCAGCGACCTGGTCGCCCAGCTTTGGCTCCTGCCAAAACCTCTTGAAGACCTGCAAAAACACTAACAGTTAGCACTTAAAGCTTGAGAAAGAAATAAAAAGCACCAAGAGGATGTGAACTTACCCCAGCAATCCCATCAGTCATCATCCACTTGATGGAATCCTGCATCTGGGTCTGGGCAGCCATAGCTTCCTCCAGCAAGCGCAGGGCTGTCTCACATTCTTGACAGCCGCAGCGCGAGCCTCCTCGGCAGAGCCAAGGTCTTGCTCCAGATCTTCCTTGGAGTTAAGGATCCGGATCCTCTCTTGCTCCAGGAAGGAGACGCGCTCAGTGGCCCGGATAAGGTCAGCATCTTTGGACTCGAGCTCCAAGCGCTTCTCAACAACCTAAGCAGTCCGCTCAGAGAGGGCCTTGCTCTTCTCTTCAAGCTGCCGGGTCAACGCCCGACCCTCCTCTTGCGCCTTGGTCAGAGTCTGCTTCAACTTCATAGTTTCAGCATTAGTCTTCTTGCAAGACTCTGTCCACCTGCGCTTATCCGCCGCCGCGTCCCCTTCCAGTTTGGTAACTTTCGCCTCAGCTTCGTGGGCGCGGCGATGGTACTTGGATATTTCAGCCTTGAAGGCAGCCTCTTTCTCAGCGAGGTCTGCCTTCTCCGCCTCCAAGCGTTGAATATCTCGCCACACCGCCGCATCTCGGCGGCGCAGCGAGTCAATCATAGATAGCTGAGTCGCTTGATTGACGCACAAGGCAGCCATAAGGTCCGCGCGACTCAGCATATCTTGGTGAGCGCGCTCATATGGAGGCACCACCTCCCTCACGAACTCCTCGGCGGCCAAGGAGTTGGAGAATAAAGTATTCTCCCAGACCGCCCAGCGAGGGCGCCAAATGGTATCGCTACCAGACCAACTGGAGCCATCATATGCCCCTGATGGCTCCCTATCATCAACTCTAGAAGACTCGCGTCGTGCCTGACGCGAGCCCTCCCCGCTGCCACCAATGCCCGCCTCCAACAGGGCCCGTTCAAATCCATCCATCTCCTGGGACCCCTCGGCGCTAGCATTGGTGCGCTCTTCCATCTCTTGCTCCTTCAAACGGCGAGCCTTCTCCTCCAAGAATTGTTGTTCCTGGAGACGAAGGCGTTCCGCCTCAGCACGTTGGGCCGCCTCAGCCTTTCGTTTAGCTTCATCGGCGGCAGCTTTCTTCTCGGCCTCCGCCCTTTGCAGGGCTTCATCGGCCTCAGCCTTCCTTTTCTTCTCAGCCTCCGCCCTTCGAAGGGCTTCATCGGCTTCAGCTTTCAGACGGGCCTCCTCCCGCTGCGCCTCCTCTTGCTCTTGGAAGAGCATATCTGCCTCTGTCCTGGCCGTCTCCACAGATGGAGACGTAGGAGGAGGAGTTGGTATAATCCTCGGCGCAACTGAAAGAGAAACATAAAAAACTAAGAAACAGAACAAATTCAAAAGCTAACTACAAGTTGAAGGAAGTCAACTTACCAGGGGCCTTCTTTTTTATCAGCTTCTGGAACAGAGGCTGACGTGTGGCGCCGCGCCAATGCCCACACTAAAGACAGGGGCTGCAACCCCTCCAACACTTGAAGAAGAGGTCTTCTCCAACACAACCTCCCGCGCCGGCGACAGGGGGGGAACAACAGATTCTGTAATAGGGATCTCACCTTCACCCCCTCCCCGCCGGTTGAAGCAGCAGGCATCTCTGTGTTAGCAGCAGCGCTGCTGGAGGTAGCACCGGTGGTGCGCCTCTTCTTCCTCTTCTCCAACTTGGAGGGCTCCTCTTTCTCCACATCTTCTGAAGCGGGCCCGTCCTTCCTACGGCGGCGCCCCTTTACAACTTCTCCTACTGAAACGGAAGAATCCGAGTCAGAATTTGTTAAGGGCTTGCAGGCACGCTTATGCCTCCGCGGAGCGTGTTTCCAACGGCCACGCCCCGTGGGCGCCTTCTGAGCCTCCACAATCTCTACTGAGGAGTCAGAGGCATCATCGCCAAAGAGGCTAGAAAATAAGGGGTCACAAGACTCACCAGTGGTGTAGTAGGGCTTTGGTGCAACAGACATGTCTGGAAAATAGAACCGATCAACAAACGCCTCCGGACAAGACACCTGCCCTTCCGCCACAGGCCTCCACTTAATGCCCTTCTCTTGACGAGCGGCATAGAACTGAAACTTGCTCACACCTGCGCGAGCAAACAGTTAGGAAAAATCAAACACGTAAATCAAATAAAAAGAACAGAGACACTTACCCTCTGGAGCAATGTAGGGCTCTTTACCCGCTCGAATCCCCATGCGGCTCATGCCAAGAAGGAAGAAGATACCTTCTGTCAGGTTCTTAAACTCCAACCTGGTGGCGTTGGCGGTAAGGGTTGTGAACCAGCCCTGCTTCTTGTAATCCTTGGGCACCGGCATGTCCGCCACCCGTTGCCCATCCGCTATCACCTTCCAGGGCAGGCTGATGGGGATAACACCCCTCTTCACAAAAAAGAATTTTTCCTTTGCCCAGTACAAGGACTTAGGATTGTAGGTGGCCATGGGCGGCACCCTAGGGCGCGGCTTAAACGAGAACCACATCTCGTCGCGCGCAAGAAAGTAAAACACATCGAGCCTTTCCACAGTAGGCTCAATGTCTAGGGCGCGGCAAGACGCCTCAAAAATAAATAACCGCAGCATCCCGAAGGCGGTTAGTTGAGTAGGCCCAACACCATACGCCACCAGAGTGTCAATCTGGAAGCGGGTGCAAGGCAAGCGAAACCCACACTTAGTAAAGTGGGCTTCATAGAGGGCAAGCTGCCCAGTTCCCGCGGAGAGAACAGTGTCCGTCGGAGACGGTAAGGTGGGCTCCCACTCCGGCAGGATATCATAGATCCTGCAAAACTGGTCGAAGGAATCTTGACTCCAAACACAGTATGTGTTGGTCATAAGCTTCCTCTCCTTAATCTTGCCCTGCTCCACCAAGACCTCATCCTCCACATCCTTCATCACAGGTTCCTTCCCGGCAACGTCGCCAGAAGGAGACCCAACGTTTGAAGTTTCAGACATCTTGAAAAATGAAAAAAGAGAAAAAAGAAACGAGAAATCTGGAATTCAACTGGAAAAGTTGGAGATTCAATGGAAAATATGAAGACACACCGGAAAACTCAAGAGTGTCACCGGAAAACTCAAGACGCTCGTCGGAAAACTTGAAGATTGGTCGGAATCTTCAAGAAAGAAACTGACAGATGTGGAAAAAATTCAACGAACAGAAAGAGAGACGAAGATCAAAGAGAAGTTTCACAATAAATCTTGAAGATTGCTCAACAATCTTTGAAGATTCAAAGAAAACTCGAAATGATCTGATGGTTTTTGAAGGAAAAGAGAGAGAGTGCAAATGAAGAAGAAGAAGAAGGCAAAATGAACGAGTAACCGTCCAAGATGCCTTCTCACTCCTATATATACCCACTACATTAATGACAGTGGGACCCACAAGGAAAACAACCGTCGTCACCTTCTTCAAAATGGAGAGCCACGATGAAGACACGTGTCCTCATGCGCGAGTGGACGGCCAAGATCAGACATGGGTAAACGATCCAACCGTTACTCGCTGGATGACTGACACGTGTCACAAGATCTCACCATTTTAAAAGCTAGCAGGCGCGTGGATGCTCACGCGTCTGACGAATCCCACGTGCAACTCGCCACGTGGCACAATCACAACCACACAAGCATCAAGTGGAGCGCGTGACAACACACGCGCCTGACACAGACGAAAGGTTGGTAACTGCACCATAATGATGGGACAGCCAACAGTCAGCACAACAGACGAGGACTGACTCGTCAGCAACCCTCAAGCTTCCATCAGAAGCAACTGATCATTCGAATTCCAGGCGCCTTAACTCCCATTTATGAGAGACAAATTAAATGCCAATGATTCAGAATTTATTACAACTGCTGACACGCCTTCACGTCAATAAGCGGACTACAACATTGCGCAAATTTGACGTAAAACCAAAAAAGACGTTCCCCGCCCAGCGCCTTAACAGGTCATGGCGACAAACGTCTTTCAAGGCGCAAATTTGACGTAAAACCAAAAAAGACGTTCCCCGCCCAGCGCCTTAACAGGTCATGGCGACAAACGTCTTTCAAGGCGCAAATTTGACGTAAAACCAAAAAAGACGTTCCTCGCCCAGCGCCTTAACAGGTCATGGCGACAAACGTCTTTCAAGGCGCAAATTTGACGTAAAACCAAAAAAGACGTTCTCCGCCAAACTTTGCATCACCAAGCAGAAGAGCAAATCTCAAGACACAACAGCAGATGAGCTTTCATCCGCGACTCCATACTTTGAGTCTAGCACTCCACCTACTCTTCACAAAGAGCAGGAGAAGCCCTAGACTAGGGGGACTTGAAGGGATAGGGAGCCTAATCCAAGCGGAGGAGACGTCCCTATCCCCATAAGTCAGTTTCCCCGCGCCAGTCAGTGGCGCAAGGAACCGTCGGCGCGCAGCTAGCAACATATGCAGGGAAGCGTGCAAAGACAACAACTGATAAGCAATAACAACACCTGATAAGCGCGTACCGTCACGCGCGGAATCTTCCCCCAACACCTTTTGTACGAGGTACAGAAGACAACAAAAGGAAGATTCACAAGGATCGTTGACAGTGTACGCGCCAATGACGAAGTGACAGGTGGCAAAAGTGGTCCAACAACTACAGACAAGGACAGCAGCATGGCTGCAGCCATGCTTCCACCATACCAGTGTCTACAGTGACAGCAGACATCCCTTACTGATGTCAGAAGCATGGTCAACGACTGTAGCAAGGACAGGAGCGTCGTCCGCCAACCACAGTATGCCACGTGTCCGCCTCGAGCAGCAACCATGCTGCCAAATGACCTCATGAACAGTACCAGTATTTTCACGCCAATTCTAGGGAAGACTTTAGACTTGGGCCTGGATCGAGCCCAACGAAGAATTGCTCCTCATGGGCTCCACGACTAAGCCCATGAGTTCTCCTATAAATAGAAGAAGACTTCTCCTTGCCAAAGGATCCGAAAATAATCACTTGTAGTCTAGAATACTCTCTCTTGTAATTCTTTGTAATACTCCGGCTACTTACAGTGGACGTAGGTCATTACTCGACCGAACCACTTACATTTTGTGTTCTTATTTACTTTCATCACACACTCACACTCACCATCGTCACCGGGGTTTAACCATACGGTTTGGGTAAAGGATTAACCCTGACGAACATAAGTATTAACCCCACGTAGATTACTTGTAATCTCCGTGATACTTATTGTTTCTTCATATAACTATTATGCAATTTCACGACTACTGTTTTGGCTTTTGAAGCTAAAATCGAGTTTATGTCTGATTTGGTTATGTTATATAAAATCTTAAATATTGGAGAGATTTAAAGGATCTTATGCCGACATTGTGTTCGGTGGGTTGTTGACGACTAATAGAGTAACGTAAAGCGGATAACATATTCAATTTTGTTCCAACCATCCTGACCCGTAATCTCTTTTTTTTCTTCCAGCCCAATATCACCCATACCTTTCTGTTTTACCAGTTTTTGTTTGTGTGGTTTTCATAGATGATATTGTGTGCTATGTATGTGATCTATACTTTTTGATAGTGTATTGATTGAAACCAGGATATGAAGTTTTGAACCTCTTTTGAAATGTTAAGCAAGAAAGGTGTTGTATCTTGTGTCAAACTTGGTGTGTAGACATCCTAATTATACCTCTAAGTTTATCTCTTTGGTTCTTAGTTATGAAAGTTGTATTTTTTTTCTTTGATTTTAATAGCCATTCTTTTACTTTGTGCTGGACAGATTGAACGCTTCTTTCTGTAGGGCTAAAAATCATAAAGAAATGGTACTTGTTCCTAAACACTATATTTTCATATTTTAGTGTTTGCTTGTATAAGGTAATCACATTTCCATGTACAAGCCAAAAAACCCAAGTTGCAACAGTTTGCAGCATAGAAACGCCTCAAGTCCAAGTGGCGCGCACCTCAAGCCAAAAAAGCAAGAAAAAACACCAAAAAGCGTGCCTTTTTGGCGCTTTGGTAAATTCCTCTAGGCATAGAGCGAAAACAGAAACAGAAATGTAAACGATGACGGAAAACACACTTTAGGAGGTCCGTTTGACCCATTGACTTGTATCTTTACCAGGAATGATACATACATGTAAATGGGTCAAGATTGCGAGTTTGCCACATCTACTATATATTATCACTTGTGCTATGAAGGTAAATTAAGATTTCTCAATGTCAAAAGTGCAAGCTGGAACCAAGCTTGATAAGGCCACTCTAGAAGGACTACAAATACAATCAATAGTTTACTTTACAAGGTTAAACCAAAACTTTGTCGTTTTTTAGATTTTCTTTTGGTTTCAAATATCATATAATGTTTCTTACCTAATTGGGTAAGATCAATTTGGATGGAGGGCTCTTGTGCATTGTCCCGGTTAGAGTATAGCCCACAATTTTAAGTCCTTACAGATTCCAGTAATCAAGGAAATGAGTGATCAGGTATTCTGGGTTTTTTGTTTTTTTTTTTTTTAAATTCGTACATATCAATACAATATGAGAAAGGAAAAACGAAATGGCTCTTATACAATGGAAGCACGGTGAGGTCATCCATAACCACTTTGTGAAGACTCATTAACATCTTCAACGAAAGGAATGAAGATTCAAAGGATTTAAATTCTTACACGGCTAGACATCACGTAATTATTACACTTTGATTGTTTTTCAACCCTTCAATTAATTACTTAAAAAACTATTTGTATGTTACACTTGGAAATTCAGGTTCTTTACTATTACCGAATGCCGCATCATGGTTTTCTTTTATATTGGCGGTGGCCATAAGTGGGCCTAGGGTAAAAACATGTATACAATGTATACGTTCATAGGTTGGATGCACTTTAATTAAACAATCTCATTTTCCATGACTTTTATGGGTCAGATTTAAAACATACTATTAAATAAGCAAATGCATGGCGTTTAGAGTAAAAACATGTATTCAGTATTCCAGTGTATGCGTTTTTTTGTAGCACTTGCACCGGAAAAAAAAATAGTTTTTTAAACTTTTTTTAGAGAATGGGTTCTGCAAGGAATTTTTTTAATAAAGTTGTCATATGTTTTGACTTGGGTGACCAGAGACATTCGACATTTTAATAAAGTTGTCATGGGTTCAAGGTTCTAGGGTCTGGGGTTTAGGGTTTTTACCATGGAGAGGGATAGACCACAAAAAAACATACAAAAGAAAACAAACAAGACAAATGAAAAACTAAATCTATAGCTTCATGAATCGCCCTGTTTCAGTTGTCTCTGATAATACTTCAACCGAGTCATCATCTTCTTCATCCTTTTTCTTGGTCGCTTTAGGATTGGCGTTTTTATGAGCCTCCTCTTGCGCCTTTTTCAAGCCAAAATAAAATTCTCGTTTAGCTTTTGACCAAGAATGAAACAAAATGTCATACGTTAGAGGGACACCCGAGTTATAATATTTGATAGCATCTTCTTTTTCACTATCCCACAATTTCGTCTCACCATCATAGTAGTCGTCCAAACTTCCATCAACTGAATTTGATTCTTTCATTTGGGCCTTATTTTTTAGCTTACCTTGATCATCCAACTCCTCTAGCACGGCATACGGATTCGAAACAATAATCGATTTTAACTGTTGCTTTTTCCTATCTTGATGGGCTTCCTTTTTTGCATCTTTTTGGGCCGATAGAGGTGGGAAATCTGCTTCATCCCAGGTATTCAATTCAGCAGCAAAAGAAGTTCCAGCAACTTGGACATTCTTTTTTGGATCAGCAGAAGTGGGCCGAGGTCCATTTATCTTTAATGGCCTCCAAATCACATGACCAGTAGGTTGGGCCCTTCTTGTGCTTTTATTTTTTCGTTTGACTTCTTCAAATCCATCCTTATCAACCCATATACTTTTTCCTTTATCATTCTGTTGGGCCGCTTTTGATGGCCCAGCTTGGTGTAGATTAGAGGAGGCAATATGGTTTGGTCTAGTAACATTCATTTGACTAAATGGATTTTTGTACCCATTGACCGATTCCTTTTTTTCATGCTCATCCATTTCCATACGGTTTGGAACAGTAGGTAATGGCCCCTTTTTTGAAACATTATTATCAAGCTTATTTTTAGGACAATTTTCCAAACCATGACCAAATACTAGACATTGAGAACAACATGGAGGTTTCCAATTATAAGACAGAGAAAGGTAACAAGTTTTACCCGGCATACGATTTCGAGAAGGAAAAGTGACTTTAACTTTATCCGGAATGCCATTGGTAGCGAGCGGATTAACAAGCACACGAGCATAAGATGTCGGCCCCTCTTTTGTTTCACACCGCACATATGTAGATTTATCGAGCATAAGAGGCTTCCCTACACTACTCAAAATCTCACTTATATTTCCGCCATTCCATAAACATAATGGTAAGTCTTGGATTGCCACCCATATAGGAACCGTTGCCGGGTCCGGTCTTGTCAAAATTGTGTCTGGTTCCCACATTTGTAGTACCAATGGAACATTATCCACAAGCCATGGACTTTTGTCTAGCACTTGGTACATCCCTTCTTCATTGTCAAACTTAAAAAAATAGTAACCTCCCCTTTTTTTATACATAGACTTCAAACCATACTTATGCCACATTCTAATTACGTTTTCTCTCACAAGCTGGAACGGTAAGTCTCGGCCCACAAAGTACCCATAAATTTGCAACACATGCGCCTTGAGGCTCTTGGTCATGAATTGGGGACTTAATTTTATCGTTACCTCACCATTACTATCACGACTAGTCTCACTGTTTTCAACCATCTCGCCATTAAATAATTTTTGAAATAACTCATTGTTCCATAAGTGCGTCCCTCGAATCGGATCATAGTCCGGTAGATTCTCATCTAATTTCAAAACAATATCATTATCATACCAAGAAGTATAGTCCCGTACCTTAAGAGGAGATTGCATATCATTAGGCATAGGCCTTAGTGACATTTTCCGGACCGACCCAAAATGCAGTTCTTCCATCTTCACAAAAGTATAGTCATTCCTTGTAATGTCATCATTCGGACTTGTACGAACCCAAGCGACGGGACTAGATTTCTGTACCGCTTCAACACCCGATAATGGGCTCGACTTGGTCTGTTCCAAACGCACAGCAGCATCAAAAACTTCCTTAGCTTGGGCCGATTGTATTCCCGATAATGGGCCCCCTTCATGAGCCTGAGCATCCTTAAAAAATTGACCCATAGTCGGATGATTTTCAAGTTCAGGTCCAGGCCCAATAATATCATTCTGTGAAGTGTCTTCCTCGCTTTGGGCCGGCCCAACAGTCTGGGCTTGAGCTCTAAAAAACTCAGCATCCAGAACAGAAGCTGGGCCCAAGTTCGGCTGAAAATTTGGATCCGATTTTAACATATTAATATCAGATTTTTGGTGCCCAATCTGTGATCCAATTGACACCTCCAAATTTGGTGCCAACTCATTTTGAACTTCCAAATATGACATATTAATTTTACATATGAAATAGAATGATTCGCTTTACAGTTACATGCAAGAAAGCTTCGGGTAACACCTAACCTAAAACAATTAAAAATGTATCTTCAATGTTAACGCCTAACCTTATACAATGTACAATGTACAATGTTAACTCTAATATTAATATCTAACCTAAAACAATGTATAACTCTGAACAAAACCCCACAAAAAAATAGTCGTTTTTTTTCTCCGTTTTTTATATATAGCACTATGGTACTTGTTGGAAAGATAATAAAACGCTCGTTAATTTGGTGTAATTTTTTTCTTTAAAAAATCTCTTATATAAAAGATATTAACGTTTAAAAGTTATGGGAGCAAACATAAGATAGAAAAATCCAATTTTATTTTTAAATATTTTTTTCCTAAAATATCTCAATGCCACATGGGATGACTTATGGCACACTCAAAGAGGGGAATGCCTCTTTGAATGCCATGTCATTAAAATGGCTTATTATATGTATAGATTTTATTTAACTACTAGTCAGACGACCTACATTCAAAAGGGTGAGCCTAAGCCCATTGCCCATTGTACCATCATTATTATAGGTTTGAACTGTTTGAAGTTTGGCCCAAATGTAAAGTTCAACCTAGGTTAAACGACTGACCTAAATATTTCATAACCGATAGGTTAAAGAGGCATCAAATAAACTAGTCTTATTTTTTTATTTTAGAGATACTAGTAAAAATGCCCGCGCGTTGCCGCGGGTGTTTATGTTTTTGTCCTGCTCGTTGCGCTACAAGTTTCGCTTATGTTATTTATAAAATTTATGTGCTAATTCAACAATATATCAATTTTCAAAGGACAATTTATTATCTGACCACCAAATGCAAATTGGTATATATTTCTTGTATCTTAAAAAGTACAGTATTTTGTATGTAGCCCTTAAGCCTATTTTGTATGCAGCCCTTACAACAATACTTTCATTAGAGCGGACAAATTCGCCAAAATGTTATTAAACATGTCAACAACTAAGGTTACCTAACCTACCAATAACAAATTCTAATACAGTATGATATGATAGAAATCATTGATTGAAAAAACTCGCACGTTTGAGTTGTTTAAACATTAACCCATTTGACCCATTAAAAAATAATAAAAAAAATCAAAATTCATTGGTTGAAAATCACATCTGTGGCATTAATGCACTATCATCTTTGACATCATTGACTGAATGAAGTTTATGGAAGAAACAAATTTAAAAATCAAGATTCATGGTACTGATCATGCACCTGTTCTGGAAGCCAGAGATCACAACATTGACAGCTTCAAGGGAGATTTTTTTTCCTGATTGTTTCTTCTTCAGCTCGAGTGTTGTATATGATCTGTAAACAAATAGAGCATCGTTAAATTAAATGGTGTAAATCAAACCTATAATGCATCCACATTAGCTGACTCGTCCACATCATGCCCTGATCCAGTCCGGTGTTAAATTTAATCATGTGTATATACCACAAATTCAGTCTGTTATTCGCCATGGAACCTGATGGCAATGTGGCATTGATCTTACTACTAAAAAACTCTACAATATACCTTGTTACCATATCTAGGTACCCAGTCGCAAACCAACAACTCAATGGTGTGTTTGAGGAATCTTCATCTGATCGTGCGTTTTGAGACATGGCAGCAAATGAGCCATTTCCACCCTCTAAAAATATTGTAAAACACAACTAAAAACATCATATAATAGCACCTGCAGTTTACACTTAGGCATGATACTTTAAAAGGGGTTAAGTAAAAAAAATAGCATTTACCTCAGAGATGGTTGTCTAAAAATCTCATCTTCTTTCCCAATCCAATTCATTTGTAATTGCCACGTAGTTTAGAATCTTCATTTGTAACTGCCACCTAGTTTAGAATCTTCACATCAATGGACTCCAATAGTTGAGATGCTAAAACATGAACCTGAGTATCAATGAAAACATGTTAATTTTTTTAGGCAAAGTGTAAGCAAATATGCAAAAATGACAATGGGGTACTATTTTTTATTGACCAGCAAGCAACTCTATAAATAAGTTGGTGACCCCGTGCTTTAATTCGGTCCGGGTCAGGTCGTGCCATTCTTAATACAGGGTGTATCACGTTTGTATTAAGTAAAACAAAGTCAAATTGGAAATGTTTAATTGTTTGGTTTATTAAAGGATCCATATCTATTACAAAGTTTCATACACTCCATGACATGTATTATAGAGGTGGCATTTCTACCGCCTACGTGTACAACTAAAACATATATGGGTCCTTTGTTAGAAAAAAAATGTTTAGAATACACATTATGTAGGCTGTGAACATCTTAAACATAACTCAATTCTTTTAAATTTAGAGACTGTCAAATTTTGGAAACTAATGGTTAGGTACCAAATCATCTAAAATTTCTAAACTGTTATATAAATCTTGGTTGCAATAAAGAATTGTAATTTTGAACTATAGGAGTTCACACATTATTGTCCTGTTCTGATTAATGCAAAAAAAGATTAGCACACAACACAACATTATTAATAGATGGGCGGCAAAAGCTTTACATGTAGTAATCTTGATTATTGTTGATGTTGCACTTATCGTTTATGGCATATTGTGGAGCCAGGTAACATGATAGAACAGTAGAACAGTAATATGTACAAAAGATACAAGGTACCTGGAGAAGGCTGCTTTCGTGACTCTTCTTGAACCTTAGCCCATTGTCCCTCTAAATTTTGAACAATCTCTTCCATAGAAGCCTGCAGTAAGCGTGTCACAACTATTGTATTACCAGCCAATACATTCGTTTTAGTGCTATAATGAGTAATGACTCACCCTGAATTCGGTTAGAAGCGAGCAGCAATAAACCTAATGTACTGTGTCTTGATGAATCCATGGAGTTTCATTTTTCAAGTTGTTTAATAACCTAATAAGACCTGATTTTTTAACTACAAACTACATACTATTTCAGAAACCGTAACTCCATATAAGTTTGGTAGCACTTGTTTTGTCAATATGAATCGATCACCTTCAATTCAGCCTGAATGTGTCATCGAACTGTAAGCAAGCATATTGAATCTATCACCTCATACACCCTATCCAGTTTCTCCTTCAATTCGACCTGAACATATTATCAAAGTTCAACCACAAATCATAAGTAAATAGATATATGAAGAATGTGAGAACGTTGGAGACATTTGGTCTGCTCGGGTGTAACACATAAATGACCTACATGAACAACTAACTGTAAGCAAGCATATTGACAAAACAAGTGCTACCACACAAAACTCACAAATTGTTTCCTGGAAATAAGCATGCTTGTCATGAACTTTCTGGTGCAAATTGCCACTGCCATTTTCAATAAATAAATAAATAAATATATAAAAGCACAGAAAAATAAAAAGAAATAAAACCTTGTATGTAACAACACACTAAAAAACAGCTAATCAACCATATGTTCCACATTTCACAAGGCCAGGGCCACCGATAATTTGTTTAATTATAAGAAAATTTCCACACCGGTCCATCCAAAATAACAATTTAGGTTTTCATTCATACCGGTATCAGCTGCTACGGTTGACGACGGGGCGGCGGTTGGTAGTGGGAAAACCAGCAGGATAGGCGGTGGCTACGCATCGGTTGATGGTTGGTTAAGGTAGTCCAGTGGCTTTAGAGAAAAAGAGTGAGCCAGGGAAACAATTTGGGAGGTGGGTGGGGGCAAATGAAGGTATGGTAACCGGCAAGTGACTTATGGTTTCTCTAACCGATGCAAAACCAGAACTTCAATTGATTGAAATCCCCATGAGTTAAATGTTAGTCGTTCATTTACAATGGATCTTCAGTTGCATTAGTGATATATACAATGTGCATAATAGGTTGTAAACAAAGGGCATAAAAGGAATAAAATGACCAAAGATTAGATATATATGAGGTGATCTTTCATCTCCCATCTTAACTTTGACACTTTTGGACGATTTTAGACATGTCTCGTACATTATAATGTATTATAGATATGTGGGAGCTCTATATATTACGGGTTTCAAACGAAATTTATTTTTGCGTATATTCGTAAATTGTTTTATCACAGTAAGCCTCTACTATACGATAATTAGAATTTTTAGCATAACAACTATTGGTTCATTCACTTCCAAACGATTATATCAATATAAATAGTTTATAGTTTAAAGAGTAAAAAAAAAAAAAGAGTTAAAAGACGAACATATCAATTCATATGTAAAATAATGCTTAAATGCTTAACCCAAACTTCTTTGGAGCCCTTTTGAATTTGAGGTTTAATTTCGAATGTATAAAGATTAAGTACACTGTGAGGTTGTTTGTAGTGAAAAATGAAGCAAGTATTGCAAAAATATCTGATGTTAGTAAAAGTTAATAGAAAAATAATCATCTATTAGTAAACTTTTCTTAAATGTTTAACAATAGGTTTATTATTATTATTATTATTATTATTATTATTATTATTATTATTATTATTATTATTATTATTATTAATATTTAGTATATTATTTTTTGGTTTCTTATAAGTCTTAGGTGTTCCAATGTTGTAAACTTTATTTTGTTATAAACTTTGACACTTTTAACAACTAAATGACCTAAATGGAAGATATATGAATCTCTATTAGTATTTTGTGAATATTATATATATTTTTTTTCAATTGACTTGATTATTATTTAATAAATATTTTTCATTTAAAACTCTTACTTGAAGTCAATCTGTAAAAAAACCACTGAACATCAAATATGTTTTACATATAATAAAAGTTAGGTGATTTAAATTAAATAAACATAAAACTTAAATGACTTTAGTAAAACATTACCACTGGATGAATTTTTACCTTTTAAAAGTTTTTACCAGTCTACGTTTAAAAAGTCAAAAGTCTTGGACGCTACACAAAGATGGGAGCCAACGAAAGATTAGTCAAGATTAATAAGATCAGATTTTGACATAATAAGTTGGTTTTCGTGAGAAATAAGGTGTGTAAAGCGTGCACGAATGCATGCGTGTATACCTCAATTACACTAGTAGACGATTCCCTTTTCACGCTCATCATTTTCTGCCATATTCTTCGGGCATGCCTCTCCTTTATTATTTCTACTTTACACACCTTAGCTTCATTTTTATTATTAAACTTCATTACTAATTATTAATTCACCCTAAGTCAAAAAACATGATACATAAACGAAGACCTGAACGATTATCTTAATTTTAAATCATCTCATTTCGATGAAACTATAGTAGATAAAAATATAAAATATCGTTATCTAAGTTAAATAATGATTATAATCTAAGGTATGATATCTGAAACTTCATTTAAGTATTTATGACCGGTTGACCGTTGAAGTAGTTAAACTGATAAGAACTTGATATTAATTTTCAGGGTTATTGGATCTTAATGATCTCAACTATCACGTGTGGGCCATTCCCGGAGAAGATTATCGGACGTATCACGGAGTTTTTCGTAACAAATCTACCGGATAAGTGCAGTGGGAATGAGCTTGCAGAGTTTGTTCGTCAGCATGGTGAGATCTATGACTTGTATATTGCCCGAAAGCGAGATAAGTTCGGTATGAGATTTGGTTTTGTTTCTCTTTTGGACGTGAAAGATAAGACGGAGATGGTAAAGCTTCTGTGTAGTATTCGAATGGGTGATTATGCTTTGAAGGCTAACGTTGCCAGATTCTCTTTAGAAGATGGTGAAATTAAACAAGAATTTGTTAAACCGACTCCAACTGTCAAAGAAACCGTAAAGAACAATGGTGGAGATGGTGTTCAGGGGGGGGGGGGGGGGGTGGAATCCTTCTTCTTTCTACAATGGAGGTGTTTCTTCAGGTTCTAGTTCTTCGGCGGGTCTGCGAACAGTATTGGTCAATGAAAAGGTGAATTCTTTTCAGGAGAGACATGGGAAGGCTTTGATTGCACGAATGTTAGACTTGGATGCATTAAAAAATATTTACGTCATTCTGCATGATCTTAATCTGGGTATGGGCAAGGTGCAATATTTAGGTGGTCTATCGGTTTTGATCTCTTTTGATGATGAGGAGACAGCTTCCAAGGTTATGGAAGCTTCAAAGTTAGGAAGGTTTTCGATGATTAGTATTTGGAAGGGACAATCTTTATGTTTTGAAAGACTTGCCTGGTTAAAAGTGCAAGGAATCCCGTTGCACTTGATAACCAATGAAGTGATTGATTCGGTTGCTGGAGTCTTCGGTAAGGTGGTTCATCGGGCTAAGAGATCGGATGAGGATAGTGACCTGTCCTATGAGTATGTGGGAGTGATCATGGGGGAAGGGAAGAAGGTAACGGAGGAGGTTATCTTACAGTGGAAAGATAGACGTTTTTGAGTGTGGGTTACGGAGGAGGTGGGAGAATGGGTACCAGAGTTTTACGAGGCTCCGAAAGATATGGATACCGCTAACGAAGACGAGGATGACAAAAATAATGAAGGCGATATGGAGGTCGAAGTTCAGCAGGTTGTTGTCTGCCATAATCAACCTACAAAGGTCTCCGATGGGATTGTCACTGAGCAGGATGGAGTTGAGAATGATGACGTGGAACAAGTTCAGGCTGACGTGGCCCACACCTCTACGGACGTGGACAATCACTCTGCTGATGTGGCTTGTAACTCTAATTTAAATGCTATTAATGAATTTGTTAATGCTGGTGAGGAATTTACGGGTGGGGTAACCGAAAATGGATTTGTGCCAGCTAAGGATTTTGACTTCGATACTGTTCTAGAAGGAGTTCATTGTGCCAATACTGATTTATCCAATGTGAATAAAAGAAAGAAACATTTGCCTCCTGGAGTGGGCCGGCCCAGATTGAGTTACTCTAGCAGTCAAGAAAAAAAGAAAATAGGCAAGAAGGCTAAGGGTGATTTGTTTGGGCTTAATGATATGTTGGGCCTACATGATAATTTGGATGTCGAGGAATCATTAGAAGGGGCTGAGAAAGAAAGTCTTTTGAGCGAACAATTGCAATGTTTTAACCAGGTGGATATGCAATCAAAGGGTTCTCTTCCTAACTCGGTGCCTTTTCATTCGAGTGATGTTGCAGATGATCCCAACACGATTATTGAGTCTGAAGTCAAGGCGACAGTGGACTTGGGAGTCAAGTTGGGAGCTCAAGTTCAAGTGTTTGAGGGTCTCATCAAGAAGTCTATTATTGAAGAAGGTGTACAATTGGATAAGGTATGATTTTTTTATCTCTTAACATTAAAGGCGTAGGGGTTAATGGTAAAGCTGGGTGGGTTAGGAGATTGAAAGAGGAGAATGGGATTTCTATTTTGGCTTTGCAAGAAACCATATGCAGTGTAGGTAGGGATTTTGTTCCTGCTAATTTTTGGGGCAGGGGTATTTTTGAGCTTGAAGGTGTTGATTCTTTGGGTAGATCAGGGGGTTTGTTGACGTTTTGGGATCCTAATGTGTTTGTTAAAACGAGCTCCATCAAAAATCAGAATTTCTTGGTCATTTCGGGTTATTTGAAAGAAGATGGGACTAAAATAAATATAGTTAACGTGTACGCGCCGCAAAGGGTTAGTGACAAAAAGGCTCTTTGGGGTGCTTTGCTGGATGTGGTTAGATGTAATCAAGGTTTATGGTGCTTTCTTGGAGATTTTAATGCTGTCAGATCTCCGGATGAGAGGAAAAATTCGGTTTTAAATCTATCTATTGTTGCTGACTTTAATGATTTTATTAATGAGACTTGCTTATTAGAATATGGGATGAAAGGTAAACGCTATACTTTTATCTCAGGGGTTGGGGGAAAGAGCAAGATGAGTAAACTTGACAGATTTCTGGTTTGTACGGATTTCTTTAACCGATGGCCTAATGCTTGTCTTAGGGCGCTTCCGAGGAATCTCTCGGATTATTGCCCGGTTGTTTGGACTGTGGTTAATAAAAATTATGGCGCAAGGCCTTTTCGGTGGTTTAATTCGTGGTTAGATAAAGATGGGTGCAAGGAGATGGTGGTTAATGCTTTAGAGGTTTTTCAGGCTTCTGGACCAAGGGACATTGTGTTATGTAACAAATTTCGGTATTTGAAAGATGTGATTAGGAAGTGGAAAGATAAGTTAGATACTATCGAAGGTGAGGAATTAAATGCTCTTAAAGAGGATATTGATAGGATCGAGTTGGCTATGGAAACTCGGGACCTTACTGAAGAAGAGGAATGGGTGTGGACCGAATGTAAAAAAGGGGTAGGGGAATTGGAAATGCACAGACTCAAAGATTTGAAGCAGCGGTCTAGGATTAAATGGGCCTTACATGGGGATGATAATACGGCTTTTTTCCATGGGATGATTAATGGAAGAAAGGCCGCTAACTCGATTCCGGGTATAATGGCCAATGATGTGTGGGTTATTAAACCAAGCTGGGTGAAGAGGGAGGTGCTCAAGTTTTTTCGGAACCACTTTAAAGAAAATATTAAGCAAAGACCTAAGTTGGTTTGTAGTAATCTGAAAAAAATTCTAGGTGATTTGATTGACGGCCTTATTGCTCCATTCACTAAGGAAGAGATCAAAGTTGCTGTGTTTGACTGCGGTGCAGACAAGGCTCCTGGCCCGGATGGTTTTAATTTCAGCTTCATCCGGAAATTTTAGAGCTATTTGGAAGCTGATTTTGTTAAATTGATGTCGGATTTTTATGATACTGGTGTGATAAATAGAGGTTGTAGCTCCTCTTTTATCACTTTTATTCCTAAACGAAAAAATCCGGCGGGGCTTAAAGATTATCGTCCTATTACTCTGATTGGCATCATTAGTAAAGTCATCTCGAAGGTTTTAGCAATTCGCTTGAAAAGGGTTATTGGTTCAGTTATTTCTGATAATCAATCGGGTTTTCTGAGCGGTAGATTCATCTTGGATGGGCCGTTATTAATAAATGAGATCATGTCTTGGATTAAACGGAGAGATAAAAAAGCCTTTTTGTTAAAATTGGACTTTGAAAAGGCGTACGATAACATTAATTGGGAGTTTTTGCTTTGAATACTACACCAAATGGGCTTTCCTGATAGATGGTGCAAGTGGGTGAAGGGTATTTTGGCGTCAGCTAGATCCGCTATTATAGTTAATGGCTCTCCCACCTTCGAGTTTCAATGTGAAAAAGGCAGGAGACCCCTTATCGCCGTTCCTTTTTTTAGTGGTCATGGAGGCGTTGTCTTGTATGATTTCTAAAGCAACTGATGGTCGGGACTTTGTTGGGGTGAAGTTGTATAGAGATGGTCCGGAGATCTCTCATCTTTTCTACGCTGATGATGCGCTTTTATTGGGAGATTGGTCGAGTGATAATATTGGAAATGTGGCTAGAATTTTGGGATGCTTTTATGCTTGTCCGGGCCTCAAAATTAATATCCACAAATCCAATTTATTTGGGATTGGTACAGAAGGAGGAGAAGTTCTAGAGATGGCTAAACTTGTTGGTTGTAAGATCGGCTCGTCTCCTTTCGATTATTTGGGGATTATGGTAGGTGCCAACATGAACAAAATCAGTAATTGGCGAAAGGTTATTGAGGTGTTCAGCGCTCATCTTACCTTATGGAAAGCTAATTGTTATTCCATTGGGGGAAGAGTGACTTTGATCAAGGCGGTGCTTGAAAGTTTACCAATTTATTACTTATCGTTGTATAAAGCTCCGGTGGCCGTGACGGAAAAACTGGAAGGTATGATGAAAAAATTCCTTTGGGCGGGTTCTAATACTTCTTCAAAAATTCACTGGGTTGCTTGGGAGAGGGTTTGTAAGCCTAAAAAGAAAGGCAGTTTAGGGATTTCTCGTTTAAAGGATTTTAATGAAGCCTTACTTCTTAAGTGGGTTTGGCGTTTTAAAACGGAGTATAACAGTTTGTGGAGGTGTGTGATTGAGGTTTGTCATGCGGGGAGGAGTACGTGGTCGTTTTTTCCGTGTAATTCCCATGTTAGTGGTTGCTGGCCGATTGTTGTTAAAACTGCTAATCGGGTTCTTTTTGGAGATAAACATGTCAGCGATTTCATTAAAGGGAAGCTGGGTAATAGGAGCTCCATCAGGTTTTGGTTGGATGTTTGGTTATTTGATGTGCTGATCAAAGACAAGTGTACGTTATTGTTCAATAGGGATGGAAATAAGAAGAGTAAAGTTGCCGAGTGCTAGTCTAATTCTTGCTGGAGGCCGTTTGATTATGAGCAGCTTTTTTAAGACAGAGAGCTCGAAGAATGGTCTATGTTATCAGACGCGCTTGCAGCTTCCTCGGTTCAGCCTTGCCCTAATAAATGGGTTTGGTTAGGATCTGGGGGCGGTTTGTTTTCGGTCAACAGCGTTAAAGCTTTGCTTCGGTCCAATTCAGGAGTTGATAATTATTTTAAATACAAATGGGTCTCTTGGGTTCCACTGAAATGTAATCCTTTCCTGGAGAGCAGAGATGGATCGAGTCCCGACAGTCGCTGCACTAGCAAGGAGGAACATTCACGTTGCTGAAGATCGGTGTAGGTTATGTGATGTTGATTTGGAGACGGCTCTTGTTGGGATCTTTGGGAGCTCAAAGGGACAATTATCATATCATGGAGTATGCAGCGGAAATAAACTTGACAATTGACACCTTATGACTCAATAGTTATGACCTAAACTCCCCCTCGGATTAGCTATCACAACATGAATTATAACAAAACAAACATAAGTGAGATAAGAAATGCAACTTATATATATTTGTATGTTATAAGGCAAATATACAAATGTATGAATACATGTGGCCAAGTGCAAGTCTAAAGGCTGGTGGTAGCTAGGTATTTATAGAATACATACCTAGCTGTTCCACAGCCTGTTCGATCTACCAAATACATAAACAAATACATAGTGGAAAACAAACTAATACTACACTAACTACTGCTGCTTTATACAGACAACAACTGATAAAGCTAACTTCTGAGAATCTTGAACTTCTGATGGTTTTGTACAACTTCTGATGAGTAAATCATCAGATGTTGTTCTTTAGTACTTTGTAACTTCTGATGACCTTTGCGAACTACTGATGAGATACTTCATCAGTAGTTAGTTCTTCAGTACTTCTGAACTTGTTCTTCGGAAGTTGTCTGGTTTGTCCTTGAACTAGTTCACCAGTAGTTAGTCTTAAGTAGTTCTCTTCTTTAGTAGTTGTCTTTTGTACTTCAGGACTTTGTCTTCAGAGAGTTGTCTGGTTCGTCTTCAGAACTTGTCCTTCAGCAGTTCTCTTTTAGTCTTCAGTAGTTGCCTGTTTCTTCATCAGTAGTTATTATACTTAGTTATTATTATTATGTGAATAGTCAACTAAGGTTTTGTGGTTCATCAATCCTCTCTGACCCAACAGCTCTTCACCTCTTCACGGGCTGTGGTTTCTCATTCGGAGTGTGGCTTCAAGTCGGTAAGTGGTTAAAATTGGATCCGATTTATGCTTTTACGTTCGACATTTGCTGGAGCTGTGTAAAGGTACTCGGTTCGGAAAGGAAGGCAAGAAGCTGGTCCATGGTGTTATTGTGTGGCTTTGTGGTGCATTTGGAAGGAAAGAAATGATAGGATTTTTAGAAGGAAGGAGTCTAAAGTGTTTGATGTCATAGCTAATATCAAGTATTTGTCTTTCTTTTGGTATAAGCATAGGTTAAGGCATGAAAACCTTCGGTGGAAGGATTGGGTCGTTTGTCCTTTGTATATGCTGTAATTGGTGTTTGGTCGGTCGGTCCTTGTTTTAAGGGCTGGTCCGTTTTTTGAATGAAAGTCATGGTTCAAAAAAAACTCACAACTAACAACTTGGCAACCATTACTCCTAACTTGTAACTTATTTTTCTCTACCACTCTCAAACTAACTGAACCATAACCCAATTAGTTTTTGCTGATGTGGCAACTGCCACATAAGCATGTTACGTGTAGATGCACTTTATGCGACTAATGCTTCGGATTGTGATTTTTAACATGTGTTAGAGGTTTCTGAAGGTCGAAGGTGAAGAACTGAAGGTCGAATGTGATTGTTCAGGGTCGAAGGTAGACTTAGAAGGGCGAAGGTGGAAAAGACTTAGAAGATTATCTATATTCGTACTGTGTGAATGGACGAATGTGGACTTTGTCCACATTCGTACCTTGGAAAGGGGTGAACGTGCAGAAGCTATAAATAGGTTATGTTTGTTTTGTAAGTTAGAGTTGTTGGTTATTGTGTGTGTTTGAGTCAGGTTGTTGCTCTCTAGATTGAGTGTGTGTGAAAGTCATTAGATTAACTTGTAATCAGTTTATGTAATCATATTAAGAAAGTTATCTATGAAAATGTCTTTGAAAAGTATAATTCGTGTGTTGTGATTCGTGTATTATCATTTTGTTCTGTTCTAGGGTTTCCGCACGTGGAATAGTGCCTTTTATGATCAGATTTCCTGTTTAAAGCTAAAATTCTTCATCTACATTACGTCAGCAAAAAAACTAACTGAGTTAGGGTTCGGTTAATTTGGGAGTGGTAGAAGAAAATAAGTTACAAGTTGGGAGTGGTGGTGACCAGGTGGTTGTTGGGAGTAACTACGGCCAACACTTGATAGTTGAGGTTCTTAAAATCTAATAACCCTTATTTTCATATAGTTTGTTTTTTTACATTAACT
Organism: Ambrosia artemisiifolia; assembly: GCA_032199755.1. NCBI lineage: Eukaryota > Viridiplantae > Streptophyta > Magnoliopsida > Asterales > Asteraceae > Ambrosia > Ambrosia artemisiifolia. Next base: position 195,910 of record CM063525.1, read on the forward strand.
TTCATCCACACAAAGCGTATTCTCAAACCGAGGACCGCCAAAACAAGCTACAACATATACAATGGATATACAAACAAGTCCATCCAAAGGAGTGACTCGTGACTAGAACGATTTCTTAACTAAAAGAAAGACAATGACTTCACAATATTATAGCCTCGATAACCTTAACCTCTTTGCCATTAAACCTTTTTTCACTTCTTTGTATTCCAAATCAACCAATACGCCACCATGAGAACACGGTGAATAATTTTTAACTCCATTTTACCGCCATTAACTTGTTTCTAGATATCCAATAACTATATATACATATATATATATATATAGATTTACTTAGACCTATGTGTAGTCTTATGCATCTGGTATGTTTTAGTAATATACCTTTTTTTTAACTCTTATTAGCAACACTTCTTTATACTTAAATACCACATAACTTTATACTTATAAGGCTTTAAACTCGCACCATCTTTATGTAAAACAAACACTATAGCACTAGACCATGGAGATGCATTATTGTTAGAACCGTTTGATAAGTTAGATCAGAAAGTCGCTATATATCACAACCAATATGCTTAAGTCCATCTAAATCTTCTCTATTTAAACTTGGTTACCGGCTGATGGATCTATCCACATTTCCCCCGCTACATACCCATATTAGTGGTTCAGTTTAGGACTTTAGATGAGTGGCAAAGTATACAAGTGATAACATTAGCGTTATATGACCTACTGAAAATTCGAGTGTGTAGCATGTTTCTCCCGCAACAGGAAAACATAAAATTGAGCCATGAAACTCATTTTAGGTTGTGTCTTCTAGAATGATATATGACAAGGCGTCTTATGATAGTCACGACTACTGGAAACCTACATAGATAGCCTATAATTTATTTGACTAAAATTGTGTTTGTTTGAAAACCCATTGTTATCCGAACAATGACTTAGTGTGTTTCCATAATGTATTTGATTATGTTTGACTACACCACGCTCGACATCCCATTGGTGAACCATTATCCTAGTTTAATAGTTAGGTATAAGTTCTAAGATAACAGATCAGGCAAAACACGTAGATTTTTTTAACATACTTAGCCAACATAACCCAAATTAGGCGAATGGAACATATTCTTCTTTCTTTCACCAAAATAGTTGGACATATGAGTGCTAAATCATTTCATTTGCCTGAAACAAGAAAGGAATGAAGGTCGACTATGCCATTTGCTTGAAATGGGAGACGAATAGATATCCTGTCACTCTATTAGCCTGAAATGAGAGACCAATAGAGGCCAAAAGGGTCCATTCGCCTGAATGGTCTGGCGAATGGATTCCCATTGCCTTTGCACAATCTATTTACAATCTTGACGTACAAAACCATTCGAATCTAATAAAAAACCAACCAATCCATAATCTATTGATAGAGTAACTTATGTCTACTTATTAACACAACAACATATCATTTTGGTTGATTAATTTTATGCACAAAATCTGACATTTCCCAATCTGGCATATTATGGGGGTGTCACATCAAATGCATGAAAAAGTCTCCCCAAATGGAATATAACAAAGTCGATCACATAACAATGTTCATCTGATCATCAAACACAGATTCAATCATCCTTTTATGCTTGCTAACATGTTATCATCATCACTTTATCATAACAACCCTAGATCTACAAGAAATCCACAAACGGGTCAAAACCACTTAAACCACATAATGAATCAAAGATCCTTACAACATGTTGCTAACATCTATGCAATCATCTAAACAATAACATAACATCATATATCATAAATAACACAAAACTTATTCTAGGTCACGAAATCAACACCCAAGTTATGAAAACTCACTTTAATATTTAGATCTAGTTAGAAAAACATTTAAGAAGGGTTTTATTGATGGAAACACACTAATATCAGATCTCAAAACTTAAGGTTTGTAAGATATCATAATTAGAATGAAAAAGGATTTGAACGGATTACACACCTTGAATCTTCACTTGTTATTGTTTCTAAACGTTGTTTGGCTTCAAGGATCGAGAAAATAAGGACAAAAACTCATCTCTAGAGGTTAAGGTTCTAAAAAGGAAGCTAGGAGGCAAGTTAGGGTTTTGAAAATGAAGAGAATGAGTTAAGGATGATATTTATAGTCTAGCTTCTATTCGCATGAAATTTTTGGCGAATTGGGCCATTTGCCTAAAACATCAGGCAAATGAGTGTCCTTAAGGGCCATTGATCCAAACAAGCCAATTTATCACACAAACACTTATTATCATATCAATTCACGTAAAAACATATTTTCAAGTTATCAATTGATTATAGAGCATACAATACTCGACACGTTACTCTTATTATGTTATTTCACCAATGAACGGGATAAGAGACTTGTGTGTGTTTCTAGATGATTTCCCGAATCACCAAAACCATGACCATAGTGTGTGTAGCTTACTTAACTAACCGAGTTAAGTTCGTTTACAAATGTTTTGCTAAGGTAGACTTAAGAGTTGTTAGGAAAATTAACCTGAATTTGCCGGGTATCACACATTATTCTTCATATATTTTATATATTTTAGAGTTTTAGTTTTATAAACATTGAATATGTGTGTGTATGATAAACTTAGTGTATACGTATATTTCATATATGTGTATGTTGCTTTCGGATTGTCGAAGTTAAATGTCGAAGATTTGAAGATTTTGTATGTTTTGGGTTTTGGTTCGGACTTTCGTGAGGTCGAACCAAATCTTGAAATGTAATTATTAAGTTTGGTTCGTGCTGAATAATGGTCGAAGGAATTGATTCGAACCCTCGATGGGTCGAACCAATTGCCTATATATAGGTTTGAGTTAAAAACAGGTTGTCATTTGAGTTAGTTATCAGTGTGTGGTCAATGTGTGATCTGGAAGTCTATGTTTACTTTATTCAGAGTCTGTAATCATTATAATATCTTTAATGTTAATGAAAACATGTTGAAAATGGAAACTATTGTGTATTAATTACGGTTTTCATCGTTTTGCATGATTATTAGGGTTTCCGCACCTAATACATCAGTACCCGTGTTGATCATGTGTTTCTTTGTTTAAATCCGAACCTACACTTAGTTTCATATTTCTTGTTTTGAATAAGTTTTATATGGTTCTCAATGTTACATTATGGTGATAAAGGGTGTAAATCACTAACAAAAGGTTAAGAGTTTTAATCCTACAGAATGCAGGTTTGTTGTTGATGTGTGTTTTGTTTACTAGTTGTGATTTATATTAATTTTAACAAATGAACTAGGTTTATAATTTATAAAAATGATAATTACTTTCAACTAAACATGCATAATAAAGTGTACCTATCATGTGTAATATAGTTTTATTAAGAACCAACTATAAACCTAAATGACACGGCTTTTACTACTCAATTTAAATAATCAATTAATCAAGTTAAGTTGATTGGTATTGCTGGTGATGCTTAAGACAAAAAAGCAAATAAAAGTTAATAAAATAGTAATAGCAGATGAAGAGAATATTATATTTGTAGAAGGTATTTCTATGGATGGAATCCTTTAGGGATGAAATAACAGTAAATAAAATAGCTTAGTGGTGTGGATAACGATTAAGTAAACCGATTATGTTCTTGAGGTTATTGTATAAGAGCTCTTGGTTTGGTTATTCTAACCCTTAGTCTATTGGTGGGCCTAATTAATTAAACCTCAAAAAGTTAAGCAATTAAACCACTGCAAGGTCTATATTATATACATCATTTTACGCTTTTCCTGTATGGGATTAGTTTGCAAAGAGCGCAAGACAAGTAGCAAAGTTACCACTAAAATGAAAGAGGCAACCGTCTTGTAACGAATCACTCTACCTTTGGTTGAACTACTTTTTATTTACCAAATAATGATTAATCTTTATTTAACTGGATTTGTTATTAAAATAGAATTTACATAAAAAGGTATCAATCCTAACGCGAGTTAACCAACTCTTGGTACGCGCCAAAGCCTAGTATAAGATGAGCAGGCGATGTTTCTGGACCAATGATTGGCTGAAAGGCCAACTACATAGACAGTACAAGTCCCAAGTGAAGTTTAATATATGAGAGTAAATGGAATAACCACTACACATGGGTCTCTCCCACCACTTTATGGGTTTACACACCATGAGTGAAGTGATGTGTATAGCATTACCTTCTACAAAGAACACTAAAAAGATTAAAGATTAAGTTACAACATAAATGTTTTACCAACAAAGGAAAAAGTAGAATGAATTATCAAGAAAATAAACGAACCATTTTACTAAAAATAAACTATTAATTCATACCAAGCTTCATCTTCACCTAAGCAATACAAGAAGTTTAGCAAAAAATGGCCATACAAACAAGTATTTTTGGAGTGAACCCAAGCTGTAAGGGATGGATGTGGATGCTTTGGAGTGATTTCAAACTCTAAAAGGTGGTTTTGGGAGCAAGAGAGCCCCATATGTGATGTGGGATAAAGTGGATGGCTTGAAATAAGACCCAACGCAACTACTTACATTGGTCTATTCAACAGGTATGCTCGACCGTGACAGGAAACGCACAGCCATGCATCGATAGGTGTCTAAACAGAATTTCTCACTTTGTAAAAATGAGCAGAATCTTTTCCTTTGCTATTACGGGCCCGGGCATGTTCCATAGTGGTTGCACGCCGGTGCCTAGGCACATATACCAAGAATGTTTTCAGTCTGGTCAGCTTGTCTGGTCTCTAATGTTATTCCATTTGTCTTATTATGCATGACCATGCACATAAGTGTGCACGAGCGTGCATGCTTCAAATTTGACTTGGGGTTGATGCACGGTTGTGCCCATGTTTGTGCATGGGCATGCGTCTTCGCTGTTTTGAGATTTCTTCTAGGATATAGCCATGTACATAATGTGCATGGCCATATAATAACTTGAATATTATTGATATTTTTGTACATTACACAATGAGTACAATAGCCTTAATATAGGCAACAGAGATACAAGGCAATAGAGGATTTACAGGAGATAAAGATGGAAGGAGAATAATCACAGTTAATATCTTTGACTACATAATTAAATCATATATTTGAATTTTAAACTTGAGTAGCCTTGTCTGTAATACGCCCCCGCAAGATGGAGGCTCCGTTGGAGACTCCAATCTTGGAGCGGATATGTAGGAATGGTGCACGGCTCAGCGGCTTGGTTAACATGTCGGCAAGTTGATCCTTGGAGTTGACATGTAGCACACGTAATAAACCTGTAGATACCTGTTCACGAACAAAGTGATAATCTAGTGCCACATGTTTCATTCGGGAATGGTAAACCGGATTTGCACATAAGTAATTTGCACCCGTATTATCACAAAATAGTGTTGGTGGCTGATTGAGTGGGATCCCAAGTTCGGTCAGTAGATTTTTAACCCACAAAATTTCAGCTACCGCATTTGCTAAGGCTTTGTACTCGGCTTCGGTTGAGGAGCGAGAGACTGACTTCTGTCTGCTTGAGCGCCATGAAATAATGTTTGAGCCCAAGTATAGTAGATATGCAGTTGTGGATCGTCCGGAATCACTAATACCACCCCAGTCAGAGTCAGAGAAAGCGGAGAGTGTGAGAGGAGAGTGACGATTTAGAAAAAGACCATAGTGTACGGTCCCTTTTAGATATCGTAGGACACGCTTGAGGGCTTGCCAATGAGCTTGTTTCGGGGAGTGCATGAACTGCGAAAGTTTGTTAACGGCGAATGAGATGTCGGGACGGGTGAAGGCAAGGTATTGCAAGGAGCCGACAAGTTGTCGGTATGGAGTCGCATCCACCGAGGGGGTCGGATCATTGGGAGATAGACAAGCAGAGGAGCTAAGGGGGGTCGTGACATCCTTAGCACCTTCCATATGAAAGTGGGCCAAGATGTCCTGAATGTGACGATGTTGGGATAAGAAAAGACCAGAAGCGGTGGAGATGACTTCGATGCCAAGGAAGTGATGGAGGTTTCCAAGATCCTTGACAGAGAATTTGTTACTAATGGTAGTGATAAAGTGCTCAAGGAATGCATTGTCATTGCCGGTTAGGATTATGTCGTCGACATAGACCATGAAGTAGGATGTGATGTTATTGCATTGATAGATGAATAAGGAAGGGTCAGCAAGGGATTTTCGAAAACCGAATTGGATGAGAAAATTGGTGAGCTCGATATACCATGCGCGAGGCGCTTGTTTGAGCCCGTACAAGGATTTTCGAAGTTTACAGACATGATTCGGAAACTGTGGGTGAACGTAGCCCGGAGGTTGTTGCATATAAACTTCCTCATGCAAGGTTCCATGTAGAAATGCGTTGTTGACATCAAGCTGACGTAACGACCAACCTCTTGAGAGCGCAATGGAGAGGACGGTACGAACAGTAACTGGCTTGGTCACCGGGCTAAAGGTGTCGAAATAGTCTTTGCCATACTGTTGATGGAAGCCCTTCGCGACTAGACGAGCTTTGTATTTTTCCACCGAGCCATCCGGGTTGCGTTTAACCCGAAAAACCCACTTGCAACCGATGGGTGTGTGAGATGATGGTGGAACAAGATCCCATGTTTGGTTATGAAGAAGAGCATTGAATTCACAGTCCATGGCGTTGCGCCATTTCGGATCCTTTGATGCTTGAGTGTGGGTTGTAGGTTCAATGGTGGAGGGTATAGGGTGGAGAGTAGTGGAGTTGATGTAGGTTGAGTTGTAAAATTTCGGATTAGGCTTACGAGTTCGTGGCGGTAATGAGTTAGGGGTGGGGTTCTGGTCGATGTGGGAAGTTGAGGTGAATGAGTTTTGTGGTTCGGTTGGGGATGAGTTTTGTGGTTCGAATGTGACTGGAGAGGTGGCGTGGGACTTTGTAGAAGGAGATGTTGTAGCGGAAGTTGAGGTGGATGAGGTTTGTGGTTCAAGGGTGTGAGAGGGTGTTGGATTTTGGGGAACAGGTGAGCTTGGTAGAGTTTCAAGAATTGAGGGAGGAGTGGTTTGAGGTGAAGGATACGTAGGAGAATGGATTGGTTGCATGTGATGCATGGGATTGTTTGTAGAAGAAGTGGTGATTGGTGGAGAGGAAGTAGTGGGGTATGTGGATGGAGGAAGTTCATTTGTTGGAGTGGCAGTAGTAAGATTTGGAGTGGAGCTGTGAGCATTTGTTGTTAGAAATTCATTTGGTGAAGGAATTTTGTTTATGGGAACACTTGTAGAGTTATAGGGGTAGATGCCTTCAATAAATTCGACATGGCGCGAATGATAAAGGCGACGTGAATTTGAATCGTAGCATTTGTATGCTGATTTTGCCGCTGAATAACCCAAGAAGATGCATTGTGCAGACCGAAGTTGAAGTTTGGAAGTTGTGTATGGGCGTAGCCATGGGTAACATAAACACCCGAATGGCTTTAATTTAGAGTAAGTAGGTGTGTAACCATACAACCGTTCAAAAGGAGATGTTGAATCAAGAATTTGTGTCGGTAGGCGATTTATTAAGTAAACCGCTGTTTGAAACGCATGGGTCCAAAAATGAATGGGTAGATTGGCGTGATGAAGTAGAGAAAGAACGGTTTCAACTATGTGACGGTGACGTCGTTCGGCAACGCCATTTTGTTCGGGAGTGTGAGGAGGGGTGGTGAAGTGTGAGATGCCTTGGGACTGGAGATATGGGATTAGTCCAATATACTCACCGCCATTGTCGGAAAAGATAGATACAAGAGGTGTTTGGAAAAATTGTTCAACTAATGTTTTGAACTGTGGAAACAAGGTTGCAAGATCAGATTTTTTGTTTTCATTGGATACAACCAAGTGTACTTAGAGTAAAAGTCCACAAAAATGACATAATAGGTGTAACCATCATTTGATTTTTGAACCGGTCCCCATACGTCCGAGTAAACAAGTTGCAAAGGTTTGGTTGTTTTAAATGAGTTTGAACCAAAAGGTTGCTTGTGGCTTTTATTCAATGAGCATGAAGTACAATGAAAAGGAGATTGCAACAATTTATTAAAATTAAGCCCTAAGGTCTGTAGTAGACTTTTAAAGACTTTGATATTGGGATGTCCCAACTTGTGGTGCCAAGAGAGTAGTGAAGTAGCTGTGGTGGAGTTAAGTTGTTTGCTGGTTTGGAGATAATGAGCCGCGGCATAGTAGACATCATTGACGTTGGTTCCTCGCATGAGATGCGCCCCCGTGCGAAGATCCTTAACCAAAAAATGAGACGAAAAAAAATCGACAGAAACATTGTTAGTTTTGCACAACTTTGCAACTGAAATAAGCTTATTGCGGAGATTAGGAACATATAGAACATTGTTTAGATGAACGTGTGGAGGTGGGAATATGTGTGTGACCAATATGAGATATGGGAAGTGATTTACCGTCTCCTAACACAATCTCGTCAGGACCTCCGTACTCTGAGAGGGTATGTAGAGGTGATTGAACCGGGGGATGAGCATGATCCGAGGCGCCGGTGTCGAACATCCACGGTTGAGACGCACCGGTGGGATAAGCTGATGTCATGTTAACAACCGGATTGTTCGCTTGTGTGGGCGTTATGGAGATGTTGTTCTCGCGAAGGAAGCGGCTTAATTTCCTGCACTCCTTGGTGTCATGTCCTGAAAAATTGCAAAATTGACAAAAAAGGTTATTGCGGTTAGTACGGTAATTCGTCACCGAGCCACTGTTGGAGTTTGGGGAGCGATTTGTCCTCGGCCCAAAACTGTTGGACTTGTTATTGTTGCGAGTTTCATAACTAGAGCGATGTTGAGATCTCGGTCCATGCCTTTGAGTGTTGTTCACTGTAGTGATTGAGATTGGTGGTATAGGTTGAGATTCTAGGAGAGATCTCTCATGGTCGACTAGTTTCTCAAACAAGTCGGAAAAAGTGATCGATGTTTCTCGCATCTTCACAGAGGCGGTAATCTCTTTATAGTCATCACCAAGATGGGTCATGATATGAACAATGAGGTCGTCATCGTCAATGGGTTTTTGTGCTAAAACTAACTCATCGGCAATCGCTTTCATCTCACGGAGATATTCGGCGACAGGTTTTGTGCCTTTGCTGTGTGTGGCAAGCTTGGAGCGAAGTGAGATAATTCGAGATCGTGAAACACTGGCGTAACTCGCGGTTAGGCGTTGAAAGAGATCTCGGGATGTTTCGGCTGATGACACTAGTGGTTGAATGGTAGCCGAGCAGCTTCCTAGAAGGCCCCGAGCAGGATTTGATCCTGTCGGAACCACAACCGGTAGGCTGGGTTGGGTTTCCCTTCAAGGATTTTCGGTGGTGGTTCGGTTAAGCCGTCAACGTATTGCTCAAGTTCAAGGCCGGTGAGTGTTGAAAGCACTTGTTTTCGCCATGAGAGGAAGTTATCGGAAGTGAGTTGAATGGGAAAATGGGTGTGGGTTGAGAGGGGGAGGACTGTGGAGCTGGCCATAGATCGGAAAAAAAATGGAGAGTTGGATCGAAAATGTGACTCAGAGGAGCAAAGGGAAGGCTCTTGATACCATATAATAACTTGAATATTATTGATATTTTTGTACATTACACAATGAGTACAATAGCCTTAATATAGGCAACAGAGATACAAGGCAATAGAGGATTTACAGGAGATAAAGATGGAAGGAGAATAATCACAGTTAATATCTTTGACTACATAATTAAATCATATATTTGAATTTTAAACTTGAGTAGCCTTGTCTGTAATAGGCCACGCGTGCATCAATACACCCAGCTTCCTTAGCTTTGTACTTGTTGCATGTCAGGGACAAGAATTTTTTTAGTTTTCTTTGCAGACACTTTTTGGGGACGTACTTGTAGGTTGTTTCTTGACCTTTAACAATAATTTGTCTTGTCTTCATTTTTCCTATATGAGAAGCTTCATAAACCTTTTGACCATATGTGAAAATGCGTGGCCTTGCACAGAATGTGCCTTGGCATGCATGATCTTCTAATTGGATTTTGCTTCATTTTCGGTCTTTTTTTTTCTTTTCTTCTAATATATCCTATTGGTTCAAAGGGGGTTGATAAAGCATTTCAACCTTATTCTAATATCCTCTCTACAATTTTGTTAGTAGACAAAGTGTTGAAGACCATAAAAGAAAGTTTTGAAGAGAAGCTGAATGCAAGTGCTGAAGACTAAAGTACCGAAGATGAACCAAGCAAACACATGAAGAACAAATTTGATGATTTACTCATCAGAAATTGTTTACTCTTCAACAGTTCCAGTAGAAGCTTACCACCGCCCTAAACTTCAGCAGTTTGTCATTATATTAGTATTTTGGCACAAGTTCCAATAATACAGCCTGTTGTAGTATTATATTATTAGATTTTACTTTGCTTGTACATTTATATTTGTGTATAAATAGATGGGTTCACACCATCTATTACATACAGACTTTGAGCACAGATTTCCACTTTTTAATATATGAGAATCCTTTGAGTATTCACAACTGTTATATCATTTACTACTTTGATTCTCATTTACACTTATGCTGCTTTAGTTTATCATATTGAGGGGGAGCATTTACTGAATCTAAAAGTGAACTATTAACTTAAAACAATTATTATTATTCCGCTGCATTTACTTTGAGACATTAATTTTTCATAAGGACTGTGAAACTTAGATCCCTACAATTGGTATCAGAGCTCTGGTTTATTTGATAAATATCAATCTAACAAATTGAGAATCAGATACATGCTCTTATTATTATTCAATCAAGGACCATAGTTCATTTTGATTTTCCAATCCATCACTTTGAGATATTGTTAATCAATTAATCCTCCTGAAAATGGATCCTCATAATACTGGATCTGCAAATAAGCCTCCCATACTAGTAAGAAATGAATACAATATCTGGCAAAGAAGGATGGCTCATAGTTTATCTCAACAAAACACTGATTGTTGGAGGTCTGTCATGTATGGACTCCATAAACCAGTGACTTCAGATTTAGAAACTAAAGTAGGAAAAGTCAAATAACCAAAAGACTACACAGAAGAAGATTTCCTAATATTTGAGCTTGATGCTAAAGTTTTTTTTATGTTGGCAATAGCTCTCCCAAATGAAATATATGTTGGGCTCTTATAATGTGAGAGTACCAAAGAAGCCTCAAAGAACAGTTTGGAGGAACTGATGAGGTGATTGCCAACACTAAGGAAATTCTAGCTCAACAATATGAAACTTTTACTCATGTAAATGGAAAAACTTTAGCACAACAATTTGAAAGATTTTCTTCACTTATTTCTGAGTTAAAATTAAATGGTCAAACCTACACAAATTCATCTATGTTGCATAGATTTTTAAGGTCTTTACCTGCAAAATGAGAAACTTGCTCTACAGTTCTCAGGTCAAGTTCAGATTTTGACTCCCTAACACTCACAAAATTGCATGGAAGATTCTTAACTTTTGAAATAGAAATGAATCAAAAGAAAAAGTTACAAAATTTTGGCAAAACTGCTGATGACTATGTTCCTGGTAGTACAACTTTAATGGGACAAGACTCACCATCTTGTGCAAATGACTTTGGCTCTTTTGACCACACTGATATCACAACTGGGGATATCTTCTGATAGATCATATTCAGCTTGTGACAGTGATCAAACTACTGATAACATGTGCACCAACTGGCCATGTTAAGCATCAAAGCTAACAAATTTTACAAAAGGTTAGGTAGAAAATTTCCAGGATTAAATAATCAATCAAAAGTTGGTTTTGACAAATCCAAACTTAGATGTTATAAGTGTCAGAAGTTGGGACACTTTGCTAGAGAGTGTAGAAGCTCTAGCTATAACCAACCACAATCTGGAAATTAATCAAATACCAGTTACAATAGAAACCAAGGATCTCAAGGAAGTGCTCATTTTGCCCAAGCACAAGCTCCTCAAATTCAATATGTGCCACAAATTCAATATATCAGATGCCCAATCAACAACAGGGCCGACAACAAATGACTTCCACTGCTGCTTAACGTCCACAAACTCAATAACCTAGCCAACAAAGTATTTTTACCTCAAGATATATTGACTAAGCAGCATTCCATATGACACATCTGAGTGCAGTCAAGATACTGATAACAAGATCTTTGACATCAACTAGGGAGAACCGGATAATGGCAGAAAGAATTTTGCCTTAATGGCTTTTGAGGGATCTTCCTCTACTTCTGCATTATCATAGGTTTCACAGGCTTCTCTTTTAAAGCTTTTTTCAAATTCATGCAAAGAAACTTTTGCTTTAATAAGAGAAATCAATGTGCATCTACAAGACAAAGCCAATGACTCTGAAAGAAAATATAGCCAAATGAAGTGTGGTTTAGAAAGAAAACTTGCTTTAGAACAAAAGAAATTTCTAAATTAACAAATAATGCAATTGAAACCCAAGCACAGATAAAAATCATGATAGAAAACCTAGGTAATGTCAGAAAAGAACTTGCTGACATCAAGGTTGATTGTGAAAATTGGGTTAAGTCATGTAGAGGCTATCAAATGCTTCTTAACAAACGAAGTGCATCAAATGTTAAGTTTGGCATTGGCTATAACCACACAGAAACGCCAACTGATTTTGCTCCCAAAACTGCTGATGATGGGAGTGAAATGATTCAAAAAGAAACTTCTGATTTCAAGGAAAAAAAATCCTTTCATCAGAACTGTCTCACCATTGCTGATGATAACTTATCGGTAATTCAAAATTCTGATATTAAGCCTCAAGTAGTTGCTTCTACATTAGGAGTTGAGATCCCGAAAACTATTGATGACAAAATACAAAATACTGAAAATGTCACTAAAACGCCATCCAAAACTACTGAAAATGTTAAAATAAAAGGAAAGACAAAAACATGTGAGCTGTGTGGTCTGTTTAACCACACATCAGAAATTTGTAGGTATAGGAAAGAAAATCAGTTTAACAAGAAAATTTTACAACTGGTTGTGGGAAACATGATTTTGAAAATACTTTTTATCCCAACAAACAACAGCCAAACAAAACCTTTCCTAAGAAAAAGATTGTTAAAACTCAACATCAGTCTTATTCTCAAAAAACAAAATTCTTCTTCAGAAGTTAGGCTCAAACTTTCAGTAGTTTCATAACTACAGAGGTTGACCATTTGATAAAAATTGTCAAACTTCTGATGACCAAAGTTGATGGTGAACCCAAAAGGTTACCACCATTGCTCCTAAAAGAAATCCATGACTAAAATTACATGGATTCCTAAAAATGGTCCTAACCAAACTGTTACTCTTCCTGTTCTCAAGAGTAAACCTAAAGCCAAAGTGGCTTGGGTTCCTAAAACTAACTAATCTACTCTTTGTACAGAGTGTCTCCCTAGGTCTTAATAGCATTTGGTATGTCGATAGTGGAGGCTCAATGCACATGACATGATGCAGGTACCTGATCAGCAATTTCGTCAATCAAAGAGAAGGATCTGTGTCCTTTGGGAACAATGCCAAAGGATATATACCTGGACATGGTGCGTATCCTCAGGAAAGTTACAGTTTGACAAGGTCATTCTGGTTCAAAATTTAGAGTACAACTTGCTGAGTGTCTCTCAAATGCGTGATAAAAGATGTTCTCCCGTTTTCACCAAAATTGCTTGCAAAATCATTTCACCAGAAGGCCAACATTTGATTGAGAAGATTATCAATGATCCTACTTTTCTGATTGCCATAAAATGTGGAATGTCTATGCTGTAGACATTGAAGAAGACAAAGTATTGAACAACACTTGTTTTTTTCCAAAGCATCAACTACCGAAACAAACCTTTGGCATAGGAGACTTGGCCATGTGAACTTTAAAACCATACATAAAGTCACAAAAACGGGCTTGGTCAGAGGTCTACCTTGAAGGAATACCAGTGTAAAGAACATTGTGTTTCCTGTCTTAAAGGGAAGTAGCATAAGTCCTCTTATAAGTCTATTGAAGAAATCAAAACTACTGCATGTCTTCAATTACTCCATATGGACTTATTTGGACCAGCCAAAATTATGAGCCTTGGTAAGAAGAAGTACTGCTTGGTCATTATTGATGACTACTCAAGATTCACGTGGGCATTCTTCTTATTTTCTTAGGATGAGGCAACTGAAATAATCAAAATCTCATTCTACAAGTAGAGAAGCAATATTCTCTGTTGGGTCAAATTAGAGAATGATGTTATCAATTACAAGCAAGTTTTCCAAGTGCTCACACAGTGGGCTGAGCACTTAGTCAAGTACTCAGCCAAGTACTCACACTGAGCACTTAGTTAAGTACTCAGCCAAGTACTCACACATTTTAGTAGTTTTTCAAGCAAGTGGCGGCTTGCTTGGAGGACAAGGCTCAGGATCTATAAATAGGACACTAGACACCATAGAAGGGTGTGCATTTTGGAGCCACCACCCCGGGGGAGCTCACCCGGGGTGGATGATTATCTTGTTATTTGTTTATTACATTCAATGAAAGCTTTCTTTGTTCAATCCAATATCTATCTATCTTTCTTATATTAGTTGTTTGTTCTTGGCTCAAATTCACCCGTCTCTATATTTATATCAAATCAAGGCTTAAACAAGATCAAATGGGAATATCAATTGGTATCAGAGCCACGGTTGGCTCGTTTGAGGCTTGTTTTGATTGGATCTTCAACCGAAACCCGCCGGAGATGTAAAACAGTTGCTGAATATGGTGTTTAAATGAGTTTTCAGTTCACGTGTGGATGAATTCTGTGCACTTATGCTTGAATGTTGAGTACTTGTTTCATATCTTGAGTACTTGTTTCATATCTTGAATGTTGAGTACTTGTTCGTGGATGAATTTTGAGCACTTATGCTTAATTTTTGAGCACTTATGCTTAATTTTTGAGCACTTATGCTTCAATTTTGAGCACTTATATGAAGAAATAAGATGACGGCTGAGAAGCATTTGTGACTCCTAGGGTTTACAATGATTGGATAATGATTATTCTTTTTGGGAGTTGTGCATGATTGTCTTCTTCTAGCAGAGCTGTACGAATGCTGCATACTTGTGTGTGTCATCCCTGAGCACTTAGTCAAGTACTCAGCCAAGTGCTCACACAGTGGGCTGAGCACTTAGTCAAGTACTCAGCCAAGTACTCACACTGAGCACTTAGGCAAGTACTCAGCCAAGTACTCACACTGAGCACTTAGTTAAGTACTCAGCCAAGTGCTCACACTGAGCACTTAGGCAAGTACTCAGCCAAGTACTCACACTGAGCACTTAGGCAAGTACTCAGCCAAGTGCTCACACAGTGGGCTGAGCACTTAGACTATGAAGCTGTTTACACTACTTCATCATTCGGAGGTTTGAACCTTTATCTCATGCCAATTATAGTAGAGATGATCAATCAAGCGTAAAGCTTACACGGAGTGGAAGTTGCTGATTGAGTTTTAGTCTCGAATTAATTAGGAGGGTCTATATTTGCGGGGGAAAACAACAATGAAAGATTTTGGGTGTTTAGCCGATTTGTGAAGATTCGAAGACAGTGTCAGATATACTTTTGAGGATCATATGAAGAATTGATAGCATCATTCTCGGGGGAATATTGTTGGGTCAAATTAGAGAATGATGTTATCAATTACAAGCAAGTTTTCCAAGTGCTCACACAGTGGGCTGAGCACTTAGTCAAGTACTCAGCCAAGTACTCACACTGAGCACTTAGTTAAGTACTCAGCCAAGTACTCACACATTTTAGTAGTTTTTCAAGCAAGTGGCGGCTTGCTTGGAGGACAAGGCTCAGGATCTATAAATAGGACACTAGACACCATAGAAGGGTGTGCATTTTGGAGCCACCACCCCGGGGGAGCTCACCCGGGGTGGATGATTATCTTGTTATTTGTTTATTACATTCAATGAAAGCTTTCTTTGTTCAATCCAATATCTATCTATCTTTCTTATATTAGTTGTTTGTTCTTGGCTCAAATTCACCCGTCTCTATATTTATATCAAATCAAGGCTTAAACAAGATCAAATGGGAATATCATTCTCTCTCTGTCAAAGTCATTAGAATTGACAATGGGACAGAATTCAGGAATAAGTGTCTAGATGAGTTTTGCATGTCTAAAGGGATTGTTAGACAATTTAGCATTCCTAAAAACTCCTGAACAAAATGGTGTTGTAGAAAGGAAGAATATGACATTAATTGAAGTAGCCAGAACAATGTTAGCTGATTCAGTCCTACCACTCTATTTTTGGGTTGAAGCAGTTAACACAACTTGTTATTTTCAAAACAGGGTCCTTATCAACAAAAGACATTCCAAAACTGCATATAAAGTCCTTCATAGCATCAAGCCTCTTATCTCCTTCTTCAGGGCTTTTGGAGGTCAATGTTTTATTCTAAACATTAAGGAATCTATTTCAATGTTTGCTGCTAAAATTGATTCAGGTATTTTCTTGGTTATTCCTCCACAAGGAAAGCATATAAAGTCTTTAACTCAAGAACCATGATAGTAGAAGAAACACTGAATGTCAAGTTCAATGAGTCAAATCATGCACTCATTCCAGCATATCCTGCTGAACTCTTTGATCTTGATAGCTTAAATTTCGGACCTGACAAGACTGTCACCGTCTCATCAAAACCCACTTATTATGGTGATCAAGGGTTTGATGATAATCCTCCTTCATGTACTCCAAGTACAGTATGCAAATCAACTCCAAAACCTACAACTACGGATTTAGAAGCTCAAACTTCTGATGCAATTCCTCAAACTTCTGTGCAATTCCTCAAACTTCTGATGCAATTCAAACTCCTGACTCAAAATTTATCAACGTCAGTAGTTTGTTTGAAGACATAGCAGAGCCTATTATTCAACACCAAGAACAAATCATTGAACACAAAGATCATCCATTGGATCAAATTCTTGGTGATATAGCTTCAGGGGCGATAACAAAAAACCAGTTTTCCAACTTCTGTTTCTACATTGCCTTCATTTCTCATTTGGAATAAAACAATACCAAGAAGCCTTATAAGGCAACAATTAGGTGGAAGCTATGAAGGATGAGTTGCTACAATACAAAAAGCAACAAGGTTTGGGAAATTTGTCCCTTACCTCCTAACAAGCTACCAATTGGCACAAGATGGGTATTCAGAAATAAACAATATGAAGCTGATACAATCATTAAGAACAAGGCAAGACTGGTGGTTCAAGATTTTTCCCAAGAAGAGGGAATTGGTTATGATGAAACCTTTGTACCAGTAGCAAGGCTTGAAGCCATCAGGTTATTTTTGGCTTATGCAATTTCCAACAAAATTAAAGTTTTTTTTTCAAATGGATGTTAAAAGTGCATTTTTGTATGGAAAAATAAAAGAGGAAGTGTATGTTTGTCAACCAACTGGGTTTGAGGATCCTTCTCATCCTGATTAGGTGTACAAACTGGACAAGGCTGTATATGGGCTAAAACAAGCTACAAGAGCTTGGTATGACACACTTTAAGCATTTTTATTGAAAAATCACTTTACAAGAAGTTCCATTAACAAAACTCTTTTCACAAAGCATGTTGAAAATCACATCTTTCTTGTTCATCTTTCTTGTTCAAATTTAGGTTGATGATATCATATTTGGTTCAAAAAACACCAAGCTGTGTGATGAATTTAAGAAACTTATGCAATCAAAATTTGAGAGGAGTACAATGGGAGAACTGCAGTACTTTCTAGGACTACAGATTAAACAACAATAATGGAAGTTTTATACATCAATCAAAATATGTTAAAAACTATTGAACAAATTTTCTTTACAAGACTGTAAATCATGTTCCAATCCCATGTGTCCAACCACCTAAGTTGAACCTCATGATCAAGGAAAACAGGTTGACCAAACCATGTATAGATGTATGATTGGTTCCCTACTTTATTTAACTGCTTCTAGACCAAATATTATGTTTTCAACATGTGTTTGTAGTAGATATCAATCAGCTCCAAGGGAATCACACCTCATTGCAGTCAAAAGAATTTTCAGATATATGAAAGGAACTCCTACATTAGGGATTTGGTATCCTGCTAACTGTCATACCAATTAACATCTTTTTCAGATAGTGACTATGCAGGGTGCAAGATGTCAAGAAAATGAACATCTGGTGGATGTCAATTCATAGGAAACTGTCTAGTGTCTTGGCAATCAAAGAAGCAAACATCTGTGGCAATATCAACTGCTGAGGCAGAGTATACTGCAGCTGCAAGTTGTACATCACAGATTCAATGACTTCGAAATCAACTTCTTAATTATTGAATCAAAGAAACCAAGACTCCACTGCTGATAGATAGTACCTTAGCCATTAGCATCATACAAAATCCTGTCCAATCTTCAAAGACAAAACATATTGAAATCATGTATCATTTTATAAGGCATTGCTATAAAAAACAAGATTGAGGTAAAATAGCTAATCAAATAGCTGATGCGTTCACAAAACCCCTTTACTCATCAGCATTTCAGAGGTTAGTATCCATGCTTGGGATGTTAAATTTTGAGTAATTTTATAAGTGTTTTCATTTTTCTGTACATATTTTATTTTCACTTAGTTATACTCATCTGTTTTTAAACCTCTAATGACCAAAAGAGAGAAATTGTTGATGTATAAAACATCAGAAGGGAATATATTTTATAATAAGAATAATTACTGATGATGAATCATCAGAAGTTACATTGGTCTCATCAGTTGTGAAGAGAAAAGGGGAAATTACTGATGAACAAATCTGATTCATCAGTAGTTTGGTCACAAGGGGCAAATCAGTCTTTTCCCGTCAGAAGTTTGACCTAAGGCGGTTATAAAACTTCTAAAAACCCCTATTTCATACTTATCGTTTGAAAAAAATCCCTTTCTCTACAAATCCTCTGAAACCTATAACTGTTCGATCAAACAACCATGGCTCTCGAATTAAAACAGGGACACAATCAACTGGGATACTTCAAAAAGGAAAAAGCCTGGTCCCAATATGATGAAATCATTGATTTTTGGTCGTAAAATCAAACTATTACCCGACATTTATTGTCGAGCCACCAATCCAAGTTCAAACTCTGAGTGAGTTTTGCGCCAATGCCGTTGCTGTCACTGTCAATGACAAGGTCATCTCCCACAAGACAACAATTAAAGAGAAGACAATGGCAATTACACCAGATACTTTGGGCATAAAGTTAGGTCTGAGGGATGCAGAAGCCCCAGAACACTTTCCATCTGGTGAAGTTCAGTTAACCCTGACTGAGTATGGTTATCAAGGTGCACTTTTACATGTTATAATTTATAAGAAATTATTTGATGCACCTTACAAACTACTTTTTCATTATATAATCATGTGTCTCAGTCCAAAAACTGGCTCTTATCAACAAATATCTTCTGCTCTACAATTTTTTTTTCACTCAATCATAAATGAAAAACCTTTCAAGGCATCATCATACTTTTTCAATGAACTGGTTTTACATCATCAAAAGGATGAAAAGAAATTTTTACTTTACCCAAGGTTTTTAATGCACTGTATTATCAAAGAACTTGGTGAAGAGATACTTGTGGGTGAGGCTTCAGTACTTAGATCATTGACCTCACAAATATACTCGAGGCACAATAAACCGGCCAGTAAGACAGAAGATGACCTAGGGGAACAAGATCCAGTCCCCAAGGAACTCACATCTTCCAAACCCATTTTCTCCAAAGCCAAAAAGCCTAAGAGAAAATTTTCAAAGACCACCAAACCCAAGAAGACACCTCAGGAAGATGAGATGCTGGAGGATGTCAATGTGCAATCTGCACATGAAAAGAATGTAACTGAAACTTCCTCTCGGTTATCTTCATCATCTCCTTCACCAAAAAGAGCCAGACCCATAGAAATCATGTTTTCAAGGAAGAAATCCAAAATTGGATAAAACTTCTGAACAAACTCCTGAAAACCAAACCACCAAAACTACTGAAACCCAAGTTGAGGTTCCCAAAATTAATGAAAAACACACCACTGAACCTCAACATTCCCCCATACACACAGTTGAAATTGCACAATTTCTCTCTTGATTGAAATCCAATTTCAACCACCAAGTGGAATTCCCCGCTCACTACATCAAACAGGGGAATAAACTTCTGATATGGCCATTGATGATGATATTGTCAATCGTATCCCAAGAGATGAGGAGGAACCAAAGTCTCTTAGCCCAATTTTTGAGACTTTAGGTACGAGTAAGGCTACTACTACTCTTATACCACCCCTTGGTGCATCTGAGGTAAGTAGTGAAATAAATAAGACCTTATTTGTGGCAACTACTGATGAAGGCCTTGAACCTGAGGCTGGAAATCCCAAGAACTAAGAAGAAGGGGTACATGAGACTACTAGGTTGGGCCTAGCTCATGATAAAACTAATGATACCATCAGGGATTCGAATGATTCCACTAATTTGGATGAAGAATCAAATTTCAAGGAATTGACGGCTGACTGTGAATGTCCTGAATCTGATGTCACTAAACTCAAAGAGTTAGTCACAGATGATCAAGTTGAAGACCACTTGAACCCTGATTCCCCAAAAGTGGCATCCCCAATCTTAGCTGATATGGATCACCCAAAAACACCCCCTCCATAATCACAAAAGCCTTCCTAAACATCTTCTGGTGCTACAAGCATAGACTTAAGCCAGTTATGCCGCCTAGATGGTCCTTTGTACCAGATGATCCATCATCTCATATCATCCCATCTCCAAAACTTTATAACTACAATGGAAATTAAAAATGCCTCTCAATTGGAGATGACAGGAATGCTATGGAAGTTAGAACAAGTGAGCTGTCAAGGAGAATTGAATATAATAGAAGGCAACTAGAGCATCTATCTGGTGTAGCTCCTCTTGCACCCTGGATTCCATAAGTGGATGAATCCAAAAATGGGGAGAAAACCAAAGACATAGAAAAGATTGACCTTGAACAAAGCAAGAAAGCCAGTGAAGCTCAGAGACTTAAGAAGGCCAACAAACTTTCACAGAAAACAAGACAAGAAATGGCCTTTAAAGAAAGACATGAATATCAAGAAAAACAAGAAAGGCTCCTTAGAGATCAAGCTGAAAAATCTTCCCAACCCAAAGACACAACTGCTGAAGGTAAACAAACAACTAAAGACAATCCTTCAGTAGTTTTTACTGAAACCAACCCTTCAGCAGTTGCAACTCAAACCAATCAAACTTCTACTGAACCTATAACTCAAACCACAACTAAACCTTTAGTAGTTCTCAACCCTGAACCTCTGGCATTCTCATCAGAAGAAATGAAGAAGAGTTTGCTGGAAAGACAGAGAAAAGACAAGGAAAATGAAATATAGGACATAATAGAAGAAAGAGAAGATTTAAGCCTTGAAGATAAACTTAAAGAATATCAAGATAAGCTTCATGAACTGGACAAACAAGAAAGGCTTGCTGAAGAACAACTGCAAATAGTTGAAGAAGACAAAAGACAACAGCTGATGAACTAGATTGTCAAGAACAACAAAGCCAAGAAATACTCTCTCAGAGATATCACATCTGAAGAACTTGAATACAGGGTGAAACTGATTCAAGGAAGACAAAATGCTGACAAAGAAAAGAAGATGAAGAGAGCTCAGATGATAGATGAATTGGCAGCAAATGACTATGGCACAAAGGCTTAATTATCATGATGGAAAGATGCTGATCTGAATGAGACCTACAAAAGATTCAAAGCTTTGCAGAAGTTAAACCTTGAAAAAATTCAAAACATCAGAAGTTTCTAAACCTACTGATCCTGCAAAGAAGCCAACATCAAAACCAACTGGCAAGAAACAAAAACAAATAGAGGAACAAGTCAATACTCAATTCAAGATGATTACACTAGAAAATGACACCATAATTGATGAAGACTGACCCTTAGAAGAAAAACCATTGATAATACAAGATATGGATCCTTCTACATATGCCTATCAGCTGAAACAAACAATCACTGATCCAAAGCAGACTAGGGTAATTACTGAGCAATATGTACCCATACCAAGTGAAGACCCTGATATTGCAAAATCTGAACACATCAGAAGATCCAACCTAATTATCTCTGAAATGAATGATCAACCTCAATCAGGACTATCTACAAACCAAGAGAAGAGCATTATACCTTACAAGAACAACTTTGATACTTCTCAAACTAAAATCATCAAATGGTCCTTTACCCACAAGTCAAATGCCATATGCCTGGAACGATAAGATACTTCATGCAAAATTTTGAAACACAAAAATGAACTTCACAGACTTTCAACAGAAGACTTACATTTCAACATATAGAACCAGAGCAGGGACCATTTCTTACTGTAACACAAGTCAGGGAACTCAAGATGTTAATGGTAAAAGAAATTTGGAGGATCCTTGACAGCAAACAAAGGGGATCTAAATAAAGATTAGATAAGGTTTTGGCTTCATCAATCCAGGGGGAGATTGTTGGGTCAGAGAGGATTGATAAACCATTTCAACCTTAGTTTAATATCGTCTCTGCAATTTTGTTAGTAGACAAAGTGCTGAAGACCAGAAGGGAAAGTTCTGAAGAAGAAAGAAGCAGAATGAAAGTGCTAAAGACTAAAGTCCTGAAGATGAACCAGACAAACATCTAAAGAACAACTTTGATGATTTAGGTGCTGTTTGTTTTTTCTGAGGCAAAAGGTCTGCAGTCTGCGGACCACATCTGCAGACTTCTGCAGAAGAAGAGGTGGACTAAAGGTCTGCAGTCTGCAAGAGGAAGATTGTTTGTTTTTAAACGTCCGCAGCATAACCCAAAACCATAACCATAATCCACCACAAATATTCCCCAAATCATAAACAAATAAACACACACATATAAACACCTAACATCATAATCATGTGTTTCTCTCTCACACAAATGGAGTAATATTGATCAACTCTTGTGTTCTATTTTTACTTACCTTGTTAAAGGTAAAGTGCTTTGTCTGGTCAACACCTTCACTTTTTACATATAAAACCGCACTGTTGTCTTATCTATTTTTACTTATCCATTCTTTTTTGTTACAACACAAATATCTTCCAACATAGCATTACCACTTTCTTCCATCTCATCCAATCTCAATCCTCAAATTCATGTAATCAGTTATCAATCAAACTCTGGATTAGTTTTTGAGGATATTATTAGGGTCAACGAACAATGCATTCGTTGCCTTCAATCAAATTATTATCACTCACTCCACCTAATTCCACCTCTTTTAATGTCACCTGTTCGTCTTCACGCACGTCATCATTGTTGTAATCGTAGCTATCAATCAGTTTCTTATTCGTTGTAATCCTGTTTTTACTCGATCAATCGAATTTATTGTTTGGTTTCACGACAATAGCAAGGTAGGGTGCGGCATGGAGGGAGGAGGATGAGGGTACGGTGGGGAGGAGGAGGTAGGGTGCGGCGGTGGTGGTAAGGGAGGAGGAGGTAGGGTGCAACGGTGGTGGTGGAGGGAGGAGGAGTTGGGAGGAGCAGATGATAAAATAGAATGGAGAAGAGGTTAGAGAAGATGTGAGAAGACATGGGTGCAAGTCTGCACCAAGAAGAGGCCAGGAAGAGCTTTTGGAGTGAAAGGTCTTCCAAAAAACAAACAGTATGCCCGCGTCTGCACGGCGCAGACAAAAGTGATCAGAAGCACTTCTGGGAGAAAAACAAACACCACCTTACTCATCAGAAGTTGTTTGCTCTTCAACAGTTCCAGTAGAAGCTTCCCACCGCCCTAAACTCCAGCAGTTTGTTATTATATTAGTATTTTTGTACAAGTTCCAATACTACAGCCTGTTGGAGTATTATAGTATTAGATTTATACTTCCCTTGTACATTTACCTTTGTGTATAAATAGATGGGTTCACTCCATCTATTACACATAGACATTGAGCACAAATTTCTACTTTCTAATATATGAGAATCATTTGAGTATTCACAACTGTTATATCATTTACTGCTTTGATTCTCATTTACACTTATGCTATTTTAGTTTACATATTGAGGGGGGAGCATTTACTGAATCTAAAAGTATACTATTAACTTAGAACAATTATTAATACTTCGTTGCATTTACTTTGAAACGTTAATTGTTCATAAAAACTGTGAAACTTAGATCTCTACATATCCAAAACCTACAATTATCATATAAGAATGATATAAGCAATGTTTTTAATTATAATGCCCCGAAAAATGCCATATTATTGGGGTAGCTATGTGTGTGTAAAATATGTGTAGTTGTTGGTACATCGGGTGTATTTATCCTATAACACGTAGGAATTATTTTTAAAAAACTAAGTTATATATGTATGTATTGTAGGTTATTATTATTATTATTATTATTATTATTATTATTATTATTATTATTATTATTATTATTATTATTATCATCATCATCTTTATTTTGTTTAAAACTATAGGGTTAAATAACCGGTTTGGTGTCCTTAAAAGGACACCGTGTTGGTAATGGATGTATTTGACAACCAAAGGCTTAGGAATTTTAGTGGCAGGCCCCACTATGAACAGGTTCGCCCGACATCATTAAATTTCACGTAGCATATGTAAAGAGTTATAGGACAAACTCGGATCTACATCATTATTTGTTATAGTTGTGTGTGTTTGTGTGTTTTTTGTTTTTACGAATGACACCATTGTTTCCTTATTTCCTTATGTGCAACACCATATTTTTAAATGCTTTACATAATTGAAAAGTTTATAGTTTTTTTTTAAAGGCTAATTTCATTCAACAAACAACACGGCCGGAAATCTCCAAGACGGAGACCCCGACACCCAACCAATACATTATGTTACATCAAAATCAAAAGACTGCCAATCCTTCCAACCCATTACACCCTTTTTATTTATACTAGTGAACCAAACGTAACCTATAGCTTTTATATCCGCAACCAAGTTCACCACCGAACGCTTGTTATCTTGGAAAATCTTTTCATTACGAGCCTTCCAAATCCTCCAACAAGTGACGATCATCATCCCATAAATTACCCTTTTTCTCTGCGCCGGCCAAGACGAATCAAATAGAATATCCTGCCTCGAGAAGAAGAAGAAAGGCAGCAACTTCATCCATCTCGAAATCGCGAACCAAACATTAGTCGCCACACCACACCCCGTAAAAAGATGATCTACCGTCTCGTCCTGATCCTCACATAGACTACACACCGTATTACCACAATCAATGTTCCGCTTTTGTAAGGCTTTCTTTGTAGGAAGTCTATCACGAAGCATCCTCCACATAAAGATGTTACACTTAATCGGGATCCACCTACACCATTTGAAAGAGGCATCCGCTAGAACATACCGATCACCATCTATCCACTTCTTCACCTCTTGAACAGCAAACTCTTTAGACGACCCATTATCCCAAAACCAAGAATCATCGCTAACCCCCAATCTCTGGCCGAACAAGAGCTCGCAACATTGAAACATCTGTTGAACTTCAGCGAATTCACTTGGAAGCCGCCTCCAATGCCAATTAAGCCACGGGCCATTCACACCTTCCACCAAGCGATCCCGAACTTTGCAAAACTTTTCCCCCTCCAAACGAAAAAGATCTGGAAAAAGGCGCTTTAACGGAACATTAGCAATCCAAGGATC
The DNA here is from genome assembly GCA_032199755.1 of Ambrosia artemisiifolia. Lineage (NCBI taxonomy): Eukaryota > Viridiplantae > Streptophyta > Magnoliopsida > Asterales > Asteraceae > Ambrosia > Ambrosia artemisiifolia. The sequence goes on from CM063525.1 coordinate 221,404, forward strand.
AATCCAAAATAAGATTTCCGCACCATTCCCAACCCTACCCCTTATAACATCACTGCTGCTTCGGTCTCCCACTTTAAAACGAAAGCCGCTTTTGACAATATTCACCTAAGTACCATTGTAGCGATCGTTATGAGGATAAGTATCCCATCTTCTTAGAGAACCATGAATCGTGTGAACAACACGACGCCATAGAGCATCACCTTCATGTCTATACCTCCAAAGCCATTTAACCAAGAACGCTCTATTACAATCGCCCAACTTCCGAATGCCCAAACCTCCATATTTTATCGGTTTAGACACGTCCTCCCATCTCACCCAATGGAGTTTTCTACCATCATTGTTACCTCCCCAAAGGAACTTCTTGATTAACCCTTCCAATGTATTAATGACGCTAATAGGAGCAACAAAAAGAGAAAAATAATACGAAGGCAAACTAACCAGAACTGACTTTATCAAAGTCAATCTACCTCCAATCGACAAAGTCTTGGACTTCCATTGCGTCAGTCTTTTCTTAACTATATTTATAACCGGCTCCCAGCTAAGAATACGATTCATATTGGATCCAACCTTTATCCCAAGATACAAGAAAGGAGTGGCTCCCGATTGGCATCCCAACTCGGCGGCCTTCAAGCCCACTTCTTTTATACCTTTGCCCACCCCATATAACGTCGACTTCTGAATATTAATCTTTAATCCGGAACACATATGGAAAATACGAAGAATACGTCTTAAACAAACCAGATTACTATCAGACCACTCCCCCATAACCATAGCATCATCAGCGTATAATAAATGAGAGAGCACCAAACCACCATTTTCGAACCCAACCCCCCTGAATTCACCCACGTCACATGCCTTCTTAATTAAACCCGAAAAAGCCTCCATCACCATAATAAACAAAAATGGTGAAAGCGGGTCACCCTGACGAATACCCTTCTCACAATTAAACTCATAAGTCGGGGAGCCGTTCACCAGAACAGAAGAACGGGCCGACTTAAGAATACCATCTATCCACATACACCACATCTCTGGAAAACCCATCTGTCTCATGACCGATATCAGAAAAGCCCAATTCACATTATCGTAGGCTTTAGCAAAATCAATTTTAAACAAAAATAACTCTCCTCCCGATTTTCTCGACCAAGATAAAACTTCACTAATCACAAGGGGACTATCCAGAATATACCTGCCCGCCATGAAAGCCGATTGAGTCTCGTTAATTATAGAATCCATAACTGACTTCAACCTGTTTGCCAAGATCTTCGATATGACTTTACTGGTCACACCGATCAAATTAATGGGGCGATACTCCTCTAACCTCACCGGATCTTTAACTTTGGGAATCAGCGTAATGAACGATGAAGAAACACCACGGCTAAAGTTACCTGTAGCCGCAAAATTCTGCACAATATTCATAAAATCCGAAGAGAATAGATCCCAATACCTTTTAATAAACCGGAAATTGAAGCCATCAGGGCCAGGCGCTTTATCACTTCCACATTGAAAAACGGCATCCTTTACTTCTTTTTCTAAAAATGGCCGAGAGATCTCCATAACCTGCGTAGGACTAAGCGACTTCAAATCATAACACCGAAGCTTTGGCCGATTCGGGAGCTCTTCAACAAATTTATCTTTATAAAACCGAAGGACCTGTTGCTTTATCACACTCGGTTCATGTACCCAAACCCCATCGCGTTCCAACCCAAGAATAGCGTTAGACACTCTTCTGTTATTTATTGACCCGTGAAAAAATCTCGAGTTCTCGTCCCCCTCCCTAGCCCAATTCACTCTAGACTTTTGTTTCAAGTCTTTAACCTTATATAACTCCATTTGTTTTATCCGTTTTTTTGCCTCCTCCAAAACCCAAACTTCTTCTTCCAAGAGATCTCTATCTTCCATGGCTAGTTCCAACTCCTTGACCTCCTTACTAAGAAGATCCAATTCCACCATTTCATTAGCATAAACCTCTTTCTTCCATACGAGAATTCTAGCTCTCAAGATGCGGAATTTTTGTAAAAGAACCACATCCGGAGGGCCATTGCCATTAAAACTCTCTAACGCACCCTTAACCACCTCATCAAAACCTTCCCGATCCATCCAAGAGTTGAAAAACTTAAAAGGTTTTGCGCCAAAATTACACGTGCCAATCTTCAAGAGCAGCGGAAAGTGGTCCGACCCATCACGATCAAGGACTCGGTAAACCGCATTCGGCCATTTATTAAAAAACTCCCAATCAACGAAAACTCTATCAATCCTACTCAGCTTATTGTTAGCTAAATAGGTGAATTTCTGACCTTTTAAACCAAACTCATGTAATTCAGCATCCTCCAGGAACTCATTAAACGCCAAAGAATCAACCGCATCAAAGTTGGAGTTTCGACGTTCTTCCCGATCACGCACACTATTAAAGTCCCCGGCCACAATCCATAAACCATCCCCACTAGCCTTCAACGATTTCACTAAATCCCACACCCTCCTCTTGTCCACTAGTTTTTGGGGACAATACACATTAACAATTGTCACTTTGGAACCATCGCTTTTAACATGCCCCGACACAAGAAGAACATTTCTATCTTTGAAAACCGTCTCTTTAACAAACACTTTCGGGTTCCAAATGGTAATCAACCCCCCTGACCTACCCGTAGCATCCACACACTCAACCTCAAAGGACCCCGGACCCCATAAATTACCAATATCAAAAGAATCCAAAGACTCGTATTGCGACTCTTGAATCAGAATCGCACCCACTTCGTTATCTGTTTTCAACTTTCTACACCAAACCCATTTACCTCCCTGCCCAATCCCTCTAATATTCCAAGACATAATATTCATTGATTCACCTGTTGAAACCCTTCTTCCAAGACCTCCTTATTCACCAAAGCTTCAAAATTATCAAATTTCTCAACACCAAGAACACTAGCCAATCTAACAGTTTCGTTGACTTCATTGCAAAACACTGTTGGTTCCGTCACAATTTGCTCGCTAACATTACCTTCTACATCTTGAGCAGCCGCTGCATTAGAATCACTCCCCGAACAAGTATTCCCGTTACCATTGATGGCATAAATGAACCTGTCGATGTCGAATAAGTCTTCTCCTTCTCTAGCTCGTTTTTTAGGCCTTTCCTGCCCGGTTGGAGATGGTGATTTTTGAGCCCGCGCTTTCTTACGATAACCTCTACTCTTTTTACCCCTAGCATTCATAACATCATTATCAATACCTACTGGTTCCGAATTTTCCACCTCTAACACGACATCCTGTTGGTCCTCTTGAACGATATTCCTTGAATCCTCATTTCCTTCACCTTCTACAGTAGCAGTTTCCTTTTCAACCGGGTTCACCTCTGTCCCTTCATCTATACTCAGCTCCACATGCATAACCGAATCAGGCATTACCTCATCATGTGTACTGTTGGGCTCCGAATCGGCGTACCTCGAACAATCATTAATACACTCCGGGACCCATTCACCCAACTCCTCCTCAACCAACACCGAGTACTTCTCATTAATCCACTTTACACAAACCAACTCGTTAACCCTATACCCCGTTGATCGAATTACTCCCACCAAAGCATAAGAAAGATCAACTGTGGCTTCGTCGCACTCCGGAAGTTGAACGACCTCACCAAAGTTACCCGCAATGCTTTGGAAAACACCTTCATCATAAAGCTTTAACGGAAGGCCATAAATTCTAAGCCATGCAATACGTTCTCTTCCTACGTCTTGCCCCTCCCATCTTTCTAACGAGTCATAACAAACTCTCCAAACAGCCATGGCCTCAACAAAAGCTTCCATACATACCTTTGAATCAAACGTTAACACAACCCAAAGACCTCCCAAGTAGCGAATCCCAACCTTTGTGTGACCTAGCAAATCCAACCACACATGTAACTTGGACAATTTCTTCAAATCCGAGACTCTCCCTACGGCACCACATCCATCCCATAACAGTCCTCCCGTTCCTGTAGCCTGAACCACAACATCCAAAGTAGTATTCGGCAGCTCAATATTAAGCAGTGTATCCCTGAATGATCGTCCATCCCCTTTAGAACTCCCCACATTACCATCCTCCTTCACAATATCCTCCTTCGTATTCCCCAAACCCTGTTCCTTTTCCTGTGGTTTGTTCGCCATTGGTTTCCATTGTTTTTCCCCCTTCCTTACCACTTTCTCTCCATCAACAAAACGAGCAAAAACCACAAACAGTTTATAAGAGCCTATCCATACATCCTTCATCGAATTCTCTAACTCAACCGGCTCCTTAACATTATCAAAAGACACAAAGCCGAATCTTTTACCAAGCTTATCAAACTTACGAGCTATATAAGTACCTTTGATCTTGCCAAAACCTTTAAACACAGCAACCAGATCCGAAGACGAACACCCATTCGGAAGATTCGATACAAAGAACTTGGTCACGTTTTCTTCTTTCTGAGCCGTCTTGTCACGTTGTTCCGATCTTCTGCCTTTACGTACCGGTGCATCATACCATGTATCAACCTTGTACCGTTCCCTACCCGCCATGCTAACGTAAATCACTAGCCTTTCCAATCTAACGTACAATCATTAAATCGACTCCTAAACCATAGAAACCCCAACGCCTTTACGTCAGAAACAATGTGCACCACATTCGAATTAATACTAGCAAAAACCTTCTCATTTCGAGCTTCCCATATACGCCAAGCCGTCAAAATAAACACTCCGTATACTATTTCTTTTTTTATCTTGGAGCTATTCATGTTATCCACATACTTTTGAATATCATCAGTCGAAAACAAAAGGAAGGAAGGTAACCTGCACCACGAGGCTACACCTATCCGTAATCCTGCAAGCCATAAAAATATGATCCGTGTTTTCGACTATTTCGCCACATTAGTAACAACCCCCATCACCGACCCTAATATTCGTCCTCTTAAGAGCTTCCAAAGTCGGAATCCGATCCATACTAGCCCGCCACCAAAAGATGTTACACTTATGTGGGATCCACTTACACCAATTACGGACACTCCCATTGTCTCTAAGGTCCTCCTCGTTCATCCAAGTCCTAGATTCTTTAATTGAATAATAAACATTATTACCTTTGTTCCAAATCCAATGATCACGTCTAGCATTAAGTCGAAAACCATGAAGCATCCGATGGCATTCAACTAGCTCTTTTACCTCGACCTCCGAACTCGAGTACTTCTTCCAGCTCCACGCGATAACATCCGAGCCACTTTGGAAACCAATTCTTTCAGAAACCAAACACCATTTAACTTTTTAACCTAATAACGATTATACGCCCATGTCTAACTAGGATTGTTAAATAGATTAATGTAAATTAAGTAAAAAAGCTGCATGCTTTTATAGGAGGTATATTGTATACAAAGAAAGAATTGAGAATTGACCAATCACGAGGAAGGAACGAGGGTCGAGATCAGGTTTGATCATAAACATTCAACATTAAGCAAGATAGTAATTGGTCACTGCTTCCGTGCTCTCCTTCGACTAGCGGCTGCTGGAAATTTATCGTTAAAACTGGTGAGAAGAACCTTTGTAATGGAAAACCACTAAATAGATACTTTGTGGGAACAGTGGGCGATGGCAAGAACTTCCATTTCTGGGTGGACGCTTGGCTATATAATGAACCACTTCGCAATTTATACCCTCATCTGTATAGGATTGAAAAGAATAAGTGGGCCCTGATTTCTGAAAGAATACAGATGATTGAAGGCCGTAAAAATCTGCGTTGGGACTGGTCTGCAGCTCCTGATTCGCCTCAACAGATAACCAAACTGTTTAACTTGTTATCTGACATACATGACTTCGAATGGAAAGGAGGCGCTGATAAATGGGAGTGGTCCACTGCACATGATGGGTTGTTCTCGGTGAACAAGGCAAAAAATCAGATGTCGAATGATTCTGCAGATCCTAATCGGTGGAACATGAGTTGGACGGGATGGGTTCCTCTAAAGTGTAAAATCAAGGCATGGAGAGCCATTCTCAACTGGCTTCTGACAAAGATGGAGTTAGTTAAACGGGGCGTCCCTATTCAGAAAACACGTGCACGTTTTGTAATGAGGACGAAGAGACGACACTTCACCTTTTCACCGGATGTTTATCCACAGCAGAGATTTGGTCGAGGGTGCAGGCTTGGTGTAGGCTGGCTCCTATGATCGTGTTTGATGTCGCCGATCTCCTGAAGATAGTAGAGCTGCAAAAATCTTCGAGTCAAGCTGCATACGTTTTGACAGGAATTATTATCACCACCATGTGGGCGATTTGGAACGAAAGGAACAATAGGAACTTCCATAGAAAACATCAAAGACCGATTGAAGTCGTGGAGAGTATAAAGACTACTTCTTATCTTTGGATACGCAATAGAGCTAAAATGAAAGATGTAGATTGGAATATTTGGTGTATTTCTCCTTTAAATGTTTTGTAATGTCGTTTTTTGTTGCCCATGATTCCTCGCTTTGAGGACTTATTGTGGCGGTTTTGAATGAAGTTCACTTTTCAAAAAAAAAAAAAAAAAAAGCAAGATAGCAAATCCATTAGTTCTTTTTCCGATCAATTATTAAATTTGAAATAAAGTTAGTTAGTCTTTAATATTTAAATTTGAAATCAGACATGAATACTCATTTTTTGTCAATCAAAGTTATGTGATTTTATAGTTGCCTTTTGAATACCTTGTTCAAGTTGAAATTAGTTAATCAAATGCGCAATTCATTGTTTGTTTGTGTGATTGTTATTTGTTACTTTGTTACATTCTAGACTCCTACACTTGATCATTTGATTACCGATTTTAATGAAAGTATGGTATCTTAGGGTGGTGGGTCTGGTCATTTTAGGTACCATAACAACTTTTAAGGGGGGACAGGGCGCATCAGAATTGGGCACGAGTACCTCACTACCAGCACAGTAACACCGCCGCCACACGTGCTGGTAGGGTTTTCGTGAAACGTTTTCTGGTTCTTTCTAACGGGCTGGACGGCTGGTACTTTGTATATTAATTGCAACAGTCGATTTTTTATTGTTTTTAATTCTTTTTTTTTTTGACCGTTGAATTTGTGAATTTTAGTAATTGTTCAAACGGTCATATTTTGTGACCGTTTTTATCAAAGGTATACAAATAAAAACACAATGCGATCCCACGGTTTAGTAACAAAAATATAGAAATCATATCCACACTTCTAAAAAAATGAGTGACATTGACGTAGAAGTTATCATTCCCCCGCTCTAAGTGCACCCGATTTTACACTCAGGCGATAGTGGCCTTGAGTTTCTCATGGACCTTGCAAAGCGGGCTGTAGAGGAAGACACAGCAACATCTAAAAAAAGATACGTGCCACGTGATCACGAGGGAGGCAATGCCTCGGTTAATAAATGACTATTTTGCTGAAGTACCAAAATACACCGACGCACAGTTTAAACAAAGGTATCGCATGTCGAGACGTCTATTTCTAAGTATTGTAGCAGATGTTGAAGCAAACTTCGAATAGTTCAGAGAGAGCATGGACGGTCGGTTTAGAAAGATTTTTACGCCCATGCTAAAAGTATCTTCAGCAGTGAAAGGTGGTTAAAGCCCTTAACAGCATTGATTTTTTTGGGATAAGGATTTTCGCTAAAATAGCTAGGTTTAGTAAGGAGGATAGCAAAGCTCGGAGTGATAACAATCGTTGGGACCCTGCTCAAAAGAAGTCTGCACCTGTTGTGCCGAATGTTAAGTTGCCTTCTCTAGCAAATAAGACAGTGGAGGTGCCCGGCCCAGGGTACAATGTGTCCTTTAGACAAGCTTTAACCGGTTGCAACGAGGCTAGTTACAGTGGAGGGGTGAAGAAGATCTTCTTGGATGACAAGGTAGATGGCCTCAAACATTCTTGGGTTGGCAGATCAGTGGTGGGAGAAACTAAGAATTATTTTAGACTATGCAAACTACTTGACGGTCTTAAGGATATCAAAAATATGAAGATGGAGGTTAGGTATCTTGGAGGCCTGAAAGTGCTCATCACGTTGACTGCCCCGGAAAAGGTCTCGGAGTTCATGAGCATGAAGGAGGTGTGGTGCCAATGGTTGTCATCGGCACTTGTGTGGACTGGTCAGGTGGTGGAATTCGAGAGATTAACCTGGATCAAAATTACTGGTATCCCTCTTATTCTGTCTTCGGCTGCGAATATTGAAAGAATCCTATGGGGAGATTTTGAAAGAGGCTGAAACCGGTGTTGCTTTAACGGACTTGTCTGGGGCTTATGTTGGGATAATCACAAATTATGGAAATAAAATTGAGGAAGAAATCACTGTCTCATGGTGTGGTGAATCATTTACTTGTTGGGTCTCTGAAGGTGCCGGTAGATGGCTGCCGAATTTTATCGGGGAGGAGGTTACAGTTGTGGGGGCTGATGTGGTACCTGCAGTTGGGGTGCCGGTGGTGTCGTCGGATGGGCCTGAGGTTATCGCTGACAACAGGGAGCCGATGGACACTACGGAAGAGGTGGTTGCCAATTCGATAGGGGGATCGGACGACATGGTGGCTCCTCAGGTTGAGTTATCGGAGGATGTGGTTCTCCCGGCGTCGTTTGAAGGCCGGTCAGTTGTGGCGGACGGTGGGGCGTCTACGGCGGCAGTGGAGGAGGCAACGGAAGGTGAGGGGTCGAGGGTGCATTGGGACAATGCAATTGACGGTTCAGCACACGTGCATGGGGAAACCTCTATGTTTGGAGTTAATGGGCACGTGTCTCGAGGCGACATAGTAAAAGAAGTTGTTCTCGTGGGGACAGTCATAAATTCTAATAGTATTAATAATAATAATAATAATAATAATAATAATAATAATAATAATAATAATAATAATAATAATAATAATAATAATAATAATAATAATAATAATAATAATAGTGAGGTGGTGGTGGGTCATGTGCCTTTTAAGGATAAGAATAATTCTAATGATAATAATCCTTACACCTCCTTGGTTATGGAACAATTATCTACCGAGGCGGTTGGCACTTGCCCCGAGCAGAATAATGATGAAACTCCAATTCCACCTATTATGGGGAAAAGGAGCAGAAATCTTAGGAGCCCGCCTTCTTTGGGGTCCACTCAAGCCCCACCTACTAGAGTTTGCTACGGTGATTCCTCTCCGGGTTCAAAATCTAATGATTTAAACCCCATAGGAATTTTGCCAGTAGAGTCTGGGGCGGAAGATGTTCGGTTACATGACATCTAGGTGCAACCGGATGTGGCGCCGGGGGCACATCCTCATATTGGACTCACCGCGTCAATTGGGGGAAGTGGGGAACAACCTTCAAGTGGGGAGAGCGCAACTGTAGGAAGCCGTTTTAATCAACAAAAACTCGGCCCAATCTTTTGTTTTGGGTCAAGGGAGAAGATGGAGCAGATAATTAATGAAACTATAAACGGCCAAAATCATTTGCTCGGATCATCGGAGAATTTAGGCCTACGAAGGGTGACTATTAGTAAAAAATGGTCTAGGTGTATAAGAAATTCAGGCCAGCAAGACCAAGCTTCGGCGGAGAATGGTGGGGTGAATAACAACACTAGGAACGTGGGAGACAAAGCAGGAAGATGAAGGTGTTGTACCCGGTGATGTGCTTTGTGGAGTGGGTGAAACTAGTCATATTTGATGACATGGGGTAGAAAGTCTTTTGTATCGATGTCTATAGGGTTGTTTTAGGGTGTGTTACATTGTGTTAGTATCTTGCTTTTACAATGTAATGTATTCTTTGGGTATGAATGAAAGTAATTTGCATGCCGTTAAAAAAAAAGATAATTCACATTAACCCCCAATCTTAAACACCTAAATGCATGCAAAGAGAAACTAAATTCCAGACACTCAAACGTCAAACGTCAAACCATGCCAAATTCCCATCAATACAAGCGCCATAAAATTAGTGGATTATGTTTTAATTGTTATGGCCAAATATTTGCTGTTTCCCAAGGACTTTATAATTAGGAATCACACGGGAAACAAAAAAAAAAAAGAGAATAGCAAACCTCGAACCCACAATCTTCTCACTAACATATAAGGGAAATTACCAATACATCAGCTTTCATCTTGATATAATGGTGTCCAATTTATTATTTTTATGGGGTCCTTACAAAAATTGATATACCGGCTCTACTACATTTTTAAAAAAGATTGGTGTCCGCGGACCCCGACCCACTATACGTGGGTCCGGCCCTGGGGCTGGTACTTTGTATATTAATTGCAACAGTCGATTTTTTATTGTTTTTAATTCTTTTTTTTTGACCGTTAGAATCGATTTTTTATTGTTTTTAATTCTTTTTTTTTTGACCGTTAGAATTTGTGAATTTTAGTAATTGTTCAAACGGTCATATTTTGTGACCGTTTTTATCAAAGGTATACAAATAAAAACACAATGCAATCCCACGGTTTAGTAACAAAAATATAGAAATCATATCCACACTTCTAAAAAACTGAGTGACATTGACGTAGAAGTTATCATTCCCCCGCTCGAAGTGCACCCGATTTTACACTCAGGCGATAGTAGCCTTGAGTTTCTCATGGACCTTGCAAAGCGGGCTGTAGAGGAAGACACAGCAACATCTAAAAAAAGATACGTGCCACGTGATCACGAGGGAGGCAATGCCTCGGTTAATAAATGACTATTTTGCTGAAGTACCAAAATACACCGACGCACAGTATAAACAAAGGTATCGCATGTCGAGACGTCTATTTCTAAGTATTGTAGCAGATGTTGAAGCAAACTTCGAATAGTTCAGAGAGAGCATGGACGGTCGGTTTAGAAAGAGTTTTACGCCCATGCTAAAAGTATATTCAGCAGTGAAACAACTCGCAGCCGTTAATCCTCCAGACGAATACGATGAGTATTTATGTATGTCAGAGAGGACGTCGCACGAATGTTTATAATTTTTTTGCAATGCCGTCATTAAGTTATACGGGGTGCGTTTTTACGAAGACCAACAAGCCACGACATTGCATGTTTGTAGGAAGCACACGAAGAAAGACATCACCTTCCTGTCATGATATAGCATTGACTACACTCATTTAGTATGGCGGTCAGGTCCTAGGGAATTACGAGGACAATATATGCGATCACCAATAGCCAACAATCATGTTAGAAGCGGTTGCTTCGCAAGATCTGTGGTTTTGGCATGGATTTTTTGGTCCCCCCGGTTCACTCAACAACATAAATGTCCTCCATTAATCCCCAATTTTTCTTACCCAACGAAACGGAACGGCGCCACAGTGTCCATTTACTTTAAATGGTCACTTATATAAACGTGGATATTATCTTACCGATGACATCTAACCAACCTGGTCAACTTTTGTGAAAGCATTTCGATATCCGACTGACCCTAAGGAAAATAAATCCGTTAAGGCGCAAGATTCGGCAAGCTAGGATGTTGAGCAAGCTTTCGGATTATTAAAGGGAAAATGGGGAATTACTGCACGACCCTTGAGGCCGACAACCGTTGCTAGGTGTAGCATCATCGTCTATACGTGCATGATATTGCACAACATGATAATTAAAGACGAGGGGTGTGCGATATCACCGGTCCACATACGCGGTCCCCCAATCCAATCGTTCTTCGACGACCAAACACTTGCAGAGTTGACCGACTCCGATACACATTTCCGACTTTGAAATGATCTCATGCAACATCTAGACGAAGTTGATCCACCGCACCTCGAAGCGGAGGCCTCCGAATAGTTTTTTTAGTTTATTTTTATTTTACTTTTAATATTGTAAGTTTATTTAATTGGTTTAATTAATGTTTCTAAAAACAAACTAAAAAATAAAGATTTCAGTGAAGTGAATCAGTTAAGAGGGTGTTTGGGATTGCGTTTTGAATCTGATTTTTAGATTATTGCATTTTGAAAACGTAGATAATCAGTTTTTAGTGTTTGGATTGCGTTTTCAAAACGCAGATACTCAGTTTTTTAGGCTACCAAAACGCAATAATCTATAAGCAGCTCCACCCCTGCTTTTCCAAAACGCATAATCTGTTTTGAATAATCATTCCCAAACACCCCCTAAGTGCTGCCTCTAAAAAGTGATTCAGTAAAGTAAATCAATGAAGTGATGTGGCAGTGCAGGATTGGTTAAAATAAGTTAAGCGAAAGATTGATTCTACAAGGGTCCCTTGAGTAGAGATGTACAAACCGGGTTTTTTTTTTCAAACCGAACCGGTTTTTCCTAAATCGGTTTTTCCTCAAACCGGTTTTTCCTCAAACCGATCCGGTTTCCAAACCGGTTTTTAGCACCGAAGAGAACCTGTGCTAGATACCAATCTGCACCAAGAGAATCACACCTAATTGCAGTCAAAAGAATCTTCAGATAGATATCTGAAAGGAACTCCTACTTTAGGAATTTGGTATCCTGCTTCAAGCAATACCAAGTTAACTGCTTTTTCAGATAGTGACTATGCAGGCTGCAAAATGTCAAGAAAATCAACATCTGGTGGTTGTCAATTCTTAGGAAACTGTCTGGTGTCCTGGCAATCAAAGAAACAAACATCTGTGGCAACTTCAACAGCTGAAGCTGACTACATTGCTGCTGCAAGCTGTACTTCACAGATACAATGGCTCCAATATCAACTGCTTGATTATGGAATCAAAGAGACCAAGACCCCACTTTTAGTAGACAGCAAATCTGCCATTAGCATCATTCAAAATCCTGTTCAGTTTTCAAAGACTAAACACATTGAAATCAGGTATCATTTCATAAGAGATTGCTATGAGAAAGGCAAGATTGAGGTGAAGCATGTCACAACAGCTAATCAAATAGCTGACATTTTCACCAAACCCCTTGATTCAACAACTTTTCAGAGGTTAGTATCCATGCTTGGGATGTTAAACTTAGAAGAAAGTCTGTAAGTGTTTCACTTCTTAGTTCTGCACATATTTTATTTTCACTTACACACTTATCTGTCACAAAACCTCTGAAGACCAAAAATTTGAGAAAGAGAAAGTACTGATGAACAATTTTTGAAAACTACTGATAAACATCAAAAATGGGATATTTTCAAAATGGATATAACTACTGCTGAAGAGATGACTAAAACCACTGATGAAGAAACCTTCTTCATCAGCAGTTTGACTAAAAAGGGTAAAACAGACTTTTCACTCATCAGAAGTTTGACCTAGTCGGTTAAAAACTTCTGATAAATACCCTTTTCAAACACTTATCCATTCAAAAAGCAAAATTCCCTCTCTCTCTCTCTCTCAAATCAAAAGCAAAACCCCTTCTCTAAACCTAAAAATTACTGTTCGATCAAAAACAACCATGGCTCTCGTGTTAAAACAGGGACACAATCAAAGAGGCTACTTTGTTAAAGATGAAGCCTGGTCCCAGTATGATGAGATGATTGATCTCATCATGAAATCCCAATATTATGAAGCTTTCACCATTGATCCACCCATTCACGAAGAAACTCTCAATGAGTTCTGGGCTAATTCAGAGACGGTGAAGGTAAATAATGAAGTGATCTCCCTCAAATCATCCATAAAAGGGAAACTGATGGCCATCTCACCAGAAACACTAAGCATCAGGCTTGGTTTGAAGGATTCTGAGGCACCAGAACATATTCCAAACTCAGACATCCATCTAACCATGACAGAGTGTGGTTATCAAGGTACTTTGGCACAAGCAACAGTTTATAAGAAATATTTTGACCCACAATATAAACTGTTATTTCATTATATTATTATGTGTCTAAGTCCAAAAACTGGGTCAATAGATCAGATGCTTTCTACTTTTCAACCTATTTTTCATTCCATCATAAATGAAACACCTTTTAAGGCATCAAAATTATTTTTCAATGAACTGGTTTTGCATCATGAAAATGATAAAAAGAAATTTTTGTTGTATCCAAGATTTGTTATGCAATGCATAATAAAGGAGCTTGGAGAGGGAGTACTTGAGGGTGAAGTAACTACTTTAAACCCATTAACTTCTCAAGTATTCTCTAGGCACAACAAACCAGCACTTGTGCTAGAAGATGAACAAGGGGAAGAACAACCCATCCCCAAGAAACCCACATCTTCCAAACCCAAAAAGAAAACCAAAAAGCCTAAACAACAAAAACCAAAACAAACCACATCACTGAAAAAGACAATTCAGGAAGTGGAGAAACCTGAAACTACTGATGTGCAATCTGCACTTGATAAGGAAGTGGCTGAAACATCCTCTCAGCACACTCCTTCTCCACCAACCAAAAGAAAACCTGTCACAGTTATTTTTCAAAGAAAAAGATTTAAGAAACCAATAACTATTGACCCTGCTTTTGAAACTGCTGAAACCAACCCTGAACCCATCCAAACTCCTGAACACCAACCCCCCACAACTACTGAACCTGAACCTTCCCACACAACAATAGAAATTGCCCAACTTCTCTCAGGACTAAAAGGAACCCATTCATCACATGTCACTCCCTCAGCAACACATCAAATTGGGGAGATGCCTTCAGAAGTTGACATGAATGTGGATCCTATTAGCCCAACCCAGAGAGATGAGGATGAACAAGAGTTTATAAGCCCAAACTTACAAACTCTTGACACTTTTGAGGCTGCTACTACTCACTTATCACCCAGTGGTGAACCTGAGGACAGTAGTAACATAGCTAAGACCTCAAACTTGGCAACTACTGATGAAGGCCTAAGGCCAGAAGTAGGAAAACCTCAGTACCAAGACAAAGAGGTTCATGAGACTACTAGTTTGGGTCTAGCTCATGATGTAACTGATCCTGCCCTCTCTGAGGACACTATCAGGGATTCAGATGATTCCATTAACTTGGTTGATGAATCAAACATTCCACAGAAAGAATTGACGGTTGATATTGAAGGTCCTGCATCTAAGGTATCCAAGCTCAAGAAGCTGGTCACCAAAGATCAGGTTAAAGACCACTTAACCCAAAGTTCCCCAAAAGTGGCATCTTCAGAGCAATCTGAGGATCACCCAAAAAGCACCCCTTCATCAAAACAACCTACCCAATTCCCTGGGCTCACAAGCATAGACTTGAACCAACTATGCAGCCCAGATGGTCCCCTGTACCAGGCACTCAAACAAATCATAACTGATCAACTCAAACCCTTCACAACTGCTTGGGAGTTAAAAGCTAACAATCAGTTTGGGTTGATCAACTCGAGACTTGCTGAGTTGAACAAGAAAATGGATCAAACACAAGATCAACTGGCAAGGTTGTCTGCTGCAACTTCTCACTCTATTAGGCTTCCAGAAGTGGATGAAGCCAAAAAGGGGGAGAAGATTAAGGAACCAACTACTGAAGTTGCTACACAAAGACAAACTCCTGATCCTGAAGCTGATATGCCAAAACAAAGACCAGGAAAAGAAGTAGCACAAGAGTTCAGATTATCTAAGGCACAAGAGAAAACTGCTGAAGAGACTTATCAAACTACTGAAGACAATCCTTCAGAAGTTGTGAAGACTGACAAACCATCAGCAGTTTCATCTCCTAAAACAACATCAGAAGTTTCTAAGGCACCAGAAAGAGAACCTGCTCCCATTCCTTTGCCCACAACAACTTCAACAACTGTTTTAAACCCTACTCCTAAAACAAACCCTTTATGAGGCTTACAAGAAATTTAAGGCCAAGAAAGCTGCAGAGCCAGAGAGATTTGAAACTCCAGAAGTCCAAACAACTTCTATTGTAAGGAGATCATCGGGTGCATTAAGGAAGCCAGCCACCAAGAGAAAAGCAGAGGGTGAACCCATTGTCAAGACTGACTTCAAGATGATACTCTTAGAAGGAGATCAGTTGGTACATGGTGATTTTGATGTTGAAGAGAAACCCCTCTTAACACAATTCAGAGACAAGGCTACTTATGCTTATCAGTTACAACAATCCATTCAAGAGAAGACACATACAAGGGTTGTTACAGAGCATCACCTTCCCAACATGCCTATTCAAGGTAGTGCTGAACTTCAAGGTAGTCAAGAATCTCACCTGAGAGTCACTGAAATAGAAGACATTCCTCAATCAGGTCAACCTAAGGAAACAGGCTTGGTTTCCTATGCCTCTGACTTTGACAGGTCAAAGGTAAATATTATCAAGTGGTCCTTTACTGAATCCAACTCAGTACTTGTGACCAGGAGAGACCGTTCAAGTAAGGTCTACAAAAACTCAAAGGAGTTGAGTGTTTTATCGTCCAAAGACCTTCTTACCATACAGCATCTAACACCTGAACTTGGTCCTCTCACTGAGCAACAAAGATGTACTCTTACTACCCGGATGACAGCAGAGATCTGGAGGATACTAGAAGAGAGAAAAGGACAACAATAAAGAATGGATAAGGTTTTGGCTTTATCAATCCAGGGGGAGATTGTTGGGACAAAGAGGATTGACGAAACCACCTTTTGATAACCTTAGTCTAATTCATATCTGCCTAAGTATAGAACTGCTGAAGAACAAAAGAAGAAGTGCTGAAGAACAAACACCAAAGTACTGAAGAGTAAACTCATCAGAAGTTCTGAAGTCTAACCAGACATTTCACTGAAGAACTGCTGAAGACAAACTGCTCATCAGCAGTTTGTCACTCATCAGCACTTTGCATCAGAAGCTTCTAACCGACTGAAGATCAGCAGTTTCCTTATTATATTGTTTTGTTAAAGTCTAGATTTCAAGTTTCAATGTACAGGCTGTTGTAAGCTTATCTTAGTATAATATCTTTGTTAAATATCTTAGATTACTTTAGACAACAGTTTAGTACATTAGTCTATAAATAGATGAGTTTGTTCATCTATTTTAGATATGTGATTTTGTGTAATATCTTTAATCTTAAATTGAAATCCTTCGGGCTTTAAACTTATAATTCCATTTCACATCTGAGAAACATAAATTGCTCTTACTGCTTTATACTTAAACTGTTTATTGTTTCTCATTTATTATTCAGTCAAGGGGGAGTAATAACTCCTCATCAAAGTGATCTTTTAGACCTTTGAACACTTGTAATTCCGCTGCTTAATAACTCATACATAAATCTGATAACACATAAGTGTTCATAAACTAAGCCACTGATCCAACAAATGGGACGGGTATGGGATGAGATTTTATAACCGGGTATGGGTATGGTATTAGCCAAACCCGACCCGTTGCCATCCCTACTGGCAATTCAGCGCAAGCCCAATATGTTGTTGGATATCAACTTTTAATGGAATGGGCCGGGTTTCAAAATAGCACAGGAAAAGACCCTAATGGTAATCAGATGTGGACCTGGGAGCCTGGAATCTCATTACAGGCCCAAAACAAAAATATTGAAAAGGTAGAAGTGGGCCGGACCGTAACTTGTAATATCCATTGGGTTGACTTCTGTGAGGTAATTATTTCTTTCTGGGCTAGATGGATTGGGTTGGTTTCTACATGGGCCGAGTATAAGGGTGGGGGGGTTAACCATAGGTGCTACTGGGAAAAGCCGATATAATATGTGACCGCTACTTTAGTATTTGTGCACATGGGCTTGGATCTAATAATGCCATAGTAATTATGGAAGTTGGAAAAGATTGTGGGTCCGGTACCGCTTTATGTGTAACTAACGTTAATAATAGTGGTCTTGAAATGAAGTTTTTTATCCTAATGGTGCCACTATATTGGTGGAGGTTTTTAAAGGCCATGGGATTTTTCCTCTATGATTTGGATTTGAGTCACTATGAATGGGTTTGTTATGTTGTGAGGGACGCAAACAAGTTTATAAAGGAAAGCTTTGAAGGACGGACTGAAGACAGATCATGGGCTTTGATTAGGATCACGGTATATAGACATTGGCGGGAAACAAGAAATATTAAAGCTAGCTACTATGGACAAAGATGCAAGACAAGAAGATAAAGAATGGTCGTCGGGAAGCTTTAGTTATTTTTATTGTGATGTATTTTTACTTTCGTTATTTTCTTTTAGCATTAGATAGGCGGATTGGTATCTGTTTGTTTTACTTTTGGACCTCGGGGATCACATAATTATGTGTTTTGGCCCCTTTTTCAGGCTTTGCTGTTTTCTAGTCTGGCGGTTTGGTCCGGGCTAGCAGCTTAGTCTTTTTTGTACTTTTTCTTTTAGTTTATAGATTTGCCTGGGGTACCGTCCCCTTTCCCAAAAAAAAAAACCCTAAACCCTAAACCCTAAGTTTCTCTCATTTGCAATTTTTTGTGTGTGTTTTTCATGGTGTTTTCTCTCTAGCCTCCTTCTCCTCTTTCTCACGAAATTCATAATATTCGGCCACTCTATGTGATTTCGATCCTTAATCTTATATTCTCTTAATCATAATCCGGCCTAAAGTGATTCTAAATACCACGAATTTTATTGGTATGAGGAATTAGACTTGCTATCCGTATTTGATTGGTGTTTAATGATTCCTACGGCTGGAAAAGAGAATCGGATTCTGGATTGGAATGATGAATCTTGTTGATAACCCACAAGTTTCATGTCAATCGGCCTCTGCACTTGTTGATAACCCACAAGGTTTGAAGCTGTTACCCAATCGTATGATTGGTGTTAGACACCGAATATTATTCGTGAATAAAGAAAAGGAAAAGAGTATGGAGAAAAACTGCTCGCTGCCAACTTTGGTTGATTCTGGATTGATGTCGTGTACTTTACCACCCTTTAGAAATCTCTTGGGCCGATTTCTAGGATTGGACGGATTGGGTGTGTTTGGGACGAAGTATCACACATCATGAAGGATGAAACGATAGATTGGATGTGCAATCATCTTTGGATGATGTCAATCGACTGGGACTCCTTCGGGTTTTCAAGTTGTTACCCATGTTAATCTTTTAATGTGGTGCTAGACAGCCATGAAAACATATGTAATTTTGTAAATAGAGTGCTTCCGGTTCTTTGGTTTTCACTCATATATTACAGAATCGTGACATGTCGTGTTTGAATGTTTGACGTTTTTATACTCCATGTCGTTTCTGGGAGCAGAGAATGATGCTTGGTTCTGAATTGGTGAACAAGAATTCAAGGAAATACTCGTGCACGTTTCTTCGATCCCGGGACTGAAGACTATCGGCCTATATGGTATCACGTCAAATTCCAAGGTATGCTCATGTTTTAGACATATTCTTGGTTGGCTCGGGTAGAATTATAAGTGCTTATACGATTATCTTTGTTGAGTGACATTGGTTCATCATGGTGGTGTTGTACGGATTGAGTTTGGAGATGTATGTTGATGTTCGATTATTATTTTGGATGAAAACAATTACAGTTTTGATTTGAAGGCCTGTAACCGATGTGGTATTAGGCCAAACTCCAAGCTTAGCCATGTATTAGGCTATGGTTTTTGGTTAATCTTGATTGTGTTTAATCGTCCATACTTATCATGTTAGTCGATGAAGTTTGGATCCGGGTTGGGTTGAATGTTCATATGTTCTTCAAAGTGTTCTTGAGGATCATATCTTTTAATGGAAGATTAAAGAATGTTGGTTATTGTTTAGAGATTTAATCCGCTTAGGAGCTCCTTTGGGTACCGGGTCATGTTTGTGGTTCGGGTCCTCTTAATTTGCATTGATTTTCTTTATTTGGTTTCCTAAGTTGGTGCATTAAAGTATGGAAAGATAGTTATGAGGATTGAATGAATTTGCAAACATTTCGGTCGGGTATTTTCAAAAAAGAGTCGCTGACTTTGAGATTGTTTGTTTTGCATGGAATTCTCTGATTTGGAACTGGATTGTACCTAGTCATAACATATGTCCAGGTTCATTGTGAATCTGGCCTGCTTTGCGTCCAGATTCATTCCAACTTTGGGCTGGAATGTTTGGGCTAGGTGGATGGTTATGGAGGGCTTGAAACAATGTTTGTGGACTTGGATTGGTTCTATTGGGCTTACTACATACTGGGCTGTTACCACTTTGGGTTCCTAGGGCGGCTTTCACATGGGCCGATTGTGTTGATTTCACATAAAGTACCAGGTTTAATGTAAATGGGCTTATCTCTAATGGTCTTCAGTTTGGATTTTAATGTAGTGATGTCTGTTGGGCTGCATCCTAGTTCATGGATTATACATGGTATTTGGTTCATATTGGGCCGAACACTAGCTACTTGGATTGGATCACTCTCTGCGGCAACATGACTTTTGTTGTTGGGTTTATTTTAATTGGGCCTGCGTGCCTATGTTTGTTTCACATTTTGTTTGGGCCTGCATGCCCTCTAGTGTGTTTCACCATTTGGATTTGGGCCTGCGTGCCTAGTAGTATGTCTCATTTTAGTTTGGGCCTGCGTGCCCTCTAGTATGTTTCACTTGGTCTTCCCCCCTCCATGGTAAAACGCCCAGGAGGGGGGGGGGGGACCCCTATTTCAGGCTTTGCTGTTTTCTAGTCTGGCGCTCTGGTCTGGGCTAGCAGCTTAGTCTTTTTTGTACCTTTTATTTTTTTTTTAGTTTAATAGATTTGCCTGGGGTACCGTCCCCTTTCCCAAAAAAAAAAAACCCTAAACCCCAAACCCCAAACCCCAAACCCTAAACGCCAAACCCCAAACCCCAAACCCCAAAACCCAAACCCCAAACCCCAAAACCCCAAAACCCCAAACCCCAAACCCCAAACCCCAAACCCCAAACCCCGAACCCCAAACCCTAAACCCTAAGTGAAGAAAAGAGTGGAGGACTGGAAGAACAAGTCTTTATCTTTTGCTGGAAGATTGCAGCTTATCAAGTCTGATCTATCTTCTCTTCAAATTTATTGGGCTTCAGTGTTTTTAATTCCTAGTAATGTTATTGAGGATATTGAGAGGATTATGAATCGTTTCTTGTGGACTCAAACTGATTCTGCAAAAGGAAAGGTCAGAGTCTCATGGGAGTCTGTGTGCTTTCCTAAGAGTCAGGGTGGTCTGGGAATAAAATCCTTGAAAGTTCAAATTAAAGCTTTATTATCTAGACATGTTTGGAGTTTGATTTCAGGAAAGGATACAATTTGGACAAGATGGATAAAGACTGTTAGGCTGAAAGGATTAAGCTTTTGGGGATTCTGGAAGAAGGAGGGGGCTTGTTGGAGTTGGAAGAGTATGCTGGATAATAGAGAGTTCATTTGGCAACATTGTTTAAAAAGTGTTGGGGATGGAAGATCAACCTCTGTTTGGTATGATAATTGGTGCCCTTTAAGCCCCCTTTGTTCCTTTGTGTCTCCTAGGGATATTCATAGGATGGATCAGGGTTATACTGTTAGGATTGTTCTGTTCTGTGTGTCTTTTCCTGTTCTTAGAACCTGGTATGACCCTGAAATCACTTTTATTCGTTTAATTCTGAACCTTTTCTTGTTTTTGTGTCTTGAGTCTTTTTTCTCCTTTTGGAGATGGGTGGGGGGTCTTTTGGGAACCATGGTGATTTATGGGACTAGATATGGCCTTGGTTAGTAAACTGTAGTAGTAGTTCCTTCCCTTGTATTCTTAAAAGGTGTGTTCTTCATACACCTGAGTGGTTTTATTTGTGTTGGAACCTTAGGATTTTAGGTTGTTGCATCTATATTAGTATGTCCTTTACTGTATGGATTGCATTTGCCTTAACCTGGTGGGAATTAGGAAGTAATATGCAGGAGTTTTGCATTCAACCTGGAGAGATAAGGATGGGCTATGCCACTGCTTTTAGGACATTATTCCCCACTCATATATTTTTTGTATTTTCTAGCACCTGGCAGTGGTGTAGAAACCTTTTAGATTATGGGGTGAGTTTTGGTGTATCTAGCCTGCGTGCCAAGTATGTTTCATGATTTGTTTGGGCCCGCGTGCCCGTTAGTATGTGTCATTTATGTTTAAGCTTCGGCCCTTTGTTTGTAATCACTGGTTCCCCCCTCCATGGTAAAATGTCCAGGGGGGGGGGGGCTTAGCTCGGAATAAAATTTGCTGGGGTTCCGTCCCCTTTCAAAAAAAAACCCCTAAACCCTGAACCCTAAACCCTAAAACGCCCTAAGCCCTAAACCCTAAGCCCTAAGCCCTAAACCCTAAAGTTTCTCTCATTTGCAATTTTTTTTGTGTGTTTTCGAAGGTGTTTTCTCTCTAGCCTCCCACCTCCCTTCTTCACGAATTCAAAATTTCGGCCTCCTTTAGGTGATTTTGAATCCTACGTTTGTTTCTCCTAATCATACTCCAACCTAATGTGATTCCAAAAACTCCGAATTGGATTTATTTGCGGAACTAGACTTGCAACTCGTTTTATGTTGGTGTTCAATGAAGAATATGGTTGGAAAGGAGTCTCGGCTTAAGATTTGGAATGGTGATTATGTTGATAACCCACATAATCATGTCAATCGGCTTATGGAATTTGATGATAACCCACGAATTTCATGGCTGTTACCCAACATTTTATTGGTGCTAGACACCGAAATAGGTTCGTGAATCAAGAAGTGGATGGGAGAAAAGAGGAGAACAAGCTTGCTGCCTGCTATGGTTTGATTTATTCTTGATGCCGTATGCTTTATCACCCTTTAGAGATCTCTTGGGCCGGTCTCTAGGATTGAACGGATTGGGTGTGGTTGAGACGAAGCTATACGATTCGAGAATGAGGATACTATGTATTGAATGTGCAATCGTCTTTTGACGATGTCAATCGGCTTGAATATCTACGGATATTTAAGTTACCCATGTTAATTTGATTAATATGGTGCTAGACAACCATGGAAACATATGTTGAGTTGTAAAAAGAGGACTTCCGGTTCTGGGTTATTCACTCTTAACTTAAAGGAATCGTGACAGGTGGTTTTTGTTTGTCCTATCTTGTTTATAGATGATGTATGGTATACGAAGGTTTATAAAGCTCCAGTTTGGGAGTCGTGAATGATAAGGAGGATGGAAGGAATCGGATTGTGGAACAAGAATCCAATGATGATAATCGAGCATGTATTTCGATCCTTCGACTGAAGACTATCGGCCTCTTTGGTATCATGTCAAACTCCAAGGTATGATCATGTTTTAGACATATTCTTGGTTGTCTTGGGTAGGATTACAAGCACATAAATGATTATCTTTGTTGGTTATGTTTATGATTAAATCCGAGTATGAGTTTAGGACTATTTGATAGTTGTTTTGATTGATGATTAAAAGTGTTTTTCATAAGTTCAACCGTGCTGTTCATATGGATTATGCTGCATTATTATGGACTGAGTTAAGTATGGTTGTTAGTTTGAGAGGTATTTGAATATTCATCCAGTGTTCTTCATGATTCAAAAGGATTAATCATTTTTGGTCCTTCATAATGGATCCTGGGTGATATAATATGTTTGATCGATGTTGATTGAGGATTGGATGCGGGTTATGTTTTCGGGTCTTTGTTAGATCCGTAAATAATTATGGATGGTTTAATGTGGATGATTTCTTTCCTAAGATATTGGCACATAATATGGAATGGTTGTTAATAGAGTTGAATGATAATATTATTTGAATTCTATAAACTTCAGCGCCAAGTTCTGTTCCTGAAACTGAGTATAAAAACGAGTTCAAATGCTGGAATGTACCTGAACGTATTCAGCGTCCAGATTCATAATGTATCAGGACAGAATTAGGTCCAGAATCATACTGATACAACAAATGGCTTGATTTGGAAGTTGCTACTTGTTTGGGCTGCTTGTTCGATTTTTACACAGATTGGACTTGGGCCGATCTTAGTTATTGGACGAGAGTATGTTTGTGGGCCGTTTATTGGTCTTGCTTGAAGTATTGTATGGATTATGTTTGGATTGCAACAAGGTTTATGGACTTGGTTGGTTCTATTGGGCTTACTACATATCGGGCTGTTACCATATTGGGTTCCTAGGGCGGCTTTCACATGGGCCAAATGTGATTATTGCACACAAAGTACCGGGGTTAATGTATATGGGCATATCTCATTTGGGTCTACAGTTTGGTTTTTGAAGTGGTGATGTCTTTTGGGCCACATCCTCGTTCATGGATTGCATATAGTATTTGGTTCTCATTGGGCCGAACACTAGTATTTGGATTGGATCATTCTCTGCTACAACAAGAACTTTGTTGTTTGGTTTGTTTTATTTGGGCCTGCGTGCCTATGTTTGGTTCATGTCTTGTTCGGGCCTGCGTGCCCTCTAGTATGTTTCACGTTTTGGTTTAGGCCTGCGTGCCTATGTGTATGTTTCATGTTTTGATTGGGCTTAGGCCTTTGTTTGTAACACCTGGTTTCCCCCGCTATGGTAAAATGTCCAGGCGGGGGGGGGGACCCTCATTTGGAAACTTAATAAATTTTGTCGGGGCTTTGCCTCTTTTTCCAAAAAAAAATAAATAAATAAACCCTAAACCCTAAACCCTAAACACTCTTTATGGGTAGTAATGTTGGGGTGGAAATTCTAAGGGATCCGGATTCTTTATTTTCTGCAAAGCTATCTCGGGAGATGGCTGATAATATGGTTAAGGAGGTTTCTAATGAAGAGATTAAGAGAGCTTTGTTTGATATAGATGTTGACAAAGCCCCAGGTCCTGATGGGTTCTCCTCCAAATTTTTTAAAGCTGCTTGGCCTATCATTGGTCAGGAGGTG
This sequence comes from Ambrosia artemisiifolia, assembly GCA_032199755.1. Classification (NCBI taxonomy): domain Eukaryota; kingdom Viridiplantae; phylum Streptophyta; class Magnoliopsida; order Asterales; family Asteraceae; genus Ambrosia; species Ambrosia artemisiifolia. Next base: position 245,864 of record CM063525.1, read on the forward strand.
TGTTGTGCTATCAAGGAGTTCTTTTATAATGGGAAACTTCTGAATGAGGTCAATGCTACTATTGTGTCTTTGGTGCCTAAATGCAACAATCCTAGAAGTGTTTCAGAATTCAGACCTATAGCATGCTGCAATGTTTTGTATAAGTGTATTACAAAGATTATCTGTGAGAGATTGAAGGGGTCTTTGGATCATATAGTGGATGAGTGTTAGAGTGCTTTTATTCCTGGGAGACAAATAAGTGATAATATCTTATTATCTCAGGAACTTTTGAGGAATTATCATAGGAAGGTGAGATCTCCTAGGGTGGCCTTGAAGATTGACCTTCAGAAGGCCTATGATACAGTCAACCATGATTTCTTTGAAGCTTGTTTAGGACACTTTGGATTCCATCCTTGTATGATCAGTTGGATAATGACCTGTATTAGGTCTGCAGCTTACTCTATCAATGCCAATGGGGAGGTGTTTGGCTATTTTAAGGGAAGGAGAGGGCTAAGGCAGGGGGACCCTATGTCTCCTTACTTATTTACAATTGTCATGCAGGTGCTCAAGTTGATATTTGAAAGGAAGATTGCTGAAAGTGGGAGGTTTACCTATCATTGGTGCTCCAAAGAGCTTAAACTAACCCATCTTTGTTTTGCAGATGATTTGTTGGTGTTCTCCCATGCTGATTCAGCTTCTGTTAGAGTTGTTAAAGAGGCTTTGGAGGAATTCAGTGCTTTGTCTGGTCTCATTCCTAACATGGGGAAGAGCACCATGTACTTTGGCAATGTTCCAGCCATGGTTCAAGAAAGACTAAAGACTATTCTTCCTTTTAGGGTGGGAGTGTTGCCTGTTAGATACCTTAGGGTGCCTCTACTGTCTAAAAGACTTTATTCTAAGGACTGTTTGGTTCTTGTGGAGAAAGTGAAAAAGAGAGTGGAGGATTGGAAGAACAAGTCTTTGTCATTTGCTGGAAGACTTCAGCTTATAAAGTGAGTTTTATCTTCTCTTCAGATATATTGGGCATCAATATTTTTGCTTCATAGTAATGTCATAGAGGATATTGAAAGGATTATGAATAGGTTTTTGTGGACTCAGTCTGATTCTGCAAAGGGAAAGGTGAGGGTTGCCTGGGATTCTGTTTGTTTTCCAAAGATTCAGGGAGGGTTTGGAATTAAATCTTTAAGAGTGCAAAACCAAGCTTTGTTGACTAGGCATGTGTGGAGTTTAATTACTGGGAAGGAAACTATTTGGACTAGATGGATACATACTTTTAGGTTGAAAGGGTTAAGTTTTTGGGGTTTCTGGAAAAAAGAAGGGGCCTGTTGGAGTTGGAAAAGCATGCTAGACAATAGAGAGTATATTTGGCAACATTGTCTGCATAGTATAGGGGATGGGAGGAACACATCTATTTGGTATGATAATTGGTGCCCATTAAGTCCTCTGTGTTCTTTTGTTTCACTTAGAGATATTCATGGAGGTGGCTTTTCCCTTACAACTACTATTGCTAAGGTAATTGAAAATGGGCAATGGAAGTAGCCTATGGAGTGGAGGAGGAAATTTCCTTGTTTGTTTCAGTTAAGGCCTCCTTTCCTAATTAATGGGAAGAATGATACTATTTTTTGGAAGACTAAAGAGGAAACTCTGGTCAATTTTGAAACCAGAGTTGCTTTCCAAGATCTGTGTGTTCATAGGCCAGAGGTATCATGGGCTAAAGTGGTGTGGTTTAGTCAAGCCATACCAAGGCACTCATTCATCCTCTAGCTTGCCTGTCAGCAAAGGCTGTTGACACAGGATAGGCTCTTAAATTGGGATGTTAGGAATGATATGTTATGTCCATTTTGTGGGGTAGTTAGGGATAGTCATCAACACCTGTTTTTTGACTGTTCCTATCCTTCTCTAGTTTGGAACAACCTTAAGGGTGTGGCAGGATTGGATGATTTGCCAACAAAGTTAGAGGAGTGTGTTACAGTCTTATCAGGGAACCCTATGAGGAAATCAGTTAAGAGTATCATTCAGAGGTTAATGGTGGCTGCTATGGTGTATTTCATATGGCAGGAAAGGAATTTAAGGCTTTTTCAGCAGAAATCCAGGCCTGTGGAGGAGTTATGCAATGTCATTAAGGAGACTATTAGACTAAGACTGTTGGGGCTCAATATACATGCTTCTCCTGGCAGTGTTCATTTCAGTAAGCTGTGGGGATTTAAGGTGGTATGGAAGGACCCTCTCAAATAGGTTTTTTAATGTTTGCTTTAATATTTTTCATACTTTTTTGGGATCTGTGGGAGGGTCTTTGGGATGGGTTTTTGTGTTTTATAGTTTTAAGATGGTGTCAATTAATTAAATATAGGATTGGTAATCTTTTGGGTAATTTGTTGTATAAGGATGGTGGGTTGGGTAATATGGTTGTAGAGTCTGTCAAGTACTGGGGTGGGGGGTATTTTGGGAATTTGGGTGATATATGGTGCTTCTTTCAGCTTGGGGTAGTGATCTGGCCTATGGGCCTTCCTATATCTTTCTTTGTTTGTGTTTTGTGGTGTACTGGTTTGAGTGGTTCTATGTGCTATTGTTTGGATCCTATTCCTGAGTTCCTTCTCTCATTTTCAAGCATGGGTATAGGACATGAGTGTCTTGGGATAAGACTTAAACTGGGAGTTATAAGGATGGATCAGGGTCATATCAATAGGATCAGTTTGTTTCTTGGGATTTTTTCCTTTTTTAGCACCAGATATGGCCTTGAAAACCTGTGTTTTGTTCTGCTGCTAAGCCTTTTCTTGTTTTTGAGTCTTGAGTCAGTCCACTCCTTTTGGAGTTGGGGTGGGGGGTATTTTGGGAACCATGGAGTTTTAAGGAACTGGAAATGGCCTTGGGTAGTTAACCTTAGAAGTAGTTCCTGCCCTGTTACTGTGAAATGGTGTGTCTTTCATACACCTGTGTGGATTCTCTTGTGTTTAAACCATAGGGTCTTAGGATATTGCAGCCGTTTTAGTACATTATTCCCCACCCCTATAGCAAAATGGCCAATAAGAATATTCCGAATTTTGTATTTTCTAGAACCTGGCAGTGGTATAGGAACCGTGTTCTTTTGTGTGAGTTTTTTGGTGTTCACAACCTGTGTGAGTTCTTTTTTGAGCACTTGCTCAGGGAGGGTGGGTCATTATGGGAACAAGGAGATTTGAGGAGACTTAAAATACGTTGGGTAGATATCTGGTTTCATTTCTTATTCTCTTCCTGTGTTTTGTTCTATTTCTGGGTCAGGGAGGGTGGGATTCTTATATATACTTGGGAAAGATCACTGACTAGAGGATTTGGTCCTTTTTTGACACTCTGGTTCAGTTCTGTGTATTTGAAGGGGACTTTAGGATTTTTAAAACACTGGGAGAGTGTTCACCTGGGAGATATAAGGATGGACTATGTTGCTGTTAGTAGGACATTAATTCTCTGGTTCTATTTTTGTTTTTTAGATCTGCACAACAACATGGAAATCCAATACATTACTTTGGTAATCTTTCTTAACCTTTTTTCTTGCTTTTGGAGTCTTAAGTCTTGTGTGTCAGTCCCACTTGGGACCTGTCTTGGGCTGGTGTGATGAGTAGATGGGTGGTTGAAAGAGCTATAGTCTTTAGATATAGAATGGAGCCACTAAGGGAGGGTATAGATGTTTCAAAGAAAGATAGGAATGTTTGGAATGAAGGTTTTGGTTGCAGGGGCATAAATGTCTTTTTAATAAAGATTATGCTGAACTGGTTAAGTTATGGTGAGGGATGGCAGGATAAGATTAACAGAATATGGAAGTCTTCTATAGTCCTTTGGACTTGGGTGATATGGGTCAGCAAAGTTAAGGGATCAACTGAGAATGGTGCTAAGTTGCTGATCAAGTTTGCTCAGAAAAGGAATGTTATGGTCAAAAAGGATAAATGGATACCAAGCTGGTATGGAAGGTTATGCTTTCTGTTGTGGATGCATTGTCAGAAGTGTCTCTGGTATGTGACTCATGGAGTGTGTTTTCTGCTGAGTATAATGAAAAGGGGAATTAATGGTGTGAAAGTGTCTAGTAAAGCCATTACACTGATGGAGGTTTTTAAAGATTACAGGCTTCTTTTGCACCACTTAGTTACAACTTTGTTCCATGATAAGCTGTCTTTGTGTTTATTACTTTGTAATAAGTTCAAAGCCCCTTCTGTCATTTCATGGTACTTATGGGACATTGTAGGAATGGTTCAAGTTGAGGTTGATATCAGTTTGGTGCTTGCTCTAAGAATCTTCAAGTTGAACTTTATTCCTATGATGGCATTTGAAGGCCTATTTCATTTACTCTTTCAAAATGTTGTTTGGTGGTTTTGGAAGGTCCCATATTATCATTGGTTGGATAGTCTCTTTGGTGGATGGATAAGGAAGTTATCCTTATAGGATGGTGGTTTAAGATTAAGTGGAAGGATTATAGATTGTATTTGAATATATATACTGATGAGGTGTTAGAATATTGGACATGGAAATGCTTGGTTTATATGTTTGGGTATAGATGTGGGCCGAGAATTTATATGAAACGGTATGAGGTTAATAGAGTGATTATGGATCAAAGGTGTTGTGGGTTTATGTGTTGGATTATATATAAATTCTGGACTGGGCTGTTACTATGGTATGGTAGTGAGTGGAGATTTGGGCCTATGGAGTGTTGGGCTAATGATTATAGAGTTTGTTTTGTGGCGGGCTGCGTTATTATAAGGATGATGGAATGTGGTAGTTGGATCTGGAAGTATGGGCTCAGATGGTGCATAGCTATGCTATTGGGCTTGTCTATCAATCGATGGAGATATTTTGTGTATAATATGGGCTGCTGCTTTAAAGGTTCTAATTAGGAAGGTGGGCATATGCGAACTGGGCTGAAGATGGGTCAAACTGGATTATTGGGCCTGTGCAAATGGAGTATGCAGAATGATGGTTGGGCCATTGGATATAATTGTTTGTTTTTGGTTTATGTCATTGGCCTTTGTTGGGCCTTTAATATTTTTGTTGGGCTTAGAACTATATGTTTAGGCTGGCCCGGCTGTTTAGGTTTATTTTTATTTTTGTTTTTGTTTGTTTTTTTTTGGGCTAACTTAAGATCTTGGGTCTATGTCTCGGGTCTTGGTTAGTCTTTGTCTTGTACTTCTTTTTTGATCAATAAATGTTTGCCGGGGTTTTACCCTTTTTCCAAAAAAAAACCCTAAACCATAAACCCTAAAGGGGAATTCATTAATCAGGTCTAGGCAAGTCACTAATCATGTTCAAGCCAGTAAATAGGAATTCTATTGTCATACAGAACATAATAAGTTAAAACCACTCATTTCCAAAAAAAAAAAAAAAAAACCACACATTCAAGACCACCGCCTCAATCATCCTGCAATGATCGCTTATGGCTCTACTCCTCATCCAAACGTACATCTTCTTTTTAATAAACATTTTCATTCTTATTCACATGATTAAAATTGTCGTTTTATATATTGTAATACGTTATTTTCTACGTTACATCATAACACATATTTTAACATTTCATATTTCATATTAGATTTTTATATTGCAGGAAACGTTTCGGGGTATGTATGTAGTAAATTAATACTCCCTCCGTCCCAATTTAAATGTCCTACTTTCCTTTTTTGTTTGTTCCAAATTAAATGTTTCTTTTCAAAAATAGAAATGTAATTTCCGGTTTTGCCTATAAAAGACAATACACAATCACCACTTTTAAGGATATTATTGTCATTTAACCACATAGAAACAAAATATTTCTTAAAGTGTGTGTTTTTTGAACTAGGACATTTAAATTGGGACGGAGGGAGTAAAAAACATTGGTATGGATTTGGAAGTTTGAAAGCGGTAGTAGACACAAAGGAAACGCAACCGCGTGGGTGGCATGTTTATCATCTTATTCCTTTTGTGGTCCTTGTCACTAAAACAAACAAAGAAAGAAAGAAAAGAAAGGAGCCTACCTACCCTACCATACCAAAACAACAATTTGATTGTTGATAACGATGATGATGATATCAATTCGGTGCCCAATTTTGTGTTGTTTACGATCATCCTCCACTAACTGCTCATCTTCCACCATGTCTCAGCTGAGGCCTTCTTCATCAATCAATCATTCCAAATTCTCCTCCCTTGTTGTTTCTCAATCCTCGGTATGCTTAATTATTATTAATTAATTTAATAGACCTGGATCTCTCGTCTCTAGTTGTTGGATAAATGGTTTAATTTGTTTCTCTTTAATTAATTCACAGGCCGATGCTTCTGATTGTTTCTTTAGGAGTGTGCTTTCCAGTGTGGAACAAGTTTACTTAAATCGAAACCCAACTGCTAACGCAATTCTGCAACTTGTCTCTTCTACAGATGCTAATCAGATATGCTATGATCATCTTGCCTTTCGCACATTCGCTGTACGCTTTCACTTTCCAAATTTTTATTATCTAAATGTATTACATCTTTTGTTTGTTTTTCCCAAAGATTTTACTTCTTTTGTTCTTTAACTTATTAGACTATTTGATTTGATTTGATTTTCATGAATAAAATATGGCATCAAGTTTTGATTGTGTTTCTTTTTTATTTTAAAAATAACTAAATAAAAAATTGTAAAATTATTAAATTATTGGGTATTAGTTGAAGGAGCAACAAAGGGGCTTGAAATGCTTTTCCTTAGGTTGTGTGTAGTGGGCGCTATTGGGGGGGCGTTTTGAATATTTTATTCATCTATAGCGCCCCGAACACCGCCCCCTTGGGGGTTATGGGGCGTTTTCGGTGGCTGGCGCTATACACATAACGGGCGTTTTCTTTGTTGAAAGCATTTTTATATTATTTTTTTAATTAATTTCCACACCCTCTTCCCACTACACCCTTCCCACTACAATAATTACCCAATCATTTATAACCCCCCTTCCCACTACACCCTCTTTTTCCATAACCCCCTTCTATTACTTTTTAATATTTTAATACCCATAACCCCCCACCACTACACACACACTTACGTGGCGTACACAAGTAAGAAAACGCCCTTAAAGGCTTTGAACCATTACAATTGTCTACTAATAATATTGTTTCTTCAATGATAAAGGTAAACGGCCATGGGATCGAGTCTATGTCAAAGCTGTTCCTCGATTTCGGTTATACCCAACAGGAAGAATTAAGATTCCCCCAAAAGAAGCTAAAAGCACTCTGGTTTTCTCCTCCCCCTAGTCCTACTGTCACTTGTGGCAGTTGCATTCATGGACCGTTGCCTAGAGTCTTCATCTCCGAGCTCCTCGTAGATCAAATGAGTCCTGAAGCCCAGGTTTGTGCTAAGACTTTTGTACTAGGTTAATGATTTTATTATCACTTAATTAATAAATCTTTTATTTGTACGCGTGGATAGGAAATAATAAGAAAATACACGGGGCTATCAGGTGCTGGACACAAACACAGTGCCGTTTCTAGTGCTCTAGGTTGTTTGACATGGCCCAAACCATCACATCTGGAATTCCAACAATTAGCCAGGTTACTGCATGTTTATGTATTTTTGCCTTGTTCATAAATTCTATGTCTAGATCCTCCTAAAAACAGTCAGTTGGTGGTTTGATTTTCATCCAGAGAAAGCGAGTATGCTGCATGGACTCTAGTCAACGGATACACATTGAATCATGTAACCATATCCATTCATAGGCTCAAAACCCCCTTGAACAACATCGACAACTTTAATAACTTTATTCAGGACAAGGGCTTCAAGTTGAACTCTGAAGGGGGTGTACTCAAGGGTTAGTTTTCTTCCTCTTCTTCTTTGTTTAAAAAAAAAAACCAAATCAAAATTCAGATGGTAGGACTAGTGATGGTTTGGATGTGGCTGTGACAGTGAGCCCCGATGGTCTACTGCTTCAAAGTTCAACAGTCGCAGACTCTATACCTTATGAATTTTCTGATGGCTTCAAAGAACCAGTACCTTGTTCCTACATTGAGTTTGCTCAGCGGCTTGTATTGCCACAATACAAAGACTTACCCCAAGATGAGGTTGGCTGCTCTTTCTTTCTTTCTCTCTTTCTTTATGTTGAATTCGTTCTGTGATTCATTATTAAACCTGTGTTGTGTAGATTGAGGAGGCTCATAGAAGAGATGGTTTTGAGGTGGGCAATGCCGACAAAATATTTGAGAGCACCTCAAGAGATCAGTTAACCAGGAGAGCTTGACAGTGTGACCCACATTTATGTGAAGTTGTTTGTAACTAGAATAAACCAGAAACATATGTGAAGTTTGTAACTAGAATAAACAAGAAACATATGTGAAGTTGTTTGGAGAACTAAAAGTTATGCATGTCTACCTTCAATGACATGTCCCTGATATGACCAGTTTAACTTTGCTTGTTAGACCAAATGTAATCATTCGCCAAATTTGGCGTCCCCCTCCACTCTCATTGGCTTATCTCAAAAAGTAAAGATTCACGCCCGAATCACGCGTGAAATATTTCGCACCAAAAGCCACTTTTGAAGCTCAACGCCCCTGGGGGCGATGTGCGGGCACGAATGGGGCATTTAACGCCCTTTTCATTTCTCCACTATGGGTGGTCTTATGAACAAATCAAATTTGCAATGAATATATATAAAAAAGAAATTAATTGGTTCACATGGTATATCATCTATCTAACTGAGATGGAATATCAAACAAAAATATGATATTAGTGTTCCTAAAGATCAGACGACTGATATTACTCTTTTTTATTTTTATTTTTAGGAATCGAAAGTCTAATGTTCAGATTGTTTTCGTGACAAGTTAAAAACTCTAATATTGTGCAAACTTAATATATAAATGACCCAATGTAGTATATCCTATTTGTCTTGGGTAAACATACAATTACAGTTCAAGGTAAACATTTTAATACTAAAAAATGTTTTTGAGTTATGCATGGTTCTAATAATATGTCATTATGAAGAGAATCACACATGACACAACTTAACGCAAATAAAAGAAAAAGAAAGGCTTCCAAGCATTGTGGGAGAGCATTCTTATTATCTACTTTATGAAACAATTAAAAACCTTTTTTTCAAGATGGGCATTTGGTACACTGTATCCGTCTTTTTTTCTTTTTATGGTGACATTTGGTACTTGGTACTTGTATTGAACCCGTACTTTCGATACTAGCATAGGGATATATGCACATTAAGTGTCAGATGCAATGTCTAGATATGTAAGAAATTGAATGCAAGAACTTGCCAATACGAAGGGAATGTGGAATTCGGTGTATTTGATAGTAAACTAAAATGAGGAAAGTGTTTTGGATGGAAATAATGTGGGGAATTGGGGATTAAGTTTGATTGTATGATTTGATAAAGATATGTGTTGGTAGTTTGTACCCTATGCTTGAGTGGTGTGATGCACACCATATGTTTAGTTGATTGCTTAGTTTGAGATCAAGAAGTGAAATTGTGTTAATTGTGGGAGATATCGACTTAACCTTGAATTACTGTTATATTGGATAATCTTGAATTATGTTGCCAATTATAGAATCATGGAAACATTAGTATGTGTGAAATTGGCTATGTGTGTATGTTATATTGGATAACCTTGAATTATGTTGCCAATTATAGAATCATGGAAACGTTAGTATGTGTGAAATTGGCTATGTGTGTATGCATTTAGCTAATTGTCATATGATTGTATGTGTCCTGCAACATGCAAATGTAATACATGTGGTTGGACATTTACATATATTGTACACTTGATGATCGACTTTTTGGAAAAGTCAACAATGTTTGAATAATATGGTTAGACTTCCTAAGACGATTGTGAGATTAAGGGTATGTTTGGCAAAACTAGTTGGTGGCTGGTAGCTGGTAGTTGCAAGCTAGTAGCTGGAAGCTTTTTAAATATATTTTGATGTTTGGCATAGTAGCTGGAGCTTTTAATAAAATGTATGAAATGACCAAAATGGACATAATTAAAAGCTTGTAAAGAAGGTTTTTATTTTATTTTTAAAATAGAATGGGTATTTGTGTCATTTACTAATTAAAAGCTTGTAGCTAGTAGAGCTTTTTCTTAAACGCTAGTACTAGTAGCTTTTCACTATAGAGCTTTTTCTCTAACCTAAAAGCTTCCAGTTCCTTCAACCAAACAAGGCTTTTTATTGAGTAGGAGCTTTTTCTTAAAAGCTTGAAGCTTAAAGCTCCTAAAAGCTCTTACAAGCTCATTGCCAAACATACCCTAAGGAGATTACGTGATACATTTTAGATTTGGTTTATGTGACATACATGATACTAAGACGATTCTGGAAAATCGGTTTCCCACCATTCTGTTTTTCGTTTTTTTAGTTAGTTTTTTTTAATTGTTTATCATTGTTCCAAAACCAAGTTATATCAGAATAGTGGGTAAGTGAGCAATAAGTTGCGCCGCTACCTCCTTTTAAATCGCGAAGCCTATTCTACTGAATACAAACCCTTGGTTCCTAGGGCTCTGCAAATTACTATGGACCACCTTCTGCACTCGCTCCAAGAAGCGAACCGCCTCAGGGGCCAAGGATCCAAATGTGTCAAAGGAGAACGGAAGAAAATCATGCTGATTCTCTAAACATGATGCCTCATGCTTAGCGAATTTCCTAGCTTCCGCTCTCAACACCGCCTGCCCGGGAACAAAGCCACTGTCTTGCAAGCCAACCATGGGACACCCTAGTGAGGTCGACACACGCATGCCTGGCCCCTGCCCAACCAAACACAAGGACGTCTGCAGGATGTAGGGTAGATCTCCCCTCAGGTGGATCAGTCAGAAAATTAACCGGCGCTTCTTTTTTAGCTGAGATCCCAGTGCGTCTAAGCGCATCCCATAAAACATCTCTAACCAAGTCATGGTGATACTTGAACCCTGAAAATTCCTTACAATGGAGGGCATGTTCGCCGGACCTATCCAAACAAGCTTTCTTGCAAATGGGGCATGTTTCATTCGGAGGGAAAAAAGGTATCATAAGCCGGTATTTAAGGACGGCCCTGTATTCATCCGCTGACATCCGTTGCCCAAGTCATTCAATGGGCACAACAGCCAAGAAAATCCTGAACATGGCCCCCTAGAGACATGCAACAATTGCCTTTTGACGAGAGTCATATCAAACCACCCCCTCTATATCCTGAATGCGTTTACTATAAAGAGCACTCGCCAAGGTTTAGTGAGATTTCTTGGGGGTGGTCTCCTTATCGGTAAAACCGCCTAGATCAAGCTCCGGAAGAGTTGTTCCAATATTATCAAATGCAAAGGTGTAGTCAGGATCCACACCCACCACACCAACACTTCGCAAGATGTGGTCCTGCAATTTCAACGACTGGGCCTTAGACGCAACAAAGGCATATGTTGAGATGTTCTCCGCCGTGGAAAGCCCTAAACCCCCATATCGCATAGGAAAGGATGCTAACGTCCACTGGAGGTCCCCAAAATGCACCCATCCATAGACAACAATGTTTTCAACCGCACCCCGCAAGCCTGCATCAAAGATTAACACGGCCTCTTTGTGTGATACCCCGTAATTTCAGGTTCTCACTTTAACTAAACTCTGGTTACATTCTATGCACTCTAGTTAACTAGGGTTAGCTACATAAGTTACACGTTGCACAGTTATAGGTTAATAACTATACGAAGTGGTAATTCGAGGAATTACCAAACTATTTACATGAGTAGTGAACCCTGGACATTGGTGAATTGTTAAACAAGAAGATTGTGAATTAATTGTTTGAGATTGATTGCAATTACGTGCTTCTATGAAACTCTGTGAAACTATGTGCAAATTGTATGTGATTATGTGAACTTAAACCGAAAGCATTAATAAAAATCGTAATGGATGGACCATTATGATGGTTGGGGTCTTAACACATGGGGTTACACTTGTTATGGTCCAAAATAGCGAAAACATCGAAGAAAACACGCGGTACAACGAAGAAGGCCACCTGGAGCGGCCGGGGAGGAGTGAGCGGCCACTCACTCTCTCCGAGCGGCCGCGCGCCGGTGAGCTGCCGCTCACTCTCTCCGAGCGGCCGCGCGCAGGATCCTGACGCAAATAAACCGACTCAAAACACTATTTAAGCAACCTTAAGCCTCTTGTATCCCCTAAACTCAACCCTAATCACCCCCTACTGCCCTATTACGAAAATATCAACCCCCCAAACACCTGCTAAGGCTCAAGAACATCGATCGGGAAGCTTGGATAGCAATCGGTTGGTGGTTTTGAAGTGCTTGTGGTATAATGTTCAATCTCTTATGTTTAATCTTCTTTAATATCTTTTTAAAACATCAAAACCATGTTTGTCCAGGTCTGAAATTATTTTATAAAAGTTAAAACATGATCTTTATGAAGGTTAAAAGGGTCAAGCATGTTGTTATGTAATGGGTATAATGTGTTTTGCATGATCATGTATGTTCTTGATGTTTTAGATAACTAGGGTTTATGAATGATAATATATGCATAAATCTTGCTAGGTTATGATCAGGTTATATCTTATTGATGTTGTATAATGATTATTGGACGATGTTAATCGATTATATGCTTGAATGGTTGATTATAACTAGGGTTATTGCATGTTTAAAATCTGGACAGAATGCTCGAGTCAACTTGTAGGGTCTGTTACGTGACTTGAAAGTATGAAACTTGATGATTTCTTTGCATGGTTGTATTATACATGGTCTTAGCTTTTCATAATGGGCAAAATCATCTGATTTGGATGTCGTTTGAGTAGTTTTTTGGAATTTTAATTGAATAAAGGTCAAATCAGATTTTCGGACTTGTAAACTGAGTCAACTTTAAACGATCATAACTTGAGTTCTATAAAGAGTTAGGTTATGAAATTTGGACAGTAGGTCAAAATTGGAGTAACTTGGCTTTTCCAAGTGGATTCACCCCGTGTGGGTGAATACACGATTTTCGGGAATTTTTCTACTAAACTGACCTGTTGTGAAAACTTTCTGGACATAGCTGTGTTGTACGAATTTTCATAATTTTTGTGTTTGGTTTTGAGACAAAAAAATATGGGTTGTCAAGTAAACCCCAAAGAATATTCAATAAAAATTTGGGAGTTTAAATCGTTGGTTAATTATTTTAAATAAATTGTTTTACACAGCACATAATCTGCCCTGAAAACGCAGATTTGCGTATAGTATGTTTATGTGACTATTTGGAGTCCTATGTGGTATGTATTTGACATGAACTTGTATGGACACTTATGTGGGATGTATATGAAGTATAAAACTGATATTAATCAATATGTTCACCAACGGGTTCGTAGGGTTTACTTGTGCATGTAGGATCACTAGGTGTCACAAACACGGTTTTGAACATTTAAACGTCTTGGACCAACGGGTTATATGGTGTATTGGTTATACACATATACTCACTTAGTGACACTTGTAATAGGGAGTCGGTAGCACCCTATTGTTTTGGAATTTGGATAATTTGCTTGCAACCAAAGGTGAGTTTCACTACTTTTTCTCAAAGCATGCGTCTCGGGGAGACAACTTACTAAACATTTTCTAGTCCGGTTTGGGGACTACTCTTACACATCCCGGGTTTTGGGGTGCTAGGTTCACAGGGTGAATCTACTATTACTAATTCATGTTTATGTCCTTGATGAACTAAACCAACCCTATCATTCAAGTCCTTCTAAATACCGAATGAATTGCCGGGTGGGCAAGCGGGTTACTAGTTGATAGCGCTATTAGGTTTAACAAACCTCACATCGTGCTGGGAGCATGGGTGTGAACTATTAACTTAACACATATATCATTGTTGATGGGCAATGATGCAAGGCAATATACTCACTGTTGTGGGAACTCGTTCATTAGCAGCTCGGTATTCACCGGTATTAGTTATCATGAGTGGGTTAGCTACCCCTGGCACGTGAATTAGCTGTTACGTGGTCTGGGAGGCCGACGCATTTACTTGTTGTTACGTGGTTTTGGGAAAACCTACGCTTTTACTTTCTCACCTACTTTACTTTGTGAACTCACCAACATTGTTTGTTGACCCACTATGTACATGCTTTTGCAGGTAGTTAGCTTCCGGTGTCACGATTAGGAAGCACTGCACGTTTCACTGCATTTGGGGTCTTGGGCATACACCTAAATTACATATCATGCTTTTACGTTTATTTCTATATGGTTTTAATTTGGGCGCGTTGTTTTACGCATGGTTTCTATAAGGTTTAAATTTGGTTTACGCTTCTGCAGCTTAACTAAACTTGGTTTTTGAAAACGAACTAAATGGTTTGGGCATTTAGAGTTCGTTCATATGACTTATGGCTATGGGATCTTGGTATGTCATGCGCCTCGCGGTAAAACCCCGTAGTGGAAATTTGAGGGTGTGACACTTTGACATTATCAGTCTGACAAGTCCGAAGCCTAAACACTAATTTAGCGACCCTCATGCACGAGCACAACAAGAGAAGCTCACATTGGGGGTCCCTCAGGTCCGTCAAGCGTTCTATAAGTTCAACCGCGCGCAAAGCTCTTTTAGTTGCCAAGGACCGTATAAACAATGCATCCTGGCTAACCACTTCCCCCAAGGAGTTTAACATCCCCTATCCGTCCTTCTAATCTCGTTGAGGGGCCAACTAATCTCGTTGGGGAATAAGCCTAACACTTTCTTCGAACCATTGCATGTCGGAAAAAAATCTCAGTTTTCCAAATATTAAACCTAAGCCCCAAGGACAGCCCTTCAAAGTGGATAATGTGCAACGCCCTTACGAACTCATCAGCCTTACCAATAATAGTGTCGTCGTCCAAATACCAAGCATGGAAGGGTAGGGAGCAGGCACTCTATACACTGGTGGTAAGGGATGAAGGACCAAAGCAAAAAAGTAGGGGGCCGAGGGGGTCCCATTCCTGAACCCTTGTAGTAGCCCCAATGTGAGTATCCCCCGCGTATAACCTGGCGTGCGTGACAATCGCAATAACAACTCGCTAGCGTATTTCCAAGACTTTTGGGGGTTTGTAAACCTCAATAACTCCAACGGGACTGATGGAGATTGTTTGATTATTTCGATAGTACAGGTCCTTGTCATATGAATTGCCCCAGGCAGGATGGGTAATGTACGCTACATGCACACTCGATGAGTTACATATACTTGGATGGAGAATGTAACAACCTGTGACGAAATTTAGAAATTGGACGGTTGGGTCTGAGATCGACGCTTACACTATCAAGCTACGGGAGATAGCTACTATATGCTCAACTCTATTTCACCTACCTTACAAGCGGATCGAGCTTCATACCAAGGGGGTTGGTCTCACAGGTTCGCGGCATGGTCACTGCAGCTCACCTACCCAGAATCTAACAAATTTTTCACCTAGCTCACAAATACTCTAGTGAGGCTTTTGAGCACGGTGCTTTTCCAAAGCATGGTGCCTCACCTTTCGTTTCTTGTGATAGCAAGAGAACGTGGGATAGTGTGAGGTATATGTTCTGCAAAAACACAATAGCAGCTCGGAGAATAGTTTGCGTAGTTGGCTCGGGAGAAGCCAAGGGCGAAAACAATGAGTTGACAAGTAAGTTTTCTGGAAAGGACAATCTTGTTTTTGTTCTTTCAATTCGGGTGCGAATATCAGTTTTGTGTCATTGAAACTTAGCAAAACTCAGGAATGGTTCCTACTCTTCTCGATACCCCGCATTCTAAATAATTAGCCGATGGGAAGCCTGTTGAGGTAACCCACATCCATCGTGACTGTAAGCTCAAGCTAGATGGGCAATTATTTGCCATTGATCTTCTACCTATCACCCTAGGAAGCATTGACTGGTTGTCCAAGCAACACGCTGAAATTCTCTGTCAGGAGAAGATTGTACGCATCCCTCTCCCTAGTGGAGAACCATTATGTATTCAGGGTGATCATGGTGGTGCCATGGTGGGCATCATCTACTCCTTGAAAGCCTAGAAGTGTATTCGAAAGGGCAATCCAGCCATTTTGGCTAACATATCTGACACTCGAGCTGAAGTTGAAACAAAAAAATTGAGGACATCCCAGTAGACCGAGATCTCCCAGATGTATTCCCAGAGTTACTACCTGGACTTCCACTTGTTTGTCAAGTGGAGTTTCAAATTGATCTTGCACCTGGAGCAGCTCCAGTTGCACGCACACCATACCGCCTAGCATCAGGCGAACTTCAAGAACTAGTTCTTCACCAAGAGCTACTGGATAGGGGTTTCAAATTGATCTTGCACCAAGAGCTACTGGATAGGGGTTTCATTAGGCCTAGTTCTTCACCTTGAGGAGCCCCAGTCCTGTTTGTTAAGAAGAAGGATGGGAGTTTCCGCATGTGTATTGACTACCGAGAGTTGAACAAGGTGACGGTTAAGAACCGCTACCCTTTGCCTCCTATTGACGACTTGTTCAACCAACTTCAGGGGTCGAGTATCTATTCCAAGATTGACTTGAGGTCAGGGTATCACCAGCTGAGAGTCCGAGAGGAGGATGTGGCGAAGACAGCCTTTCGAACTCGTTATGGACATTATGAATTTTTGGTAATGCCATTTGGGCTGACCAATGCACCGGCTGTGTTCATGGACCTATGAACCGCGTGTGTAAGCCTTATTTGGACAAATTCGTCATAGTGTTCATAGATGACATTTTAATCTATTCCAAGAGCAGGGAAGAGCATGAGCAACACCTACAACTGATCTTAGAACTCTTGAGAAATGAGCAGTTGTATGCGAAGTTCTCAAAATGTGACTTCTGGATTCGAGAGGTCCAATTCTTAGGACATGTGGTTAACGAGGTAGGAATACATGTCGATCCCGCCAAGATTGATACTATTAAAAAGGTGGGAGGCTCCTAAGACTCCTACAGAGGTGCGGCAGTTCCTTGGTCTTGCGGGATATTATCGCAGATTCATTAAGGGATTCTCTAAGATCGCTCAACCCCTCACTGCTTTGACGCAAAAGGGAATTACTTACAAGTTGGGAGATGCCCAAGAATCTGCTTTTCAATTATTGAAGGCAAAACTTTGCAGAGCACCTATACTATCACTACCTGAGGGTACAGAGGACTTTGTGGTGTACTGTGATGCGTCTATCCAAGGGTTAGGGTGTGTACTGATGCAACGTGAGAAAGTGATCGCGTATGCTTCACGACAATTGAAGGTTCATGAGAAGAATTACACCACCCATGACTTGGAACTAGGAGCAGTTGTTTTCGCTCTCAAGATCTGGAGGCACTATCTCTATGGGATGAAGTGTACGATCTTCACTGATCACATGAGCCTCCAGCACATATTCGATCAGAAGGAGCTAAACATGCAACAACGTCAATGGGTCGAGCTCCTGAATGATTACGACTGTGCCATCAAATATCATCCAGGGAAGGCTAATGTTGTAGCGGATGCCCTTAGTCAAAAGGAAACAAAACCCAAATGAGTGCGAGCCTTACAACTTACCATACATTCTAATCTTCCTAATAAGATACGTGAAGCCCAGGGCGTGGCTTTGAAAGAGGAAAACATCGGGCTTGAAACTTTGCACGGTGCTGATAAGCACCTAGAACTGAGGACGGATGGTCTTCAATACTTCATGAATCGAGTCTGGATTCCACGTTTTGGGGATCTCAAACGACTCGTGCTTGATGAGGCTCACACCTATCATTATTCGGTACATCCTGGTTCGGATAAAATGTACCAGGATCTTAAAACTCTGTACTGGTGGCCAAACATGAAAGCTGAGATAGCCACTTATGTTAGTAAGTGCTTAACGTGCGCCAAGGTTAAGATTGAGTATCAAAAACCTTTGGGCCTACTTCAGCAACCAAAAATTCACATGTGGAAATGGGATGGTATTTCCATAGACCTAATCACCAAACTTCCCAAAATGCCCAGCGGACACGATGTGATTTTGGTCATTGTTGACCGTTTGACCAAATCAGTACATTTCTTGGCAATTAAAGAGACCGACAAGTTGGAACGTCTAGCTGCCCTATATATTACGGAAGTTGTCTCTAGGCATGGGGTTCCTACTTCTATTATATCGGATCGCGACGCGCGATTTACCTCTCATTTTTGGACTACTCTCCAAGATGCATTGGGGACTCGTTTAGACATGAGCACAACCCATCACCCTCAAACGGATGGGCGGAGTGAACATACCATCCAAACACTGGAAGATATACTATGAGCATGCATGGTGGACTTTGGCAACAGTTGGGACAAGCACTTGCCTTTGATTGAATTCTCTTATAACAATAGTTATCACACTTCGATTCAGTGTGCGCCTTTTGAGGCACTTTATGGACGCAAGTGTAGATGTCCCATCTACTGGACTGAAGTTGGGGATAGCCAGCTGACAGGTCCCGAACTCGTGCACGAAACTTTGAGAAGATAGTGCAAATCAGAAACCGGATGGCTGCTGCTCGTGATCGACAGAAAAGCTACACTGATAAGCGTAGGAAACCCTTGGAGTTCCAGATTGGGGACAAAGTATTATTAAAGGTATCACCTTGGGAAGGTGTCATACGCTTCGGGAAACGGGAAAGTTGAACCCGCGATATGTCGGACCATCCGAATTGTCTAAAGGATTGGTCCAGTAACTTACAGGTTAAACCTACTTAATATACCCAGTGGGGTATACGATTTATCCCACATATCGAATCTAAAGAAATGTCTGTCGGATACAAAACTGGTGGTGCCACTGGAGGAGATCCAGGTGGACGATCAGCTACGGTTCATGGAAGAACCAGTGGAGATTCTTGAGCGGGGCGTCAAGAAACTCAAACAGAGAACTATACCCATTGTTAAGGTATAATGGAATTCCCGTCTAGGACCGGAATACGCGTGGGAACGCAGGGATCAAATGTGGCTTAAATACCCACATCTCTATACTGAACCTGTAACTATGCATAAACCAAACACTAAACATAAAGCAGCTCTTTCAAAATGAATTTCGGGGCAAAATTTCTTTCAACTTGGGGATGATGTGACATCCGGGAACCAAGCACACATTTTTACGCTGGCTTTACCGTTTACTTACTGAATTTTGGGACGAAATTCTTTTCAACTTGGGGATGATGTGACACCCCGCAATTTCAGGTTCTCACTTTAACTTAGGTTCTCACATTATCAGCCTGACAAGTCCGAAGCCTAAACACTAATTTAGTGACCCTCATGCACGAGCACAACAAGAGAAGCTCACATTGGGGGTCCCTCAGGTCCGTCAAGCGTTCTATAAGTTCAACCGCGCGCAAAGCTCTTTTAGTTGCCAAGGACCGTATAAACCATGCATCCTGGCTAACCACTTCCCCAAGGAGTTTAACATCCCCTATCCGGCCTTAAAATCTCGTTGGGGGGGCCAGATAATCTCGTTGGGGAACAAGCCTGACACTTTCTTCGAACCATTGCATGTCGAAAAAAAAATCTCAGTTTTCCAAATATTAAACCTAAGCCCCAAGGACAGCCCTTCAAAGTGGATAATGTGCAACGCCCTTGCGACCTCATCAGCCTTACCAATAGTAGTGTCGTCGTCCAAATACCAAGCATGGAAGGGTAGGGAGCAGGTACTCTGTACACTGGTGATAAGGGACGAAGGACCAAAGCAAAAAAGTAGGGGGCCGAGGGGGTCCCATTCCCGAACCCCTGTAGTAGCCCCAATGTGAGTATCCCCCATGTATAACCTGGCGTGTGTGACAACCGTCAGATTTCGTACAACATTTAACGTGATTTCAATCGTGCTTTTGAAGTAATTAACCTGGTTTAAGGTTAACTTAGATTAATTGAGTCGTTACGACTCCTACAATGTCTTCTCGAAGTTCGTAGAAGCCTCGATGCTTTTAAAGAAAGACTTCGCGTATTTAACGTTAACAAACTGACATCAGTAAAAATTTGTCAAACTGGACTAGCATAAGGTCATTCTATGTAAATACGCCACGTATTTGCTATTGAAGCGATCGAATGTAAAATTGGCGCGATAAACGGCAAAAAACGCAACGTTTTGGAAACGCGAAAAGGAACCGCCGTGAGAAATGGATGTCGAAATGCATGGTTTTAACTGTAATCGAGCTTTCAAAGTAACTATTATTTTTAAATAATGTTATTGATTGAATTTCGGTAGTCAACGCATCGTTTCTGTGAAAGGAATCATGACCAAATCAATTAACGCAATTTAAACGTGTGTTCTAAACGAACGTGTCATCTGGTTTTGTTGAGGTTGTAATTAAGAACATATAAGACCCATCCTAATAAATGAGTATTTGCCCTTAATTTATGAAATTAAATACATATAAAAATACAAAATTTTTTTTAAGTTTTAACGATTCTAGCTTGACTATAACAATGTCAAATAAAATTCCAGCTTATGATTTCTATCACGTGCATTAAGAGTTAACACGCTTAGAAATCTACTACCCGTTACAATTTACAAAGAGTTATGCAGAAGCGTTGAACATGAGATTCGTTTGCGTTTGGTCCTTAGGATGTACTTGATCACCCCTCCATCTCCATAGCCTAAGTTCAACGTAGGTTACGGTTCAATGTAGGTTACGGTTCAATGTCCATGTCTTAAATACTGAACCGTAGCCTACGGTTCAAGAACCGTAGGTTACGGCTCACAGTTTCTGTCCTCATGTTCTGCGTGAACCGTAGTCTATGGTTCCAGGCCGTAAGCTACGATCTGGATCTGCTTGAAAGTGTTGTATCACTTATCCAACATACCCCATTTCCCGCTTTCCAGTTTGAGATGTAATTAGTGAATCTAAGATGGTTATATTACGACCCACTTACCTTGTCTATATCATAATCAATCGCATTAGCACGTCTTACCAGTTTGACATCCAAGCTTCCATTGGCATGAATTTAAAATTTGCATACACACACACACACACATATATATATATATTCGTTTGACCCGTTTGATTATAAGAAAGCCTCTACAAGCTTACCAAAGTAATTCTATACTTGTTTCATGCCAATCGAATACAATTTATTCGTTTGACCCGTTTGATTATAAGCAAGCCTCTACAAGCTTACCAAAGTAATTCTATACTTGTTTTATGCTAATCGAATACAATTTATTCGTTTGACCCGTTTGATTACAAGTAAGCCTTTACAAGCTTACCAAAATAATTCTATATTTGTTTTAGGCCTATCAAATACAATTTAGTCCTTTGACCCGTTTGATTATAAGCAAGCCTCTACAAGATTACCAAAGTAATTACTATGGCTTTTCTAACCTTAATCAACCTGGTTTGCTATCTTTTGACTAATTCATGCAATGCACTATTTAGTCGACCCGTTTGTCTAAAATGGCAAACACCAACTTCCAACTTAGTGACATTCATCATTCTTGGCAATTGACTACTAGGCTAGTCAAGTATACTCTAACCTTCAACTGAGGTCATAAACATACGCGGTTTCAAATTTATCTTGGACTATCTATCTAAGTCCTAATCACTGGTTTGAGTATACAACAAAACATACTACATATATACTATTTAGAAGTACTTAAGTCATAAATATATACATATATATTTATGCGGAATGTATCAGAATTTAAGTCATCAAGTGATTTACTTCGCGCAAGCTTCCTCGGCCTCACATCCATGGCTCCGTGCCTACCCGAAGCCACTCGCATTCACACCTAATATATGAACATTTGCTTAAGTTGTTAGAAACCTATTTGGAATATAACTACACATATTTTGGTAGTGTTTTTCCATAATTCAAGTTTTCTAGCATTAACACATGGCTAATCCATGCTTTAACCGATGTCTAACACATAAACGTTCATCTAAAACAACATTTAGTGTTTATGAAGTGGGTATCTAGACAATCATACGTGCTAAATTGATAAAACACATTATTTTCACTGCTGCACTTTTTGCGCAGCAGCTGTTTAGGTTGCTTTTACCCCTTCTAAACCCCATAATCTGATTTCGACTTTCGAATAAGAAATGTGCTACGTTCAAGGAGCTTTCCAGGCATATGAAGAACACATCCTAACGATTTTTCTATGATTTTAAATGAATATTTGAAGAACAGGTCAGAAACATATTATGTGCAGCGATTTCCTTTTCAGCTGCTGTAATTGACCATTTTGACCCATTTAATGTCCGAGTTAGTTGAACATGTTCAAAGATGGATTGTGCTTCGTTCAAAGAACTTTCCAGGAGTATAAAGAAAACCTCCTAACGATTTTTCTATGATTTTATATTAATATTTGAAGATCAGGTCAGAAACATATTATGTGCAGCGATTTCCCTTTCAGCTGCTTTAATTGACCATATTGACTCATTTAAAGTCCGAATTAGTTGAACATGTTCAAAGATGGATTGTGCTTTGTTCAAAGACCTTTCCAGGCGTATAAAGAACACCTCCGAACGATTTTCCTATGATTTTATATAATTATTACAAAACAGGCCGGTAACCTATTTCGTTTCAATCATAAACAACAAATTTCTAACTTCCATGTTCTTTTAGGCGTTTTCACAAACTCTTAGCGGGTATCCTTTTTCTAAGATTATTTCCATGATCAAATATCCTCTCTTATTTTCAATTTACCAAGTTTGCATCATATTACCACAATTTAATTATGAGCCTTGTTATGGCTACAACTATTCCACATTCATGAACAACATTATCCATTTAAAGAAGAGGGTTTCTCTTGAATATGAAAACCCACGTTCTTCATGCGACTAAGATTCTTATAACCCTAGTTTTTACCACAATTTACATCAATTCCTACTCAATGAATGTTCCAAGTGGCTAGACTGACATCTAAGAACCACCGATTTCACCATTTAACAAAGAAACCAAAAATCTCATCTTTCACATAAGCAATTAAAACCCCATGAAACAGAAAATTTAGGGTTACCTCATGAATTGAGGGACTCTAGATGAACGAATTTCACAACATGCAAGATCCCTAGCCTTGGATTTGTCTCAGAATCATCAAATCTCCTAGTTGCTCTTGAGTGTGTGTGTGTGTGTGTTTGTGTGTGTCTTGATCGACATATTCCTCTACATACGTTAATTTCTCTCTCTCTCTCTCTCTTTTTATTTAACCAAAATCAAGTTGTTGGGCAAGTTTAGCCAATGTTTTCAGAACCGGACCGGACGTTAAACCGGTCTTCATATTGGTTCACTGGTCGAACCGGTCGGACCGGATATAAGAACCAGATAATGTCATGAGTATTAAAAATTATTTAAGATTTGGGTCAAGTGAATATGAAAATCTGAATTCAAATCCGTATTACAAATCAGCATAGGTTTTTCCCATTTATAAACAAACTTATGGAATTCTAACTTATTAGTTTAGTTGCCAACACATCCATCCAAGCAATGGGCGGTCAATCATTCTACACCAATGTTTTTAGAACCGGACCGGACATTAAACCGGCCTCCTTACTGGTTCACTGGTCGAATCGGTTGGACCGGTCGGACCGGATTTAAGAACCGGGTTACATTATTATTAATAATATAGGTTTTCAATATATAAGAATATAAAAAAATAACAAAGACTAAAATATAACAAATAGTTTAAATAATACTTTTAATGAAAATTAACGAACACCAGATTAATAAAATTTAGATTTTATAGTTCAACAAAAGACACAATGATTTAAAATTTTAAACCTAAAATAAATGAATTTGTATACTAAATTTTTATTGGTTTGTTAACTTTTCATTGGTTTAGGATACTGGGTGAACAAATATAACTTTGACCAACTCCAACTTTTTCAAATCTCTTCCATCTCTTTCACTATTTCAGATCTCTTCCCAAGTCCCCACTCTCTCTTCTACCTCAAATTTCTATTCTTTATCATGTAAGTGCAAAGAGAAAGATAACTCATAAACAACGACTTCTTCTCTATACAGATCCATCCTCGTTCAGATCCGCCATCATTCAGTTCACATCATCTTTCTTTCAGATCTAGTTCAGACGTTCAGATCAGTCATTGGCACCAAACATAATGCAATCCATCTGTGAAGAACAACCGGCCCGACCGTTTTTACAACGGTTCTCGGGTTCAACAGCCGGCCACCGGTCTGGCCGGCCGGTTACGTGACAAACGGTTCAAATGGGGTGACCGGACCACCGGCATCTCCGATCTCCGGTTAAACCGGTCGGACCGGCCGGTCCGGTCCGGTTTTCACAACATTGTTCTACACTTTGATTCGAGTTACCTTTTTAATATCATTGCTCCTAATACCAAAGCTTTGACCTGTGTATCTCTCTCCATTAACAACCTTCCATTTTCTCTAAACTATTCCCATCTCCAGACGTAACTAATCACTCCGATCAAACAACAAATCAACACCAACACCAAATCTTTACTCATCGATTTTAGTATGTTCTTGGCGCCACCGACCAACAGAAACAACACTAGCCAATTACCTCCGATTTAACTTTATCTCACTCATCACCACTGAAAGTTTAACCTGTATTCAGATTTGAGCATTCTCCGAACAAAATATAACCGGGCGGTTTTCCGGCTCGACCACCGGTCCGCCGGTTCAACCCCCCGTTCGATGTAAACACGATCCAACAGCCTGACCCGGACCGGTATACGTCCCGGATCCCGATCCGACCGGTCCGGTCCGGGTTTAACAACACTGAGTTTAGCCCCTCCCACCTTTTGTCAAGTACATACTAGTTAAAAGCACTAATCGAGTTAGTCTTGTGTAATTGTTTAAGCCTTATTTAGCTAACAAGGTTGACGGGGTTAATCCCTTAGATTAAGAAATTCGTATACGTTGCGTTTCATTCATTTTAATTAAAAGCCACATGTGCTTACATTATCATAAAACCAAATTTAGAAAAATTTTGGGGTGTTACAACTCTATCCCCCTCAAAGAGGATTTCGTCCACGAAACCGGATATGTGTATATGCCGAATAGGTAGGGAGCTAACCTCCTTATATCTTTGATTAGGTTCAACCCTTCATAGACTGTTATAAACTCTTGCCTCTATAGTATATAATCTGACAGTTAAGAATTCCCATGGGTCGTGCCTCATGGTTTAATTACCCACTCTC
This sequence comes from Ambrosia artemisiifolia, assembly GCA_032199755.1. Classification (NCBI taxonomy): domain Eukaryota; kingdom Viridiplantae; phylum Streptophyta; class Magnoliopsida; order Asterales; family Asteraceae; genus Ambrosia; species Ambrosia artemisiifolia. The sequence continues at coordinate 270,812 of CM063525.1, forward strand.
ACTTTGCCTTTATAGGAAATTTTCCTAGCTTAGGCACCTGTAGGTGTACCGATTGAATCCATGAATCACTATTTGAATCATTTAAGGTCTTGCTAGGCTACACTGTTCACAATTTATTGAATGATTATCCATTTAGTTACTATTGCTTAGCAACGTCATGGAATCCTTCCATAATCAATATCATCATCTAAGATTTTAGGTGAGCATTTACCTAGGTCCTATGCAATTTATCTTGCATAAAATGTTCAGATCTACACCAGAATATAGGTCTCATCTTCAGGCGGAACACCCTTTTTACACAGTTGGTCATCCTACAATTTGGGCATGAATTATTTTGTTTAACTCAGTTTTCACATCCTATGATGCTGGTTACGTGTTTACTACACCTATTAGGCTCACAATTTGTATATATGTGTACAGACTCAAACTTGCAGATTTCTACATAGTCACTTAAGATAACTAAGAAACCGAATTCAAGGCTACTTTGGGATTTGGGTCGTTCCCATTTGTCTCGCCGGTGTTATCACGATTTTTCTCAAAGTTTTGTGTTTATGTGACATATAGTTCACATTTTCCTCGTATGCATTTCGCACTCAATGATCTATCAATTGACCTAGAGTTTTACATGGTGTATGATTCGGTTTCCAGATAGGTTTCAGCATGCGTATGATTCATCCTACGAATAAGGTTTGAATCAGTGTATGATTTATCCCCCGAATAAGACTTGGGTCGGTATGTGGTTCAATTTTCAAAATTGCTTCGTGCCAGTATACGGTTTAATCTTCGAATAAGACTTAAGTTAGCAAGCAGTTTAATCCTCAAATAAAATTAAGTCCGTATGCAGTTTTAATCTCCGATTGAGAATTTAGTCAGTATCTAGTTTAATCTCCAAATGAGATTTGCGTCGCTATTTAGTTAATCTTCAAATGAGATTTAAGTCGGTATACGGTTTAATCTCTGAATGAAATTGATTCAGTTTACAGTTTAATTTCCAAACAAGAGTTGATTCTGTTTATAGGTTAATTTCGGAATGAGAATCGTGATGGTATAAAATTTTATCTCCAAGTGAGATTCTTAAGTCGGTATTAACTTTATCACTAAATGAGATTTTAACCGGCATTCAATTTAATCTCCAAATGAGATTTTAATCAGTATCAGTATTCAGTTTAATCTCTAAATGAGATTTTAATCAGTACTCAGATTAATTTCCAAATGGGATTTTTAATTAGTATTCAGTTTAACTCCAAATGAGATTTGAATTTATTCATGATTTTTCTTCCAAATAAGGTTTAAAGCGTTTTATGATTTGTCTTCTGGTTACGGTACCAATTGAACCACTGTCTATCCTTCAGTCAAGGTTCAAGTTGGTTTATGGTTCAACCTTCTGTTAAGGTCCAGACTAATTTAACTCTAAATTAAGTTCTGAATTAATTTACGGTTTACCTTCAAATGAGGTTCAGATTTACTTACGGTTTGACCTTCAGTTAAGGTCCAGTTTGAGTTACGGTTTAGCCTTCGAATAAGGTTTTAATTAATATTCGGTTTAACCTCCTGATAAGGTTCTATTTAGTACGCAGTTTAACCCCTGAATAAGGTTCAGATTTGTTTAGAACTTAGTCTTTCCACTAAGGTTTTTATCCTATATGCGGTTCAACCTCCTAATAAGGTTCAAGTTGATTGTGGTTTAGCCTTCGGCTAAGGTACCAGTTAATTTACTGTTGAACCTCTTTAAGGTTTAGGTTGGCTTTACAGTTTAACCTTCAAATAAGGTTCAAAATTATTTGCATTTTAACCCTTAGTTAAATTTCAGAATAATTTACAGTTTAACCTTTAGCTAAGGTTCCAACGATTACAAATTGGACCTTTCGGTTAACGTTCGGATTGATTACGATTTTAACCTTTCAGTTAAGGTTCAGAAAGACTGCAATTTAAATCTTTCAGTTAAAGTTCAGATTGCTCTATTGTTTAACTTCTCAGATGAGGTTCGGAATAATTACAGTTTTCGCTAGATTGTACCGAATCCATAGTTTGCACTAGATTGTACCAAATATACAATCGTAGTGTTAAGTTATAGATTTCACTAGATTGTACCGAACCCAAGTTTGCACTAGATTGTACCAAATATACAATCCTAGTGTTAAATTACATATTTCACCAGATTATACCGAATCCACGGTTTAAAGTAGATTGTACCAATATACAATCGTAGTGTTATATTACATGTTTCACCAAATTATACCGAATCTGTGGTTTGCACTAGATTGTACCAATATACAATCATAGTGTTAAATTACAGATTTCACCTGATTGTACCGAGTCCACGTTTTGCACTAGATTGTACCAAATATACAATTGTAGTGTTAGGTTGCAGATTTCATAATACTTTTGGCTTTAATGTCCCACAAGTTGTTTGGCAATGCTCCCAGATTACGTGACATCACAGTCATATTATTGGAGATTTTTATATGCCCCTTTCCCCGTGACCCAGTCCTTGCTATATGGAAGGTATGCGTGTGGATCACGAGAAGCCCACTGTACCATGTGTTTAACACTTACCTGGTCAGTGTAAGCAATGCACACATGATACAATGATCTCAACGCGATCACCACAATACTTCCCATATAACAATTTCACGGTCACCTGTGTATCTCTATTTTATTGACTCAAAATCTAATCATCGTAATTAGCAGAATTTAATATTTGACCATTTTTTAGTAACTACTTACCGGATGCAATGATCAAGCCCGAACCAAACGCGAATCTCGTTAACCCTGAGCTATGAATACCACTTGTAAGACCCATCCTAATAAATGAGTATTTGCCCTTAATTTATGAAATTAAATAGTTATAAAAGTACGAAATCTTTTTTTTAAGTTTTAACGATACTAGCTTGACTATAACAATGTCAAACAAAATACTAGCTTATGATTTGTATCACGTGCATTAAGAGTTAACACGCTTAGAAATCTACTATCCGTTACAATTTACAAAGAGTTATGCGGAAGCGTTGAACATGAGATTCGTTTGCGTTTGGTCCTTAGGATGTACTTGATCACTACTCCAGCTCCATAGTAGTTGTACCTAGGGTTTACAACGTCAAATAACATGTTGGTCATTCTAAATAATTGCAGAATTGAAAACACGTTAAAATGAGCAAATGATGGTGCCCGTTGTAGCCTACGGTCACCGTAGGTTACGATTCAATGTCCCTGTCTTAAATACTGAACCGTAGCCTACGATTCAATTAAGAACCGTAGGTTACGGCTCACTGTTTTTGTCCTGATGTTCTGCGTGAACCGTAGTCTATGGCTCCAGGCCGTAAGCTACGATCTGGATCTGCTTGAAAGTCTTGTATCACTTATCCAATATACCCCATTTCCCGCTTTCGAGTCCGAGATGTAATTAGTGAATCTAAGATGGTTATATTACGACCCACTTACCTTGTCTATATCATAATCAATCACATTAGCACGTCTTACCAGTTTGAAATCCAAGCTTCCATTGGCATGAATTTAAAATATGCATACACACACACACGCGCACACATATATATATATATATATATTCGTTTGACCCGTTTGATTATAAGCAAGCGTCTACAAGCTTACCAAAGTAATTCTATACTTGTTTTATGCCAATCGAATACAATTTATTCGTTTGACCCTTTTGATTATAAGCAAGCCTCTACAAGCTTACCAAAGTAATTCTATACTTGTTTTATGCCAATCGAATACAATTTATTCGTTTGACACGTTTGATTATAAGCAAGCCTCTACAAGATTACCAAAGTAATTACTATGGCTTTTCTAACCTTAATCAACCCAGTTTGCTATCTTTTGACTAATTCATGCGATGCACTATCTAGTTGACCCGTTTGTCTAAAATGGCAAACACCAACTTCCAACTTAGTGACATTCATCACTCTTGGCAATTGACTGCTAGGCTAGTCAAGTATACTCTAACCTTCAACTGAGGTCATAAACATATGCGGTTTCAAATTTATCTTGGACTATCTATCTAAGTCCTAATCACGGATTTGAGTATACAACAAAACATACTACATATATACTATTTAGAAGTACTTAAGTTATAAATATATACATATATATTTATGCGGAATGTATCAGAATTTAAGGCATCAAGTGACTTACATCGCGCAAGCTTCCTCGGCCTCACATCCATGGCTCCGTGCTTACCCGAAGCCACTCGCATTCACACCTAATATGTGAACATTTGCTTAAGTTGTTAGAAACCTATTTGGAATATAACTACACATATTTTGGTAGTTTTTTTCCATAATTCAAGTTTTCTAGCATTAACACATGCCTAATCCATGCTTTAACCGATGTCTAACACATAAACATTCATCCGAAACAACATTTAGTGTTTAGGAAGTGAGTATCTTGACAATCATACGTGCTAAGTTGATAAAACACATTATTTTCACTGCTGCACTTTTTGCGCAACAGCTGTTCAGGTTGCCTTTACCCCTTCTAAACCCAATAATCTGATTTCAACTTTCAAATAAGAAATATGCTACGTTCAAGGAGCTTTCCAGGAATATAAAGAACTCATCCTAACGATTTTTCTATGATTTTATATGAATATTTGAAGATCATGTCAGAAACATATTATGCGCATCGATTTCCTTTTCAGCTGCTGTAATTGACCATTTTGACCTATTTAAATTCCGAATTAGTTGAACATGTTCAAAGATGGATTGTGATTCGTTCAAAGAGCTTTCCAGGCGTATAAAAAACACCTCCTAACGATTTTCTATGATTTTATATGAATATTTGAAGATCAGGTCAGAAACATATTATGTGCAGCGATTTCCTTTTCAGCTGCTGTAATTGACCATTTTGACCCATTTAAAGAACGAATTAGTTGAACATGATCAAAGATGGATTGTTCTTCGTTCAAAGACCTTTCCAGGCGTATAAAGAACACCTCCTAACGATTTTTCTATGATTTTATATAATTATTACAAAACAGGCCGGTAACCTATTTCGTTTCAATCATAAATAACAAATTTCTAACTTCCATGTTCTTTTAAGCGTTTTCACAAACACTTAGCGGGCATCCTTTTTCTAAGATTATTTCCATGATCAAATATCCTCTCTTATTTACCATCTACCAAGTTTGCATCATATTAACACAATTTAATTATGAGCCTTGTTTTGGCTACAACTATTGCACATTCATGAACAATATTATCCATTTAAAGAAGAAGGTTTCTCTTGAATATGAAAACCCACATTCTTCATGCTACTAAGATTCTTATAACCCTAGTTTTTACCACGATTTACATCAAATCCTACTCAATGAATGTTCCTGGTGGCTAGACTAACATCTAAGAACCACCAATTTCACCATTTAACAAGAAACCAAAAATCTCATCTTTCACATAAGCAATTTAAACCCCATGAAACAGAAAATTTAGTGTTACCTCATGAATTGAGGGACTCTAGATGAACGAATTTCACAACATGCAAGATCCCTAGCCTTGGATTTGTTTCAGAATCATCGAATCTCCTAGTTGTTCTTGTGCGTGTGTGTTTGTGTGTGTCTTGATCGACATATGCCTCTGCATATGTTGATTTCTCCCTCTTTTTTTTATTTAACCAAACTCAAGTTGTTGGGCAAGTTTAGCCCCTCCCACCTTTTGTTAAGTACATACTAGTTAAAAGCACTAATCGAGTTAGTCTCGTGTAATTATTTAAGCCTTATTTAGCTAACAAGGTTGACGGGGTTAATCCCTTAGATTAAGAAATTCGTATTAGTTGCGTTTCATTCGTTTCAATTAAAATCCACATGTGCTTATATTATCATAAAGCTAGATTTAGAAAATTTTGGGGTGTTACAGAACATAACCGACTAATTTACTTGATGGTTTACTAAAACAAAAATAAAACTGAGTCACACGATTTTCAATCGGATTCGTACGCGTAGAGCTCTCTAACTCTTCTTCCTTCTCATTTGAAACCCTAGCCTCTCTCTCACCTACCACGACTCTCCCTTTCTCTGCTCTCTCTCTCCCGCTCGTCTCTCTCTCCCCTCTCTTCTACCAAAGATCCGCCCTTCTTCTCTTTGTTATAGCAGCCGACCACCACCATGCTTTGGTGGTGGCGGCACGTCGGTTTAAGCCCAGAAACGGGTTGTATAAGGGCAACCTACGGTTTTCTGGCCTGAACGAGCTAGAAGGGAACTCGTTGGTGGTGATGTGGGGGTAACCGACTGAAGGGTTGGGTGTTGGTCATAACTATGACGGAAATGGTGGGTCTCGGTTGGGTTGTGTGGTGTTTATGTTCATCGGAAATGATCATGGTTCGTGGTGGTCCGATAGATAGTTTGGTGGGTCTTAGTTGAGATAGAGGTGGTTCTGACGAGATGGCAGTCGTGGTGGTGATGGCCGTGGCCGAAGATGGTGGTTCAGTATAGATCGGTGGGTTAGGTGGTTCGGTCGATTTGGTTATGGTTCAATCTCGTGGTTTGGGTCTGAGTCCAGGTTCGTTTTACGAGCCGGGTTCAGCTCGGGTCTTCAGTTTCAGCTCAGATCTGGTTTCTGGTTTGTTTTGTTTTGTTTTGTTTTGGGTCTTGGGTTATTTGTTCGTTTTCAGATCTTGGTTCGGGCCTCAAGTTTTAGTGGGGGTCGTGTATAGGATGGGTCAACCCCGGTCAAACCGAGTCAACCAGGTCATATATGCTCAAACCAATCAATCCGTCAACTCCGGTCAGCTGTAAGCTCGTTTTTCGGTCTGATCAACATCAGTCAACGCGACGTCCGAGACGATTTTGGGATGTGTGCGTGTAGAATCGGTATATTTAACTCGTAATTATTATTGCGTTGTTTATAAATTTATAAATAATAAATACGAATAATAAATGGTTTAAACTCGTGAACGACCAGACAACATAATAAACGATAAACTTGTATATTGAAAACGTGACTTTGTGTTTTGTCGTCTGACAAAAATTGTGGACTATATATGTACATATATGAATATATAAATAAGTGTAATTTATATAATGGTCGAAACGTATAAAGTCTCGTGGATTGGAAATGCAGATAAATACTGCCGGAACAGGTTTTGAGACCCACGTCACCAACTAAAACCGGAGAATCATCTGCTGTTTCTAATACTGCCGGACCATCGGGAACAACACCAACTCCTAACGGAAAATGGGTTGATTTTTCGACTATAGATGAAGATGGAAGACCCAAGACCGTGAAGGCTTGGGTCCCCCTTAACCACTGAACTTTGAATGTGTGTGTAGGGAGTTCCACAAGGCCTTATCAGCAGTCTCTGGATTGTTGATAGTGGAGCTTCTGGGCACATGACGGGTGACTTATTCCTGCTATTTGACATCAACAATATCAACCGAGGGGGGGGGGGGGTATGATGCTTTCGCTGGTAATAAAGGGGGTTACATAACAAAAGAAGGCAGTATGAGCAATGGGATCGTAAGCTTGGAAAAGATAAGCTTTGTGAAGTAGATAGACCATAATTTGCTGAGTGTCTTACAGATCCGTGACAAGAAATAGACAATGTTCTTTGATGACAATGCTTGCTTTATTCTGAAACCTGGTTTTAAGATTCCGAAAGAGTGGGTTATGATTTATGCTCCAAGAGTCAACAATCTTTATGTTGTTGATAAATCTACCACCGGGATTCCGGACATCACTGAGGATATGATGAGGGATGATGAAGAAAAGCTCAAATCTAATCCGACTCCTATTCCCGTTGAAGTAGAAACTAGAACTGAGCGGATCATGAGATTGTGTGCCAATTGGTATCCTTCAGCCGAAGAAAAAGTCCTATCCAAGCTTCTGTTTTCAAGAAGAGACTATCGAAGATGTCAGGAAATGTGATCAGTTAGGCCTCTGAACATACCAAGATGTTGGGGGTCAAATGGCAGGAAGGTCTACTCTATTTCCAGCCTTATCAGAAGGTTCTTAGTCTACCATTCTGGTATGTTCGTGACTTGGTTCGATTAGATTATCCTCTGTATTATGAGAAAATCGGTAGTCTGCATGGCTTCTGCAACATTCTGAAAAGAGAAAGCCGAGATAAATGGGACACTCTCAAACCTCATTATCCAAAATCATACAAGACAAACAAAATCCATCCCATCACAAAGAGTCCTATTTGGGAACACAAGGTACAACCACCAGATTGCGCGTCCAAGATACCGATTGCTCCAATCGAACAGGACTTCACTCCGAAGTTCTGGTTCTGGCACTATGATGCAGCTACTACTGAAGCTATAATCATCTTGGACAACGCCTCAAAGCTATGTAGAAAGTTCAGGATTTGGGATCCGATGTGGCTGGTGAACTGTTCAGAGAAAGAAGTAGAGACAATGTTCCTGTATCCCATTCAGCACTTGAAGGACGAAGAGGATCAAGCGATTAAGTTTCAACAGGTGATTCGATTCTGTCATGCTCACAAAGTTCATGCTGGATGTGACTGGTCGAGAATTACAAGGATCAGGACGGCGTCAAGTTGAAGACTGAAGATGTTGTTGTTTGTCTAGTTTTGTCTGTTTTTGTTCAGTTGTATGTATAGTTGTTTGCTACGTTATGAAGTTTTGTTTCTTATGTCTTTTGTACCTATACTAGCCTGGTCCAATGGGGATTCTGTTAGTGCATGATGTCCCTAGGCTAGTATATTAGATGTTTGGACGGTAGTTAGGGTGTTTGGGTGTGTTTGTAAGCGTTTTGGGGTTGTTTGGATGCTGCAGGCGATTACAAGGTTCCTATATATAGGCGATTAAGTAGCCTAATTGCCTATAATGCATGTGATTAGGCCCTACTCGCATGTGTTACATATGTCATAGGATTCCTAATCGCTTGTAATGGTCTGCACGAGTATAAGGGGTATAAAAGCATCCAATCATTGCCCTAATTATTAGCTGTCACCTCACACAGCCCCCAAACACCCTTCCCAAGGTCTGAAGGTCTGAGATTATCATTGTAAACACATGTGCTCTGTTTTCGTGATTAATCATACAACCTTTGACCCATTTTGTGTGTGTTTATTACTCGTTCTTCATTGTTTCGTTGTTGTTTCTGTTATCAGAACATATTCAGAGGATTCCGCACTCTGAATATCAAAGCTCGTGATTGTCGGGTGACCCGTAAGTCGATCCTACAGAACCATACAAGTCGATTCTAATCGTACGAAAACGTGAAATTTGTCACACAAGTGGGGTTGGGTCGTTAACTTTTAGTTTTTTTTATTTGTTTTTTTTGTATTTTTATTTTTTTAGTTAATGTAACTTTTTAATTTTATTTAATGTAATGTTTTTAGTTTTATTTAAAAAAACAAATTTAAGTGTGATACCATAATTCCACTGCATATAGTTAGTAATGAATGTGATAAAAATGAGGTAGTAAAATGGTATTTGAGTGTGATACATAATTCTATTCCAATTTTTTAGCCATTAAAACTCGAAAGCATATGCCAAGAGGATATACATCAATACGCATCTAGTGATTTAACCATAGAAAATGTCAGACCCATTTTCAATGTTGTTCGAACAGTACTACTTTTTGTTTGTTACGATATATAATATAAAATTGATTTTAATAATAACATATTGGAGGCTTCAAGCTCATTACATAATCACAAACTGAGAAATGATGAAAAATACATCTACCTAGCTAGTAAACATATATATTAGGGTATAAATTTATTGGATGAAAATGAAAAGTGAGATAGATATAAAGAAAAGAAAAGAAAGATAGATGATGATCATGATCTAGGCCTATCCATATGCAAGCCGATCCGTCTAGCTCGGATACGAAATTCACCGAGGGAAGCAAAAAACTCAACTCTCTGCATGATTCCCAAAACCTTCAAAACCTGGATGACCGCCATCCCACGTAGAGCGTCGGCCTCCGTGACCACCGCCCGCATGGCCCCCTTAGCCTCCTCCATAGCATCGTCCAGTTGGGACACCTGGCCATCCACCAACCTCTCCACCCTGTTCACCAACCCATACAAGGGCGCAACCGCCACGCTCTCCTGTACCATTGCCATCGCCTCACCTATCTCCCTCTCCCTCGCCGCCGTCTCCACCCTCACCCTCTCCACCCAATCCGCTTGCTCCGCCGTCATATTAATATCCCTAAGGAACCGGAACACCATCGACGGCGGGTATCCGGTTACCCAAAACAATGCGTGCTCGAAAGAGGTGTACCACGGTGGAGCGCAGATCAAAAAAACGTCATCTTCCATTGCACTTGATTTCTGCTCGTAGTATTCGCGGTAGTGATCAGAGGCCTCTTGGACTAGTTTCTCTAGTTGTTGGTGTTTCTTAGTATAAATATTAGGGAGTGAGATGACGGCTGATAACTGTCCTTGGAGGTGGTCGTGGCGAACAAGCCAACCGTCGTAAAACGCCGTGAATGTTTCCAGAGGGTTTCGGGCCATTGTCGGTTGGTGCTGTTTTTTTCCCAATACAATTACGTTACAGCACATTATATAAATAAATATTATTATTTTTTTTTTGGTTTTCATTTTTCTTTCCCGCAAAGGAAATGTCCAGCACATCCATCCAGCGCTACATTCATTTATTTCAATATATTAATAATTAATTGTCATGAGATACATTACAGTATAGTGAATGTCTAAGGTATCAAATTCACACAACACGCACTATCAACCACCATTAACTTCACACAAGAAACATTGACCTATTTATGTCCTTGATTATGGTACCGTGAACGGATAGACAGGGTATCATATGTATCACACAATTTTTAGAGTCGGTTCGGGTTCGGCTTGGGTTGAACCCACCAACCAGACCCGTTGAGCAACCTAATGTGAGCTCCGATCCGTTTTGTAATCATCATTCATGAGATAATTACGATATAATGAATAGATAGGGTATCAAATCCACACAACTAACATGCACTGTCAACCACCATTAACTTCACACAAGAAAAATTGAGCTATTTATGCCCTTGATTATGGTATAGTAAATGGATAGGGTATCAAATCCTTGCGTGGATAAGGTTAACCAACATCCCACAAAGCCTAAAATAACTAAGAATGGAAATGGGTAGGCCTTCCTCAATTCTATTTTTTTTCGGTGGCGGATATTCTTCAAATGGAGCATACTTCTAATTGGTCTAAGGAGAAGAAAATGGCGCTCTATGGGGTGTTGGTCATCTCTTGCTGGAGGATTTGGAGGGCCAGGAATGAGACACTTTTCAAGAATGAAAGGCGAACAGTCGTTGATATAGTGGCGGACATTAAAGCTATGGGTTTCTTATGGTTTTCGAGTAGGTATAAAAAGGGCTTGGTGGGTTGGATAGATTGGAAAAATTTTTCTATTGATGTAATGTAACTCTGGTTATTGGGGGTCTCCGCCTTGGAGATTCCTCGTCGTTTTTTCTGTGTTTTATGAAGTTCGCCTTTCAAAAAAAAACTAAGAATGGAATGACTGATTAACAGTAGGTTATGATATCGATATATTTGCTTGAGTCCATTTACAAATGAGAGGTGTACATATATAGATTACAAGAGCACCAGCCAAAGCTCTAATCATGGAGAATCATACGGAGGTGATTGTTATCTCCTAAAATAGCTAAAGAGATATACATCAATATACATTTAATATAATAATATAGTTGACTAATATATTTGACTAATACTCCCCCTCAGTTTGAGCGGGAGTTGCGACAAACGGTCAAACTGGTGCGAAAACTCTCAAAGAGTTGCCGAGACAAGCCCTTGGTGAAGATATCAGCGTATTGATAAGAGGATGGTACATGAAGCACGCGCACTTGACCGAGTTGAACCTTCTCACGCACGAAATGTATATCAAGCTCCACATGTTTCGTGCGTTGATGTTGTACCGGATTTTCTGTCAAATAAACAGCTGAAATGTTGTCGCAGTAGACGATGGTGACATGGCGAATAGGGGTGTGCAGCTCTAAAAGTAAGTTGCGAAGCCACGTGGTCTCAGACACAGCATTGGCGACTCCGCGATATTCAGCTTCGGCACTTGAGCGAGAGACGGTAGGTTGCCGTTTGGATGACCAAGAGAGAAGGTTGGAGCCCATATAAATGCAGTAACCAGATGTCGAGCGACGTGAGTCTGGGCATCCGGCCCAGTCCGCGTCAGAATATGCAGTAAGAGATGGACTGGGGCTCGGGGTCAAGCGTAATCCATAATCAGTAGTACCTTTAATATAGCGGAGAATCCGTTTTAGGAAAGCAAAATGTGGTTCTCTAGGAGCATGCATAAACAGGCAGATTTGTTGAACCGCATAAGTGATGTCAGGCCTGGTGAATGTTAAATATTGCAGGGCACCTGCTAAGCTACGATACACAGTGCCATCAGAAAGTAACTCCCCTGTATCAGCGCTTAGTTTTGCATTTGTATCAACGGGAGTCGAGCATGGCTTGCAGTCTGTCATGTTGGCACGGTGAAGAATATCTTTTGCATATTGGGATTGAGACATGAATAACCCGTGAGAGTCTCGCTGAACTGTGATACCCAAAAAATGATGTAAAGCTCCCATATCTGTCATAGAAAACTCTCGAGAAAGAAGATGAATAATATTATGAAGTAATGCTGTAGAAGATGCAGTCAGTATGATATCATCAACATAAAGTAGCAAATAGGCAATATTATCGCCTTTGCGATAAATGAAGATGTGTCGCATAGACTGCCTGTGAACCCATGGGTTTTAATAAATGTGGAGAAGCGATGGAACTAAGCCCGTGGTGCTTGTTTAAGTCCATAAAGGGACTTGCGCAAGCGACAAACATAGTTAGGCCGTGTACGGTCAACAAAGCCTGGAGGTTGGTGCATAAAAACGGTCTCCTGCAAGTCACCATGTAAGAATGCATTTTTAACATCCAACTGATTGATTGGCCATCCTTTAGAGATAGTAAGTGTGAGGACAGTGCGTATGGTAGCCGGTTTAACAACCGGACTGAAAGTGTCAGCACAGTCTATGCCAACCGTCTGTGATTTACCATTAACAACAAGGCGGGCTTTGTATCGGTCAAGGGATCCATCTACTTTAAATTTGTGTCTAAAAAGCCACATACAACGGATAATGGGATGTGTTTGTGGTCGTGGAACCAATTCCCAAGTACCATTATCTATTAATGCCTTATATTCGCAGTTCATGGCGTGTTGCCAATTTGGGTCGGCTAAGGCCCGTAAGTGTGAGGTTGGGACGGGTGAGATGGTGGGTGAAGTGGTTGTGGTGAGGTTGTATTTCGGGTTAGGTTTGGTGATGCCGTCTTTGCCGCGGGTGGTCATGGGGTGCATATTTTGGACGGGTGTGGGAGATGTCTGGTTGGAAGGAGGTGGGCTAGGAGTATTAGGGTACAGTGGAGTAGGCGATGTGGTTTGGGTAGGGGAGGTGTAGTGGGCCGGTGAGGGGGGCGATTGGGCTTGTGTTGATGGAGTGTGATGTTGAGCCGTGGGGTTTATTGGGGCTAGAGAGTTGTGTTGGGCCGGTGATGTGGGTGATTGTGTCGTGGGGTCTAGTGGGGCTGGGTATGTGTGGGACGGTGGGAATGAATATGTGAGTTGTGGGTTCGGGTCATCATCTAGGAAGGTATAGGTAAGGTTTGTATTAGTGTCGGCAAAAGGGAAGGTGTTTTCATCAAACTGCACGTGACGGCTAGAGTAATTATATAATTATTCTAGTTATAAAATGCTCCGCGTGTTTTTTTCTTCAATTTTTACAGTTCGTACCGAAAAAGCTGTTTGTATTTGATCTTTTTCCTATATATATATATATTAAATTCTATATTTAGGATATGTGTTTGTGTTTTATACATAAAAGTTTTGTTGGTCGAGTTTGAAAAACTATGCAAATTTAATATAGAGGTCTCAAGTTCAAGCCTTGGCTTTAGCACCATATTTATTTATTTTTTTTTTAAATTCATTCCTTTTTACAAAATTTTGGCCCAGTTTTTTTTTGCCCGAGGCCCAAAAATTTTTTAGTGTTCTCGGAGACGGTCCTGGAAAAACGCAAATCAATAACAATCCAGCAAAACGATTACTAAAAACTTTCAAACGCGTTTTTTATCAACACAAAAATATACATTAAGTCAAAAATTATATTATCCAAAACCTAACGTCACAAGTCACAAAATAATCATCAATACGACCTAGGTAGCGTAAATGTTTAGCTTCTCATCATGTTCAAATATAAAACACAATAAAAATAAATAGTAAACATGACTAAAGAAACATATAAAACGAAAAAATAATGGTTCAAAAACATAAAGAGTTTAAGAGTCAAATCCAAAGCAACTTTGTGTATATATATATATATATATATATATATATATATATATATATATATATATATATATATATAGGGGAAGGATAAATTGGAAACCCTCTTGAGTTGAGAAAACCTTGGAAACCCACGTAAAAAATCATTATTTTTTTTTGAAAAAAATAACCAATGTAAAAAACATGTTTTTAAGCATCTTGGGCCAAAAAAATATAAAAAGCGCCGAAGGGATTTTTTTTAAAAAAAATAAACAAAGTTGCTAAAAAACATATGTTTTCAGCTATTTGTTGTTATAAAAGTTGTTGTAAACATGTGTTTTCGCAGCTTTGTTTATTTTTTTTAAAAAAATCCCTTCGGCGCTTTTTTTATTTTTTTGGCCAAAAACACTTAAAAACATGTATTTTACATTGGTTATTTTTTTCAAAAGAAAAAAATCATTTTTTACATGGGTTTCCAAGGTTTTCTCAACTCAAGTGGGTTTTCATTTTATACTTGACCTATATATATATATATATATATATCTCGATCTCCAAATTAAAATATGCTGCTGGCTTTTGAAACTCTCCTGCTGTCGATCTCTATATTTTTCTTCCGTTTGTTGTTCTTGTCCTCCGAAAATAATATGTCATCGTCTTTATAATATCCTTAGTAGTTTTTTTTGTAATCTCGTGGACTTGTTATATTAATTTTTTATTTCTTTTTTTACCATTAAACTATGTATTAATTTGAAACTGAAATTCACTGTTCATCAACAGTGCAGGGTGACAGTCACGTAATTTATTAGTGTGTGCAGGGTATATGTGTCATTTTGTTTGCCTATAAGTACCTAAAACCATTCAACACCCCTCATTTTATCCTCACAACAACACATACACCACCTACAGAGAGAGAAATTTAGGCAGAGGGGAATTCTTACAACCTCTCCACCGGAACCGATAGCGGCGTGCCGCCGCTGACGACGGCGCGTCTCCTTTTTTGGGCGCGTGAATAACCCAAACCACACAACCAAAGTATGGCGCACCTTAGAGTGGTTACGGCTCACACATTCAAGTGACGGTTGCGGTTCTATCGGTTACTTTAAAGAGGAAGGAAAGACTAACAACAGGTAGCCATGTCCTCTATCTTTCAAAGATTATTATTGTAGATGACTTTGTTGTTTCATTTTCGTCAGCTTTTTTCTTTTATTTTTTTAACTTTTGTGGTGGTTGTCGCGGTGGTTTTGTTGGCACGTCAGAGGTGAGACAGTGATGCTGGGTTTCCGTGTTGGTGGTGGTGGATGTTCAGTGTAGGTGCCTTGGTGGTATGACGGTTCAACGATGATGATTGTAGATGAGTAAGTTGTTTCATCAGCTTTCGCTCTTTCCTTTTATTTTTTTTACCTTGATGATGGTTGTGGCAATATCCAGAGAAGAGAGAGACATAGAGCCGCCCATGGCGATTTGCCTTTGAAAGGTGGTAGGAAAAAACAAGGTTTCACGGCTGCCTCCCACCTAAGCCGTCGGCTTTATCTTAATTGCAAATTTGAAGCACTGTTACCTTGGTAAGCGTCTTTTAATTTTTCTATGCCATTCATCTGTGCTCTTTATTTTTTTATTGTAAATTGTTTTTGTCTTCCATTCTTCGGATATTTTTCCCAGATGCATCCGGGTATTTTGAAGAGTACAAGGTGGGAAGAAATCACTAGCATCATTCTCATCTGCCATTTTTATGTTTTCTAAAGGTATGTCTACCTTATAAATATGTTTTTTTTAACTATATGGGTACCATATAATTATTATGCTTTATGAGTCATGATTTTTGATAGTGAGAACATGTCGTCTCATTTCCAATATATATAATACATAGTACAATTTGTGATTTACATAGTGAAAGAAATAATAATGAATGTAGGTGGTGGGGAGGATGATGAAGAAAGTGGAAAGCAGACAATGATATTATTTTGTTGGTGATTGATAAAATATAATATTGAGTGATTGATTAGAAGGTCATATGTTACTGAAGCACTTGGACTAACTTATGAAACCGGTTTTGTGACATTTACTTGAAAGCGAAAACAATAGTGATGATGACGTATTTGGATATATGATAAATAATAAAAGACCATCGGACAATTCACTCAGACACGGACATGAAGCATAGTTTTGCTATGTGTTCGCATGAAATATAGAACAATGGCCATGGCATCTAAAATTAATGGAGGTGGATATTTATTAGAACTCAGAGGTACAAATGGTAAGAGATTATGTCATTAACACGTTCGCCACTTTAGACACCTATATGAGACACTAGAGTTTAGAATGAACTATGAGACAACCATTAACCAATTGAGTTACGATTACTGTTACCATAGCAATGTTTGTAGCACAATGGCTAAACAACCTTTCTTCATATAATACATATCATTATACAATATGTAGAATCCTCATCGCACGTTGCGGCTCACGCGTTTAGAAGATATGTTGCCTGTTGTGATCAACAGGGCGCTGTAACGCGCGTGGGAGCAATACTAGTTAAATTATTATTATTATTATCATTATTATTATTATTATTATTATTATTATTATTATTATTATTATTATTATTATTATTATTATTATTATTATTATTATTATTATAACTCCACTTTCCCAATTCAAGTGTTCTTGGCTCGACCATAAGTCCTCATTTACGCTTCAACGTCCATGAACATCCGCTCTCAAGTGCTAGTGTCTCCATGAAAATTCTTTCGTTTTGAGCTCATTTTACACGAACACCTATAAAATAATAAAATAACTAAATACATATTAAAAACGACTCAAAATGAATAAAAACCGAACCAAATAATATACAAAATACATAGGAAAAGAGAATTGTTTTGCAACACTTCAAACATCCCCACACTTAAACCTTTTGCGTCCCGAAAAAGAATTACACAAAATCCCAAACATTTTTAACAAAGCACTTAACAAAAATGATAACATCAAACAGGGTCAAAAGCAGGCTACAAAATAAACAAGCATAGCGATTTCACAAGACTTGCATCGTTCAAAAGGCTGACTAGTCAAGATGATACAAATTTAAAAACAAGGCCTACCTAGTCAAGCTTCACGTACCTTCAAGCAACCGACTACGCACGTGTAAGCATCCCTCACAATATCATTTATCTCCTGGTTATACATTTATTTGGAGTGAATCTCTTAAAACTGAACTATGAATCAAAATTATCATAAGCTTGTATGACAATCAAATTTCCACCCAATTACTAACACTAACACAAATCAAGAGGACTTCGAAAGGGTAGGTAAGGGTTAAAGGTAGGAAACTTTATTGGGAAAAATTAGCTAAAAAGAAAAATAAAGATAAACCGAATAAACCATGAATATATAAACTCTAACTCTTTGGTCTTCTCGACCCACAACCTTTATTCTATTTTTTTTCTTTTCTCTCACTTTTTCATATATTTTTCTTTTTTTCCTTTTCAGTTTTTTTTTGTGTCAGTTACTCTTTTTGCTGATATATATATTTTTTTCTTCACATTACATAAATATATACAATTCGATAATTAATATTAAATAAAATGGGTGACAAACGAAAGGTTTAGTCTCAAAGTGGTTTCGAAAGGTAAAAATGGGGAAACGGGTCAAATAACAAAAACAAACGAAAAGGCCAGACAAAATGGGTAATCCTAATGTCTCTATCAAATCTGTGTCAAGTCGAAGCCTATGGTCTCAAAATGCATCAAAACACACAAGTTCTATAATAATGCAACAAAATCGGTATATCACACATGAAACGAAATAGTGAATATTTATATATAATATTTAAAGGCTCAAAACTCACTGTCATGTAGAAATAGGGTTTACCGATACTAGCAAGTGCAAACCCAGTTAACCATCCAGCTTGATCCACTATCCTAGGCACCCCAAACATTTTATTTTAGAAAAACAACTCAGTCAAGCCTACTATCCCGCAACTTAAGGAAATGTATGCTAAGACCCGTAAACCGGAAATCGACCCCACTTTTAACCGACAAACCGAAGGATAATCACTCCACTTTTAACTAATTTTCATACAGAGCCACCGGAGATTGCTTACTCCGCCGGCCGGTAGCCGGTTACTTCGACGATCAACCCGGCCGAGTTTCTCTTCCGGTTCCAAAGCTCGCCGATAAATCGCTGGTTACGAGAATCTCCACGGCGGCGACGATGATGTTGACGGCGGCGACTGCCATTGAAGTTTTTGTCGATGGCTTTTGCCATTGAAGGGTCGGTCGGAGGCATGAACGTGCCCTCTGCTTCTCCTCTTTGATATCAACATTCATCATCAGCTTAGTATTCATATTTGTTGTTGTTGTTGTTATTAACCTTTTGATTATGTACAGACTGAAATGAAAAGTCAACAAAGTCGAATTTAGTGCCAGAACATCGATTCTAGTTTTTTGCATCAGAATTATTGTAAAGTGTTTTTTACTATTAAAAGATGGTGAGGAGAGGGAGGGTGGTGGTGGTGGTGGTGGGGAGGATGGTTGAGAGTGTAGTGAGGGTGGATTTGGAGAGGAGGATGAGGTGTTTTAGGGTGGAGAGTGTGGTGGTGATGTTCAGGGGTTGGACGTTGGTGTGGTGGTGATGGTAGTGGTGAGTAGAGGGAGGGTGGCGGTGTTGCAGGTGGTGGTGGGTCAATCCTTATAAGGCCTTCAGAAACTAGTTTCTGGCTGGAAAACTCAGGCCTTACAAGAAGAAATCAAGAGGATTGAAGATCAGACCAAAGCCAATGCTAAGGTCAATCCTCCTAACTTCAAAAAGGCAAAGATCCCGTCAGAGCTTTATAGCTCAAAAGAATGAGGGAATAATATGTAGCAGCTGACTATGGTGAAATGAAATCAGTTTCCAAATGGTCAGAAGTAAGACTGGAAGAGACCTACGAAGCTCTTAATTAAAGAAGAAAGGTGGATCCCACACTTATAAGAAAACCAATCTACCATGATGATGACAAAGTGAAAACTCATCCCAGACAGACCATGACAATTGATAGTCTGCTCTCAACATCTGACCTCACCATTGCTGCCAAGAAACATTTCAAAAGGCAGAAGTAGATGTCTGAAGAAGATAACAAAAGGTTTGAAGATTCCTATTTCAAGGAAGGGATACAGTTTCAAGTAAAATTCTTCACTGATCCTTTAAGTGATGAATTTAGAAGAATGATTTGCAGGCCCTCATCACCAAACTCATCACAAATAAACCTGAAACCAAAAATTCCTCAGATCCAAAATTCTACAGTGGAAGTCCAATAAAGACACCTACTAATTGACTCTGCTGATCAGGTCTGATGGAAATGCTCAAGTGATATGCATAGGCTTATGGTCTGTCAGCAAGTGATCTCCAAGATTTACTTAACTTAGAGCTAGAAAGGGATGCAGAAGATATGGTTTCCCTTACTTTTGAACTCTCATTCAAAGGACAAGTAAGGGAGAGCTTGATGAGTAACAAAAATCAAAAATAAGACTAAGTTTTTGCATCATCTGTTCTAGGGGGTGATTGTTAGGTCTGCTGGACCAAAGAAGAACATATGAAGTGAAAAGCTAAAACATGCTAAACATCTGATCAATAAAACAATGCTTAGGATACAAGTCTTCCCAAAGAACTGATGACTGTGCTCTTCTAGAATAGAATCAAATGATCTGGAACCAATTACTGATGAAAGGTCTGTTAAGAAGAACTGTTGAAGCCAACAGATGTTAGGCTTCAACAGATGTTTCCAACAACGGATGTTTGACTTATGTAAAAGTAACTTCATTAGAATAGTTGTTTATTTCAAGTTGATTAGTCTAGTTAGAAAGTTGCTTTATAGACATTCGTTAGCTTAGATCATCCTAATTTGTAATTGTCTACAAATAGAATGATGGTTGTATCATTCTATTTATCACTTTCACATTCATTCTCTGTACAATTAAAACTGTGGGTGATCGGTCTGAGGGGGAGGATTGTAATACTTTGTACTAAACTTTCATGGTTTTAAAAGTACTTGCTGAAAGCAATTCTTCTAATTTGTTATGTTTTAAAGTTTACATTCCGCTACGCTTTCTATATCAAGTTATCTTTCATTCACTGCTTCATTTATTAAGCATCATAACAAATCAACCTCAGATCCTAACAAAATCAAGGGTTGGAAAAGTACGATGTGCTCGTAGTCTTTTTGATGACAGTGTTCTAAATGAATTGATTGCCTAAAATAGGTGAAGAGGCTCCCCTTTTATAGCACAAAACATCCGACTCTCTCAACTCGTCCTCTACCCTTTGTGGGGCCCAACCCAGGTAGAGGTATAGGTATCTCCGAGTCTTGGGCCCAATATCCAAGCCCAAATCTGTGAAACTGAGTATGTAGTAAAAGGTAAAAGAAGATGTCACCGGCCTGTTGTAAATCCACGGGGCATCTGTTGAGTGGACGCAGAAGGTCGGCGGACACATGGCGTCCGTCTAGTGGTAGATTGTGGTGGTTTGTAATCATCCTCTTTTCTGCAGCCAAAGACAAGTGGATAGGTTGCGAAAGTCGTCTGTAGAAGTAGTTTCCTGGGGAGGTGCCACGTAACCGTCCTATCCTGGTGTCAGAGCAGGCACGACCTATGATTGGCTGTGGACTTTGACGAGCGACTCGTAGTCAGGTACAGTTTCACGGGCATCTCTGTCGCTGGGTGTGTGTCTTGATGTTTCCCGAAAAGGCAATCGCTGGTCGTGTTGAAGAAGCTTTGACTTTCTTACCAAAGAAGCTTCGTTTGTGTCAATTGTGCCCTGAAGTAAAACGGGCGGGAGAGTTGCCGTCATTATGTCTAACGCAGGTGTCTCTGCCGACGTAAAATGGGTGGGAGAGCCTGCATCATTATGTTTGACGCATGTGTCTCCGCCAACGTAAACCGGGCGGGAGAGCCTGCGTCATTAAGTCTAGTTAAGTTTGCTGATTAACATTAAAAACATTTTAACCTAAATTTTAACGGGGTTAACCGTGTTTATAAGTTAATCAAGATTTTCAGGTGTTACAGATCGCATCCATGTTACCCTAAAATGGGTACCTTGAATATGAATCTGTACCATGATTGTCTAAACAAGTTAAATTACTATGTTTATAACTCATCTTTTCTTATTCGTTGCAAATTGTCGTCCTCGCAATGCAATTATTTCTCACACTAATTTTTTATATATTTATTACATGTTTATGACTCGTACTTTTTCGTGATTTTAGACTTTTATTTTCAAATTACTATATTTATAACTGATTTTTTATTATTCATTTGTTCGATTATTTTATAAGGCTAATTTCATAGATATACTACACCGATATTATGAATAAGAAAAGTAACATACGCACGATACACTATATCACGTGATGATTGATAAATTAATATATAAAAAAGTGTCGTGTTATAAATTATCATCGCTGCTGCATCATGCAGGTTCCCTACCACTGTATATGTGTGTATAATGAAGTGCCAAGAACTTTATCAGAATGTAAATTTTAAAACAAACGAACTAGACAACCTTCTTTTCAAGAGACATTCATGTTTACCTTTTACTTACATACTTTCTTTAGTTCATCATCAACAACATTCTTGATTTACCTAATTAACCAGAAACATACTTGCAAACCTGGATAATACTTGCTTCACGGTTATTTTAACAATACCCGAACACTTGTTGCCTTACGATCAAACAAACAAACTCGCTACCCATTTTTTTCTCTAACTTGCTATGAATCTCAACACAACAAACCTGGTTACCGTGATAAAAATAGTTGCGGAAACTTTCTACATGGCACATACAGTTGAACCAAAATATTCAAGATAAATAAAATTCAGTTGTTGAATTTTTTTTAACTACTCAAATTTATGATCATGCCACTAGGTTTATTGTCAATCCTTTGAAAGCAACAATAACCAATCAAGCATGCAACTTTGCAGATTTTTCTTTCTCTACACAATTTATGTTGCTACATGAAGAAACAAAAGGCTACAACAAGTATGAGCAGGTTAAATACAAGTATAATGTTGTGTTGGGGTTGTTGTATACCTTGTTTGCTACAAGTTACAATCCTTGTCCACACATACAGCTCGAGTTGAACTTGAAAGAGTAACAAGAATGGGCACAGCGAAAGGAGGCGACCACCTTAAGTCTGAAAAGACTCGTTATGGCAAACACAAAAATGTGGTTTGGCTAACGGTTGTAAGTGTACAATCGTTTGTATGCTGTTACTCTTCTATCCATTGCAAGGAGGTGAATCCTCCTATTTATAGAACACAAGGTGGGCGACATCATTAACCCATAACCACGACGATGGGCTTGGGCCCGGGTTATGGCCCTGCCTCCTTTCGGCCCAATACTTAGAATTTGATTGGACAAATTGAGAGGCAACTAAACATACTAAATGCTAAGGAGAGAGAAAAGAATACCGCCCTGCCATTGGTCCACATGGCGCAACGTGATTAGCTGCAGGGGCTTATATTCTTCATGTGTAATCTTCTAGAAGGCGTCTGATGTGATGTCGTGGCAGAAAAGCTGAAAACTTGTCAGTGCAGCCAACTGGGAGCACTAGGGGAGCTGCACCTCAGTTGAGCATCGCCAACGCCATATGGCGCAGCGTACTGGTGCTTTGGCGATATGACTCTCCCGTAGATGACTTAGACTTGAGCTGTTTTGGTAGTTCTACGCAGGGAACTGACCCTGCGCCGTATATGCTCTGCGGGGTGTAGTAGTCCTTGCTGCTTTGTGGAGCGGGCATGGCCTGGTTGTACCAATACTTTGTATTTTCTTAGTATGGCATAGGGTTTCTATCCGTGCGGGGATTTTTGGTACCCTACCCCTTCACTACATAATTCCAGCAACAAGGTTTTTTCGGAAAACAAACAGGTATATGAACACTCACAACTTAGTTAATGAACCTTAAAATTTTGTCCACGCTTTACCTTGAGATTCCATTTTTGTTTTCACTTCTTTTACAATCTGACGTTCAGTGGCGAACAAGGACCCCAAAACTGAAAATCCTAAACAAAAACAATCGGATCTGAACAAAACCTCCACCAATTGTTCTTCAAACTATCAGAATAAATAAATCACTATCTTCTTGTTCTTCGAGCAACATCAAATCGAAACTTCAAGTTATACATGTTCACTACCGTTGCAGCCCCATAAGGAGTGGCTCCCCTCTATTAGAGCACGACTCTCAAAACCTCTAAGCTCTGATGCCAATTGTTGGCCCATGACAATCATATCAAACAAACAAACAAATGAGCACGTGATATTAGGGGGGGGGGGGGGCAATGATACGTACTAACAACCCACGTAACTATGTTGGCACTCTATTGTTAAACACAAGCAAGTCATGGGACTTTAGCCATCCCACGTTGCCATTATCCCACCTTTGAACTACTGCATGCATGAGTTGCTAATATTTAGCAAGAAGTTATTTGTTTGCATATTTATATTTGATGTACATTGCATTTTTAGTTTTATGAGAAAAGTTGCATAATCACTAGTCTTCTTATCTTAATCTTCTATGGAGTCTAACCTGCTCTAAGGGTCCTATCTTAGGAGATTGAGCATCTCGAATCGATCTTCTATCAATGGTGCTTTCATTTCCGAACTTCACCTCCACTATGCCACCTGATACTTTACTTTCCAAGGAAGATGCCCGAGCCCTGGTTGCCGGAATCGATCGGCTACTGACCCTCCACAACACCATTGTCGCTTAACAAGCTGCTCAAGCTGCCGCCTTCAAAGCCCTACACACCATAATCACCCCCGTCACAACTCGCATCGTCGCAAATACTGAGAAGTTTTCATCTTCCATTGCCTTTCTTACCGCCATCATGAAACCGACCATAATTCCTACCCCGACACCATATTAGTTTCAACAACCATCACAAAACATCATCCCCATCATTGCCCACACGAACAACCATACCAAAACTAATCTTCCGCCACACAACATCGAACCTGAAAACACACCACCACCTGCCATGTTCCAGCCTTTGAGTGTATCGCTGCCACCAAATATCCAAACCCAACACCTTACTACACAACAACTACACCCACCTTCGCGCCTCACGGACACTGCTCCAACTGCTATGGGACAGACCGAATGGCAACCACCATGGGAAAATCATCCTGTCCTTGAGGACAAGGACGTTTTCTAGGGCGTGAGAGTTGATATGTACTAACAACCCACGTAACTAGGGGTGAGCATTTCGTGATTCGGGCCCACAGGAACCTTGGAATCGACCCGCGAGAACCTTGGACCCGAACCTTTTTAAATATATGGGTCGGTTTCCGGTTCTAGATTTATATGAATTAACGGTTCCGGGTCGAGTTGGTTCCGAACCCACGGTTCTAATATAAGAACCACAAGAACCGTTTGTATTTTAATTAAAAAATAAAAAATAATCCTTTTTAGTCTTTTCACCTTTCGTTTTTACGTGTTATTGTAATCGATTTCATGTAATGTTAATACAATATTAAAAATATTATTTATAAGAATAACAATGTATTTTTCTTGAAATATTTTTTCGGCTTGATGTATATGCATAGATATGTTATATTATAAAATATATATTATATCTAAATTTGAAGTAAATATTTATGTATGTCGCTCTGATGCGCGTGTGTATGTGTGTGTGTACTTATGATGTATACATAACAGATTCACATAATGTTTCGAGTGATTATAATGACAAAATTGTTACGAAAACATAAGTCGAGAAACGAAAAGTGACTTAAAAAAGAAACTCATTGGCTATTGTAAGAATCATATGGAGAAATTCTTTTACGAGCATGGTAAAAGAATAGGAATATGTAATCCTCTAAAAGTAGCTATTACATTAAAAGGTTCTAGAGGGTCAGACCCTTTACCCGACCCATCAGAACCTTTAGGACCCGGAACCACATAGCCTTTTAAGGTTCGGTTCGTGGTTCCTAATTTCAACAATAAATGGGTATACGGTTCTGGTGGGTCCGGATCGGGTCGGGTCGGTTCCGGACCCTTTGCACAGCCCTACACGTAACCATGTTGGCACTCTATTGTTAAACATAAGCAGATCATGGGACTTTAGCCATCCTACGTTGCCACTATCCCACCTTTGAACTACTACATGAATGAGTTGTTAATATTTAGCAAGAAGTTGTTTGTTTGCATATTTATATTCCATGTACATTGCATTTTTAGTTTAATGAGTAAAGTTGCATAATCACTAGTCTACTTATCTTAATCTTCTATGGAGTCTAACCCGCTCTAAGGGTCCTATCTTAGGAGATTGACCATCTCGAATCAGTCTTCTATCAGACAAACCCACGACTCTTTCTTATTGAAACAAAGAACGAAAGAACTTACAATGAAAAGAGACAAATAAAACCATTACCTAGAACCCTATTTAAAAAAAAATACTAAACTTGCTCTCCAAAAAAATCAAAGATTCCCTAAACCTAATACAATTCAGTTATCTAAAATAAATCAATTTTTTTTACTTTGACCCTAGGATTAACATTCAACACAATACGTCATTAAAATGCAAGATAATTTAATTTGTTACTAGTGAAGTTGCTCGAGCTGCACGGCATGAATTTGGTTGATATCAGTTTGGTTTGTTACAATAATGATACTTGCTATTGCAACCAAAAGATATATAGAACGTAAAAAAATAACTTAATATTTCCAAAATATATTTACACATGTTTCACATCGATTGGAAACCAAATAAACAAACGGTGGTACCGAATTCCATACTACTAATGCAGGTATCGATTTTGTTCGATCGGAATTAGCTTCGTTCGTCCAGATATCAATACTCGTATAGTTTATGATACCAATGGGTGAAAGACAAATATTATATTGATTAAATTAACTTTATATAAATTATATTCAACTTTTATTTACTATTCGGCGACCGTTTAATTTTAAAATATAATGATCGTTTGGTTTTTATATATAGATATTTACGGTTACACCGTCTATAATAATAATAGCAGAATTGTTAAAAAAATAATAGCAGAAGGAAGAACGTATTATTTTTGTCCCGAATACATCGATGTTGATAAGTTGTGAATGTATTCAGATTTTCCTGATTTCAAAAAA
Source organism: Ambrosia artemisiifolia (assembly GCA_032199755.1). Classification (NCBI taxonomy): domain Eukaryota; kingdom Viridiplantae; phylum Streptophyta; class Magnoliopsida; order Asterales; family Asteraceae; genus Ambrosia; species Ambrosia artemisiifolia. The sequence continues at coordinate 297,184 of CM063525.1, forward strand.
TTGGTAAATAAATATGTCTGTGTGGTATTGATGACGTAAAGAAAGCAATGTATGTGTTTGTGTGAAAAAAGGGAACAAGAAAGGGAACAAGAAAGAAGACGTGCCCCCTTAAAAACCATTCAACTTGTATCCTTTTTCTCGCACACCAACACAAGGATGGCCTCTACAACACACGACTTTCAATTTTGGCTTCTTTCCACAATCATCTATACTATATTATAATTTACGAGACAATTAGGCAAGAATAGTTTAAAATACATAAAATTTAATAACTTTATTTTCATTAAAAGTTTTAAAATAGGGCAAAATAGTCATTCAAACATTTTCACACTTTAATACCTTATTTTAGTTACTTAAACTTACTTAACTTTTGCTTATTTAAATTATAAATAAAACTTCTTTTGTTTATTTTAAGCAAAATATCCCACATGATTTTTAAATAGTCATATTTATTTCATACGTTAATTCTTTATAAAAAAATTACATCATAATTATGAGCATTTTGTTATCTTTAGTTTGAGTATGGTATTGCTATTTTTTTAATTTAATTTTTTTTATGTGCTATGTGACTAACAATATCTAGAAGTGAGCAATAACAATATCTAGGAGTGAGCAATAACAATATCTAGGAGTGAGCAATAAACAAACCGTTCATTGAAGCCAAACCAAAAAAAGACAAAACTAAACCAATATTAATTGAAAATTGAATTAACCAACATCCGATTTAACTTTAAATCGGTTACCGTTTTCTTTTTGTACCCTTAATTAACCGAAATTAGTCAAACAGAACAAATTATATATTCATAATAGCGTGCCCGCACGATGTATTAGGGAACATAGACACTTCTAGTAGTACATGGTTGGGTTCGGTTCAGTTAGGTTATTAGCCTTAACCGAAACAAAAATCAACACTATCAGTTTATCGATCTTATTAACCAGCCAGTTAATTGGTTCAGTCTATTTGGTCAAATTGCCGTTTTTTGTTTGGTTTAATTAATTTTGGTTAAAAACCAAAATCAAACTTTTGTTAAAATTTTTCCTTACAAGTACACCAAATGGAGGTATAAGTACATGAAATGGATGTATAAAAGATATAAATATATGAATGGTTCAGTTTCGACTTGTTAATTTTGGTTAACTAGGGTAAATAAAAACCGATATTAGATTAACTCGGTTTTGGTTAATTTTTGGTTCACTTTTGTATGTTTTTTTTGTTCGATTTTGGTTGAGGGTTCAATTATTTTTCACCCGTTATATTCTTAATCACGTAAAAATCATTTTTTTAATTAAAAGTATATAACAAATTATACTCATAATATGGTTTGAAGATGTGGAGAGGGGTTTTTGAATTGTAGTGGCGGAAGAAATAGAGGGGTTTTGATATTTTAAAATTTGAATTATTTATCCTCGCAACTTATTATGCCTTTTCTCTTTATTTCTTCAATACCATCTTTTTTGTCTCTGGCTTCACGCAAACTCTATGCCTAGCTATAGAGTTCGTGGATTCTATTAAATGGTAATCTTACACAGGTGATTCTTAAGTGTTTAAAGAAATTTTTTGCCAAAATTAGGTTTTTGTTATTAATCAAAAGTAACTAAACTGGACTAAAAACCAATAATTTAAACATATAAATCAAACCAATGAACCAATTTTTTAGTAAGATCGATTAAGTGATGACTTTAGTTTTAGTTTCGGTTGAGGCTAACAATCTAACGGAACCTAACCATACACACCCTTAAAAGTGTTTGTGTTCCCCGCTGCATAGCGCGGGCACCCTACTAATAAGTAATAATAAGAATGGTATCCACCACGGGTACCTAACGGTAACCCTACTACCAGCAGAACAATAGGGTCACCGGTGATGTTGGTAGTAAATCCAAAAACGTGAACTGTGTGTTTGACCACGGTTTTGAAACTGTGTGAGGTTATTATTTTCATTGTTTTCAATTAAATTCTATTAATATTAAAACATAAATTAAACACATAACACATAACTAAATAAAACACAAAAAACATATAAAACCTAAATAAATGCAAAATATTAAAACATAATTAAAAAGTACGCAACAATTGTCATGCCTCGACATAGTCAAAACTATTGCGATATCAAGCCGCATAGTCAACATGCGTGAACTTAATTTTTTAGCATTTAGAGTGGTAACTCTGGGAAAATGTGAATTTTTTGGATACCATGATGGGTATTTATAGTCCAATATTTGACCATTTAACAAAAATAACAGTTGCCAGTAAATTCTAAAACCTAGCGTTTAAAAGAAAAATAAAATTCTTCCACCGTTTTGTCACTGTGACTGTAAATGGATGGAATTTCGAATGCAAAATTAAATTTGAAAAAACTAAAGTTTATACATATATATATATATATATAAGTGAAAAATAAATGTACATTTCAATGAAGTGTTGCCTCCAAAAATCTATTTCAATGAAGTGAATCCGTAAAGTAAAGTAATGTGCAGTGAAAAAAATTCAATGAAGCACCCTTCTACACTAATAAAAGACTATCGTCTCATTGTATTAAGTTTTATCACATCATCACTAAATCATTTGCAACACCTAGCTAGTACTATACCATTTTCCATCACTTACAATTTTCATTAAATTTTTTTACAAAACTACATTTAAAACCTAAAAAATTAGAAAATAAAATAAAAAACCAACCTAAGAGATAGACATACAAAGAACATTAATCATCAACCCTAGAATCATCACAGACGGAATCGGGGAACGCAGATTCATGTCAACAAGGATGAGTTCTTAGTATTTGCCAGGACGACATGTGCAAAAATATTCTATTGTAGCGCTTTGGTTCTCGCAAAGGGCATCGTCAATCACCTCCGCTTCCATTCCTACGTCACGGCGATCCATGACATCGTTGACGAAATTGTCAAATTTCGCAATTGAATTCTCAAATCAGTTACTTTGAATAAATTTGGTTTCGGAAGTGATCAGTTTCACCTACATGCTGCCGGAATGTGCCAAATAGTGCATTACTAAGCCATACAGTTCCATGCGGTATGTCTCCGCCACATTCACACAAGCCGTAGCCAATGCCCAAAGCTACTTCTTTATCTTGTACAAGCTCTTCTTACCATTTGAGATAAGGGTGTAAATAATTTATGATCGATAAAGTGTGTTTCAATAAATTTAAAGGTGTGACACACACTTAGTAGATTAATACTATTTGAGTGATGTAGTGTGTATGAAAAGATATTTAGGTGAAGAGGGTGATGGTGGCGGTGTTTCAAGCGTGATGGGTGCGTCACACAGCCACCGATCACGGTGACGCTCCCACCACGTACCCTAATAATAAGTCACAAGAAATTACCTTAAAAGTTCTATATTTGTTAAAGCTTCTTGAGATTATCATATGCATTGTATTTAGTTGTGGTTTAGAATATACTTGTAGTACGGTTTATGTACAGCCGTTGGATGCATGGAATGAAATTATGAAAGTTTTGGTTTGAGTGGAGAGAGGAGACAAGATATATGCAAATGCCAAAAAGATGCTTGACAGGACACAAAGATCAAAGAACATGAAACCGTATAATTAATCATCAAGTACTTTTTGGTTTATACGTAACATCAACAATTTTTTTTTCTAGCATCCATATTTGCCAAGTTGTAGGGGTGGAAGGTTTCAGATATTGATAACTAAAATTTGTTGGACATAATATTTGTTTTATCCTAAGTTTAGTATGTAATTAGTATTATTATTGTATAACCTATAGTTGTGGCGGTTATGGTGGTTAAACTGAACCATTGTGTCGGTTCACTAAAGGGTGTCATACCCCTTCACCACATATAAATAGCCCCATACCCCTTCATTTGTATTTGGATGATTTCTATAATATAAAGCAAGTTTATACAATTCTCTCTATTCAAATCTCACATTTGGCATCAGAGCCCTGGTTCACATCGATCCATCACAGTGAAAGAAGAGAGACACATCAGAAGTTATCATCCCCTGTTTTTTCAAAAAAAAAAAAAAAATAGAAACCGTTACATAATCGTTTAATAACAATTCACAGACCGAATTTTCCAATCCAGACGATAAGGAAAATCGTAATTTGAAGAATATAACCGTAAAGAAAGAAAGAACAGAACCGGAAGGTTTGCTCCGGCGAAGATCCGGCGAAGTTCCGGCAAGACAGAAAACGAAGAAGAAAGATCAAACGTTACGGTTTGACGTTTATATCCCAGCCCTTTATTGTTTAAGAACGAATCGAATACAACAATCTTAATCCAATCAAAGAAATCAAACCACTTTTGTTATCCCCTGTTTTTGGAACAAAAATATTTTCCCGCCAAAAAGGTTTTTCAGACAAAAAGGATCCAAAACGTTTCTATGAAACATATTCAATCCGAACGAAAACATTCAAACCGGTTTGATTTCATAAACAAGTTTCTTAAACCAAGCAGTGGATTAAGATTTTGAAAAAAAAACCCGAAAGAAAATCAAGTTTTATAAGAACGGTATTCGATCAAGAGGAAGATAGTACTTTTCAAATCAATACTGTGATAAACGATTCAAGATAAAGGACCAATCGTTTTTCAAATTAGAAGGTTAAAAAGAAAAGAAAGAAGAAGGGCAAAGAAAAAAGGGATATTATAGTTTCGTAGAAGGTTTTGACTTTTTCAAAAGTCAAAGATTAGTGTTTTTATCAAAAAAAAAAAAAAAAAAAAGAAAAGAGAAAAAAGAAAGGCACAATACAAGAAATTAGAGCTTTAGGGGCGACACCTTTAGGGGCGACCCGCTTTTTGGTTGCCCCTAAAGGTATATCCAAACCCCAGCCGTTGGATCAACGAAAAGATCAACGATTCTCTTTTCATCGTACGTTTTAAGCTTTAGGGGCGACACCTTTAGGGGCGACGTCGCCCCTAAAACTCAAAAAAATTTAATAAACCCGCCTAATTTTCCTTCTTTCCCTCTTTTCCCCAACTCTCTCTTCTTCTTCTCTGCACACTCTCCTCTCATCTCAACTCTCAAGCTCCACTCTCTCAATAATCTTTCCTCTCATCTCTCTTCTTTCCTCTACACCACCTCACTACCTACCACCAAACCCACCCCACACCACCGCACCATCCCCACCACCGAACCCACCCCCACCACCGAACCCACCCCCACCACCGAACCAACCCCCTCCACCGGATCATCCCCACCACCGGACCACCCTCCTCTCCCTTTGCTCTTCTCTCTCCTCTGGTAACCCGTAAGTGTTGTTTTTTTTTTTAAGTATCTATGTTTAATTTTTTTAATAATATGAGTTGTAGAAAGCTCCGATCTACCCAACCCGTTGAAGATTCGCCTCTAATACGGTTAGTACTCGCCCCTAATTATTATTTTTTTATTATTTATGCCTTAAATTATATATAGGTTTGTATGTGTGTTAATTTTTTTTGTTTTTTTTATTTATTTTTTTCGTTTTTTTCTGTTTTTTTATTATTTTTCTTTTTTTCTAATTTTTTTTCGTTTTTCCTGTTTTTTTTTTGTTTTTTTTCAGTTTTTTTTATTTTTTCAGGTTTTTTTTTATTTTTTTCTGTTTTTTTATTTTTTCTATTTTTTATATATGAGTGTATGTATGTATGAGTGTATGTATGTATAAATGTATGTGTGTGTATGTGTATGTGTATGCGTGTATGTATGTATGTATGTATGTATGTATGTATGTATGTATGTATGTATGTATGTATGTATGTATGTATGTATGTATGTATGTATGTATGTATGTATGTATGTATGTATGTATGTATGTGTGTATAAGTGTATGTGTATGTATGTATGTATGCGTGTATGTATTTATGTGTGAGTATATGTATGTATGAGTGTATGTATGAGTATATGTATGTATGTATATGTATGTATGAGTGTATGTATGAGTATATGTATGTATGAATGTATGCATGTATGTATGTGTGTATAAGTGTATGTATGTATGAGTGTATGTATGTATAAATGTATGTGTGTGTGTATGTGTATGTGTATGCGTGTATGTATGTATAAGTATATGTATGTATGAATGTATGTATGTATGTGTGTATAAGTGTATGTGTATGTATGTATGTATGCGTGTATGTATGTATGTGTGAGTATATGTATGTATGAGTGTATGTATGAGTATATGTATGTATGAATGTATGTATGTATGTGTGTATAAGTGTATGTATGTATGAGTGTATGTATGTATGAGTATATGTATGTTTGTGTATGAGTGTGTGTATGAGTATATGTATGTATGAATGTATGTATGTATGTATGTGTGAGTATATGTATGTATGAGTGTATGTATGAGTATATGAGTGTATGTATGTATGTTTATTTATATTTATATGTTAATAAATATTGAGACTAGTAAGACATGCCCGAAAATGAATCTCCATTTTAAACATAGTGAGCTTAGAAATACCCGCCTGAAATTGATTTAGTAATTAATTTCGGGTAGTCCCCGTTTTGGGACTGCTTTTTGGATACTTTATCTCATTTAGGATGTGAATGTGTACTACATGATTGTTTGTTTTTGAAAGATTCGGTTGGCGTTTCCTCTTTGCTCCTCGGGTATATATTTATATTATATACTTGGGGGCTAAGGGGAAATGCTGCCGAATTTTTCTTAAACAAACAATCATGTAATACACATTCATATATGAGATAAGGTATTCAAAAAGTGGGTTTAGCAGCCTACCCTTTAGGTGTCAATAATATGTTTCATTTAAATTATCGTGCCTTAAACCCAAATTATGTTTCAGTCACATCATCATGTCGATCGATAAAAGCTGGATTAAACTAAAGAACCGTTTGGACGTTGAGTACAAAAAAGGAATTGACAAATTCATTGAGTATGCCAAACCATTGGTCAACTCATTTGGAACGATTAGATGTCCGTGTAGAAAGTGTAATAATTCTAGCTTCATAGACTTTAGAAGGATGACATATCATATTCGTATAAATGGTTTCGATGAGGATTACACGCTGTGGATCTATCACGGTGAAAATCCAAATACGCCGTCTCCTGTAGTTGTAGATGAGGTTAGGGGAAGAAGCGATATGAATGACGTTATCGCAGACCTTATAGCCGAGCGTATGGAAGAGACAGACATTAACGAAGGGGGCTCGGATACAGAGAGTAGTGATATTTGTGATGAGTTTGAAGCCCTAATAGATGAAGTCGAATCAGAAATATATCCTGGGTGTACTGATTATTCCTCCCTTGATTTTATATCAAAGCTTATGAATATGAAGGTAAGGCACAAATGGACTAATAATTCGTTTGATGAGTTTCTCGGGTTTTTCCAGTCTGTACTTCCAGCAGGTAACAAGGTCCCCCCTTCGCATTACAAAGCCAAAAAGATATTAAAAAAGACTGGTTTGGGATATGAGATGATAGACGTGTGTAAATGGGACTGTGCTCTCTTCTGGAAAGAACATCAGTCGTTGCAGAACTGTCCTGTTTGTAATGAGAGTCGGTGGTTAAATAAAGACACAAGTGGCAAGAAGGTACCTCACAAGGTGTTACGATACTTTCCTTTGACCCCCAGACTACGATGCTTGTATGGCTCAAGGCACACAGCAAAAGATATGATTTGGCACAGTACCGGACGATCAGAAGATGGTATTATGCGTCATCCAGTTGATGGATCTTCATGGAAGGACTTTGATCTAAGGTACCCTAACTTCTCGAGTGAACCCCGAAATGTTCGCCTAGGGCTTGCAGCTGACGGTTTTAATCCTTACGGCAACAAAAGTTCGACTCATAGCACTTGGCCGGTTATACTCACCACATACAATCTGCCTCCATGGCTATGCATGAAAGAGTCCACATTTATGTTGACCTTGTTGATTCCTGGCGCTAAATCCCCTGGGAAGGACATGGACGTTTTCCTTAGGCCGTTGGTGGATGAGCTTAAGGATTTGTGGCAGACAGGCGTACATGCTAAAGACGCTGCGACAAACACGCACTTTACAATGAAGGCGGCGTTGTTATGGACTATAAGTGACTTTCCAGCTCGTAGCAGTCTTTCAGGTTGGAGCGGGCAGGGATACAAAGGATGCCCGACTTGCAACAAAGACACCCCTTCAGAGCGTGTAATAGGTAAATGCGTGTATGTAGGCCATCGGCGGTTCTTAGATGCCAACCATCATTGGAGAAAAAGTTTTGAGTTTAACGGGGCACACGAGACAAGAGCCCCCCCGAGACAGTTTAGTTCTGCTGACATAGATGCTCAACATGCTGTTCTACTCAATCGCCTACCAGGCCAGCATCCACAATTTGGAGGTGCTAACCCTAATCGGGAAGACTTCGAGTTGAACTGGTCCAAAAGAAGCATATTTTTTGAATTAGAGTATTGGTCTTCTCTGCAGTTAAAGCACAACTTAGATGTTATGCATATCGAGAAAAATGTGTGCGACAGCTTGCTTGGTACTCTTTTGATGAATGACAAGACAAAAGACAGCTCAAATGCACGAAAAGACTTAGAGAAGCTGAAAATTCGAAAGACGCAATGGTTGAAAAAAAAGGGAACCAAGTGGACCTGCCCACACCCAAAATACTCATTCACCCGGCGTGATCGAAAGAGTTTCTGCCAGTTTATAAAAAATGTTAAACTACCAGATGGGTTCGGATCTAATATTAGTAAGAGGGTGACAGATAACGATACTAACATTACTGGTTTGAAATCACATGACTGTCATATTCTCATGCAAAAATTGATACCAATTGGGGTTAGAGCATTTTTGGGCAAAGATGTTTATACACCAATGGTAGACCTTTGTGCGTTCTTTAAACAGCTCTGCTCCAGAACACTGGTAGTGGAAGATATGAAGAAAGCGAGGGATGCCATTCTTATGATCTTGTGCAGGTTAGAGTTGATTTATCCACCGGCCTTTTTTGACATAATGGTTCATTTAGTTATGCATTTACCCGATGAAGCGATTCTTGGTGGTCCGGTCTATATGAGATGGATGTATCCCTTTGAACGGTATATGAAAAAACTGAAAAACTATGTTAAAAACCCGACAAGGCCAGAAGGTTGTATAGCTGAAGGTTATGTAACTGAAGAAGCTCTAACATTCTGCTCAATGTACCTGAAAAATGTTAAGACTAAGTTTAATCAACCTGAGAGAAATGAGGACGTCGTTGTAGAAAAAAGAAAGTTATGGGTGTTTGAGTCCCAATGCAACCCGACCAGTGCAACGAATGACAAGCTACTTTCAGTTGAGGACAAACTCAAGATAGAATGGTTTGTCCTCGATAATTGCGAAGAAGTCAGGGGCTACATGAAGTAAGTGCTCCTATCCTTTATATATTTACCGAACATCCCAAATATATAATTAAAACTAATTTTTCTTGCTTTTATACATTTTTTCTTCAATGTAGTGAATTCAAATCTACACATCCCCAAGATGATATTAAAACTAAATTTCCGGAATGGTTTCAAAACAAGGTAATACATATATAACACTCGTTACTATATATTTGTTAGGTAATGCATATATAACAAACAGTATTATTTTAAATTTGTTAGGTCTATAAGATGAAGAAAGAAAGTTCTTCAGAATTCCACCCAGAGTTATATGCTCTTTCATTGGGTGCGCAATTAATGGCCCAAACTTACACCGGTTGCATAGTCAACGGTGTTAGGTTTATGGTGGCTTCCCGTGATACAAAACGTGCGACGCAAAACTCAGGGGTTATGGTGGAGGGAGAGGACGGTGAGAAATATTATGGCGTATTAGAAGAGATTATTGAGATCGGTTATCATCATGGGTATACAACTGTCCTATTTCGGTGCAAGTGGTACGATACTCGAGTGGGTGTTACACATGAAAACAATATCACCAGTATCAGCACAGAACACGAATGGGACAAAGAAGATCAGCTCATATTTGCCCGACAAGCCAAACAAGTGTTCTACATCCAAGAACCATCTCGAGGAAACCATTTGGTATAAATATGTTTAGTAAATAGGACATTTGACCTATTTGATGTATGTATGTTTGCTAAATGTTAATATTTGACCCGTTTGGTATAAATATGTGTAGTAAATAGGATATTTGACCCATTTGGTTTATATTTGTAGTTATTTGTTGATAGTTAACCCATTTGGTATAAATATGTTTAGTAAATAGGACATTTGTCCCATTTGGTGTATGTATGTTTGCTAAATGTTAATAGTTGACCCGTTTGGTATAAATATGTGTAGTAAATAGGATATTTGACCCATTTGGTATATATTTGTAGTTATTTGTTGATAGTTGACCCATTTGGTATAAATATGTTTAGTAAATACGACATTTGACCCATTTGATGTATGTATGTTTGCTAAATGTTAATATTTGACCCGTTTGGTATAAATATGTGTAGTAAATAGGATATTTGACCCATTTGGTTTATATTTGTAGTTATTTGTTGTTAGTTAACCCATTTGGTATAAATATGTTTAGTAAATAGGACATTTGTCCCATTTGGTGTATGTATGTTTGCTAAATGTTAATAGTTGACCCGTTTGGTATAAATATGTGTAGTAAATAGGATATTTGACCCATTTGGTATATATTTGTAGTTATTTGTTGATAGTTGACCCATTTGGTTTAGATATATTTGTAGGAGCAATTTAATACAATGATGTCGCTTCCTGATTTCCATGAACAAATGGTCCAATTTTTTAATCAATATTACCAATCCCAATCTCAAAAGTTTGGAAATCAAGGCGGAAGCAGTAATAGTGACGATCACGCCGATGAAGACGAAGACGAAGGCGAAGGCGAAGGCGAAGGCGAAGACGAAGACGTTTAGGAGTTTAGGCGTTTTTGGTATGTTTATTTAGTTTTGTTGGTATACTTGACTATAAATATTTGTATGTTTGTTTAGGCGAATGTTGGTATGTTTATATATATATATGTAATGTTGGTATGTTTGGTAAATTTGTTTTGTCATTATTTCGTCTTGACTATAAATATTTGTATGTTTGTCCAGCCCAGGATGCACAGAATTTGGCCACGTGGCATGCCACGTGGCATGACACGTGGCAAAAAAAAAATTTAATGAAAAAAAAAATGCCACGTGGAATAACAGAATTAGGGGCGACGTCTTTAGGGGCGACGGTGGGTTTTAGGGACAAAACAGATGTGACAGAACCTTTAGGGGCAACCGTCGCCCCTAAAGCCTGAGTCGCCCCTAAAGGTCTGTTATTAGGGGCGACAGGCGTCGCCCCTAAAGCTCCAGTTTCTTGTAGTGGCACGTTTGTGTTGAGGGTGTTTTATAAAAAAAACGATTTGACTTTCAGAAGTCAAATAGAAAGTGTTTTTAAAAGAAAGTCAATATATAAGACTTTAGTTTGATTTTTTTAAAAGTCAAACATATTTAATTGAAAGCAAGTCAAATCGAATCATAAACGATTCATATAGCAAGTACTCCGAATCCATTTTGGTTCGTTGAGAAATAGCAAGTGACTCCGAGACTTCATGACTCGTTGAGTATATCAAGAAAAGTTAGACCTTTGTGGCAAGTTAGTCCTTTGTGGCAAATTAGTCCTTTGTGGCAAGTTAGTCCTTTGTGGCAAGTTAGTCCTTCATGGCAAGTTAGACCTTCGTGGCAAGTTAGTCCTTCGTGGCAAGTTAGACCTTCGTGGCAAGTTAGACCTTCGTGGCGAGTTTCGACCTGTGTGGCAAATCAAGAAAGAAAACCTTTGCTTCAAAGTAAGAAAGCAAGATTGAAAGGAAAAGTCGAAGAAAGTAAAGCAAGAAAACATGGCAGAGAAATATAACAAAAACGCGTCTAGCAGTTCAATATCATCTCGTGAGCAAGGAAATGTATCATTACAATGCCAGAAATTGACAGAGACAAATTACACCTCATGGGCACTACTAATGGAAACAATCTTAAAGGCTTATGGTCTTTGGGAAACAATTGACGCAAAAGAAGGAACAGAAGCAGCAGATGAAAAGAAAGTAAATACTACGAAAGCAATGATTCTCCAAACATTACCAGAAGATATCTTAATGCAAGTAGCACAATGTCAAAATGCGAAAGAAGTTTGGGAATCAATCAAAGTTAGATACGTTGGAGTAGATATGGTTCAGAAAGCACGACTACAAACATTGAGAAGTGAGTTAGAAACTCTAAAGATGAACTAAAATGAACCAGTAAGTGACTTTGCAAGCAAGTTAGCCAACATAAGAGCCAAATTCAAAAGCCTTGGCACAACTCTTAAAGACAAAGCAATAGTGAGAAAACTACTCAACTCAGTTCCAAAGAAGTTCCTACCTATCGTAGCAACTATTGAGCAATATTCAGAGATAGACACAATGCCATTTGAAGAAGCAGTGGGGAGAATAACAACATTTGAAGAACGCCTCAAAAGTCAAGATGAATCAGAGGAAAATCATCAAACGAAACTCCTAATGGCAACCTCAAGTAATTATCATTCTAGAAGTTTGCACTATGGTAGAGGACGTGGTAATCATAACCGTGGTAGAGGTCATGGAAAAACCTTTAACAACGGACAAGGAAGAAACTTTAGCAAAGAAAGGAAAGAGTATGAGAGAAATATGAGTCAAGGATACAAAGACAAAAGCAAATTCAGATGCTTCGAATGTGGCAACTATGGTCACTTATCGTATGAATGCACAAAATGAAAAGACAAGAAAGATAAGAACGAGCAAGTATCCCTTCTCGTTCATGAACAAGAAGATCCAACCCTACTCTGAAGCAAGAAAGGATAAATCAAAATTAGGGGGGAGAATGTTGGACATAATATTTGTTTTATCCTAAGTTTAGTATGTAATTAGTATTATTATTGTATAACCTATAGTTGTGGCGGTTATGGTGGTTAAACTGAACCATTGTGTCGGTTCACTAAAGGGTGTCATATCCCTTCACCACATATAAATAGCCCCATACCCCTTCATTTGTATTTGGATGATTTCTATAATATAAAGCAAGTTTATACAATTCTCTTTATTCAAATCTCACAAAATTTTGAACGTCCATTTATTAGTCCTATCCATTGTGTGTGTATGTGTCTCCAATACATGACATATGCAAAAATTGGAACTAAAATGACACAAATTATATGCCTCTAGAGGTGACTCTTGCTAATATGCTTCCTCCTGTGGGTGAAAAAGGAAAAACCTGAGGAGGAAAAAAGAGAAATATTCGTGACAAAGGGAATAGGTCTGAAAATGCTTCATGGGCATTGGGTAACACAGGTGCAATGAACTTTTTAAAAGGTATGAAAAGAAGTTATTCAAAGTTAAAAAAAATAAAGGTGGAATAATCGTAAGGATGACACTTGAGAAGGGAGCATTATCAACCATTTGGGTGGAAAACTTAGCACTCTAATTCTAATCAAGCATATATATGCGTTTAGACATCAAGAATCCAGACGAGGCACTAACGTTCAATCTTATTTTGATAGATGGAGGAAGTCCTATCAACTATTTGTGATCAAATTTTGTAGATGAAGGAAGTCCTATCAATTATTTGTGATTATCTACGTATCGAAAGTTTATTATTATCAAGATAGAAATTTAAAAATTGAGATGTCCAAGAAAAGAAAACAATATATAATGCGTGTGTGGGTAGTGAAATGGCTAAGATGGCTACAAGTCCACAGGAAAAATTAAGGCTGCAACTGAAAGGCTGGAGAGTTGCTATATATAAAAAAACAAATTAAGGGTCCCATGGTCCAAACAGCTAGCTTAATAAAAATGTAAAACTCATGCATTGATTATTACATGACAATGATTGATTTGCAAGTACCATTCTCTATCAGTTTACACCATGCATTAGATTTTGACAAACATCGATGAAAACAGGCCAACACAAGAGACATCCGCCACCATTTTAGATGTTGAAATGGCCTCACCCAGTACTGCAACTACTATTATTTATTACTGTAATAATGGTAATTAAGATAAGTCCTTCTCCTACTGTACGTAATGTTCTTTATAAACGTATTATCATCTAACTCACCATCCAAATGTTGAACACACCAGTTGCTCCAATCATCCAACCAGATTATATACCGGATATATAGTGAAATATTTTTCTGAAACTTTGACACAAAATATTATTGCATTATTTCATAACGAGAACTACCACATGAATGGCATTCTATCCCGGAGAAGCTGTGGTTTCATGGAGTTATCACAAAAGATGGTTGCACTCTCGTCATGTCGATCACTAGTAGAAAAAAAGGACTGATACAACTTTTTAAAAGTAACACTTTTCAGATAAGTTGCATTCAACTCTAATTCAATTTTGCTGATTGTAATGACTACATTAAATTTCCAACCTTTTAACTTAAAAAGTTGTGAATTGTATACTTGTTTCATTATTAATAATCATCATTAAAGCTACATGGTGTGGGGCTTCATTCCGCCACCTCAACACCACATAAGTGTCATGTCCAAAGAGGGCTTTATTCACATCTTTCAATAACTATCAGGAAATAGAATAAAGCCTCATCAATTATTACCCAATCATTTAATTTTTTATTTTTATATTTAAATTCAACAAAATAATGTAAACATAAACAAATAAAGTTACATAATATTAAAACAAAAATACATAACATTAAAATAAAGTACTAAATATTTCAATTTAATCAACATTTGTATCGACTATAAGTTCCCAAATTTCTAACTTAGTAAATGGCCTTCCATTAATGCGTGCGTATTTAGCAAAAGATTCTTCAACAACATGGTCATCATTTTCGTCGCCTCCTAAGTTGTCTATCCGTCTGTTGTAGATTCGATGAAATCTTTAACCCACTACCGATATACTCTCCCACTTCGACGATATTTCATCGTTTGCACGCGCGGTTGCAAAATCCATTTTGTCACACCCTCAAATTCCACCTGCGGGATTTTACCACGAGGCGCGTGACATACCAGGATCCAAGTCAATGGCCACAATAAATGACAACTATATGATATGAAGACAACGTAATAAAAGCAAACCAAACAGTTTAAAAGTTAGACAACGAAATACAGCGGAAGCAGTTATAAAAGTTTATAACCCAAAACATAAATGGTTTAAATGTTTGAAACAAGGTTTAACACAATGCATGGACCGGATGAGACACAGTCCGACCCGTGTGCACCTAATCCGTACTACTACCTTAGTGACCTGAGAAAACATGCTATGTTAGTCAACACATATAGTGCTGGTGAGTTCACATGGTTTGAAGTTTGCAAAAGTGAGTAAAGTTCATAAACAAGACCCATCAATCCTTACATCTATACCTGATGTTAGCTAGACATCGCTACATGATACTAAAGCGTTATGAACCATTGCTGAAAGTTAGTAAATTGCCTTTAATACCCGCCACCGATCATCACCCGGTGTTGTAAATTAGATAGGACAAATATGCACCCATTCGACCTCTAGTCGACCCGAGTGGGGCTTGCCAGGCCCAATACATCTATTCAAACTTTTCCCTCTATGTATCCACATATTCATGGTTCAGAAGTTAGAAAGGACTTAATGATCAAAAGTCGCTTAGTACCCATGTGATATAATGTAATACCGTGGTCTAAAGAAAATAAGTGTACAACATGTTTCTTCCCTGAAAACGAAAACGGTAAAAGTGGGGTTGGAACCCTGTATGGCCTAATTGTGATGAAATAGATGACATGTAATGCTATGCTCACTGTATACATGTAGCTAAGTGTATGGATATGACTTGTGATTTCGACGGTTGTCACATATTCGTATTAAAATATAGCGCGAGTGCAAAATACAAAGCTACAGACTCGAAACCCTAGGCAATAACTCAGAGAATGTGTGATGTGACAGCTGAGAATGATTAGGGCAATGATTGGGGTATTTATAGGCCCACCTATTCAGCCCAAGGCCCATGGTGCGACTAGCAGATATGCTAGGTGATGGGCCTTGGGTTGGTTGCTAGTCGCCTGGTAAACAGCCGACTACCACCAATAGTCGTGTCAAAACCACACGACTAGCAAAGCTAGTCGTGTAAATCATTCATAGTCACCTGTCGAGCCCTAATCAGCCTAAAATCAAACAAAACATATATAAACATATACAATACAACTTATAAACACCTACTAGGCTAGGGGCATCTATACATCAGGTACTAACAGACTCCCCCTTAGACCTAGCTAGTATGACTTCAAAATCTTCAAAACTGCAGCAATCTTTATCAGTAACTCTTGATCTTTTACTGTTGAGCAGTTCGAATTCTGCTAATCGTCGACCAGTCACAACTGGCGTTGAACTTGAAAGCAAAGAAGAATCGGATCACTCATTGAAACTTTAACGCTTGATCAGCATCTGGATCTAGGAAATGGATTGGATGATGATAGAGAGTAGCCACATCTTCTTCAGATAAGTTAATTAGCCACATATGATCCTAAACTCGAATCTTTCGGAATATCTTCACTTCATTGTCAAGAACAATCACTGTTTCTGTCGTTAAATAATCATAATACCAGAACCAGAACTTTGGATGAATGTTCTGTTCTACTGGAGCGATAAGGATCTTCGACATGCTTTCTGGAGGCCTGATCCTGTGCTTCCAGATTGGATTCTCTGTCTTTGGATGCAGTTCCTTGGTCTTGTAAGACATCAGATATTAAGGCATGAACATCTTCCATCCATCTTGGCTTTCTCTCCCCAGGATGTTCACAAAGGAATCGAATCCTTGACACTTCTAACAATACAATGGTTGCGGAAGCACTAGATCTCTAACATAACAGAATGGAAGACTCTTGATTTTGTTGTACCAATTGAAGTACAGTAGTCCGTCTTTCCATATGATACCAAACACCTTCGCGTGTTCTATGTAAGCCCAGTTTAGAGCATTCCCAGACATCTTTGATAATCACTTCTTAAATACTGATGCCTGCTCAGGTGTCTACTTTGCAGCACGCTCGGCTGGAGATGGAAACCATTGAGCACATAGCCTCATAATACGCTCTGTTCTAGATCTGGCATCTTCAGGAGTAAAGGTCTGGTCAAAGAGAAGCTGATCCTCAGCCTTGTTGAGCATATCTTCATCAATATTTGGAATATTGGTGCTTTCATTGTTGAAACAATATTCTGGATATTTCTCGTATGTAAAATCTTCCATTTCTACTTCATTGTGATGAGGATCCAACTTTAGAGGAGTATTAGTTGTGCTAGATGAATCCTTAAGTGTGATACCAAAGATCTTCGCCATATCTTCTCCAAATCTTGATGTTGAGGCACTTTAATTGGATTGCAGTTGTCATCATACATAAAGATGTTCCTTAGAGGCTCGGTAGCTTCTAACGGCACCGATCCAATCAAAATGAAATCTTTTAGTCTCTTTATTGCTTCAACATTAGACTCCCCCTGAGTAGATGAACTACCTTTAGGATCCTTGCCTTAAGTATCATGTTCGCTCTTGATACGACGTTCCTCTCCAGCACCAGATGAGGAACCTGCACCTGTATCACCAGCACCGTTGTCACCCTCGTTTCCATCATCATCATCATCATCATCTTCCTCATCTTCATCCTCTTCTTCTTCGTCATCCTCTTCTTCTTAGTCACCGGACTCATGTGTTCATGTTATCGTGGGACGATCTTCAATCAACTTAGCAACCCGTTCCCTGAGTCGTTGATTCTTAGTCTTTTATTTTTCTAACTTTCGTTCATTGTTGACATTCGCTAGCTATAACTTATGATTTTGTGCCTCAACATTTGTTAATCTCATCATGGTTTCTTGATTCGATTGAACAAGCTATTGGTTTGAACGTTGAATCTCTATGTTTGATGCTTGCAGCTCTTTGTTAACTCTGATTGTCTTTGCCAATAATTCTAGAATCTCCTTCTCGTTATCTTCAATTACCACCACCTTACCTCTTATGTAACACCCCAAAATTTCTAAAGCGTGTTTTATGATAATATAGGCACACGTGGCTTTTAAACTGAACCGTATGAAGCATGACTTATACGAATTTTCAAGTCTAGGGAATTAACCCCATCAACCTTGTTAGCTAAACAAGGCTTAAGCAAATACATGAGACTAACTCAATTAGTGTCTTGAATTAGTACATACTTGACAAAAGATGTGAGGGGCTAAATGTGCCAAATAACCAAACATGAGTTTGGTTGAATACTTATATAAACAAAAAGAAAGAAAACACACACAACCTCCCCAAATTTGTTCATCACACACACACACACACACCAAGCCCTAAGGAACTCAAGAACAAACTTGATTCAAGGTGGAATCAAAGGGCTTTTGATTACATTATCCCTAAAATGAATCATCCAAGCATAAAACACACTAAGGTAAACTTTATTTTGCCTAATTCAATGCTAATGTTCATGCTTGGTTATGATGAAAATCTTGAAATGTCATAAAAAGGTGAGTCAAGGGTTGGTAGTGTCCATTCTAGTCATGGATAGCTCAATACTAGTAAACTTGGGTGTATGTTGATAGATTTCTTGTGTGATGATTATACCTTCAAAAATCATGTTATAAAATGAATTGGGTTTTTGGTAGATTGGTAGAAATCAACTTTAAACTATGAACTACTAGCTTTTGTTATGCATATCCATGAGAAACTATGATTAAGATGTTTATTGGAATGCTAGTAATGATAAATTTGGTTAATTACGCCTACAAGGTGTTTGATAAAATGCCCCAATGAAACTCGTTTTCAATTGGGCATAGTTAAGGTATTGATAGCTTGATCAAAACTTGTGTGGTCAAATGAATAATGTTTAAGAGCATGATTTTGATCACCAATGTGGATTACACATCTAGGTGTGAGTACAAGAAACTTCGTTTGGTCAAGAAATCTCAGAATAAGGTAAATGGAAGCACACCTAAGGTAAGTCACTCGATGGCTTAAATCTTAATATATTCCTAGCATGTTTATATGCTTAGTTATACCTTTGTATGTATATTTGAAACTAGTCATTGGACTGTTACAAAAGAAGCTTAAACGAGATTCATAATTCATAGAAAACGACCTTAGAGGAAGGTTGTCAATATCCTAATTAGGTTAACGGGTCAATCGGGTATAACACTATTTAGAGAATGACCTAAACCGAGGGTCAACATTATGCCGATATCGATCGTTGTTAATTGCTTGAGTATATTCATAGACGTTTTGCTAATAATCTCAAGCTAGTCTAGGAGAAAAAAAGGGGGGGCGAGCCAAGGTAAGTCCTTCTAGGACTCAAATCTCGTACCCAGAGCATTGCGATATTAACTTGCTAGACAACCACTCCCGAAGTGATAAGTGACCGGTGAATCCGTCATACCAATGGGCAATGTGAACCGGGTGATTGAAATTGCGCATGAATGGCCCATAGGGCCATAGGCGCTAAGGTAGCGCCACAATGGCATATTGCCCAAGGTAAATCCTGAAAACTACCTCTAGTGATGAGGGATTGATCAAAATCAGGTCATGAATCGATTGGGGAGAGAGTTAGGATGAATGGGGATACTAAAAGGTAACGAGGACAAGTCCCCAATAAAACCCATGTGTCCAAGCTTAGTCCAAACCCGCCATTGGTAAGTGTTGGGTAAGCTAGAACCGGATAGTTACCTTATCTCCCAAGTGTGAACCTTGACTATGTCTTTAGATGAGCATATGTCTAGCTTTGGTCTTGGTTTTAGGCGAATACTTCTAAACGGGTCGATTTGGGTAAAAATAACATAAGCATGTAATAACCGAAAAGAGAACTTGACCAATGACATCTTATAAGCATGATATAATGGTGTTAAATAAGTCCCCAAGTGTCCCTAGGACGGGCCTTGAACATGGGTTAAAAAGTATCCAAATCCCCTTTAAAAACTAGTCAAGATGTTAGTTTCAAATTTTTTTGTGCAGCAGCATGCGCCTAGACACCCACACATGCGCCTAGGACGCCCAACTGATGGACTCCGGACGCCCAAGAACTTCTGAAGACGTCCATCAGGACGTTGGGTAACTTCCTGGACGCCCAAAAGTGCGTCTAAGACGCTCAGCCTATTTTTGTTTGATTTTCTCTGTTTGGGGGGCGTAGGGTACGGCCGGTGTTTTTCCTTCGCCTTTGGCTGGTTGTTTTATTCAATTACTTGACAAATCTAACACACATTCATGGGTTTGTTTTTCGTATTCAACCCTAGGTATATAACTCGGAGTATGGATGATGATGAAGCTCATTTTTTGAAGAACCGAACGTTGCATCGTGATAGTTTCCGCATAGACTCTTGATTTTGGGTGTAAAACTTAAGCCTTTTGGGTTGAAATCATTGTGAATAACCTAGTACTTATGTCAAGTCTTTCAAAGTCGTGTTTTCTACATATTAGTTAACGTCTTAACATGGTTTTTGGGAATGGTATCACATGTTCAACCCTTATTTTATTCGTTAAACGCATGAGAACCGGCAAAGGTGTTACAAGTGGTATTCAGAGCCCATGGTTAAACGAGTTAACCGTTCGGT
The DNA here is from genome assembly GCA_032199755.1 of Ambrosia artemisiifolia. Lineage (NCBI taxonomy): Eukaryota > Viridiplantae > Streptophyta > Magnoliopsida > Asterales > Asteraceae > Ambrosia > Ambrosia artemisiifolia. The sequence continues at coordinate 317,635 of CM063525.1, forward strand.
TCAATCTTGATCATCAATCCGGTAAAGAATTCACTTCCAAAATATAATAATCTTGTCAAAAACGATCTATATCATGATTCAACACGAGTCAATCAGGAACGAACTAAGGGAACAGGGTAATAAACACTAACGCCCAGGAAACACACCAATTACATGGTCATGGCGAGCTAAGACTCAGCCGAACCGAAAAAGAAGAAACTCAGTCGCCTCACTTAGATGATGTGACGGATTGAGTGCAGCAAGCACTTAGAAACTCGAAAACACAAAATTACAACTACACGGTCAGAGTGAACTAGAAGTTGGGGGATTCTAGTTGTATCACTCTGATGATACAATGAAAAAGTGAGGTCGGTTAGATCGAGTACAACTCACGAAGTTATACATCACAGGAGCAACGCCAAACAGTCTGTGAGGTCGGTTAGATCGAGTATGCAAAACCAATGCGTACGTATCTGAGAGGCCGTCAAGCCAAAGGCATTACCACAATGGTTCGCGAACCAAGCAAAGACTTGAACCTTAACCAAGGTTAAGTCATAAACACATTAGAAACTTAAACGAAGACATACTTGCAAAAAGACTTGAACCTTAATCGAGGTTGAGTTATAATCACATCCGAACCTTAATAAAGGTTGATCCATAAACATACATGAACCTTAATCAAAGGTTAAGTCATAATCACAGTCGAACCTTAATGAAGGATGATATGTAAACAGACTTGAACCTTAATTAAAGGTTAACTCGTAAACACGTTCACGCCTTAATCAAGGGTTAAACCATAAATAGACTTGAGCCTTAATCCGAGGTTAAGTCATAATCGCATTTGATGGCTTAAATCTTAATATATTCCTAGTATATTTATATGCTTAGTTATACCTTTGTATGTATATTTGAAACTAGTCATTAGACTGTCACAAAAAGAGCTTAAACGACATTCATAATTCATAGAAAACGACCTTAGAGGTGGGTTGTCAATATCCTAATTAGGTTAACGGGTCAATTAGGTCTAACTAGTTAGAGAAGGATCTAAACCGAGGGTGAACATTATGCCGATATCGATTGTTGTTAATTGCTTGAGTATATTCGTAGACTTTATGCTAATAATCTCAAGCTAGTCTAGGAGCAAAAAGGGGCGCGAGCCAAGGTAAGTCCTTCTAGGACTCAAATCTCGTACCCATACCATTGCGATATTAACTTGCTAGACAACCACTCCCCAAGTGATAAGTGACCGATGAATCCGTTATACCAATGGGCAATGTGAACCGGGTGAGTGAAATTGCGCATAAATGGCCCACAGGGCCATAGACGCTAAGTGTCACACCCCGCCAAGGCGGAAAGACGGGGATGCGACCACCGAAAGGTTTTCAAGCAACACACATTTTTATTAAAACAGTACCACCTTGAGAGATGGATATTGTCATAAATTATTCAAACCGACATAATTTTGTCTAGAAAATGAGATAGTGTCAGAAACTTATGGAATTGGAACTAAACATCACAGGACTAACAAGACCCATTCCAAGCTGTACCACCGAGTGCATGCTCGAACCCCTCCCTCAAATCCCTACTGCCCTCCATTAGTTACCTAAAAAACATGCACAATGATTTGTCAACAATAATGTCGGTGAGTTCACAGCTTTAAATGTACTAAGTAAAACGCTTGTGTAATTCATGTATAACCAATCATAAGCTAGCTAAGCAAACGATCACTGTGTAAACCATGAGTCCGATAACCAAACCTCTTGACTGTTGTGCTACGTGCATTGTACATTAAAGACAGTGTATATATATATATATATATATAGTAGAATACTAACACTCTTTTGTATGTATCTGGTTAGAGCGACTAACCAAGAGTGGGGATGTTAACACAATAGATCTAGTAAAGTGTTCCATGGATTTTGATAGCTAATGGTTACAGTAAATGTAATACGACGACTAGTAAGCTCATGAACCAAACGTCTCATGCTCCACATGGTAGTCATGATAGAATTATCAGCCAAATGTAAATTGAACTAGAGTTGCAGCATGTTTATCCCCCGAAAATGTAAAAAGTAGTAAAATGGGGCCGTGAAACTCACCTGATAAAGTCATGTGTGGTCTAGTGAAGCTGTAACTGTGAGATAGCTACCGTCCCACTAGTGTTTGCCCTATGATTTATTAGGAGCATGGTAAATTCACAAGTTCTCATACAAGTTGTTCACCCGACATTTGTGGACCCAGTTATTATGTATGTGGGTCATAACTTTGTACTTGTGAGGACCCTTAGTGTGCTAGTAAGGTGTTTGGAAACATTGGTAGTGACAAAATGGACCCTTTTCAAGTAGTTCCCAATTCATTATGTGTGCTTCATTTGTGATAAAATAAGTACCTTAACATGTGTTTAGACCATCATTCCCTTCAAGCCAATGCTAACACATGCTCTAGCTTCGGTTAACATATGTTAGTATTGTGTAGCCGATTATAACTCATTTCATTAGTCTTTAAGCCAATTATTTAATGGACTAAACTTGATTGTTTTGAGCTTGACAAGGCCTCGTAGAGGGATCATAATACAAGTTTTGTGAGTTTTGTTAGAAAATCGAGTTTGATCACCAAGTTTGTTAGCCTTTGCTTTGGATATAAGTTAAGTGAGTTTTTATTTGTGAAATCGATTTATACTTGATGATTTAAGTTATGTTTTGATTCAAAAAGCATTGCTCGATTTCTCAAAGCTATCATGAGGGCCGATTGTTGTTGTGTTCGAACAATGTGATCATTAGTGTGTTAAAACAACTATAAACTAAGACATTGTGTGTAATGTGTGTGATCATGCAATTGTATTGAACCAAAGGTCGAACAAGGTCGGGTGGAATGAACAAGATCAAGGTTTAGGGGCATAGAGATCTTACCAAAGGATGGTTGAGGTTGGATAGCTTCCTAATCTTCTCCAAGACTTGGAATGCTTCGGCTAGGATGGAGTAGTATTCGAAAGCTTTTAGAGATAGATGGAAATGTTTGGTGTGGCATTTGAGAATAAAATGAAGCCTCCTTACATAGGGGATCGACCAAGAAGGAGACAAAAGCAATAGAGGAAAGGTTTGGCTTCTTGGATGGAGCATTGTTTAAGCATACTAGTCATGGTGTCATGAAAGAAAAGGACTTGTAATTGTTATCTTTTCCTTGATCTTGGCCGATTGAGAATAGGTATGGGTATAACGGGTGTGTTGACTCAACAAAGTATGGTTTTAGAGGTTTGTTTCTTTCCAAATCTAGTGTAAGTTTGAGAACTATCATGAGCTTCCATCCATGGTTTCCTTCGGCTGAGTATAGGACAAAGCGGAGTGACAAAAATCTTTGTGAAAGTGATGGTTCCCTCTTGTTTCCTCATGACATCCGATTGGTGCTTGTTCCCAAGGTAATTGTACTTGAAATTTGTGTGATAGTGACATAAGAGGGGGGTTAGCGGACGATGTAAGGACAAAGGAAGGGGATTTGGTGTTTTGGGTAAGAATCAAGTGATATGTGTATGTATTAGTGATGTCATGGTGCTAATTGCTCACAAGGTTAGGACATTCCCTTGATGGTGACCTCTCATAGGTTTGGGTGGATAGTTGGCCGACTACTTCTCATCTAATTGTGGAAGTTTGTCATGCTAAATCATGAGATTAAGAGTTCTTGTCCTATGCCTATTTTAGTATAAGAAGTGGTGTCATACATAAGGTGTTTTGTTTGTTTCTTATGGCCGCAAATTGGAAGTGATATCCTAGTACTGTTGGTAAGGGAAACAAGGGTGATCAAGAGTTGTGGTGATACATTAGGCCCTTGTTAGTATAAGAGACTTTGTAGTCAAGTGATAGTGACTTGTAAGGTGTGTTTAGTCTTCGTCCGATTGTTACCTAGGAGAAGGATTAATTTGTCTTGAGGTGCCTCTATGTTGAGTCCCAATCAAGTGATGTTAGTCGCAACACATAAGGGTGACCTTAATTGAGAAGGGTGATGATCAAGGGTAAGAAATGGTTCCATGAAGTGTGATCGGCCTCTTAGTACCAAAGGGTTTGGTTTGTCGACTCATAACGCAAGCTATCATGGACTTAATTGACCAAGATCTTATTAAATCTTGTTAGGGGTGAAATGACGACACCAACATGTATTTGTTTCATAGATATCGGGTTTGTGAACATATGTTCATTGGATAATAACCCATGGTGATCCTTGTAATTATTTTCATGTGTTAGAGGTGAATTATCACGAGTTATGGTGTAGTAACCTCATGAAATGCTTATTTGGTGATTTGTTCGGGTGTTGTATGACTAAACAAGTGTTCCATGTTGAGTTTTCTGATTAACTCTTGCTTCACTAGACTGGGGGGTATAATGTATGCAAAATGTGTAAGGATGCACATATAATGACAATAGTAAATGAAAAGTGTACGGATGCTGACCTGGATTACTGACTGTTGTCACACTCTCCCGTTGTTTTTGGAATTTCGTCCGCGAAATCGAGTTTTCCTACTAGTTTCCGTAGTCTTAGGAAAGAGAACTGGGTACTTGCGTCTCATTTGGTCTTCGCGTTCCCATGTAAATTCGGGACCACGCTTTGCATTCCATCTGACTTTCATAAGTTTAGTGCGGCTGCTTCTCAATTTCTGGACTTTCCAATCAGTCACCTCGATTGGCTCCTCAACGAAGTGGAGTTGATCATCGATGTGAATTTCTTCAGGAGGAATGATCAAAGACTCGTCGGACAAACACTTCTTTAGGTTGGATACGTGGAAAGTGTCATGAACACCACTGAGTTGTTCTGGTAACTTGAGCTTGTATGCCACGGGACCAACCCTAGAAAGTATCTCGAATGGACCTATGTATCGGGGGTTAATTTTTCCACGTTTGCCAAACCGTGGTACACCTTTCCAAGGTGAGACTTTTAATAGTACCTTATCGCCAACTTGAAATTCAAGTGGTTTGCGACGACGATCAGCGTAACTCTTTTAATGATCTCGAGTGGCTTTCAAGCGATCACTGATCTTAAAGATCTTATCGGTTTTTTCTTGAATGAGCTCGGGACCAGTCAAATACTTGTCTCCAACTTCTGCCCAACACAAAGAGGATCTACACTTACGTCCATACAGGGCTTCAAATAGGGCAGCCTTAATGCTAGTGTGGTAACTGTTATTGTAAGAAAACTCAACCAACGGTAAATGAGAATCCCAGTTTCCACCGAAATCGATTACACATGCCCGAAGCATGTCTTCCAATGTTTGGATTGTACGTTCACTCCGGCCACCGGTTTACGGATGATAAGCTATGCTCATGTCTAAGCGAGAGCCTAATGCGTCCATCAATGTCTGCCAGAATCGGGAAGTAAATCAACTGTCTCGGTCGGAAATGATTGATACAGGCACACCATGCCTAGTTACAACCTCTTTGATATACAACTTGGCGAGTTTCTCTAGTTTGTCGGTTTCCTTGATCGGCAAGAAATGCGCGGATTTAGTCAACCTGTCATCAATTACCCAAATCGTTTCATGACCACCAGACGTCTTAGGTAGTTTGGTGATGAAATCCATGGAGATCTGTTCCCATTTCCAAATAGGAATCTCTGGTTGCTGAAGTAGACAGGACGACTTCTGATACTCGGCTTTGACTTTCGAACAGGTAAGGCATCGGCTGACGTACGTGGCGATTTCACCTTTAAGGTTGGGCCACCACTAAAGTTCCTTTACATCTTTGTACATTTTGTCAGCTCCGGGATGGACCGAGTACCTAGACTTGTGGGCTTCCTCAAGAATTAAATCACGTAAACCACCAAAACGTGGCACCCAGATCCGATTGACAAAGTACACTATGCTGTAAGACCTTGGTTCCAACAGATTAACCAACTTGAATAACGACTCATTCTTCAGATTCTCACTTTTCAGAGCTTCCTACTAAGCGTCGCAGATATGGTAGTGAGACTTGTATGGATGGTCAAACCTAGAACACGCACACCCATGGTCTTAACTCGTTCCTTCCGGCTCAAGGCGTCAGCCACAACGTTGGGTTTTCCAGGATGGTATTTAATCTCACAATCGTAATTGTTCAGCAACTCAACCCATCTACGCTGTCGCATGTTCAGATCCTTCTGATTGAAGATGTGTTGCATGCTCTTATGATCAGTGAAAATGGTGCACTTAGTGCCCTAAAGGTAGTGCCTCTAAATCTTGTGGGCAAAGATCACTGCACCTAACTCTACGTCATGAGTGGTGTAATTCTTCTCATGAATTTTGAGTTGTCGGGATGCATAGGCAATGACCTTATTCCTTTGCATGAGTACACATCCAAGACCTTGATGAGAAGCATCGCAATAAACCACAAAATCATCGGTACCCTCAAGACGAGAAAGAATCGGAGCACTGCACAGACGGTCCTTCAAAACCTGGAACGCGTTCTCTTGCTTGATTCCCTAATCGAATTTCTTGTCTTTCTACGTTAAGACAGTCAATGGCTAGGCAATCCCAGAAATTGTCGCACTTCAGTCGGTGTCTTGGGCGAAGCCCAATCCTTGATGGCTTCATCTTTTGTGGGGTCAACTTGTATACCCTTCTCGTTCACCACGTGACCGAGGAAATGAACCTCTCGAATCCAGAAGTCGCATTTCAAGAATTTGGCAAACAACTTCTCGTTTTTGAGCAATTCCAAAATCAATCGAAGATGATGTTCGTGCTCTTCTTGAGTTCGCGAGTAGATCGAGATGTCATCGATAAATACAATTACAAACTTGTCTAAGTAGGGCTTGCAGACTCGATTCATGAGGTCCATGAAAACAGCAGGAGCATTCGTTAACCCAAATGGCATGACTAGGAATTCGTAATGTCCATAACGAGTTCGGAATGCAGTCTTCGGAATGTCGTCTTCCTGAATCCGCAACTGATGATATCCCTAACGCAGATCGATCTTCGAGTAGTAGCTAGAACCCTGCAACTGGTCGAACAGATCATCGATTCTTGGTAACGGATACTTGTTCTTGATGGTCAGCTTGTTCAATTCACAGTAATCAATGCATATGCGGAAACTTCTGTCTTTCTTCTTCACGAACAGGACATGTGCTCCTGAAGGAGAGAAACTAGGACAAATGAATCCTTTGTCTAACAATTCTTGCAATTGATTAGACAACTCTTGCATTTCGGATGGCGCCAGATGATACGGAGTGCGGGCTACAGGGCAGATCCTGGGACTAGATCAATACGAAACTTGACTTGTCGTGGAGGGGGAAGTCCAGGCAAGTCTTCTGGAAAGACTTCAAGATAGTCTCGTACGACTGGTATGTCCTAAAGTTTCCGATCTTTGGCCTTCTGTTCAACAACGGGTGCCAGGAAAGTGACACAACCCTTCCTTAAACATTTATGTGGCTTAATGCAAGATACGACTCGAAGAGCAGTTCCACCTTAGTCTCCTCGAATCGATAGGCTTTCACCATCGGGCAAGGGAATATGAACCAACTTCTCATGACAGACAATCCCAACGCGATGCTTGGATAACCAATCCATGCTAATAACAACATCGAAACTACCCAACTGAATATGTAGCAAGTCAATGCGAAAGGTACGATCACCAAGTTCCAGAACACAATCCCTAACAACTTTATCAGAAGAAATCAACTTCCCATTGGCCAACTCGATGTTATAATGGGTGTCCAACTTAGTTGAGTATAACCCAAGAGAATTCTTAAAGTCGGTCGACACAAAGCAAAAATCAACGCCTGAGTCAAACAGGACTGATGAAAAATGATTGTTAAGGAGAAACGTACTGGTAACTACGTTAGGATCTTCACGTGCTTCATCAACTCCCAACACGAATGCTCGACCGCGAGTTTGATTCTTGAGCTTGGGGTAGTCCTTGCGGAAATGACCGGTTGCACCGCATTCAAAACACTCATTCTTGGCAGGGGGAGTGTTGGGAGCCTTAGCCTTGCAGTTAGCGGTTTGGTGACCTCGATGATTGCAGTTTTTGCACAGGATGCTTTCACAGGTGCCAACATCGTGATAGTGGCATTTGCTGCAGTACGGATAGGGCCTTTTGTATTTGCGTTTGGACTCCTTAGCAGCAGTAGTGGCAGCAAAAACCTTCACAGTTTCATGTTGCTTAGGGGATGATTTCTTACCCTTCATGGAGCCAAATCGCTTACGCTTGCCTCCGGAACTCTCTCCCGCATCTGCAATCTTTTGATTCAAAGAGCCCATACGAACAACATCGTCGGTCAGACTGTGCGCTAGAGTAACAGCAACTTGGATAGTGGTAGGTGCAGAAGCAGTGACCATGCTTCAAATCTTGGGGGATAAACCCAAAATGTACCGCTCAACTCTCTTGTATTCCGGTGTGACCATGTGAGGAACTAGTCAAGGAGCTCATGAAAGCGGGTTGTATAGGCAGTCACTTTAGCATCTACCATGGAAAGATTCTAGAATTCTGCATCCAGCTTTTGTAGTTCACTCCTAGGACAGTATTTCTCCATGAGCAGAGTCTTGAGATCGGCCCAGGTGAGATTGTAAGTCGCATCTTGACCCATGGTTTGAACTTGAAGATTCCACCAGGTGAGGGCTTCATCTTGGAAAGTGCAAGTAGAGTACTGCACGTTTTGGTCCTCCGAGCAACCGCTGATGTCAAGAACTGACTCAGTCTTTTCGATCCAACGAACAATCCCGACGGCACCCTCGATACCACAAAAGTTCCATGGTTTGCAAGTCATTAAAGTGTTGTACGAACATCCATGAATAGGGTTTTCAACTTCATTATCAGTTTCGCTTCCCCGCCGGCGACTTGTACCTCCAGAGCCTCCACTGCAATCAGCCCGAGTAGCATCATGTCGAGCAATTGCCTCAGCAATCACTCTAGGTAGCTCAGCGGCGGTGGCCGGTAATGGTTTGCCATCGGTTATTCGTGCAGATTGTCGGGTTTGCATAACTAAAAACACACAACAAACATAAGAGATATACATATATATAATTATATAACAATCAACACAACCATGCATAGTAATTAAACCACAACCATAAGACAACATAATAAGCAACACAGAATAAATAGCATACCAACATAAATCATACATAAACCAAAATGCATAAGTGTCAAATACAAAAGACGGGCGGTCGAACCGCAATTAGTTTGGTTAAACATAATACTCTAAACATAGCAACATAAACAACATAAGCATCACAACATAAAGTACAACCACAAACAACCTAAGAAGACGGTGGTGGAAAAGCAGCAGCAAGTGCAACAATCGCCTCCCTCATACGCTGGTCGGTCTCTGCCATCCTCCTTTCTAACGCCTCCAAACGTCTCCCCACCTCCGCCCTCTCAATGACTGCAGACAGTCTCCCCTGCTCGGCCTCAGATAGCTAACTCTCAAGCTCCCGGATACGGACTCCCAAAGCTACTAAATGTGCATCGTGTGATACAATGATGCCACGCTCGGTATAGAGTGGTCTCCCGGATGATCCTCCTAAACTCATGGCCTCTTGGTCGTCCTCCTCATCCCTATGTGCTAAATCACCAGTGGGACTTGGAAGGAAAGGCCGCTTACGGGCCTGAGAGCGTCCCTTCAACCTCTGTAGTGGCTCGGGTGTCGGCTCGTATATCTCCATCTCTAGGGGCTTCGGCATGGGGTCAGTAGGCTGGGTAGGCTCGCTGGTAGGGATAGGGTCAGCGGGTAAAGAGAAAATCGGAGCTCGAGCAGGAATAGCAATGACAAGAGCTGGACGCACCCTCTTTCGGGGCGTCTACTTCGTGAGTGTACGTCCCGAGGAGTCAAGGCGAAAAGAAGGGGTAAGGCTGGCCAAAGGGCGAGAAGTAAGAGGGGTCACTGGAGGGTGAGTGTCCGGGGAAGCTAGGGAAGGCAGAACGTCATCATCCGTGCCATCATCAGAAGTACGCCTCATAACAGGAGGAGGGTCCACATCCATCTCTAAATCCAAAATCCATCCACACCCATGATGGGGGAAATCAGGAGCCTCGTAAGGGATTGGGGCTGGCTAGGTGAGTGGTAGGTCTTCCTCCGGGGAGTCATCCACCAAGTAGTCGGGCTCGGAGTCTAACTAAACAGTGAGGTCAATAGTAATGGCCATGGTCCTGTCATAACGTGCATATATATATATATATATATATATATATATATATATATATATATATATATATATATATTTATATTTATATATATATATATATATATTGGGTAGGGTTCCTGTAGGAAAATTGGTTTGTGTGAGAAGTGTAGGAAGGATTAAAAATTGATATGTATGCATCATTTTTTTGGACGTATTCATGATGTTTTGGATTGTTTTGCTTAGAAAAACAACAAACATAACAATTAATAACCAAAAACAATGTATTTTAGGCTTAAAACTTAAAACACTATGTCAATAACACTTTAGTAGAGTGTTTTAAGTAATTACTAGGGTGTTTTATCTGGAATTTAAATTTAATGACTATAATACATTGGATTGTGTTTTAAATTTTTGTATATTGTTGTGTTAAGTGTTTTTCAAGCCAAAACGACCCAAAACATCATTCCAAAATCAAAAACATGATGGCTACATGTCAATTCTTAATCTTTCCTACACTTCTCACACAAACCAATTTTCCTACAGGATCCTATACCTATATATATATATATATATATATATATAAATGAATTAACTATTATACCCGTATCGTCGTGGAGTAGCTTGAGATTTGAGAGGTGCAAGGCGAGATGGCATGGTACTTCGTGAAAACGTTTCGAAAAATGTTTTAAGTTATAGTTGACTCAAAAGAATCTTAGTTCGTTATAACCTTATGATCTGATACCAATCTGTCACACCCCGCCAAGGCGGAAACACGGGGATGCGACCATCGAATGGTTTTCAAGCACAAGGTTCAAGCAACACACATTTTTATTAAAATAATACCACCATGAGAGATGGATATTGTCATACATTATTCAAACCGACATAATTTTGTATAGAAAACGAGATAGTTTCTGAAACTTATGGGATTGGAACTAAAACATCACAGGACTGACAAGACCCATTCCAAGCGGTACCACCCAGTGCATGCTCGAACCCCTCTCTCAAATCCCTATTGCGCTCCATTAGTTACCTGAAAACATGCACAATTATTTGTCAACAATAATGTCGGTGAGTTCACAGGTTTAGATGTACTAAGTAAAACGCTTATGTAATTCGTATATGACCAATCATAAGCTAGCTAAGCAAACGATCACTGTGCAAACCATGAGTCCCATAACCAAACCTCTTGACTGTTGTGCCTCGTGCATTGTACATTAAAGACAATGCGTATATATATATATATATAGTAGAATACTAACACTCTTTTGTATGTATCCGGTTAGAGTGACTAACCAAGAGTGGGGGTGTGAACCCAATAGATCTATTAAAGTGTTCCATGGCTTTTGATAGCTAATGGTTACAATAAATGTAATACGAGGACTAGTGAGCTCATGAACCAAACGTCTCATGTTCCACATGGAAGTCATGATAGAATTATCACCCAAATGTAACTTGAACTAGAGTTGCAGCATGTTTGTCCCCCAAAAATGTTAAAAATAGTAAAATGGGGCCGTGAAACTCAGCTGATAGAGTCGTGTGTGGTCTAGTGAAGCTATAACTGTGAGATAGTTACCGTCCCGCTACTGTTTGCCCCATGATTTATTAGGAGCATGGTAAATTCACCAGTTCTCATTGTTTATCATAAAAGTTGTTCACCCGACATTTGTGGACCTGGTTATTATGTATGTGGGTCATAACTTTGTACTTGTGAGGACCCTTAGTGTGCTAGTAAGGTGTTTGGAAACATTGGTAGTGAGAAAATGGACCCTTTTCAAGTAGTCATGAACTGAAGTAGTTCCCAATTCATTGTGTGTGCTTGATTTGTGATAAAATAAGTACCCTAACATGTGTTTAGACCATCAGTCCCTTCAAGCCAATGCTAACACATGCTCTAGCTTCGGTTAACATATGTTAGTATGTGGTAGAAGATTATAACATATTTCATAAGTCTTTAAGCCGATTATTTAATGGACTAAACTTGATTGTTTTGAGCTTGACAAGGCCTCGTAGAGTGATCATAATACATGTTTTGTGAGTTTTGTGAGAAAATCGAGTTTGATCACCAAGTTTGTTAGCCTTAGCTTTGGATATAAGTTAAGTGATTTTTTGTTTGTGAAAACTTTTGATGCACTATATGTGTGGCCGTCGCTGTCGAATAGACTAGGGTTGAGTCGTGTATTGTATTACATGAGATTGTGGTGATCCATAAGAGCATTTTATGGATCTGATGCATTTGTTAATTTAGACCAAAACATAAGTTGTTGGTTCGAACCCTACAAGGGTCGAACCTGCAGGTTCAACTTCCTTAAGGGGTCGAATGAGCTTTATGTGTTTGGACTATAAGTAGCAATCTCATGTGTTAGTTTTCATTTTAAGATTTTGAGTTTGTGTTTTGAATGCTCTCAAGGGGGAGGTCATGCCCGACCTCCCCCGGCCCCGAGATGGATGATTATCCTACTGATGACAGTGTCTGTAACTGTTTCTGATGCAATACGAATCTGAGATGACATTGTTTTTGTTAATTTTTGTCTCGTCTTGAATCTTCTGTCTGAAACCGAGTTGTTTTCGCTTAATCGATCCATGAATTAAGTTTTTACCGGATTCTCAAAAACCGATTTATACTTGATTATTTAAGTTATGTTTTGATTCAAAAAGCATTGCTCGATTTCTCAAAGCTATCATGAGGGCCAATTGTTGTTGTGTTCGAACAATGTGATCATTAGTGTGTTAAAACAACTATAAACTAAGACATTGTGTGTAATGTGTGTGATCATGCGATTATATTGAACCAAAGGTCGAACAAGGTCGAGTGGAATGAACAAGACCAAGGTTTAGGGGCATAGAGATCTTACCAATGGATGGTTGAGGTTGGATAGCTTCCTAATCTTCTCCAAGACTTGGAATGCTTCGGCTAGGATGGAGTAGTATCCAAAAGCTTTTAGAGATAGAAGGAAATGTTTGGTGTATCATTTGAGAGTGAAATGAAGCCTCCTTATATAGGGGATCGACCAAGAAGGAGACAAAAGCAATAGAGGAAAGGTTAGGCTTCTTGGATGGAGCATTGTTTAAGCATACTAGTAATGGTGTCATGAAAGAAAAGGACTTGTGACTGTTGTCTTTTCCTTGATCTTGGCTGATTAAGAATAGGTATGGGTATAAGGGGTGTGTTGACTCATCAAAGGATGGTTTTTGAGGTTTTTTTCTTTCCAAATCTAGTGTAAGTTTGACAACTATCATGAGCTTCCATCCATGCTTTCCTTCGGCCGAGTATAGGACAAAGAGGAGTGACAAAAATCTATATGAAAGTGGTGGTTCCCTCTTGTTTCCTCATGACATCCGATTGGTGCTTTTTCCCAAGGTAATTGTACTTGCAATTTGTGTGATAGGGACATAAGAGGGGGGTTAGCGGCCGATGTAAGGACAAAGGAAGGGGATTTGGTGTTTTGGGTAAGGATCAAGTGATAAGTGTATGTATTGGTGATGTCATGGTGCTAATTTCTCACAAGGTTTGGACATTCCCTTGATGGTGACCTCTCATAGGTTTGGGTGAATAGTTGGCCGACTACTTCTCATCTAATTCTGGAAGTTTGTCATGCTAAATCATGAGATTAAGAGTTCTTGTCCTATGGCTATTTTAGTATAAGAAGTGGTGTCATACATAAGGTGTTTTGTTTGTTTCTTATGGCCGCAAATTAGAGGTGATATGCTAGTAATTTTGGTAAGGGAAGCAAGGGTGATCAAGAGTTTTGGTGATGCATTAGGCCCTTTTTGGTATAAGAGACTTTGTAGTCAAGTGATAGTGACTTTTGAGGTGTGTTTAGTCTTCGCCCGATTGTTACCAAGGAGAAGGATTAATTTGTCTTGAGGTGCCTCTATGTTGAGTCCCAATCAAGTGATGTTAGTCGTGACACATAAGGGTGACCTCAGTGGACAAGGGTGATGATAAAGGGTAAGGAATGGTTCCATGAAGTGTGATCGGCCTCTTAGTACCAAAGGGTTAGGTTTGTCGACTCATAACTCAAGCTATCATGGACTTAATTGACCAAGATCTTATTAAATATTGTTAAGGGTGAAATGACGACATCAACATGTATTTGTTTCATAGATATCGGGTTTATGAACACATGTTCATTGGATAATAACCTATGGTGATCCTTGTAATTATTTTCATGTGTTAGCGGTGAATTATCGCGTGTTAGGGTGTAGTAACCTCATGAAATGCTTGTTTGGTGATTTGTCCGGGTGTTGTATGACTAAACAGGTGTTCCATGTTGAGTTTTCTGATTAACTCTTGCTTCACTAGACTTGGGGGGGGGGGGGTATAATGTATGCAAAATGTGTAAGGATGCACATATAAAGACAATAGTAAATGAAAAGCGTACGGATGCTGACCTGGATTACTTACTGTTGTCACACTAAGGTAGCGCCACAATGGCATATTGCCCAAGGGAAATCTTGAAAACTACCTCTAGTGATGAGGGATTGATCAAAATCAGGTCATGAATCGATTGGGGTGAGAGTTAGGATGAATGGGGATACTAAAAGGTAACGACGACAGTCCCTGATAAAACCCATGTGTCCAAGCTTAGTCGAAACCCGACATTGGTAAGTGTTGGGTAAGCTAGAATTGGATAGTTAGTTAATCTCCCAAGTATGAACCTTGACTATTTCTTTAGATGAGCATATGTCTAGCTTTGGTCTTGGTTTTAGGCGGATACTTCTAAACGGGTCGATTTGGGTAAAAACAACATAAGCATGTAATAACCGAAAAGGGAACTTGATCAATGACATCTTATAAACATGATATAATGGTGTTAAAGAAGTCCTCAAGTTCCCCTAGGAAGGGCCTTGAACATGGATTCAAAAGTATCCAAATCCCCTATAAAAAACTAGTCAAGATGTTAGTTTCACATTTTTTTTTGGGCATCAGCATGCGGCTAGGACGCCCAGTTGATGGACTTCGGACGCCCAAGACCTTCTGGAGATGCCCATCAGGACGCTGGGTAACGTCCTGGACGCCCAAAAGTGCGTCTAGGACGCTCAGCCTATTTTTGTTTGATTTTCTCTGTTTGGGGGCCGTAAGCTACGGCTTGTCTTTTTTCCTTTGCCATTTGCTGGTTGTTTTATTCAATTATTTGACTAATCTAACACACATTCATGGGTTTGTTTTTCGTATTCAACCCTAGGTATATAACTCGGAGTATGGGTGATGATCAAGCTCATTTTATGAAGAACCGAATGTTGCATCGTGTTAGCTTCCGCATAGACTCTTGATTTTGAGTGTAAAACTTAAGCCTTTTGGGTTGAAATCATTCTGAATAACCTAGTACTTATGTCAAGTCTTTCAAAGTCGTGTTTTCTACATATTAGTTAACGTCTTAACATGGTTTTTGGTAATGGTATCACATGTTCAACCCTTATTTTATTCGTTAACCGCATGAGAACCGGCAAAGGTGTTACAAGTGGTATTCAGAGCCCATGGTTAAATGAGTTAAGCGTTCGGCTCAAGCTTGATCATCAATCTGGTAAGGAATTCACTTCTAAAATGTAATAATCTTGTCAAAAACGATCTATATCATGATTGAACACGAATCAATCAGGAACGAACTAAGGGAATAGGGTACTAAATACTAACGCCTAGGAAACACAACAATTACACAGTCATGGTGTCACACCACGCCTTGCCTGTTGTTACACATGGTGAGCTAAGACTCAGCCGAACCGGAAATTGGGAAACTCAGTCGCCTCACTTAGATGATGCGACGGATTGAGTGCAACAAGCACATAGAAACTCGAAAACATGAAATTCCAACTACACGGTAAGAGTGAACTGGAAGTTAGGGGATTCTAGTTGTATCACTCCGATGATACAATGAAAAAGTACAATGATTACCTAAGACACGAATATTTGCCAATTGCACGGTTATGGTGGGTCGAAGCTCAGCCGAAACGAGAATTGGAAGACGTGATTGTATGGTTAAGACTGTACGATCGGGTAAAACACAAATATCATAATAACTCGTGTATACGAAAATGCATTAGACCAACAAACAAGAATGTTTTTATTAAACAAGATGCATGACTAGAAATTGCCCATCTGGAGAGTACTGTGGTGATCGCAATAAGGTCACCGTGTCATGTGCGGATTGTTTACCATGTCCAGGTAAGTGTTAAGCACATGATGCGGTGGACTTCTCGTGATCTACACGTCTACTTTTCATGTGACGGGTACTGGGTCAAGGACAAAGGCATGTAAAGTCTTCTATGGTACAACCCACGAAGTTATGCATCATAGGAGCAACGCCAAACACTCTGTGAGGTCGGTTAGAGAGAGTATGCAAAACCAATGCGTACGTATCTGAGAGGCCGTATAGCCAAAGGTATTACCACAATGGTATGCGAACCAAGCTAAGACTTGAACTTTAACCAAGGTTAAGTCATAAACACATTAGAAACTTAAACGAAGAGATACTTGCAAAATGACTTGAACCTTAATCGAGGTTGAGTTATAATCACATCCGAACCTTAATAAAGGTTGATCCATAAACAGACTTGAACCTCAATCAAAGGTTAAGTCATAATCACAGTCGAACCTTAATGAAGGATAATCTTTAAACAGACTTGAACCTTAATCAAAGGTTAACTCGTAAAGACGTTCACGCCTTAATCAAGGGTTAAACCATAAATAGACTTGAGCTTTAATCCGAGGTTAAGTGATAATCGCATTTGAACCTTAAGCAGAGGTTAAATTGTAAGCGAACTTAGACTTCAATCAAAGGTTAAGTCATTATCAACTCGAGCCTTAATCAAATATTAACCCGTAATATGACTCAAACTTTAATCAGAATTTAAGGCGTAAGCAAGTTGAACCTTAACCAAAGGTAGACTTGTAACTAAACACAAGCGTCGGTTAGAGGTTAATTGACAGAATTCAATCGGATCTTAACCGAAGGTCAAACCATAACAATTCTAAGTCTTAACTGACAGTTAAACTGTAAATCAAATTAGACCCCAGTCAAGGGTTAATTAGACAGTAAAAGTCAAACCTAGAGGGAAGGTAAAAATCATAAACAAACCTAACCTTTAGCTAAGGGTAAACACTGAATATATCTGAATCATACTCAAAAGGTTAACTAGTATACCAACATGAACCTCCTAACGAGGTACAACAAGGGTAAGATTTGAACCCTGTTTAAAGTTTGAACTATATGTAAACTTGAACCTTATTCAAAGGTTTCGTTATACTTAGACTCAAATTCTATTCGGAAGTTAAATCAGGCACCAACTAGAAGCTCAATACGAGTTAAGGAGTAAAGATTATGATAAAACAATATTGACTTACCATAGGATAGCCATGAGAAATCCAAAACGAAAATCATAACAGAATCTGTGAAAGCCTGTTGGGTCTGCTGACCTGGAGAAGAACAGATGATTAGAAAGCCAAAATATTCTATCTTTTGATCCTTTGAATAAAACAGTTGATACAAGAAACTTTCCCCAAAAGACTGTTGACCCTAACAACTGCTACACCAAACAACTGATAAAGACAACTGCTGCTGCTGAAAGGTCTGCTGAACAAACAACTGATAGACAAAGATCTGATGAAGAAACAACTGCTGATCAAGTACTGAAAAACAAAGGTCTGTTGAACCAACAGCACTTTGGATTCAACAGATGATAAGGACCATCAGATCTTTCATTTACAGTAGTTTGTATTAACAGTGTTTTCAATGTAACAGTAGTTATAGTTAGCAGATGTTTAATGCTGTTAGTCAGTTAGAGGTCGCTGTCTTAGGTGACGTCAGCAGTAATCATCAGAGGTTTAGTTTAGTCTATAAATAGAACAGTGATTGTACTGTTCTTTTCATCACTCTCGTCATTCTCTTAAGACAAACATTCTCTGAGTGATCAGACTGAGGGGGAGTTATTGTACAATTGTAATCTTTCAATTTAATGAAAGCTTTCGATTAAAAACAATTATTCTCTTGTTTTGATTTATAGTTTATCATTCCGCTGCACTTTCCACTTATATCTCACTTGACTTATTTCATTATTTGTCTAAACAATCAAAACAATCAAACTCAGATCCTAACAATTGGTATCAGAGCTTGGTCAATTAAATTTTATCTAACCAATCAATTTAATATAAACAGATCAGCTCACAATTATTGATATCGTTTGTTTGTCAGATTGAAAACAGAGTAATAGTTTATTTTCGTTTCAACCGTTAGTAAACAGATTTTGTTTTCGAAAAATCAGAGAATGACTTCACTTAATCAAGATCCACATAACACTGGCACTAGCAACAAGCCTCCGATGCTTGTCAGATCAGAGTACAATATATGGCAACGTCGGGTGGATCATGTGTTAGCACAACAGAACACAGGGTGCTGGAAATCGGTAGTATTTGGACCACATGTTCCAATGGTACCGAGTGCCGAGGATCCAAAGATCCAAGTACCAAAGAGTGTTGAGAATTACTCTGAGCAAGATTTTCAAAAAATCGAGTTAGACGCCAAGGCTTTTAGCATAGTAGCCATGGCGCTACCGAATGATATCTATGCCGGACTATTGCATTACAATAGTGCGAAAGAGTTATGGGATGCTCTGAAAGAGCAGTTCGGTGGGACTGAAGATGTGATTGAAAACAACCGTGAAATACTTAACCAACAATATGAAACGTTTAGTCACATAAAGGGAGAGTCGTTAACACAACAGTTTGAAAGGTTTAATTGTCTGATTAGTGAACTAAAACTGGTTGGTCTAACTTATCCTAATTCAACCTTGAATCATAGGTTCCTTAGATCACTTCAGGACAAATGGGACACTATAGCAATAGTCATGAGAAACTCTATCGGATTTAAAGACCTGACTCTGACCCATCTTCATGGTAAGCTCTTGACTTATGAGAGAGAGCTTAACCAGAAAAAGAAGCTCCAGGACTCTGGAAAAGTGTCTGATGACTATGTATTTGGGAATACAGCACTTTTGGGCCAAGAGGAGGCATCTGGAAGTAGTAAGGATCAGGGTTATGATCATTACATTGATATAACCACTGCTTTTAACAATGATTCTTACTCATCACCCAACTATGCTTTTACAGCAAGTGGTGATATCCAGGCATCTGATAATTCATCTTTTGTGTACAATGACCTTCAATAAATTGACCCTTTGGACTTAGAAGAAATGGACATCTTGCATCAGGTTGCCCTGCTCAGTATTAGAACCAGTAACTTCTATAAGAAAACTGGCAGAAGGTACCCAGGTTTACATGGTGGGTCAAAAGTGGGGTTGGATAAATCAAAGATCAAGTGTTACAAGTGTCATAGAATAGGTCACTTTGCTAGGGAATGTGGGAGTCAAAATGGTACCCCTATGATCACCTATCCAAACCAAAGGCCTCAGACCAACACTTATCTGTTTTCCCAAAACACCCCTGCACCAAATGTGCAAAACACTGCTCACTTTGCATAGACCCAAACCACTGTTCTTGTGCACTATGTCCAAACCACTGTTCCTCAGTATCATTATGTCCAAACACCTGTTACTCAGGCACAAGTGCCAATGACTGCTGCTCCATCCTCTGCTCCTGCAGAGACCAGTCAGCAAAGTCAACAGAGTTTCTTCACTCAAGGCTTTGTTGATTGGAGTAGTCTACCAGATGAGATAACAGATGATAACATTGCTTTAGTTGCCAATTCTGAAAATATTTTTTGCTTTATGGCACTAGAAACAATTGTTGAAGAGACTGATTCTGAGGGAGTGGTGTCTATGTCTGAAAATGTGACTAATGCTGTTGTTGATGAAGTTGTTTCAGCTGAAGAATCTGAAGTAGAGGTTGTGAATCTCTTAGACCCATGGGGAACTGATGATTGTGATTGCCAGTGTAACTGTGCCTTGATGGCTGCTGCTAAGGTATCTCCTCAAATCTTAAATGACTTGTGCTCAGACAAATGTATTGTGGCATTTGCTAAGATAAAAGAGGTGAATGAAAACTTTAGAAAGAAAATTTTGGAGGATGAAATTCAGTTTGAAAAACTCACTAAAGAGTTAAAATAAAAAATAACTGAAAAAGAATATGAAATCAGCAGTTTAAAACATGAAGCAAGCATAACCAAAGACCAGCTTCAGACTATGATAACCAAATATCATAGTTGTAAAAAGGAGCTTGAGTCCACCCAAGATGAATGTCAGAAATGGGTGGAATCATCAAAAGGTTTTGAGATGATTGTCAACCAACAATCTAAAAGTCATGTGAAATTTGGCTTTGGTTTTCAAGAAACCACTGCTCAGAGTTCACAAACCACTGACAAAAAGGAACCACAGTTGGTTGAAATCATCCCAACCAACTCAAAAGGTCAAGAAATCAAGGTTACTGAACCCAATGGCAAGAAAATCATTCCTGAAAAGTTGGAAGGTACACCCTCATTTGATGAAATTGAAAAATATCAATTCAAACCAACCTGGTCAGATGAGTGTGATGTCCTTGAAAATTTTCAACCAATGACCTTCAAAACCCCTGATGGTAAAAAGGCACCACAGGCCAAAGTTATCCCTTTGAGAGATCTTCCAACAGATGATCAAACATCTGTTGAAAAGAAGAAAGGAAAAGGGAAAGCCAAAGATAACTTGTTTTGTGATTTTTGTGAAAAGAAGAATAATGTCACCAAAAACTGTTTTCTTCTAAAAGCATATGACATCAACAAAGCAACAAGTTTAAGTGATTCTAAAGCCAATGAATGTTTAATTTGTAAGAAAAAGAATCACAGAACAAATGAGTGCCTGTATCTCAAAAATTTTGATGAAAAAATAAAAGAGTACAAGGCTAAAACTATTGAAAGTCAAGTGGTGAGTACTCCAAAAGGAAAACCCAAACAGACTTTTGAACCAGTCCAAACAGCTGTTACCAAAGGTCTGAACAAAAACTCTGCTCCCAGAGATGTTCAGGTAACAGATGTTCCACCAGCTACCAGACTACCAAGAGGATATGGACAACCAACTTGTCATCGTTTGCCACATGTTTATGAAGAGCCCAAAAGGCCTTCTAAACCTAAAGTGAACAGACATCCTCATGGTTTTCAGCATCTGACAGGAAGTGATCAAACATCTGTTGGACCAAGTGTTGACATACAAGCACTGGCAAATGGTTAACTATAGTTGTTGAACCAAGTCCAAAAGCTAGTTCAAACCACTGATCATTCTCCTCAACTTAAGGCTGAGACATCTGTGAACCCATCCAAAGCCAATTTCGCTTTGGACACTCACCAAAACTAAACTCTTTACTGATGTGCAGGGAGCTTCTGCTTGCTTAGATAGTTTATGGTATGTAGATAGTTGAGGCTCCAGACACATGACTGGGTGTAGAGCCATTCTTCTGGACTTTCTTGCACATGGAGGGGGTGATATATCCTTTGGTAATGATTCTAAAGGTAAAGTGTTGGGTTCTGGAACAGTTCAAGCAGGGAGACTTAAGTTTGAAAATGTTAATCTGATAGACAATCTAAAATTTAATCTACTTAGTGTATCACAAATGAGTGACAAGGGATATGGGTCATTCTTCACTAAGAAAACATGTAAGATTGTTGGACCAGAAGTGGTTGAAAAGATTAACACCATCATTGCTGAGAGTAAAGCACAACTTGTTGCTCATAGAAGTGGCAATGTGTATGTAGTTGATATGTTGAAGGATAACCCTATGGCAAATGTCTGTCTGTTCTCTGCTGCCTCTACCAAAGAGACATAATTGTGGCATAGGAGAATTGGTCACACCAACCTTCAAACTATCAACTCACTCTCCAAACAAAACCTTGTCAGAGGTTTGCCATCAAAAGAATTCAAATGTGATGAGCATTATGTTTCCTGCTTAAAAGGAAAACAACATAAAAGCTCTTACAAATCAATTGATGAGTCCAAAACTAGTCAGTGTTTACAAATGTTACACATGGACTTGTTTGGCCCAGTTAAAATCATGAGTCTAAGAAGAAAGAGATTCTGTCTTGTCATAGTTGATGATTTTTCTAGGTTTACATGGATTTACTTTTTACATTCTAAGGATGAGACTGCAGGTATTTTGAAGGACTTTGTCACCAAAGTTGAAAAACAATATGACTTGCCAGTAAAAGTCTTTAGAAGTGACAATGGAACAGAGTTTAAAAATAAGGAGTTGGATGACTTCTGTGTGTCAAAAGGGATTGTAAGGCAGTACAGTATCCCAAGAACACCAGAGCAAAATGGGGTGGTTGAGAGAAAGAACAGAACTCTCATTGAAGCTGCAAGAACAATGCTAGCAGATTCTGGTTTGCCACTGTCCTTCTGGGCAGAAGCTGTAAACACTTCTTGCTATGTTCAAAACAGAGTTTTAATCAACCCTAGACATCAAAAGACTGCTTATGAAATTTTGTTCAAAATCAAACCATTAATCTCATTTTTCAAAGTCTTTGGCTGTCCATATTTCATTTTAAATCTTAAAGATTCCATTTCAAAATTTGCAGCCAAAGTAGATTGTGGATATTTTCTGGGATATTCTTCTACTGCCAAGGCCTACAAAGTGTTTAACACAAGGACCAAGACAATAGAAGAAACCCTGAATGTGAAGTTCAATGAACTTTCATCTTTAAAAATCCTAGCAAACCATGCTGAGTTATTTGATTTGGATAAATTCAAATTTGAAGATATTACTGTCAAAACTAACAGTGCAGGTATTTCACAATCTCCACAACAAGACTACAGAATAGATGTTGTGATTCCAGATCACTATAAAGTCTATCCTACATCAGAGGAAGCAGTAGTTCAAAACAACTGTCAAAACTCTGTCACAGCTGAGTCAACCACTGTTGGCTCGTCCTATCCTCAAACCACTGATTCACCTTTTGCATCCACTACTCAATCATCTGTTGACAAAAGTCAAACATCTGTTGACAAGAGTCGGTCCAATTTTACACCACTTGGACCCATTCCTCCACCCCCATTCCAAACATCTGTTGACACTACAAAAGTGCAAACAGATGTTATGTCAATAGAGTCACCAAACCTCTGTCCTTCACCTCAAAATGCCATCATACCATATCAGGGAGATCTAATCTACCTAAGAGCTCATCCACCAGACCAAATCATTGGCAACATCAGAGAAGGTGTGCTCACAAGAAGCCAATCCTCAAATATCTGTCTTTTTGCAGGCTTTCTATCTCTCACACAACCAGTCAAGTACCAAGAGGCACTGAAAGACAACAGTTGGGTGGAAGCCATGCAAGAAGAGCTCCTTCAGTTCAAAAGACAACAAGTATGGGAACTTGTACCACTGCCTAAGGATGTTTGTCCAATTGGCACAAAGTGGGTCTTCAAAAACAAAACTGATGAAAGGGGTATAGTTGTCAAGAATAAGGCCAGGTTAGTGGTTCAAGGCTTCAGACAAGAAGAAGGAATAGAATATGATGAAACCTTTGCCCCTGTAGCAAGGTTAGAAGCTATCAGACTGTTCCTAGCCTTTGCTGTCAACCACAACATCAAGGTGTATCAGATGGACATCAAATGTGCATTCCTATATGGCAAAATTCAGGAGGAGGTCTATGTATGTCAACCACCTGGTTTTGAAGACACATTCCATCCTTAGCATGTCTACAAGCTAAATAAAGCATTGTATGGACTGAAACAAGCACCTAGAGCCTGGTATGAAACTCTCTCCACCTTTCTCTTATCCATTGGTTTCACAAGAGGTAAAATTGATAAAACCTTATTTTTTAAAATGGAAAGGAAAAGATTTAATGATTGTTCAAATATATGTGGATGATATCATCTTTAGATCCATATGTAACAAAATGTGTGAGGAGTTTAGGGAACTCATGACAGCAGAGTTTGAAATGAGTGCTATGAGTGAACTTCAGTGCTTCCTTGGTCTCCAAGTGAAGCAGCTGCAAAATGGCACATTCATTCATCAAAATAAATATGTGAAAAACTTGTTAACCAAATTTGAGATGAATGATTGTAAGCCATGTAGTACACCCATGAGCACAGTCAAGCCACTCACTGATGATGACAAGGATGAACTGGTTGATCAGACACACTACAGATGCATGATTGGGTCTTTATTATACTTAACAGCATCCAGGCCAGACATTATGTTTGCAACCTGTGTTTGTGCAAGATCCCAGGCTTCACCCAGAAAGTCAAACCTTATTGCTGTGAAAAGGATATTCAGATACCTAAAAGGTGCTCCCACACTTGGTATCTGGTATCCTGCTAATGGAAACATTGAGCTTTCAGGTTATTCAGACAGTGATTTTGCTGGCTGCCACACCACAAGGAAGTCCACATCTGGAGGGTGCCAGTTTCTAGGGAATGCCTTATTTTCCTGGCAAAGCAAAAAGCAAGCAGCTGTTTCAACTTCAACAGCTGAGGCTGAATACATTGCTGCTGCAAGCTTTACAGCCCAACTCATGTGGCTTCAAAATCAACTGCTGGATTTTGGGATAACTGCACTAAGGACTCCACTCATGTTGGATAGTCAAGCTGCTGAAAATATCATCAAGAATCCAGTTTCTCATTCAACCACAAAGCACATAGACATCAGACATCACTTTGTCAGAGATAGCTATGAAAAAGGTTTGATTTCTCTACACCATGTTCCAACAGAGGATCAGTTGGCAGATGTGTTGACAAAAGCTTTAGACACATCTACCTTCACAAACCTGATCTCTCGAATTGGAATGTTAAACATGGATTAAAACAACAAAAATGTTTTCAATAAAAACATTAAAATGTTTTCAGAAAATCAATTTTCTCCTTAAAAATAGCTCTTTTGGTTGAAAAATCTGTTTCAAACATCTGATCAGATAAAACAACCACTGTTTCATTCTATCCACTGTTGGTTGAAAAATCTGTTTCAAACATCTGATCGGATAAAACAACTGTTACTTCATCAGTCTTTTGGTTAAACAACAGAGGTTGGCAACAGACTTTTACCAAAACAGCTGTATGCCACCAGATGTTTAAACCATCAGATGTTTGCCACGTCTGCTCTCAAAAGCAGAGTTTTGCCACATCAGCGGTTTCACCAGAGGCTATAAAACCCTGTTCCCCCAACAGCAGTTTTACTGTCTCATTGTATTCAAAATACTAAAACCGCCTTCGTCTTCCTCAAACCCCTTATCAAATTTCAGTCACTCTCACACTCGAAATCCATTACAATGGATCTTCAAACAAAAGCCACCCACAATTTCCTACCATATCTGGTTAAAACAGAAGACAACGTACCATTTCATTCCACCATTGACATCATTTTAAACTCAAAATACAAAACAATTCTAACTGCTGATGCTCCCATCCATCTTGAAACCCTCCAAGAATTCTGGGCTAAAGCTGAAGTCTTGTTTCAAGACAAAAAGCCTACATCCATTATTTCCAAAATTGGAGCCACTAGCATCTCCATCACACCTGAACTAATATCCACAACCTTCTCCCTCAACGACTTGTCAGGTAAGGATTCTTTTCCTAAAACAAAGCTTCACACAGAGTTTCAGGAAAGAGGGTATGATGCACAAATGACTGGATCAACACTGTTTAAAAAGTTTTTCCCTCCAGTCATGAAGTTTTTCTTCCATACTCTCCTTCTCTGTGCCTCGACTAAGACCACATCCTTCAATGAAATCCCATTAAGGATTCAGTACTTAGGGTATGCTATGTTGTCAGACTCTGACTTCAATCTTTCCCAGGGACTGTTTATGGACTTAGTTTCTAATGTGAAAGCCATTAAATCTGGCTCAAACAATGCTTTTCTACTCTACCCAAGAATTCTTAGTGTAATCCTTCAAAAGGTCTTACCAGAAAATGATTTTCAATAGGGTGAGTCTTTCCAAATGAAAAGTTTAACTGATGAAACTTTCACAAGAATGCTGGGTTCTTCAACCCAAGAAAAGGTGTCTAAAGTGTCAAAAGTTTCTAAAACACAAACAAAGAGGTCAAAAACAACAACTGTTGTTCAAACCTCTGTTGTTGAGCCCACTGCTCCTCGTGATCATGGCACTTCATCCAGTGCTGTGAAACCCACACCAGCCACTTCCAAAAGAAAACGTCCAACTACAAAAACCACCTCCACACCCAAAAAGGGACTTCTGGAAGATGAGATACCAGAAGCAAACCCTGTTGCATCACCAAAGCAACCTGAAACCACTGTTGTTACTTCCTCACAACAGCTGGAAATATCTCAACCCAAACAAACTCCTCAAGTATCCTCACAAAAGGATCTTGTTGTAAGCCAAAGGGAACCACATACTGAAGCATATGAGTCACTTGATCATATGTTTACAAGTCCATCTCCCAGGGCTAATTCTCTTCTTACTCCTCCACCTTCACCACCACATGTCCCACAAACAATGCAACTTCTGTTTGAGGCAATTGATAAAACTCGGGATAATCCCAGTTCCTCTTCTTCACCTGTCACAGAGAGTATACCTCCACAAGTGACTGGGCCTGAGAAAAATCAATCTGTCAACCCACAAACAGAAGAGGAGGTTACACTCCCAGAGTTCAATGTAACTCTTGGTGAGTTTTCAAGTGAAGCAGCCACTACTGGTGTAGAGACCATTGTCTCACAACAGGACAGTGGTTACATAACTAAGACTTCCTTGAAGGCAACAACTGAGGAGGCCACAATTGTGTCCCCAAAATCAGTTGGAAGTCCCCAGAACCAAGACCAAGGGGCATCTGGTTCTCATTCTCTGGACTCACCTCCTAGGACTGAACCAGGTAAAACTACCACTGGTGGGAATTCAGATGATCCTATTAACTTAGGTGATGGATTAAAATTCCAAGAATTGACGGATAGAGTTCAAACCATTGAAACCTCTGTTGCTGACATCAAAACAGATGTTAAGTCAATATTGGAAACTCTGGCAAACTTTACCAAAAGTCAACCATCCACTTCTGATGTTGCTAGTGAGCTATGGAAATCTGTTTCCCCCATCATCATAGCTCACAGAAAACTAGCAGATCAGACACAAGAGACTTACATGAACTTGATCAGAAATATGGTGAATGCCAGGTTCAATGATACCAAGGCTGATATCAAGGTGATCAAAGACCACTTGCTGAAGACTACTGGCTCTGCCCCTACCACAATCCTCAGAGATGAAGATGATGATGAATTCACAGCTGATGATGCCAAAAAGGGGGAGAGTGGCAGAGATAGGTTGCCAAAACTAAATCCTTTTGGTTCTCCACCCTCTCAAAAGGGTAAACCAACTGCTGACAAACCAGAGTCTACCAAATCAGCTCCACAAAAACAACAACAACCAAGTGCTCAAACCTCTGCTGCTACTGAAACTGCCAAAACCAGCAAAGCAAAGGAAGTTGATACCTCTGCAAATGAAAAGGCTGATAAGGCTGCTGAAGACAAGCTTAAAAGGGCTGACACTCTGGGAGTTAAAGCAGAGAGGTTAATTCAGCTAAAGAAGGAACAACAGCAAGAAGTTGAAGATGTGAGTTCCTCAAAAAGAAAGAAAATCTCTGCAAAACATACAAGGAAACCACCATCCAAACTATCTACTGAAACACCTGATGCTGAAACCACTGCTACCACAACCACTGCCACCAAAACATCTGATACAACCAAACCAGCCACTACCAAACCAACCACCAAACCAGCCACTACACAACCAAAACCCCAAACCACTGCTGGTTCTACAAAAGAACCAACAGAGGTTAACTCAACCACTGCTGCACAATCACCTTCACCAAAAATCTTATACAGCAGAAAAAGGAAATCTACCTTTGTTGTACAAGATGAAAACATCCACACCACACCACCCAATACTCCACTAACACAACCTTTAAATGCCATTCCACTCTCATCATTCTCACCACACACCTCACAGTTCAGATCACATAGACCACCACCAACCATCACACCATTGGCTGAGAAGTATCCTCTTGAACCTGATTTACTCAAGGGGGAACTTCAATCCTTCTATAATACTGATCAGCCATCAGAAAGATCCTTCCCTTCTCTTAAAAATTTTCCTGTTCCTCTAAACATTGCTACCTATCTGAAATACAAGAGTGAACAGGCAGATGCCATCATAAAAGAGAAATGCAAAGGGAAGGATGACAGGAGTGCTCAGGGCATCCATTCAGCAGAGCTTAGCAAACTGAGAAGGATTGAAGATTTTGCTAAGACCCTGAGCAACTCAATGTCCTCCATGCCTCTCAGCAAAGATATGGAAAAGGAGGTTAGGGATTCACTTCTAGAACAGATCTTGGCAACCATGCCTTACAAAGCAAACAAGAAACAGTTTGCAGGCTGGACCACCCATGCACTCAGAGAAGAATTGATCAGAATTGAAGACATGGCCAAGAATCCTCCATCAAAGGTCTCTGCTCCTGATTTCAGCAAAGGCAGAGATCCAGCAAGAGCTCTCAAGTTTAAAAGAATGAGACAAGAAATTGTGGCTGCTAAGTATGGAGAAATGAAGTCTGTGGCAAGATGGTCTGAAATAAGATTGATTGAAACTTACAAGAAGCTGGAAGAGAACAGAAAGAAAGACCCTACCTTGCCAAGAAAACCTATCTATGCTGATGAGCCCAAGAGACCTCTACAGGCCTTAACTTTAGACAGCCTACTGGACACTTCTGATCTATCTATTGCTGCAAGAAGACAATTCAAAAAGCAGAAGGAGATGACAGAAGAAGAACAGAAACAGTTTGCTGATACATTTGTAAAAGAGGGTCTCATTAACCAAATTCGTTATTTCTCTGATCCAACCACAGAGAGACTCAGAGAACTCATAGGAAGACCTCCATCTCCAAACTCATCAAAAATAAAGATGCATCCCAGCCATTCCTCTGATTCTAAAATTCTAAAATGGAAGTCAAATAAAGACACCCATGAATTGACTCTGCTCAGATCAGATGGAAGGATTCAGAAGCTCAGCATGGATGATGCACATGGCCTGTGTGCAGAAGATCTCTAAACATTGCTGAATCTAGAGCTGGAAAGAGATGCTGAAGACCTCTTCTCATTGAGCTTTGAATTACAACTCAAAGGTCAAATTAGAGAAAGTCAGATGAGGAATAAAGATCAAGAATAAAGCTAAGTTTTGGCATCATCTGTTCTAGGGGGAGATTGTTGGGTCTGCTGACCTGGAGAAGAACAGATGATTAGAAAGCCAAAATATTCTATCTTTTGATCCTTTGAATAAAACAGTTGATACAAGAAACTTTCCCCAAAAGACTGTTGACCCTAACAACTGCTACACCAAACAACTGATAAAGACAACTGCTGCTGCTGAAAGGTCTGCTGAACAAACAACCGATAGACAAAGATCTGATGAAGAAACAACTGCTGATCAAGTACTGAATAACAAAGGTCTGTTGAACCAACAGCACTTTGGATTCAACAGATCAGAGCTTTCCTTTACAGTAGTTTGTATTAACAGTGTTTTCAATGTAACAGTAGTTATAGTTAGCAGATGTTTAATGCTGTTAGTCAGTTAGAGGTCGCTGTCTTAGGTGACGTCAGCAGTAATCATCAGAGGTTTAGTTTAGTCTATAAATAGAACAGTGATTGTACTGTTCTATTCATCACTCTCGCCATTCTCTTAAGACAAACATTCTCTGAGTGATCAGGCTGAGGGGGAGTTATTGTACAATTGTAATCTTTCAATTTAATGAAAGCTTTCGATTAAAAACAATTATTCTCTTGTTTTGATTTATAGTTTATCATTCCACTGCACTTTCCATTTATATCTCACTTCACTTATTTCATTATTTGTCTAAACAATCAAAACAATCAAACTCAGATCCTAACAAAGCCTTCGGGTGAATGTGAACTACACGTCACACTAAACAAGAGAACTAACGAAAATAGAAGCCGAAGAGGCAAGTGTTAACTATGATTCACACCTGATTGAACTAAGAATGTTGATGTAAACCGCAAAACAAGGAACTAAATAAATAAAGAGAATGAGCAAATGCTAAATAAAGATCAGCTCGTAGGAGACCCCAGAAGTCGTTGGTGGACCCTCACCAAGAAAACGATCACAGCCTTTAGTCACGATCGTATAAAAACAATGATAAATAATGTGGCCTTAGCAGATGATGGATAAACTGACAAGCAAAAGGCTAATATGTAGATGGTTGTGAATCGCAACAGTGGAGGCAATGCTTTCATAAGCAAACAAACGAGGTCCACAGGACCACTATGCACATAAAATCTAAATAAAGAAAACATAAGTAAGTGAACTCGCTTGAGCAAACACAAGAGTGAAAAGCTAAGAAACAATTCCCTATAAGGGTAGACCATTAAAGAAATTTCCTTGGGACCAAAGCATTCCAGGGAATTAAATAAAAACATAATCCTGAAGGGAATGTGAAGACGGGTGTTATATACAAAATAATACCTAGACAAATAAAAGAGTCGGAAGACTCGGATTAAATCTCAAATAAGATGCTTGCGAGAGCTTGAAATGTTAACTTGAAAGGCTAGATAAGAAAAGGGTCATGGACCCTATGCTAATTCTATCGATAGGATAAAAATCCTAAAAGCCCGGGGCATCGGGGCAATCGCCTGGAATTAGTTTCGACTAAGAGTAGAAACTCACAAACCAAAATTCGGATAAAATGATACCAATGTGCGTTAAAGTATGCAGGAGATAAGTCAAATGCAATCATAGGTAGTATATGGAGGATTCCATGAAATATTCTAACTCTAAATGAGTAATACGAAATACTAGCCTAGGTGAAGGCCTCCGAACTAGGACATATACACATGTTAAACGAAAGTTGTGACTTTTATAAAGTCCAACAATTTAACTCGGAATTTTGTCGACTGTGTGTAAAAACACATCAGAATTCGTAGTCATTGGATTGGTTGACTAACTAAAGCATGTGATTTATGAAACTTAAGACTGCTAGTAACCGAAAATTCTGGTGATTTAACTATTCACAGAATTAGCAATCGGATAGTATCAAAACGTACAATAAATCATCAATAGTCTAGTGACAGCTTGGCATTCTCTAGAAGGTTCAAACGGGTCAAGTGAAGTCGTCACCACTTGGACCTAGAAGAATGCATAAATATAACTAAGCCCAGTGACAGGCGAAAACACTATTAAGAAGGACACGCGAAATCTAGGATAAGGAAAACGTGAGGTACGTAAAGGACTCGATGCTTTCCGGTAGAACCGCGACATTATAAGAGGCCTTTGAGCCGAGATCAAACGGAAACGGAAACTGAAATCACAATGAGGGTGGGTGACGGTCTTTGGGAAGTCGTCACGATAACCAAACCCAATATGTGCCTTAGTGCATAGAAATGATACTAAGAAGAGTAAATAGTCAAATAAATACCCCAAGCCTAGGGGACATAAGGGTTCCAAACACGTAAGGAGTCAAATCGATTACACTTGGACAAACCATGACACTTGCGGGTGCTTAAACTAGTATAATTCCCTGTAAGGGTAAATGAATGTGCATACATAAGCTTAGAGGCGTAATCAAACTTCATTACAATAACCCTCGTCGAGGAGAGATAAAACTCAAGGTTAACCATGAGGCACGACCCATGGGATATATATATATATATATATATATATATATATATATATATATATATATGGTTTGGAGGACGAAATCCTATTTAAGGGGGGTGGAGTTGTAACACCCCCAAATTTCTAAAACGTGTTTTATGATAATATAGGCACACATGGCTTTTAAACTGAACCGTATGAAGCATGACTTATACGAATTTTCTAGTCTAGGGAACTAACCCCGTCAACCTTGTTAGCTAAACAAGGCTTAAGCAAATACACGAGAATAACTCGATTAGTGCCTTGAACTAGTACATACTTGACAAAAGATGGGAGGGGCTAAATGTGTCAAATAATGAAACATGAGTTTGGTTGAATACTTATATATAAAAAAAAGAAAACACACACAACCTCCCCAAATTCGTTCATCACACACACACACACACACACCCACACCAAACCCTAAGGAACTCAAGAACAAGCTTGATTCAAGGTGGAATCAAAGGACTTTTGATTGCATTAGCCCTAAAATGAATCATCTAAACATTAAACACACTAAGGTAATCTTTATTTTCCCTAATTCAATGATAATGTTCATTCTTGGTTATGATGAAAATCTTGAGATGTCATCTAAACGTGAGTCAAGGGTTGGTAGTGTTCATTCTAATCATGGATAGCTCAATACTAGTAAACTTGGGTGTATGTTGATAGATTTCTTGTGATGGTTATATCCTTCTAAATTCATGTTATAAAATGAATTGGGTTTTTGGTAGATTGGTAGAAATCAGCTTTAAACTATGAACTACTAGCTTTTGTTATGAATATCCATGAGAAACTATGATTAAGATGTTTATTGGAATGCTAGTAATGATAAACTTGGTTAATGATGGATTTACAAGGTCCTAATGTCCTAAAATTAAAGTTAGGAAAATGACGCCTACAAGGTGTTTGATAAAATGCCTCAATGAAACTTGTTTTCAATTGGGCATAGTTAAGGTATTGATAGCTTGATCAAAACTTGTGTGGTCAAATGAATAATGTTTAAGAGCATGATTTTGATCACCAATGTAGATTCACTACAAAAAAAATGCCATTTAGTGGCACACACTTTTAATGGCATTTAGCGTTTGTGACGCTAATAAGGTTTTTAATGACACTTTTTGTATGTCATACTTGCTTAACATGTACTTTTAGTGACATTTAATTGTCATGTCACTAATTTTGATTTTTAGTGACACTTTAAGTATGCCATAATTGTTTAATACACACTTTAGTGACACTAATATCATCTTTTTAAAGGTACGTACTACTAGGACGACTATTTTTGACACAACCCAAACCCGACACAAAAAAGATAACCTTGAGTAGACAAGCACGCCCCGTTTAAAAAATGGATCGGGTTTAAGTTGACTCATGTTAAAAACAGGTGGGGTTCGGATTGACCCGCAAACCCTCTACCCGTCAACCCATTAACTCAGCATGATTAACATCCTAGGTACCATTTCTAATTTTCTAGTTTTATACCACTCCAAACTTCATCCTAAAACCTTTTTTTCCCTCTACTATTTTCACTTTCAAGTTTCATTCCCTCTAGATTTCCTTAGCGCTTACATCTTACCAAATGATTCCCTCCCACTATTTTCACTTGAAAGAGTCATCGCGAAAAAATGGGCGGCCTTTTTCCCTCCACTTCTACTCCTGCTTCTTCACTTCATTTGCTTCTTCCTGCTTCATTTGCTCCCATTTCCCTCTCACTCAACTCTCTCTCACACCACCTAAACCAACCACCCCACCTCGAATAATTCCACACAGCCTACCTCGTCCTCTTTTTCTTGTTAGTAAGTATCTCTCTTTATATATTCTTCTGTCTTTTAAACAATCGAATTACTCAATTGCATCAGAAGTAGATTCTTTAAAAAAAAATTTGTGCTTTGTATGTTGATGAAATGTAGCTTAATTTGACATGGGTTTTATTTTGTCTTTGATTTTAATTCATATCCTTTATACCCTTTTTTATTTGCCCTAATTTTCAGGAATTTTATTTCTTATTCTTGTTTGCCTGTCTTTTCCACCACTTATTAGGGTTTACATCATACTGGTGACTTACTTTACACTAATTATGTTATATATAGTTACAAATACCTACTTAACTTCCGTTAACAAAGTTCGATTTCCCAACCGTTTCCCATCACTTGGCTATCAATACCCCATTTCAGTACCATTACATTTGTCCATGTTCAACCACCAGACCACCGTTTCCATTTTGTGTTCATATAGCAACTAAACGGCGCCCATATATACCAGACCGACGGTAAGATACTTCCCCGGCCAACTGATGGCCTTCTCCAGTTCACCGGCGGTAACAATCGCACAATCGCGTCATCGCGGTATCGTTTTATATTCTTTCAAACCCTTAAGCTATGCAGTAGCATAACATCGTAGTCAAATTTCAAACCCAATAGCATATATCAAATTTGGGTTTCAGTTTCTTCTGTTGTAATTATTAGGGAATTATTTGTTTAAAGATGTATTTCGGTATTAAATAATGAATTGGAATCATGAATTCGTGAACAAGTAGTCCAATTTAAAACCCTTTCTCTGCTTATTAATTCGATTTTTTTAATTCTCTGTTCTTTGTTTGTATGGTTTCGAACAAGACATGTGTGTTTTCATGTTAGCGATTCGTCTGTTGATTGTTTGCATATTTTCGTTTGTTGAGTCCGAAAAAAAAAAGTTGTTCTTTGCTTGTGTGGTATTAAGAAGACATGAAGACATGAGTTTTATGTGTTATTTGAGGATAAACAAAACACAAGACTCACGTAAGTCAACAGTTAGGGTAAAATCATCAATGTGTTTCTGTATTAATTTTTATGTTTAGATAATCTAATTTATTTTTTGATCAGTTTTTCTTTTATTGTGTGCGTCATAAGGTGTGCATGCTTCTTCATTTTTGACTTTTCGTATAAGTTGATTTAGTCTAATGATGTAGGCTATGGATAAATCTTTTCCTTAAGCCTATGGATAAATCTTTTCCTTATACGTCAACAACGCGCGGGTGACGTCAACTTGTTATACATACATTTTGTTGTTACAGTTAGTTTTTTGTTCTATATGTTGGAGGCCTTGTTCTCTGTATTTCATTCTTTCTAATTCTATATATTATCATATTTAGGTAGCTTTCTTTTTTTATTCACTTCTGTTTGTTTGGACCCGAGGTTCCTCCTTCATTATTTTTTTTTTCTAATTAATTTGTGTGTATGTTTGTTCTTATGTAATGTAGCTTTTCAGGTCTCGACCATCACCGGAAAATCACCAAAAAAGGTTAGTTTTTTCATATGTATATTTATGTTTGTAATGAAAATTTAGGAAATTTAGCTGCATTTTATTGTTTTCGTTTCATGTTTTCTAGGAAGTCCTGTATACTTTCCATTAACTTGTATGCCTATTTATGGTTGTTTGGTATTCATTTAATTAACATCAGAAACTTTTGAGTTCTTTACCAGCTTTATTGTTCGATTTAATTATCCATTTTAGTTGTTGCTATTTGATGCTGATTATTTGATCGACCAGAACACAGAACACAGTGTTGAGTGTTATTGTTTAATGCTGATTTTTTTTTGTTTTTGATAGTATACGTACAAAATTTGTTTAATGCTGACTTTTTTGTTTTTGATGAGTATGAAGACATGTGTGATGCAATACGTACAGATCAACATGAGATGGAAATGGCAGGTCGCAACAATTATGAAGATGAAGGCGATGTTCAAGAACAATTACAAGCTAACGATTATCACACAAGTCGACGATCGCTGTCAATGCTATGGCTACCATCATCCAAGAACATATCCCCAATGCAAATTTGTCTTCGGTTTTTAGCAATATAAACATGCAGGTAATTACATACATGAACCATTATTTGGTTTTTTGCGATTACATATTTATGTACTATCATTTATTTCATTTATATGTTCTAGGTACCGGATATTGGTTCTTTGGTCCCTAACAACTCTTTACGAGTTAACGAAATATCATCTTCAAGAAGTCATAATGATAACGGTAATTACTCTTAACTTGTTACTTTTTAACTACTTCGCTATATTAAATGAACGTGCTTATGTTGTAATCTTGCTATGAAACTGATCATCCAAAACTTTCCCTTTTGCAGGGCAACAAACACGTTTGGACAATTGATTTTGAACTTCTTGTTGACAATGCAATTAAGGTAATATGTTGTTTTTTTTTGTATAGCTAGGTGTTTGGGCTAATTATAATGGCTGCAATATGTTGGTTTTTTGTTAAATTGTTAGTTTTTCCGGCCATTTGTTATACACGATTTTCTTATTTATATGGTTGATGATGGCAGGGTAGATATCATTAAAAGCATTGAAGCCAAATTCTATGATAGTGGAATTCTCTCCAAAAAGAACGTTTTGACTTTTTGTGTAACTATTTGAAATTTGGGATATGTTATTTATTACATATTGTTTTGCTAATGTTTGAAATATGTTTTGGATTGAACTTATTATTGACGTCATAATACTATGATTTCTACAATTACAGTTTTTATCGAACTTTTGTTTTATATTTAAATTGTAAATAATGTGCCACAAAATAATGTACATATATATCATGAGAAACTTTTACCGACATAAAATTTGTGACATAAAAGGTTTTTCATATTGTGGCAAAAAAAGTGTCACTAAAACTAGTATAGATATGTAACTAGAATCAATTTTTAGAGACACAAAATATGTGCCACAAAAGTCTTTTATATATAGTGGCAAAAAAAAGTGTCACTAAAGCCCTAAAACTTTGTGTGACAGATTGAAAAAGTGTCACTAAAAGGCTTTAGTGTTAGCACTTCTAGTGACACTTTTTTTGTGTGCCGCCCATTCTTACGTGGGCTTTTAGTGACACTTTTTTGGCCTTTTGTGACATTTTTTGAGTACCACTACATGGCAATTTTTTTGTAGTGATTACACATCTAGGTGTGAATACAAGAAACTTCGTTTGGTCAAGAAATCTCGGAATGTGAAAAATGGAAGCACACATAAGGTAAGTCACTCGATGGCTTAAATCTTAATATATTCCTAGTATGTTTATATGCTTAGTTATACCTTTGTATGTACATTTGAAACTAGTCATTGGACTGTCACAAAAGAAGCTTAAACGAGATTCATAATTCATAGAAAACGACCTTAGAGGAAGGTTGTCAATATCCTAATTAGGTTAACGGGTCAATTGGGTATAACACTAGTTAGAGAAGGACCTAAGCCGAGGGTCAACATTATGCCGATATCGATTGTTGTTAATTTCTTGAGTATATTCGTAGACTTTATGCTAATAATCTCAAGCTATTCTAGGAGCAAAAAGGGGCGCGAGCCAAGGTAAGTCCTTCTAGGAACCAAATCTCGTACCCATACCATTGCGATATTAACTTGCTAGACAACCACTCCCCACGTGATAAGTGACCGGTGAATCTGTTATACCAATGGGCAATGTGAACCGGGTGATTGAAATTGCGCATAAATGGCCCACAGGGCCATAGACGCTAAGGTAGCGCCTCAATGGCATATTGGCCAAGGGAAATCTTGAAAACTACCTCTAGTGATGAGGGATTGATCAAAATCAAGTCATGAATCGATTGGGGAGAGTGTTAGGATGAATGGGGATACTAAAAGGTAACGAGGACAAGTCCCCGATAAAACCCATGTGTCCAAGCTTAGTCCAAACCCGCTATTGGTAAGTGTTGGGTAAGCTAGAACCGGATAGCTAGATAATCTCCCAAGTGTGAACCTTGACTATATCTTTAGAGGAGCATATGTCCAACTTTGGTCTTGGTTTTAGGCGAATACTTCTAAAGGGGTCGATTTGGGTAAAAACAACATAAGCATGTAATAATCGAAAAGGAACCTTGATAAATGACATCTTATAAGCCTGATATAATGGTGTTAAATAAGTCCTCAAGTGTCCCTAGGAAGGGCCTTGAACATGGGTTCAAAAGTATCCAAATCCCTTTTAAAAACTAGTCAAGATGTTAGTTTCACATTTTTTTTGTGCAGCAGCATGCGCCTAGGACGCCCAGCTGATGGACTCAGGACGCCCAAGACCTTCTGGAGACGCCCATCAGGACACTGGGTAACGTCCTGGATGCCCAGAAGTGTTTCTAGGACGCTCAGCCTATTTTTGTTTGATTTTCTATGTTTGGGGGCCATAAGCTACGGCCGGTCTTTTTCCTTCGCCTTTTCCTGGTTGTTTTATTCAATTACTTGACTAATCTAATACAAATTCATGGGTTTGTTTTTCGTATTCAACCCTAGGTATGTAACTCGGAGTATGGATGATGATCAAGCTCATTTTTTGAAGAACCGAACGTTGCATCGTGTTAGCTTCCGCATAGACTCTTAATTTTTGGTGTAAAACTTAAGCCTTTTGGGTTGAAATCATTGTGAATAACCTAGTACTTATGTCAAGTCTTTCAAAGTCGTGTTTTCTACATATTAGTTAACGTCTTAACATGGTTTTTGGTAATAGTATCACATGTTCAACCCTTATTTTATTCGTTAAACGCATGAGAACTGGAAAAGGTGTTACATCCTAACTCTGCATTTTCACACGCCTGGGCATGCATAAATGCTACAGGTTTGTTCATTTGGCGCTGAAAGATATCGCTAGGAGCAGCAGGAGTTGATGTAGATGTGGATTAAGGAGCTAAGGTAGGAGGATGCATCTCTGCTTGAAGATTCTCGATAATCTCACTGACTGAACTAGAGGTCAAAGCTTGAAAAGGAAGAACGGAAGAGGTTGCTGCGCCGGTAACTTAGATTTACTTAATGAAGATTACCGATGCAGGCATTGACCAACGAAGACTAGCAGACATAGCTGTTGTACCAGGAGAAGTATCTATTATTGCTGCAGAAGATGGAGTTGTTGTTTCAGACGCAGTTGTTTTGCTTAGCGTAAATTGCGTGACAGTATCAGCGAGACAACCATATTTCACTATCTTCTTTGAAGTTGACCCAACACGCTGAGACTTCCTCTTTAGTCGACCACCTTTCTTTGGTTTTGATTGAGATGATGGAGGAGTTGCTAATTCGGCATCAAGATCACCAATCTGAGCGTCTGCATCAACTGTAAAATTAGGATTTGCATCTAGATATCTCTTCTCCTACAAATAAGCTTTTGCCATCGCAAGTTTTCGCGCCTTTGTCTAACGAGAATCATCTTCCGAGTAAGATTCATCGGATAAATCTTCAACATAACATAAACATCACTAGTTTCAGACACTTTAGTTTTTCCCTTGCCACCAGATGAGCTTGGTTCAGTAACTTGTGAAGTTTGGGGTTGAGCCGCATCAGTGTCTTCTTGATTAGCAGAAAGAGATGTGCATCTAGGCTCATGCGACCCCAGCTCAACTGTTTCTCTACCAATAACATCACTGTTATGGGTGAAATTTTAGACTTAGCATCCGAAGGATGTTACGTGATTAGCATTCTGAAGAAGTTACATGATTAATATCCTGAAGATATTTCAGGTCAACATCCTGAGGATGTTACAGCTTAACATCCTGAGGATATGCTAACTCGGGATACTGAATACCAACGTTTTTTGCTCTCTTACCTTTGACTAACTCTTGTAGGTCTTCCATAATGGCTCTATTGACCTACTCTAGTCAAAAGAGGAGAAAATGGAGCAAGAAAACATGTGAAAGAGATCTCTTGATGAAGAAAAGGTCAGAACGTAACTGCCTGAAGTGAATATCCCCGGGATATCAGGCGGGAATCTCGGAATTAGTTAATATAATGGCTATATTGTCTAATTATACTATAAATAAGTGTGAATAATAAGGGAAAGGCGTCAAGGAAGGCTTATGACCGTTATAAATGAAGACTTATGCAGTAGTTGAGCTGAAATAGTCAACAACAGTTAGAGAACATCCTGAGGATGCTGGATTTCTTGGAATTGTTGTTATTTACTTGCACTATAAATAAGAGGAAAGGTTGATCGAATAGAAACACTTCTTCCACTACACTCACACATTCTATTAGCTCCTTTCTACTATTTTATCACACAAAAGCACCTACAATCACTTTGTAACACTTAGCTTCGATCAACACTTGCTCTCAAGTTGTATTTACTCGTTTCTATAAATAAAATAACAAAGGCAGGGGCATTAACTTAGTATACTCCTGAGGTTTTCTGTGAGAGATCTAGATTGATCAATGGCTTTCCTCGTATATCGAGTGTTCTTGTGTTGTTGTGTTTCGTTTTCATTAGCTTAATGAAGTTTTTCTATCACAGTTCATTCCTAAGGATACAACCATCTGTTTTATCATTTTTACTTTGACATCCTGATCATAGTTGTTAGATTTGCTCTTTTGCATCCTAAACTTAACCATTTTCGAAATATAACTGATTTTATACTTAACAAACATTTTTAGCACACAACCTCCCATTTCTAATTTGGAATACAAAGTTAATTTATCGTTGTTAATTTTTGACCAAAACAATCACCATCCCTAAATGTTCACCCTATCACTTCAATATCATCTTTAGAGTCATTGTTATCATGTCTCCATTTGTTCCCTGGAGGAGCTTCATAAGTAGGATCGATCAGATGGCCAAACAGTCTTATATTCTTCGGTTGTTGATCTTTTGTTTGCCCTCTGAATTGTTCATCTGTTCCATCATTCGTTCATCCATGTGGTTTACTTTGAAGTTCTCCATCTCGTTCTTTGGCAGATTTGGATGTTGTCGATCAATTATCATCTGTAAGAAGTGAGGATACATCAAATAAGGCTTCTTGTCTTTCCCTTTAGCAAGCATTTCCTTCAGATGTTTCATAATCATTACCAAGAAGTTGAAGTCCTTATTCAAATTTAGCGCAACAACGGCAGACAACATGGATAAGATACTTAAAATCTGTGCACACGTTCGCCTTATGCAGAATTTTCTCAGTCACCACTTTCTTTTTTTCATTTTGGGAAAGCATCCACGAACTAGAATCGAATAAAAACTAATTGGATCGGTCGGAGAATTGTTGAAGCGGAGTTCCTTGCGAATCAATTGTTCTAACTCTCTAGCATCCTGGTCTTAGATCTTGCTTCTGATAACTGAAGGAACAACTTCACAATCTATCATGGCGTTGTGATAGAATTTACAAAGAGTATCTCTGTATGGCACATGTTGTTTTGAAGTAGAATACGCGATTCTCAATCTTTCCAGCAACTCCACAATCCACTCGAAGCTCTTGTTTCTGTCTTTGGTGATCGGGCCAAGAAACGTGCATATGTTCTTTTTTCTGAGCTTTTGTAGTCCATTATGCCTCTACATACAAAGAACATTAGAAATATCCAAAACAACACAAAATCGACCAAAAACGACAAGTTTTTGCCAAAATTCTGCAACAGGAGACTGTAAAGACTAGTCGCCTGTTTTCACACGAGTAGCTTCATAATCGTCCATAAACACAGGATTATGGTCATACTCGTGTGAACGGTACACACGACTATGATTCATAGTCGCTTGTAAGGTCTGTGTCAATTTTAAAATTCCAAATTTTGAAATGGCTCGATTTGGGTGATGACTTTGGTGTCTACGTGTTCTAAACTGAACGATCAACAAACCCCAATTAACATTTTCAGTTATTAACCATGTTTAATGGGTCTATTGATTTTGTTTTGAATCGGTTAAGGTTTGTTCATATAAACTTCGATTAAACCCTTCAAATCTAAATGTTATGGTCTGAAATTTTGTCAAATGTACACCTAAACAGTCCTTAACAATAATCCAAGGTCAAAAGTTCAAGATGTTAATGAGTGTTTGTGATCATATAGAGAGAGAAGGACTGATGACTGTTGCAAACGATTGTGAGAATGGGGAGAATTGTCTAACTATTGATATGTATACCCATGCATAGTTGTCCCTTGTTCACCCAAGTAAGAATGATACTCATGCCAAAAACACACGATTATGAAAGCTACTCGTGTGTAGTTTACACGACTACACATTATACTCGCCACAATATACAGACGATTAGGTTTTGAAGATTTAACTCTCATCGTGTTTCTCTCCACATAATTATGAACTTTCTACACGATTATGAAGCTAATCACCTCTATTAAGGGATGATTAACATTCATAGTCATGTATCACCCTGAATTTCCAAAAGTGCCCTTAAACTTTTCATAATTACATTTTAACCTCGATCAGTTAAAACATGTATTTTCCACCCTATTTATGAAGGCATGCACAAAGCTTCCACGTAACCGGTGAATAAGGTGTGGTCATCCGTATTTACAAGGAATGGACTTAGTGGCGAGCAGGTCTGCATGAACGATGCAACAAAGAGACCAGTGAGATCCAGAACAGGGTTCAAGTCAGATACCGTTAAATGATTTATCGGTACGATGCTTTAGGCATATGATTTGTTACCTTAGAGCAAATTCTCAAGGAAAATTAGGGATTTGGCACTTCGAAACATTTTGCTCTTTTAGGATTCCCTGACGTCTTCTTTTCAGAATTTACTCTATTTTCTTTTGTTTTTCTTTTGCTTGGACTGACATAGAGTTTCCTCAGTTCGGCTGCGAACCCAACGTACGACACATGTGGCAATCCATTATTCTGAGAGACATCCAATTCACCCCGTACGAACTAACACCTTAAAGACCAGAAACCTCAGATTTTGACATTCTATCAAATGAAATTTTGGTACTAAGACCATATGCCAACGAGACATTAATCCACACAATTAACAGTCGATTTAGTTTATATTACCGTGCTGACCATGAAAATGATTTTGTGCCTACTAACACATCACTGTAAAGGCTGCTTATCGTTTCCAATTATTTTAAAATTTTAAGAGAGATTCAGATAGCCCACTTATGAATTCATATCATTTTACCTTTTTCACCAAAAGAAAACTTGTTTTTTGTTTTTCTCACGTTTTTAGATTTTTCAATGTTTTTCGATTTTTCTGATTTTTCTCCCCTTAAAAATCTAAAAATTTATGAAAAGACAATATTTTTGGATTTTTCAAGTTTTTAAAGAAAAATATTTACAAAAACGATCACTGATGTGGGATTTAATCCTGTTTCTCATTAATGCCATTTAGAATTAACAGATACTTAAAACGAGGTTTGTCAAAAACTTTAGTGTATAAATCGGCACGTTGGTAATCATTGTGGATCTTCACAACGTCGATCAGTTTCTTTTCATGGCAATCGCATATGAAATGATACCGAATGAGTATGTGTTTCGTCTTGGAATGATTGACTAAGTCTTTAGCAAGTGTTATAGCAGACTCTTTGTCATAGAAGATGGGAGTATTTAGAAATTTCAAACCGTAGTCTCTCATTTGCCATTGTATCTATAAAACCTGGGAGCAGCAGCTGGACGCAGCTACGTATTTCGACTCGCAAGTTGATAAGGACACTAAGGATTGGTTTTTGCATTACCATGAGACTAGTCTTGCCCCCAAAAACTGGCATCCAGCCGATGTGGATTTTGCGTCCTCTTTGCATCCGCCATAGTCAGCATCACTAAAAGCGATGAGGTCAAACTTATCGTCATTATGTTACCATAGACATTTGGTCGGACAACCCTTTAGATAACGTAAGATTCTCTTCACAACAATCAGGTAGGATTGTTTCGGCCTTGACTGGTAACGAGCTAGTAGACACATTGCAAACAATATGTCGAGTCTAGAAGCAGTGAGATACTTCAACGAGCCAATCATCGCTTGATAGATGAAAGGATCAACTATTTGTCCTTTCTCGTCAATACCAATCCCGAGATTGGTTTGAATAGGGGTGGAAACAAGACTACAAGAGTACAGTCATTGTTGGGTTCAGTTGAGACCACAGTTACCAGAACAAAGACTTTTTGTAGCTTATTTTGTAGTTTGATA
This sequence comes from Ambrosia artemisiifolia, assembly GCA_032199755.1. Classification (NCBI taxonomy): domain Eukaryota; kingdom Viridiplantae; phylum Streptophyta; class Magnoliopsida; order Asterales; family Asteraceae; genus Ambrosia; species Ambrosia artemisiifolia. The sequence goes on from CM063525.1 coordinate 361,124, forward strand.
GTTAGAGGACTAGTTATGTAATTCTTTGTTAGTTTATGTGTAAACCCTAGAGTGTGAACTTAGGAGATGGGCACTGCGAACTTAAGCTTAAGTTCGCAGTCCATCAGGTGCTCACTATATAAAGTTCACTCATATGCACACTCTAGGTTAGGGTTTTTGTTGTATCTTTGAGAGCACAAGTTTAAAGGTGCGAACTTATCTAGTGTAATCCATGGTTGTTCACAGCTGAAATCATTAATGGAATCGTGTCTTTATGTTTCTTGTGTGTCGGTTTTTATAATCTTTATCTAGTTCTTTAACTTGTCTTGATTAATCAACTAAAACACCTAACAAATAGGTGTTTCTAGTTGATAACACTCTAGTGCACACTTAAGATCTAGTATTTTGGGACTACAATTTGGTATCAGAGCCTCTGTGCTCGAGATTGTATCTATCTAAAGATATCAAAACCCTCCTTGTTAGTTTTACTATCAAGTTTTTCAAAAATTTTTGGTGCTTATCAAAGTTTGAATATTTTCATTGTTTTGCCTTAAAATCTCATGAATAGTGTTTCTAAGGTGTTTAAAAGGTATTGTTTTCAGTAGAAACATCATTCAAGAGCTTCAAAACAATTGAAAATCTCTTGGACATGTTTTTGATAAGATTAAAATCACAACAGCCAAGAGTTGAGTACTTAGCTCATCTTAAAGTGCGAACTTAGCTCATAGAGTGTGAACTTGTTTCTTGCTTGTGAGTACTTGTTTCAAGAGTTGAGTACTTGTTTCAAGAGTTGAGTACTTAGCTCATCTTAAAGTGCGAACTTAGCTCATAGAGTGTGAACTTGTTTCTTGCTTGTGAGTACTTGTTTCAAGAGTTGAGTACTTGTTTCAAGAGTTGAGTACTTAGCTCATCTTAAAGTGCGAACTTAGCTCATAGAGTGTGAACTTGTTTCTTGCTTGTGAGTACTTGTTTCAAGAGTTGAGTACTTGTTTCAAGAGTTGAGTACTTAGCTCATAAGTTGCATACTTGACATTTCAAGGTGTGCACTTATTAACAGCCACAACTGCGCACTTAAGCCAAAAGTGTGTGCACTTGTGTCTGTGTGAGCACTTAAATTTACACAAGGCTTTACAGCTTTCTCTCTCCTGGCACCACAACTAGGGTTTCTGCATACTTATCTGAAATCTCTAGTTGGTGTGCGAACTTACTGAAAAGGTGCATTTTCTGAGCACTTGGCTAGGGTTACTGCGAACTTAAATCTTAAACGAGAGTTTAAGTGTCTGTGTACTTATACAAGTGCGCAGGCTGATCAGTCAAGACTGAGCACTTGTGCTGCTCTGACTTGGTTGAACTGCGAACTTAAGCCAAAAGTGTGTGCTACAGGGACTGCGTACTTAACAGGAGAATCAGGGACTTATCATCTTTGCTTCTTATTTGTTTCAGGTTTCCAAGGAACTGCGAACTTAGTGACTGCGAACTTAGTGACTGCGAACATAGTGACTACGAACTTAGTGACTGCGAACTTAGTGACTGCGAACTTAGTGACTGCGAACTTAGTGACTGCGAACTTAGTGACTGCGAACTTGAGGACTGTTTGAATTTTTCAAGGACTTTGGACTGTAACTTGATAATCTAATTAATCAAAACCCTAAAATCAGTCTAAAATCAATCTTAAATCATGTCTGGTAACAACTCATTTCAAGTTAACCCCATAACTCAAGCTGAACTTGAAACCGGCACTATAACACGTATTCCCAAGTTGATGGGTGCTGAAGACTATGGTACATGGAAAAACAGAATGAAAGCTTTTTATTTTGTTAACGATCACACCCAATGGAACTCAGTTCAGCTCGGACCTCACATTCCCACAAGAACCACTGATGCAGGAGAAGTGTTCAACACTGATCCTACTACATACACTGATCTCGACAAACAACTGATGCAGCGAGACCACAAAGCCTATGGTGCTCTCACCATGGCTTTGTCAAACGATGTATACAATATGTTTGAAGAATACGGATCAGCGCACGATCTGTGGTTCGCTCTGAGTGAGTATTATGAAGGAAATGCAGAGATGAGGCAAAACAAGCAGGATATGATTCAAAAGGAATACGACATGTTTGGAAGTATCCGTGGTGAGAGCCTGTCGTCACATATAGACAGGTTCATGAATCTGTTGACTAAGATGAAGAAAGCTGGTATTCCTGTAAACAACCGCAATTCCATCAAGAAGCTGCTCGATTCTCTCCCAAAGGAGTGGAGTGTCCAATGTATGTTGATCAAAAAGGACTACTTGGATGCTCAGTCTACTTTGGCTGATCTTATAAACACTCTGAAATCGTTTGAAATGGACATCACAAAGAGAGAGATGAATCAAACAGTGTCAAAAGTTACTCCAAGGAGCTCTTTAAAGAATCTGGCTTTAATGACTCCAATTGGACAGAAGGCACTGGTGGTTGAAGACTTTGGCTGGGGAAAGGAAGCTGTTGCAGCTAAAGCAGATGTTAACAAAGCATTGATGGTAACGATATGCACCAAATCCGCAAATGGTGTAAACTCTGTGGAAGGATCTTCAGTGGGAGTGCCAAAAGGAGGAATGCAAGAGAGTGCGGGTCTGAAGAGTGTGCTGATTGCTGAGAAGAAGAAAGATCAGACTGGAGAGGAGGCTTTGATAGCTGAGAAGACACCCACTGAGAAAGCAGCTGAAAAGATGGAAAGTGCACCCAAGAAAGCTGAGGAGAAAGATATGCTGAAGAGTGTACTGATTGCTGAGAAGAAGAAAGATCAGACTGGAGAGGAGGCTTTGATAGCTGAGAAGACACCCACTGAGAAAGCAGCTGAAAAGATGGAAAGTGCACCCAAGAAAGCTGAGGAGAAAGATATGGTAAACATTCCTCTTGAAATAAAATCAAAGCTGTGCTCACCTAGGTGCGTTACAGCTGTTGCTTACTGTTTGTCACACAACAAAAGGGTTTTGAGAGAAATGGATGATATCCAAAGAATTAACTCTGAAATGAAAGAAAATGAGTGGGCATATCAGCGAAAGTTGAATGCAACTCTAGCTGAAATGCAGACTCTAAAAGAATTTGTTCTCAAAAAGGATTTTCTAATAAATGACTTAACCTCAAAATTAGAAAAATCTAGAAATGAAACAACTCGTCTTCAAATCATTATTGACAAATGGAATGTAAGCAAACAAGCTCATGCTGATATCGTTGATTGCTCAAGGCAATCATTTGTAAAAGATGGAATTGGGTATAAGGATAAGAATGGAATTGAAAGATCACTATTCTTACCCTTGAGCCGAAGTGAATACATACCCATTCCAACACCTCATCCTAAAAATGATCTTTTTGAAAACAAATGTGATGAATCTGAGTCAAATGCTAACATAAGTAAAAGCGATGCAGATGTGACCCAACAAGGTCGGGTGGAAGATGATGAGAGTTGTGGTGGGCAGACAATGGGGTTAGGACATCCAGGTGCCAATTACTCCACAGTGAATTGGTTCATCTGGAACAATGAAAAGTCTAAAAACAATTTGATTTCGGATGACTGTAATACTTTAATTAATATGGATGAATGTAATAGTTTATCTAGGATGGATAACTGTAATAGTTTATCTAGGCCGGATAACTGTATTAACTTGACTTCTAAACTAGATTTAAAGGGTGCTGTGGCCCCTGATGATAGGAAGAATCCTATCAGACGTTCAAATGTTTGTGTTAATGATGTTATGCCTGTTTGTGTTGATCTTAATGCTGCATTCTCTGATGATAAACATACGTGTAAACCACCTATGTTTGTACCAGAACTAAAGTTTAACAGGTTTGGGAAATTTCTCACTGAGGAAATCCCAGAGTTTATCCCTTCATCCACAGATGTATCAGGTTCTGAAGAATCACAAAGTGAAACAGGTAACTCAAGTTCTGAAGAATCACTAAGTGATACAGAGAGCAACATCAGCATACCTGACTGCAACACAAATGAAGAATCAAGTAGCAGCAAGGATGAATCATGTTCAAGAGAAAGTTCCTGCTCAAACAAGATCAAGAAAAGAACATCACAATCATCATCATCCAGATCTTCTCCAAAGATCAAGCCTAAACACTCAAAATGCTTTAGATGTGGAAAAGAAGGACATGTGGTCAAAAAGTGTCATTTAAAACCTAAACCACAAAATGATGTCAAAACTCAAAACTCTTTTTCTGATCAGATCAAAAATCTTCAAGAAACAGTAAAAAGTTTTGTTAAAACCACACAATTTTGGAAGAGAAAAGAGTCAATGATGGGTGAAAATCACGATAGATCAAAACTAAAACAAACTTGGATTCCCAAAGTCACTTGATTAAATGTCTGAGTCGTGATTGTACATAGATTTTCTTTAGTTTATCTTTGTATATTATTATTTTTTATATAATTTTTTTTGAGCTGGATGCTGTGCTCGCTTTCAGTCAAATCCCAAGCAATCTCATGACACTGCAGTCAAAAGAATCTTCCGCTACCTCAAAGGAACACCAAAGCTTGGTTTATGGTATCCTAAGAGTGATAATTTTGATTTAATCGCTTACTCTGATAGTGGTCATGCAGGTTGTAGAATTGATAGAGAATTTGTCTCTGGTGGTTGCAAATTTTTGGGGAATCGGCTTGTATCTTGGCAAAGCAAAATGCAGATAATAGTGTTTATCTCCACTGATGAAGCCGAGTACACTGTTGCGTCCAGTTGTTGATGTCAAGCTTTGTGGATCCAAAATCAGTTGCTGGATTACGGTTTGAATGTCATGAAAACCCCAATCTTCATTGATAATGATGCTTGTCGTGACATCGTGAAGAATCCTATCGACCACTATATATTGAGATTAGGATTCACTCTATTCGCGATGCTCACGATAATGGATACATTCAATTGTTATCCATTGATACTGCTGATCAAAAGGCAGATATCCTCACAAAGGCTTTTGACGAAACTCGTTTCCTCCAATTGGTCACTTGGCTGGAAATGATAAATTTTGAGTGAACTCACATTATGTCATGGTGTTAAAAATAAAAATAAAAAATAAAAAAAAATAAAAAAAAATAAAAAAAAAATCCTATTTTCATACTAAACAAGATTTTTGGGGGAGAAAGTATATCTCTATTGCAAATTAACAAGAAATGATAGGGACTAATCATATTTTGTCAGCATGTGAATAGGATCCAGAGGATGTTGCGGCTTCAAGCAACGACATGTCGGTAGATTCAGCTTGGAATCGAGTAAACTGCTAATAGGTGATTAACAGAATAGATCTACACGGAAAGCTGGATTCCCACTGTGTTTTAGGTCTGCACAAGCTGAGTCCGGTCATACACAGGTTGAGAGATCAAAAGACACAGAAAATTTTGTGCATATGTAATCAAAAGACACCTAAGTGTGCAAGCTACCAATGCGGGGCTATTCAAACAAATGAGCAACAAAAGACACGCAATGTTAGTGACGTGCAAACATATAGATAGCTCAAAAAGCAATCAGATGATCATCTTCTCTGTTATGGGAACATAGACCTGAAGCTCTCATCATCTGATTGACATAATGATCATCTTCTCTGTTATGTGTAAACATAGACCTGAAGCTCTCATCATTATATCTCAATAAACCTTGAGGATTGGTAGGCTTATACCTAGCACAAGTGGGGTCCACTAACTTTCCGTCAATATTACCAAAACATGATAAATCTCATCACCAAACGTATGTTGAAAGACGAGAGGCATGGATTTAAGTGGACAAACATACCGACAGTTTTTCTTGGGCTGCAGCTATCCAACGGAAAGTTGAAATGTGATCTGGCAGGTATGGTTAGTATGATCTTGTATGCAAAAGGTGAGAAACAGTTAACCCCTCCTTGTTGTGTTTGTTTTTATTAAAATATAAAAAGTTTAGGGGGAGTATTAAAATATGTGTTAGAATGTGAGATGTGTTTATTGCATATAATCCTGATCATCATCCAGTTTGTGATCAAGAACAGTGCAGGGGACTAGATTGTGAGATTCTTCGATCTGGTAGATGTATTCATGTTTTATCTGTTAGAGTTGATGTTGCTGTTTGGGAACACATTCAGAGTTGGAGCCGGTTAGACACTGCTGGAAGAAGGAATGCTATTTCAAAGAGCAGTAGATCCTGCTAAAGAAAGGAAGCTGGAGATGCTAGAAATTTTGGAAATGATCGAGGCTGCAGACAAAGAGAAGGAGCTTGGAGACAAAGACAAGGAAATTGCTAACAAAGACAAAGCTGACAATTAAAGAAAAGCAGCCAGAAACTCTGAAGCTCCAGAAGTGATAGTTCCAAAACAACCAGTGCGGGTAAAGCAGGAAGAAGGTGAATCGAGTGATATCTCGGTTTGAAGCTAACAGACGAAGATCTGGTATCTGTGATCTAGGGGGAGTATTGTTGGGTTCAGTTGAGACCACAGTTACCAGAACAAAGACTTTTTGTAGCTTATTTTGTAGTTTGATAGTTAGAGGACTAGTTATGTAATTCTTTGTTAGTTTATGTGTAAACCCTAGAGTGTGAACTTAGGAGATGGGCACTGCGAACTTAAGCTTAAGTTCGCAGTCCATCAGGTGCTCACTATATAAAGTTCACTCATATGCACACTCTAGGTTAGGGTTTTTGTTGTATCTTTGAGAGCACAAGTTTAAAGGTGCGAACTTATCTAGTGTAATCCATGGTTGTTCACAGCTGAAATCATTAATGGAATCGTGTCTTTATGTTTCTTGTGTGTTGGTTTTTATAATCTTTATCTAGTTCTTTAACTTGTCTTGATTAATCAACTAAAACACCTAACAAATAGGTGTTTCTAGTTGATAACACTCTAGTGCACACTTAAGATCTAGTATTTTGGGACTACAGTCATCTATCTGGAACCGGCTCAAGATGTCAGCAACGTATTTGATCTGGTGGATGAAGATCCCCAACGCTTGTTGTTATACTTGTATTGTAGTCCAAGAAAGAATTGAAGTTCCCCCATCGAGCTCGTCTCGAACTTCTCCAACATTAACTTTTCAAATTCCCTACACAACTCATCATTAGTAGACCCGAAAATAATATCATCAACGAAAACCTATACCAGAAGACGGTCGCCACCCATTTCCTTGGTGAATAAGGTGCAATCCACGAGTCCACGTTTGAACCCGTTGGAGATCAGATAGTTGCTAAGCATTTGATGCCATTCTCATAAAGCTTGATGGAGTCCGTTCAACGCCTTATTCAATTTGTAGACTTTATCACGATGAAACGGATCCTCAAAACCTAGCAGCTGTGCAACATACACCTCTTCCTTCACGATACCATAAAGAAAACACTTTTCATGTCCATTTGGTAAACATTGAATCGTTTCTACGAAGCGTAAACTAAGAACATCCGAATAGCTTCAAGGCATACAACTAGAGCGTATACTTCGTTGTAATGTATCACTTCAATTTGTCTGAAGCCGAGAACAACTAATGTAGCCTTATTTCTAATAAGCACCCCCGCAATCATCCTGTTTGCATTAAAAGACCCACTTTGTCCCAATTTTTTTCGCACCAGGAGGTAAGTCAAGTAAGTCCCACACTCCTAGTTTTTGGAAGTGCTGAATTTTTGCTTGCATAGCTCATATCCGTGGTTCCTCACTTAGTGCCTCCTTCACAGTTCTCGATTCTTGTTGAGATACATAGAGAGCGAAGGACCGATCATTCTGATGTCTGGAAATTTTGATATCTGAGTATAGATCAGGGTACCTGCATTGTCACTAGAACTAGTATTGAGTTGACCACGTGTCATACATCTGCTGTTGGATTCCTAATCACATTTTGCAATGGAGAGTGACGTGATTATGAGATTCTGGATGTGCCGGCACTGGATCATCCGATTGCAAATTGAGATTTTCCAAGGCTTCAAAAAGATTTGTCTTTGCGGCACTTGAACTAGAAGGAGTAGCGGGTTGCATATTAAACCTTGGGAGATCAATCCGCAGATCAATTCCCGGTGTTGCGAAAGAAGAAGGACCAACTTGATTACTTCATGTAGGAACAAGTGGAGCTGTAGTGGTAGATTCACCATTTCCAGCTTGTACATCCATAAGAGTTTCCTGTGATTCTGCAAAGTTTTCATCTAAAGAAGATGTGTCTTGAATCTCAGGTGACGCTTCCTAAAATACTTCCTTTTCCATTAATGCTGCGATTTTGCTAGGGGGTTCGTAGGTGTTGAGGCGTTGGATGTTGTTGGTGTATTGACGAGTATCAGACGCACCAGTAGTGAGCTGGCTGCGTTTTCACATTCCTAATAGATCTGTGCAATAACATTGATATTAAGCCATTCTTCAAAGCGGTCGGTTCTTTTGTTGTACACTCTTTTATTTGGAATGTTGTAACCAACAAAGAAACCTTCCACTGCCTTTGCTCTAAATTTCTCGTGACGTTGGATCATGGTGTATGGAGCCCCAAATGGTTCCAAAATCACTAAGTTTAGTTTCCGACAGTTCAGCAATTCGTAAGAACTCTTACCATGCTTCTTTACCGTCAGAACCCTATTTAGAGTATAACACGCGCAATGAACCACCTCATTCCAGAAGAAAACAGGTTAGTTCGAATCTACGAGCATAGATCTGGCTGCTTCTATAAGAGTCTGATTCTTTCTTTCTGCAACCCCGTTTTCCTGTGGAGTATATGGTGCAGTGAACTCATGATGAATACCCTTTTGAGTAGACAGTGCCTCCATAGCTTGATTCTTGAATTATGTTCCATTGTCACTTCGAATCCTGCGGGTCTTTAGCTGATACAGATTTTCAATCTTCGTGAACAAATTCTTCAAGATCTCAAAGGTCTCACTCTTGTGCTGCATGCATACCATCCAAGAGAACATTGAATAATCATATGTGACAACTAGATGGTATAGATCTCCATTTTTGATTTTTCGATTGACAGGGCTAAACAGATCCATGTGAAATCGTTCGAGAGGAACGTTGACTGAGTTTACTTTCTTGGGCTTGTGAGATTTCTTCTTTTGCTTCCCCTTATTACATGAAACACAGAAATCATTTAAATGGAAATTCTTGACTGAGACACCTTCAACAAGCTGATTCTGTACCAAATGCTTCATCTTCCTCAAGTTCCCATTCGTTTGTGCCATATGATGGACTCCTCTTTTGTCTCCTTTGACAGAAAACAAGTGACCTGCCCCTGTGTTATAATTACCTCACTCATATCCAATGCATATACTTGGAGCTGAAATCATAATCCACTCCTTTGGAATCTTAAAGCCGAGTTTCAGAATAAAGCATGCATTATCATCAAAGAACGCTATGAATTTCTTGTCATAGATCTGTGAAACACTCAACAAGTTGTGATATATTTGCTTCACGTAGCTTATCTTCTTAAAGCTTAAAATACAATTACTCATGCTACCTTCCTTGGTGATGTATCCCCCTTTGTAACCAGCAAAATCAACATACCCCCATTGATATTCTTTCTGTCAAAAAGCAGGGATAAGTCGCATGTCATGTGCCTAGAACTCCCTGAAAAATACATAGGCTGCTGATAAGGCCTTGTGGAACTCCCTGCACAAACATTCAAAGATTAGTGGTTAAGGGGGACCCAAGCCTTGACGGTCTTAGGTCTACAATCATCATCAACAGTTAGATAATCAACCCATTTCCTTTACAAGTTGGAGTTATATCCGATGGTCCGGTAGCATAAGTCAATGATTCTCCTCTTTTTGTTGGTGATTTGGGCCTCCAAACTTGTTCCGGTTTCTTTGGCTTAAATTTCTTCTTAGTCTTTGGACTACAAGGTCTTGCCTCGGATTCCTTAGGTGGAACAACATTTGGAACCACTTCAAACTTAACTGCACGTGGTTCAGAGTTAGGGTTCCCTTTGGGCTTAGCCACTGCATTGGCCTTAGGTAGAACATGGCTCCCCCTCATCTTGACAGCCTTAGCATCAACTAACTTTTGGTTCAAAGCCATTTTATTTCATTTGTCATACACATGTTGTTTCCCTTTTTTGTTTTTCTGAAAGTTTCGAGGAAGTAGGCTGCTTTGGTTTGCTAGAACTAGGAGCATCATCAACTTCGATCCTCTTTCTTTTAAATCCAGGGCAAACATCAACTAAATGCCCACGTTCCCCGCATTTAATACAGGATCTATATTCTTCAAACTTAGGAGTTTATGATTGTTTCTTTATTCGATCTCTTGGTTTGGACGTACCAGCGAAGGTGTTCTTGGGTTTTTGATCCTCAAGACACTGTCTTTGCAGACTGATCTGAGGTTTCCACCATCATCAGTTTTGACTTCGTCAGTAGGTCTTACAAACTAAGTTACATGCTTCTTGGGATTTGATTTTTTAGTATGTTTTGAGTTGTCATGGGTGTTCTTCTTTTGTTTTTTCCACCTAAACCCAAAATCAAATTTTATTGCTAGGCGCTTTAGATACATTAAGGTAATGATTAACACTGATTAAAATGTGGTCCCCGTACATGCAACACATTCCCGTATCAGGGCATGCACAAAGATTCCTCGTAAGCAGTGAATAAGTTGGTGTCATCCGTATTTACAAGGAATGGACTTGGGGGTGATCAGGTATGGATGAACGATGCAACAAAAAGACAAGTGAGATCTAGACCAAGGTTCAAGTCAGATACTGTTAAATGATTTATTGGTAGGATGAATTAGGCATATGGTTTGTTACCTTAGAGCAAATTCTCAATGAGAATTAGGGTTTTGGCATTTTGAATTATTTTGCTCTTTCTAGGATTCCCCGACATCTCCTTATCAGAATTTATTCTATTTTCTCTTCTTTTTCTTAGACTAACATAGAGGTGCCTCTGTTTGGCTGCGACCCAAGGTACGACACATGTGCCAATCTTTGATTCTGAGAGACGTCCAGTTCACTCCGGATGAACTAACAGTTTAAAGACTAGAAACCTTCGACTTTGGCATTCTTTCAAACGAGATTTCGGTACAAAGAACATATGCCAACGAGACATTAATCCACACAGTTAACAGTGGATTTAGTTTATATCACCCTACTGTTTTGGTCAAAAATTACCTAGTAGAAATAATTTTGTATTCCAAATTAGAAATTGTGAGGTAGAGTGCTAAGAGTGTAAATCAAATGTTAAAACTAGTTATAATCTGAAAATACTTAGTCAGGATGGAAAAAGAAATAAATAAGTGACAACTATGCTCGGGATGGCTTAGGTATGTTTCGGGATGGACAGTTATATCTTCGGGATGGAACTGTTGTCAAATTCAAGGAATGAACAAATAAAATAGTAAAACACAAAGAACAACACTCGATCTATGAGGAAAGCCCTTGATCAGTGGTAGATCGTCGGAATAAAACCTCGGGAGGAGACTAGGCCCCTGCCTTGTTTGTTAATATTAATTTGGTAAAAAGATTACAACTTTGGATGAGTGAGTGGACGAGTGTTCTATGATTACAATGATTGTGTGAGTGTTTCTAAGCAGCTAAGTGTATGTGTATAGCTCTAGTGATAGCAATGTGTCCTATACTCGTCCAACACTCCCATTTATATAGTACATGAAGTAAATAATGAATCCCGTGAGATCCGCTATATAGTTAAGCTCCTTTAATGTTGGTAGAAACTGTTTCAGGTGAACGTTAAGTGAGCTTCAACAGAATATAGTCGTTGGATGGCAGTTTCCCCTTTATTCGCCTATATTAAATGCAAGATGGTTACGGGTTTGACCTCCTCCTTGATCTTGAACTTGGTTGGCAAGCATGTCCTCTTTATTCTTCGATAGTCTTTGACTGATGTTTGACTAATAGTCGTTGAAGAATAGTCGTGACTCCATATCATTCCTACAATCATATCATGTAAACATAAATTGTTAGTCCATCTTCAGGATGTGCACATGTTGAAGTATAGTTACATCCCGAAGTCTGTCTGATCCTTATCCTAAGGATGTTGTGTTGGGGATATAAGGTAAAATCATTCTGAGGATTTTCACCCTCAACAATTGTCCCCAAAAATATGTTACTGTTATCTCAATGGTAAAAATATTTTTCCCCTTTGATGCGTTCATCTTTCCATGTTCCAAGACCCTAACGGCTATTTTTTAGGCTAAATCCTCGTGATGAACGTTACGCCTCATCATATCCTGTTGCCTATATCTAGGCTTTTCTTGCTTCTTTATAATCAACCGAGATTATTAAAAAAGGTAACTACTTTGCTTCTTTCTTGTTTTCTTTTTCTTATCCCTGCAAAAAAAGTCTTTCAAATCAAATTTTAGAATGAGCAAGAAATTAACAAGGGCTCTCGGTAGTGTTGAAATCCCTAAGGATTTCACACCCCAAAACTTGATCAAAGAACGTGATCAAGAAATTTGTACTTTTAATGACAAAGATATTCAAGCCCTTAAGAAATCAGGGGCTTTTCCTGATTCTGCCGTTATTCGGCCTTTTGATCTAAATGCAAAGTCTGACTTTTCCTCTTCTGTCTGGGTTTGCTTTTTCTTCTTGCCATTCCAACTTGGCCTTAAATATCCATTCCTAGATTTCATCAAAGAATTCTTTGATGCGACAGGAATGGCTTATGCCCAAGCTATGCCTGAGATCTGGAGGATCTTAATAGTCTGTAACAAGATCATTCAGACTCATGGCATTCAGCTTCAAATTGGTGACCTGTCATACATATATAAGTTAAGAACACATGGGTCAAGCCGTTACATTCTTCAACTTATTGATGCAGAACCTCCTTTTCTGCACAACGTTGTGATATCTGATAGGCCCTGGAAATCAAAGTTCTTTTTCGTGAAAAGGGATTCCATTCCTTATGGGGATGAGATCCCTATATCCTGGTTAAAGAGTGGTAAATATATTAGATAATGATCATCATGATAGTCACATCCTGAGGATATTAGTGGTATTCTAATTTATTATTGTTTTACAGGTGCTTGTATTGCAAAGCTTGTTCCTCCCCTGGAAGACGCTTTTATCAGACACAAAGCAGTGCTAGAACTACCAGCCTTAGCAAGGACTTTTGGAGTAGAGGAACGCTTTTCTACAAGTCGAGCTACTGAGATGTCTGGTGACTTTTGTCATATCCTGAGAACATGCTTATCTTGATCCCTGTATTAACCTGTGCCTGGCTTTTTTGCTTTAGTAAAGAAACCTGACTATTTCGATCTTGATGAGATCGATAGTCAAGATATCAAGGCCCCCAAGATAACTTCTCCTTCCAGTTCCAGGATGACAAGTCCTCCACCTGCCCCTAAGGTCAAAGCTCCAGCTTCTTCTAAGAAGAGGAAGGCTGCCAGTACTTCTGCTCAAGCGACTTCTCCTTTTGAGGGTCTCAGTTGTGATGCCATCCTAGGCAAAATTTCTCAGTTTGTTCTTCAGGTATGTTGTCCATCCTGAGGATAGTTATGGTTATTATCAGCGTATAATAAGGTTTGGATACTTACCTGATTTCTTCCTTTTTATAGGGGCATGAGTACTTGATGAACAAAGAATTTGCTGATACTAAGGCTAAGCTTGAGGAAGCGAAGAAATCTGCCCTTGATAAGAACAAACAGCTTGAGAAGAAACTAGGCAAGGTGGAAACTGAGCTAAAGGTTGTGAAGTCTGCTCAAGCTAAAAGCATGAGGGATCACCAGAAGGAGATGGAAGAGTACAAGCAGGGATTGATGAAGTCTACCACCATCTCTGTTTTTCAGGCTAGGGTGAGGATGGCATTACAAGCTAAGGATCCTAACTTCAAGCTGGAAGACTGGGATGTTGGAGCTTGGCAAGAGAAGATCCTCAGTCTGGGTGTAAAGGAAGTGGCGTCTGAGTCCATCCCTTTTGTTGATCCTCAGGATGCTGGTAAAGAGGCTAAGGTGACAGAGGCTGACGTGATGGATGTTGGGGTGGCCAAGGAGCTTCAGGTTGAGGAACCGGTGGGCAATGAAGGATGCGATGACTAGTTCACAATCCTTTCTAAGAAAGAATTAAATTTTGATAACATCCTGTAAAGGTAAACATTGTTATTATACTGGCGACTTAGGCCTTTGGTTTAACTGGGATCAAACCCCTTTGTAATAACTTGGTGACAAGACCAATATGTATCATCTTGAATAACTGACAACAAGGCCCTTAGGAATAACTTGCGACAAGGCCCTGATGACTAGACCAAATACGTAAGAGACATTGAAAAATGTCTAAACCTTAAGAGCTCAATGTAAATCTCAAAGACAATGAAATTGTCAGCCACTTTTACATGGACTGGTCCCACCATCCCGAAAATATACATGAGCAATGTGCGCACCAGGAGAGGGTTGCTAACCCAATGAGAAAGGTGAAAACCTTTAAACCTTAGGAAGGTGTCAGACACCTTAACGGAGGAGAGGGTGGCCAACCCTTTAGTCTTCTAGGCATTCCATCTTCAGGATGGTACTGCAAAATTCTCAAGATGGACTATTTCTAGACCATGTTTAGTGAAAATATAATCAATCAAAATAGATTAAGAATAAGTACTTACATATGGAGATGATTCATCTTTATCAGCCTTCACCTTCATCCCACCTGTGATTCGGACCATGGTTTCTCTTCCAGAGAGATCAGTCACATGCATCCCTAGCCATGGTAGTATTTTAAGTGAATAGCATTCCAAGCCCTTGGTAGAATCTCTCCCTCCATCGTTGATAACCAATATGCTCCTTTGCCAGCTTCAGAATCAATCAAGTATGGGACTTCCCACTTGGGAGCTAGCTTACCATCGCTTGGTTTCGTCGTGTTTTGGAAGGCTTTTCTTAATACCAAGTCTCCTTCTTGAAATCTTCTTATCCTTATATTCTTGTTGTAGGCATTAGCAATCCTTTGTTGATATGCGGCCATCCTTAATTTAGTTGCATCCCTGAGTTCATCCACAGTTTCCATGTCCTGTAATAATGCTTCAGAATTGGTAGTTGCATCCTGAAGATGTTTCCTTGCTATAGGCGTGACCATCTCTGTTGGCAGCATCACTTCTGTTCCAAAGACCAAGGAGAAAGGTGTCTGACCAGTAGCATTCTTGGAAGTAGTCCTATCATCCCAAAGTACAAACGGAAGTTCTTCTGCCCATTTCCCTTTCTTTTCCCCAAGCTTCTTCTTCAAGTTGTTGACAATGATTTTGTTTGAAGATTCTGCTTGTCCATTAGCTTGAGGATGGACTGGTGTTGAAGTTACCATCTTGATCCCCCAACTCTCACAAAAGTCAGTTGTTCTTTTGCTAATGAATTGAGAGCCATTGTCACAAATAATTTCAGATGGTACTCCAAATCTTGTTAGCATATTCCTTTTGATGAATGAGACTACCTCTTTATCTCTAACTTGCACAAATGTCTCTGCTTCAATCCATTTTGAGAAGTAGTCTGTCATTACTAGCATGAATACCTTTCCTCCATGGGCTTTGGGTAGCTTTCCTACTATATCCATTCCCCATTTCATGAAGGGCCATGGTGAAATAATAGGATGTAGTGGTTCAGCAGGCTGGGGAAGGATGTTGCTATGTCTTTGGCATGGATCACACTTTTGGGAATATAGCATGGCATCCTTCTTCATAGTTGGCCAATAGTATCCTGTCCTTAAGGTCTTCGAGTAGAGAGATCTTCCTCCTGTATGATTTCCACAATCTCCTTCGTGGATATCCTTGAGTACTTCGTTTGCTTCATCTTTGTTGAGACACCTCAGATATGGACCTGCAAGAGATTTTCTATACAAAATATTGTCTATAATTGTAAATTTAGATACCTTAATCCTGAAAGCCTTTGGATTTTCTCCATCTGGAATGACATCTTTTTGTAGATATTTCATTATGGGAGTCATCCATGATGAATCGTCTTGTACCTGAGTGGCTAAAACAGTGATATCCTCAGGATGGACTGTTTTATCCTCAGGATGTTTAGTTGCTTCCTCGGGATGTGCCTGGCTATCCTTAGGATGTAATTCTTCAATTGTTGGTTTCAGGATGTGGATGATGGGAATCTTGGATCCTTCTGGTAAATTTAAAGAGGATCCCAGATTTGCTAAGGCATCAGCTTCAGCATTTTCTTCCCTAGGTACCTGGGTTAGTGAAAATTCTACAAAGGAAGTAGCTAAATTTTTAACAATTTCGAGATAAATAGCTAACTTTTGTCCCTTTACTGCATATGATCCATTGAAATGGTTAGTAATCAACAAAGAATCAACAAAGACTTCAATATTAACAATATGCATGTCTCTAGAAAGTTGTAAACCAGCAATGAGAGCTTCGTATTCTGCCTCATTATTGGTTGCTCGAAATGCACATCGAATAGCATGGGGTATCTTGTCCCCTTGTGGCGATTTTAGTAGTATCCCTAGACCTGTGCCTCTTGCATTCGAAGCACCATCAGTGTATAGAGTCCATTTTTCTAAATTTTCATTTAGTTGTTGAACTTCAGACTCTACTTCACTCAGGATGTCACTACTGAAATCAACCACAATGTTTGCTAGAGCCTGTGATTTGATTGCATTTCTAGGCTCATACTCTAAGTCAAAAGCACTTAATTTAACTGACCATTTTTCCATTCTTCCCGACATTTCAGGTTTTCTAAGTACATTCTTAATGGGATAATTAGTTTGAACATATATTTTATGTGTTTCAAAATAGTGTCTTAACTTGGTAGAAGCCATTATTAAAGCTAAGATAAGTTTTTTGAGATGTGAATACCTGGTTTCAGCATCTAGTAGAGTTTTACTTACATAATAGACAGGATGTTGTTGCCCTTCGAAGTCCTTTACCAAGACAACACTTATTGCATTCCCAGAAACTGCAAGATATAGCTTGAGAGGCTCTCCATCCTCAGGTTTCATCAATAATGGAGCTGCTGCAAGATAATCTTTCAGCTTCTTCAATGGTTCTTCATGTCTCTGTCCCTAGTCGAATTTGTTATTTTTCTTCAGGATGTCATAGAACTCCTTGCATTTCTCTGAGGATTTTCAGATAAATCTATTCCGGGCTGCTATCCTGCCAGTTAGCCTTTGCACATCCTTGATATTTTTTGGGGATTTGAGATCAAGGATGGCCTTTATTTGTTCGGGGCTAGCTTCTATCCCTCTTTTTGTTACCATTTATCCAAGAAACTTTCCAGCTCCAACTCCAAAGTGGCATTTTGCTGGATTTAACTTCATGTTGTAAGCATCCAGGATGTCAAAGGCTTCTTTGAGATCCCGAAGATGATTTTCTGCTTTCTTGGATTTCACTACCATGTCATCAATGTAAACCTCCATCGTGTCCCCAATCTTTTCCTTGAACATCATGTTCACTAGCCTTTGATAGGTGGCACCAGCATTTTTTAGTCCGAATGGCATGTCTATATAACAACATATACCTGATGGTGTCATGAATGATGTATCCTCCTAATCATCTGGTTCCATCTGTATCTGTTGGAATCCTGATGATGCATCCATGAATGTCAGCATCTCGTGGCCTGCTGTAGCATCCACCATCGAATCTATGTGTGGTAATGGGAATGGATCCTTAGGGCAGGCCTTGTTAAGGTCTGTATAGTCCACAAACACTCTCCATTTCCCATTTTTCTTTTGAACCACCACAACCTTTGCCAGCCATCTTGGGAATTTTACTTCCCTTATCATCTTGGATTTTAGCAGCCTGTCCACTTCTTCCTGTATGATGATATTTCTTTCCGAAGCAAACTTCCTTCTTTTCTGTTGAATGGGCTTGAAGCTCTTATCAATCCCAAGTTTGTGGGTAATGACATCCTTAGAGATGCCAGTCATATCTTAATGCTTCCATGCAAAAGTAGACATCCTGCATTTAAGAAATGAGATTAGTGATTGTTCAATATCATGTGGGATATTCTTACCGATTTGCACAGTGATATCCTTGTTATTGTCGTCGAGGCAGACGGCTTTTACATCCTGTTCAGGATGTGCTTTAACATCCTGAGGATGGCACTGTGCATCCTGTTGTAATTGCTATGCTTGTCTGGATGAGGCCTTTATTGATGTTGTATAACAATCCTTAGCTTCCTATTGATCGCTGTTGACTTTCACAACTCCCCAAGGTGTGGGTAGTTTCACACAGTGATAATATGTTGAAGGGAATGCCTTCATGTCATGTATCCAGGGTCTCCCAGAAGGACATTGTAGCAGGATAGGGAATCTATCACACAGAATCTCTGGATAGAGTTCACTCCTTCTACATATACTGGTAGCTTAATGTCACCCACTGTGCTCTTAGTTTCCCCACTGAAGCCCAACAAGACTGATGATCTGGAAACTATTTCAGATTTCGGGATGTTAATTCTTTTGAGGGCTTCAAGCTGGATGATATTCACTGAACTTTCTCCATCTACGAGAATCCTGCAAACAAAGTGGTTTAGCAATATATAAAGTAATAACCAAACCGTCATGATGAGGGTCCAGGATGTTCTCTCGGTCTTCCTCCTCAAAGCTGATCACTTTAGAGGTTGTCAGGATGGTCGTCTTCGTTGGTCTTTCTCCTTTTTCAGATTTTGTTTCCCTCGCGTGTCTTTTAGCAGTTGAATATGAGGTTCCACAAATGTCTGATCCTCCTGAAATAAAGTTAATAATGCCAGCATCCTTAGGTGGGGATGCTACTCTTTCTGGGATGTTGGTGCCATCCTGAGCCCTTGACTTCTTTTTGCCCAGGAGATCCTTAAGGTGACCTTTGCTCAAGAGATATGCTATCTCCTTCCTTAAGGCGATACAATCTTCAGTGGTGTGACCGAAATCTTCGTGGAAGGCACACCATTTGGATTTGTCCTTCCATCCTGTCTTATTATCTTTCTTCGGCCATCTTACTTTGTCCCCTAGATCCTTCATGGCATACATCAATCCTGTTACATCCACAGAAAAACAGTAATCTGATGATTTAGGGCAATCATCCTCATCGTCGTCCTTTACCACATTGACCTTTTTATTATCAGGTCTAGCATATGGTTTATGCTTGTATGGTTCGTATGTGGGAGTGGACTTTCGATTGGGATGGTTATAATTTGAGGATGACTCTATCCTCTCTTGTATCTTCTTATCATCCTCAAGTCGGATGAATCTCAAAGCTCTGTTCCTGACTTCATCCAAGTTCCTACAAGGATTCATCACCAACTCTTGGTAGAATGGTGAATCTCTTTGCAGCCCCATCTTGAATGCCTGTACTGTTGTTGTGACATCCAGGTTCGGGATGTCAAGTGCTTCCTTTCCAAACATAGTAATGAATTCTCTTAGTGATTCCCCCTGTGGTTGAGTCACCCTATACAGATCACTTGTCAAACGTTCAAACGTTCGACTACAAGAAAATTGATTATTAAACATGTTAATTAAATGTGCAAAAGAAGTAATAGAATAGGGAGGAACACTTAGGAGCCATTTCGGGGCTGGACCAGCGAGAGTTGAACCAAATCCCTTGCACAAGCACGCTTCTTTCAGATTGGCAGTGATTGGATTTATTTCCATCCTTTCCCTATATTGAGCCACATGCTCCTCAGGATCTGTAGATCCATCATAGAGCTTCATGCTTGGAGTTTGAAACCGCTTTGGGATCTCTGCATCACATATGGGGGTGCAAATCTTGACACCCTATGGCATGCTGAGGATACCTCAGGGATAGGTTGCACTATCCCTGGCACACTCGATACAATGTCCTTGATCTTTTGTAGCTCCCTTGCTAGTTGAGGACTTATTCCTGTATCCTGCAAAGAAGCAACATCATTAGCAGTAAAAGTACTAGAACTTATATTGTTACCGTTATTGTTATATCCTTGGGATGGCACATGTGTATATCCTGGATCCCTGGTAGTTGCCATCCTGGGTGCAGTAGTTGTTTCTGGAGCAGAGAACCCAGTGCTCATGGGGATGAAATCTCCTTTATGAACACCTCCAGAGATGCCAGAATTGAAATCCAACACCCTTGGCTGCAATGGTGTCCCCATGTCTTCAGTCGGTTTCTTCGAGGACGTCTTGAGGGATTGTATCTCTCTCATTATAATTCTGTTGGTCTCCTGCTGTTGTTGCATTTGATCCTTCACCATTGAAAACATGGAAAGGATCTCATCATTTGATACAAAAACAGAAGAAGATCCAGATGTCCCCATTGCTGGTCTAGGTGGAATCTGGGAAGTAGCACTCATTGAGAATGCAGGTGGGGGTGGTAATGCAGTATTTCTGGTAGAGGGTGAAGATGGCATGGATGAAGAAACAGTTTTCTGGGAAGAAGACATAGTTGTCATGTTTTTTGTAAAAATGAGTTAATTGAGAAAGAGTTTTAACAAAGTTTTTTGTTAAAATAGCACCACTTGCCCCACGGTGGGCGCCAAATTGTTTTGGTCAAAAATTACCTAGTAGAAATAATTTTGTATTCCAAATTAGAAATTGTGAGGTAGAGTGCTAAGAGTGTAAATCAAATGTTAAAACTAGTTATATTCTGAAAATACTTAGTCAGGATACAAAAATAAATAACTAGGTGACAACTACGCTCGGGATGGCTTAGGTATGTTTCGGGATGGACAGTTATATCCTCGGGATGGAACTGTTGTCAAATTCAAGGAATGAACAAATAAAATAGTAAAACAGAAAAAA
Source organism: Ambrosia artemisiifolia (assembly GCA_032199755.1). Lineage (NCBI taxonomy): Eukaryota > Viridiplantae > Streptophyta > Magnoliopsida > Asterales > Asteraceae > Ambrosia > Ambrosia artemisiifolia. The sequence continues at coordinate 381,680 of CM063525.1, forward strand.
CAACACTCGATCTACGAGGAAAGCCCTTGATCAGTTGTAGATCACCGGCATAAAACCTCGGGAGGAGACTAGGCCACTGCCTTGTTTGTTAATATTAATTTGGTAAAAAGATTACAACTTTGGATGAGTGAGCGGACGAGTGTTCTATGATTACAATGATTGTGTGAGTGTTTCTAAGCAGCTAAGTGTATGTGTATAGCTCTAGAGATAGCAATGTGTCCTATACTTGTCCAACACTCCCATTTATATAGTACATGAAGTAAATAATGAATCTCGTGAGATCCGCTAGGTAGTTAAGCTCCTTTAATGTTGGTAGAAACTGTTTCAGGTGAACGTTAAGTGAGCTTCAACAGAATATAGTCGTTGGATGGCAGTTTCCCCTTTATTCGCCTATATTAAATGCAAGGCGGTTACGGGTTTGACCTCCTCCTTGATCTTGAACTTGGTTGGCAAGCATGTCCTCTTTATTCTTCGATAGTCTTTGACTGATGTTTGACTAATAGTCGTTGAAGAATAGTCGTGACTCCATATCATTTCTGCAATCATATCATGTAAACATAAATTGTTAGTCCATCTTCAGGATGTGCACATGTTGAAGTATAGTTACATCCCGAAGTCTGTTTGATCCTTATCCTGAGGATGCTGTATTGGGGATATAATGTAAAATCATTCTGAGGATTTTCACCCTCAAAACCTACCGAACATGGAAATGATTTTGAGCCTACTCACACATTATTGTAGAGGCTACTTATCAGATCCAAACTTTTAAAATTTAGGTAATTGGATTTTAATAACCTAAACTATTTGAAATTGGCCACTTGCACCCCCAACTTAAAAATTGGCCATACATAACCTGAACTATTAACTTATTGGAATCTAACACCTAGTTGACTAACGGTGTTAGGGGGTTGGCTGACATGGCATGCTGATGTTTTAATCCACGTGTGCATTTCATTTAAAAAAACATATTCATCTTCCCCAAACATCATCTTCATCATCATAAAACATAGATAAAAAAATCATCTTCACAAACATCATCTTCCCCAAATATCAAACCCAAAACCGAACCTAAATCCAGAACGCCCCTGCATCTCTCTCTCCTCTGCATCCCTCTCTCATGTCTCTTTCTCTTCTTTTCTATTCTCTCTCTACCGAGTCTTTCTCTATCTCTCCAGAAGTTAGGTGTGTGTGTGTGTGTGAGAGTTTTTGTAAGTAGATTAGGGGATGGAGGTGGTTGTTGTGTCGATTGGAAGTAGCACCGGATGAAAGGAGAGGCGCCGCCATGTAGGGTGGTAGCCGGGAGTCTTGAAGAGGTTCAGATAGCCCACTGATGTACTATCATCTTCCGTATTTCTCCACATGAAAACTCGATTTTTGTTTTCTGATGTTTTTGAATTTTTAATTTTTCAGATGTTTTTGTATTTTTCGGATTTTTCTCCCCTTAAAAATCTAAAGAGTTACGAAAAGGCAATCTTTTTGGATTTTTCAAATTTTTGAAGAAAAATGTTTACAAAAATTTATTTTCAAATGTGGTTTACTCAGATTTTCCCAAAATGTCATTTACAATTTAAAGATAGTCAAATTTGGTAAGAATTTCGACACATTGGTAGTCGGTATGGACTTTGGTAATCACCAACCCTTTAGTGATCACTATGGCAGTTTCATATTCAACAAGAATAGGAGTGTTAAGAAAGTGCAAACCGTAGTTACTTTGGCGTGTCCAAAGAACCTGGAAACAGCAGCTAAATGCAGCTATCGATTCGGCTTCGCAGGTTGAGATGGAAAAAAACATCTCCTCCCAAGGCTTGACATCCACCCGTTGTGGAGTTCACGTTGATTTTGCAAACATCATATACAAAATCAATAAAGGTAACGACATCAATCTTACCGTCATTAGGGTACCATAGACCTTCGGTCGGAAACCCTTCAGATACTGAAAGAATCATTTACAGCAACCACACGATCCACTTTTATCGCATTACTAGCACCCGTTTGTAAAGTCGAAACACTGGATCATGAATTAACATATAATAACTATTTGAGTTTCATGAAAAAAATCAAATTTAATATAAGCTAGAAAAGTTTATTTATTTATTTTGAAATGCCAATTTTACTCTCGTTACTTATTATACTAATAATCCTAAATTATACACTCTGTTTGAATTTGTGACCTTTCCTCTAAAGCATATGTATTCACCAAGCAACCTTGTGATAAACCAGATAAACCACAATAGTTAACAATGAAGATTGATTTGAGTTTTTATGTGTCATTCGTAAGTTTGTGTTATTTATGATTTTATCTTAATCGTTGAAATGGTAAGGTAAAATGTACTCATTTAATTTTAACACCACCGATATAAATCCCACTTGTCAAACAATTATTGAAAGGCTAATATTTCTAATATCGCAGTCCATTTTAGTGTTCATTTGGGTGGATGATAATTGATAAGAGAACCTGAAAAGAAGTAAATTTTAAATATTATCCTTTAGAAACCTACTAATAGAAAGGTGAACTCATATACAAATACTAAAGTTACAACCTCCCAAAGGGGAGAAAGAGCCCATAGATAAAAGAAGCATAAAGTGACATTTAACATTATCCCAAAAATAAAAACTCTTGGGCACAACTCTTTTGACGGTGAAAAACAATTTTTATATTGCATCGATCTGTTAGAGTCGTCTTTAACATAATTTGCAAATTTAACTACTTATTTTTTATAACATTAATAAACTAAGTATACGCATTTATCTGAGTCGAGTGAACCAGGAATTAAAAATTTCAATTCTCTCTGTTCTAAAAAGAAATGTCGGTGGAGTTTTCCCACCAACAAATCCAATCCCCAAGTTTGTCATTTGTAATTTTTAGCTCGTTACTTAGAAAAAGAAACTATTTTTTCAGTAATTCAACCCCGCAACATTGCCATGTGTCTCTTTTAGTCCCTTGCTTAGGGGGGACGGGGCGCCACCCGAAATAGGGTATGGGTCAGGGTATGGGATTAGTTTTTATTTTTTTCGCGGATTTGGGACGGGTTTGGGATGTGATGATATACCCGTTTACCCGGCCCGATTACCTGATAAAGTATACCCATTTACCCGATTAGATACCCAATATGTTTTCTTATATATCTTTTTAAATATGTATGCATAATATATCTAATTGTCCATCTAGATTACTATCTTGTGCTAGAAATTACCAAAAAATAGTGTATACTATTTGTTCTCAATGTCTTAGAGTGTTTTTATATGAGTTAAGTATTTTATATTCATACATTGTAATCATTTACACGTATATTAAATAATTCTAAATGTAATTGGTTAGTGTTGGAATTTTAGAAGGTGAATGGAGGTTTAATCTAATGAAATTTTAATTTAGTGAAATTATAATTATTGGCAAAACTCCTCATGTGGTGAATTGAAGAAAAACTCTTTAGTAGAGTTAATTTATTTATGACACTTGATTGTAGTTTTAAGACTAAATTAAGTGTATAACTGTTCATGTTGTGAATTGAAACTCTTGAGTAGAGTTAATTTATTTATGACACTTGATTATGGTTTAAAGACTAAATTTAATGTCTAATTATGTTAGACTCTTCATCCACCATTGACTCTTGTATATAAGAGACTTTTGTGTCATATATGTGATATGAGAATATACATAAGAATATACATGAGAAATATTCACTAAGAAACTCTTGCAACACTCATAACTCTAGAGTAGCAACCAAGTATCGATTATTTTTCAGGCAAGTGGGATAGTCCGGCAGTGCACCATCGTCACTGTTTCGAACCGGTGTACCCTGGGAACAGACGAAGAATCTGTTTAAGGGAATTGTGTCAAACACAAGCCCGGTTCACTTCTATGATTTTGTTTTCTTTTTATATTTTGTTGCAGCAAGTACAAAGACTCGGAAACACGCAAGCTTCATGTACAAGAGGCGTTGAGGCGATCACAATGTAAGTTTTCTAACAAACTTAAACAGATTAGTAAACAAACTTTCGTGTTCTTCCTAAGGAATTTGGGTTCGCGAAAGTTTGTACATGTTTTCTTTTGGTACATCGAATTGGATTACATTCATAATGGGAATGCAATCTTTAATCCGAAAGACTGTTTTACAAAACGAATTTTTCGATTCATTTTTCGGATTCATGGGTGTTTGGGTTGTGTTTAGATAAACCGGACTATTAACATTTTTAACATGTGTTTACACGTTTTGGAAATAATAAAGTTCTAATGAAAGCATTAGAAAAGATAAATTATTTGAAAACCCATGTAAACTTGGTTGATCACGTTTTCTTTCTAGTAAGCGTATTAGAAAGATAATTTCAAAGTATTTGAAATGTATACATTTTCTAATAAGAGTATTTGAAAATAAAGGGTTTCAAAATATAAGGTTTTGAAACATGTATTTCTAACAAGCGTGTTAGAAACGACGACGTTGAAAGAATAACGTGTCATGAAACATTTCTAATATGCGTATTAGAAATTATTATTTACAAAATCATAAGTTTAATTTGTAAACTTATATATTGATTTCTCTAACGGGCATGTTAGAAATTGAGGATTTTGTAAAGACATAATAAGATGTTTATATTTTCTAACAAGTGTGTTAGAAAAGATTATTGTACAAAATACACAAAAGTGTTGAAAATTTGTACTTTGAAAATTTTGTGAAAATAAAAAGGTTATAAACTTATTTTGTTTTATTGAAGGTTTTAGTAAGAATACTAATTAAAACTCCAAAGTTGAAACTTAAAAATAATAAGAATACCATTAAGTTGGGTCAAATATTCTTAAAGGTTTTAATGAGGTGTTTCAACTCATGGATTTATGGAGAATTTGGTGTTTCAACCTTTTCCAACATTAAACCAGTTTGGTTAAATTTGACGGTTTCTAACGAGTGAGTTTGAAACGGACATATTTTGGAAAATCCAAAGTTAATACCATTTATGTAGATGGTCTAATTTTCTAACGAGGGTGTTAGAAACGGTTTATTTTATATAAACCAACAAGTTCTAAAACGATTGTCATAATGTGTATCTCTAACAAGCAGGTTAGAAACGGTTGAGAATATAAACCAATGACCTTTAAAATGATTTTGGTAATCGTTTATTTCTAACGGGTGTGTTAGAAAAAGGTTTATTTGATATAACCAAACTATATATGATGAAATGTGTAATCGTTTACAGTCTAACAAGTATGTTAGAAATGGTTAATTTTGAAACCGTATATGTTTATATGGTACACGTATAGTTTCTAATGAGCGAACTAGAAACGGTTAATCATGAAAACCATATACTCTAACAAGTGAGTTAGAAATGGTTTAAATAATAAAACTATATTAGAGTTGATGGTTTTGATGTGTAATCAAAACATAAATATGTATAGTGTATGGAAAATACTTGTAAAAGTAGAAATGTTTTGTATGAATAAACATGTCTTTTGCAAATTATATATGGTTTGATGCTTGTATGAGAAGTATAATGACTTGAACCATATAATAGTCTAGAGAGACTATTTAGTGTAAAACAACTTGATGTTGTTTTGGACATATTTACTTGTTCGACTACTTGTGAGTAGTTAAGTATAAACAACTTTGTTGTTTTGAACAGTGTATTGAGAGAGTACCTCGAAACATGCCACTAGACGATATAATTGCTATTATTTCGTCAAACGATAAAGTGTTGAAGAAAATAACACTTTGAGATTTGAGGTTTATATATCCTTATATGAATCCGTTTAAAGATATATGTAATATGTTATATATATTTTGGATTATATTGAAATTATAATTTGGTAAATTATAATTATTAATTGGAATCTTAATGTGGTGAATAAAGAGTAAACTTTTGGGTAGAGTTTCATGTTTTCTAATTAAAGTTTTTATGTTACTTTATTAGCTTTTATGTCAATTTATTAGAGCCTTTATTTTAAATTAAGTCTCTAATTAAGTGACTAAGAAGAAAAAACTCTTCATCCATCCCCATTGAGATAATCATGATCAACGTGGCAAGTGTATTGAAGTTAAATGCACGAAAACAATATATGTCATCTAATGTTGAGAGCATTTACGTAGAAATGCACAAATTGAGTTTTGATGACTATAACATATGATAGAAATATATGTTGTTATTCATAAGTCTTTGATAAATATTGCGAGATTTATTATAAAAGACTTAGAATAGTGATGGACGTGTAGAGTCTAAACAAACCAACGTTGGTTGAACTATATAGAGGATTCGTGATATATTTTGGGAGAGTCACCCAATAAATAGTTTCAACAAAATATACACATATCACTAAGGCATATGTGAATGTCATGTCGTTGAGTGTCAATCTAATTGACTTGTTGATGATGAATATGTTCATCAAAGTGACTTATAGTAAGACTTATGTTTAAATCCTAAAGAGTCAATGGTAAAGCCTTGAAGATTAAAGGCAAACGAGTCTTGATCCTAATTGATGGAATTAATTATGATTTTGAAGCATTCTTTAAACCAAGGTTTTGGAATGGTAAACAAATCTCATTTTGTGTCTAAATTAAGATGTGAATGTTAGGAAGAGATAGCGAGTTATCTCTTAAGGTTGTGAAAAATCAGAATGAGGCATCTTCTGTTCACATGCTAAGTATTTGTAGTCTAAAGCATGCTAGACTAATACTTGTTAATTTAGAAGCTCCACGGAGAATAAATTAACTCTGAACATTCACACATATGTGACGACATAAGAATGAATTTTGTAAAAGCAAATATATAAATCATAAAAAAGGATGACTCGAAGGGACCGAATAAATAGTTCATTGGTTATGATACTATTTAGCTTAATATGAGGAGAAGTCATATAGCTCAGAAAACGGTTCGTGTGAGAAATATGGGTTGAGTAATATAATGGATGACCTCAATAACACAAAGATATAGATGGTCGCTATCTTATCACGGGTGTCTAATGTCATCATGAGTAATATTACTCAAACTTAATCAAAGTGCAAGCAATGTGGGGGGAAAAGCCATTTAAGAAACAATCCGTAGTTATGTAAAAATGGTAATTGTGAAGTTTTTCAAGCTACATATGAAAGGAATAAACTTTCATCACCCCATTTGGTAGTTATCCAATAACACTTAAGTGTGGAGGTGATTTGCATTTGAAAATCCAACGTTTGATATGAACGAATGTGATTTTGGGAAGTACAAATCACACAAACCTAGAAGAGACTTGTTATAAGTCAGTCCTATTATGTGGGCAAAATTCTTGAGAAGTTCAATGGAAATGACTCTAATGTGGCTAGAACTTTCATTGACACGAGTCAACGTCTAGCTAAGAATCGAGGTGAACCTGTTAAACAATTAGAGTACTCAAGAATTATTGGCAGCCTGATGTATCTGATGAGTTGTATCAGAACAGATTTAGCAAGCAAGCTAAGTAGATACACGAGAAACCTAAGTTCAATTCATTGGAATTACGTGACACAGGTGCTTTGGTAATTAGGATACATGCGAGACTACGGGCTGCAATATAAAAGATATCCAGCAGTTATTGAAGGTTACTGTGATGCGAAGTGGATATCTAACACGAATGATTCCAAGGCAACGAGTTGGTATTTATTCACACTTGGAGGTGTTGCGTTAACGTGGAAATTACCTAAGCAAACGTTTATTGCTATATCCACGATGGAATCATAATTCATTGCTTTAGATAAAGACGATGAATAGGCAGAATGACTACGTCAATTTGTTAAAGATATACCTAGGTGGCCGAAGCCGGCATTGGCCTAATGCATACGCTGTGATAGTCAATCGGTAATTGGCAGAGCTCATATCACAATGTGTATCAGTAAGAACAGGTATATAAGACGTAGGCATAAGACGATACGACAACTAATCTCTATAAGAGTTATCACTATTGACTATGTGAAGTCAAATGATAACATCGCGGATCCGCTAAACAAAAGGCTTAAGCAAAGAGTTAGTTCAGAAGTCGTCAATGGGAATGGGGCTAAAACCCACTAAAGGCTAGGTTTATGCGAAGGAAACCTAACTCAGCTGACTGGAGATCCCAAGATCTGAGTTCAATAGGACAACCTAATTGTATGAACTGGCGAAGGTCACTGTGGGGGAGAGTTAGTGGAAACCCCACATATTAAAAAGGGAGTTTACTCTAAGATTTAATAAGCTTCCTAGTCCATTCCTAAAAAGTGACAAGGTTGAGGTTGAGGTTAAGCTTATGGCTTTTAATGATCTGACTGAGGTAACCAGTCCTAGTAGATCACCTATGCGAGAGAGAAGTGGGGTCGCTTCGAAGGGTATTGTTGGGGCACAATACTTAAGGGCTCTCGCAGAACCAGGCACGTGTCCATGACCATAACGGACACAACTATGAGGACTTGACGTTGTCAGGGAGAGTCTTGTGTGAAGCGTATTGTCGTCCACATAAATGGCAGACGAGTTCAAAGACATCGCGTTCTACTCAGAGCCAGTGGGCTAAGTGCGTTTCATAAGCGAAGGTTCAAAGGGTCACACCTACCTATCGTATGCAAAACTCAACTGTTGAAATTTAATTGAAATGAGGTTGTTTCTCAGAATGACTCCTATTCATATAGGGGTTTGTTCGAAACATGCGTGTTTTGATAAATCTCCATTCATGTGGGGGATTGTTGGAATTTTAGAAGGTGAATGGAGGTTTAATCTAATGAAATTTTAATTTAGTGAAATTATAATTATTGGCAAAACTCCTCATGTGGTGAATTGAAGAAAAACTCTTTAGTAGAGTTAATTTATTTATGACACTTGATTGTAGTTTTAAGACTAAATTAAGTGTATAACTGTTCATGTTGTGAATTGAAACTCTTGAGTAGAGTCAATTTATTTATGACACTTGATTATTGTTTAAAGACTAAATTTAGTGTCTAATTATGTTAGACTCTTCATCCACCATTGACTCTTGTATATAAGAGACTTTTGTGTCATATATGTGATATGAGAATATACATAAGAATATACATGAGAAATATTCACTAAGAAACTCTTGCAACACTCATAACTCTAGAGTAGCAACCAAGTATCGATTATTTTTCAGGCAAGTGGGATAGTCCGGCAGTGCACCATCGTCACTGTTTCGAACCGGTGTACCCTGGGAACAGACGAAGAATCTGTTTAAGGGAATTGTGTCAAACACAAGCCCGGTTCACTTCTGTGATTTTGTTTTCTTTTTATATTTTGCTGCAGCAAGTACAAAGACTCGGAAACACGCGAGCTTCATGTACAAGAGGCGTTGAGGCGATCACAATGTAAGTTTTCTAACAGTTAGTAGTTATACAATAGATACCCGACCGGTTTATGGTCGGATATACCCGATGGGTAAGTTTTAAAAATTAATGGGTTTACCCGAAACCCGCGGGTGTACCCGACACCCGATGGGTAATTACCTGACATAAACCCGACGGGTTTTGGGACGGGTTTGGGACAAGCATACCTAATCGGGTATGGGGTTGGGATTACCTAAACCCGTCCCAAACCCGACCCATTGCCATCCCTACCCCCGTATGTTTTAGTGTTTTGTTTTTAAACGTTTGTTTTATGTTAACTTTTTAAAGAAATAAAAACATAAATAAAAAACATTTCATTAAAACATAAAAAATATTAAACATAAAATAAAAATACATTAAAACATAGATAAAAAACTTAAAGTTGGCGCAACAATCGCCATGCTTCGGCATGGTCGAAATCCTTGCCGTATCGCGCTTCATACTCATAGTTAGTGAAGCCGATAGCCAACTCCTCATCAAGCTCCGGATCATCCCTCACCGTTTGCTCGTATAGGGTGGTCCACCTCTCACACTTTATGTTGAGGTCGGCCCAGTTGAGCTGGAGGTCTTGGACGGTCTTGATGGTGTTGCCGCCAACTTGCTCGAGGAAGTCGCTATAAACCCGATCCCAAAACCCCCCCGGAGGGTAGTTGGACCCTTCCTCCCGAGGGAGTTGTTGAATCTCCGGGTCGTTCGACGCATCCTTGTGGCTAACCACAAGGGTCATCTCTTCCTCGTCGGTCCACGGGTTCATTTTTGGTGTGTTTGGTTTTTTAAACCGTGGTAAGTTGTGCCTTTTAACCCCACCGTTTGATCACTTTATATACAACGACTGTGGCACGGTTGTAATAGTGTAATTAATTTATTGACCGTTTGGTGAGCAAAATTCAATTAACTCGACGGTTTCCAAGATAATCACTTAAATTTGGTCAACCGTTTGGTGGGACGGTTGAAATAGTAATATTAATTGTTAAACCATGTAAAAATGTAAAAAAAAAGTTTGGGTATTAAAATGAAAATGAATAAAATGAATAAGTGGAGTGCTGCCTACAAAAAGGTGTTTCAGTGAAGTAAATCAGTGAAGTGATGTGGCAAAGCAGGATTGGTTAAGATCAGTGAAAGAAAACTTTTATCCTACAAGCACCCCTTGTGCCCTTAGAAAAAAAAACTATTGTTTGCATGTAAATTTTTATATATGTGTCGCTATAAATACGAGTTCATCTACGTTTAGAGTTAAAAAAAAATCCTTTTGCAAAATAACTAGTGAATTGTGTCTTACGCATTGTGTTTTACACTTTGTGTGTTACTGCATGGTTCGACCCATAGCTCGCCTCCGCAACCTGTGCGGCTAGTTTATAGACAAAAATCTTCTGTGGTTCCCCAATGATTTGATGGGACTAATACATTTAAATAAATGCTACCACACAAGATAAGATTTCAGAACTTTGTTGGCAATTTATGAACTCCTCAAAGAAACAACCATTCGCTACCACAAAACCATGCCCATTTCATCCTGACATGTTTGATACTAAAAATGAGAGAATCGTAAATTCGATGTATTAAGTTTCACAAACTAAGACCATCCGTTGTGGCTAGAGGTAAGTAATGGCTCTATCCTCTTATATTGAGCCACGTAAACGCCTAGTTGGCAGGGTGATAAAGCCGCTGCTCACTAGCCTGATGGTGTTGTGGGTAGAGGTGAGCAGCAGCTTTATCCAGTTTTTATTTATTTTTTATTTTTTTTAAACTTTGTTATTTTAAATTTATACTATTTAAATTTGTAACACAAATTAAATAATAAACATAAAATTTTCATTAATAAAAAAATTAAAAAGACATAAAATAATAAAAAAATAAACTACTTAAAAAAATAAACTACTCTTCCTTGTCGTTGAGGTGTTCTTGTTCCATCTCATATTCCTTCACGAGACGCGCTTGTTCTAGTTCAAGTATCTTTCGACGAGACATTTGTATGTGACTAAAGTCTTTCGCTAAAAAGTCCATGTCCCTCATTCGAACTTTATGGACTTTAGCTTTCGCCGTCATCTCCATTGCCGTCCTTATTTTGGTAATTTCCCTGAGAACTCCGCATCGGCTTCGTTAATAGGTTGTTTAGCCTTTTTCTTGTCCCTTCCAGCGGGTCAACCAAGGGGAGACGGGGTAAGACCCTCATCATTGTTTAGGTCAACCCCCACGTGAGCATCCGAGCTCGTAGAGGAGATGTACCCACCCGATGAAGACGTCTTGGCTCGCTTTGATGATGAGCTGCCGCCTTGGCTCATGTCTTCAACAGAAATTAGCTCCACCCATTTGGAGCAATTACGTAGGATTCTCCACAAATAGTCCTCATCCCACGTCTTGTTGGTCCTGCACTTGCGCAAGACCTCTTCTTTCCATTCGTCACAAGTAAACTGATACACGTCAAGATCGCTTGACCCGCTCGTTCGCACTCGAGCAGCGTTCCTGTTATGAAGGTTCGTAAACAAACCCACATATTTCCTAATCTCCGCCCACTGGCGGAAATCATATCGGTCCAAGGGCTATTTTCTCCTCTTTGGTCCAAGGGGTCACTTGACGCCTTGGTCGAATATCTTGGTCGGGCGATTCACCGCCCCTACCACCACCCCTTGCACCACTTCGGCCGGACGTCCGTCCACGGCCACCACCTCTAGCACCACCTTGGCCACCACCTCTACGACCTCGCCTTTGAGTTGTTGGTGGTTGTGTATCAGGGACTAAATCCGGTGAAAGTGAAAGCGGTGGCATTTGGCTTAGGTTAACATCGATTTCGTTCGTTGGACTAACATCATACTCTTCTTCCTCAAGAAATTACATTGCGGGTTGGTAGCATCCTTGCCATTGTGAGTCCATTTTTTGTTTGCTTAACTTTTGAAGTGTAGCTTGAAAAATGAATATTGTATTTGATTGTTTGGTGAATAAAAAATGGTATTTTTTGTATTTAAATAGGCCAACTAGCCGTTGGCTAACGGCTAGTGGCTGCCAACGGCTCTATTTTGCTCATTAACAGACGCAAGTGCACTAACGGCTACTCGCTCGTGCCGTCTATCGCTGAAGGGTGTTATGGTTCGAGTGATCCACGTAGAATGTTTTGTGGCTCGCGGCTAGTCGCTCGCGGGCCACAACGGATAGTCTAAGATAAATATCCATAACGTTATGTATTATTAAAATTTGTTGAAGATGATTGATGCCCTTTCGTTAAACCAATTGATTTATCACTTATTGTGTGTAGTGGGCTCTACGACAGGCGTAATATGGGCGTTTTGACCCCTCCATAGCGTCGGGCACACCGCCCTCCAGGCGCTATGGGGGTGTTTTGGGCTCAATCGTTATCTATATAGAGAGAGGGAAGACATGAGTATTTGACAGTTATAATATTTTGACCGTTGTAAACGGTCGATTATTTAAAAAAATATTTATATAAATCAACAATTATAAATATCAAATCAACAAACCATCATACACTAAAAAACCTCCCACCACTACACATAATTCTTCTACACTATAAAAAATCCATAATTTTTTAACATCTCTAAAAAATAACACCGTCGGCTGATAATGAGGAGATCGCGTTGGTGACAGCCTGGATCAATGTCAACCATAATCCGTTTGATAATACGTCTTCTTTTTGGCCCAATGTGCTGGGGGTATTCAATAGAATAAGCCAAACAAATGACTGCAACACCGATCAGATCGCTTCTAAGTGGCAGGATGTATACTTGAAGTGTATGAGATGGCACACCATCTTTCAAGCCACGATGGAGACGAACCCTGGTATAAGCCAACAAATAGGAGTCCAACTCGGACAAGACATCTATCGGGAGCAACACGGAACCGACTTCACCCTCACCCATCTCCTGTCATGGCAATTGTTCTATTTTTTTAATATGTAATGTTTAGTGTTTTTTTAATGTTTAGTGTTTAAGGTGTCATGTTTATTGTCTTTTTAGTATTTAATGTTTAATGTTTATTATTAATGTTTAACTAGGTAAATTCCCACGCGCGCTTCGCTGCGCGTTTCCGGACATTGACGGTCACCGTATTGTTTAGGTATAACATAGCATCGCAAAACACAATTTTCACCACTTTCTTTCCTCTTTCGTTATAGCCCCGGCCTACCTATACTCATTTAAAAAAAATAATTACGTTTTTCTTTGTCACTGACTTTAATTTAATATTTAAAAAACAAAAAACACTTGTTAAAATGGAAAAATAAAGAAAGTACCTCCCCCAAGGTTTGAACCTGGGACCTTGGCTAAGAAAACATCACCACAAACCACTCCACCATCAACACATCTTGTCTCTTAAAATGAAACCATAAATATATATTGTTTAACAAAGGTTAAAAAAAATAAAAATCAAAGTCTAAAAAGGAAAAAAAAAAAGCCACCAAACCGCCTCCCCCAAGAGTCGAACCTGGGACCTTGCACAACCAAACCACACCAGAAAACCACTCCACCACCAACACACTTATGTTTTAATCTGAAACCATTAATATATATGGTTTAACAAAGTCTAAAAAAAAAAAACCACCAAGCCGCCTCCCCCAAGACTCGAACTTGGGACCTTGCACAACCAACCCACACAACAAAACCACTCCACCACCAACACACTTATGTTTTCAACTCAAACCATTAATATATATGGTTTACCAAGGTTTGAAAAAAAATATATAAAGGCCACCGCCCCTCTCAACCAATGGGAGAGGGGCTGACACTATTCACCAAAGTCTTCAATAATACATATATAATGTTAATGTTTACTTTTTTTTATTGTTTAATGTTTAATGTTATTTTAGACAAACAAAATTAAAAACATTACATAAACTTAAAATAAAATATTACATACTCCTAAATTAAAACATTACATAATCCTAAATTAAAACATTTATTAAAACATTACATACTCCTAAAGTAAAACATTAATTAAAGCATTACATAATCTTAAATTAAAACATTTATTAAACCTAAATAACTTAAACACATCTACGGAGAATAGTTATCCCAATCCTCTAGAGTGTACTCCGGTGATGACACGGAACGATCGCTACCACGACCGTCCGACCTAGCGTCCGATAGGGTTCACCATCCATACTCACATACTCCCCACCAGTGTCCGCTACGTACCCTTCCTCATTTGGAACCGGAGCAGGAGGGTCTAGAGTGAGGTTTGTTTGTGTCTCCACAAGTTGTAGCTGACCGAATCCCAGCACAGCCATGGTGTAGTCATGCGCCTAGATACATTCCTCATCTGTAAGAGGGGCATCTAGATCCATACCTGCCTGACTTGGTAATGGAGGAACAGTTATTAGTCAACGGGAAGTGTACACTGGTTAAGAAGGAGTGTACATTGGATTAGCAGGAGGAGTGTACAGTGGTTTAGCAGGAGAAGTGTACACTGGTTGAGTAGGAGGAATGTACATTATAGGAAAACGAGTGCACATTGTAGGTGGAGGAAATGACATTGGTTGAGGAGGAGGAGAGGACACTGGTTGTGAATGTTGGCGGCGAGAATATCGCCTGAGATTGGAAGGTCCGACTGCTTCGTTATGATAACCACCACCCATATCTTTGATTGTTTGTGTGTAGATTGAATTGTGAATGATAATTGTGACTGATAATTGGTTTTCTGTCTTGTATTTATAGGGTTAGAAAACTAACCGTTTGAAAAGTAGTCGTTTAAAAAGTAGCCGCTGAAAAAGTAATCGTTTGAAAACTAGCCGTTTGAATGTTATTTTTTATTTAATATTAAATATTAAATATTATTAAGTATTTTTTACTTTTTTATTTAATAAATTTTATCTTAATATTATTATTATCATTAGTATTATCTATATCTTATTTTGGAGTGTCGGCCTTTACGTAAAACGATGCTTCTGCCCTTGACTTTTCTTCAAAATTATTTTCATTGCTATTGGTTCCTTCACCTTTGTATATTTCTTTCATTTTGTGCGCCTAGTTGCAGTATAGTTCCACCGTCGTTGTGGCTTCTTTAAAAGCAGTGCTCCGACGATGCTGTTTTAAATCGTTGGCTTGGTGATTGTCTTCAGTCGACATTCGCGTTAGCCGTTGGAGACGACTGTTGGCTGTCGTTAGGTTCTTGCTTTCTCTCTCTCTCTGTACTTCCACCAATGGCGGTGCATGGTTGTGGTGAACGTCGGTGTGTGTATGGTTTCACTGGGTTTTCGTGGAACGGATTTGTCTTGGTTGTATCGACCACAACGATGGTTGCTAACTGGTAACGACGATGGGTCAAAATGCTAGTTATTATTAATATTATTATTATATTCATTTTAAATATTTGTTTAAATAAAATCAATAATTAAGCAATGATTATTCAATGATTTATAAAGCCCCATAAAGCTCACACCCACTATACACATATTTTCGCATAAAGCCCCAAGAAGCCCCGTAGATCCCCCACAACACAGGACCTTCGCTAGTTACTCTCTCACTCCTATAAAACGAAAAACCCTTGTTGAACATATTAGATAAAGAAAGCAGCATACGATGATACCGTTCACACTGGTTATGTATTATGTGTCTATAAAAGATGAGGATTATTAAAGGATAATATGGGTCGGCCCCCACCCACACCTCCACCTCTCGATCGCTTTTAGCTTAAGCAAATCAACAGCCGCTATCTTAATTCCATGGCATCTCTCTTTCTCAATAGTAAGAAGTTTGTGGGGAACAATTCCAATTGGTAGGGCCCGACCCGTTTATGTATATATACCCGACACCCCTGGCCTGGAGAGTACTACTCCATCAATTAACTCCCTGAGAAACCAAAACACAAACTATAATTACTAGTGGTACTTTGCTTTGCTCCCAACTAACCACAACACCTAGCTTCTTTCTTCCTTTTTGTTTGTGTCCGTCCACCTTTAATTAATTTTTCTAATATATATATATATATATATAGTTTTATTTTCACTTTTTTGATATATATATATATATATATATATATATATATATATATATATATATATATATTGCTACCTAGTTCCCTCTTTCCCATACACCAAGAACTGTGAGCCATGTGTAACCCAACACCATCTTCCACATCCAATTTGGTCATTTCCAACAACACTCATCATAATAATATTATTATTGATAACAAAAATGATCCCCAAAAATCTTGTCATGATAATCACCTTCATTCGTGGCCAACCCCTTGTGAGGTAACAACATAACACATATTAAATATTAAATATTGAATTGTGACTGATAATTGGTTTTCTGTCTTGTATTTATAGGGTTAGAAAACTAACCGTTTGAAAAGTAGTCGTTTAAAAAGTAGCCGCTGAAAAAGTAATCGTTTGAAAACTAGCCGTTTGAATGTTATTTTTTATTTAATATTAAATATTAAATATTATTAAGTATTTTTTACTTTTTTATTTAATAAATTTTTTTTTAATATTATTATTATTATCATTACTATTATCTATATATTATTTTGGAGTGTCAGCGTTTACGTAAAACGATGCTTCTGCCCTTGACTTTTCTTCAAAATTATTTTCATTGCTTTTGGTTCCTTCACCTTTGTGTATTTCTTTCATTTTGTGCGCCTAGTTGCAGTATAGTTCCACCGTCGTTGTGGCTTCTTTAAAAGCAGTGCTCCGACGATGCTGTTTTAAATCGTTGGCTTGGTGATTGTCTTCAGTCGACATTCGCGTTAGCCGTTGGAGACGACTGTTGGCTGTCGTTAGGTTCTTGCTTTCTCTCTCTCTCCGTACTTCCACCAATGGCGGTGCATGGTGGTGGTGAACCTCGATGTGTGTACGGTTTCACTAGGTTTTCGTGGAACGGATTTGTCTTGGTTGTATCGACCACAACGATGGTTGCTAACTGGTAACGACGATGGGTCAAAATGCTAGTTATTATTAATACTATTATTATATTCGTTTTAAATATTTGTTTAAATAAAATCAATAATTAAGCAATGATTATTCAATGATTTATAAAGCCCCATAAAGCTCACACCCAACATACACATATTTTCGTATAAAACCCCATGAAGCCCCGTAAATCCCCCACAACATAGGACCTTAGCTAGTTACTCTCTCACTCCTATAAAACGAAAAACCCTTGTTGAACATATTAGATAGATAAAGAAAGCAGCATACGTTGATACCTTTCACACTGGTTATGTATTATGTGTCTATAAAAGATGAGGATTATTAAAGGATAATATGGGTCGGCCCCCACCCACACCTCCACCTCTCGGTCGCTTTTAGCTTAAGCAAATCAACAGCCGTTATCTTAATTCCATGGCATCTCTCTTTCTCAATAGTAAGAAGTTTGTGGGGAACAATTCCAATTGGTAGGGCCCGACCCGTTTATGTATATATACCCGACACCCCTGGCCTGGAGAGTACTACTCCATCAATTAACTCCCTGAGAAACCAAAACACAAACTATAATTACTAGTGGTACTTTGCTTTGCTCCCAACTAACCACAACACCTAGCTTCTTTCTTCCTTTTTGTTTGTGTCCGTCCACCTTTAATTAATTTTTCTAATATATATATATATTAATGCTACCTAGTTCCCTCTTTCCCATACACCAAGAACTGTGAGCCATGTGTAACCCAACACCATCTTCCACATCCAATTTGGTCATTTCCAACAACACTCATCATAATAATATTATTATTGATAACAAAAATGATCCCCAAAAATCTTGTCATGATAATCACCTTCATTCATGGCCAACCCCTTGTGAGGTAACAACATAACACATACATATATATATGTCTTGATTGATTCACTTGGTCAAACTATATATATAAGTGAAAAGTGTTGGTTTTTAAATATGATATATGATATATGATGATTGTTTAAATTCCACAGGCATTGGAGGAAATGAAAGCCATTGGGAAGATCTCAGGACCAAGTGCCATGACTGGTTTACTTCTCTACTCAAGAGCTATGATCTCCATGCTGTTTCTGGGTTATCTCGGTGAGCTTGAGCTCGCGGGAGGCTCTCTCTCTATCGGCTTTGCCAACATCACCGGTTACTCCGTCCTCTCTGGCTTAGCCATGGGCATGGAGCCCATTTGTTGTCAAGCCTATGGCGCTAAGCAGATGAAAATACTTGGGATAACCCTTCAAAGAACAGTGCTTTTGCTCTTGTCGACTTCTCTCCCAGTCTCCTTGATGTGGTTTAACATGAAGACCATTTTGTTATGGTGTGGACAAGATGAAGAAATCTCAGCTGCGGCTCACACTTTCATCGTTTTCGCTATTCCGGACCTCTTCTTGCTCTCTCTTCTCCACCCTCTCCGTGTGTATCTCCGGGCACAGAACATCATTCTGCCTTTAACATACTGCTCAGCGGTTTCGATTGTGGTTCATGTACCACTCAACTTTTTGCTCGTTGGCTACTTTAAGATGGGCATTTCCGGGGTGTCAATCGCTATGGTTCTCACCAACCTCAACCTTCTTTTCCTTCTCCTCTCATTTGTTTACTTCTCTGGAGTTTACAGGGTGGCACCCAGCGCTGACTGTCTCCGCGGATGGTCCTCTTTATTGGCCTTCACTAGTACAAAACTGATTTAAAGGTGCAGTGTAAATGATTTAGAGGTGCAGTGGAACAACACCATCAAAAGATAGGGCATCATCAAATTATAAATTGATTGATGCGGCTACACTGACTACCCTCTTTTAATACCTATAACAGCACCAACAAAAGATTTCCAACTACAACACTATGGTGACACCTGGAATTTGACAACCGCATCATCAAAACTTTCAACAAAATGCATTTGTTTTTATAATATTATAAAATTTTCCTGGAAATCTAGTTCATGGTTTAGAGTAGCTGTACAATTTAATCAACACAAAAATATATACTATATGGCAAAAGTTAGAATAAAAATACCAACAAACAAAGTTAATGTTAAATCCGTTTAACAAAAAACGTACGCGTTTTCCAAATGAAACACAAACAAAAAACGTAAGCGTTCCAAATGAAACACAAACAAAAAAACGCACGTGTTTTCCGAATGAAACATAAACGTATATAATACATGTTTTCCAAATGAAACCCAAAAAATTTGCAGCCCAAAAGTTGTTGACCTGCCAACTTCATACACTTAACAGCCAAAACGAACTCTTCAAACCTTGTAACCCGAATCGTAGAAACCGCCTGACAAAATAAATAATGTCACATTAACAAAACTAGAGTATTTCAGCGACGCGCGCATTGCGCATTTTAAGAACACAAATTCACAAAACATACAATCTAAAAACAATAAAAAAACAGAAAACACAAGTAACACTATGAGCAAATCATAACCAGTCAAATCTGATTAATACAGTTTGGCCGACTTCAAAACACATATGACCTTTTTCGCCTCTTTAGCTAAGTACTCACACCGTAAGTTCTTTTAATTTATTATTCTGATTTATGAGAAAAAGTTACACTTAGAATTATTTTGTGTGTGACCTTGGTACTATAAATTTGACATCAGTATGCTCTCACAGGTGCATGATAACAACGATTATAAATATCTCTATACACAATGCGCTTTCCTCGGTAACAACCTGGAGCACACATTTGACAACAATTCTACCAACTGTACTTAAAAGCACATGAGTTTGCACATAAAGAAGAAAGTTCCTTACATCTAAGTGGAGCACTATAGTATTTCAACGAATTGCGCATTTTAAGAACACTAATTCAAGAAACATACAATCTAAAAACCAATAAAAACAGAAAACACAACTAACAAACTATCAGCAAATCATAACCAGCAAAATGGTAACCATCAGCGAATCATAACCAGTCAAATCTGATTAATACAGTTTGGGCAACTTCAGAACACATTTGACCTTTTTCGCCTATTTAGATAGTCTATTTTAAACATGACCTATTCAAAGAAAACAACCTGGAGCACATACTTGATAACAATTCTAGCAACCGTTTATACTAGTTAACACACACACACAGACATATTTATACTACATACATATATATATACAAGTGAGTTTTTATTTGACCGTTAGAGATAAGATAACTATTAGATGGTAGAATTTCGCTAACCTTAAGACGCTTTTAACTATTTCTTCCCGGGTCATTAAACGCCTTCTGAATCAATTCCAGCATTAATCCTTAGACTCATCCGTCGTCTTTTTATTGTGGATGTTTCCTATCTTCTTTCCATAACTAAAACCAATAAATAAATAGGTGAGACTATAAATATATATAATGTAGCGCAATAGACAAAGTATATGTGGAATACATACAAAAACTTACTTCTTCAACAATATCGTATTGAATATGGTCGACAAATTCTTGCATATGTTTAATCACCATATACCCACATTCCCAAGTGCCTTCTTATTGCCTGCATAATATTATGTTAACAATTTAGTTATATTCACAAAATTATTTCGAACACAATAAATTATTGATTGCATACCTTTACCATTTCCCACTAAAAATATTGCTTTCCAAAAACATTTTCATGTATAGAGACAAGCATGTAATTTCGGGATACCTCCTAAAAAGATGCAATACACCATTCGCCTCCTTTTCTTTTCGACATACCTATAGTAAATATTAAACAAAAACAACTAACATATATATTATATTAAACACACATCAATAGTTCAATACTCAAGGCCGGCCTAGCCTTTTTGGGGGCTTAAAGCAAAATAAAACTTCAGGCTCTACTCCGTTATATAAGCTTGCGACCGACCTTAACATTAAAAATAATTTGTTATATAAATTACACTGGAAAAACTATGGAACTACAATAGACTTGCTAGAGCTAACCTCAAGTGCTAACTAGATTCTGAAGAAAAAAAACAAAAATCAAAATTAAAATAAATGCCATTTAACAAAATCAAGTATCATAAGAATTAAGAACAAAGAGATGCCTATGAACCAATCTCGACGGAATATGAACTATACAAGAATATTAACCGATGTAGGAAAATAATCTGATGTGCAAAGATATATATCATATATTGCATCAGGTGTATAATACATGTAGCGTTACACACATCATTGTTACATACAAAAATTCCTCATAAACCAATACATAAGTAAAAATCTTGCTCTCATAATTAGTCCATGCAAATGAATAAATAGAGAAGAGATTCAATGGGAGTAGATGAACAAATGAAAAAAGCTTTGTTGAATGTCTGTCACTACTATAATTGCCTATAGGCAAATTGAGTTGGTTGCTCACAAAAACTGTACACTGATGTTAGGTGTCTCAGACAATATTCATTCTCTTTTCCTTGTCTTAATAATTTTAAACAAATATCTAATAGTTTCAATGAAATACCATTTGGGTTCTATTAATTGAGCAGTTACCAACAGTCCACAAAGCAACCAGAACTTTCAAAACATGAAACTTGCATACCTAACAATGAGCAGAAACAGAAACATGATGACAGAATCATTCTGATTTACTTAGCGCGAACCTGAGAGCCATCACGAACCCATCACTATTTCCACCCTTGCTCGACCCAACAACCACGTCCGCAGCCTGTTATCAGCTTCAAAACCATCACGGCGCCATCTTCACAGCCCGTTCACGGGCTAAAACCATCACGCCGCCACCACCGCAGATGGTGGTGGTCGGACGGTGCTGTAACAGGGAAGAGGGAGAGAGCTCGAGATGAGAGAAAGAGAGTGTGGAGAGAGTTAGGGTTTCTTAGAGGGAGAGGGGAAGATGACGGCTGGTGAAATGAGGTAGGTGGAGGATTGTGAGGCTTTATATACTTAGGGTTATGGTAGGTGGGTGCATACCGTGTATCGAACCTGCTTAAACTTGTTTCGCTTCGGTTTTATTTCAGTTCATTATTTAGTCATTTAAAGTAGTCGGTTATGTTCGATATTAGGGCTTGCTATGGTGATATTTCCCCAGGATCAAAGCCTAATGAGATAAAATCCATAGAAAATCTGCCGGTGGAATCTGGGGCTGAAATGGCACGGCCACACGACGCCCAGGTGCAAACGGACGGGGAGACGGGGGAACAGCCTCATAAGGGAATCAACGCTCTACTTGGGGGAAGCGGGCCCCAATTTTCGAGTGGAGAGAACGCAACCGTAGGGGACCATATTAACCAACAAAATATCGGTCCAATTTTTTGTTTTGGGCCAAGAGAAAAGATGGAGCAGATAATCAATGGGGTTATCAATGCTCAATTAGATTCACACGCACCAACGGAGAAAGAGGGCCAAAGAGGTGAAAATGTTCGTAAAAAATGGACTAGGCGTATAAGAAACTCAGGCCAGCAAGAACTAGCTTCTGTGAAGAATGGTGGGGAGCACAACAAGACTAGGAATGGGGGAGACAAAGTAGAAAAATGAATGTGGTGTGCCTGCTCCATAGGGAGATGGAATGCTTTGCGGAGTGGGTGTTACGGGTCATTTTTGATGACATGGAGTAGATAGACTTTTTGAATTAATGTCTATGGGGTAATTCTCGGGTGTGTTACATTGTGTTAGTATCTTGCTTTTACAATGTAATGTATATTTGGTGATGAGTTAATGAAATTTGCCGTTCAAAAAAAAACTAAGCCGGGCAACTTAAATATTATTATCATGATCCGACGCATATATTAAGAACACGCGTTTAAATCGCGTCAACTAAACCGGTAGCGGTTTCCTTCGTTTAGACGATCCCATGTGGTGGTGTTCACTTTTCATCACATTTCATCATTATAACTATTTTTTTAAATAAACTAAAAACAATAATGGTGGCGGTGATGATGGGTGTTGGTGATGGTGGTGACAGGTGGTGATGATGGAGGTGGTTATGACAGGTGGTGAAGATGATGGTGGTGGTGCTGATGACGGGTGGTGATGATGATGGTGGTGGTGAAGATGATTATGGTGGTGGTGATGACGGGTGGTGGTGATGACGGCAATGACAACCAACAACATCTACGGCGACAACGATGAGTCGATGATGGTGGTGGTGATGATGGTGGTCGGCGATGATGATGATGATGACTGAGATGTAAAAAAAAGAATGGAGAATTATGGTTGTGATGTGTGTCACAAAAATCCATCACGCCATCACTATCGCGGTCGTGATTAAATGGTGGGGGGCGGTGGTCGTGATGGTCAAGCCCATCACGGCTGGTCCATCACGGACCGCCCCGAGTGCCCTTAGTAGTCTTCCCATTGAATCTTCTACCATTTCACGCTTTCCAAATGACCCAACAAGTAATAAGGACAATGCCATGGATGATTTTTTTCCCGATTTCTCCCCGCCAACGGTCTTGTATTCATCAAGTCTTTGAAATGAAATGCATATATAGGGTCTAAATTACACCATCTACCAATCCTACTCCAAATCTCTGAGGTGAACCAACAAGAAGTAAATAAGTGTCCTTGGATTCCGCATCATAATTGGATAAAACACTACATAGTTCAAGCATAAGGGATCAGTCTATGCATAAATTAAGGTTAGGTTACCCATTAACCAATACTGAAGACCGAGATGACATGAGAATACCTTTGATCCAACACATCCATTTATCAAGGAAGTTCATTTGGTGAAATACCGAGTTGATAAAGTCCCAACTTATAGTATCAAAAGCTTTTCCAAAGTCCACCTTGAATAAGAATGCTCGGATTTTGGCACGTGTCACCCAGGATATAACCTCATTTATTATAAGTGGCCCGTCAAGTATATTTTTATTCGATAGATATGCCGATTGTTCTTCCGATATGACAAAGCCGATCACCATCTTGAGTCTATTAGCAAGTACCTTAGAGATAACTTTACTAGTGCACCTATTGAGATCGATTGGTGGCTGCAAATGAGGAAGAAGGAGGGTTAGGGTGCTTTTATAGTAAGGGTTTAGTTGGTTAGTGAGTGTAGTGCGTATACGAATCCGTTTGAACGTCTCGTGCTTTGGTTTTATTTTAGGCTTGATAACTTATCACAAAAACTAATCGGTTGTGCTTGTAAAGATCCAAACAAAACCGAACAATTTAAATATTATAGACATAATCCAACACGTGTTTTCGACACACTCGTTTAAACCGCGTTAATTGAATCGGTCGTGCTTTCTTTTACATAGACGATTCGTTAACTTTCAAAATTCAATAAAAACATTATTTATAATAAATAATTATTTTGAAAGTACGATTACGTTTGATTCCACACATTTTGACGTTCGATTTCCACATCAGTTCCTTTTCGTGTTACCAAAATGTTGCGTTCTTAGCCGTTTATCGTGTCGATTTCACATTCGATTGCTTCAATAGAAAATACATGTCCTAAAACTGAAGTTTAAGAGAACGAAACATTAAAAGACAAGTGAATGGAATACTAGAGAAAATAACCCTTCGTTACCTGTGATCTTCGCCTAATATGATCCATTAAGACGTGTATGAGTCTTAATAGCATGCGTGATTTTATAATCGGTCATAGTACATTGTATTGATCAATAATACATCATGCATGCCTTGATGGGCCATATTTATGCCTTAATAGTGACGGTATCTCATAATGTACCATGATTGGCTTTGTTATGCCATATTAGGTAGTAAATGGTTAAAAAATATTGTTGTGAGTCTATAGGACTGTTATTCTTAACTAGGGGCGGCAATTATTGACACGACCCGAAAATCGACCCGAACTCGACACGAAAAAAAAAACAGATTTGGGTCAAGTAACACGACCCGTATTAAAAATGGGTCGGGTTAGGGTTGACGCATATATAAAATGGGTTGACCCGTTAACCCGTTTAAGTATTTAGAAAAAAATCTATTTTATTTTTGTTTTTCTTTTTTCATTTTTATTTACATGGTTAGTTACAATTGTGTTATTTTTGGTACACTATTTTATTTATTTGTCACACTTATATACTCACCATTTAACATTTTATTGAAAACCCGTTTACAACCCAACAACCCGCTTAGAACTCATGAACATGTATGACTCATTTAAAAATATAGGTTAAACGGGTCATTTTCGGGTTGACCCGCTTTTTATGTGGGTCGGGTTAGGGTTGAAATATTTGACACGAATAATAATATGGGTCGGGTTCGGGTTGTACATTTCAACCCATCAACCCGCCAACCCGCAACCTGTAAACCCGCCAACCCATCAACCCGACACGATTGACACCCCTATTCTTAACCGAGTCTTTCTATGATATTTGTGACCGAAACCAGGCTGTCACAAATTTTACAACCGATTTGAGACCATATTTTTTAAATTTAATATCTTTTAAAAAGATTATGATATTTCCAACCAAACAACCTTAGTCACAAAACGATTTAAAATAGTAATAAAAACAAATGCTTGATCTACTTGGACAACAATTTTCGGTATTTATCTTTTAGCCAAATTTCCCACCATCCCTCCACCAAATTTCCCTCCATCCTAAATTTCCCTCCATCCCACCAAATTTCCCTCCATCCCACCATCAAAAACAACCAACACCATCATTAAATGGGTGATACACTTATAGCACCAACAAAGAAAATCAACACCATCTTTAATTCACATTTGTTTTATAAGTGCGGTGAAATTTATAGCTCCACCAATAAATAAAAACCCATAGCACCAACAAATCACTTGTGTAGTAGTGCTTCGCCATTCCCACGTGCGTCTCCGTGTGTCTCGAATGGTGGTGGTATGAGCTGATGATAATCCTCTGCGGCTTGCTACCAAACCCTAAAGCAACCGTTGCCTCCATGGGAATTCTCATCCAAACAACCTCTTTAGTCTACGTTTTCCCTTCAGCATTGAGCCTCGGGGTGTCCACAAGGGTTGGGAACGAGCTAGGAGCAAACCGTCCAGCCAAGGCCCGTATTTCCATGATAATTTCGCTTGTCTGTGCACTTGTGTTAGGCCTTATGGCAATGCTGTTCACGACATTAATGAGGCACCAATGGGGCAGGTTCTTCACCAACGACCACCACATTCTTGAACTCACTTCAGTAGCATTGCCGATAGCGGGGCTATGTGAGCTTGGAAACTGCCCTCAAACAACCGGTTGTGGGGTGTTGAGAGGTAGTGCAAGGCCCACCCTTGGAGCCAACATTAACTTGGGCTCTTTTTACTTGGTTGGAATGCCGGTTGCGGTCGTCATGGCATTCGTCCTAAAAATGGGGTTCCCTGGGCTCTGGTTGGGGTTGCTTTCAGCTCAGGGGTCATGTGCATTGCTTATGTTGTATTTTCTCTCCAACACAGATTGGATTGTTCAAGTGGACAGAGCTAAAGAGTTAACATCTTCATCTTCATCTTCATCTACTGTTAATGTGTTACCGGTCTCAAACAAGAACTCAGTGGTAGCTAATAATATTCTTGAAGATATCTTGGTGCAGTCTGAAGTTATTAAGAAACCAGATAGTTGTTCACTTGAAACAGATCCTCTCCTTAAGCATTAACCACTCGCCCGACTTCATTTGACATTCTTTTATCCTATGTGAAGATTGTACTTGACACAAATTAATCAGCCACTAGTTTTTTTTTTTTTTAACTTAAATATCCCTTTCTCTTTCCTAGTCTTGGCTGTATATTGTTCTTGATTCTGATGCTTTCTTTTTTCCCATATGATCATGCAGTACTTGTAACCGCTAATTTAGCTATATAAGAAGAGAATAATTAAATTAATAACATTTACATAGACCATTCCCATTGGTGAACTAAGAGATTTACTTTGGACTTTTTTCTGTGGTGTTTTGTTTATATATACAAACATTATTTGTTTGATCGTAAAGTAAATTTCAAATGTTTGTTTGTTTAAGTGACTTATGTAAATTTCAAATGTTTATTTGTTTGCCGATTTATGTAAATTTTAAATGTTCGTTTAATTTTTGTAATGTTCATGTAATACATATTAAAAAAATAGATAAAACATAAAATAAAAAATTACTCCCTCCGTCCCAATTTAAATGTCCCATGTCTAAAAACACACATTTTAAAAAAAATTTTGTTTGTATGTGGTAAAATGACAATAATATGCTCAAAATTGGTGATTGTGTTTTGTCTTTTATGGGCAAAACTGGAAAGTACATTTCTACTTTTGGAAAGAGACATTTAATTTTGGACAAACAAAAAAGGAAATAAGGACATTTAAATTGGGACTGAGGGAATACAAAGCAAATAATAAGGTGTATTTATTTTATTTATGTTTACGTTCATTGTAAACCGTTTTCAAATAATCAGGCATTAGTGTAAAAAGGACTTTTCAAGGTATATTTTTTTAATTTGTGTAGAGGTTAATGGGATCAAAAGTTCATGTCTAAAGTTAAAACTAGTGTAAAGTCCTACTTGTATGGCTACTTATAGGACTAAAACCTTACAAAACCATTCAATTTTCTTTTTTGGATGCCTTTCTGTGACGCCTTTTCTCTTATGTTTAGGAACGGTCGGGTTCATGAATGATGACAAGTAACTGTACAAGAAAATAAAAATTTCTTTTAAACAATAGCATCCATTATTGTTATAAAATAATAATGATAAGTGAGGTATATGGAGGTAATTTCTGACATTGACGCACACTCGATAGAAAAATATTAGTTTTTGGTATGCTATGAGTAACCAAGAGACGTACGAGTTAATTAGTTTAATTTGTTACATCCATTTAAAATTGAAATACAAAGTATATGTTTGATAGGATCAACTAACTTATGACTCTTTTGACACCTTAACTCATTTGACTCGTTTAGATATATAAGTTGTGTACATCATGTTCCAAGTTATAGGATTTTAAGTGTGTCAAAATTAGTATTAATGTTTACACGTGAATAAATAAACTCCTAGTATATATGTTCATTATTCTAACCCTTCACCCATATATATGAAAGTTTATCAAACGTGTGTATTCTCATTAACCTCTAAGGGTATAAATAATTACAGAGATTACAAATAAACAAGGAAACAATCTATCCTAATAATAAGGAGAAGATATACATTGAATATGCAATCAATTATAATATACTCTATAATTATAATTGCTAAAAGTCCCCCGCAGTTTGAGCCGTAGCCTGTCGAAGGCACAAACTGGACCTGAAGCGCATGAACAGCTGCTTGAAGAGTCCTTTAGTAAAGATATCAACGTACTGAAAATCAGCGGGGACATGAAGCACACGAACATCACCGATACGAACTTTCTCACGAACAAAATGAATATCCATTTCAACATGCTTGGTACGCTGATATTGAACAGGATTTTGTGTGAGATAGACAGCCGAGATGTTATCACAGTAGACAACCGTAGCCTTCGTGAGATGAATGCCGAGTTCTAAGAGGAGATTACGTATCCAGCTAGATTCAGCAACAGCATTAGCGACACCCCGATATTCAGCTTCTGCACTGGATCGAGCAATAGTAGGCTGTCGCTTACAACTCCAAGAAATAAGGTTGTCACCCAAGTAAATGCAATAACTAGACGTGGACCGCCGAGAGTCTGGGCATCCGCATCAGAGTAAACAGTGAGAGATGTGGAACGGGACGGAGACATATGCAGACCAAAATCTAAAGTACCACGTACGTAACGCAGTATGCGTTTAAGAAACTGAAGATGAGGCTCCCGCGGATCATGCATTAATAAACAAACCTGCCAAACTGCATAGGTGATGTTAGGACGAGTGATAGTGAGGTACTTCAGCGCACCAGCCAAACTGCGATATAAAGTACCGTCAACAGTAGGCGCACCAGATTCGGCGGCCAATTTTGATCCTACTTCAACCGGTGTTGAGCAAGGTTTACAATTAGACATGTTTGCTCGGTGGAGAATGCCAGTGACATAAGCAGACTGAGATAAGAAGAAACCTCCATTCTGCTGATCAACCTGAAGACCCAAAAATGATACAGACGACCGAGGTCAGTCATAGCAAACTCGCCTTTTATACCAATTAGGCGAGTGAGTAAACCAGTATCTGAGGCAGTGAGGACTATATCATCAACATATAAAAGAAGGTAAGCAGTCTGTGTGCCGTGACGGTAAATAAACAGGGATGTGTCACAGACGCTACTCTTGAATCCACACTGCAAAATAAACGAAGAAAACTGTTGATACCAGGCACGAGTGGCCTACTTTAGACCATGTAAAGACTTATTTAACCTGCAAACAAAGCCAGGATGGTTAGAATCAACAAAGCCCGGGGGCTGGTGCATGTAAACGGTTTCTTTCAAGTTCCCATGAAGAAACGCATTTTTGACGTCCAACTGATGCACGGGCCAGGAGCGTGAGACTGCCAAACTCAAGACAGTCCGAATAGTTGTCGGTTTGACAACAGGACTGAAAGTCTCATCACAATCAACTCCAACGGTCTGACTTTTACCATTTACAACCAGTCTTGCCTTATAACGTTCCAACTCACCTGAGGCCTTAAGCTTATGCTTAAACAACCACATACAACGAATAATGGGGACAGACGAAGGTCTCGGTACTAACTCCCACGTATTATTCTTTAATAAAGCTTTGTATTCAGTGGCCATGGCAGCGTTCCAGTTTGGGTCCGTAAGGGCGGCAATGTGAGATTTGGGAAGAGGTGAGATGGTGGTGGTGACGGTGGAGAGGTTGAATGGCACGCGAGGCTTGGTGACACCGGCATGGGGCCGAGTAACCACATGATGGGTTGATGTGGAGCCGTGGGATGGGCCTGAAGGATCGGTTTCGGATGTGGAGTGGGTTGGAAGCTGGACTGGTTGGTGTGTGGGTCTAGGGGGAGCCGGGTGGTGGCCCAGTAAGGTGAACAAGGTTGGGCCGAGTAGTGGATCCAGGTGTGGTGTGGGGTGAGTGGGCCAAGGTAAAGGTGGGAGCAGTGGTGCGAGGTGGGCTGGTGGAAGGGGTGCGAGTTGGGCCAGGTTGAGGATGGTTTGGGCCAGTTGGGGTAGTTTGTTATGGGCTAGTAAATGGTGTAGGAGGATGGTCAAGAGAGTGTTGAAAGGTGAAGGAAGGATTGGGTGGATCATCACAGAAAGTGGAGGTGGGTTTGGGGTCCGTAGAGGAAGACATGGGAAAGGTGGTTTCCGCAAAAGTAACATGGCGGGAAAAAATAGTTATACCGGTTGAAAGGTCAAGACAACGGTAACCGCGATAGTTGGCCGGGTATCCCAAAAATAGGCACAAGGACGACTTTGGATGAAGCTTGTGCGGACGAGTCGAAGACTCGTTGGGATAGCATGCGCACCCGAATACCCGAAGGTGTTCGTAAGATGGGTGGCGTTGGTATAGAGCCGAACATGGGGTAAGGTTGTGAAGAGTTTTAGTAGGCAAAATGTTATGGAGGTAAAAAGCGGTGTGTATGGCTTCAACCCAAAACCGAGAAGGTAGTGAGGCATGAAGGAGAAGGGATAGCATGATGTCATTAAGTCGACGGATCATGCGCTCCGACTTGCCATTTTGTTAGGATGTGTGTAGGCAAGAAAAGCGGAATTGAATACCCTGTTTGTTGGCAAAGTCTAGGAAATTATGGTTATTAAATTCCCCGCCCATGTCACATTGGAACTGTTGTATTTTAAGTTTGAACTGGGTTTGGACAAAAGCATTAAAATTTGTAAACTTAGTGAAAACCTCAGATTTAAATTTTAGGGGATACACCCAAGCATATTGAGTGAAGTCGTCGATTAGTACCATGTAGTACTTGTACCCGGTGGTGCTAATGACGGGGGAGGTCCATAAGTCACAGTGTACAATAGCAAAAGGCATAGAAGTGGAAGTAACAGAGTCAACAAAAGGTAAATGTTTATTTTTAGATAACTGGCAAGCATGACAAACAAACGAAGACTTAAGTTTATTACAAGGTAAACTTTATTAGAACTAAGAAAATCCATAACGTGACGACCTGGGTGACCGAGTCTATCATGCCACGATTGACGAGCGGAAATAGAAACAAAAGCCGTCGCCAGTGATTTTTCGTTGAAGGATTAAAAACCGCTCGAGCTATTGTGGCGGCTCAGGTGCGTGCCATCCTTGTAATCCTTCACAGAAAAACCAAAGGGGTCAAATTCCACAGATACATAATTATCAATGATGAACTGGCGAACGGAAATTAGGTTTCAAATAAAGTGAGGGTTATATAACACGTTTTTTAGGTGAAAGGTTTTGGCGGGTGTGTAGGGAGGTGTGGCCGGACCCAAGAACCTGGAGACGGTTGCCATTACCAACTAATACGGACTTTATATGAGAAGACGGAGAGAGAGTAGAAAGAGTACCTTGGTCGAGAGTTACGTGTGAAGTTGCCCATGTGTCCATATCCCAATTCTCATCGTCCGGGTCAACCGAAAGAACCTGAAAAGCTTGAGCAATCTGTGACGGGTCAAGAGCATCAAGGTCAGTGAAGTGTGCTTCGGCTGAAGGGCATGCTTGTGTAACACCCCAACCGATGGCGGAAACATTGAGGTGTCACGTATGGATGATTGTTCAGTAGCACATGGTAATCAAGTTTTAAATAAATATTTATTCCAAACAAAATATCCAAATTTTTAAAAAAAAAAAAAAAACATGACAAAGTTTTGAATGAAATCTAGTACATCAAATAATCAAACAAATCATAAACTTCAAGTAACTCCTCATGCTAGCCTTAGACTTCAAGCATCATTATTTCCTGTTGAGTTTGGAAAAAGATGGGGGGGGGGGGGGGGGAATCAACTAGAAGTTGGTGAGAATACATAAACCAAGTCAAGCAATAAGTTTAAAAGAAATAAAGTTTAGCAATTCATATGTCTAATGTAAGTTTAAGTCTACATGAATAAACAACAAGTATAGTATGCACATAATCAATCCTCCGACAAAGTTTAGGTCCATCCCGCATCCACGGTTCACCTTAATATAACGTTGGAACGATAACAATCACCCGCGCTCCCCATAAAAGATGGTCAACGAATCTGGGTGGGGTTGTCAATCCAATAGATCTATCATTGTATACCGCCGGCTTGATCAGGGTTAATGATTATGCAAGTTTAAGTTTAAGTCTAACAGTCTTTGTCTAAGTCATGAGGCATTAAAGTTTACAACTAGACATGTATAAAGAATTGCTTAAGTATAAAGTTTAAAGTATAAAAAGTTGCATAAACAAGGTTACGTAAACTCACCTTAGCAAAGTGTTAAGTTTTGTGAAATAGAATAAGTGTAGCCCAATGTTGCCAAGTATTACCCTATGTTTAAGGCAAATAATAAGTCTAAGTCTAAGTATTTATAGGGTTCCTAATTTGGGGATAAGTGATTGTTTATTAATTAGGTAAATTGTTAATAATTAAAAGAAATTTTGAAAATAATTAAATAAAAGACTATTTGTGGATTTTTGATTAAAGATGGTCATGTTATAAGGTTTTAAGTATGAAAATAATTTTTATAAAATTATTTTCTCAAAAATTATATAATTAGTATATTTATTTCTATTTGTCAAAATATGATTTTAATATCTAAAAATTTCAAAATTAAAGAAATTTCAAATTAACATTTATATTTCTGTTCTAAATGAACAAAAATAATTTATGTAAAATTTTGGTATAAAAATATTTAAAAATGAATTTATTATGAATTTAATACAATTAAACTAGATTAAATTGATTAAAAATAAGTTAATTACTATTTTTCAAAAGTAAAATTTAGTTTTATAAAGGTCATCAGTTTATAAGTCTAGAATAATTTTTCTGAAATTTTATAAATCTGTTTGGATATTTTTATAGAATTTTAAAATTATTAATGAATAAACTTGTAATATTTAATATATATAATAAATAAATGATTTTTGAAAATTTAAAAATTGTATAATAAACTTTATTATCAGATTAGCATAAAACAATTTTTATAGAATTTATAAAGCACTTTTAGTATTTTAAAACCATTTTTAAAAGAATAAAGACAATATAAGTATAAAAAGGGTAACTTAAAAAAAAAGGTGTTTGTGCCAGGGCTAGAACCCGGGTCTGTGACCGGTTCGTGGCTTAATCACAAGCCTAGCCACCAACTGGACTAGACCCTGACAACGGTTAGTATTGGTTCGAAATAATTATAAAGGGTATTTGATTGATTTCATTATTTGTTTTAAAAATTAAAAGGTTTGGCTCGGATTCGAACCCAGGACCTGCAGCGGTCTGTTAACAAACAATCACAATCACAACCACAACCACCATCTGATCCATGGGTCGAATGGTTGTTGTGTTCTGTATCAAAATTGTTTTATAACGTAACTGGACTGAGCCTTCTTCCCCAATTAAATTTTACGAACCCTGGTTTTTCTAATGCGACCAATTAACATCCAATAGCCCCTACAATAATGGGGCTATTGCTTGTTAATGGCCGATTAACAAAATCAAACAAACAATTGGGACTTACAATGTGATTACGGCTTCGAATGGAGGGTCAAACTAAAAGTCAACAGAGACGAGAATTGTCAGAATTGAAAGTGTTTTAGGGTGTTTTGTGTATGAGAGTTTGATTATCGGCGAGTAAAGGCTCCAGATGAGGGTTCAATTTATACTAATACATACGGGTTGTACGATTGGAAAGTTTTGACCTAGGTTTAAAAATAAACGCGTAAATCTTTAAAATTGGAATGTTTTAACTGTGATTTGGCGTGGGGAATACTCTAGGGTGTCGGTGGGATCATTACCATAAACTAGTTGTGATTCAGAGACGCAAATTATAGAGATCCTTGATTGATTTGGGTCGCAGCTTGACTTTGGGAAGTCAAAGCTGTGTGAACTAAGAATGGCTTAAGTTTAAAGCCGTTTGATATAGAACACCAACCAGGCAGCAGCCCAGTTGGTAATCATGTTGAAGGTATATGGGCCGGCCATGGGCGCGGGTTCGAATCCCGGCCCATGCCATTTATTTTTTTGTAATTATTTTGTTATATTTATAATGTTATGAGTATGTAATATGATTATATAAGCCCAAAAATGTCACAAAATATTTTTAGAACGCAAGATAAAGATAAAATGCAACGTTTTATTAATTGAAGTTTCAAACGTACATAAAATAATACGAAATGTTACAGCTTGGGCGGAACTGGATTGGGCCGAAGGCTGCTGTTGGGCCGAAGAAGTATTGGCAGCTGCTGGGCCGTATGGATTCCATGGTTGAGACCATGGGCCTGTTGTTATTTAGGGGCAAGGGGGCCAGTAAGGTGGAGGGGTCTAGTAGGGATAGGGTGAAGGAAAAGGTTGGTTCGATGGTTGCCAGGAATAGTTCCGGGGCTGTGAAGAGTTGGTGTTGTGGGTGTTGGGTGCACGGGTCTTGCCCCGGTTTCTTGTCTGATTGTTTCGAGGCCGATTGTTGCTGGGTGGGTCACGGTTGTTGTTGGTGGTGTCACGGGTGATGGGGGGTTGGGGTTAGGAGGTGGTTGAGGGGCGGAAGTGTGGGTGGCTGCAACAGCGTGGTTACCTTCAAGAACATCTCGAGCCAACCGGTGTTTCTCGTCATTACGAAGCATTTCACAACCGTCCTCCCATGAAGTAAGGGACTGATGAATAAGAGAACCCATGGTGTCATATTCGCTTGGTAAACCACGAACCATCTGAAAAACCAAGCGCTTGTTGTCAATGGGAGTGTCAAGGAGGTCGTTCAACTGGTCAGCGAGATCGCGAAGGCGCTGAAAATACTCCTCCAAAGACGGCTGGGATTTGAGCATCATATTGACAAACTCATGCTCAAGGGCGGCGATGCGCGCGCCCTTGTTATTCTGAAACAAATTCCGGACATGAAGCCACGCGTCACGAGCAGTGGCACAGTCATAAGGAAGGACCCGCTTGAGATAATCATCAGAGAGGGTGCTGTAAATCCATTGGAGAACGATAGAGTCGATCTCCGACCAGGACGCATAAGAAGAATCGGTTTCCGCAGGCGACGGCGTACCGTCGATATGCGAGAGGACCCGATAACCACGTGCGTGTAACAGGAACAGACGTACCCACGAGTTGTATGAAACCTTGACACCGTCGAGCATCCAGACTTTTTGGGTAATGTTTGTCACTGAGTACACAGGATGAAGGGGCTGTGGTGCAGGTTTGGGTGGGTCGTTTGGGTTGGTGTTGGAGTCGCCGGCTATGGAGATGGCTGTAAAGCTGACCGAAGAAAAAATAAATGGAACGGGACTGATCTGCAGGTCTGTCCGAAGACAGAGGAGGCTGCAAATGGACCGAATTCGATTGGAGAGGGGCGGCAGTTATGCGGGTATAGAGCGGTTGCGCTCTGATACCATGAAAGTTTATCAAACGTGTGTATTCTCATTAACCTCTAAGGGTATAAATAATTACAGAGATTACAGATAAACAAGGAAACAATCTATCCTAATAATAAGGATAAGATATACATTGAATATTCAATCAATTATAATATACTCTATAATTATAATAGCTAACAATATAGAGACTAGAGAGAGATATGTTTGATGCTCGTTTCATAACAAATGTTATGTTGATAACTACAAGAACAATATGAATATATGTATACTAGCTTTTATTCCGGGAGTGTCCCGGGTTGAAATATCTAATATAACATAATAAAATATCTAATATGACAATATAATTAATGATTTGCCAATACATGATTAATGAATAATAATAATAATAATAATAATAATAATAATATTTATTTTAAACAAATTTCTGTCATAAATTATCATATTCAAATATAAAAAAAAAAGAATCTCTGCCTATGAAGTTATGTTTATCGTTTGTGATTTATTAGTAGAGTAAAATATATTTGAAAACAGAACCCCACAAAATAGTTGTTTTTTTCTCCGTTTTTTATATAACACTATGGTACTCGTTGGAAAGATAATAAAACGCTCGTTAATTTGGTGTAATTTTTTTCTTTAAAAAATCTCGTATATAAAAGATATTAACGTTTAAAAGTTATGGGAGAAAACATTAAAGAGAAAATTTAATTTTGTTTTTAAATTCTTATCTTTTCCTAAAATAATTATAATATATATAGATTTATTAAAAAAACTCAAAAATTAAAAAATCCTACATGATGCCACGTGGCACATTCAATGAGGGGTTGAGGCCTCCATTGAATGCCATATCATCAAAGTTCAATTCTTTTATTATAAGAGTGTCCTGGGGTTGAAATATCTAATATAACATAATAAAATATTTAATATGACAACATAATTAATGATTTGCCAATACATGATTAATGAATAATAATATTAATATTATTATTATTATTTATTTTAAACAAATTTCTGCCATAAGTTATCATATTTAAATATAAAAAAAATCTCTGCATATGAAGTTATGTTTATCGTTTATGATTTATTAGTAGAGTAAATTATATTTGAAAATATAACCCTACAAAAATAGTTGTTTTTTCTCCGTTTTTATATAGCACTATGGTACTCGTTGGAAAGATAATAAAACGCTCGTTAATTTGGTGTAATTTTTCTCTTTAAAAAATCTCGTATATAAAAGATATTAACGTTTAAAAGTCATGGGAGGAAACATTAGAGAGAAAATTTGATTTTGTTTTTAAATTCTTATCTTTTCCTAAAATAATTATAATATATATAGATTTATTAAAAAAACTCAAAAATTAAAAAAATCCTACATGATGCCACTTGGCACATTCAAGGAGGGGTTGAGGCTTCCATTGAATGCCACATCATCAAAGTTCAATTCTATGAAGTTATGTTTATCGTTTATCGTTTATGATTTATTAGTAGAGTAAAATATATTTGAAAATATAACCCTACAAAAATAGTTGTTTTGTTCTCCGTTTTTATATAGCACTATGGTACTTGTTGGAAAGATAATAAAACGCTCGTTAATTTGGTGTAATTTTTCTCTTTAAAAAATCTCGTATATAAAAGATATTAACGTTTAAAAGTCATGGGAGCAAACATTAGAGAGAAAATTTGATTTTGTTTTTAAATTCTTATATTTTCCTAAAATAATTATAATATATATAGATTTATTAAAAAAACTCAAAAATTAAAAAAATCCTACATGATGTCACTTGACACATTCAAGGAGGGGTTGAGGCTTCCATTGAATGCCACATCATCAAAGTTCAATTCTTTTATTATAAGTTATTATAGATTATAGATTTTGCATTAGTGTGATACATAAGGCGTTAATTAGCTACCTATCCTACTCTTCGATTATATATACAATGTCGTCACTAAGGACTCAGAGACATGTGCGACTAGATAAGATTGCCCCTTAAATATCAACTCATATACAAAAAGCGGGCTTCTATAATATAAACCTAAAAATCCTTGTGACTTAGGGTTCTTTTTTTAGTGTCAAGGAACGATGTGCTAACCACCATGACACTGGGCACTGTGACCAATGTCGACTATTCGATCGTCGCTAGCCCCTTGGCTCTCCCGGATGCGCGGAAACCCGACCTCCACCCGCCCGAAGGCACAACAGTGGAATTATCGATAAAACCTCGCCTCCCATCCGAGTTGAACCGGCGCCATCCGTATTCGCTCTTCACTTGGATGTCACAGAAAAAAATGGGGAGAGTGGGAATTGAACTTGGGTCAAAAAGCACACCAAGTCTTTCTCCAACCACTACTACTCATTGGTTGTGACTTAGGGTTCTTAATTGGGTTCTTTAGGCCAACGAATTGCGGATCATTCACATAAGTAGCTCACACGTTTTGCCTATCTAATTATTAGTGTATCTATTTTCGATTAAGATTTCAAGCCTCGTATTATGATCCATATGTAACCTAGAGATATAAATATATATATTGCATGTATAACTTCACATAAAGACTCATTAAACTATACAACAAATCCATAGACCAATACTAACATGTAATTAGACACATCACGAGATTACGATTATAAAAAACTTTACTATAATTGCACATCATAAGTAAACATTCCAACAATCAATCCAAACAGAGAATGATCTAATCCAATCGTTTGTTAAGAGGTTAGCCGGACATGTTAATGATTATAAAAACACAAAACGAATATTCAACCATGATCAAAAAGTTGAAGCTAACATAAAATTAAAAGAACCTAAACCAATCGAGAAAAAGCCAAGAATACACGTTAACCAATGGTTAGAAATTCAATCTTCTAAGCCTTCTTAGTCTCTTCCAACAATGGTTACCGTTGCTACAACAAATAACTGCCTAACGATAGTTCTGAGTCACGAGGGAGGTTCAAGGGTTCCACTCTGCCTAACGCAGGTCGTGGTGTCCTTCTACGTTGCAAACGTAGAAGGAGGTTCAAGGCTTGTATTATTTAATTTATATGCTTTAAGGTTTCTGGATTGAGATGAACTCAAAACCAGAAGTAGAAATTCTCGAGATCTGAGTGAAGAAGATTATTCTTCCCACGTGAGAGACCAAGAGAATATTTAGAGTGAAGTGAGAGTGATGGATATGGTGTGATCAGGGCTGAGAATCAGCCTCTGATTTATAGAGAAGAGGGTATTCTCTAAAGGGAAAGCATATAACCTTGATCCTAGCTGCAACTAAAGGACATCCCACAAAAAGCAAGAGGCTGCTATGGACCTGCGGTCTATAGACTGATGTTACTCCATCAGTTTGTTTGTTCAGCTCGATGAAAAGGATGACATGACAAGTCATCTTTTTGACTTGTGATGCCACTGGTTGTGGAACCTTTGTAGGCTCCAACCCTTCAAGCATTTGGTTGATAATATCGTTTATTTGTTTTTACTTTGAGCTACCCACGTCATCAGCCCCCCAAGTCAGAAGGTTTGACGAGTTATCTTGAAAGCTTCTGACTGTTCTTAGTTTATTCCTTGCTTGAAAGGTTCGAGGGTTCGCTGTGATTTGGGCGGTTATTACTCAGTGTTTTAATTTTGATTGGACCCTGATGTGACATGTGGCAGTCTGTTCAGGGCTTATTACTGCATGTCATTATGACAGTTGTATTTTAAATATTATAACCGTTTCTTTTTTTCTTTTTTAACCCCTCTACATTTCCTTTTTACTTCACTTCTTTCACTTTTTTCATTTTCTTCTCTACAACCGTTTCCTCCATCCTTAGGGTTTCGTGATTTTCAATCAGCAGGTTAGTCTTTTTCCTTCTTGTTTAGTTTACTGATCATCCTTTTTAAGCACAATGGGCGCTAAAAAGGACATGGCCGTTACGTTTTCAACCCTTTCTCAGAAAGAGGTTGAATCGTTTTGTTCGGAGTGGGATATAGACTTGTCCTTTAATCCCGTTGCTCCTGGCAAGCAACTTGCTGTTTCTGATTGTCCATCTGGTTCCATCGCTTTATATTGTCGTCACTTTGAATTTGCAAATCTTCGTCACCCCTTCTCTGTTTTTCTATTGAATGTGCTTGAGTATTATAGGGTTTCTCTTGGTCAAATCCACCCACACGGTATTGGCCGTGTGTTGCATTTTGAATGTTTGTGTAGAGCCCTAGGGTATGATCCCACTTTGTTGATGTTTAGGCGATTCTTTCGCCTTGCCAAGAATGGTGACTGGTTCACCTTCGAGGGATCATCAGTGGAGACGAACCTTCTTTCCTCCCATGTCACAACTGTTGGGCAGTGGAAGACTAGGTTCTTCTGGGTCTCCGATTCGATTTTTCCTTTTAAGCCTGTTTGGAGGCATCCTGAGGCTGTTCTCAACGAAGGGGAACCTTCAGAATCCGAACTTGATCACAACTTTTTAACTGCTCTTAGAGCCTGTCCTTCAAGGCTTCGTCCTTTTGCTGAGCCATTCCTAGTGTTATCCGGTGTTAGCACTCGTTGGGACAAGCCTGGTAGAGATCCCGTTGTGATGAAGGATGATCAGGGTATGAGTTTTTGTTTGTGGTTGATTTCATTTTTTCTTTTTGTTTTATCCTTATACTTTGCATTTTTTGCAGTTATGTCGGCTCTAGATTTCATTAAAGGTGATGATGCTTCGGGCGTTGTGTTTGCTGATGCCGAAGCAGCAGATGGGGAGGATGCTTTAACCAAGTATGAGAAGGGTAGGTATGACGGGACCAACTATGTTGCCGTCCCAAATGTCAAAGGTTTTGCTAAGACCAGTTCATCGAAGGCTTCAACAAGGAGGTCCAGCAGACGGCTTTTGAAGGCTGCCAAGTCTGCTGACCCTTCTGAAGCAGTGACTGTTAGTGACGACATCGAGGAATCTGATGATGAAAGGGATCAGACAGTGGATGACACTCCTATGGATGTGGTTGTGAAGAAAAGCAAGGGTAAAAAGGTTAAGGTTGTGTAGGAAGCAGACGTGTCTGGTAGTTTTGATGAGGGGGGTGTGTATGTTCCTGGGTGGAATGTGAAGTCAACTGATAGTTTCAAGTCCTCTGCTGTGTGTGAGGAAGTTTTGGCACACTTTGCTACTCCAGGTGCCAAGGCTTGCCTTGTGGGCTTGGATGATGATGCTCTTCTAGCGAAGATGATGGTGGGAACCTGCAACTTGGCAGCCATGCTGCCAGAGGGGATCAGCAGGTTTAGAAAAGTTATGGGTGAGTATAGTGAGTTTGCAAAGAAGAAGAAGGAAATGAAGCAGTCCATAGCTGACATGAAGAGGGATGCTAAGGAGTATGCTCAAAAGGAGATTACTTTGATTGCCCTAATTGACGAGTTAAAGAAAGGGCATGAGGCTGAGATGGCAAGGCTTGAAGCTGCCAGGCTGAAGGTGGAGGCAGATCAATTGGCCTTGGAGGCAGAAAAGAAGGCATTTGAGAGTGAGAAGAAGGAGTTAGAAATCTCTCTTGTTGCTGCTCAGAGTGACAACAAGTGGCTGATAGAAGAGGGCTTCCAACAAGTTGTTACTTACCTTCTTCACTCTGCCGAGTTTAACTCTGCCCTTGGAGAAGTGTACACCAAGCTGTTGACCCATGGTAAGCATGCAGGTTTTATTGCAGGGTTCAAAGCTCATGAGTCTGGTCAAGCCTTAGAAGAATCTCCTCTTTATCAACCCAACTCCTTGGATGTGTTCAAGGAGACTGTCCTCAAGATGGAACACTCCAGTTATCCTTATGTTGCCCAAGTCTCTTCCCTTTATGGGAAACCTTTGAAGGAGCTGAAGGAATTGAAGTCTGCTGGTCTGAATGAAGCCGTATCTGCTAAAGTGCTTCAGGCTGTTTCCAAGAAGAGGGCACACTCGGGTGATAGTGAAGAGACCTTGGACATGACTGATACACTCTCTAAGGATGCTAGTGTTGAAGCCTCTGAAGCTGGTTTGGTGGAGAAGTTACCCAAGAAGAGGAAGAAGGCGAAGAAAGCAAAGGTGGTCAAGGCTGGGAATGAGGATGAAGCCTCCAAGCCTTCAGGGTCCGGTAATGACGCCTGAACCCTTTATTCGTAGCTTTCTTAGCATCTTGGTGTGTAAAACAATTAACTATGTGGTTGTGTCTTAAACACTCTTTTTATCTTTTGTTTGAACCTGTAATGGTTCGTTGGTGGTTATGGGCTGATGCCTTTTGAACAATTTATGTTACTATTTGGCTTTTGTATAAAGCCTGTTAATGTTAGGCCTTTAGGGCTGTTTGTTTAAGTCTTATTGTTGTTCATCCTTACTTTGTTTTTTGTTGTGTGTTTGTTTGTCTTTGTTATTGTTTGGGAATGTTTATCCGGTAGCACCTTCAACGGTTGAATGCTGCAGTCATTCATCCTTAAGGTAGTCTAGGCAAACATGTCACCAGCTATCCTATATACACTTATACAAGTGTTTTTAATGTATTTTCGTAAGTTTGTTTTCTAAACTTAAGGAACGATTGGTGTAGGTTGTTCAAGCCTGTCGATGAGATTTATAAAGTTATTTTTGTTTATCTCATGGAGTCGAATTGATTTAGGAACTCACCCCTTATATAGGTCCGTTCAACCCTCGAACCTATTGAGCGAAATGGCCTGGGAGCTCATCCCCTTACATGGCCCTTGCCATGGAGTTTCTTGCGAGGTTCTCAACCTGATCATAGGATAGAAAGACAATATTTCCAAAAGAGGATTCAGCAATCCTTTCATTCATTAGATGATAACCTTACATAGGTTTTTGAAGAGAACAACTTTTCTTACAACTTAAACAAAGAACCTTTTAAGGTTCTTGCCATTCCAGTGTCGAGGGAGCTTCTTGCCTTCCATGTCGGCAAGCTTGTAAGACCCTCCTTTGTGAGATTCAAGGATGGTGTAGGGGCCTTCCCATTTTGGTCCTAGTTTTCCTTGGTTCTCTTTCTTGCTTGCTTCATTGTTTCTGAGGACCAGGTCACCTGGCTTGAAGCGTTCATGTTTGACTTTGGCATTGTAGTAAGACTCCATCTTTTGCTTGTACTTGGCTTCTCTTATTGCTGCCAAGTCTCTTGCTTCTTCTAGTAGATCAAGATTGAGTGACATTTCATGCTCGTTAGCCTGGATGTCGACATGAAGGGTTCTTGGTGTGGTGACCCCAATCTCAGCAGGTATGACTGCTTCAGATCCGAAGGTAAGGCTGTAGGGTGTCTTCTTGTTACTTGTCTTTTCAGTAGTTCGGATTGCCCAAAGAACGCTTGGCAGTTCTTCCAACCAATTTCCCCCTTGACGACCCAGCCTAGCCTTGATCCCTTCAACCACACTTCTATTCATCCTTTCAACCTGCCCATTGGATTGAGGGTATGCTACAGAGCTGAAGACTTGTGTTATTCGATACTCTTTGCACCAAGCACTGAATGGCTTTTCTGCGAACTGTTTGCCATTGTCTGTAACTAGCACCCCAGGCAAGCCATATCGACAGATGATACTTTCCCAGACAAAATCAATTATCTTTTTTCCAGATATCTTTCCCAAAGGCTTTACTTCTGGCCACTTCGTGAAGTAATCAACCGCAACTAACAGGAATTTGACCCCTCCTTTAGCAGGTGGGAATGGTCCAACGATATCCATTCCCCATTTGTGGAATGGCCATGCTGAAGTGATGGGCACCAAATCATGCTTGGGACTCTTTGGGACTGGTGCATGGATCTGGCAGGCTTCACATTTCTTCAACTGTTCTGATGTATCACGATGCATGGTAGGCCAGAAGTAACCTAGGTTCATGAGTTTTGCCACCACTGATCTTGGACCACAATGAGCTCCACATATTCCTTCATGAACCTCTTTGATCAAGTACCTGCTTTGCTCAGGACCAACACATCGAAGCAATGGAGCCAAGTACCCTTTTTTATAGAGTATTTCGTCTTGGATTGTGTATTGCTTAGACTTGATCCGAATCCTTTCAGCTTCAACAGGATCTTGGGGCAGTTCACCTCTTTGCAGGAACCTTTCAAATGGAGTCATCCAATTTGGTTCATTCTCAGTAATGACGTCTTGGACTTCGATTTCAGATATTGAAGGATGCTTGATCACTTCAACCAGCACCTTTTTAGTAAGGTGAGCAAAGTTTAACGAAGCAAGCTTGCTAAGAGCATCAGCCTTCTTGTTATGAGACATTGGGACTTGTTTAATCTTGCAACACTGGAAGGTGTTCATGATCTCTTTAGCCTTTTCTCTATACTTTTTCATGTTGGGTTCTTTAGCAATGTAGCTATCATTCACTTGATTGGAAACAAGTAACGAATCGGTGAACACTTGAAGCTTGTGAACTATCATCTT
Source organism: Ambrosia artemisiifolia (assembly GCA_032199755.1). Taxonomy (NCBI): domain Eukaryota; kingdom Viridiplantae; phylum Streptophyta; class Magnoliopsida; order Asterales; family Asteraceae; genus Ambrosia; species Ambrosia artemisiifolia. Next base: position 425,460 of record CM063525.1, read on the forward strand.
TTTTGCAAGCTTGAGTCCTGCTATCAAGGCTTCATATTCTGCTTCGTTGTTTGTTGTCTGAAATTCCAAACGAAGGGCATATGTGAATTCTAACCCTTCAGGGTTGATTAATACAAGGCCAGCCCCTGATCCTTCAACACTGGAAGCTCCATCTGTGTAAAGCTTCCAGGCTTCAGGGTCGATAGGTTCGTCTATGGTGATGTTAACTTCGGCCGTTTCCACCTTTGGAATTTCAGCAATGAAATCAGCAAGTACTTGTGCTTTAATTGGTTTTCTTGGGACGTAGGCGATTGTGTGACCACCCAGTTCAACAGCCCATTTGGCTAGCCGTCCCGAAGTTTCAGGCCTTTCAAGCACATTTTTGATTGGTTGGTCAGTGACCACTTGTATGGGATGTGCTTGAAAGTACCTTCGAAGCCTTCTGGCTGTTTGCACTAAGGCTAGAGCCAGTTTTTCCAAAGGAGGGTACTTGACCTCTGCTAACTTTAATGTTTTACTGAAGAAATAAACGGGTACCTGAGCTTTGTCTCTTTCTATGGTGAGAACAGTGCTGAAGGCTTCATCAGTAACTGAAAGATAGACAGAGATCGTTTCCCCTGCTTCAGGTGTTGCAATTGTGGGAAGGGAAGCCAGATGATGTTTCATGCTGTTGAAGGCTTCCTCTGCTTCTTCCGTCCACCTGAAGTCTTTCTTGTCAGTGCAACCTTTGAGGGTCTTGAAGAATGGTAGCGATTTCTCAGCTAACTTTGAGACGAAACGCTTCAAGGCAGCAAGTTTACCATTCAAGCTTTCAACCTCTTTCTTGGTTTGAGGCGACTTCATGTTGAGGATGGCTCGAACCTTGCTTGGATTGGCCTTTATGCTTTGTTTTCCCACAACGTGACCCAAGAATTTTCCTTCTTCGAAACCAAAGGAACACTTGACAGGGTTCAGCTTCATGTTGATTTCTCTGAGTTTATTGAAGGTTTCTTGTATGTCAGCGAGCATTTGATCTTCAGTTTTGCTCTTGATCACCAAGTCATCAACGTAAGCTTCCATGTTTTTGCCAATCTGCAGGGAAAAGGCTTTGTCGACCAACCTTTGATAGGTAGCACCTGCATTTTTTAAACCGAAGGGCATTTTTCTATAACAGAATATACCCTTGTCAGTATGGAAAGCAGTTTTTTCTTCGTCTTCCTCCTTCATTTGTATCTGGTGATAACCTTTGTAGGCATCCAGGAAACACTTGAAGGGGAAGCCTGTAAGCGAGTCTATTTTCAGATCAACCTCAGGCAAAGGATAGCAATCCTTTGGGCAAGCTTTGTTGAGGTCTTTAAACTCGATGCACATCCTCCAAGAATCATCAGGCTTTCTAACCATCACAGGGTTTGCAACCCATGATTGATACTTTACCTCTCGAAGGATACCAGCTTCAACTAGCGTATCAACCTCTTGGCATGCAGCCTTGCTTCGTTCTGGGGCAAGACTTCTTTTCTTTTGAACAATAGGTTTGACGTTGGAGGGAATCCTTAGTTCATGTTCAGCAACATCTCGTGGGATCCCTGTCATGTCACTTGGGCACCAAGCGAAAACGTCCAAGTTATCTTTTAGCAACGCTTCAAGCCTAGTGAGAGTGTCACCAGGAAGGGCTGTGTTGACCCGTATCCTTTGATCAGGGTACCTGGGGTTGATGCTGAGACCAAGTTTGTTGTGATCTTCATCGATGGTTAACACCGAAGTGGAAGGTTGGAGGGTTCCAACACCCTCTTTGGTGGGGAATTTTGCACTCTTTCGGCTAATGGAGACCGTCATATCAAAGATTACTACCCCGGGCCTTCCAATGATGACGTCATAGCTAGACGGTAGGTCTAAAATAACGAAGGTTAATGGTTCGGTCCTTCGCAGTTGACCATCAGAAAAGGTTACATCAAGTGTTAGTTCGCCCAGAGGCTTGATAGGTATGTCAGCAATGCCTTTTATGGCAGCTTCAGCAGGCCGTAGCATGGAGCGTTCTTCAGAGCTTAGAAGGTTGAAATACTTGGCAAACATTATTTCAGTGGCAGCTCCAGTATCTATGTAGGGCTTTTGTGTTTTGATGGAACCCACGAAGGCTTCAAGCACAAGCGGATCGCAGTGCTTTTCTCCCTTAGTATAAGGGAAGTAGATGCCTTGCCGTTCCCAATCTTCCAGCCTTTGTCGTTTGCTTGGGGTTTCGTTTTCAACAAAGACCATGGCAACATCTTTCTTTTTACCATCTGCCATGTTTTCTTTAACACCTTTGACCAGGTGGGCCAGTTCCCCAGACTTGACAGCTTCTTCGATTCTTTTCTTGAGTTGGAAACAGTCGTTGGTGTGGTGTCCCTTCTCTTCATGAAACTCACAATATTGGTTTTGAGTTCTCATTTCTTTTAATTTTTGGTAAGGGACGAGGAGGTCTGAAGGTGTGCTTGACTTCTTCGGTTGCTAGAATCTCTTGAGGAGTTTTGGTGAGGGCTGTGAAATTGACATTTCTGTCTCTGCTTGGAGGGTTCCTACTTTCAGACCTTCGTGACTCAGATCCTCTGGATCTTTTGTCATAGGTGCCATAGTTGCTCCTCTTTCGAGTAGGACTGTTGCTCCTCCAGCTAGAACCCCTTTTTCTTTGTTCTTTGATGTCTACAGCCTCTTCTCCTCGAATGTGAGCTTCAGCTCTTTCTAGGGCCTCTTCAAGGGTTCTAGGGAGACTTTTGTTGAACTCCCTAGTTAGATACTTTGAGTTGATAGCATTCATGAACCCTGCAACCTTCATCTTTTCATCAGCACCGACATAAGTAAGGCCTTCTTTCTTGTATCTTTCAATGAAGCTTTTCAGGCTTTCATCATCTTTTTGTTTAATCTGGAAGATAACGGTTGCATCCTTGACACAACGTCTCTGTTGTGAGAAGTTGGCCAGGAATCCTTTACCGAGCTCGTCAAAGGTTCGGATGCTTCCAGCTGTCAAACCGTTGAACCAGATTCGTGCAGATCCAACAAGGGTTTTCATGAACATCAAGCAACATTCGGGATCACCCCATTTTTCGATTTGAGCAGCTCCTGAGAAGATCTGGAGGTGATCTTCTGGATCATCAGTGCCATCATACGTTCTTATATGAGCTGGCATCTTCAGCTTGTTAGGAAAATCATAATCTGCTATCTCTGGTGAGAAGCAAGACAGGCTGTTTGGCTTGTAGGGTTGGTTGACGGTGTGCTCAACCCTGTTGTTGGTGATCCCTCCAGTGTTTCCTTGTTGTGCTGCGATGGCTTGACTAATGAGTTGCTGCCAAGGGAAGTTAGCCATCATTTGAGATATCATATAGGGCATAAGGTTGAAGCCTTGAATGCCTTCAGAAGCTACAGTGTTGGTTGCCACTGGGAGGCTCATAGAGGCGTTTCTGGCCATGGGGAGTGAAGCCATGGCCTGCTCCCAGGAAGTGGCCGTTGGAGGTGGGACACTGGTCACAGGTGACTGTAGGAGTTGATCCAGAGTCATTTCGTGTCCCAAGGGCATACCAGTGGTGGCAACTTGAGTGGTGAACAAAGGGAAAGCAGTAGGACTGGGCCTTGCTTCATAGTGTGAGTTAGTGTGGGTGTTGCTGGGACCATCATTGTTGTTTCTGGGTGAAGGTTTGCGTCCATAAGTGGCAGTGAGAGGGGGAGGAGGTATAGGAGAGAGTGAAATCTCTTCCTCCTCGTCATAATCGAGCCGGAGACGAACTCCTTTGTCTCTTTCCCTCATAACATACTGGTTCAAGAGGGACCTAAGCTGCAAGAAGTTCCTCTCCACTCCCTCAGGGGTGAGATCTATACGAGGTGGAGTTTGTGCAAGATCAGGGAGAGGAGACATTACCCCAGAACGAGTCGGAGGTGGAGTTTGTAGGTTTGCCGACGCTGGGTGAGCAGGTGGGGACTGAGTCCCAGCTGGAGTTCCTCCAGGAGTGGAAAAAGACACAGATCTGGCCGGAGAGGTCTGATCTGTGCTAGGGGAGATCTGGTTGACCTCCTCTTGAGACTCAGGGTCAGACATGGAGAGAGTCGGAGCTACACAACTTATTTCAAGTAAAGAAAATGGCGCAGCCCCACGGTGGGCGCCAACTTGTTGCTACAACAAATAACTGCCTAACGATAGTTCTGAGTCACGAGGGAGGTTCAGGGGTTCAAGGGTTCCACTCTGCCTAACGCAGGTCGTGGTGTCCTTCTACGTTGCAAACGTAGAAGGAGGTTCAAGGCTTGTATTATTTAATTTATATGCTTTAAGGTTTCTGGATTGAGATGAACTCAAAACCAGAAGTAGAAATTCTCGAGATCTGAGTGAAGAAGATTATTCTTCCCACGTGAGAGACCAAGAGAATATTTAGAGTGAAGTGAGAGTGATGGATATGGTGTGATCAGGGCTGAGAATCAGCCTCTGATTTATAGAGAAGAGGGTATTCTCTAAAGGGAAAGCATATAACCTTGATCCTAGCTGCAACTAAAGGACATCTCACAAAAAGCAAGAGGCTGCTATGGACCTGCGGTCTATAGACTGATGTTACTCCATCAGTTTGTTTGTTCAGCTCGATGAAAAGGATGACATGACAAGTCATCTTTTTGACTTGTGATGCCACTGGTTGTGGAACCTTTGTAGGCTCCAACCCTTCAAGCATTTGGTTGATAATATCGTTTATTTGTTTTTACTTTGAGCTACCCACGTCATCAGTTACAACCCATTTATCGCCTTTGTAACCTCCAACGGTGATCCATTAAGTTAACAAAAAAAAACTTAGCTTATATGATGTATATTAGTGCAAACACGAAACCTGTACGGCGTACCGATAAGGTACTGGCCATACTTTCATTAAATAGTCCATAGAAGTCCAAATCCACTAAGTGTGTCGATCAAGCAAGTACATGTAGTACTTGATTGTTTGCCACCTTTGAGAGCGATAGGAGAAAGTATGCATGTTTTCTTGGGATTTTTCGGTTTAGGATTAGAGGTTGCTCAAGAAAAGAATCAATTTTCTCATTTTACCCCTAGATTTCGGTTCTCCTTGTTAAATGAAATTTTGATTTGGATTCCTCCTCTTTACCTCTTAGGTAGATTGTTACTTGTGAAGCCAATAGATTGTTACTTGTGAAGCCAGTGCTTATTCTGCTATTAGGATTATTTTAGTCATTTTAGTATGACCGAGAGGTGATCTAGAATACCTTTAGTATTCCTGATTAGTTTTCCCTTTTGAACATGTAACCTTTTGACTGCTTTCCCGAGCTTAGTCAGCATCTTCAATAGGATTTCCTATCCACACAATCTCCTTTCCCACTATGATTGCACTCCTATACGTAGTAACTTTGTGGTTCTTCTCATCTATTTCTTGTGATTGTTTTCTCTGAATACCCGTTACCTTATTCTTTAGTTTTGACTTGTAAATCATGCTATTTTTTTATCTAGATTAGGATTTGGCCGAGGTTTAACATTGAGGGGCGCACATCAGTGTCCACAGATTGATACTCTGTCTTTCCAACTTTAATATATTACGACCGATACACTTGTGGTGGTATATGGTTTTGTTTAGTGATTCCATTTTAAACCAGATTGTGTGAGTCAGATTTTATCTATACATCGCTACACATCAAGTTTCTGACGCTCTTGTTGGGGACTACGGCGACTTTGAGAATAACCTGATTTGGGGATCTTGGTTGGTTATCCGAATATTTGCGGTTTAGGACCATATGTGGTATGTTTCTAGGACCCAATCTTATGAAATTAGAGTTCTAAGAATCAGCAAACAATGGCTCAATCTAGCACTGAGGTTGAGTATCATGCATTTGCTCATATATAGTTTTTGGTTAGGTCATTGATTCAGGAGCTATTCCTTTTGTTACTTGTCACGTATTGTTTGGTATGACTACATTGGTGCTGTACATTTAGCAGCGCATATGTGTTTCATACACAAACGAAGCATCTAGAAATTGATTTGCAATTCATTCGTGACATGATTTTTACGCAAACAGTCTAGCTTTGATATGCTTTTAGAGCCGCCTTTCTTGCTTGCTGAAAATGTGGCGAATGGGTTGGTCTAGACTACTTTTGCCATTTTTTTTGGAGAATTAGATTTAAATAATCTCAACTATGAGCAATTGGCCGCCATCAGTCTCAACTAACGAAAGGTGTGCTGACAGTCCCAGCTTTTAACATATTGGCCACCAACAGACTATGACGAACATAATACTAACTGATTATACAAATGGATCAAATTTTTAATAGTCATAGTCCGTCGGTGGCCAGTTTGTTAAAATGTGAGACCGTTAGCACACATTTCATTAGTTGAAGCCGGCAACGGCCAATTGCTCATAGTTAAAATTATTTAAATCCAATACTCCCTTCTTTCCAGTCCAAACTACTTTGTTGTGGTCCTTATCTTGTGGAGAGATGTGATAAAAATAGTTCGTTATTGTATTTATTTAGAGTTAGTTTGTTAAATAAGTTAGTTGGTTAAAGTAGCTGGTTGATCTTATATTTATAAATCATCAAATAACAACACAAAGTTTCATTTCCTAGATTTTGAAATGTAACTGAATCATTTATAAAATTTAGCGGATCAAGCTTGAGATAAAGGGAAGTAAAATAAGATTGAAGCGAGGGGACCCACTGGTGTGGTGTGGGTTTGGAGGGGGGTCCTGTCCTGATGGAGGTGAAGAAACAAAATCGAGCTATAGTATATATAATTGTCTGTGCCAATGCAACTTCTCAGATGACAAAAATGTGAGCAGCAATGCAGCAGCCAGCCCCCCCACTGCATCCGACACAAGTAAAGACAAAACCATCATATTCAATCATTACAAATGTATTAAGGAGGAAGAGACCTTGTAGATTTCACTAATTTACTAATCTACACTTTACATCATTTCACTAATTCACTTCACTAAGACTAGGGGGAGTGGGGCGGGTTTTGGAGGGCGGGAATGCAATCCCGGGCGGGAACACCGTCCCTAGGGGGCGGGAAAGGTGGGCGGGGAGGGTGGGCGGTGGGGGATTGCCGGGCGGGAAGGGGAGAGGGTTGGTGATGAGGCATGTTTTCATTGGGTGATTTTTTTTTCTTTTTTTTTTATTTAACTTTAACACAATATAATATTATTTCTTTCACCCCCCTTTCCCCCCCCCCCCCTTCCACTCCCCACAATTCCCCCCCCCCCCCCCCACATGGGTCCCACAAGTGCCACATGGCGCTTCACCCCCCTCTTTCCTGCCCCTCCACTCCCTCTAGTCTAAAACATAATTTAAATACACAAATCTAAACTTTTTTTTCAAATTCACACAGTTTTAATATTTACCACTAAACGGTCAGATATCTAATTTCTCATAACCGTCCTATCAACACGGTTAAAAAAATTTAAGTGCATTAAAACCATTCTCATCAAACGGTCAGAAAATTGAATTACACATGCAAAACAGTTGAGAAATTTTTGTATATGAACCACCATACCACGGTGATGAAAACACACTTCACTTCACAGATAACCCACACCCACAACCTTCAAAATGACGCGCTAGACCAAAGAAGAAGAAGAAGAAATGGCTCTGGTTGTAGGCGTTAAAGACGCACAAAACGATCCCGCTTTGCAACGCCAACGCCGCCAAGGCTCGTGGGGGAGGGACTCACGGTTCTGGGACCGTGTGTTGGGCGACTTCAACCAACAAGTCGGCATAAACGACCGCATAATCCAAAGCCTCCAGGGAAAATGGACCGATCTCAACAACAAATATGATCAGCGGACCACCTGCTACGAGCGCAACATGAGCCGGCACCCGGGCATTGTGCCGGAGTTGTTGTGGAGTTCACCCAGGTGGACTATGCGGCTCGTTACCGCAACACGTTCGACCATGTCCAGGCATGACAACTGTTGCATTAACTTTAGGCTTTTTATGTTTTAATGTATTTTAATTATGTTTAGTATTAATGAAATTATGTTTTATGTTTTTCTTTATGTTTTAATTTATTTTTATGGTTTAATTAAATTTAATCGAGACCATAGATATACCATAAAAAATACAAGGTTTAAATTAAAAAAATACAAAAAACGGTTTAAATAAAAAAACACACGGTTTAAATAGAAAAATATAATTATATTAAACCAAAGATAACAAATGCAGGATTACCAGCCTGTCAACTAGAACCAGAATTTGGTTCAGGGGACCATTACCAGTATGGGTGGCGGCGGTATTACCGTGCTGGTAGTGGGGTACCCGTGACCAATTCTGGTGACGCCCCGTCACCCGTTATATATGTAAACGACTTCATTTTCAATCTACCTTTTCCTTCTTGTATGTATGTATGTATGTATGTATGTATGTATGTATGTATGTATGTATGTATGTATGTATGTATGTATGTATGTATGTATGTATGTATGTATGTATGTATGTATGTATGTATGTATGTATGTATGAGTATGAACGTGACACATAAATGCATTATGAACGTATTATGTACCTGTACGTGTATATGTGTTCATGCATGTATATGTGTTCCTATTTGCCTCTGATCCCTTGGCATATGTACGAAAGTTATTAATTAATATTATTTACTTATACAGTTGAACATTCAAATATTTTGTTCTTGGCTTTTTTATTTCGAAAGATACAAATGGAAATCCAACTACTACTTTATTTATATAATTCTTTTAGTTTTAAATAAAGAAAAGGATTGTTTATATTAATTGTCTCTCTGTGTTAATTCGATCTCTTAATATATAATCATTTGAAGTAATCCTACTTCATATTATACACTAGCTTTTATCCCGGGAGTGTCCCGGGTTGAAATATCTAATATAACATAATAAAATATCTAATATGACAACATGATTAATTATTTGCCAATACATGATTAATGAATAATAACAATAATAATAATATTATTATTATTATTATTTATTTTAAACAAATTTATCGTTTGTGATTTATTAGTATAGTAAAATATATTTGAAAACAAAACCCCACAAAAATAGTTGTTTTTTTTCTCCGTTTTTATATAGCATTATGGTACTCGTTGGAAAGATAATAAAACGCTCGTTAATTTGGTGTAATTTTTTTCTTTAAAAAATCTCGTATATAAAAGATATTAACGTTTAAAAGTTATGGGAGGAAACATTAGAGAGAAAATTTAATTTTGTTTTTAAATTCTTATCTTTTCCTAAAATAATTATAATATATATAGATTTATTAAAAAAACTAAAAAATTAAAAAATCCTACATGATGTCACGTAGCACATTCAATGAGAGGTTGAGGCCTCCATTGAATGCCACGTCATCAAAGTTCAATTCTTTTATTATAAGTTATGGATTATAGATATGCATGCATGTCGTCAAGGTGTTATTTGCCTAGCTTCCTGGGTTATATAGTTTTGTTGATAATTAAGGTGTTGTAAGCTCTTTAATTTCTTTTAATGGATCTCTATTAAGTAGTAACTAAATATAGCACTTAAAAGCAAAAACATGAGCCCAACTTTTTCTCTTTTGAACGGAAAAGATATATTATATGGGTTAACTATATATAGCCCCTGACTCAAAACATTAGTTAAATTGCACCCTTAACTAATATAATATTGCTTCTCTCTTCAATTTAAAAAACAAGTAAATAGTACTAAAGAAGTTTTAGCTAATTAATTAGCAAAATACATAGTGGAATTTGGTTTGGCTAACCTCTCACTCACAAATAGTGTTTCATTCAAACCGTATATATATAATTAATTAAGATATTGATCTATCCATATATATATATATATTATATTAATATATTAAGTGAGCTAGCTGAAGATTCTATTCATGTTATATATTTCTGTATCTATATTTTAAGGATCGGAGGGTACGTTTACTTCTTTTTTTTTTTTTTTTTTTTTTTTTTTTTTTTTTTTTTTTGAAAGGTTAGTTCATTAAAACACACGCCAAAAACGATTATCTCCTAGATAGAGATAACCGCGGCAACAAAATTACATCAACTCCATGTTAAAAGAGTTTCAACCTATCCAGTCCACACTAACATCCTTACCTCTACTTCTATACCATAAGAAACTTAAAGATTTTACATCAGAAATAACCTGTCGCACACTTATATATCAATATTAGAAAACACCTTTTCGTTCCTAGCCTTCTAAAGCCTCTAGCATGTCACAATAAAGATCCCATAAACAATCTTTCTTTTCAACCTATTACCGATCCCATTGCTCTGATTATGCAAGATATCATCCACCGAGAACAAAAATAAAGGTGGTAACTTACACCAATTAGCAATACCTTGCCACACTGCATCCGCAAACCAGCAACCTGTGAGCAAGTGAAGAGTAGTCTCCACCGGTTCATTACAAAAAACACAGCCACTATTTACGATCTTGTAGAAATTACAAATCTTTACAAAATCAAGAATTAATATAGTCATTGTTTTTTCTTAGCCTATTATACATGTAGTATTATGTCAGAACAGTTTTACACACATACTTATGAGAAACTTGAATTCCTAGTTGTGAATATACACCTACTCTTGCAGAATTTTTCTTAATCCAATAAATAAAGTGCATAAACTATAGGGAAAATGAATTTTAATACTCCCAACTATCGCCTGTTGGCGGATAATACTCCCAACTATCACTTTGGCCATTAGCACTCCAAACTTTCAACTTGTTGGATTTTATCACTCCCAAACTAACTGGGGTCTAACCCAGTTAGTGTTTGTGGCCAAAATGTAAAAACCTAAACTTATATGTGGCTAAAATATAAAAAACAAAACTTAAGGGGCATTTTTGGAATTAAACCTTTAACTTATAAAATCCCCCCCCCCCCTCATATTCTGCAACAGACCCCCCCCCCCCCCCCCCTTCTCTCTCTCTCTCTCTAAACCACCACCACCACCTACCACCACCCTTCACCTTCATCCACCTACCACCACCCTTCACCTTCATCCACCTACCACCCTTCACCTTCATCCACCCTTCACCTTCATCCACCTACCACCACCTTCACCGGAAACCACCACCACCATCTGCCGCCAGCCACCACCACCACCACCATCACCATCTGCCATCAGCTTCAGCCCACCAACACCCTTCTACGGCGGCTCCGACGACAACACAACAACAACACTCACACCCACCCCCTTCAACCAATAATATCTTAAAATAGGAGAGAAAGAGAGAGAGAGAGAGAGAGAGAGAGACGCGAGTTAGAGAGAGAGGGTGACCTTAAAACTGATTCCGGCCTCTTCAACCCCTGCTCCGACGACAACATAACAACACAGCACCGGCGTCTTCAACCCCTGCTCCACCGTCTTCAACCCCTGCTCCACCGTCTTCAACCCTTGCTCCACCGTCTTCTTCATCGTCTTGAATCTCTACTAGAAACAGGGGTTTAGGGTTCCAATTAGGGGTTTAGGGTTCCGATTAGGTCTCAGTTGGTTTAGGGTTTCAATTAGGTCTCAGCCGGTTTAGGGTTCCAATTAGGGGTTTAGGGTTCCGATTAGGTCTCAGCCGGTTCCGAAACAGGGGTTCATCGTTTCATTCCTTCTCTTTCTCATCCGGTTTCTCTCTCTAGGTCTCAGCTCTCTCTCTCCTCTGCATCTTCTCTCTCGGTGTCTCTCTCTCTTTCTTCAGTTCTAACAGATCTGGATGTTGAGGTTATAGTGGGTGGTTGGTTTGTGGTGTGGTTGTACCCTGGTCGGAGCTCCGCCGTGGTGGGTGGCCGGAGCTCCTCCCTGCTCCGCCCTCTCTCTCTCTCTGAACTCTCTCTCTAAACTCTCTCTCGTCTGTTTCTATATAATAATAATAATAATAATAATAATAATAATAATAATAATAATAATAAGAATAATAATAATAATAATAAAGTTTCAAAATGGTCCCTTAAGTTTAGGTTTTTACATTTTGGCCACAAACACTAACTGGGTTAGACCTCAGTTAGTTTGGGAGTGATAAAATCCAACAAGTTGAAATTTTGGAGTGCTAATGGCCAAAGTAATAGTTGGGAGTATTATCCGCCAACAGACGATAGTTAGGAGTATTAAAATCCATTTTCCCTATACCAAATCAAATTGATAGTAAAAGGAGTCCAAACTAGAATCCGATTCGCGTATTTTGTATAGGCGAACAAAAATTTATTTTATAGAGAATTAAATACAATATAGTCAAATAGGATTTTGTGTAGCATTTTTTTTTTTTCTAAAGGTGAACTTCATTAAAAACGCACACGGGCCTTAAAGCAAGGATCGGCGCAACCACAAAAGATTACAACATATACAACGGATATGATGCCCAATCTTTCCACAATAAGTTCTTAAACTTAGCCCTAGCTTTAAACCAAAGAAAAGATAATGACTTAACTTTGGCTATAACTTCAACAACTTTAGCCTCCTTGTCTTTGAAGATCTTCTCATTTCCAAATAGCCCAAATCGGCACCAAAACGATCCCGTGGATAATTTTACGAGCTTCCTTATTACGGTTATCATTCCCAAGCAACAATAAATCTTTGATATCAAAGCCAAAAATAGTACCTATTTTGCACCAGGATCCTATCGTCGCCCAAACACCAAACGACCAACCACAACCCGTAGTTTTATATAAATTATATAATATAAGAAATAAAATAATGTGTGTGTTTGTTCCCCACCCTTGGGTCTGGAACAAGTCCGTCACATCAGACGAGACTTCACTACATCACCTCCTCCATCCCATGTTTGAGTCTGGAAGTGAAGATCCAAAAAATGTGCCTAGCTTATTGGGATGAAGGACTAGATAACTTGAGTGGATCTTGAACCCGTAGTTTCATTTTTAAATCTTTGACCCAGAGTGGAATTAATTCCTCAAAAACTTGTATAACTACTATATACAAGTTTACAAAAGCCAAAAACATCCAAATCGTCAAATAAAATTCAAAACCGTGTATTGTATTAATTTTGTATCATCTTGGCATGCATATTTAATAGAGTATTAATACATGGTATAATTTGAAATATATAAGAAATATTTGACATATAGTATTTTACTTGGCTCAAAATTAAAATCCGCATGACATGTACCGGACGGAGATCAAGGTGCCGCAGATAGTGTTTTGGGGTGATACTAGCCAATGGAGATCAAGGTGTTTGTATGTGTAGGTGAGAGAGAGATTAGTGGATAGTGTGTGTAAAATAATGGAACTCGTGCTTTAGGGTAATAACGAGTTAGCAATGCGTGATTGATGGAACTTAGAGTAGTTTAGGTCGAACTCGCCCCTCTCTTAATTTCTTTTCCATTTTGTTTCATGTTAAAGATGCCCACGGGATAAAAAGGCAAATTATTTATCTGTTTATAACTAGTTTAAGTGCAAGACATACGTTTAAGTTTCATATAAAAAGTATATGATTTAAACACCAAACTATCAAATTTGATACAAAAATAGAATTAAAAAAAAAAATCAAATGTAATGCAACACTTTAACAATCTCGTGTTGACATGATACTATGATAGAGATAGACTGTCCAAAAATAATCAATCTGCAGCCGCCCCATTCTCATTTCCATTCACAATACCACCGTTTTATTTATTTAAATATTAATTAATTAATATAAAGTTCCACATTACCTAAAATATAAAGCAAATTATCCCTTATTTTTAATTTAGTTGTGGCATCTCTCTTTAAATATTATATTTCTTCAACTCATGTTTATTTTATAAGAAAAAATCTATAACTTATTTAGTTTTTATAAAGTAACGTTTTATATGAACTTTGTACGTTAAATAGATCAAATAAAAGCACCTCATTATTGATTCTTTTGGGGGTCCAACATGGAGATTTTTATTTATTCTTTTTTCTTTTTGTTTTCCTATTTTCTCCACTAAAATCTTAAAAGTCATTAGTATGTTTTACCTAAGCTATCAGTAAATAGGCCGGTGTATTTAAATTATAAAGGTTTTCTTCTTAGGTGGGCACGTTTAGTTGGAGGCATATGTTTGGTTACTAAAAAAAAGCTACATGTTCAATGTTCGATATTGATGACATATAGATCGTAAATAGGCCTTAATCTGGCACACTATTTTTATTTTCCGTGTTCCTCACTAACATTATTTATACTATAAATAATGCATTTCTCAAAGTATGTTAAGATACTCAATAGTCAACCGAAATTAACCAAACTAATATATTCATATATTCTTAGTTTTTATACCTCCGATTCATATATTTATACCCGTATTTCATGTACTTCTATATAAACAAAAAATTTAGCCAAAGTTTGATTTTAACTATTAACAAAAATTAATTGAACTGTACTAAAAACTGACAATCTTACAAAATAAAATGAAACAATTAACCTATTGGTTAATAAAATCGAGTAACCGATAACTTTGGTTTCGGTTAAGACTAATAATCAAAATGAACCGAACCATGCACCCTCAAAAGTGTATGTGTTCCTCTTCACATTGCACAGGCACCCTGCTTGTATGCTATATATATTTGTGTGTGTGTTTTCACTTTGACATAGCACGTATTATCTAACTTAGTTATTTGTCTAAAATAATGATTATATATGAAGGTACGGATACATTGAATATAAGTTGCTTAATAATTGGCCCCTTTTTGTTTTCTTATACAAAATTGTACAAGTCTATAAAATAAGAGAAGCTATATAAGCTATGCTTCAACAAATAATGTTACATAAAATATAGAGGTGGTCAAAAAGATGTATGGATGGATGATTATTAAAGCAATGTCTGTTTGAACTTTGAATGCAAGTGTTGACACTTTGAGTGGTAGCTTTTTGATCTAGTCTAATCTAAAGCATAAAAGTTGGTCAGTGCAAAAACAAGCCTTATACGTGTCAACATCGTGCCTCCGGGCCGATTCTCTCAACTCATTATTGGTCACATAAGGCTCATGCATGCATGTATGTATGTATGTATGTATGTATGTATGTATGTATGTATGTATGTATGTATGTATGCGACACAACTTTGTTAACATTAAGTCAGGATGAGAAGCAAACTACGTGCCGACCCACCTACCGACCTCCTAATATTTTTAAATGATATGGAAAACACGTGTAGGATCATCCCAAAAATGGAATTAATGACTTTGCTTTACTTCCAACTCATGTGTAAAGAAACCTAAAGTAAAGTGGTTTGTTTATTTGACTTTTATGGTTTCAGTCGGTTTCTTATTAATATCGGTTTATTTATGATGTTATTATACCTTTAGTGGGTGTTAAAGTTCAACATCGTAACGTTTTATTTACAGTTAGTTAGTTAGTTATGTACCTTCATTAACTAGTTAAACGCAATCTACATTACTTGTGGTGTTCGTGTTAAGTAATATATTCCCACATATATATATGACTAGCTAGCTATAGATAAATAAATAACTTTGTGCTATGATTCTTGGTACAAAGAAAACGAGATGCTAAGTTGGTGAGCCATGCAATCCATCAACTAATGGGCCGTGGTCCAGTGGCGGATTCAGAATTTTCTCTTACGGTGGACATAAATTGGTCTAGTCAATAAAATCGGGTTAAAACAAGTCGGGTGAAAATGGTTCGAGTAAAACCAATTCATACTATATATATATATATACCAATATATCAGAGAGGGTGGTGGATGACTATGTTTAAAACGAAACAAAACTTAATTCTTTTTAAATAAATACATATATAAAGTCGATATATCAAAGAGGGTGGTGAATGACTATGTTTAAAACGAAACAAAACTTAATTCTTTTTAAATAAATACATATATAAAGTGGAATTAACACTAAAATTTTATAAAAAAGCAAAGTAATCATAACACTTACAATGAGATTTGCACAGCGGATAGATGGTAGAGAGTATGCACAGCGGTGGATTAGTAGTAGTAGTAGTAGTAGCTTTTTTTTATAGTTGTTGGAATATAATATGAAGATCTTGGACAAACTGAAGAATAAGGAGGTTTAGTTAAGGAGCGTCGGAGAGATTTTAGTGTGCCATGAAAGTTAAAATTCGATTGCTTTCAATGGTTTTCTTCGTGTGTTTACAATGAAAGAGATGGTTGCCTTTTATAGGCAATTTACAAAGAAACTAAACACTATAGCTCTTACATACATGTATGGTTAACAACTAAAGAAAATAAACGACAAAACTACTTTTACAAAGTTCAAAAATTAATCAAACGGATGTTGGCCATTATTGACACAAATATTGGCCTCTTCTTGACTTTAAGATTTATTTAGATGCTTTGTTAGATGCTTTGTGTCTTGTAGAGATGCTTATGTCTTGTTGTACAACTGTCTTCCATGTTTGTGTGACGTCACTACTTACGTTTTTTTTTTTTTCAGAAATCATCATCTTCTGCAAGGTTTATGAAATATTTTATCTGTAAGGTATCTCCTTCGCCTGAAAAAGGTAGAAGAACACGCCAATTGTCTTTTGCATATACTTGAATATAGTGTCCTTCACCTATTAACTTGTACTGTCTCCATGGAACATTGTCTGGAATTGTAGGAGTTTCTTGATATTTTTTTAAAGAAATTTCTTAACTCGTACAAAGGTTGTTGAGCATTTTGATTTAACCAGAATATTTCTGTAAAATCTATATTTGCGTTTACCATGCTCATACATAACCAAGGACAAGGGTATGTATGATCATCTTCTATAAAAACTCTTTTTCTTGATGGCCTATAGGTATGTGAATCTGCAAACGGGAATGCTGCTATGATTTTGCAACGAATCATTGGTGCAATAGTTCTTGCTGCAATATTTCCTGCTGTTAATAGAATTTTCTCCCCAAGTTTGTTGAAAAGATCTTCTGTCTTTCTGTTGTATTTTACTTCTAAATAATCAATCATACCATGATGGTAAAATTGAATTATTTGTTCTTCTGTGATTGTTGTAGGATGAAAAATCTGTAGAACCAATATTCATGTACCCTTTCCTTCTTCATATGTTCTTTGTACAACTTCGTAATTTATCCATAGCAAAAGCCAAATCTAGAATTTGATGCTGGAGCTTGTAAAGAATTAAAGGAAATTCTTCACATATTTTTAGTGAAACAAGATGTTCAAATTCTGGGAATCTTTCTGTAACAGGTTCCAGGCAATTCCTCCAAGGAGTATCAAGAATCCTGATTCTGAAAGACTCGAAAGACCTGTTTATTTCTGTTTTTTCTTTCTTTTTCTCAAGCCTTTGTAATAACTATGTACTCTTTTCCTCGAGTAATGCAATTTGTTGTTTAAATATTTCATTTTCAATTTTATATTTTATACTCTGTGTATTTTTTCCTTGCTCTATAAGCTGTGATTGTAAGTCAGCAATCAACTCCTGTTGAGCTTTAATTATTTGATCAGGCTTTTTATTTGTTATATCAGCAAACGTTTGTACTTCTTCGGGCTCAATATATATATATATATACACACACATATATATATATATAGGTAAAGGTTCGGGTACAAATGTCATATTTCGTGAGAAGTATGAGAAGAATTAAGAATTGAGACGTAGACATAATGTTTCGGAGTTAGGCATGATATTTTACGTTGTTTTGTTAGAAAAACACCAAACACAACAATTTAAAAACAACATGATATATTAAAGACATAAAATTTAGAAAACAACTAAAACACGCAACTAAAACAAAATAATTTAAAGTAAATTAATTACACTCACAAATTAAAAAGAACTCATAATTAAAAACGTTATAACTATTATTAATGAAAGTCCTTCACATGTGGTCTAGTGGTTGGCGCCCAAAGATTCCTTTGGGATATCTACGGTTCGATCCCCACAGGCAACATATGGGGGACATTTGCTAAGTGATGGTCGAAACTAGCCTGCTTACAGGTGCCAGGTTCGATTCTGATAGCCCCTCGGTTTTCTACTACCGTGCATTTACTCTAGAGAGGCTTGCCTCTTGTGGAGGGTGCAACATCTGTCAAGTGGCAGGTGGCGGGAAATTTTCCGGGTGGAAGCCTTAGTGCCTCTTATGCGCAGCCTCGACTCGCTTGTGGGCCGGCCACTCTCGTGTCAGCGTGGGCCCGGTTAAGACAACATAGTCTGACCATTGGAGAGTGGCTAGGGGACTCCCCTTCTGGGGGGTTGTGATGATCTCTGCCACAACATAGAAAATTTGCCTTCCAAAAAAAACTATTATTAATGAAAAGAAATGTCAGACATAGACATTGATTATATCACTTAACCAGTTAATATAGTACCCTTTAGTAGCAGCCTTTTTTTCTTACAATTTACTTGATATGGCTAATTACAAAAATGCCCATCACTTACTTCTATTTACCATCTTACCCATCATCTTCCTCACCTTACATAACCCTTGCGAGATCTGAAACTCCAACAAAGTTTAAAAAAATCTGATGAACTCCTTTCAACTTTTGCTGCAATCCCTTATAGCCCAATAATCTTATGGGTTAAAGTATACAGATTAGAAAACGGATCTACTTGTTAAGATGACTTGACTGGACCTATGGTGGGCACATGCCCACCCTTCTAAAAGGGTACATCTGCCCCTGCCATGGTCACGGTTCAACAATTTTGCGGGCCCTGAGTGTCAAAAACATGATATCAAACTCAAAGATATGATTATTATTCTCAAACCAAAGAGAGTTCAACCCCAAACATACAACGACTCTTAAAATACAAAAAAAAAACATCTCTAAACCTAACCAACAGACACACACATTCAACTGAATCAACAACTCGACCTAAACACAGTTTCACACCCTAAACCAAATATAAACTCAAACAGAAACCAAGATGATTTCAGTACAAATGTAAACTTAGGTGCTGTTTGTTTTTTCTGAGGTAAAAGGTCTGGAGTCTGCGGACCACATCTGCAGACATCTGCAGGAGAAGAGGTGGACCAAAGGTCTGCAGTCTGCAAGAGGAAGACTGTTTGTTTTTTAACGTCTGCAGCGTAACCCAAAACCATAACCATAATCAACCACAAAATCATAAACAAATAAACTCACCATTGTTCCCTATGTTCTTTTGTTCCTCTCTCTCTCAAACACATACACACCCTCTGTTCTTCCCCAATCTCTCTCCAACCAACACACTTTCCTTTGTTTATTGTGATTATGATTTATTATTATAATATAAAAAATAATAATAACTTTCTTATACAGCAGACCTCGTGAACTACTTTCCTTCCATCAAGAT
Organism: Ambrosia artemisiifolia; assembly: GCA_032199755.1. Lineage (NCBI taxonomy): Eukaryota > Viridiplantae > Streptophyta > Magnoliopsida > Asterales > Asteraceae > Ambrosia > Ambrosia artemisiifolia. The sequence goes on from CM063525.1 coordinate 444,591, forward strand.
CATTAATTTCCTTTGTTTATTGTGATTATTATTTGTTTTGGAAATTAGGAAGGTGATGAGGGAGGAGGGGCGGCAACGGGCTGAAGGAGGAGGAGGGGTGGCGGCGGCGGCGGGCTGAGGGGGTAGGAGGGGCGGTGATGGGTTGAGAGAGGAAGAGGGAGGGCGGCGACGGGCTGAGGGAGGAGGAGGGGCGGCGGCAGCGGGCTGAAGGAGAAGGAGATAGGTGGCAGAGGTGAGGAGGGGAGAGGAGGAAGGAGGAAACTGATGATGAAGAAGAGAAGATGAGGAGAAGAGGTAGAGAAGATGTGAGAAGACATGGGTGCAAGTCTGCACCAAGAAGAGGCCAGGAAGAGCTTCTGGAGTGAAAGGTCTTCCGAAAAACAAACAGTCTGCGCGCCTCAAACGTTTGCCCGCGTCTGCGCGGCGCAGACAGAAGTGGTCAGAAGCACTTATGGGAGGAAAACAAACACCCCCTTAGATGAAACCCTAGATCAACGAGAAAGAAGAGTCTGGAACTTTAGAGAGAGAAGAAAGAAAGTAATGAATGAGATTATGATAATAATCTCAGTCTTTCTCTTCTTTATACATCCACACACTAAAGTCTGTGTGAAACACAAATGGGCCACCACCAGGATAAGAATAAGGGCCAAGATAAGAATAGAACAAATAAATCATGACCAGCCCACTTTTACTCAAAACCATCTGATCCAATTGATGAGTCAAGATCAACACAGCCACATCAACAGCTCCATGACACATCAGCAGTTCCATTCCACATCAACAACCTGAAACATCTTATACGATATATTCAAACATTTGACAAAACTAAACCCATTAATCAAAACTAGATGATACTAAGTTGATCATATCAACTTATATTTTCAACACAAAGCAAAATAAAATTTTAAGTTCATTTTTCAAATTTCTCGCTAGATAGACCACCAATCAACCCATTTGACCTATTTAAATCTTCAATTTGTCTAACCCGTCTAGATATTTAGATCATGTTTGTCTTAACTATGTTACAACCTATTCATTTTTTAGTCAACATCTTAGCCCAGCTGATACCTTAATCTAGTTTTATCTAAAAGAGAAACATTAGTATCAAAGCAAAATGTTGCTACAAGGATCGTAAATAATGTAGAAACACATATGGCAATCAAAGTACACCTATAATACACAACTCATTTTTCACATAATTGTGCGTACTTTTAATATGAACAAATAGATATTTACAAATGTATATACAATAATTTAAAACCATTGCGGTTGGTGGTCCAGTGGAAAGGCAAAGCCTTTTAATACACTTAAATGTGATGTCTTGGATTCAAGTCTCACAGGGAGCAAGAAATTCGCCATTCAAAATAACATACATTAATTTAAATGAAGAGAACATATAGAAATTTTGATTATGACATGATAAATTAACAGCTAAAAAATTAGATTATCAGTTTTTGTTCTATTTACCATCAACAATCAATAGATTTAGATGAACATTCCACAAAACATAATTGGAGGTAAAATTAGAGAAAAATACTTTGTACTTTCATGTCTTGAACAATCAACAACTTGGACAGAACACTCACTACAACAAAACATATTAATAACTTAGAGTTCAATTTCACACTCCGATTGAACAACGAAACAAGAGAACATATTTTGTTTATCGATTTAAAGAGAAGAACATGTTTAATTTTGGCTTTCTGTTTACTTTGATAGCTTTCGCTTTCATTTAAAGAGTTCAGTTGCGATTTCAGTCTCCGACCTTTCATTGATCAAGACGAACTCTTCAATTTCCTTCCCTTTTTCATTTTTAAGACCTAACTAGATGGCGTCCCCGCGCGTTACGGCGGGAGACGATTTGGCGACAGGTAATATGACTACGTACAAACCTTGTGTAACACGAAACTAAATCCAATGGTTCTCTACTGCTCTTAGTAGTGTTACATAACAAAGGATTTTTCTATAAAATAATCGCCACTAACTTATAATATTAATATAATCAGATAAAACTAAATATATGGGGTTAACTCCTACTTTTTTTCCGTATTAAACAGCTAAATAGTAATTGCGCGTCTAAAATTGTCATCCATTGTTTTTTTCTTTATTCCCATTTCGGATGTAGCATTATGTATCATACACATGAATAATCACTCATATGTATTAGATAGTAATTTAAATCATTAACATCAAATACCTCTTCTTTGTAAAAACATACCTGGGTCGATGTGCAGGTTGATAAGTTCGCTGTAAAGAGAAGGATAGAACTTTGTCTTTCTCCATTCAAGTCTGACAGAGGCAAATTCATGGGTTGGTGTATCTTTCAACAACTCATCCAGATTTGGAATGGCAACAACAACCTTAAAACTCCAGAACAAAAGTAAACCGTTGATCGTTAGGTCATATTGCTTTGCCTCTATCTCTACTCGCGCACATATAACATACCAAAAAACAACGCAAAAAGAATTAATCCAAACCTCTAAATGTTGAGCAGCTTCAGAACTGAAGCCAACAGTCGCTGCAGCCAAGCAAATCAACCTTCCTTACAAAAACACAAAAAACATCTAATGATCAACAATGCAATGCAAATCAAATCTCACAACTACTCTCACTGTACCTTGCGGTGATTTGGTTGAGGCGAGTAAGTATACTCATGAGTCAACAAAATAATCATAGCAGTAATCTTATCATGATCCCCTGCAGGATAACACATATAAATCCCATAGTCATATAGGAATTTCATCATTCTATTAACTCAACTTCTTTCACCATCTCATCTTCATCTCTTGAATTTCCTAGGCCCTTCTTTCCTCTCACTGCAATGTTGTCAAACAAATCATGTCACACAACTTTGAGTTTTGAAGTCATTACTTACTTAAAAATCCAAAACTGATAGGCTGATATGGATATGATTCCTTTAAAAAAATTCGGAAAACCATATAAAATCGAAATTAATTAGTGATAGGTAACCCCAAAATTGTTGGGATTATACTATTATATCTCGTAAAAATAAAATTAGTGAACAGTACCTATTAAAAGTAACACTTTGTGTGTGCCATCTCTAATTTTTTGCTGGCTAACAATTTTGTTAGCACAAAATTATTTTTCCACTTATTTTATTTCATCACATGCTTCTAACATAGTAACTTAGTAACTGACAATAACGTGTTTGACTTTGTAGTAATTAATGGTAAATCCATGGCTACCTTGATCGAGTTTCATTACCGACGGTGGCAGTGATGGTGGCGACCGGTTTTCTTGGGACACTTCGAAAGCCAACAACTTCATCCATGCTCTGGCGTCGTCTGAGATGGAGAGGTGGGTGACGACGGTGGTTGGTAACGTCGCTGTGGTTGGTGACATGGTGGAGGTAGGTGTGTGTACGTGGTGGTAACCGGTGGTTGTGGTGAAGATTTGGAGAGAGAGATAGTAGAAAAGAGGTAGGATTTAGATGAGATTCAGAGAGGGAGGCTTGAGAATGATGTAGAAGCTGAACAACAAAGGTAACAACTCATGATGCATAGAGTACAAACCAAGAAAGCACATAAAACCCTTAAAGCTTATGGTACAACCTACCATTGCACCAATGCTTTGGTAATTAGAATAATATAAATTTCTAAGATATTATAATTTGTTATAAACATATGATAAAAAGAGTGAAAATGCATATGATAAAAACTAATACATGGGACCCTTTAAGAATGGGAGACCAAAGTTTGGGCTTCATTTCACTTACCCACAAGACAATCATGCCTCTTGCTTAATCACATCAATATAGAGGTGTACTTAAAAACCGGTTTGTTAAACAGACGCGATTATTAATCGGAACAAAAACCGGTTATTAACCGAAATAAGAATCATCAGTTGAGGATTATTTTTATCTCACGGTTCTGGATAATAACCGGTTATAGCAAAAATGAGAAAATAACCTATATAACTGGTAACCAATTATAGAAAAAAACAGTCTGTACACCTCCACATCAATATTATATATTTATATACTTTCAAAGCCCAATATGTGGTCCAGGAGTATAGATGCACAAAAAAATTTGTACTCAGAACTGGATCTGCAAAAAAAAAACCCTCAAAACCGATTGTTTTTGTACACGATATGTTTATACGTATAACCAAACCTGACCCTACCCGTAGAGTATGGCTAGGGTATATACATTTTAAGCTCAGTACCATATCTTACCCTATCTTCCAACATATACTCTACCCCGAAACCGTACCCGATGTATACCAAAAAATACCCGAAACCGGTTATACCTAATACTTGAACCGGGTCTTTATTTTACTACCACATTACCCAAATTTGGACCTCAATAGCCTACCCGAACAACTCTCCTTAAACAAAGAGATTCAAGATGTACCTGATTTATAACCCAAAAATACTTGGAACTATTTATAACCTATACCCGAACCCAGGATTTTTTTTACTACACAATAGAATACCCGAATCTAAAGTATATTTTTATGTTTAGTTATTTACAACTTCTATATTTAAGTTATTTAACAATGCATATCATAAAGCGAATAATTTATTCTTAAGTAGTTTATGTTATTGTAACTTATTTTAAATTTTTTTTTTGTTTTGAGCAACGACTTATTTTGGTTCCGTTTTAGGGTATGGGTTTCTCCTCAATACTCGTACCCAAACCTTATGCGGTTTCTATCAATACTCGATTTTTAATATCCGATCATACATTCATACCCAGACCCGATTACATACCGGGATCCAGGTAAAAAAAAACTTCGTCTCTATCTAGGAGCACCACAACTCATTATCAAATCTAGAAGCAGATGAAACATATTTTTTCCTATCGGTTTCGACACCCCTAATATTTTTTCCTATCGGTTTCAACAGCCCTAATCTATTAATCTATTAATATATATATATATATATATATATATATATATATATATATATATATATATATAAAGGAAAGCTATTGTGATGACATGTTACTCATAGGTGCATTCTCGCCCCCCTTGAATGTGTCATGTGGCACCATGAGAGATTTTTCAATTTTTTTAGTTTTTTAATAAATTTAAAAATTTAATAAATTTAAAAATATTATAGATAAGAAAACCCTACTACCTCATCCCTTCTCTTTCACTTTTTCACACACCAAAACCCTAAGCTCTCCCTTCTCTCTGCACTCTCCCGCCGCTCATCCTCTTCTCCCTAAACAACGCAATTGATAGAAAGAGGCATACAAAATATTATTTTTGGGAATGAAGCACGAGATTCAATAACAACAATAATAATGGAACAAGTGAAGAACACACAAATAATATTAAAATATTATGTCAAAGGCTTCCCTAAAGAATCCGACATGCCCATAATTACTTCTTCCACCATCCACCTGAAGCTTCCAGAAGGTTCTAACGCAGTTCTGGTGAAGAACGTTTATCTGTCGTGTGATCCGTACATGCGTGGTCGAATTAACGAATCTAAAGGAAGTTACGTTGCTTCCTTCACTTCTGGTTCGATCAATAATTTTATCTTCTTCGATTTTTTGTTTATTCAAAGTTTTGTGATTTTCCTTTGGGCAAATTGTGATAATTCCTTCACTTGGCTTTTATAAATTATAATAATCTTACCTATGATGGTATATTTAAATTTACAATTGGTATATTAAATGTATTGATTATCACGTACTTGATTATTATTTCAAGCTCAATTAATGACAAAGAACTCTATATGTCCACGAACTTTATAACCGGCTAACACGATAAGGCACGAATCTGAATCTACTTGATCAGAAATACAGATTAACACATGATAAGACACGAATCTGAAGTAGCCGACCACGTATAATATTTGGTGTCTTTTATTTGTTTACTAGGTTGTTGAAGTACTTTATAGTGTAGACCCTTTTTTCTTGATGTAGGAGTTGTACTTGAACTTTGTGTTATAAGCAAGGTTGTAAAAATCCCGATTAATCACCGATTAATCGGTGATTAATCGCTAGTCCCCACTTTACTGATTAATTTTGAGCTAATCACTAAATTAATCGGTGGCGGTCCAGGGTTGTAAAAATCGCGATTAATCACCGATTAGTCGGACCAAATTCGTCCTACTCGGACCTTAAAAACTCAAAATTAGGTCAAAAATGAATTCGAACAGGTCAAAACTGGAGCAATTTGATCAAATTAAACAAGTTCTTATGTCAAAATTGGATGATAATCCATGATTTAGAAACAAAATCGATGAAACTCCATGAACCCTAGTTGTGCTTGAAGGTTCCGTACGATGAAATAATGAATTGGAGGAAAAAACGGGATATGGTGGACGATGGAGGTGATTAGGGTTATCTATGTTTAGGTATTTTAATATTTAACCCCAATCCATATTTACTAGTTTATATTTGGCTCTTAAACTTCTAAATTTATACGTATAAGATAGAAAATTAACATTATATATCTATAAATTTGGAAAAAGATATATAAAAATCCCATCCGATTAATCCTGATTAATCCCGATTAATCCCTAGTCGGTACCTCATGGGCCGACTAGCGCCTAGCGAGTTCTACAACCTTGGTTATAAGTAAGGGTAGATAAAATTATTAAGTCGTCAAATGTTTGTTTATTGGTAATTAGTTTTAGATTTGAGATTGAGTTTATTGTATCTGAATTTGAAACATATTCTGCTCTTTTAGTCTCTTTCTTGGCATATGTGAAGTGGGTTAGGCTAATAAGCTATTTGTCGTTTTTCAGGTTCTGTCTTCTGTGTCATATATGCAGTTTCCTTACAAGTGGTTGTGGGACTTGGTACAGAGATGTAATAAGTTTTTGAATGGTTGCAACTTCCAACTTAAGTAATTGTTTAATTAATTAGGTTAGGAATTATAAGAGCCATTAGAATGTGAGAGCTTATAGAGATGTGATTATGCTTATGTACTCTAAGACTTTGAGTAAATCTTTGCAAACAATAAGTTTGAATTCAGCTGTCTTAATATTAAATAACTATAAGTAAATAACTATTGGTAACTGGTAAGTTCAATTTTGGTTCCAGATCGTTTGAATTAGAAGTTTGTATAGTTTGTTGGTTGTTGAGGGCTAATAGTAGGTGTAGAAAAGTATTGACAGCTATGGAAGACTGTGAGTTTTTGAGTTTTTGTTAGATTTATTAAGATTGAAATAAAAATGTATACACTGGACATCCTAAATCCTAATATTTTAGCAATAATCTGCCTATCCCGGGACGCTCCTGAGGTATAAGCTAGTTATAAACATATTTTGAAACATCTATAATCTATAAATATATATAAAAGAATTGATGTTTGCTGATGTGGCATTCAATGGTGGCCTCAACCCTCCCTTCAATGTGTCGCGTGGCATAGTGATGTGAAAGATTTTTTTTAATCTTTTGTTTTTATTATATTAAATCTAATAAAAAAAATTAAAACCCTATTCCTATCTTTTGTATTCTTATTCTTCTTTATTGTTAACTCTTCCATCTTCTATTACATAATTGAAAGCAATAAATCCTACATGGCATTCAAAGAGGGCATCCTCCCCCTTGAGTATGCCATGTGGCATGCCTATGTGGCATTAAGTGATTTTAGGAAAACATATATTTAAAAACAAAATTTGATTTTTCTCCTTTATGATTCCTCCCATAATTTTTAAACGTTAATATCTTTTATGTACGAGATTTTTTAAAGGAAAAAATAACACCAAATTAACGAGCTTTTTATCATCTTTCCAACGAGTATCATAGTGCTATATAAAAAAACGGAGAAAAACGACTATTTCTTTGTTTGAAGTATTAGGTGTTAGCATTGGATTTATAAATTGTTTTAGATTAGGTATTGAATATTGATATTAGAGTTATGTATTTTTTTAGCCTTTATGATAGGTGTTAGTATTAATCGCCTGCTGCCAAGAAGACCTGTTTTGTAGCGTCTGTTTATTTCTTTATAACAGTTATTATTATAACCATACAAAATATAAAAAAACGTAAGCAGACCAACAACCCCCAAATTAAACACTCGATCTATTGTTAAAAAGAAAAATTGTATTTCGTAACGTCTGTTCCTTTTACGATACCAGTTAATAATAGTGAAATGAAAGGTCTATAGTTATTATACTTGGGTTAACGTGTTAAACAAAAAGTTTTGTTATAATGATTATTTAATTTCAAAACGTTTCTAGTATCTGAAGAGTGTGTACAACTTGTGAAACATTTTTTTAGAGTTATACATTTTTTTAGCCTTTAGGATATATGTTAATCTTAGAGTTACATTAGAGTTATTATACATTGTTTTAGATTAGGTGTTAGCATTGGAGTTGTACATTATTTTAGGTTAGGTATTGATATTAGAGTTATCCATTTTGTGGGGTTTTGTTCATACAGAAAAAAAAAAAACACAAAGTGTTCAGATAAATCATTAATTATGTATAAGCAAGTCACTAATTATGTTCAAATCAGTAAATATGAATTCTATTTTCAACATTGTTAGCATTGGAGCTGGACATGTTTTAGGTTAGGTATTAATATTAGAATTATACATTGTTTAAGGTTAGGCGTTAACTTTGAACATACATTGTTAATTGTTTTTGTTTAGGTGTTCTCCGAAACTTTCCTGCATGTAACTGTAAAACGCTTCATTCTATTTCATATGTAAAATTGATATGTCATAATAGATTTCTCAACCCTGGGACGTTCCCGGAGTATAATCGAGTTAAAATTTATATATATTTGCCTACATCCTGAACCAAAACAAACCTATAAATTCCGTCAGGTATAAAGTCTAGTGGTTTAAAGTAAAAGATTTATTTCTAATATTGACAGACGCCTAAACGAAACTCAAACCTTACAATTCACTGTTTTACTTGCTACTAAACAAAGTAAAAGATTTATTTCTAATCCTCAACATCATCGTCTTCTTCCTCTGGAAGCTGTATTTCATCCGCATCAGCAACGCCTCCGTCTTCATTATCATTATCAACTGCAAACCCAATGCCAACCATACAAACTGAAACCACATGTGTGTAATGTAATGTAATGTACAAGCTCAACATATTCTCTGTCAATCTAAACCTTATACACAATGATAACAACATGAGAAAGAAAATTCAAACACCAGTCAAGTAATTTGCCTTGCGAAAAACCAGTTTATTAACATCAGTTGAACCACAAGCCTCAAATTGCAGCCTTGCCGCTAAATAATATCAGTCTCTTGAATTTATGGATGTTTGATTTTGATATAGTTCATATCAGCTGACACATTTTTTTCTCAATTTAGAAGACCACAAAATTAATAATATATGAATCTGTGCCCTTTTATTTTCCTAGGAATTTCAGATATTGCCAAGTGCCTTGTGAGAGCAGTTTCTAGGATAGGAAAGCCGTGGTTTTTCAAAACAATAACATTCAGTAACCGGATCAAATGATCCCAGAAAACAAACAATTCATACCTCTGGAAACTGAAGATTCTGCCACCTCACTGTCATCAAGAACATATGGAAGTTCTAGAAACTGTAGCAAAGCTTCTGTTTGAGGATTACGATTATGCCCTACATAAAAACAAACACAACAGTTTCGATATGAATCGAGTCCATTCATATCATTCATCTTTCTAACAATTTACCTATATATATATATATATGGTATTAAGACAAGGAAAATAATAATGGCTAACTGGAATATATACACACATATATTATAACTTATAAGTACATATACCAGAAAAGGAACCACTAGCAGCAGTCTCAGAAGAATTATAACAAGGAACCGTGCGCACAAACTCGAAAGGTTTAGTCCCTCTAGATTGCAGCTTACTCCTTACCCATTGACGACTATCTTCCATGTCAAGCTGTTTACCCCTACAACCACTACAAAGTCAACTACTATCTGTGCACATAATTTAAAAAAATATATATTCCTTAAATGTAAATACCCAAAATTTGATCGTTTCATAGTCAGAGGAAATATGGAATTGTATCTACGAGTTATTGCTAGCCACTCCTCATCATACTGAATCTCATATGGCCCAGGCTCTGATTCAACTTCAATAATCTAAGCATAATCAGAAATCACAAAAATTATTATAAATAAAAAACATAAGTACGTCAAGTAGGGGTGTGAATTTCTAACACAACACGAACCTAAGACAAAATTCGTGGAATTGAATTAGTTCAAACAGGTACGGGTCAGTTTCGGATGACCCCTTGAACACGTTTAGTTAAACAGGTCATGTTTGTGTCAACCCATCTAGGATTAGTTTAAATGTGTTTTTATGTAATAGCATAAACTATTTATGTATTTCTATGCCAAAATTAAAAGCTTATAATAAACTGACATAACTTTAACATAATTGCTTCCAGATATGTGTGTGTGTGTGTGTAAACTTGTGATTTTGAAGTATTAATATGCAAAAAAAAAAAATATTGGGTTAGGGGTTGTGTTCGTGTTAAGCCACATATATATGTGGCCTATTCGGGTTCATGTGTGGGTTGTGTTCGTGTTAAGCCACATATATATGTGGCCTATTCGGGTTCATGTGTATGACATGAGTTTGGGGTCCATGCCCCTTTCGGGTTCATGTAATATTTCCAGGTTCGTGTCGCGTTCCACCTGTGCACAAGACCCGTATAGCAGCCCTAGTGGAGTGGTTAACTAGAAGAAAGGATGTGAAACCATACCTGCAAAAATTTTCGTCCAGGGATACACTTATCCAGTGCAAGAAATTTTGTAACAGGACCTTCATCACCATGTTGAACTAAAGCAGCAAATTTGCAATGTAGGTGAGCCGAGAACCAGTAAGGAGGTTTTAATTTTTCTAACAACTCTGCAGCAGGTTTACTTCCCAAAGTTCTATCCTGAATCTGTACACCAGCTTTAACGTGATCAAGTTTGTGAAGCTAAAAACCACAATTAACAATTTACATAACATAATTCAGTTACCTCCTCCTTGAAATAAGGCTTATCGCGTACAAGCTGTTTCCAATTTCCGTGGTCAGTGATACCAACGGGCCAATCATGTGAAACAAATATATCAAGAGGTTCCTCGATTTGCATGAGTTTGTGAACATCATACTCACGCACATGGTATACTGACTTGATATCCCTGCTATTATATGGAGGCCTTTCAAAATGTCCTGTTGATGAATGCTAAAATTGATACTAGACGAATTTCGTACACAGGGATATTTGAAGCAGGCAATGAATTAAGTAAGTAAGTAACCTAAATGATAATGGTTAGACTTGTAAATTCCAGAAAGACCAGCAATGCGAATGCTTCCAAACTTGAGGACTCCTGCAAATCCCAAGAAGTATATATGAGGTGCTGCCCATCCTCCATAGTATCTACATACATAAGATGTTAGTTAGTAATATTCAATTGCATTAGAAGGCAGGCAGGGAAGGAAAAAGAAAAACTGACAGTTCCCAAAGGTAATTGGATGCTTCATGGTTTCCTCCAATGAAGATAGTTGGGAAGGGGGCTAGTTTTTCTCCTGAGTAATACTTCCAGAAAGAATTCATGCTCCTGTATTTAGGCGGTACACTTAAGCTTTCCAAATCATTCTCATTCCTAACAGCCTGCTTCCCAATAATAATTATAATTATAATATAATATTCCCTTCAGTTCAGTTCAGTTAATTACATTACATACATGTGTATTTATTTAATTTAAATAACAAGAAGAGATGATATAAGACCTGGAAATCACCACAACAAATTAGAAGATCAATTTGTGTGCTCTCGACTTGCTGTAAATGCAGAAGAGTTGCATAAACATTATCCAGGTCGCCGTGCATGCATCCTTCTATGGCAATCTTCATTGATGATATCTATCACATTCACATTATATAGTTATTAGTAAAAGTAGAAAGCAAGCTTAAGTTTGATAGGGCTAAAACCAAATGAAAATTGTATATGACTTAGGGGCCCTAATTCAGCTACCTTACTTGTAGAAGCAATAAAATAAATAATCAGTAGTAATTAAAGTATACCTACCTACCTACCTACCTACTTGAAACAGAGATCATAGAATGGATAAGCATTGACATTCTAAATCTAATTGTAATTGTAATTGCAAAAAGCAATAGAATAGAAATACCCTATTTATTATTAGTTAGTAACCATAGAAACCAAAGTTACCACTGAATATCTAATTTATCAGTTGAGAAGAAGGTGGAGGCGGCCGCCGATAGGAGAAGGGGCTGACCAGCTATCTATCGCCTGTCGTGGAGGAGCCTTCAAAGAGTCAACTGCACAACGCTTGTTTGTTTATACTTCACACCCCTATTTTCATTTTGAGTCAGATGCTGCTCATTATAACTGGCAAACGGGTCGGGTCGGGTCGGGTTGGGTCGCGGGTCAAAACGGGTTCGGGTCAAAGCGGGTTCGGGTCAAAATGGGTCAATTCAAAAAAAGGGTTCTATCGGTTCGGGTCGGAATGGGTTTGGGTCAAAACGGGTTCGGGTCAAAACGGGTTTCGGGTCGGGTTGGGTCCGGGTCAAAACGGGTTTCGGGTCGGGTTTAAAAAGGCTTCTTTTTTAGTATTTACATGTAAAAGAGAAAAAAAAACCCTCAAATTTATACTTTGTTCTAAATGGGTCAAAACGGGTCGAGTTGGGTTGGGATAACCCAAAACAAAATCTAATCTAATTCACCTACTGTTAATATAAGCATAAGAAGTTAAAATCATATCATAATCACCTACTGTTACTCATAAATACATACACATAATTCAAACCAATAAGCTTAAGAAGTTAGAAGAAATCATATTTTGAGCAAATTAATATCCACACACAAACCTTTAATACAAGTGGTAATGATGATAACATTCTAAGCAAAAAGATGTTTTAAGACCACTAATTAGACTATGTGAAAATCCTCTAAATTTAAGCTGATAAACACAAGTATAATCGTGTATATATACACTAACATTGTTTTCTATATCTTCTAGGATGTTGATCAAATCATTAGCTAGAACAAGCACATTAGCTAGCCACTGGCATAATTATAAATTTATAATCATCAACCGATATCAACAATCTATAATCCTTTTCTTCATTATACTCAACAATATCAAGTCATCAACAACAAATAATCTCAAAAGTGTTTTGAGCATAGGTTGTTTACAAGCAACATCAATAATAAAATTACCTTCTGAGCCGTAATATGAACCCTAGAAATCTGAAAGAACCCTAGAAATCAGAAGAGCAGATCTGCTCAGTAAGCAATATGAAGATGAATAGATGATGAACGAGATCTGTAGTCACTGCTCTAGTCTTCAACCCATGAAGTAATTTCTATTTGACCCGTAATGACCCATTCTCCCAAATGTAATCAACCCTATTTGACCCGTGGAGTTTCCTCTTTATTTTTAAAGCCACCCATTTTGACCCCCTTGACTATAACAACTAACCCAAAGCCACCCATTCTAACTTTTTAAATGTCCATACTGACCCATATTGTAGCCTTTGGGTCAGGATTGCCCCCTCTACTGCTCATGCTTAAACCTGGCTTAATAAGTCTTGGTAATCCGGAACTTTCATTTTGATGCCATTTTAGACAGTTTTTTTTAACTCAGTTTGAAAAGTCAGTTAACTCAGAGACAATTAAGTCACATATGCTACATTTAGGTTATAGTTGTTAATCTTTAAACATGCAAAACAAAAGAACAATGAAACGAGTTAGATTAAAACACACAAAAGTAAATGAAGAACAAATAAAGAAAGAATACTAAAACACACTACCAATGAAGCCAGAGCCTAGTGGTGGAGGTAGGGGGTTTACTCCTTAGTAGGTTCCCACCTTGGAGTGCTCAGGTTCGAATACCGTGTCGACCGAGCTTTGACCTTGTATAGTCCTGATCGAGAGCTGTTCAAAAAAAATACTAAAACACACTAACCTTAAGTAACTCTTTACAAAGCTCCAGCAACTCGTCATTTCTTTTGTGCTCTTGAACAACGACAACTTGATTTATTTTAGTTGCAGCATTTGAAGCTCAACAATGTTTTCGTTCTTAAATGACAACTTGATTTAGTGTCGTTGCATCATTTTGATTGTTTTTATGAATCCGAAACAGGCTCAAAAAAACTTCATCATTGCCCAGAAAGACAATAAATAATACGAACAAGCCCAAACTAATGGTTGCTACTGGAATGTTGGTTTTCCCAAAACATAATCAACAACCCTTTTTTGGTTGTCCAATGACTTTTGCAAACATCCTCGTTGATCACTTGAAAACCACAAAAAAAAAAAAAAACGCAGCCAAAAGTGTTCACTATTGCCCGTTAAGCCCCCTAACAGGGTAAGAAATATCAAAGCGACATCCATGGTTGCCCGGTTGACAACCACAAATAATCTTCCATTTTCATAACACACTAACCATCTCGTTGATATTCCAACATCATAGATGAACCACTCAAACCTTCCCCAATTCAGTTGACTTGATTTACTTTTTCATATCCAGTTGGTCCTAACGTAAACAATTATGGTCACCACTGGCACCCAAACCACCAGCCATAGCTATCATATGACCACCCTCCACACCCATATAAGCTTCAAGAAATTCATCAAGAATTTCGGCCGATATTACATTGGCATTCTTCGTCGTATCATGTTTATAATACGACTCAAACATACTTGAAGAAATTATAGACGAATCATGTTCTTCAAATCTTTCAACAACAAAACCGGTTACCCAAAAATACCATTCCTCGTCTCCATATTCATCAAACATTGGAGAAAAATTATAAATAATGTCGCCATTGGTAGGATACTCCTCATCCCCGGTTAACTTGTCCCCAACGAGTTCAAGGTGTTTTGTTTCCTTCCAAGTCGACGATACCTCAAGATGTTGGACTTGTTTTATGAAGTCTTTTGATCTTAAGATTCCAGTGGTCGGGATAGACACCATTGTTGCCTTGTTAGGCGACTCTGCAAATAGAAATCTATCTTTTTCACCGACACGTGAACCACTAATGTTATTATCGATGCATCGGGTGGCGACTCTTCTAACAAAAAACACTCGCCTTCATGTAAAGCCATTTGAAACCAATGCTCTGATACCAACTGATATAGTTTTGGAAGCATTCAAACGGCTCAATAAGCAAATGATAATCACACGTCTCAAAAAGAAACCAAAAGGTTTAAGAACAATGTTCTCCAAATTAATAATCAACAAAAACTGAATAAAACAACATACAAACTCAATACTTATGGGATTGCTAAAACGTAGAGACAATAAGTAACTAATGGATAAACATCAAATAAAAATAACCTAAATAAAAGATAACGCAAATTATATCTAAATATTAAAAGAAAGACACTTCAATAGTGTTCTATCGCTAACGTGAGCCGTCGTTTTATGCTAATGTGCACCCTCCTTTGTTAACATGCACTTAAAAAAAAGGTGGCCCATTCTAGAAAGTTACGTACAGCAATGCATTTCTTCTCTTCAAATTTATTTAAACAACATAATTTTTATTTTATTTTTAAAGTAAAGTTTTAGCGACAAGACACTATTGAAGAAGTGTCTTTCTTTTAATATTTAGATATAATAGGCAACCCAAGTGTTAACGTTGGTGTAGAACTTAATGGGTTGCGAGTATTTTTGTGAAACCAACGCGAACATTAACAGTCACTTAATGTTATTTTTTTATATCCACCAAACTCTCAACACAACAAGAGCTCCCGGCAGCGAACCACCACCCATTGTGCGTAACATGTATGCACAACAGCGGCGCCCGCGACGAAGCGCGGGCCAACTAACACCTAGTTTAAACTTAAAGATAGTTATTATTGATGCTTTGCGTATTTGTTAGGTACTCATTAATTTGATCGTGTTGGTAGAAATATTTGTGTATCAAGTATATTTGTGTTTATAGCATTACGTGGTTAAAATTTGTCAACTTGGATGCCATTACCTAGAACTCCATCTAAAGCTTACCTCAAACCCCCTACATAAAATGCATATGACTTTTAAAATGTTAATTGTTAAGTGTTAAACAACTTAAACATATTATCGATTACAAGTATCACGTTGAGTGATTGGTGAAAGGTAAAAAGCAAGATCTTCATAATATACTGTTCATTGATTTCGATAGTTTACCATGTTGAGTGATTTGAGAGGTATAGAGGAAAACAAAGGTTTGGATATCGACAAAGGGTACAAACTTTTAATGCATGTTTTGTAAGAAGTAAGTTGTTAGAAAAAAACCCATATGATATGGATTGAAAGCCAAAGGTATGGACATCACCTCCTTGACAGAGAGATAACCCATATTATGTTTAGGGTTCAAAACTAATAATAATACTCCAATACAACTCAATTCCTGTAATAAACGCGGTTACAACTTATTACAACAATACAACCTGGTCTGGTGTGGTGTGTCTACCTCTTTCTTTCTTTCTTTCTTTGTTTCTTTGTTGTTGTTTTCCAATCATATATTCATCC
Source organism: Ambrosia artemisiifolia (assembly GCA_032199755.1). NCBI lineage: Eukaryota > Viridiplantae > Streptophyta > Magnoliopsida > Asterales > Asteraceae > Ambrosia > Ambrosia artemisiifolia. Next base: position 461,016 of record CM063525.1, read on the forward strand.
AGTCCAGTCCCAGATCCCACCACCTGATGACACTTGAGATCAAGTAAGTAAGTAAGAATTCTTATCACTTGAAACAATTCTTTCTCTCCCCTGTTGTTGTTGTTGTTTCTGGATCTAATTACTTACTTGTGAATACAATCAATCAATCAATCAATGATTAGAAGATTATAGAATAGATTAGATCCATGGCTTCAATTAGAAGAACCCTTTCCCCGTATCAGGACCGTTCCCATCAAAACGGTGGGACTCCCTTTTCCCTCACTAATAATTCCCCTTCTCACAAACATACCACCACCACCACCAGATTCTTTGGATTTGAAAAACAACGTAAACCCTCTCGATCATGGCCTCCTCGTACACCACTCTTCACCTGTTTCTTCTTTTTCCTCCTCGGCTTTTTCTTAGGTTTCGCCCCCTTTGGGGTATTCCAAGACGACCTTACCACCCGCCCCCGTGATTTTTCATTTGAGGTTAACCGACCGCCCTCTCTAGACGTCAAGCAGGACCACATTGTGCTTGACAAGGTTCAACTAACTGCCCTTCAACCTAATGTCAAAGACAGGTTTGATTACCACATTGCTCGAAAACAGCTCATTGTTGTCACCCCCACTTATAACCGCGCTCTTCAGGCGTTTTACTTGAATAGGCTTGGTCAGGTGCTTAGGCTTGTGCCTCCGCCGCTTCTTTGGATTGTGGTTGAGATGAATGCCGCTTCTACAGAAACTGCCGATATTCTTAGGGGAATGGGGATCATGTATCGCCACTTGGTGTGCACCAAGAATCTTACTGATATTAAGGACAGGGGCGTGCACCAGCGGAATAGAGCACTTGACCACATTGAGCATCATAAGCTTGATGGGATCGTTTATTTTGCCGATGATGATAATGTCTATTCGCTACAGCTGTTTGACGAAATCAGAGAAATCAGGTATTTCCTTTGCTGTTTTTAGTTTCTTATATTCTTCTGTATCCTATTATTATTATAATGTTTATCAGCTATCATGTTTGTAAATTTTGATATGTTGCAAACAAAACATAGGTACTTTGTGTCTGCTACATAACATGTGTGATTAGTACTATATCATTAAGTTACACGATCTCTATCTTGATAGCAAAAGAGCCAACTTATTCAAATATATGTGCATGTGATTGTACAGTAAACAGAAACACACATTGGAAACATGTGCAAGCGCACAACCAGTATATGTATTTAAACAGGATTTGTTGTTGCTTCTTGCCATCGTGTTTAAACTCTAAGATGTTGCTATTTTGTTTGTTTTGCCGACTGCAGCCGTTTTGGCACTTGGCCAGTTGCAATGCTTGCACAAAGCAAAAACAAGGCAACCTTGGAAGGCCCTGTATGCAATGGAAGTCAAGTAATTGGGTGGCACACAAATGAGAAGAGTAAAAGACTTAGAAGATTTCATGTTGACATGTCGGGATTTGCATTCAACAGCACCATCTTGTGGGACCCAAAGAGATGGAAAAAACCCTCCTCAGCGTTGATTCGTCAGTTGGACACCATCAAAGAGGGATTCCAAGTATGCATAATCTTTTAGTCTTTGCCTAAATAACAATCGCCCTAAATATTAAATGTTCTTTTACAGGAGACCACATTTATAGAACAGTTGGTGGAAGATGAGAGTCAAATGGAAGCTACTCCCTTGGGATGTTCTAAAATCATGAACTGGCATCTTCATTTGGAAGCTCATCAACTTGGTTATCCTAGAGGCTGGTTGCTTCCGAAGAACATGGATGCTGTTGTGCCTATTGATAAAAAAGAAGAGCCTTAGAGAGGTATGTATAACTTCATTAGCGTATTTTAGTTATATATAATAGACATTCACATTTTTCCTTTTACATATCAAAACAATTTATTACCAGAAGGTAGATGTTTGAAAGGAGCCCAAGAATATTGATACGTGACAGATTGTGTAACTAGCCGCATAATATATTTAAATTAGTAATTTGACACCATAAATATCAAAAATGAATTCTAAATTAAAAGTCTTTAATTCCATAGAAAACAATTAAATCATCTTTCATTCCATAGAATATATTAACTCTCTCTTCATTCGTTGTACATTGCTTTTGATCCAAATGTTTGGGTGGTTCATGCCAACAATGGAAAGGGATAAGATGGACATAGGAATGTGAGACTTGTAAGTCTTGTATTGTTGTATTACATTCGTGAGAGGAAGCGGTAGTTGATGTTTTTGTGACAGAGAAGAGAGGAAAAGGGATAAGTCTATATATATGCTATATACTTGTAATCAAAATTATCACCTCAACTAAAGAGTACCTAGTTGCCACCTGTCTTTGTTTTAAAAAGCTCCAAGCGCACAAAAGCAAAGAGGTCTAAGACCGAGGCAAAAAGCGCAAAAGCGGCGGGCTTTTCGTACCCGAGGCGCAAGGTGGTTAAGTAATTTTTTTATTGATATCCCATAGGTTTTTAGCTTCATTTACCCAAAACATAGCTCTAAATCAGGTTTTTATATGACTTTACCTACATGTATCAAGCAAAAAAACCCAAGGTACAACACTTTTTTGCAGAAAAACACCCCTGTTACATGAGGTGCGCGCCTCAGGCAAAAAACCCTAAAATCTGCGCCCTTTTGGCGTCTCATGTATTTCATCTAGATGCTGAGCGAAAAAGCCCCAAGCCCTGCGCCTCAAAGCGCCTGAGGCGTGCTTTTTAAAACCAAGCCACCCGTTGGACGTAGGTCAGCTTACAACGAACCACATTAAATCCTGGCATCGTTTGCTTTCAATTATGTTTAGTTCACGTGCTTTAAGTCCTAACAAGTGTTATCACTGTCTAGGGATAAGGTGAACATAGGAATGTGAGACCTGTATTGTTGTATATATCATTTTCGGTTCATGAGAGGAAGCTTTAGTTGATGTTTTTGTGACAGAGAAGATGGGACGTGACACTGCACATGAGCAAAAGCAGCAGGTCTGCCTGTTTTTAGAAGTAGTGGCAGCCGACAGAGGAGATGTAAAAAAGAAGGAATGATGGAAGTTTCTCTAAGTCAAAGTTTGTATGGTCTGCTGCTTATTCTTTGACTATATTATTATATCAGATATAGGGTTTGGCCATTGCCTTGTGAAATTCTTTTTGTTTTTTTCATTAAACATGTGAAAATCTTTACCTTGTTTTTTTGTACACTAGACAGACTTGTTATATATTTTCTTGTTTTGAAGAATGGATTATTTATATTGTCATCATGCAATGCATATCCTCATCCTTACCTTTACAACAAAAACACAAAGCCCTTTGACTGACACCAAAGGCCACAAGTCCAAATGAAAGTAGTCATATTATGAGAAAAAGAGGAGAAGCAACGACTGACTGACTGACTAGGTAAAAGAAGGATGCAAACTTCAACACCAATTCACTTTTTTGAACCATTGTATCCGGCTTTTCATCAAAATGACACGTCATTCAAATGCAAAACTAAAAACCATATTTGTGTTCAATTACAGTTTGTGTTTATACCAGGTTCAGTCCTTGGCAGGTGTAACATATGTGGTCTAGTTTATGAGTAGGAGCAGGATAGACTGCCGTTAAAAAAAAAAAAAAAATTGAACCTGTGTTCAATTGCAGTTGGTGCTTGAATTCGTTTTAACAGCTTAAACTTACTGACTTAGCGACCTCCACCATACAGGTTCACTGCAATTCCAACTGTCAACCTCTACAAAGATTCGTCCGTAATGAGCCGGATCACCGCCCTTCTTTTTTCGGTCTTCTTCATTCTGTCATTCACCATGACCTATTCATTGGATTTAGGTTCAATCCCTATGAAATCTAACATATAGTATCCCGAGTTTGTAATTCTAATTCCTAATGAAAGTCCTGATATTTTATGATTCTGACAGCAACTTTTGATTTGCAACTAAAATTCTTGTTCATAGAACTTGGGTGGGTTAGCTTATCGATACAAGCCGTGTGATTTTTTATCCTTGATTTTGGTTGGAGTTTGATTGCAACTAGAATTCTCTCCATTTGATTTTTTGAAGGTTGTTTCAAGTATATGTTATTCAGATTTAGCCTTTATTTAGGTGCCTTATTGTTGATTATGGTTGACAAGAACACTATCACCATCTCTAGTAAGTAGGGATGAGCATATTGCACCGAATACCAAACTGATACCGATCCCATATCCATCTCGTACCGAACCGATGGTGTTCGGTATCGATACTCACATTTAGAGGTTTTTGGTTTCTGTATTTTTGGTATCGGTATTTAAGGTAAAATACCGGTACCATAACAATAAAATAGCCCTAAGTATGAGAACTTCTACAAATAATTCAAGTTTTTGTAGTTTGTAACACCTCTGAGATCCCATGTAAGAAAGCATTCTAAACATCAAGTTGACGAAGTGGCCATTTTTTTGTGACAACAAATGAAATAACCACTGGACTTGACGACAGGGCTGAAAGTCTTATTAAAATCAATGCCAAGTTTGTCGAAAACCTTTTGCAACAAGACGAGTGTTGTAGCATGTAACCGTACCATGTTGATCTTTCTTTATCCTGTAAACCTACTTGCAGTCATTGACATTAGTTTTGGGAACATGAAGAACGATAGTCCAAGTACCAATTTTGATAAGGGTTGTAATCTCAACTATCGCCTCATGCTACTCCGGATGTTGATTCACATTGGTAAAAGTTGTTGGTTTGACATGAATTCGAGAAGTGGTTGGCGTATGAGCTAAAAAGAACACAATGTTTTTTGTTTTGTCAAAAAATAGAGGGACATTGAGGTAGAGGAGGAGGAGATTGTGAATTTGTCAAGGAACTAGAAAAGTAGTAATGATATGGGGGTTAAGAGTGTCGGGTGTAGAATGTGTGATTAAACTTGTAGTGGGACTAGTAGGAGGAGAGGGTGTCGATGATGGTTGATAGGGAATGTCATCAGGAAGATGTGTGAAATCAGAAAATGACGTGTACGTGTTGGAATTAGGGTTTAAAGAGATGTTTGAAGGGAGACTTGTTGAAGGATGTTTTAGATGGAATTCGGTTTATAAGGTAGGCTGTCGTGTAAAAAAATGTCACAATAGTTTGGGAACATATGATTGTGCCAAAATCGGTTGGTCCGCTTTAGCGGACTGGTCTGGTTTGGGTGAGGTGGGGGGCCCCACACACACACACACGTTCTTTTTTAATATTTTTTTATATAAAAGTGGATTGTGATGTGAAAGACTGGAGTGGTTTAGTATCGGATGGAAATTGGATTTGGAATTATTGTGGCTTGGAATGATATGACAAGTCTGAATTTTTAGACCAGTTTAGCGTTGTGGATGCTCTAAAAGCGTCAACATCGGATATTTTATGGCGTATCAAGTTCTTTAAAGATATTAGTTGTGTTTTGTTTTGATCATTACTAAGTTGAAAATAAGTGTTTGACAAACAAAAAGTCTTTTTTGTTTTAACTTTTCATTTGGTCTTTGATAAGTTATTTTGAAAAAGTAAGGATTTGTGACTTATCAAAACTACTTATAACTTATTGATGGATATTTACCTACATGTCCGCCTTATAGCCTTACACATACCCTCCTTATATTATTTTTGATCATTTTACCTTAATAAGTTAAACCAAACACTTTTTACAAAATAACTTATTGACTTATTATTTTTTACCACCATATAAGTTAGTCCAAACACTAATCTAAAAACTTTTTTCTAAAAAATTATAAGTTAATAATTCTTTTTTAATTAAGTTTATCCAAACATCTCCTAAAAGTGAAAACAAAAAACCCATTTTTTAATTATGAGTGTGAATATATGCCACGACTTGAATAAAAATTGGTGGCGGAGAAGAGACTTGAGAAGGAAGATCTTCATCATCGAATCCCTATCACAACTACCCAATCCCTTTTCTCTACTTCTTATCTTTTCCATATTTTCTAATTTTTATTTTTATATGTTAGATCGAAACACACATATATATTTTTTTAAATTGTTTCACCATCACATATCATGCGATTCGTTGCATACATGTTGAAGTTGATGGTACAATAATAACAACAATAATTGATTTTTTTGTAATTTAGTTTCATGTGTATCACATATATATTATGGACGGAAGCAAAATTAAATGAATGCATCTATAGTTTTGACTAGACAATAAACTATAACGATGTGTACGATTTTAAGTCCAGCAATTTTTCTTATGATTCTCCATTTGTAACGTAAACTATATCATAACTTTTCGTGTAATGTATGAAAGATGATTCATTAACTAACTGATAATGATATTGTTTTAGATCTTTATATGCATCATCAAGTTCACAATTTTTAAACCCACCTAAACCAAAAGTGATATGATTGTTTTGTATTTACAATCAAACCAACTAAAAAACTTTATAGTTATCATTACAATAAATAGGATACATAATTTAATACGCTTATGCTTTAAGTTAATCACTTAATAGCACTTGACATAAAAAAATGTAATTGAAAACTTAGGTCTAAAGATTGTAATATAAATATAAAAATATGTATCATGTATGACCAATTTGAAATTATTTAAATAAAAACAACATGACAATGTATGTTAGATTAAAAGAAAAGAAAAGAAAAGAAGTTTGTTTATGCCATGAAGAAATGTTTTGTCGCTTCTGAGGATATTAGGTTCTTGGATCGAATGTAAAGAGTCGTTCATTATTATAATGTGACATTGTGTTGTAATTGTTTATGTTTTTGTATTAAAATGGTATTAATTTGAAGTAAAAAATAAAACATAAAAAAAAAGAACAAGAATAAAAAAAATAAGTGAAGGATGGATGAGAGAGAGAGAGAGAGATGGGATTAGATATTGGAGTGTGGATGACACCATTCGCCAATGAGAAGCCGCTGAAATCCCTTGTATTGGTCCCACACACACACCCAACCACCTAACAAAACTCTTGTCTATTTCCAGCTAACTACACACATACACCAATCAATCCCTTGATAACCATTGGGCATTGAAAGACAAGGTTTACGTTAGTTAGGGTGGGTTTGTGTGTTGGAGTTGATCAATCAATGGCTGGTGAATCCATCTTTCTCAGCTGCAATGTAACTACTTCCTCAGCAATGCCTTCCTTAACCTGTTCTCACTTCCAAATTGTTAGACCTCCAAGACCCACCCCCCTCCTCAGACTCAATGCTGCTGCTGCTGTTATTAGGTCCTCCTCCTCTGACTCCTCCTCCTCAGATGCTGTTATTAATAATAATAATATTGGATCATCTAATCCCTCATCCAGCAGCCTCTCTGCTCTCCAACAGCTCAAAACCTCCGCTGCTGACCGTAACTAACTTTCATTACTTACTTTTTATTCTTATTTACATCAACAATTTTACTTATTCTTATTATTTAGTTATCAATTAGGATAGGATGATTCATATATGTTGGGGTTCCGCTTAGGCTAGGCTGCATCCATCATCTACTAAATTATTATTATTATAATAAGCTTTTCACTTTTTGATGATTAGGCTATACAAAGGAAAAGAGTAGCATTATGGTCATTGGGCTCAGCATCCACACTACCCCTGTCGAGATTAGGGAAAAGCTTGCTATTCCTGAAGCTGAGTGGCCCAGAGCTATCAAAGAGCTCTGTTCTTTAAACCATATCGAGGAAGCTGCTGTTTTATCTACCTGTAACCGCATGGAGATCTATGTTGTAGCTTTGTCTCAGCATAGAGGGGTCAAAGAAGTCACTGAATGGATGTCAAAGGTACTACTTTTTTTTTTTTTTACTTTTATTGCATCTTAATCTCAAATCAAACCATTAATTTATATGCATCATATACTACATACATACAGACTGGTGGGATCCCCGTTTCTGAGATATCCGATCATCGCTTTCTGCTCTACAACAAGGACGCCACACGCCACATCTTTCAAGTCTCTGCTGGACTCGACTCCTTGGTCCTTGGAGAAGGCCAAATTCTTGCTCAGGTCAAGCAAGTCGCCAAAGTCAGTCAAGGGGTTGCTGGCTTCGGCAGGAACATTAGTGGTTTGTTCAAACACGCCATCATGGTTGGGAAGCGCGTCAGAACCGAGACCAGGATTGCAGAAGGAGCTGTTTCTGTCAGCTCTGCTGCAGTTGAGCTGGCCCTCATGAAGCTTCCCCATTCCACCGTCCGATTCTTACTCATAGGAGCCGGCAAAATGGGAAAGCTCGTGATCAAACACTTGGTGTCCAAAGGCTGCACCAAAATAGTGGTTGTCAACAGATCTGTGGAAAAGGTGGATGCGCTTCGCGAGGAGTTTAAGGATATCGAGATCATATACAAACCAGTTGGGGATATGATGACCTGCGCTGCTGAAGCCGATGTGATCTTCACAAGCACGTCCTCTGAAACGCCTTTGTTTATTAAAGAAAACGTGGTGGACCTCCCTCCTGTGGGACCGGATGTTGGTGGAAAACGTCTTTTCATTGACATATCTGTTCCTAGAAACGTGGGTTCGTGTGTTAATGATGTGGAGAGCACAAGAGCATACAATGTGGATGATCTGAAAGAAGTGGTGGCTGCTAACAGGGAAGACAGGCTAAGAAAAGCCATGGAAGCTGAAGCCATCATTGATGAAGAACTGAAATTATTTGAAGCGTGGAGAGATTCGCTAGAAACGGTTCCTACGATCAGGAAGCTAAGAGCATATGCTGAAAGAATCAGAAGCAGTGACCTGGAGAAATGCCTGCAGAAAATGGGTGATAATGCAAACAATAATGCTAAAAAGGCGGTTGAGGCATTGAGTCGGGGTATAGTGAACAAGCTTCTTCATGGGCCGTTGCAGCATTTGAGATATGACGGAACTGATGACCGGACCTTGGATGAGACCCTTGAGAACATGCATGCTCTTAACAGAATGTTTAATCTGGAGACAGAAGTTTCTCTTCTGGAAGAAAAGATTCGAGCTAAAGTTGAGCAACAAAAGTAAGCAAACACCCACAAATAACAGATCTTTTTTTTTTTTTTTTTGTATTGAGGAATGAATGTTGTCCCAACTGTATTATTGATTCATGAACTGTGGTTGATCTTTGTAATTAATTAGATTACTCTTGTCATATGTACATTATGATGTTTTTCCAATCAGACTGTATGTATGAAAGCGAATACTTGATTTCATGCTTACCTGTTTTTTTGATTTAGCACATTCCACCCGAATGTGCTTAACTTGAGTGGCAACCAAGAATTCCAATCACAAATAATATCAGCTTGAGGGTGATCTTATCCATCCCACCCTTGAAGCGTTCATGTACTTTCTTTGATCTAGCGCCACTTATCCATCTCACCCTGGAAATTGTAAGCATAAATAGACGTCGTAAGATGAATCAAATCGGAGGCAACTTCCCCACCCACATCTTGCACCTTCCAATTCCCCATTGACAATCATGCAACCATCTGCCACTGAGCAGGTTTTAACTATCTCCATGGCAAATAATCATGGATCTTGCCCTCAAATCCATGAAGTTTAAGTTTACTTTTTTGTTTTTATTTCCAAATTAAATCCAAGGGTTTAGAGCATCTAAGCCTGTTTGTGGAATTTGTACTTGATTTGTTCATGTTTATCTCTTTGTTTGATTTAACATGTGGTATCAGAGGCCGGCTATCTAGGCTCATATTCGTTATAGTCTTCCCATCTGTTTCTAGTTTGGACGTGTTTCTGATCTCAGGGTCCAGGTTCTAATCGCAGGAAGAAATTATCGAATACAAGTTCCCAGAAAGTTGATCGCAGCAAAGAACAAGTCAAAAAACCAAAACAATGGCAAACAGTGGTCGATGTGCATCAAATTGTATCTCAAATACCCAAAGCACGTTGGAGATGCTATAATTATTCGTTTCAATTAAGAAAAAAATAATATATCAAATTGGTTTCAGCATTTTGAACCTTACATCCCATGTAGTGAATGAAATTGACAATATTTAAGTTGGTATTATCAGACCATCACAACTCTTAAAACAAAACAATAGTTCTACTTCCATATAACTCCCTTGGGCCTTGACAATCAAAAGAAATCACAATTTCAACCAAAAGCTGTGGTCCTTATTTGTTTGGGCTAAGACATAAGTTCTAGCTTTACTAATCCAAGCCCACGGTCCATTAGACCTGCACTTGGACTTTGGGCTTGATCATTTTACCAATGGGTTTTGACTTTGAGCACATTTTCTGGATCACATGTTGATGTATAATAATAAAATTCACTGATCTTTTTCTTTAAAAGAAAAGAAATTGTAGTACGTATGTTGTAAGTTGTAACAATCATGAATGAATCAAACCTTTTCTTACAACTTCATCTCATCTCCCCACGTGCTTGCACGTGCCCATTTGATCCAAAATATATATATTTTTTCTACATTTCATTAATTTATTCACTACTATTCCTTGGTTAACAATTTTCCTTTCCTTTTTTTTAAACAAAACAAAACATGAAAATATGAAGTACTAAAACCTAGCGTTTTCCAAGCCGTGTAGATCGCTCACTCTATTCAACGACTTCTTCATGACCGCAACTTTAGCCAGCTTCTCAGCCGCCCTCCAAGCCGATGTCGGCGTCAACGGCTCCCCATTCTCATCCACCATTCCCCCCACCTGCTGCTCGTATTGTACTCTCCATTCCACATCCACTATCTCTGACTCCACCCCTTTCACAAACTCCTCAGCCGAAGCACCCGACTGCATTAACAGCCCCCGAGCCGATGCCAACAAATGATGAGCCGTCGTCAGCTTATTATGCTCCACCAACAACCTCGACTCAGCCACAGCTCGGGTGGCGATAAACAAGTTCCTCAACCGTTCGATCTTGGGCGACCTAGATGATCTAACGCTCTGCGCTCTAGGCACCAGCAAAGCCTTTTCTGAGCCATAAATCAGCTCTTGTGTAGCCGGGTCGTTGTAACAACACCTAGCCGATAAAACATGATGGGACCCAGTGTTTGACCTTGGGACCCGCAATTCAACTAGCACTTCCCTTTCCTCTTCCGCGTATAGATCCCCGAACCGGACCGACCCGGTATTTAAAACCATCGGTTTCCCATTGCATGAGTACACAGCTGTGATCTCAGCCGGGTCCGAACCCGGAGCCACACCAAGCTGAACCCGTAAATCCTGAGCCACCACACTAAGCAAACCCCCCACACACTTTGTAAAGGCGTTCTCACCCGGCTCGTGACTATACCCACCACCCCCGGTTTTCTCTAACGTGTGAACAGGTATTTCCACGTGAGCAAACCGGGTGTGATTATTATTATTATTATTATTAATATTAGATGCCTGCCTTTGATTATTATTATTAACATGATTAATATTATTATTATTAATATTATTATTATTATGATGAGTCACTTGGTCTTCATGGGCGTCGGATAATAGAATAATGCTGGCAACCGGATTTCTCTCCCGGCGATCTTCAAGCACTTTGGTGGCTTGTCTCAGGGCTTCACCGGCGCAAGTACCTCGGCTGCAGGCTAACTGGTCAATGATACGACGAGCAGCGCGTTGACCTCTGGGGTGCATTCTTCTCAAAGGAAGTAGCCGTTTAGGGGAAGCTGAGAAAGCCAGAATAGAGAGACGGTCAGCGGAGCTTAATGAGGAAATGACCAAACGCATGGCTCGTTTGAGCATCTGAAGCTTGGGTCCTCCCATACTTGCACTGACGTCTAAAACGGCTACTAAATCAATAGGTGCTCGTCTAGAGACATTAAGGACGTCTGGTGGTGGGGCTTTGACTTTTAATACGACGGCGTATGTCTCATGAGATTGAGTTGATGAGATGACAGCCACTTCTGAGACTAACATCACCTCCACGTTTTTGTAATCCCGTCGGAATTCATCAGAAGAAACAGGATTAGCGAAGAAGCCTTGAAACTCTTGGTTAACATCTTCTTCTTCGTTATCTTGTTCCTCTGGAATAGGAAGAATACCGGGAGGAGGTCTGGGTGTTCGAAGTGGCTCGTCGTCATCATATGGTTTTGGTTTATTAGCAGCAATATAAGTGTTGGTGTTGGCTGATCTGGGAGTTGTGATGAGTGGTTGTTGGGTGGAGTGGAGCTTGAGAAAGGAGGCATCTCTCCAAGAAGATTTACAGACAGGGCAAGCAAGAAGGTTCTCCTGTTGAGCATGTTGGGAAATACAGGGGAAATGAAAGGTGTGTGAGCATTCGGCAGTGAATATAGCGGTTTTATGACCGGTTTTCACGCTTTGAAGACACAATCCACAGTTACTCTGCACATACATACATATATATAATTCAAAATTCATTAATAATAATAAAATAAAAATGAATGAATAAATTATTAAGATTTATAAGAATGTATAACGAACGTACTCTTGAAAAGCCTAAGGAGGTTTTGAAGATGGAGAAAGGAGATCTAGGAGAGGAGGGATTGGAGGATTTGGGAGTATTGGATTTGGATTTGGTTTTGCATCTAAGCCTGGGGGTGATATTAAGATTGTCAATGACAGAAGAATGGAACTTGGAAGTGTCAGAAGCATTATTATTATTAATAATAATGTTGGTTTTGGTTTTGATAGGCAAACGTAAAGGAGTGTTTGAAGCAGCAGCAGCATCATCGTCTGTGGTGGTCCTGGAACGTAAGCTCCAGCTAGACTGTAACCGAGGGGTAGAACCGGAAGAAGTAGTACTAGTCTTGAAGAAACCAAGTTTCCCAGAAGAAGAAGAAGAAGAGGATTTAGGGGTGGGGTGTTGGACGTCAGGAGAGTCGGATGAGTTACGGGGAATGGTGGTGCAGAAAGCTCGTCTCCATCCGGTACCCATTTTTTCTCTTAAATAAACAAACAATTAGGAAGAAGAAGAAGAAGAAGATGTTGTTGTTGATGATTTATAGAATACAGAAGGGGCAGAACAGAAGAGGAAGAGGAACATGGATGGGATGGGATAGGATGGGATGGGGGCTAATTGGGATAACGGAGATATATTGGTTGGACTTATATAACTACTGACAAAATCATATGGTCACTACCATCCATACTTGTACCCGCCCCATGCCATTTTCCTCCTTACCTTAACACCCCCCCCCCCCCCCCCCCCCTCCTTTTTTTTTTAACGATTAACGACTTTATATTTATATATAAAGTCCCACCAAAACAGTGACAGGACAAAAACAACAGCAGTGAAACATGAAAACAGGAATTACAACATTTCTAAAATATCAAAATCAAGCCATTTATCCCAGGCCGGAGTCTTCAACTTCGAACAGTTTGCAATCCACAAAAAAACATCCTCTTTGATTAGCTCGACAGTCTTCACAGTGGGAATGAAGGTGTTCTCAAACACTTTCAAATTACGGGCCAACCATAATCTCCAAGTAGTCGCTAACACATAACATACACCGTTTTCTTCCATATCTTCGACCCCGGGCTATTTAGAACAAGGTTAGCCAAATCCGACAAAGAGGAGTAGTCCAACAGGAAGGGAATACGAATCCACACAAGGACTTGCCACCAAATACTCCTAGCCCAAATGCAGTTCAAGAATAAATGGTTAGTATCTTCTTCTCCGCAGCCACAACAATAACAAACTACGGACTGAAAGTTAACCCCACGACGAACAAGATTAGCTTTATTAGCGACTCTATCCAGCATAGCCCTCCATAGAAGATAGTTGCATTTGGACGGGGCCCACGAGTTCCACTTATACATGAAATGATTCACGTCATCAGCAAGCTTATTATGCCACTCCATCTGAATCTGTTTAACCGAAAACGCCCCATCCGGTGCTGAATTCCAGCCCGATCTATCAGACCCCTGACTCCTAACGAACCCGTTTAACAGCAGCAACAGTCCGTTTAACTGATCCCGAGGTAGTTGCTGAATACCATCAAGCTGCCAATCCAGCTTCCATTCGAACCCAGCATTGGTCTCCACCCAAAAGTCCGAAACCAACCCATCCTTAACTGCAGTAAGCTGAAATAACTCGGGATAAGCTTTCTTCAGAGTAGTACGAAATATCCTGGGGTCTTTCCAGAATTTGGTCTTCCGACCATCACCAACTGTCGCCTTTAAATTGTTATGAATCAAAATCCCAATTTTGAGCAATTGCGCTTCAGCCCCGATAATATCCTTCCATAACCCGGGAATACACTTTTTAACAGGGACCAAAAGATTGTCGAATCTTGACTTGTGTATGGAAGCAACCACCTTAACCCAAAGATGATTCGGGTCCTCTTTAAATCGCCACAACCATTTAGTAAGCATAGCGGCGTTTAAAGTCTTCGATGCCACCTAACCCAAAACCGCCTAGACTTTTCGGTCGAGTCAATTTGTTCCATTTAATCCAACGAATTTTATGACCACTAGACGATTTACCCCACACAAAGTCCCTCCTTATTCTCTCAATTTGTTTTACCACACCTTTAGGGGCTGCAAAAAGAGATAAAAAATAGGACGGGACACTTCCGAGGACAGATTTAGCCAATGTAACTTTCCCGGCAAATGAAAGGGTCTTAGTCTTCCACGATGACAACTTACTTTTTAGCTTATTAACACTAGGATCCCAATGTTTCGAGAGCTTCATGTTAGCACCAAGCGGTATTCCCAAGTATGTGAAAGGGAATGTACCCGCTTCGCAAGAAATTTTTTTCGCCATCACACCAATCTCATCCGCATTAACATTTATCCCAAAGAGCTTACATTTCTTGTGGTTAACTTGGAGACCAGAAATTAAATTCAAGCAACGAAGGAAACGCACAAGACTTGTCGCTTTATAGTCCGACCATTCACCCACAAAGATCACATCATCCGCAAAGCATAGGTGAGAAATCAGCGGCCCATTATTAGGAAGTTGCACACCATGAAAAACACCCACATTTAAAGCTTGGTTCATTAGCATATTAAGGACTTCCGTAACAATAATAAAAAGGAAAGGAGAAATAGGGTCTACTTGACGAAGGCCCCTTTTAATGGCGAACTCATTGGAAGGAGACCCGTTAACGAGAACCGCACCTCTAGCCGAAGTAAGGCAGCCTCGTATCCAATTAATCCATCGGGGAGGGAACTTCATAAACTCCAAGGTTTTGAATAGGCATTTCCAATTAATCGAATCGTATGCCCGTTGGAAGTCAACCTTAAACATCATCATCTTGTATTTTGTCTTCTTTGCCCAAGAGACAAGTTCTCCAAGGATAAGAGGACTATCAATAATATTACGACCTCCCACAAAAGCCGATTGAATCGGGGAGATGAGAGAGCCAAGAACACCTTTGAGACGATTTGCTAAGACTTTAGAGATAATTTTATAAAGGGAACTAACAAGGGAAATCGGCCGAAAGTCCGAAAGCTTTTGCGGGTCGGGGATTTGGCAATGGGAGCAATAAAGGTGGCATTGCACCCAATCCCTATTTCGCCCGTGTGATAAAAATCCGCCATCATTTTCATAATCCCCATCTTTAAGTCATTCCAATACTTTTTAAAGAATTTCATTGTGTACCCATCAGGTCTGGGGGCCTTACCACCGTCGCACGACTTAATTCCTACCAAGACCTCTTCGTCTGAAAATGGCTTAATAAGAGCCTCTGCTTGATCATAATGTAATTCAGGAAGGCCAAGGTTAGTGAACAACGATATGCGTCTAATCGGCTCCTTGAATAATCTTTTAAACCACAACTTAGCACCATCTTTTAACATGACCGGATCAGAGATCCAATCATCGACAAAGAGCAGCCCATGAATTCTATTACTAGTCGAATTGATATTAACAACTTTATGGAATATGAGGTGTTCTCGTCTCCAAATTTAAGCCAATTGACTCTAGCTTTTTGATGTAGATCTCTCGTTTTAGACTTTTGGAGCTCCGCAATCCGCAATCTAAGAGAAACACGGGCTTCTTTTTCTGCACTAGTTAGCGACCTGGAAGCAGCCCAACATTCAATATCTTCGGCCTTCCAAGTACACTGCAATAATTCGGAATTTTCCTCACAGCTTTTCGAGTCGCGCCACTTCTTAATCTTTCCTTTAATGGTCTTCAACAAAGCATTCATGGAGGAAATATCATGGACATTAGAGCCCATAAGGCTCACAGAATCAGCCACAAAAACTCCCACTTCTGGCGAATCTAACCACCGGTTGAAAAGTTTAAACGGAATTGGGCCGAAGTCCTTTTTAACACATGATAAAACGATAGGGCAATGGTCCGAGCATTCTTGCTTCATAACTTCCACCGTAGCATTAGGCCACAAGTTCAAAAAATCGGCACAAACGAGAAAGCGGTCAAGCTTACTGAACTTGACATCTACATTATCCGAGATGAAAGTAAACTTACCCTCGGACATGCGATATTCATAGAGCCTCGCATCATCAATAAATTTGTTAAACGAGGCTGCTGTATTTACGTCAAACTCAGAATTGAGTCTTTCGGATCTGAAACGGACATCATTAAAGTCCCCGAGCAGAATCCAGCAACCAATTAATTGACCCATTATCTCAACAATTTTGTCCCAGAGGTCTTTCCTTCTACTCGGATCGTTGGGCGCATATATATTCAATATATTAAGTTTTTCAGTAAAACCAATAGCCTCACCCAAAGTTATCACGAAGTTACAATCTTTGATCACATTTTTAAGCTTGGACCAGGACGGGTCCCAAATAGAAACCAGCCCCCCGGATCTCCCCAAAGAGTCGACATGAGCCGCCTCAAACGCTGAGTTACCCTAGAATTTACCCCAATAATCAATATCAATTGAGTGCTGGTGAGTCTCCTGTAACCCCATAAAATAAGCCTTCGAAGATTGTTTGAGAGTCCTAACCCATGTAATCTTTTCCAGCCCAATCACACCCCTAACATTCAAGGAGACAAAAATCATTGACCACCATTGTTCTCCTTCTCTCCATTAATCAACTTTCTGACTTGATTATCAAAACCTTCTAAATGAAGGCCCAGTGTCTCCCCGAACTTCACAGTACCTCTAACTTCAGCCTCGAAATCGGAGAACCCATCATCCTTAGAGTCACTAAGAGAAACCGCCTGGGTATCAGAATCAATCGGGTCGGCCACATGATGTTGTATCTCACCATCTACAACGTTTGAAGCTTTAATTTGGGCTTTGTTTCTTCTTCTAGATTCAGCATCTCTTTGGATAATATCCACTAGGTCAAAGGGATCACTGTTAGTATAAAGATTTAAATCAGGGGTGCAAAAAGCTTTGGTCCCACCGATCTCCTTTGGGTTATTCATCTGGATTGGACTATTTAGATCAATGGGCCCACAGTGGATGTCAACAGCATCTAATTGAGTGTTATGGACAGTGGGCCGGCCCAAAGTACCATAATCCTCCCCATCCGGAAAGACTCTGGACCCACCATCGAGCACAGTAGCGTCCGACAACATCTGACCATTCTCAAAATTCCCACTCCCATGCACATGCACGTTTCCCCTACTAGACTTTTCACCTTCCAACTCTTGAGTTTCCTCCGGAACCGAAGCCGAGCTAAAAACAATAGTCTTTAGCTTCGGCCCCTCAACCGTATTCACTGGAGCCACCGCATCCTTATAACCAGTGATAATCGATTTTAGAGCAGCCACCGGTTGAGGATCATCATCAGAGGTCAGGCATTCAGTAAAACAATCTGGGAGCTGATCGTGTTCAACTTCCTCAACCCAAATACGGTAAATTATTCCATTCCAAACGAGTTTTTATTCACGCGACACACGATCACCTTGATTGACCAAAATGGCCGTTCGATCCTCCGACACATCGGTATCAAGAATAGAAGCGTCCGACTTAGAGATAAGCCTTCCGCATCTTTCACCGATACGGTTGAACACGTGACGATCCTATAAATTCAAAGGAACTCCAGAAACCTTTATCCAAGCCACCCGATCAAAGACAAGATCTTCACCATCCCACAGGTACAGTCGTGAGAACCAATCAGACCATAGCTCGAACAAATCATCAAGGAAGTTTACAGCCTCATCTTTGGAATGAAACGATAATAAGACTTTGAGGCCTCCAATATACGTGACTTTCACTCCCCAAGGTTGAAGTGAAACCATAATGTCATCAAACTTTTCCACCATATCCAACTCTTTAACTTCACCCACCAAAGAAACGTCTTTCCAGCGAGATCTTGCTTTAGTGACCATAGGAGGAAGCTCAATCACAGAGCTTAAGAGAAGCTGAGCAGTCTCCCCCAAAACCGCCTGAGCATAGGAGTTGTTAAGACCCTTGACAGCCGGCGTCGGACTAGCAAACACATCAGCGCCTACACCAGAGGGGGTACCGTAACCACCGTTGGTAGGGGGACAACCACTGGGTGAGGGGGTGTCAACTCTGTTCTCCACTTTACTTCCATCACGGTTAAATTTAGCGACGTTTATTTTCAAAATAGCACCATCCAAAGTCACCTCACTGAGCTTATTAATCCAACCCCCTGCATTCTTTACACCCGAAAATCTGATGAAACCAAAGCGATTTCCGGCACCATCACGTTTGGCTGGAACATAAGCATCCTCAAGGTTCTCAAAGTGTTTGAAAGCGTCCCATAGTTTCTGACCATTACAACCATCCGGCAAGTTGGAAACAAAGTACGAAGTAGTGTTCATCAGCCTCTGATTATGTTTATGGAACTTCTTCCCCTTTTGATATTGAGCCTCGCTAATGACCTGGAACCATCTTTTGTCTTTCCCGTGCTTTCCGTCGTTGATCTTCTGTTGCTCTTCCTTCTTTTGTCTTCTAGCTTCGTTGAGATCTTCATCAGAGAGTCGGTAGGATCCGCGACTCTTCGTCTTCATGTTGAATTCTTCCTCCTTACATTTTCTTCTCAAAATATTTTAACATATTATTTTACACACATACTCTCTTTGTTTCGACATCCCCAACATATAATATAACACCAATACGCCTTGTATAGGTGTATACAAGGCATATAGATGTTTCAATTTCCAATAAAAACCGATGTGTCAGATTTTGTGTGACAACACAATTAATACGTCTCATATAAGTCAATACTAGGCGTATTAGGTCTAGGTATGTGTGTGTCTTTCAAACTTTTTACCTTTTATACAATATTTTATTGTTTTAACAAAGTTTTGTAGATATTTTATTACTTTTTAAATTAAAAATATTTTTAAAACCTTATCGTGTAGTATAGATCTTGTATCATATCATATCGTGTAGTATCATATAGTCTATAATAATAGGTATAATATAGTATAAAGTGTAGTATAGTTTCAATACATGTATCATGTAGTACAATATTGTATAGTATAGGTGTGGTATGCCTATAGGTGTAGTATAGATATAGCTATCATAAAGCATAATGTCAAGTTTCATATAGTATATATCTTATTGCATGGTTTCATGCCGTATCATATAGTATATGTATATGTACATCGTATAGGTATAGTCAAGCTTCATATAGTATAGGTGTCGTATAGGCGTATATGTGCAGTGAAGGTCTTGTATATGGCTCGCATATGTTTATAGGTCTTGTACAAGACTCGTACAGTCTTATAGATGTGGTATAGATCCCGTTTATGCTTACATTTGTAGTGTAGGTATATTATAAGTGTAGTATATGTGTCGTATAGGCCTCGCATATGTTTATAGGTCCTATATAGGGTTCGTATAGGCTTAGTAAAGGAATGACCTATTGCTTGAAATTACTTCAACCCATGAGCCATGACGCAAACTAGACCCTAGTTCTTTAACATCGCCCATTTATATGAACTAGTTGGTTTCACGTTTCGTGATGCTTGATTTTCTGTTCAATTTTATAACTATGTTTAGAAGTTTGATTTTGTGTTTAAATCCACATTTTGAAGACTATGTTTTAAAGTTTGAACTTTGTATTTGTGTTTAAGACTAATTTCTAATTCCACTTTTGTATGTTTACTAACTTCAAATTAGTAAAATGTTATGAATCATAAATTAGGAAAAATAAAAAATTGAAAAATTATTGTTCAGATTAATGTGGATTATTCGGATTTATCCGAATCCGATCCAAATTGAATTCGGATATATTTGTTATTTAGTTTATTATATACACATACTGTTTTATCGTTTTATTTGCCATATATTTATTGCTTTATTTTTATACTAGCTGATTCCCCCGGGAGTGTCCCGGGGTTGAAAAATATAATAGGAACCTATTATATTCAAGTAAAACGCCCGAAGACAGTTATGGCTACCCCTTCTTCTTGTACAATGATGAACATGCAATTTTTTACAACACAACCTAGCAACGATCCAAGTATAATGACAATAATGTTTGTCTGATTTATATTATACAATAATTATGCGTGAGCGATACATAATTACCTTGAGGTGCCTTGTTAACTCCTTAGCAACACACAAACCTGCAATAAACACAAACAAATCAACTAAGTTAACCAAACTTACAATTTACCATATGTATTGAAAATAGAAAATAATAATTTCCGAATGTCATGACCAATATCTATATAAATTGATTGTTTGGCGCCAAGGTGTTGGAATTATCTAGACATCGAGATTCCTATAAGACACCCAAATGTTATTTGCAAATCAGAAAACTCTCCCAATCTCTGGTTATTTATCTATCTTGCTTAAAATTCTTGAAAGTGTTAAGACGTCATCTTTGGATTTCAAAATGTAGGTCCACTTACACTTGCAGAAATCATCAATAATTAGGAATACATACATGTTACCTACTTGGGTTGCAGGTATGATTGGTCCACACACTTGTCGTCGTCTCCAACCCAGTAACACCACCGCCGCCATCATTGCATGCCAAAACAATCATCTGAATCCAAAACCCTTTCACCTCTGTTTTCTTCCATCACAACACCACTGGTCATCTCTCTCTCTCTTTCAAAACAAATGCATATCTTCAGCATATGAAAAGCTCATGTAAGTGTATATGAACTTTTACTTCCCATGTGATTTAAGAACAAATATAGAGCAACATCCGAGACCTTGTAGTGGGGACACTTTTAGGAGGATTCTTTACCTAAACAAATAGAACTAATACGTCAGTCCACAAAAATATTGCAAACATGCATCTATCATATAATTGTAATCAAAACACCAGATATTAAATTCAATTAAGACCAAAAAATATAATGAAAAGTTTTAATCGTTTCTTGTAATTCCAAAAACGACTGTCCAATCCAAACCTCTACTCAATCCCCATATGAACTCATCAAAAGACCGTCTAATCCAAGCCTCTACTCATAGTCATAGGACATGAGCAATTATCATTTTCAACACCCCAAAATTAAAAATAAAGCTAGAGAAACTCACATTTATGCCTATGGTTGCCATAGCTTCTTAACTAGTCTCTAAAAGCTTCGCGATATCACGCCGCATCTGCTTTATATGACTCTCTCTTCGATTCCTCAACAATTTTATCCGCGGTATCATCAATTTCAAAAGCGTCTTACTGTTATCAACATTCAATTCACAACCAAACGGTTACAATCAAACCCCCATCACATTAATCATCAAAAACAAAGTAAAACCATATAAACCTAGTTACAAAAGCAAATAAATATAGACTTAGTTAATAAAAAAAACAAATAATTAAGCAAATAAAAAAGGTATACCATTTAGAAGCCTTGAAAGCACCCTTAGCAAAGATAGAATCAAGCATCGACATGTTGATCTTCTGGTTACAAACTATATATGCAACGGATCTAAAATCAAAAACATCCTACGATTAGATACTTCAATTCTTAATAAAAGCACCCAACTTTCTCAAGAAAAAAAAAGTTAATCAATGATGACCCATAACATGATTAAACAAAAAGATAGGTTCTTATATAAAAACCTTCGTGATCTCGCTGCCGTTGCCGCCGCTCAGCAACGAAAAATACGGCAATATGATCTGAAAATTAGTAATAAAAGTGTTCTGATTGAACATACTGAAGTATGAATACGAATTAAATCGATTAGAGGGTGACAACAACTTCTTCTTTACTTTGAAGATTTACTCCTGTCAAAAATCAACAAAAAATCAATCACAAATACATTAAAATCAAAGAACAATAACCACAAAAACATAACAAAAGATAAAACAAATTACCCAAATAAAGCTCTCCAAAAGATCCACTACCAATCTTCCTACCAAGCTTAAACTTGCCACCAATCACATGATCCATGATGAAATCCCAATATATATATATATATATATATATATATATAGTATAAGTATCTATAGAAAACTCACCTTATTTGGTAAACCTTGGAAACCTTGTATGTGGTTAGAATTAAGCCACATCACCCATCTAAAAATATATTTAATAATATTAGAAGGGTAATAAAGTAATTTTGTTCCATATACCCAACCCTTCTTGTCAGCCACCTATCATCACTCAAAGACTTTGTACTTTCTTCACCCTTCCCCATGTTTGTACCTCACTACTTTTACCAACACACACACACACACCCCTATATGTAAATCAAATTATCAAACCTTCATACCTTCATATTTCTCATCATTCTCCATGGATTTTAACCAAGAACATTCACTTTCAAACATGTTTCCCTTTTTCTCATCTCCTTCTCGTGGGTTGATTATGAACAACTTTGAAACCGACGTCAATGTTACAGGTATGTATAGTTAGGTCGTACTACTCAAAGAGTTTTTTATGTACTTTTTTTGTTTTTCATATGTATATGATGGTTTTATACGTGTGTGTTCATGTACAGAGTCCGGAGATGGACAACCATTTACCACTTGTTGTTGATAGGTCTCCACATGTTGAAATTGAAGGTAAGTTTTTTTTCGTTTATGTAATGTTTTTTTTAAGATTTTTCTTTGTTTTTCTATTTGTGGTCGTTGCTAAAGCTTTTTGGTCGATTAACATAAGATTATTTTAACTTTTTTTCACTCAAATCATAGATTTTTTTTGTTTGCATACCACGTGTTTGATCAAATGCTTGAATGAAAAAAAAAACTTATTTTAACCTTTTTGATTTTTTTTTATTATTATTTTGTTTATGTTAGATTGTTATTGGATTGGGGACATGAGGTTGTAGATCTGGTTTCTGTTCTACAGTTTGATGTTAAAGATGGTTATTGATGCATGTTATATGTATATATAGTAGGTTTATCATTTATGTGAAGGTCAAGAGTTCGTTTGAGTTTCGGATTCGTATTGTTTAGATTTTGTTAGTTTTGGAGCCCTAGGTTTTGAACTTGGGCATATTTCAGTTTAGTGAGGATTGAAGGTTAATTGATGTTAGAATAATGTGTTTATTAGTTGAAAGCGATGAGGTAGAAATATTGAATTAATATTAACAGTTGGAATTTGGAAATTTAGATTTTGTGACTTTAAGCAGTTATTTGGGCCCCGACTAACACATGTTACTCCTGTTTAGTATGTTAAATGATGAGTTGGTCACATCGGTTAATATCTCATTTATTGTTTTGCAGTTGATAACGAAGACCCCACTGGTTAACATACGTTAACAAACGAAGTCGAAGGAAGCCGAGAAAAATATGTAGAAAAACTTTTTTATAACGTTTTCTTTTTTGTACTCAATGTATAGAGTTACTAGATTTATTTTGTTAAAGTGATTAATTATTTGTAATGATACTTTGTAATAAAGTGGTTATGGTATACGTTTCCCATGAAAGTCACTACATTTTATTATGTTTCTTTGCAAGAAGACATAGCCACATTTTACAAGAATCGGTTTTTTTTACATTTTTTAATCAATTACGTTGTTTTTTACGTTTTTTAGCATAAAAGTCAGTAGATTGTATTATCAATTACGTTTTGTTTATGTTATTATTACAGAATGATATTTCTTGTGTTGATATTACATGTTAACAGTTAGGTTCTTTTTGTTATTAACAAGTGTTAACAAAGTTTTTATACGTCAACTTATTAACAAGTGTTAACAAAGTTGTATAGGACAGATTCACTACAACTGTTAACATGTATTAACAGGTTTAGTAAATCTAATAAGGTTTTCCTTTTTTTTTTTTCAATAAAGCTGGTAAGATATGTTAACACATGTTAACACTTTTAATATATCAAACTTTGGTGTTTTGTTTTTAGCACCAACTATCTGATAATTTGAGCCAACACCATTAGATAACACATGTTAACACTTTTAATATCTCAATTATGATTTCTTGTTTTTAGCACCAACTATCTACAAAGTTTTTATACGTCAACTTATTAACAAGTGTTAACAAAGTTTTATAGGACATATTTACTAAAACTGTTAACATGTCATAACAAAGTGTTAACAAAGTTTTTATACGTCAACTTATTAACAAGTGTTAACAAAGTTTTATATGACAGATTTACTAAAACTGTTAACATGTCATAACAAAGTGTTAACAAAGTTTTTATACGTCAACTTATTAACAAGTGTTAACAAAGTTTTATGGGACAGATTTTACTAAAACTGTTAACATGTGTTAACATGTTAACACACGTTAACAGTGTTAATATCTCTACTAAGGTTTTTCTTTTTTTCCAATAAGGCTGGTAAGATATGTTAACACATGTTAACAGTTTGAATATATCAAAATTGGGTATCTATGTCGCCATGTTTTTTGCATCTAGCGGTTACTTAGTGCATATGATCTTTTTAAAACCTTTGATATGTATAAGTTAAACTATGCGACGCCCATGGTGTCCCTTTTGGAATCTAGGCTGTATGTGGTTGCGTAAATTGCTGCTTTGTATTATCTTGTTAACAGTAATTAGTCATTGCCAAAACTGACAAGAACTTATTCCTCGACTGCCAACTTTGTCAACTTATGCCTCAACCAGGGTTTTATATATAACACATGTTATTCATAAGTTAACAGGTTTAATATCACATGTTATTCATAAGTAGGAGAGAGGAGAGAGATAATAATGTGTTAACAAAGGTTGTTTTTAGGCGTTTATTAAGGTTTTGAAAAGGCTGGTAACATAGGTTAACACATGTTAACAGGTTTAATATCTCTACCAAGGTTTTTTTTTTCAATAAGGCTGGTAAGATATGTTAACACATGTTAACACATGTACTTGCCCCATTATAATAATATTTCTTAAACAAAAAGTAGGAGAGAGAGTGTGACATGACTCATTATAATAATATTTCTTAAACAAAAAGTAGGAAAGATGAGAGAGATGATGTGACATGACCTATTATAATAATATTTTCTTAAAGAAAAAGTAAGAGAGAGGAGAGAGAATGGTGATGTTGACTTTGAAAAAGTAGGAGAGAGGGTGTGACATGACCCATTATTATAATATTTTTTTAAAGAAAAAGTATGAGAGATAGTGTGACATGACCCTAGTACTTGAGAGAGAGAGAGCAATTTCTTGTGTCCCCAAAATGCCCCTGAATGTCCTTTTGTCTATTAAAATATTAATATATCAAAGGGGAAGTACAATGGTTGAATCTCAACCATAGATGGTATGAGATGGATGGCCATGATAGAGTTTTCATAGTTTACCAAATAACTAGGGTTTTCACTATATCCATTCCCTATATATATATATATAGAGCTAATAACCAAAATCGTCCCTGAGGTTTGGTTATTTTGCCACTTCATTCCAAAACCCAAACCTTTTACATCTGGGTCCTTCAGTTTTATTTTTCTTGCCAAATTCGTCCCTGACAACGTTTAAGTTGTGGACTGAAGTGGCAAAAGTGACCAAACCTAAGGGACTAATTTAGCAAAACCTAAACCTTTTTTGGGACGAATTTGGCAAAAAAAATAAAACTGAGGACCCAGATGTAAAAGGTTTGGGTTTTGAACTGAAGTGGCAAAAGTGACCAAACCTCAGGGACGATTTTGGCTATTAACTCTCTCTCTCTCTCTCTCTCTCTATATATATATATATATATATATATATATATAGGGGGAGGATAAATTGAAAACCCACTTGAGTTAAGAAAACTTTGAAAACCCTTGTAAAAACCATCAAAAAAAAATTTTTTTTTTGAAAAAAATACACAAGGTAACATACATGTATTAAAGCGTTTTGGGCCAAAAAAATAAAAAAAGCGCCGATTGGATATTTAAAAAAAAATAAACAAAATTTGCACTGTTACATATGTAACAACTGATGTTACATATGTAACAGAGCTGTTACATATGTAACAGCACAAACTTTGTTTATTTTTTTTAAAAATATTATATCAGCGCTTTTTTTATTTTTTTTTGCCCAAAACGCTTTAATACATGTATGTTACCTTGTGTATTTTTTTCAAAAAAAAAATTAATAAATTTTAGATGGTTTTTACAAGGGTTTTCATAGTTTTCTTAACTCAAGGGGGTTTTCAGTTTATAATTTCCCTATATATATATATATATATTTGAGAAAACCAATCAAAATCATTTTTTTTCAATACAAACCTAATTATAATCAAAATACAACATTAAAAAACGAATTTTCTTTCCAAATAATTCATCTTTTCTTGCAAAAACACTTTCAAATTAACTTTTTACACATGTGTAAATGAAACAGTTTACACATGTACAAACAGTAAATTTACACATGTGTAAAAACAATTTATTTCCGTATACGTTTAAATTTTTACGCGTAAATTGTGTTTTTGGGATTGTATTTTAGTAATAAAGATAAGTGTAAAAAGAAATTTTTGATTTGAATGGTTTAAGATGGCGTTCTCGCGGTTCGCACGAAATATAGGTGTTCTCAAATTAACTTTCCCCTATATATATATATATATAGTGGAAGTATATAGAGAAAACCCTTGTTATATGGTAAACTCTGGAAACTCTAACTTCCCGACTTTTTTTTATGAAAATTTTAGGGTATGTAATATACATTTTTTAAGCATTTTGAGCCAAAAAAATTGAAAAAGCGCCGAACGTTTTTTTTTTTAAAATAAAAAACGTTTACTGTTTACATATAGTTAACACATGGTTAACACCTGTTATTAGCGCTTAACATGTGTTGGTCAAAATTTTATTTTTTTAAAAAAAAAACTCCGCGCTTTTTTAATTTTTTTGGCCCAAAATGCTTAAAATCATGTATATTACTTGCCCTATTTTTTTCAAAAAAAAAATATTGGGAAGTCAGAGTTTTCAGAGTTTACCGAATAAGGATGGGTTTCCTCAATATCCATTCCCTATATATATATATATATATATATATATATATATATATATATATATATATATATATATATATATATAGGGTAGGGTTCCTGTAGGAAAATAGTTTTGTGTAGGAAGGGTAGGAAGTGTTTTCAACCGTTTGATCTAGAAATCAATGGTTTAGATTAAAAGTTTAGGTGTTTTAAGATTATACTAATTATAATTTAATAATTAAGGGTATGATGGTCCAAAAAGTGTTTTAAAAGAGGGCATGAATGTCATTTTGTTTTTTTTTTATATGGAAACCGTTTGATTACATCCCTTAATTCACGTCACTTTCTCTCTCTTCTGAATCTTTAATTATAATAGATTATAATTGTTTCTCTTTTATATTCACTCACCTCTCTCTTCTCTCTCATGTAGAACCAACCAGGTTTTTTTCATCTTCATTAATATTCACCTTCTTTATCTTGATAAAATCGGCTTCTTCATCTTACTAATAGGTGGCTTCCTCATCTAAAACTCATTTTTCTTGTCTTGTTTTACAGATCAGAGCCGAAAAAAACTATACAAGGAACAAAAAAACCCCAACCCGGTGTTTTAATTTAGACGCCATCGACCACCACCGAATAACATGCAGGGAGATCAGAAACCACCACACCATACCTCTACCCTGACTGGTACCGACCAACACTTTATGTTTGTTTTCTTTTATTAATTAAATTTTTTAATGGTGTTTTATGAATTTTGAGGATGAGTTTGTTTGAACAGTCATCGTTAAGGGAATATGCTTTGTTGTTGGGGAATATGGGTTTACTAGTGTTTTTGATTCTGTAATGGTGTTTTTGAAATTGTAATGGGATTTCTAGTGTTTTTGTATTTCAACAGTCACCATTAAATTTAATCCAGTTGTTCCACAATCCACTTCCTATTTGATTATTTTATTCACATATCCTTAGTTTGAAGGTAATCACGCTACGGTTTTTATTTATTTATTTATTTATTTTTGTTAAGTAGTTCCACTCCCTATTTAATAATTTTAACTTTTACCCCATACTTCATACAATTTTGATTCACACAACTTTGCCATAATTGATAATTTTAACTTTTTAATGGTGTTTTATGAATTTTAATGGTGTTAAACGAATAAGTAGTGTTTTATACGATTAAGTAGTGTTTTACAAGATTGAGTAGTGTTTTTGTCTTCGGACACTATAGTTTGCGGAATAATGGTGTTTATTCGTTTTTTTGTGAAACTTTCGATTTTGGTGTAATAATATTGTTTTTTATTTTTTAGGAATTAGTGAAAGATTGGGGACGGTTACCGGATGCTACTAGGAGAGAATTGGAGAAGACCGCGTTTGTTCGAATTGGTGAAAGATTGGGGCCGTCAATGGGAAAAACGTGACTTTACTTTTGTGATTTGGAAAAATATTTGTTTATCTTTGTGTTTTGGATTATGTCTCAGATATGTTTGGATGATGGTACATTGTGTTTCTTGGATATTTGATTTAAGAAAACGCTAACATGGCTTACTAAACCCTGTTACCAAAACATCTTATAAAACACTGCTTATTCGTATAAAAAAACACTACTAAATCGTATAAAACACTACGATTAAGTAAAAAAAACACTTACCATTTGAAGGATCTTGTAAAACTTCTGCCATGACTTGAAGAATTGAACAACTGATAGAGATTGGTTATATATTTGAAGAATCGAACAAGTTTTTTGGTATTTGATCGAATTATTTGATGTGAATATCTTATGATTCTTATTAAAATAAGGAAAAATTAGTTATTTTAGGATGATTAAACTTCATAAATATCCATATTTTAGATGCTAAATTAGTGGGTTTAGGATAATTAATAAAATGGATAAAAAGTCTATAATACCCTTCATCTAAAGATTTAATCAGATTTGATCCAACGGTTGAAAATAATTCCTACACTTCCTACACAAAACAATTTTCCTACCGGATCCTCTACCTATATATATTAATCCAACTACTACTGCTACCAAACTAATTGAACTTATTACACCTCACAAATATAGAAAACCTAGAAATATAGAATTTTTGACATCCATATTGCTAAGTTATTAGTATTATAGGAGGATTTTACCATTCCTTTTGTAATTTGATAATCACATATTCGTTATAAAATGGGGAATGAATGCTAAATACCATTCCAGTTTATTTAAACTTGATATACATGTGATTCAGTTAGCCATCATAACAAATTAATTACCTCAATCGAGCAATCTCCCTTAGTGGTCCACCAATTCCACATCCTACATCCAAAACTTTTGAAAAGTAGAGCAAAAATAAATAAATAAATATCTTCATATAAACATTCAACAGTTGGTGTCAAGAACTTCATAATCTATGTTCAACTTCATCATCTGTTTGAATAAAAATAATTGTACATGTGTAGAAAAAAATGATAACAACTTTATCATCTATGTTCAATATTAAGAACATGCGCCATAAATTATGCCATTAGAAACCACCTACCTCAAAAAAGAGTAATGATAACTTCATCATCAGTTGGTGTTAGC
The DNA here is from genome assembly GCA_032199755.1 of Ambrosia artemisiifolia. Classification (NCBI taxonomy): domain Eukaryota; kingdom Viridiplantae; phylum Streptophyta; class Magnoliopsida; order Asterales; family Asteraceae; genus Ambrosia; species Ambrosia artemisiifolia. The sequence goes on from CM063525.1 coordinate 490,579, forward strand.
CTTTTTGGTCATGTTCATGAACTGAAAATCAAAACAACCATAACATCTGTTAAGAGTATAGTAGCATATATACATCCTTGTTGGGTAAATCAAGATTGAACACACTGTTGCTCAGTTGTTGGATTAGGCAAAACAACCCCTAGAATGCGCAAAAAAAAAACAATTTCTTGATTGCCAAGGATATGAAGAACGTAGGAGAAAGAAGAGGAGGGGAAAAGAGGAGATGTGAGATTAGGGTTTTGGAGAGATTATGCGTGAATTAATGGGGTTATATTGATTTATTTATTTGATTAAAAAAACAAAAAAAATAAAAAGAATGCACCACGTGATGCCACGTGACACATTCAAAGGGTGGGGGTCACCTCATTGAATGTCATGTCATCATAGTGTTATTCTTTTATATATAGTTATTGATATGATTGTAGCACATATTCATCGGTGTAACGTATCGAGGAAGTTGTTTTTACAAGTAAAAATAGTTAATTCTATGATGTTTATAAGATACAAAAATTTTAATTGTCGATTCATATTCATTCTTAAGCTTGTTGTATGATTTGATTGATGAAAAATTTTCTTGGTATAATTGTATATAACCATTTCGCCATTCAAAGAAAACATTGGTTCTGGCTAGATTTCAGAAATGAACGCACGTAGAAAACAACTTTAGGTATATATTAGATTATATGTAGTTTTAATTATGCTTAAGATACTTTTGTTGATTATATATAATATAATTTGATAGTCGTTTATTTATATGACCCAACCTAAACTGAAAAGAAAATTATATAGCAAGATACAAACAATACCTGAAAATTTTACATCTCATTAAAAATTTTCTAGGTCCACCATTGTTTAGAGCCCCACATGGATCCATGACACTTGTTGTAAGACCAATTGCAGTCGAGCGCTAACCAAACGTGAAAGTGGGCTTTAGCGCCCCATAATGCTCCCAACACCGCCCTCAGAGATACTAATCTTGCAAAAATGAGTTTCTAACCCTCTTTTTACCTGACCCAATAAAAAAGTTATGTGGAGCGCTAATCACCCCACCGCTACGTTTGGTATAAGGGTGGATGGGGTGGTCATCACCCCATCACACTCATCACACTATCACACCCAATCAGATTGTGTCACCTCATTCTATCACATTCCATCACTAAACGCATGTGGCGGTATTCTAATTCCATCACATTTCATCACTAAACTTTTTAAAAAATAAAAATAAACTAAAAACATTACATTTTAAAAAAATAAAAACATTAAATTAAATAAAATAAAAAATATTACATTAAATAAAATAAAAAAACATTACATTAAATTAAAAAAATAACACACTACTAGAAATAAAATAAAAACTATAAAAATAACACACTATTACGAATAAAATAAAAACTACTAAAAAAATACAAACATTAATAAAAACCTAATAAAATTTTCGGCGTAACTTTCGTCACGCCGAAACATGTTGAAAATCAACCCCGACCTCAGCCGCATAGTCGATTTGAGCAAAGCCAACTTGCACATCTTCGGTTTCATTGTGAGAGATTGAATCACACGGACGTTGTGTTCCCCCGACAAGTTGACTAAACTCGTGAGAGAAGAATTGTGAGTGTAGATATGAATAGGTAAATTTGTGTGAGTATGTATATATAAATTGGTAGGTAATTTTTTTTTTTTAAAAATTTTGGTCTAATTGACCGTTGATAGCCAACGGCTAGCCAGCCAACGGTCCGTGATGTACATCACGAATTTGATGAATCACTGTCGTGATTGAATGGGGGCAGTGTTTCGCGGTATCACAGCCATCACGGACCACCACGTCCGCCTTAAGTGGTAAATTCTTTTAAGTAGTAAATTCTAAAGAAAATAATATAAGGGCACAAGGAGCGCTCAACTGAAGTTGTTTTCACTTCACTGATTTCTACCAATCCTGCACTGCCACATCACTTCACTGATTTCCTTCACTGAAACACTTTTTTGTAGGCAGCACTCCACTGATTCTTTGCCCAACTATTAATTATTTTCGCAAATAATAATAATAATAATAATAATAATAATAATAATAATAATAATAATAATAATAATAATAATAATAATAATAATAAAAATGATGAAATGAGCACATCTCGTGAACTTGTAACAAAGAAAGAAAAAAGAAAGAATATTTTAATCTTTTTTTCTCTCATTTCTCTCTCTGTATACTTCACACACACACACTACATATATCCATACATACACAACTTTTATATTTATCACCATCTTCGTCACCTATCATTCAATAGAGTTAAAAAAAACTGCAACTAAAGAATAGAGAGTGAGAAAGAAGAGACTAAAACATAAAAAAGAATAAAATTGTGTGAAAGTTTGTGTCACATCTGTTAAACCAGCATGGTAACTAGAACCCGAATTTAGTTCACGGGACCACTACCAGCATAGGTGACGGCGGTGTTACCGTGCTGATAGTGGTGTACCCGTGACCAATTCTAATAGCCCCGTCCACCTAAGAGTTTGGACTAAAAAATTTGCATAGAGAAAGATGGTAGCAAGATCTCTGCCTTTTGATTCCGTGGTCCCATCGACACAGATCCCCATGCAGCAACCGTCAAATTATAGACGCTCGTTTTCTTTAATTAATATCTACTCCAACAATAAAATACATATTTTTCGAAAGGTAACCAATAAAATAAGTTATTTCTATATATTTAGTTTATTTCTAGTTAAATTATATCCCGGAAGATTTCTAGTCGGATAAATTTAATATAAAGTGATAAATGTTATGATGTTAACATAGAATTTAATGTAGTATAATATGAGAAAACATCAATTTTAATCATGTGAATAATAATGAAAATGTATATTAAAAAGAAGATGTATGTTTTGATGAGGAGCAGAGCTAGAAACAACAATTGCAGGGCGTGATTGAGGGGTGGTCTTGAAGGTGTGATTTTTTTTTTGTTTTGAAAATGAGTGGTTTTAAACTATTCTGCTCCTGATGAAAATAGAATTACTTGTTTGATCATGAGTAGTGACTTGCCTAGACATGATTAATGAATTACGTGAACACATTTGTTTTTTTCCTGTATGAACAAAAACCCACAAAAAAGTTTTTTTTTCCATTTTTTATAGCACTGGTACTCGTTGGAAAGATAATAAAACGTTCGTTAATTTGGTATAATTTTTTTTAAAAAAATATATCATATATAAAAGTTATTAACGGAAACATGAGAGAGAAAAAGACTTTTTGATGGAAATAAGAAGGATGCCACGTGGCACACCCAAAAGGGGAGGATGGCATCTTTGAGTGCAATGTAGGGTTTAGTGCTTAAACACGAGAAGTCTATAACATTTTTAAGACAATTACTTCCCAATTATAGAGAAGGTAAACAGACATTACCAAGGTCTGTTTACTAAACACTAAATCAAGAAGTCAATCATCTACTGCAAAATAGTCAGTTTACTAAGCTCTATAACGTTTTTAGAGAAACATGCGATGGATACTGATCAGATGTTGAAAACAATGAAGGATGTTGAAACCATGGACAGATAACTAAATAGATGAGACTGAACAGACCGGTGAACAGATGAATGTCAAGTTCTGTTGGACAGAACAAACATTCAAAAGAAATAAATAATGATGACACAGCAGATGTTGCAAGCACTGAAACATGTTTAAAACTTGAAACAAATCAACATGTTTAAAAAGTTATTATCATATCAAAGTTCATTCATTATGTTTTATATTTTACTCCACTGCACTTTATAGATTTCTTTCCATATTTCACTATTAAACTCATTAAACAAAATAAACAAGTAAACTTCCAAACCCACTGCACTTTAAGTACACATGTCAATATAAACAAAACGAAATGACAAAGTTAGTTATTCAAATATTTTGTAGAACTTCTTTGTATACCACATTAGCGGTGGCTGTACAAACAGCGATTATCCTTGACTTTTATTTATTGTCATTGAAAAACATAGAGAAAGTGGAAACTGCCTTCGAGCAATCTTGACAGGTATTCTTTTATCAGTAGGTGTCATCTTCAATCTTGAAATCAAGGTACAATAACCAATATTACTTCCTGTGATAATTTTCGCTTCAATTACAACTTTTCAAAGTTTCGTAATTTGCAAGCGTGTTCCGTTACACAATCCATTTGCCTGGTCAATGTTTCTAAGTAACATCACTGGAGCTCCCACTTTCTATACTACTTTATGGTTCGGTAAGTCAGATAAATAAAAACTGTTTAACACATAAGGAGAAAACAAATGTTGTATTAATGTCTGATTCTTCTTCACATTCACATAAACTATCTGAACTAAGATAAATCTTCTCTTCACCAGGGATAGCTTTTAACTGAATCAACATCATTTGTTAGGGTAAGAACAACTCTTTGTTGGAAATAGTTTGAATCCTATAAAAAACTTATTCATATATGGATATGTGAATGAAATCAAAGAAGAAATGGGATTCACTTGATCATGAATTAGTAAATAATCAGGTATTTGAATATCTGTCTCATTGTCATTTTCATTACCAAGGAGGCCATCACCAAGTTTTAAAATTCACTCTTCAAATTCCTTAATCTCTTTCAAATCTTTTTATTTGCATCCAACCCTTAACCTCAAATCTTTCACCAAGTTTTACAATGTTTCCATATATAAGAAGAATTCAGAGAAGAATTAACTATCATACTTCTGGTACCTTTAATAATGATTGGAAGAATTTGTCTAAAATCACCTCCAAAAAGTACAATCTTTCTTCCAAAAGGCTTGCTCTGAAGGATTGATTGACTAGAACATAATACGTCTCTCATTGTCCTATCAAGAGCCTCAAAACAATGTTTGTGCATCATAGGTGCTTCATCCCAAATAATCAATTTTGTCATTCTAATTAATTCACCTAATTCACTGTTGGGTTCTATTGAACATATCGAGCAGTTCTACATGTATCTAGTAAGAATGATGCAATTCCACTGTATGCAACATTCAAAACTACTTCACCTTTTGACCTTAAAGCAACTGCAAAAGTCTTCCAAAGAAAAGTCTCCCCAGTTCTACCATAACTATATACCAAAAAGACACCTTGATCACCTTTTGCAACAACATTCATAACACTTTCGTAAACTCTGTGTTGTTCAGCAGTTAAAGACTTTAAATAACCAACATGTTCCCTTTCCAAAGCTGGGCTATCATAAGAAAGATCTTTCAATATCAATCGATTATTTATTGATGAAACCTAATTTTCAGGAACGCTTGGCATGTCCCGAAAGTTTTTCAGTGTACTCCCAGTGTTAAGTAGCAATGTTTCAATCTGTAACAGACAAATGTTTTCAAGTTCTTCTTCTTGAAGCATCAAATGTAGAAAAAAAACATTAAAAAGTTTTAATAATAATGAATTCTTAAGTTATTCCATATTTTTTAATTAGAAATTGATTACTTTGATACAATGATCACATTACCTTGTATATCAGTTAGCTTCCGTTCTTTCATCAAAACGCCTTCACATAATACAAATTTTGTTTGAGACTAAAAATCACCAGGGCAAGAAATTGAATTTGACAATAGCAACATTACAAAAAGGAACGCAAAAAGTCTCCAGATGACCATGTGCTTGCTTTGTTTATGGCAATAACATATTCCTTATCATCATCTAACAGTCCTCATGCAAAACATGTATCTTTGAATGTTTCAAATAGTTGGCCATCAAACAGTTTTTATATCTTCGAAACAGGTAGCTCCCGTAACATGATTTAATAAAATCCTCAAGTAGTAACAATCACCAAGTGATTGGGGGGGGGGGGGACATATTGTATCCTGTCAATAGATTGTAAAGGCATTTTTCGTCGGGACCACTTCCGTTCTTTACGTATCCATACATAGTATCTTGAAAATTCTATATATTTCAATTTCCTGGCAAATGCATCAATTTTATTAGTTTCCATCCACTCTGTGAACATTGACATTTTCAACGTTGGATTACTGACAATATCACATAAATTAGAATCATCATCATAAACAATACTCTGACCATCTTCACAATGGAAAGGCAATACTTCAACAGCTGGAAATCTATAATGTATGTCATACTTGAATATTTTCCAAGCAGCCTCACAAGCAGAAATATACCTATAATCAAGTTATGTCTTTACCTCATTTACCTCTTTGTTTTGCTCGGTGTCATTGTTTGTAGACTTCGATTGGAAAACAGAAGCCGTAACTTTATCAGGTCCCTTATTAATATACTTAAACAAATATTGGATAGATCCTGACTGATTGCACCATTCAACATTCACGTGGCATTGGTACTTTCTAAGCAAAACAGGATTGTATGGAACTACAAATCCATTATCATTTAGGATGCCTTTCTTTTCTACTCTATTACTTGTTTGACGATGACGGTAGACAGGATAATCATCAGAATCAATAGAAGTCTCATCTACATGTTTTTTGGGGAACTTTTATAACATTTTAGGTTAACCATACATGGACATTGAAGGTTGTCCGTACCGTAAGGTCCATGAATCATAAACTGCTTGACAAGTTCATATAATTCAGGATCTGTTTCTTTATCTGGGATCTCCGCACTAATTACTCGATCGATATTAGATGCAGTTGGGAATCTGCTTTCAGCATTCAAGAACAATCATATGTGAGCATGTGGCAGTCCACGTTTATGAAATTCAATGGTATAAACAACTGAAAAGTTTACAACCGGAAGATCTGTTAGTAGTTAGATAATGATACTTTTATGCATAAACAATTAAGTATATTTAATAAAAAGTACATGCTTGTATCTCACCAAAGAGTTTATGTTTCTACAAATCTTTTATTAGATGATCCAATTTTGTAGGAGGATGATTTTACACGAAAACAGGATTATATGATCATACAAGTTACAAAACCAGGTGCGGAAACCCTAGCTTTGAACAAACTGATATAAACTCAAATCAAAACACAATCAAAGTCATTTTCAAACGTTTTCATAGATTAACACATTCATAAACTTGATTACAATTGACTTTAGGTTAATCTAGAACACACACTGAACCTCTCAAACTATTCTGGAGCAACACCTCAAAACACACACAACTAATGACTCTCTTAACATTACAAAAACACAAATTCTATTTATAGAGTCTGCACATTCGCCCATTTCACCTGGTCGAATGTGAGTTCTTTCCACATTCGCCCACTGTAGTGGTCGAATGTGTTCTTCTGTCAGGTTCCAACCTACCTTCGCCCACTTCTAATCTTCCTTCGCCCCTTTTACTCTACATTCGCCCAGATCAGTTCTACGTTCTACCCATCAGCACACTAACACATGTTAATATCCAATCACTAGTCGCAAAACGCATCTACAAACTCCCCCTCGACTATTGATTGGATCGTTTTCTGTCCTCGTCCATGGCTTTGTTCAGCAACTTGATTCTGAGCTGTTTCTTTTGCTCTTTAGTCATTTCAGGCTCTAATCTTCTCTTCACCGGTTTTGACACATTGGCCATCTTCACCATTTTGCCAAGTTTTCCATCCAAATTACTACCCGCATTTATATCATATGCAAAGCAAACTCCAACTACTTGAGTGTATTTCTTTGCCTGATCAGCGTCGTTCGGCTCATGATGAATCGGATTGTAAAAAAGCATGATGATGTCTTCGAAAGTACAATTTATCAACCACATAGGATCAAATACATGAACATGCTTGTATTTATCCTTTCCATCTCTCAACACAATCACCGCTTCTGCCTTTCTCCAATCATAATACCAGAAGATAAAATCAGCACTGAAATGTTGTGGCATGGGCATTAAAGGTATTTTCCTCATCACTTCAGGTGCTTTATATATCAAAGTAACCCGCTTCAGCTTGGTTCTGGGATCAATATCCCTATGCACTTTCCTTCTGGGATATTGTGGCTTGAATCTATTCCATCTCGTTCTACTTTCCCAAACCAGCTTGTCTGCGCACCAACCAACATGTGTATTGTTCACTGAAGCACCCGACATTGGGAATCTGCATAAATCTCTAACCGCCCAGTACGGTAGAGTTAGCAAGTCAATGAATCTGTAAAAGTACAAGATCCCTGATTCCCATTTAGCAGCTAGACACTTCAGCCTGCCTAAGTATGTCCACCCGAGAGCTCTGCCTCTGAACTTAGCATTATGAAATCTATAAAAGTTTCCTTGAGCTTCAGGCTTCGGTCGGTTCTCATCCATTTCTCTTAACTTCTTCAAATAACTCTTCAATTCATCAGATTTATTTGAAGATTCTGGCATATCAGTTCCAAATACTTTCTCTACAAACTCTGCACTTCTTTGCTTAGCCTTTTTCTTCGCCGAAGTGTTTGGAATTTCAGTAAAATCAGGAAACACCACATCTTCATCAGTTTGTCTGAAGTATTGTGGGTATTCCTCATGCGTTATGTCTTCAATCTCCACTTCTTCAAACTCAGGGGTATTCTTATCATCAGAGTGACTTCCAATATCCTTTTCAGGAATATGTGGAATCGACTCATCTTCAATAAACTCTTCAAACGTTTTCCCTACCCTCTGTGCAAGTCCATCTAAAATCTCCTTTGCCACAGATGCAGGTACTTCCCCTTCTTCTAGATCAGGATCGTTATATTCCAATTCATATCTCATATCGTCAGTTTGGAATATTTCAGCAAAACGACCTGTGAACTCAATTGTCCATTCTCTTCTTTCCAACATATCTTTGTAAACTTGTTTAGCATCATCAGTTAAAGACCTCACCTTTTCATTCCAGAATATACTTTCATCTGAATCAACGTTCTCACCTTTCTTCTTCGAACTTGATTCTCCAGTATCTTTCTTTTTCTTTGAAGGTGGTCTCTTCTCAAATGTAAACTTAGACGTATCGTCTCCTCCATCATTATCATCATCACTGCTACTATCATCTTCTTTTTGACTACCAGAACCCTCTGCATCATCATCATCATCATCATCATCATTATTATCATCCTCATCATCACTCTTCTCCGATTCTTCATCATCCTCATCATCATCTTTCTCTTTATCAGACTCAGATGGTTCAAAATCAACCTGTTCTTCTTCTTTTTCTTTGTCTTCTTCACCCTCTTTCAATTTGGGTGCAACATTGTACAGGTTATCTATCAACTCACTCAGGCGTTTATTCTCAGCCTTCAATTCTTTATTGTCTTCTTTAATCAACTTAAACCTGTTCTTGTTTCTTGAACATTTTCCTTCAAGCTTTTTGTTCTTTGCTTCTAGCTTCTTTACTTTCTCGTCAATCTCATCCTGATTAGACTTTGAAGCTACTACAATCTGAAGCATCTTTTCTTCATTCTGCTTGAACTTGGCTATTTCAGCTTGCTGAACCACAATCATCTTCATCATGTCATCCATTCTCTTATTCACCTGCTTCATAACATCATCATCCACAGTGACTTTCTTTGACTTGGATTTTGATCTGGATGGCTCAACTTCAGCTTCCTTCTCTTTCTGAGGCTTTCTAAACATGTCAAGTACATTATCCAGGGCTACATTGAACTCATCCACTGGTAATGTCTCTGCCTCTTTAGATTTCTTTTGTTTCTTTGTGACTGGTGAAGATTGCTTTGATGACGTTCCAGCTTCAGGTAACCTTTTTCCTCTCAAGAGTTGGTTTAACTCTTTCTCTCTCAGCTGCTTTGTGCTTGTCTTTTTAGCCATGGTCTTGTGCTTAGGCTTGGGCAAGTTAACAACTACAGTTTCTCCTTCGTTCAACTCATCCATGTTCACACCTAAAACTTCATCTTCAGCACTAACAGACTTCTTGCTTTTCTCAGCTTCTGCAATCGATCTGTTTAATGATTCAGACTCACCAACCATAGTGGCCTTACGTTTGGTGGCCCGGAGATTTTCAGCATCCGAATCCCACTGTTCCTCCTCCTCAGTTTCTTCTGAATCCACTGATTCTTCATCCACCAAACTAGTACCTTTCTTAGCAGTTGACTTCTTTCTAACAACTTGTTGCTTTGAGCTTCCCTGATCAGTCTTTCCCTTGCCCTTCCCTTTGGCTCCAGGATTGACTACTTGCCTCTTCCTCTTAGTATTAGCATCAGCATATACTAAAGGATCATCGTTATCAGAATCACTATTAGGATGCCTAGCTGTATTCTTTCCTGGATCAGTGTAATCCTCTCTAGCTAAGGCTCCAAACAACCTTCTGTACGGTGGCCTTTCATTGTCTGGCACACCCTTGTATCCCTTCATTCTCACCAGTGTGCGAATGTTCATGTGATCTAGAGCAAGTATCTGTGTTGGATCTTTCCTCAGATTTGGATACTTGTGGTCAAAGATCATCATCAGGAATCTTGGGTATAACATGAAATATTTCTTCTTTAACCCTTTCAGCATCTCCAGCATGTGGTCCAAGATCATTCCAGCAACATTAAATGGTTTGTTGAGAGTCAACGCAACCATTAATGAGCTCAAACTCTTTCTCATCACGTCATAGCCTCCACTAACACATCCAAACACATGGATTATGACGTGAGCAAAATATTTAAACTGCACGCTCAGTTTCCCTTTGTACATTGAATCATCAGTGATAGGTCCTTTGTATTTCATCCTGAGGAAACAAGCTTTCTGCTCAGTCCACGAAAGTTCTCTTGGATCTTCACTTACTTCAAACTTAATCTGGAGTGCTTCTCTGATGTCAGACTCTGTAATGAACATCTCCATATCTTGAATTTTGCTTCGTATAATGGTCTGATTATCCAGAAAGTCATACTTCGCGTTGTTGTAGAAGTCTTCAACTATATCCTTGTAGATAATAGTTGGAGTAGCCAAAGCATATACTACTCTGCTTCTCTTCAAGAACTTGATTATATCAGTAAACTCCATGTTCTTCTCTACGTCTCCCAGATAAGCACAGCAATTATGATTCTTCTCGAACGGCCATTTGCTTTTGCTTGACGATTCACCTTCTTGAACAGGTTCTGGGACTATATCTGGAACAACAGTTTCAACTGGAATCTCCACATTCTCAGTCTGGTCAGCCATCTAAACACACAAAATCAGAAACAAACGTCAAAACATAAAATCGACAAAATTCAAAATTTTAAAGTTTAAACAAATTCTACATTCGCCCACTTAGAAAGGTCGAATGTATCTTTTGAGACCCGAATGTGAAACTTTATGGTCGAATGTGAAATAATTTTAACTGAAAATATACATTCGCCCATTTTATTGTACATTCGCCCCAAACAATTCACCTTCGCCCATTCGAAGGCCCGAAGGTAAATCTGATTATCTTCTAAAATTCAAAATTTGTTCAACTTTGTTGTTAATCTGTAAAACTGATTGAGATGAGTCCTAAAAGTGCCGACTAACACTCGTGAATCAACAATTTTCCCTTAATTTCATTATATGTTAGTTTTAAAAGAAAATTAGGGTTTATATTTAAAAATCAATCGATTACTCAATTAAAATCTGTAATAACCCTAATTTGTCAATCATTCTCCCCCTAAAACTGATATATAGTGAAATGTAAACAAAATCAAACATTAACAAACACCCTAAGTCCTTGAATTCTAAACCCTAGGTCCGGTTACAAAACACATGATTCTGATCTTGATAAGGCTCCAATACCTGTGATTTTGATATGGAAAAGATCAGTAAAACACCAGGAATCAAACGCACAAACAAACGGAATCAAAGCAACAAGGTTTTGTACTTAGTAAAAATTTTGAAAAATTTGAAATGATGGGTCGAAGCTGCTGTTGGCTTTATATAAGCAGGTACCTTCGACCGTTTGAATTGGACGAATGTGAAGGATTTCCACATTCGTCCCAAATGAATGGCACGAATGTAAAATGTGGTCACCCAAAAGTGGATTTTGATTAAAAAGCCCACATTCGTCCGTTTTAAGTAGCCCGAAGGTAAAGAATTTTCCACATTCGACCCATTTAAGGGGCGAATGTGAAATGGAAAATTCTGAAAAATTTGCCAAATCACGAATTCGAATCCCGTTCAACATTTTTCAATCCGTTAAGCTTCCAAAACACAAATTTTCACATTTAGAATGATACAAAGCCCAGATGGTGTTGTCAAATCTCAGAAATTGACCATCAAGCATCCCCGGTTATCAAAAATAAAGCAGAAATGCAAAAATTTTGGATTTTTCTGAAATTTTTATCAAAACACACCTAAAATCTTTTTGGATTTTGTATCTTTTTGACAATAAAAGTAAATTGCAACAAAGTAAAATGCATCAAAGTAAATGAAAGCAGTAAACATTTTGTGATGTCCGGTAAGAGGATCATATCAGTTTTCTGAGAAATCTGATCACAGCGTTGATCTATTTGTTTAATATTATCATTAGAAGCAATATGTGACACGGCAATTGCTGATATTGTGGTCCACGTAAGCTCACATGCAGACAATTACGCAATGCTTTAAAATGATACGAGTTAGGTGTATTAGACTAACACGATGTGGTGCCCACACACACGACATACTCCCGTATCAAGTAATTGCACAAAGCTTCGTCGTAACGCGTGATTATGCCAGAGTTATTCGTAAAAGTTACAAAGTATATAGCACAGAGGTGTACAGGTCAGCAAACGAATGCAGCAGAGTAACATGTGCGTATACACTAGGTTGAGGCTGATATTAATCACTGATTTGCATCAGATGATCAATACGATGTAATAATGATCTATGATCAGTTAAAACATAAAGTTCCTCAATTCGGTAACTTCCGGTTTTGGCAATTAAGCTCTTTTAGCAAATATTCTGATAAAACTAGGTCCGTAAATCAATACGACAAAAGTTTATCAGAATATCCCGGATAACTATAACATAACGACCCGAAACCTCAGATTTTGGCAATCCTATCAAACGAAATTACGGTACTAAGACCATATGCCCATGAGGTGTTCAGCCACGAACGCGTAGTTCGTTATGTTTGTATCACTAATGCACGCAATATTTAGTCTACGAAGCCTATCAGCATATCACACATAATCAACACACACCTCATTATACTATACAATTCTTTAGCCTGTGTCAGATCCCCACTGATGTACTATCATTTCCTCTTTTAACCAGGAAATCATTTTTGATTTTCTAATTTTTTAGGTCTTTTTGAATTTTATAATGTTTTTGGTTTTTCCGATAAAATGGCTCCCCCTAAAATAAAGAACATATTTTTGGTTGAATTTGATTTTTCTGAAAAACAATAAAAACAAAGATTTTGAAAGAAACAATCCACTCGAAAGCATCAACTTCTTTGAGGATTAAACAATCCCCTCGAAAGCATCAACTTCTTTGAGGATTACGATAGTAAAGAGAAATTCCCAATTAGCAAAGAGAAATTCCCAATTAGCAAAATATAAAAACTAAAAACTAAAAAGCGATAAACCGAGGTGCCGATTAGTCCTGTTTTTCCTTTATATTGTTTACTTTTAAAAGATATTCAAAGCGGGATCTGTCAAAAGCTTTTGTAAACAAATCTGCACGCTGGTAGTCAGTATGGATTTTGACCATATCAATCAATTCTTTAGCGTAACAATTACGGATAAAATGATATTTGATCCGGATATGTTTCGCTTTAGAATGATTTTCAGTATTTTTAGTTAATGCGATTGCGGCTTCGTTGTCACAGTGAATAGGGGTTTTAAGAAACTGCAAACCGTAATCCACCACTGCTGTTGGATCCAGAGTACTTGCGAACAGCAACTCGAGGCTGCAATGTACTCGGCTTCACAGGTAGATAACGCCACGGAAGTTTGTTTCTTGCATTGCCAGGTGATTAACCTGCTCCCTAAAAACTGGCAACCGGCTGTAGTAGATTTACTATCTTTGTCGCAGCCGCCCCAATCTGCATCACTAAAAGCAATAAAATCAAAATCATCATCATTAGGGTACCAAAGTCCTTTGGAAGGACAACCCTTCAGATATCTAAGGATACGCTTGACCGCCGTCAGATGACTTTGTTTCGGCTTCGATTGATAGCGAGCACAGAGACACGTTGCGTACATAATATCTGGTCGAGACGCCGTCAAATACATCAGAGATCCAATGATTGCTCTGTATGTAAATGGGTCCGTCAGCTCCCCCTTAGCGTCCACTCCAATCCCGTGATTGGGTTGAATCGGGGTATCCATCGGCTTAGAGTCCTCCATCTGGAACCGGCTCAAGATGTCGGAGACATATTTCGTCTGGTGAATGAAGATCCCGTCGGGTCTTTGGTCCACCTGCAAGCCTAGGAAAAACTGCATCTCCCCCATTGCGCTCATTTCGAACTTTTCCTGCATGACAGTTTCGAACTCCCTGCATAAAAGCTCGTTAGTTGAACCAAATATTATATCATCAACGTAAATCTGCACTAGAAGCAAATCATCTCCCGTCTTCTTCGTAAAGAGGGTGCAATCGACGAGGCCGCGCTTAAATCCTTTGGAGATGAGGTATGTACTTAGCTCCTCGTACCACTGTCTCGGAGCCTGGTGCAAGCCATATAAAGCTTTGTTCAGCACGTAGACCTTATCCCGGTGGATTGGGTCCTCAAAGCCTGGTGGCTGCCCGACAAAAACCTCTTCCTTGACTTTCCCGTACAGAAATGCGCTCTTAACGTCCATTTGATAAACTTTGAATTTCCTGTATGAAGCAAACGCAAGGAACATCCGAATAGCTTCAATTCGTGCTACCGGTGCATAGATTTCGTTATAATCAATCCCTTCGATTTGATGGAAACCCTGCACGACCAATCTGGCTTTGTTACGAACAATAACCCCACGATCATCCTTCTTGCACTTAAACACCCATTTAGTGCCAATCTTCTTCCTATCCGGCGGCAAATCCGTGAGCGTCCAAACTCCCAATTTCTGGAATTGTAATAACTCCTCCTGCATAGCTTCCACCCAGGCATCATCCTTTAAAGCGTCCTTGTATGTCCTTGGCTCTACCTGCGACACATAACACGCAAACGACCAATCATTTTGACTACCAGATTGTTGAATTTTGGCATATAAAGCTAAAGCACCAAAACTCTCTGGCGAATACGATGAATCCGAGATTCCGGATAATCAGGTACTTGCACTCCCGTCTGAACAGTCAAGTTCTCTACAGCATCCAGATCATGACCCGTGTTTGATGATGAAGCAACATTTGGAGTTGAAGTTGGGTTCACTGGCGGTGCCTCCTGTTCTTCAGCATGTTCAAGAATGACTTCTTCAAATTGTTCATCTTCAGATTCTGAAGAGTCTAATGAAGTTGAAGCCTCTTGAAACACTTCTTCCTCTTGTATAGGAGCATTGGTATCATTAGAAGCTGGTAGGGAGTTCACGGTGATCGGACGCACCAACGGTGAAGTCGTTGCATTTTCACACTCGTAAAGTAATCTGATAACAGCTTCTTCAACCAAGCTATCTAGATTGAATGATTCAAAGAAATCTTTGTAATCAAACATCCAATCAGGACCCGTGCCTTGTAGATTTTGAGTATATCGTTGAACTTCCACGTTAGCCCAATCCTCCACTCGACGAGTTCGCTTGTTGTATACCCGTTTGAGCGGGGTTGCATATCCAACAAAGTAACCCTCCTCGGCTTTAGGACTAAACTTCTCGCTTGGATTCAACATCGTGCATGGCGCCCCAAAAGGTTCTAGATACTCTAAGTTCGGCTTTCTTCGGTGTAACAGCTCATAAGATGTTTTACCAAACTTCTTCACTGTCAGAACCCGATTTAATGTGTAATTTGCTGCATAAATCGCCTCGTTCCAGAACATTACTGGAAGATTTGAATCAGCAAGCATTGTTCTAGCCGCTTCAATTAGAGTCCTATTCTTTCGTTCAGCAACACCGTTCTGTTGTGGGGTGTACGGAGCCGAATATTCATGATGTATCCCTTTGCTTTCACAAAGTTCATCCATCTTGGCGTTTTTGAACTCCGTCCCATTGTCACTCCGAATTCTCTTAATTTTCACATTGTAGAGATTCTCCAATCGAGTGAACAGAACTTTTAGGTTGTTAAAGGTGTCGCTTTTATTTTGCAAACACATCACCCATGAAAATCTTGAGTAATCGTCAGTGACGACTAAACAATAGAGCTCTCCAAGATGACTTTTGCGCTTGACCGGTCCGAAAAGATCCATGTGCAATCGCTCAAGTGGCATCTCTACTGTAACAACCCGACCAGGAGGGGGCTAGACGTTACAACAGTTTGGTACCAGACTTGCACAACGGAAGCGACGATAGACTAATATTTGAATGTTATACAATTTCTAATCCAAAAATATAAATACATAGCTAAAATAAAAAGTCTAATGTTTAAGCAGGGACGAAACGCGGCGGTCGTCGAAGCAGTTAGCGGGTTGTTATCCACTAGCCAATCCAATCTCTACACGTCCACAAGTCTAGAGGCTCTAATCCGCGACGCTTATAACTCAATCTTCTATCATAATAACCTCTATTCCATCCAAGCAAATATATACATCGTTCTTCACGATCGTCCAAATGCAGTACCTGAACACATGCTTAAAAGAGTTTGGGTCAGCAATTACGCTGGTGAGTCCGTATAAGTAGTAATGGATCCAAAACAAGTTTAACAGTTTCAAAGCCAGTTTACACACAAAGAAGTTTAACACAGTTTACACATTTTACACTCGTGATGTACAAGCGACACCTCAACCCTAAACGAAGAATCAATAACTGCCATATTGATCCCGTGGCAAAATATATGCCGCAATGGTCTTAAAACCTTAGTGGAGGGTTTCCCGGGCCCCTAAGTCCCGGGTCCACCATGCGTGGGGGATTCCCCAAGTAGTACTACCCATATATTAAGTGGCTTATCTCTAAGTTAATGAGTGTCTAGTATTATCCGGCAGTCTGTATCTTGTCACATCACAACAGTTTATACAAATACCGTTTACACACACAAGCAAGTGTTCACCCCAAAACAGTTAAAACACGAAAAAGGGGAATGGTACACGGACTCACCTTAGCGGCGTTTCACACCGTCACATAAGATTCTGTTTATCAATCTCTGGCAAGATCCTACTCGAGTTCACATATGGTTCCTGTACAAAGTTCTTCCAACCCGTCTTCGATCCGATTATGCTGACCAGTTCGTTGACTCGCCTCCTTGACCCGTGTTGACCATAGTTGACTCGGGTTTGATCTTTCCTCTCCTTCCAAAATACATACTCAAATCCGCAGCTTAGTTTCCTCGCACCTCCTCACTATAGTTGTTGGCTTAGAATCTATATGTATTGGTTTCCAATTAATCAAACTAACATCACTACCACTGTATCTCTTTCCTCATCCATGAGTCTCTCATAACTCATTACAACCAACAATCCTAACATCCCCACCACTGTCATCTTTCGTCTGCTAACCATAAAACCACCACTAAACCCACTTCTCCTTCCTGAATACCACCCGACAACCACCACCATCTCCCACAGCCTACAAACCACCGCCATCATCAATCACCAAGCCTGTACCTATGACTCGATTATACTCCAAGACCATAACAAACCACCATTAAAGCCCCATTGGTACTCAATTCTAACCACTAATCAGTAACCACCATTGACTACCACTAAACCTAGACCAGCGCCTCTATTTCTTCAGGTTGGGCCTGACTAAATCAACATCATCTATTTTTAACGAACCTGAACCCTGGATCCACTTCTGCCGCCGTCGCCGTCGCCGTCTTACACCTCTATATCGCCTGAGCCCTCAACATCGGCTGGTCAGAGACCAGAGCCGATCCTCTTCCTTCTGTGATTCTTTTCCCTCGATTCCTCTTTCTCTCTCTAACTCTGTTCTCTCTCTTCTGTCTCTTTCTCTCTCTTGGTTAACAGATCGGGGTGCGTGTGTGTTGGGAAATGGAGCCGCCGGGGCTCCGCCTTGGCGGTGGCCGGAGCCACCGGCTCCTTTCTTCTTCTTCAGACTCCCTGTCTCTCTCTCTATCATATTGTGTGTGTGGGTAATGTAATGTTTGAGTTTATAAAGTGAAAGGGATGAGTGATATGTAAGATTCAGGCATTGGGTTAATGGTTTTTAAAAACCATTCGTAGGTGGTGTCAAAATGAGGGGAGGACAAGTGTCCTCCCCAATGACTCACCAAAAGCCACCGGGTGGGTTCGTTATCGGGTGTCGGTCCGGTCACGTAACGTGTATAATATTATTCCCTCTCGTCAAAATAATTATCCAACTCGCCGGCTCGGCTTCGTATTTGCTTATACGTTCTAATAATATTATATATTTATTTGTTATAATACTTTTAAACACGAAAAAAAATTTGGGCCTAGTGACCGTACTGTCACATCTACAGAGTTAACCTTCTTCACTTTGTGGGATTGTTTGTGTTGCTTCCCCTTTTTACAACTCACGCACTTGTCATTCAGATGGAAATGTTTCACGTTTACTCCATCGACAAGCCCATTTCTCACAAGTTGATTCATTTTTCTCAGATGAATGTGCCCCATTCTTCGGTGCCACATTATCGATTCTTTCTCTGTCGCTTTTGATAGAAAACATGTTATCTGCCCCTGTGATGTCATCGCCTTGGACATATCAAGAATGTATAGATTGTTGATGCGAGGTGCCTTCAACATTATCCACTCTTTAGGAATTGTAAAGCCCGGTTTCAGAATATAGCAGGATTTGTCATCAAAATGCACAGTAAATTGTTTATCACATATTTGACTGACACTCAACAGATTATAATCGATCTGCTTCACATACGAAATCCGCTCGAAACTCACTATCCCATTGCTCACACTTCCCTCCATCGTGATATATCCGCCTTTTATTACCCGCGAAAGCTACATACCCTCCATTGATGTTCTTCACGTCGAACAACAACGCAAGATCCCCTGTCATGTGGCCTGAAGCTCCACTATCAACAATCCAAAGACTGCTAATAGGGCCAGCTGAAGCTCCCTGCACACAAAAAGTAAATCAGTTAGTTCTTTCGGGGGACCCAAGCCTGAGTCTTGGGTCTTTGAACATCAGGTTTCAAAGTAAC
Source organism: Ambrosia artemisiifolia (assembly GCA_032199755.1). Taxonomy (NCBI): domain Eukaryota; kingdom Viridiplantae; phylum Streptophyta; class Magnoliopsida; order Asterales; family Asteraceae; genus Ambrosia; species Ambrosia artemisiifolia. Next base: position 509,580 of record CM063525.1, read on the forward strand.
ATTTTCACAAACATTTTCAATAACTTTTTGATCAATCTTTTTCTGATTGTTCAAAACAGTTTCCTTTTTCTCATTAACCCTTGAAGTTGAGGCTCCTGGAGTACCATTGGGTGTCCAAGATTGTTCAGACCTTTTCAAGATACGAATCTGAGACTTTGGGTTCTCAGTTGGTGTTGGGTTAATATGAGACCACAGTTACCAGGTTTAATCATGTTTAGTTATATGTTAGAGTTGGAGGGTTGGTTATGTAATTATAGCATAGTTATAGTGGAAAACCCTAGTGTGCGCACTTATTACACGGGGACTGCGAACTTAATGTTAAGTTCGCAGTCCATCAGGTTCTCCTATAAATAGAACCTCATTTGTGCAGCTAGGGTTAGGGTTTTTGTTGTATCTTTGAGAGCACAAGTTTAAAGGTGCGAACTTATCTAGTGTAATCCATGGTTGTTCACAGCTGAAATCTTTAATGGAATCGTGTCTTTATGTTTCTTGTGTGTCGGTTTTTATAATCTTCATCTAGTTCTTTAACTTGTCTTGATTAATCAACTAAAACACCTAACAAATAGGTGTTTCTAGTTGATAACAATCTAGTGCACACTTAAGATCTAGTATTTTGGGACTACAATTTGGTATCAAAGCCTCTGTGCTCGAGATTGTATCTATCTAAAGATATCAAAACCCTCCTTGTTAGTTTTACTATCAAGTTTTTCAAAAAATTTAGTGTTTATCAAAGTTTGAATATTTTCATTGTTTTGCCTTAAAATCTCGTGAATAGTGTTTCTAAGGTGTTTAAAAGGTATTAATTTCAGTAGAAACATCATTCAAGAGCTTCAAAACAATTGAAAATCTCTTGGACTTGTTTCTGGTAAGATTAAAATGTTAACAGCCGAAGTTGCGTACTTAATAGTGCGAACTTAGCTCATAGAGTGTGAACTTGTTTCTTGCTTGTGAGTACTTGTTTCAAGAGTTGAGTACTTAGCTCATAAGTTGCATACTTGATATTTCAAGGTGTGCACTTATTAACAGCCACAACTGCGCACTTAAGCCATAAGTGTGTGCACTTGTGTCTGTGTGAGCACTTAAATTTACACAAGGCTTTACAGCTTTCTCTCTCCTGGCACCACAACTAGGGTTTCTGCATACTTATCTGAAATCTCTAGTTGGGGTGCGAACTTACTGAAAAGGTGCATTTTCTGAGCACTTGGCTAGGGTTACTGCGAACTTAAATCTTAAACGAGAGTTTAAGTGTTTGTGTACTTATACAAGTACGCAGGCTGATCAGTCATAGACTGAGCACTTGTGCTGCTCTGACTTGGCTGAACTGCGAACTTAAGCCAAAGTGTGTGCTACAGGGACTGCGTACTTAACAGGAGAATCAGGAACTTATCATCTTTGCTTCTTATTGTTTCAGGTCTCTAAGGAACTGCGAACTTGTGGAACTGCGAACTTGATCTTAGACTGCGAACTTAGACTGCGAACTTAGACTGCGAAGTTGTGGACTGTTTTGTTTTTTCAAGGACTTTGGACTATAACTTGCTAATCAATTCAATTAAAACCCTAAAATCAGTCTAAAATCAACCTAAAATCAATCTTAAATCATGTCTGGTAACAACTCATTCCAAGTTAACCCCATAACTCAAGCTGAACTTGAAACCGGCACTATAACACGCATTCCCAAGTTGATGGGTGCTGAAGACTATGGCACATGGAAGAACAGAATGAAAGCTTTCTACTTTGTTAACGATCACACCCAATGGAACTCAGTCCAGCTCGGACCTCACATTCCCACCAGAACCACTGATGCAGGAGAAGTGTTCAACACTGATCCCACTACATACACTGATCTCGACAAACAACTGTTGCAGAGAGATCACAAAGCCTACGGTGCTCTCACCATGGCTTTGTCAAATGATGTATACAATATGTTTGAAGAATACGGATCAGCGCACGATCTGTGGTTTGCTCTGAGTGAGTATTATGAAAGAAATGCAGAGATGAGGCAAAACAAACAGGATATGATTCAAAAGGAGTACGACATGTTTGGAAGTATCCGTGGTGAGAGTCTGTCTTCACACATTGACAGGTTCATGAATTTGTTGACCAAGATGAAGAAAGCTGGTATTCCTGTAAACAACCGCAATTCCATCAAGAAACTGCTCGATTCTCTCCCAAAGGAGTGGAGTGTCCAATGTATGTTGATCAAAAAGGACTACTTGGATGCTCAGTCTACTTTGGCAGATCTCATAAACACTCTGAAATCATTTGAGATGGACATCACTAAAAGAGAAATGAATCAGACTGTCCCGAAGGTGACTCCCAGCAGTGCTATGAAGAATCTGGCTTTGATGGCCCCAATTGGTGATATGAGTTCAAGTTCGTTGCATTCGTATGTGGATTCTGCAGGGATTGGTAGTTCAAGTTCTGGGAAAGCTCCAATGTATTCTGAAAAGGCTGCAAAGACACTAACTCCACAGGCTGCTAAACTGGCTGCTGAACATGTGGAACTTTTCAACTCTTTCATGAGCAGTTTTGAAGCTTTGAAGACAGGAGAGATTAAGAATGAGATGATGTCCCCAGAGGATATGTACCAGGTTGACCCAGATGACATGGAAGAGATGGATTTGAAATGGCAGATGGCAATGATCACTTTACGAGTGAAGCGTTTTCAAGACAGAACCGGTAGAAGAGTGGGAATGGGAAAGGCCGGGTTTGACAAGTCGAAAATCAGATGCTACAACTGCAAGGTCCTCGGGCATTTTAAGTATGAATGCCCCACACTGAACCAAGCTGAAATCAAGCCTGCAAAGAGGTTGGTGGCCATAACCGATGGAAATGAGGGAAACGATAAAGAACCACAAAAGGCTTTGGTTGTTGAAGATTTCGACTGGGGAGAAGAGGCAGCTGCTGCTGAAGTTGAAGTGAACAAAGCCCTGATGGCCACAATCTGCACCAAATCTTCTAATGGTGTGAACTCTGTTGAAGGATCATCTGCTGAGGTTCTAAAGGGGGAAATGCAGAAGAATGCCGGGCTGAAGAGTGTGTTGATTGATGAGAAGGTGAATGATCAGAAAAGGGAGGAGGCGCTGATAGCTGAGAAGACTTCATCAGAGAAGGTCGCTGAGGAGGTGAAGAGTTCTTCTAAGAAAGCTGAGGAAAGAGACATGGTAAATATTCCTCTAGAAATTAAATCTAAACTGTGCTCACCTAGGTGTGTTACAGCTGTCGCATACTGTTTATCACACAACAGACGAGTTTTAAGAGAAATGGATGACATTCGTAAAATCAATTCTGAAATGAAAGAAAATGAGTGGGCATATCAGCGAAAGTTAAATGCAACTCTAGCTGAAATGCAAACTTTAAAAGAATTTGTGCTTAAGAAAGATTTTCTGATAAACGATTTAACCTCAAAACTAGAGAAATCTAGAAATGAGACAACTCGTCTTCAAATCGTTGTGGATAAATGGAATGTGAGCAAACGGGCTCATGCTGATATAATCGAGTGTGGGAGACAATCATTCGTAAAGGATGGAATTGGGTATAAGGATAAGAATGGAATCAAAAGATCTCTATTCTTACCCTTGAGCCAAAGTGAATACATACCCATTCCATCACCTCATCCAAAAAATGACCTTTTTGAAAATAAATGTGATGAATCTGAGTCAAATACTAACATAAGTAAAAGCAATGCAGATGTGACCCAACAGGCTCAGGTGGAGGATGATGTATGTTGTGGTGGCCAGACAGTGGGTTTAGGACATCCGGGTGCCAATTACTCAACAGTGAATTGGTTTATCTGGAACAATGAAAATTCAAAAAACAATTCTATTTTGGATGACTGTAAAACTTTAACTAAATCGGATGACTGTAATAGTTTGCCTAGGATGGATGACTGTAATAGTTTAACTAGGTTGGATGACTGTAAACTTGATTTAAAAGGGGCTGTGGCTCCCGATGATAGGAAGCCTCCTATCAAACGATCTAATGTTTGTGTTGAAAATGTTATTCCTGTGTGTGTTGATCTTAATGCTGCATTCTCTGATGATAATCATGTGCTCAAACCATCTGTGTTTGTGCCAGAACTTAAGCGTAACAGGTTTGGGAAATTTCTCACTGAGGAAATCCCAGAATTTATCCCCTCATCCACAGATGTATCAGGTTCTGAAGAATCACAAAGTGAAACAGGTACCTCAAGTTCTGAAGAATCACTGAGTGATACAGAGAGCAGCTCCAGCATAAATAATCTGGACACCAATGAAGAATCAAGTAGCAACAGGGAAGAATCAAGCTCAACCGAAAGCTCAAGATCAAACAAGATCAAGAAAAGAACATCACAACCATCATCATCCAGATCTTCTCCTAAGATCAAGCCTAAGCATTCAAAATGCTTCAGATGTGGAAAAGAGGGTCACGTGGTCAAAAATTGTCACATAAAGCCTAAATCACAAAAAGATGTCAAAACACAAAACTCTTTTTCGGATCAATTAAGAAATCTTCAAGAAACCGTAAAAAGTTTTGTTAAAAATACACAAATTTGGAAGAAACAAGAGTCAATTTTGGGAGAAAACCATGACAGATCAAAAATTAAACAAACTTGGATTCCCAAAGTTACTTAAGTTTCAGGCAAAATCACCACTGTACATAGATTTTCTTTAGTTTAGCTTTGTTTCTCTTTTGTTTTTGTATGTGCAGAATAAATTACAAAAATGGCTGATAGCTCTCATGAGATATCTATGGCATGTCGACAGCGGCGCTTCAAGACACATGACAGGACTGAAAGAACTCCTCAAGAACTATCGGTTCATCGATGGAGAATTTGTAGCGTTCGCTGGGAATGAGAAGGGTGGAAAGATCGTTGGCATAGGAGATGTAGTCTCTGACGCGCTAACACTTGAGGACGTCAACTATGTTCCAGAACTGTGCTACAATCTATTGAGTGTATCACAAGTCTGTGACAAAGGAATCTCAGTGTTGTTCAACGACATGGAATGCATCTTCCTAAAGCCAGGATTTAAACCATCCACTGACATGATCATGCTAAAAGCCCCCAGACAAAACAATACTTATGTGATCAACATGAGGGATGCCAAGTCTGAACAACCAATGACTTGTCTACTGTCAAAGGCATCCGAGTCAGAGTCACTGTTATGGCACAGGCGATTAGGTCATGTTAACTTTAAAAATATAAACAAACTTTCTAAACTTAATCTAGTCAGAGGTCTTCCTTCTAAGGAATTTCCTTTTTCTGAAAAATGTTTAGCATGTGCCAAAGGTAAACAACATAAGAAATCGCACAAGTCCAAAACAGTGAACTCAATTGACTCTCCTCTTCAATTATTACATATGGATCTTTTTGGTCCTATCAGTATAAAAAGCTTGGGTAAAAAGTCTTACTGTTAGGTGATTACAGATGACTTCTCTCGCTTCACATGGGTGTACTTCTTGGAATTCAAGAGTGAGGCTGCTGAGACCTTGATGCTGTTCGTTCCTTTGATCGAGAATATAATCAAGCTAAAAGTAAAGTCAATCAGAAGTGATCATGGAACAGAATTCAAGAACCAAACTTTTGTGACGTTCTGCAGCGGAAAAGGAATTCATCTCCAATACAGTGCTACAAGGACCCCTCAGCAAAATGGAGTGGCTGAACGGAAGAATCGTACACTTATTGAAGCTGCCAGAACCATGCTCATTGACTCTAAGTTACCGATCATCTTCTGGGCAGAAGCTGTGAATACCGCCTGTTATGTTCTTAACAGGGTTTTGATTGTCAAGCCTCGTGGGAAAACAGCTTATGAATTGCTTTTCAAAAGAAAACCTCTCATTGATTATTTCAGGCCGTTTGGATGTTCCTTCACTCTTCTGAACAACTTTGAGAATATCATGAAGTTTGATGCTGTTGGAGACGAATGTTTCTTTGTTGGATACTCGTCTAGTCAAAAGGCTTATCGAGTATATAACAAACGTACCAAGATGGTTCTGGAATCTTTTTATGTCGACTGGCAAGAATCCAACTCTACTAATGTTGGAACCGGTCCTGACTGGTTCTTTGATGTGGATGTTGTGTTCAATCACTTTGTCATTCCTGAACAGCAAGCTCATGCAGATCAAGCTCCTGAAAATCAAGCCACAAGTTCATCTCCCTTTGGAAATATTCTCTACTCTTCTGATGATGAAGTCGCACCGTTTACCACCCGTTTCTCTCCTCTTGTTGCTGATCCAATTGTTCCGCAACTTAATAATGGTGATACTACTGCTGAAACCTCTAACATTCCTGAAAGCACGTCAAATGCTGAAGGAACACAATCCAATCAGCAGTCTGTAAATGAACCATCCAGCTCTTCTACACCTGGAGATCATCTTTCGAACCTTCCTCTACAAGTGCAAGAAGAAGAAAATATGGGATTCAAATCTTCTAAGAACCATCCAATTGAAAATGTCATTGGACCAATCAGTGAGGGTGTTCTTACAAGAAATCAGACAGACAAGCTCAACACCGCTCTCTCAGCATTCTTATCTCAAACAGTACCCTTCAGCATTGAAGATGCAGTTAGAGATGCAAGCTGGGTAGAGGCAATGCAGGAAGAACTATTTCAGTTCAGAAAACTCAAAGTGTGGGAGCTCGTTGATCTGCCTGAAGGAAAATATCCTATTGGGACAAGATGGGTTTTTCGCAACAAAATGGATGAACGTGGCGTGGTAATCAAGAACAAAGCTCGTCTGGTTGTTCAAGGATTTCGTCAGCAGGAGGGGATTGATTATGAGGAAGTCTTCGCTCCAGTCGCTCGACTTGAAGCCATACGCATCTTCTTGGCATATGCTTCATATCGAAATTTTAAAGTCTTTCAGATGGACGTGAAGAGCGCTTTCTTATATGGGAAGATCAAAGAAGAAGTCTATGTGTGCCAACCGCCAGGATTCGAAGACCCTCATCATCCAAACAGATACTACAAGTTGGACAAGGCTCTCTACGATCTCCATCAAGCTCCTAGAGCTTGGTATGAGACCTTGTCTTCATATCTGTTACAAAATGGATACACGAGAGGGAAGATCGACATGACCTTGTTCACCAAAGAAGTCAACAAACATTCTATCCTTGTTCAGATTTATGTTGATGATATTATCTTTGGTTCAACTGACGAAAATTTGTGCAGGGAATTTGAAAGCATTATGAAGTCTCAATTTGAAATGAGCATGATGGGAGAACTCTCATTTTTCTTAGGCCTCGAAGTCCAACAGAAAGAAGACGGTATTCTCATCCATCAAGCAAAGTACACAAGAGACATTCTGGCGAAGTACAACCTGTCGGATTGCAAACCGTCCAACACTCCTTTTGCAGCTCAAACAACACTTGTACCAGATCTTGAAGGACCTTCTGTGAACCCGCACACTTACCGTTCTATGATTGGCTCCTTGATGTATCTCACAGCCAGCAGACCGGACATCATGTGGGCAGTTGGATGCTGTGCTCGCTTTCAGTCAAATCCAAAGCAATCTCATGAGACTGCAGTCAAAAGAATCTTCCGCTACCTCAAAGGAACACCAAAACTTGGTTTATGGTATCCTAAGAGTGACAATTTTGACCTAATTGCGTACTCTGATAGTGATCATGCAGGTTGCAGGATTGACCGAAAGTCTGTCTCTGGTGGCTGTCAATTTCTGGGGAATAGGCTCGTGTCATGGCAGAGCAAGAAGCAGACCACTGTGTCGATATCTACTGCTCAAGCTGAGTACACAGCCGCATCCAGTTGTTGCTGTCAAGTGTTGTGGATCCAAAATCAGCTGTTGGATTACGGTTTGAATATCATGAGAACCCCTATCTACATTGATAATGATGCCTGTCGTGACATCGTGAAGAATCCAATTGATCATTCGAAAACTAAACATATTGAAATTCGGATTCATTCAATTCGCGATGCGCACGACAAGGGGTACATACAGGTGTTGCCTATAGATACTGCTGATCAAAAGGCAGATATCTTTACCAAAGCTTTCGACAAAACCCGTTTTCGTCAGTTGGTAACATGGTTAGAGATGATCAACTTTGAATGATATTAAAAAAAAAAAAAAAACCTTTGTGAATAAACTATAGAAAAAATCTTTTGTTTTAAAATAAAATAAAGATTTTTTGGGGGAGAAATAAACCGGTAGATCCCTAAATTTGCAAGTTTTAAAAACTTTTTCAAAACAATCAAGAAATGATAGAGACTAATCATATTTGTCAGCATGTGAATAGGACCCAGAGGACGTTGTGGCTTCAAGCAACGACATGTCGGTAGATTCAGCCTGGAATTGAGTAAACTGCTAAAAGATGACAAACTAAAAAGGTCTACACGAGGTGCTGGATTCCCACTGTGTTTCAGGTTTGCACAAGCTGAGTCCGGTCATACACAGGTTGAGAGATCAAAAGACACAGAAAATTTTGTGCATAAGTAATCAAAAGACACCTAAGAGTGCAAGCTACCAAAGCGGGGCTATTAAATCAAAATGAGCAACAAAAGACACGCAATGTTAGTGACGTGCAAACATATAGATAGCTCACAAAGCAATCAGATGATCATCTTCTCTGCTTATGGGAACATAGACCTGAAGCTCTCATCATCTGATTGACATAATGATCATCTTCTCTGCTTATGGAAACATAGACCTGAAGCTCTCATCATTATATCTCAATAAACCTTGAGGATTGGTAGGCTTACACCTGGCACAAGTGGGGTCCATTAACATGTCGTCAATATTACCAAAACATGATAAAGATCATCATATAAAGTATGTAGAAAGACGAGAGGCATGGATTTAAGTGGACAAATATACCGACAGTTTTTCTTGGGCTACAGCTATCCAACGGAAAGTTGAAATGTGGTTTGGCAGGTATGACTGGTATGATCTTGATGCAAAAGGTGAGAAACGGTTGATCTCTAAACTCAAATCTTTGGTTAAAAAGGCTATTTTCTTGTTTGTGGGCCTGCGCACTTAACAGTCTATTAATCTCTTATTGGGCCTGCGAACTTAACACATTCTTAAGCTTTGTTGGGCCTTGCGTACCAGAATTCAAGTGCGCAGCCCAACAAATTTTCACTATAAATACCAATGTAATTTTTCTTTTTAACTTTTTATCAAAAATTCTAAAACCCTAATCTTCTTCCTGCCACCACCGAACCGTCGTGTTCTTCTTTCCAACCACCACTAAACCACCGTGTACCACCACTTAACAACACCTGTTGATCCATCTTGTGTCTTCCATTATCTGTTTGTTCATTTGTTTAAGGTAGATAAATGATTCTAACAAGATCCTTGTTGTGTCTACAGGATTCATGTGTGAAATCAGTGAAAACAGTTGAATATTTGGGGTTTTGATGAACTGCGTACTTAAAATCTTGATGAACTGCGCACTTGCTTCATATGACTGCGCACTTGCATCATATGATTCAAGGATCTGAAAACCCTAAATGACTGCGTACTTGGTTGTGAACTTAAAAAATCTTAAACGGAAGTTTAAGTGTCTGCGTACTAGTCTAGTACGCAGACTTGATGTCTAACCCAAGCCGTTACCATGCCCGAGTCACTTGACTGCGTACTTGATTTACCCGTATCCTGATGACTGCGTACCAAGCAACAAGTACTCAGTCTTGACTTGGGCTGCGAACTTAGATTGTGTGAACTTAACATTGGACCAAAATTTTGACCATTGACTTGACTATTCAGGACATTTGACCGGACTACGTATCTTGACTCATTCATCCGTTAACCGTAACTGGACTCAAATGACTATTAAAATGAATAACGAAACATGTCATATACACTTTAAAATCTAATCCATAAAATGAATAACACACGTAAAACCAACTTAAAATCAAACCTAGTCTAAGTACGTCGTCCGTCAAAGTAAATGAAGTGTCTGTCATTAGTCAATTCAAAATCCAAAGTTCTAACTTACTTTTCGTGCACGTGTCCCACACAGATGGCTCTTGAATGGGATCCTAGAGGAATGCACAACCAACCGATGATTCTGGAAACTGATGATACAAAGTTTCGAGACGTTGTTGCATGGATCAGAAGAAGCAGGATTGGATATGCGGTAGAGCAGCACGTTCAAGTCTACAGCTCACACATTGAAGACTTCTGGCGATCTGCTAGAGTAGAGACCGTGGCACGTGTCAAGAGGATTAAAGCCACAGTAAGGAACAAGGCAGTAATCATTACAGAAGACACAGTGAGAAATGTTCTGAGATTTCAAGATCAACCAGCAGCTGTTAGATCTTTACCAAAGACTGAGATTCATCAAGAGTTCCTGAATTTTGGTTACAAAGGAGATTTTGACGCAAGGGGTGATATCAAGAAGAGCCAGCTGACCAGAGATTGGAAGCTTATTTGTCACGTATTTCTGATGTCTCTGTGTCACAGAAAAGGGGGGTACAATGCACTCAGTCCTGACTGGGCAACTGCCATGATTAAAGTCTGCAAGAATGAGCCATTTAATCTGTCTGGATTGGTGTTTGATTGTATGGTGAAGAATGCTCAAGCTGAAAGGAAAAAGTGGACGATGTATCCCAGATTCGTTCAGATGATGATCAACTCTCAACATGAGGATCTGCACCTTGGTGATAAATACAGTTTCGCCAAAGGTGCACGATTCTTCACTGAGTGCAACACACCTGATTGGGAACCCCTGCTGGAAAGTATGTATGCTGCTCAACGGTATCCTGTCATAATGAAGCTGTACAGTGAGATAAAGAGAAGAAGACAATCTGCTGCTAGAGCTCAACAACCAACTACAACCGAACCTGAACCTTCTGAACCTGCTCCTACTGAACCTGCTGCTACAGTGCCTCAGCATACTGCTGAAGAAGTTGCCCGAGAAAGAACTGTTGGAAAAAGGGCGGCATCTGATCCTGTTCCTCAAAGGCCAACTAAACGAAACAGGCCTACTGGTTTATTGCAGCAAGGGAGAGAATCATTAACTCCTGAGGAACTTGAAATGGCTGAAGCTGCCAGACAAAATGCTGAACTAGCAAAGGCAGAGAGAAGAAGAAGGAGAGAACAGTTGCCTGAGTATGAAAGGCCACGGGTTGTGACAGAAGAGGATCAGGAAAATGAAGAGATACTTGAATCTATGTTTGGTGTGGAGGGTCAACCTGGGCCTTCCACTGACAGGCCAGGGCCCTCTACTGCCAGGCCTGGCCCTTCCTCTGTAAGACCTCCTATTCCCAAGCCTCCTGCGAAGAAACAATCTGTACCTTCCTCATCTGTTCCTGGTGCATCACGTCGAAAACCAGTGCATCAAGAATTGTATGAGACACTATCTAAGGAAGTGGGAAAGAATGCTGCTAAGGAAATTTGTATGTTGAAGAATCAGATCTACAATAATCAAGAATTGAGAAAGAAACTGAAGAAATTGAAGCACAAAAACCGAAGTCTTGAAAAGGTGGTTAAAGATCAGCGTTATCTGATAAAGTTTCAGACTGAGGTTCAAATGAAGATGTTTGATATGCTTCAAGAGTTAAAGACTCAGGGTACCGATGCTCCAAGAATGACTTTTGATGAAGCATTTGATTTCGGGAAATTCATGGAAGAGGAGAAAGAGAAGGAAAGAAAAGAGGAGGAAAGTGACGTCGATGAGATCAGTGAGGACGAGATGCCAGAGACGTTCGTAGAAATGGGTGCGGGGGAAAACACAGTGTATGAGATGGATGATGGGTACATATTGGATCCTGAGAGATCAAGCTGGTTTCCAAGAAGACCAATCACCATTCCTGCTTTGCACCAGAACATCCACCACACTCGTGCATCTCACCAAGAAAGAGTTGTTTGTTGGGGTTATGATGGGTTTAAACGTCTATTCTTTGTGAAAAGAAGAGGAGGTGTGATTCAATACTTCAAAGGCAGACCAAACCTGAAGACTCTCCCAAGATGGGATATACGAGAGATGTGCAGAACACCTTTTCTAAACCACTCTGGGGATACCACAGCTGACATGGTGTCTGTGTTTATAGAAGACGAGTGTGCCCGTGACTTCAAGAACTGGAAGCCACAGAAGCCGAGGCGAAGAATGTCAAAGAAGAGAATTGATCCTGCCACCGGACGGGGAATGATAACCTACGTGATAGACCCTCCCCAGGTCGTCACTAGGGTTCCCATCCGTCCAGAGCTTCCTGTGCTTTTGTCGGATTTCAAGAAGTGGTTTTATGACAGCCGAACCGGTGAAGCTGTGATCAAACTGAGAGATGATACAGAGGCGTTGAGAATAGTTGACCCAGTAAACGTGTTTGCTCTGAATCCTTCTGATTTAACTACTCTTTTTGCAAATCAGATAAATGTGGGTGCTGGTAATGTGTTATTTGAGGAAGCTGTCTTGTTCAGAAGGGCTGTGGAAAGAGCATTGAAGCGAAAGCAAGAACTGATTGATTTGGTGGCGAGGATCAATGCAGCTGACAAAGCTAGAGATGACAAAGCAATAGCTGCTGCTGCTGCCGCTGCTGCTGCGAAGATATCAGAAACTGAAGTCATTCCAGAGGTTCAAACACAGACTTCTGCAGCAACAGCCGATCCTGAGATTGAGCCTTCTCAAGCCCCACCAGTCTCTCCAAGTACAGCCCCAGAGACTCAGCAAGATCAAGCAACTGTAGATCTAGCTGAGTTATTCATTCAAGAGCCATCCACTGAAGAGCCATCCGCTGAAGTAACACATGCTGAAGCACCTCATACTGAAGAACCAACCGTTGAAGACAGCATAGTTCAAGCACTCCCGGCACATCAAGCAAGAGAAGAGGGGGAGTTGAGTGATGTCGAGATAGACTGATTTTGTAAAACTGGTAGCTGTGGTCTAGGGGGAGTATTGTTGGGTTAATATGAGACCACAGTTACCAGGTTTAATCATGTTTAGTTATATGTTAGAGTTGGAGGGTTGGTTATGTAATTATAGCATAGTTATAGTGGAAAACCCTAGTGTGCGCACTTATTACACGGGGACTGCGAACTTAATGTTAAGTTCGCAGTCCATCAGGTTCTCCTATAAATAGAACCTCATTTGTGCAGCTAGGGTTAGGGTTTTTGTTGTATCTTTGAGAGCACAAGTTTAAAGGTGCGAACTTATCTAGTGTAATCCATGGTTGTTCACAGCTGAAATCTTTAATGGAATCGTGTCTTTATGTTTCTTGTGTGTCGGTTTTTATAATCTTCATCTAGTTCTTTAACTTGTCTTGATTAATCAACTAAAACACCTAACAAATAGGTGTTTCTAGTTGATAACAATCTAGTGCACACTTAAGATCTAGTATTTTGGGACTACAGTTGGTTTCTGAACATTGTTAGCAAATGTAACTTTCTTGGTTACCTTATCTGATTTAACAGACTTAGGTCCAACATTTGATTTGACAATCGGTTTCTGTGGAACCTTTTGCCTATCAATTGTTGCGTTCACCACAGGCTTTCTCCATGATTGTTCCATAGCAATCCGATTCCTTCGATCATATTGGATTGGACGATTGTTCCTCATTTGTTGAAAATTGTTTTGATTATAAAACTGTTGTGGTTGTTGAGGAACAACTCGCCTATGTGGTGGAACATAATGATCAATCGGTTTTCTCATGGAATTCCTCACTTCAACCTCGTGCCTTTTATGCCTTACATATGGGCACTGAGCAAGTAAATGCCCTCGTTCCCCACATTTAAAGCACGCACGGTACTCTTCAAAAACATTCGGAGCATTTGGTTGAGCAAATGATCTAACAGGGTATTGATCATTATACTGTTGCTTCCTTAAACTCTCAGGGAGTGGCCCTTTTGAGTAAGTAGGCTCATGAAAACCATTAGCTCTGTTTTTGGGTCGAATGAACTCTGTGACATGGACCTTTGGTTCTTGAGGAACATCTAAATACAATTTCTTTAATAATGCAGGTGGAATCTCATTTGTTCTCTCATGTTTTGGGAACCAAATGGTGCTTTCTTGCCATATTTTGTCAATTTTAGCATAGTTAACATCTTTGATTGGAAAGTCCTCGTCAGAGATGATCTTATCGGATCCTTCCATCCGATAAAACACCTTGACAGGTTTGTCACATTGTTCATTCTTAGCACTCTTTTCAAGATCTTTCTTTACCACATTTTTCTCAAGATCTTTCTTCACAAAATTCTTATCAGACTTCTTTTCACGATGAGCATTTGCCATCGGAATCACAATCTGAGATGGTGAAACTGGTTCATTTGTAATGATGTGATTTTCTTTTGGAATTTCACATGCATTAACAGTTTGATTACAACCAGTGTCATCACTCTCAATGTCTGAATCCACACTCTCAGCAGTAACACCCTCATCATTGACACCTAAAATTGGTCTAACATCGGAATGTGGATCACCAATACTTGAGGTATTAGATTCATTTTCCGATGCTGAGTCCGATTTTACCGAACTCTCCGGTGTCACTTGGTGACAATTATGGTTTTCAAAAAGAACCGGAGATGGCACAGATCGGTAGTTAGTGGTTTGATCATCAATGATGTGGTCTACCACATACGCAATGTGCTTATAGCTTTCTAACTTTTTGTTTACATTCTCAGCAAAGCATTTGATGGCGGCCATTTCCAACTTGGTATTTTCAATTTCATTTATATAGTTGTTAATTGCCAATTGTTTCAATGATAAAGTGTTTTTCAAGTCGGAAATGTCCTTTTTGTAGCCATCTAAAACTTTGTTGAAAGCATTCAACTCTTTGCGAGTAGATTGACTATTCATGATAGCACTATCACGTTGAACACGGAGTTGTTTGTTCTCCTTAGTCAATCTATCACATGTACCACAATATTTATCACTTTTAACATCAGTACTACACTCAGAACTTACAGGTTTTGGCGGATCAGTCATGGCCATCAATGCGAAATGAGCTTCCTTTCCTGCAAAGAATCTTGAATAGTCAATCTTTGTGAAAGCATCATCAGCAATGCACGACTTCCTCGTCATCAGAAAATCCGCTTCTGCTAGCAACTGATCAATGTCATCATCAAGAGAATTAACACTTGCTTCCGTATCCGATTCACTGTCTGAATCAGAATAAACCGATTCACACTCCTCAGGAACATCAGAAACAGTATCAATCACAACTCCAGAATTAGTTTCTTCAACCTTAACCTCAACAGGTTCAGTCTCCACATCCATCTCAGCCTCAGACTCATCACTTTCAACTTCAGTTTCTACCTTCTCATCCACCGACACCGACTCTTCAATATCAACTTGATAAGCAACACACGCCACATTGCCACCAGTAGTAATTTCTTCAACACCTATTTGCATACTCGACCAGTCAAACCTCTCATCTTGTTGAGTCACCAATGCTTGATTCTGATTGGTGTTCTGATGTGTCTCATTTGGTGTAGTTATTGGTATGACTGTTCGGTTAGCATTGTTTGGTGTTTGGTTTTGTGTCTGGTTTGGTGTGTTTGGTTGTCTGTTTTGGTTGTTATTAAAGTTGTTTTGACGGTTTTGGTAGTTGTTGTTGTTTTGGTAAGAAACTTGGTTTTGGTTTTGTTGTTGACGATTCTGATAGCTTGCATTGAATGGGTTCCTATTGCCTTGTTTTGGTGGCTGGGTGCATTCTCTTTTAAAGTGACCTTTCCCTCCATGGTTAAAACAAGTAACTTTCTCCTTATTGAACCCGTAGGTTGTGTTAGGAGAAGTTCCCAAATCTGTTCTACCTGTCTTTTCAATAAACTCCGTTGCTCTTCTCATTATGCTCGCAAAAGCCCATTGGATATCAATGAGTTCCATCTCTTCCTTGTCAATCTGTGCGTAGTCTTCATTGGTTAAGTTGTTATTCCCAATTTGACTAGCAACTAATCCATTGTAGGATGAGACCATTGCAGAGACTAATGCAATGTGTTGCTGAGCAACTTCAACCGTCACATTACCCAAGTTAGAAGTCTCCAAAACCACCGTTTGTTGATTAGGTTGGTTCATTGGTTGTTGAGATTGGCTAGCAGTGTAGAAAGCTGCTTGTTGCATTGGGGAGAATGGTGGAATGTATGAATTGTTATATTGTTGTTGTGGTGGTGGATTTGATGGTTGTGAAAAAGATGATGTTTGTTGATGGTAGTTAATGGTAGGTGATTCCATAACATTGGAAATACATGCCACATGTGGTGCCACTAGCCCTCCTGAGCTTGAAGTACTAGCTGGAACTGGAGTACCTCCAAAATATAAGTTGGGATTCTGAGGAATCTGTGCTCTTCTAGCTTTCCTCTTCTCTTCCAATTCTTTGTTTTCCAGCTTCTCAATAAACTCTTGAATAGACCAGAATTGATAAGCATCCTTCTCCCTAAGGACTTCCACATGCTGATCCCAGTTTGGTGGTAGTGCCTCTGCAAACTTGTCCACCTGCTTTGTCATAGGAATCTGTATACCATAACTAGACAATTCAGATAACAAATGACTATATCTAGGAGTTAGTTCTTTCAAAGTTTCATTTCCAATATAAGAAAAATTCTCAAACTCCTTTCTCAGTTCTTCCATCCTTAGACCTCTAGTCTTCTCATTACCATCATGCCTTCTTTTAAGAGCTTCCCACAATTGTTTAGATGTTGTACAAGTCCCAAACTGATGCAACAGATCGTTTGTAATAGCCTGTGTCAATTGGGAAAAAGCCTTCTTCTCCACAGCAAACTTCTTATTCTCATCCTCAGCCATACTCTCCAATGGAACTGGTTCACCTGTATTCTCCAAAACTGGTGCTGTGTAACCTCTAGCAATCATATTCCATGCTTCTGCACCTTCCACTCCCATGCCTTCCAAATGTATCTTGAACTTTTTCTGCCACTGATTGTATTCTTGTATCTCCATAAGCTTCGGTGGCCGATTCCCGCTACCTGAAGACAAATCATTAATCAGTGTGGAAATAGCATTTGTAGTTTGAGTGTTTACCACCGCTGCTGCTACTCCCCAGTAGTTAGATTGTGGTGCTGGAGGTGCACTTTGAGCCATGTAGTTAATCGGCTGCGAAGACTGTGTGCTCGTCTTCTGTGCTGCCACCGTCCATGGGTCCATCACTTGCTGTTGTGGTTGTGTAGTTGCTGGTGTCGGAGTAGTCGAAAAATTCCACATGATCACGAACTTCGAAAAATTCAACACTTAGAAAATTTTCCAATTTCTAGTTCTAGGTTCGCCCAAATATGCTTCACTTTCGTCCCTTCTGATGTAGGTTCGCCCAAACAGTAACACTCGGAGGTAAAATCTCACCAGAATGTAAAAACACACTAACACTTTTCCACGTTCGTCCAAACTGATCTAGGTTCGCCCGTTTCTATTCCAGGTTCGCCCGCCCGATCAATCGAAGGTGAAAATTATGACCCGAAAGTGAAAAATTCAACAGAAAATTTCCAGGTTCGCCCAAAAAATTCCTAGGTTCGCCCAAAAATCACTCAGGTTCGCCCAAAAATCTACACGTTCGACCACTCAGTTCCAGATTCGCCCATATCAGGTTTTGAAAAACGGTTACACTTTGAAAAACGGTTATTTTGATCTCTGATTTTCAAAAGTTTGTGAATTTGAATGATCTTAATCAGGTTTTGATTCGGAATTGATTTGGAGCAACTTTAATTCTTGGAATTTTGAATTTTAACCACAAAATCAACTCTAAATCTTTCAAAAACACTCAAAAACCATTTTTATGCAAAAACAGATGTGAATTGATCAAAATAATGTCCAAATCAGCTCTGAGTTTATCAATTTGTTGTTGTATGATCCTCTATGCTCTGATACCACTTTGTAGGAGGATGATTTTACACGAAAACAGGATTATATGATCATACAAGTTACAAAACCAGGTGCGGAAACCCTAGCTTTGAACAAACTGATATAAACTCAAATCAAAACACAATCAAAGTCATTTTCAAACGTTTTCATAGATTAACACATTCATAAACTTGATTACAATTGACTTTAGGTTAATCTAGAACACACACTGAACCTCTCAAACTATTCTGGAGCAACACCTCAAAACACACACAACTAATGACTCTCTTAACATTACAAAAACACAAATTCTATTTATAGAGTCTGCACATTCGCCCATTTCACCTGGTCGAATGTGAGTTCTTTCCACATTCGCCCACTGTAGTGGTCGAATGTGTTCTTCTGTCAGGTTCCAACCTACCTTCGCCCACTTCTAATCTTCCTTCGCCCCTTTTACTCTACATTCGCCCAGATCAGTTCTACGTTCTACCCATCAGCACACTAACATATGTTAATATCCAATCACTAGTCGCAAAACGCATCTACAAATTTAATATTAAATAATCTAGATATAATATTTGGTCTATCTTCAGGATTAAGATCTTTATCATGCGAACACCTATAAATCTCAGGCCACTTTGGATTACAGGTCACTGTTATGAATAAATTGGGATATCCAACTGCCTTGCAAATTGCCATAGCATCCATATACTTTTGCATCATATAGCTAGATCCACCAGTAAATGATGAAAGTATAACTATATGTTTACCACAATTTGATGCATTATTTTCTCCACTTTCAACAGTAGCATTCAAATTCTTAAATCTTTGGGTTCTAAGTTTCGGTTGCTGTGTTTTTATATAAGCTAAGCGAGTAGATTCTACCATTGTGTATCCATCATTAGCATTAACTAACAATGAAAACTGGTTATGCCTATCTTGTATTCTATAACTAAAGAATTCTCTCATTGTAAGGCTGGTTCTAAGTTGGTCATTATCAACTGGAACCCCCTATGTTTAATACCAAGTCTGAAACCATCTTCAGCATATGGGAAAATAAGTGGATACTGCATAACAAGATAAGAAGGATGAAGCTCCCTAATTCTTTGAAGGCCACCAGCCTTTGATCGAACAATGATATCTCTTTTGTCAAATTAACCATCAAAATCACCAGTTATTAATGCAACAACTTCTGATGCAGTTGGCAAGTTATAAACCCTTCCATCCTTATCTTTTATTCTAATAACTTTGAGTGTTACATTTTGCCAGTCATTTTCTTGGAAACAATCTCTTACCATTCTGAAGGTCTGCACAAGAGGATTGCAAGAATCTAACATATCTTTAAGAATCTTGATGGTCTCAACATCGAGTGCATTGTTTGTAGTAGCATTGGAATCTATCTCAGAACTGTATCAAACATAACCATATTAAGATCACATTTAATTCAAATGAACAATGTATGTAAATATCATATGAAGCAATTAGTATAACCATAAATGGGAAAATTTAACTAAGAAAATTACCTTACTGTCTTTTGACGATTTACAACTTCATTGTGTGAATCATATACGTAAAGTTGTGAAAATTTAGGTTGTTCTCCATCATTTGGAAGTAGACTACCCATTCGATGATAATTCTGACCTTGGAGTCTAAATACATAAGTACCTTTACCTCAGCGATAACTTTGTCAACCTTGCCACCGAGAGATGTAAAAGAAAACATCATGTTATATGCTCGAATGTTATTTATTAAGTTTTGGCTCTTTGAATTAGTATGAGATTTATACAAATTCTATAATAATGGGACAATTTAACTAAGAAAATTATAATTTTATACTCATGAAAATTGATTTGTAGTTTGTTCTTTTATACACAACATGCGTTATATGCTACATAAATATTACATTTATCATCCAAAGTACATAACATTACATTGTTCTAAACCAACAAACCTTCAGCACAACATTGCATTGAAACAAACATTAATATGCTAATAACCATTCAAACTTTTCAAGGCCTTTTAACATCCATTAGCACCAATGCATGTTCATCTTCATCCAGCTCAAAGGTGTATATATCCCCAACTGCAATTCCATTGTTAGCCAAAAAACTTCCCCAATTCTTAATAGCATATCGTACGTCTGTTCTGTATTTTTCTGTCTTGACATCCATGGTTAAAAGCTCTCATCCCAAAGTTAAAACCCTAACTCTCAATGAATCAGCAACTCCGAGCCTATTTGCATACTCCACAGGAAGACAGTTTCAAAATAAATAAAAAATATAGTTATTAGTTACATGACAGTAGATTATATTATATAATTTTTGTTACAAAACACAACCAAACTAAAAACAACTTACAAATAATTTTCTGCTTGGAACGATGTACTCATATCGAGGTACTGGACCATGTTGATCTCCACCAACCACTTCATTTCCACCAACCTCATCACTTCCAACTTCAATTTCATCCTGCTCTTCTTCTTTTACATAATCAAATTCACCCCACCTAAGACAATAACTTCATCAGAGTCGGTATTTTCCACATCATCAAGTGTCACTCGACATTGCAGAAAGTCGAATACTATTAACTTAAAAACAAAATCATCTATATATTTCATAATAATGCATTGACCATCCTCTATTTTCAAGAGTTTAATTATTTGCTCCCATCCTTCTGTTATATAAAACTGTGAATCTCCATTCCTTTCAATAGTAACTTCCATGTCAACAAAATTGTTAATGAAAACCTTAAAACTGTCTTGGTCCCACTTTCCTCCGATTGTCGTATTAACATAATATTTTGGTAACAACTGCATTTTTAAATACATTATTACACATATGTAATATACAAACAGAATTTATATATAACATAAAAAGAAAAACGTATAATGTACGTAAATTACTTAGCAGTGATTTCAATGATGAAGCACCACATCTATGACAAAATGACTTTACATGTTTTCTTTCAGCATCACTTGGAATAGAAGTTAGCCAAATCTTCCATGAATACAACTTTGTATTTTCAGGTGTGACAAGAAATGCTGTTAGTTTAAATGTATCATGCTTAACATGCTCAAACATCAAAAAACTTCCTTTTCTCAGTTAAATCATCAACTATATACTTCCATCCATCACAAAAAGCCCAATTTAAATCCCTTATTCACAAATTTACTTTCCACAAACGACCATCATCAACTGTTATATTTACAGGACTATATTCATCTGAAATGGACAGATACTTCCTCCCATTAGATGGCCTTATTGTCTACACTAAACATCATTTAATATCATTATATTTTTTTTTGAAATAAGTAAATACTTTAATTAAATAATAGTGAATAATTTACCAAACGTGAAAGTTCTAGAGAATGAAGAATTTCAAAGCACGAATTACTCATCCTTCTTTATCTGACAAAAACAAAATGATTGTAATAAATGATTATAACATGAGAAATCTAAAAATATTAAAATTGTAGTATAAGCAAATCAACTTCACTATTTTAATATCAACGATTTCTAAATGTAAAAAGTTCTTAAAACATGGACACAAACATACATACTACCTAAAAAAACTCATCAATTAAGAAGGTAACATCAAAGTCCTACTTCCCAGGTTTAAAAACACAAATATCATACTAATATAAACGATTTTCTGGATGAATTTTTTTTTTAAAACGTGTACACCAACATACACACTGTTTAAAAAAAACATGAACTCAGTTGGTAAAAACAAAATCTTGATAATACAGATTTAAAAATACAATTCCATAACATTAAACTCCAAAATATTAAAATAAACTTAATAACTTACAAAAGACAAAAATAAAACCTGCTTTGAACAGATTGTTTGTTCTCTAGAATAGAAAGGAGCGTGATTCTTGATGGTAATGTGAAGGATTGTACACTTGTAAAGAGAGAAAAGACTCCACGGAATTAAGAAACGGTTTTAGAAACGGTTTGGTTTGGTTCGGTTTAAAAGTTCTATGGTTCGGTTTCGGTTTAGAAAATTAAAAAACCGTTACTAACGATTTGGTTCGTGGTTTGAACTAAAAGCCGCGAAAACCGGACCATGGACACCCCTAGTGCTCGTTGCGTAATGAGAAGTCGTTAATTTCTTGTTGAGCCAGATTAACGGGAACACTATTCTCCCTGAGCTCGTTTTCATGTAAATCACCAATGGCCTTGCCTTCGTCTTCGATACGCATGTTATGCAAGATAATACAAGCATACATAAAATAACGCAACTTTTTTGGTGCCCACATTCTTGTCGGGTTCTCAATGATATTCCACTTTGATTGTAGAATCCCAAAACAACGTTCGATGTCCTTTCGCGCCGCTTCTTGATACTTGGCAAATTTTTTTCTTTTTTTGTTGTCCGGGTGCTGAACGGTTTTAGCTATTGTAGAGTATCTCGGGTAGATTCCATCAGCAAGATAATACCCATGGGGGTATTCCACACCTGATACTGTGAAGCTAGTGTTTGGACCGGTCCCTTTCACAACATCCTCGAAAATTAGTGACTGATTGATGACGTTAATGCATTGTTCGAACCGGGAACTCCAAAGAGAGCATGCCAAATCCATAAATCCTGGGAACAAGTAGCCTATAAGATTACTGTTGGATGTCCGCTTTGACTACTAATGAACATTCCCGCCATGCTGTTGGGCAATTCCTCCATGGCCAATGCATGCAATCAATGCTTCTGAGCATTCCTGGAAAACAATTTCTTTAATTATGATGTTGATATAATTTCTGGATGTCGCTGCTTGTTGGTTTTTGCAAATATATTTTGCTATAGATCTTCACAACACGCTTGCAAAACTTGTACAAACATTCTCGTGCAGTTCTTTCTAACATCTTTAAATATTCATCTCAGATGTCGGTTGGCGAACTGTAAGCAGCTGTGATTTTTTGAAGAGTTGTGAACCCCCTCTTGCCTCTAGCATCAAATCGCAATGTAAAAAATGGGTCACAACACGATAAGTCATCGGCTATACGTAAAAATAGTCACCGACTAATTCTAAATCGGCGCTGAAAAGTCACATCCGAGTACAACGGTTGCTCGGCAAAGTAATCATGCACTAATCTTTCGTGGGCACCTACACGTATGTTGAAAAAAAATATTTGTATGTATTAAAAATTAAAGAACTAAAATATAAATATATAATGTAAATGTATATAATAATTAAACATAAATATGAAACTTTCAACAATTTAAAAAAAGGTTACCTTCTCGGTCTCTGTTTATTGTCTCTTGCCTAGTTCGTGGTGCACTTGAGAGCTCTTGTTTCTCATCCATTAATGATTTGCGTCACCACCGCCACAATATTTATAAAAATTTGGTTTTCCTCAATAGACGATGAAGATGACGAAGCAAATGAAGGAGCATTAATATTGTGTTATAATTTTTATAAAAAAGTTAAAAAATGTGTAGAGGTTGAGAGGAATAGGATATAAAAATGTGAAGATTTGAAAGAGAGGTGTAGTTGTGAGTTATTTTTTTAAGGTGTTGAGATATTAAGGGGTAAATAACAGAAATTTGTTTTTTTTTTAAGGAAACGGTCATATGACCGTTGGAAGGGACCCACCAAACCAAACCACTAATCAGGGCCGGCCAGAGGGGGGTGCGGGGAGGACTCCCGGCCCGGGCCTAATGTTTCATGGGGCCAGTAAAATTCGTATTTCGACCCCTAAGTTTTAATTGAATATTAGTTGGATCGAAGGGTAGCTGAAGGCCTGAAGAAAAAGAAGCAAAAAAGGTTGTTAATATAAGAATTTTCATCTGGTATGAGTAACTTTTGCAGTGTGAAAATGGAGGCTTTAGAGATGTTTGAAGAAGATGATAGGTAATTGGTTATTTTTAGTATTCTATTAATTATTAATAAATAAATAATAAACATGGTTCAAACTTCAAATCACAATGTCAGACTTTTCTGGTAAAATGCACAATTATTTTTATTATAGTAATGTATTATAACTATATTTATAATATACTTAGTTTAAAAAAATTAAGCGTCATTACTTTACGGCAATAAAAAGTGTTATATATATATATATTTATTTGTATATATTGACGCTCTCGTAAAAAGTTTCTGGTTTAACCGCTTGAATGATAAGATTCCGGTTCGAAGGAGTGGTATTTGTGTTGCTCGACGCTGGCTAGGGGGCATATTTTTCGTGTCTCGGCCCGGGTACAGGAATTCTCGGAGCCGGCCCTGCCACTAATCAACACACCTGACTTCAAAGTCTGATTTTAGACGATTTGGACGGGTTGGGGATGGTCGGGCCGGTGTTGGCTGGCACAAGACGCGATCGACGAGCCCAAGTCGTGCCCTATACCCGATAATCTAAATAACTTTGTATAAACGTTGTAAGCATTTATTTACCGTCGGATGTTTTGTATCTGTGAGAGTAAAATTGGCAAAATAATTTATTTTCATTGATTAAACATTATTATGAATAAACAGCAAATATTATAAGTTGTTTGTTGGTTCCCAGGATGTAATTATGGCTCATTCATTACTCCACCTATTTTTATATCAAAGTGACCGACCAAATATAAAATGGTTCAGTTTATTGTTACTTATAGTTAAACAAGGAAAAAGTATATTTATAATAAACTTAAAGGAGAGGAAAAGAAGATGACAACCTCTGGTTACAATACTTAGTTGCAGCTGTTGCCTGTTGACAAGTTGTGCCGAAATCAAATTAATTAACTACCATCTTCATTTCAATATTAATTTCAAACACAAATATATCTAAATGCATACAAGTGTGTGTTGCTACTATGATGATTGTCAAGTTGTATCTATTCTGTTCACCCAATGCACCAAGTGAGATGTTCGACCCTATCTATGTACCAAGTTATTAGAAGTTCTAATTGTAAACCTGTAAACCTAACTAGTTCAATATCTTATAGAGTTCAAGGAGTATAAATGATAAACGAATCCTATTAAGCTTTAGAGTCTGTTTTATTTAACTATTATATGTCCACTTGCGATATCATTGCATCAATTGTATTTGTTTTGGTTAGCATGGAATTACTATGTTTTTTTTCCAATGTATTTCTCAAATCCACCTCTTTATTAAATATGTAAATCGATACAATTATTAATATTTTACAAGGACAACCATACACGTCAAAATCAAAATCAAAATCACAAAGAAGGTGAAACATAATATAAAGATGCTTTTTGCCTAACAATCTATTTCTATTATTGATTAGGATGAGAAAGTTGAAGTGCCAACTTACCGGGAATTTTACCTAAAAGGGTCATTTGATAATTAACTTACACTACGTAGGTGTCGATAGATTCAACATTTAATTGTTTCTCAAATAACATACCAAACTTTATTAGTATAAAAAACTAAAATCATCTATAATAAAACATAATTAAATTGATGGATAATTTATTTTTGTTTGTCCGTAAAGTTGATCTTCATTGAGATTTCTGTAACGTTTCAACTATTCTGTTTGGTATTCATAAACATATACTCAGGAATGCATTTAAAAAGAAGGAGACCCATTTAAAAATATAATAAAAGAAAAATGGCGGGTGGTGCTATGTGTGATCTTTAACTTTTTTCTTTTAAATTCGCTTTCATTCAATCACCATGGAAAGTCTTCAAACCGAGAACCGCGGCAAAGTTACAACACATACAAGGGATGCTTCCTCCATTCTAGCCAAGACAACTCTTTAAATGTAGACCTACTTTTTAACCAAAATGTAACGCCCCAAAAATCCAATAGAACACAATTAATCGTAATGATATATCTTGGGGCTAAAATTTTCCTTTAAAACAAATCGATTTTTGTTTGTTTTGTGAATTCTATAAGTTACTTGGCTTGTATGCTAAAATACAACTAGATGGACTAATTGAAAGGGGGTTAATATGACAAGGGAAGGAAACTCCCTTGCTCATTCTCTGCATACGATCAAAACACACACCCACACTCTTTTCACACACTAGTTCACCATTATCAAATCAGTCCCAAATCCAGCCAGGATTCAAGTAAATTCAGCTTGCATGATACAAAATTGAGTCTTTCAAGGCCCATCTCACTACTAAATAACTCATACTTCATCTAATTTTGTGTAATATAGTCTAAAAGGCAATGGGTGATGTTTCAATATTCATGTTTTAACATTTCACTGATTTGAGAAGGAAACCCTAAGACTAAGGAACCTTAGAAACGAGTTAATCATAGCTAATCATGTTAGCATAGCCCCAAATGGTGTGATTCATATGATGGGTCTTGTAGGTTGTATGTTAAACCTAGAACTCTTGGCAAAATGTGTGATAAAGACCTTAATTGTGGAACTTACTATGTTGAATTAAGATCGTTAATAGGCGGAATTAATGAATTTGGGTGTTGTTGAATCATGAATATCTTGAAATTGAATTGGGGCTCCATCTTGATAGATTATCTAGTGAACAAATACTAATTGTGAAACCTTGCCCACCAAGTGTATGATGAAATGCCATAATGAAGCACGATTTCATTTATTATGCATCTTGAACCGTCATGGTTGGTGGAACTAGTTTGGTTATTCAAAACTGAGCCTAATCACAATTGCATGAATGTTATGTGCAACGCGACATCTAGGTACTAAGCAAGAGGAATCGGGGAGCCAAGCGGTAAGAGACTTGAAGTTGAAAGACCGCGAGTAAGGTAAGTCGATCTACGACTCAATCACATACGTAATATGTTATTCCGTACCCTTATAAGTGTCATAGTAGTTGAATTGATGTTGTGGTTCCCAAAACAGCTTATGGGTTATCTATGTAAGTGCAAAACAAGTCATTTGGACCGGGCAATCGTCAATTCCGTGAGTGGCACATATGGCCATGGTCTCGGGATATAGCCTCAACGGTAGGGTGACTTGAACGAATGTTCACCTTCCTGAATTAAGACTTGATTGGGAAGAGAAGATACATAGCTTATAGTCGGGAACTACAAGTAGTTGCGAGGCAAAGTCGCATTTGATCTAAATTTATTGCGCGACTAAGTGATGGGAGTTTTCTATATAATTCCATTTTCAGTTCGCTTCGTTGTAGGATAATCAAGTCTAACAACCCATGTAGAATCTCATTGAGCCTTATGGTTAGTGGTTAGGATCAGGTTTCAACTTGAAGGGCTTGACGAGTCAAAAGATCGAATATTACTTATCATGGCATGGGGAGTTTATAAGAATCCAAAAGATAGTCGGGGTAAGTAGCATCTTAGTTTAGATATTGGTGAAACATCAAGACCTGAATTAGTGACATAATGTTCATTGTTGTAATGGGCGAAAACCAAGCCGATTGGAGTTGCACATTTGAAGCCAAAGGAGTCAAATTTGCACCTTTGGATCGTAACCTATGATCTAGGACCATAGGCTATGGTCTAAACCTTCGGCCCTCCTCAGTTCCCTCTAACCTTAGCCTACCGTCTAGGACCGTAGGCTATGGTCTGCCTTCGAACAAAACATCAGCAACAGCCATCACCAACCGTAGGCTACGGTTGGTATGCCGTAGCCTATGGTGGGTTTTCACAAGCCCAAAGTTTTTGGGGTTTTAACATTTTTAACATATGTTGATCTAGTTTATACATACGCTTATCATTTCTAATTGGGTTTTTATCATGTGTTTAAGCCTAGGTATGACTAGAGTTGACAAGAAATGATGCTCAAGCTCGTGATCGAAGACCAAACGCATACGTACATCATGCTTACACATTCATGTTTTTTCCTTGGGTTCAAATATCATTAGTTAATTTAGCTTGTAATCAAACAACTTTCGAATTAGGAACTATTTCGTGGCATTTTTGTGAAAATATTAAGTAGTTAATGTAGTTTGAACCCGTTTTTTTTATATAAATATCAATGTTATTCTAGTAATTGTGTGTCAGGTCTTACACAAAAGATAGACAACTTTTTAGTATTATAAATAATGTGTCTTCCGGTCACCTCTTTGTCTCGGAAAATCTTCTCGTTCCTCGCTAGCCCTATGCACCAAATTGAAATAATGACAATGCCTTGAACAATTATTTTTCTCCATTTGTTCCCTCCCAATCCTGTACAAATCTCCAGTAGATCTCAAATATCAAAGGCAAAAATAGGAGATAACGCACACCAAGACCCAACTGCCATCCAAACATCTACAGCCACCATGCAACCCGAAAACAAATGAGTCGAAGACTCGCACCCCCATTCACACAAAGTGCAATCGAGGCTGCTCACATGAACATTATGCTTACTAAATTCATATCACGTGAGAACTTAACTCATCTCCGCCCTCCACACAAACACATTACATTAGAGGAACCTAACTCGTCCAAAACATCATAAAGGCATTCGTTGGGCTGCTGTCTTGATTCATCCTTTTCTTTATTTCGTGTATATTACACAGCCCAATATCTTTACCAAGCCACGTCTATTTATGTGACACCCGTCAAATTCCCAGGTCAAGATTCGTACACACTCTCACAGTTATGTCATTTTCAGTCATGCATTAGACATTTATATAGTAACTATGTCACACCGAGTCTAGCAAAGCCCAAGATAGTCCAAGAATGCATTACATTTTCCGTTTACACATGCAACACCCGATTAAACTAAAAAAAATGGCAAAGACAATCAAGCCAATCACACGCTCAACAGAGAGCAACCGAATGCCCGATTATTATGTACAAACAAAACGAGATCACACATGGCAATATCTGAAATGGAAACTATTCAATTT
The DNA here is from genome assembly GCA_032199755.1 of Ambrosia artemisiifolia. Lineage (NCBI taxonomy): Eukaryota > Viridiplantae > Streptophyta > Magnoliopsida > Asterales > Asteraceae > Ambrosia > Ambrosia artemisiifolia. The sequence goes on from CM063525.1 coordinate 538,017, forward strand.
CATGCAAAAACTCGAATATATGTAGGACATTTTATGGATATTCGACACATGAATTCACAGAATGTTGCCATATACCAATTCAAAGCCCAAAACATATGTAACATGAGTTAAAACCTAAATCTAACACATGTTTAGGAACATTAACACACGACATTTATGTGATCAACACAAGACTATTAACATTTCATGTGTGTTATCAACCAACAAACACAACCAAACATGTCCAAATCGGCTTTCATATAGATAAACATATTGGATTCGAAATACCTATCACACACACACACACACACACACACATATATATATATACATAGGTACCATCGGCCTAGATATACATATATATGATAGAACGAGACTAAACCGCGAAACAAATATCATATAGATGCCTACATATTCGATACAATATCAATATGTATCTATAACCATATATGTGATAAAAATACAAAACTATGCATATGTATACACATTTGCGAGTAAATATATGTGTGTGTGTGTGTTTGAGATAAAACAAGGCCAATCTATATATACACATCCATATATATATATATATATTAAATGAGTATTGATATGAACAATTCATACAATGAACAGTATACATGCACACACACACCACACATGGCATATATACATACATATGTAAACACACTTGAATCAAGACAATGTACACACACTCACATAATAATCAAAAGACATTAAACTAGAAATTTCACCAACTCTGACCCTATGCCATTCACCATCACAATCCATGTACATTTGACTTCCAAAATTGCCATCTTGAGCTCCCAAAAATTGGCCATAGCCCACCCTATACAAGCATGCATTTTTTGTCAACTGCTTATACAATAATAGTAATCATCTTTTTTGCAATAACATCCCATGGCATTTGACTTACCTCACCAAACCACAACCTTCCCACCTCCCTCTCTCACTATAGGAGCTCAAGACCTTAATTTTCCACACACAAACCTTCCAAACTCACTAACACTCATATACCCTCTCTTTTCTTTCTTATTGCTATCGGCCGAGCACCAAAACAGTCCCACCGAACTGTTTCGATCGCATATCATCATCATCAGCCAGACTCGACCATTTTGTAAGTATTAGAGGCCGTATATTGGAAGGCAATCGATTAAGACTTGACCATCTCATCATTTTTCAGACCATTATTGTGTTATGTCAGAAACTATCTTATGTTTCCTTCTAAACCACTGTTTCGGTCAATAATATGTTCACTCGATTGCACATTGTTCATAAACTCGCTAAAACACTAAGTTAAATGAATAAAAACACTTAAATGCTTGAACTTATAAACCATATACACACACATATACATAGGCAAATAATGTATGTATACGGCCGAATGTATGAAAAAATACACAGGCACATACTCACGTATACACCTATTAATGTATGAGAGTATGTGTGAGGTCATGTTAAATACACAAAAGTCGATTTTGAACTCAAAACATAATATATGTAAAATGGTAGTTTATTAAGAAACATATGTTAATGGCTGTAAAACATGCGTAAATGGCATTTTCAAACAAAAAATTCTAAAAACATATGTTAACTTACTATGTTATGTACAAATCTTTAACATATGTACCATATGGTAATATGTGGTAAACCAAGACACCAGTTTTGACACGATTGATTATTCTATGGTTATAAACAACAAGAGTTTTTCAAGATACACAAGCTAAAACTGTACATCTTTTCAAAAGTACAAACAATAATACGTAATAATCATCACGTGTATGGACAACAATACAATGCACATAGTCTAAAGGCATACAAATCGGGTGAACAACTTGCAGGGTAAATAATCCAGTACACAGACCTAAGTTGTCCATATTAATCTAGGGCACCTTCGTACGGACATTAGCACACCAAATTCAGTCCCAAATTTGAGTCAGACATCAGGTGAGTTCTCACGAACCCTTTTTACTATTTTCATACTTTTGGGGGGAAACATGCTTACAAGTTCAGTTACATTTTGACTATTATGTGAACATGAGACAATAAGGTTCAGAGTACTCATAAGTCCTCGTCTTATTCATTTCATTGTAACCATTGACTATGGACTTAGTCATGAAACACCGGAATAGATCTATTAGGTTGACACCCCCACTCTTGGTTAGTCGCTCTAATCGGATTACAGTCATCAAGAGATTGCTTATATTTCACATTTATTCAGTGTACAGTGGGCGAGACACAACACGTCAAGGTTTGGTTACGGGCTCATGTCAGTCACATAACAATCATTGTCTTAGCAAGGCAATGGTTCAGTCTACGATGGTTTATACATCTACACATCAAAACCCGTGAACTCACAAACATTATTGTTGACACATTTTATTTGCATGTTTTTTAGGCAATTAAACTTAGAGCATGGAACTTGGGGGAGTTGCTGTCACACTCCGCCAAGTCGGAAACACGAGAATGCGACTTTGAAAGGTTTTCAAGCACACGGTTTGAGTAACACATAAGATAGAACACATTTGATACCAAATACTTCAAATTATTTTACATACTGAAATATAAATTGTCTGAAAGGCGGAAATCATCATAACAACATAATTATTAAATTGTTTTCAAGACTAGACCCATGACAAGGTACCACACTATGCATGCTCAAACCAGTCCCTCAAGTCCATAGGCTCCATGCAATCAGTTACCTGAAAAACATGCGTAAAAGATTTGTCAACATAAAGTTTGTGGGTTCACAGGTTTAAATGTACGTAATGTAAAGTTAGTGAAATTCGTGTATGACTAATCAAAGCTAGCTAAGCCAATGATTATTGTGCCAACCATGAGTCCCATAACCAAACCTCTTGGCTGTTGTGCCTCGCGATTATACAAAAAAGACAACGTATATATCGTAGAAAACTAGCACTCTTTCGTATGTAACGGGTTAGATCGATTAACCAATAGTGGGGGTGTCAAACCAATAGATCTACTTAAGCGTTCCATGGCTATTGTTTAGCTAATGGTTACAGTGAAATGTGTATACGAGGACCATTGAGCTCATGAACCTTTTGTCTCATGTTTCACATTGTAGTCATGATAGAATTCACCCCATATGAAATGTAACTAGTAATGTAGCCTGTTTATTCCCCCCAAATGTAAAAACAGTAAAACAGGGCCGTGAAACTCATCTGATGTCCGAGTGAATGGTCTAGAAATATAGAAGGTTGAATAACTATAGTCCCGAAAAAGAGTGCCCTATAATGTTAAGGACATCTTAAGTTGTTTGTACTTTATTATTTACCATACAAGTTGTTCACCCGATTGTGGACCCCTGTGCCATGTGTACGTGGGATCATTGTTCATGCACGTGACAAATACTACGTATCATTGTTTGTACTTTTGAAAAGTGTACGGTTTTGTAGGATCTTGGAGGTTCTTGTTATAGAAACATAATCAGTTTTGACAAAACCAGTCTCACAAGTTGTCAAAGGTTACCAAAAATTACCCTATGTTAACATGTGTTGTGAGGTTGTGTGAAACATAGTGGTTTTAACATGTGTCCCTATGTTATTATGTTAAAGGCATGATTAACACATTTTGGCAGCTATTTTAACATATGTTTCCTTTAAACTGAAATTTCAATATGATTATATGAGTTAAAATCCGCATCTTGTATAACAAAACCGACCCTACACAAACACGTATATGTACACATGTGTGATTACGAGTATGTTGGTGTGTATTTTCATATATTATTGTTGGGACAAAGAGGATTGAAGAAACCACCTTTTGATAACCTTAGTCCAATTCATATCTGCCTAAGTATAGAACTGCTGAAGAACAAATGAAGAAGTGCTGAAGAACAAACACCAAAGTACTGAAGAGTAATTCATCAGAAGTTCTGAAGTCTACCCAGACATTTCACTGAAGAACTACTGAAGACAAACTGCTCATCAGCAGTTTGTCACTCATCAGCACTTTGCATCAGAAGCTTCTAACCGACTGAAGATCAGCAGTTTCCTTATTATATTGTTTTGTTAAAGTCTAGATTTCAAGTTTCAATGTACAGGCTGTTGTAAGCTTATCTTAGTATAATATCTTTGTTAAATATCTTAGATTACTTCAGACAACAGTTTAGTACATTAGTCTATAAATAGATGAGTTTGTTCATCTATTTTAGACATGTGATTTTGTGTAATATCTTTGATCTAAATTGAAATCCTTCGGGCTTTAAACTTATAATTCCATTTCACATCTGAGAAACATAAATTGCTTTACTGTTTTACACTTAACTGTATTTATTGTTTCTCATTTATTGTTCAGTCAAGGGGGAGTAATAACTCCTCATCAAAGTGATCTTTTAGACCTTTGAACACTTGTCTTTCCGCTGCTTAATAACTCATATATAAATCTGATAACACATAAGTGTTCATAAACTAAGCCACTGATCCAACAATTATCGAGTGTGTATATACAAATAGTAAAGATATGTTCGTGTAGATATGTATTAAGTTTGAGTTCCATAAAGTCGAATTTTTTTATCATTCACACGACCATACACACACACACATTATTCGTGAGTATGTGTACAAATATATATGTGGGTCTTTATATATGTGCGTGGGTGTATATACCATATATATACACGAGTGTACGTGTATATATGTAAGGTATTTAAACTAAAATTTTGTATGCTTTAATCCTCGTAACATAGTGTTTAGCTGATTATTGTGCCTATAGTACACATATTTATGGACAATTGTTTGGGTGAACCTTGTTATTAGTTGAAATATTATGGAATATTTAAGTGTTTTGAGAATTTAATTACCAAAAGAACCGAAGAATGATGTGTCAATCCGAGTTCTATTCGCTTATGATCCCTCCCACGGCTTCTTCACTCCAATGTTACTTGATGCTAGTTGATTTGTGCTCGAAAAAAGGCTCGAATTGGGGCTGTGGAATCGAGCCGAGACCAAGGAAAAAAGAGAAGGAGTGTGGAGGTTTGTGGGTGTATCAAAACCAAAGAAGGAAAAGGGAAAGGAGAAGGTGTGTTGTAAGATTTGATTTGGTGTTTTGAAACTTGTCGTAAGGGTCCCCTTTTATACACAATCGTTCGAGAGAGAGCAAGGGAATGGGTGTGTGTTGTGCTATAAGTGGCAAGGTTAATTCCTAGATGATTGTTTCGGCCAATAGAAGAATTCAACCTTTATATGGTAGTCAACCTCCTCTTGGAAAATGTTTAGGAATGGATGAGAGGCCTAGATTAGTATAAGTATATATGAGAAGGGAGCTTGTCTCATATGGCATGCATGTGCTTCTTTTCCCTAGTCCTCTACTACATACAAATCGTATGTATGCATGTGTGTAGTTGTCCGATTTCGTTGCTCAAGATCCTCATTATATGGAAGCAAATCTTGCCTAGGGAATGGCTTATGAATTGGGGAAAGATCTTTAAAGATGCAAAACTTGACTAGAGTGCTTGTCTTATGTTACATGCATGACAAATCTTGCTCCTCTTTGATACATAACCATATATATATATGTATGTATGTATGTATGGTTTTGTCCCTTTTTGATCAAGTGTGTGAATGTAACTTGTAGGAGAGTCTCGTTCCTATCAATCCATGATCGCATATATATATATATATATATATATATATATATATATATATATATATATACATATATTAGGCTAAGTATATAGAAGAAACCCAAAATTTTGAAGAAACCCCACAAACCCATCTTGTGGACCACAATGCACCACATCACCATTCCATGTAAATTATTTTTTATTAACCCAAGGCTATTTCAGTTATTTTGCCCTCTTCTCTTTTTTCAAACCTTCAAGTATCAGTATATATATCTTCCCCTCTCTCCCATTTTTTCAAAATTTAATTTCCCTCAATTCCCTCTCTCACCTGCTATCTCTCAAAGCCAGATCTCCAAACGACGATGCACCACCAAGAAAACCCATCTAGTGACAAAAACCATCTACCGAAAAGAAAACAGATTCCTTGTATCAAGCAACTCTATCTTCTCTGCTGGCTTCCTTCCATCACACAACTCAACCAACAACTTCATCTTCTCCATATTTTATTCAAACATATCAGACAACACAATTATATGGTCGGTTAACGATGATGCACCGGTCAACCAATCATCCTCAGTTACAATAACTAATGCCGGCGAACTCCATCTCGCCGGAAAAGCTTTTCCGGGCAGACCCACGTCATCCAGCAACGGTAGCCAGACTCTCTGTCTAAATGATGACGGAAGCCTAGTGTTTGGAGACTGGAGTAGCTTTAACTACCCTACGAATACAATTGTTCCTAATCAGAATATTACCAACGTAACATTATCTGTGAGTGGTAGGCATGTGTTTTTTGTTTTGAGTAAAATTGAGGAATAGTAAAAGGGTATTCGATTTTTTTTATAAATTAGGGAAAAAAATTGGATCTTGAGAGTGGGTTTTGTACCTGGAGAAGAAGAATGCAGAGATTTGTAGATCTAGATTGACGGGATGATGTTGAAGTTTTGTGAAGGGAGTCAAGATACAGGTGTGTGTGTGTGTGTGTGTGTATTTATTGATTTTTGTTTGTTTTTTTGGTATGAGTCATGTGTAAGCCTTCAACTATGGGTTTATTACGATTACGTCTTGTAAATACTAAATTTGTAAAGAAATTATTTAATAATTGTTTGATTAAAGGGAATATGATCTTGTTGGCTGTTGCACACATGTAAAGTTCTTAGAACCGTGGGTATTTTTGAGATAGAAAGCCAAAAGAATCAAGGAAGTGAGGGTAGGATCCGTTAGTTATATTATCTGTGAGTGATAGGATCCGTTAGTATGTTTTTTTATGAACGACGCGATTGGTCAATATGTGATTATCATTATTATTATGATGTTTTTTTTTAATAAAAAAGTAGTGAATTTTAAAAAGTAAATTCATATGGAGTGTGTGCAACGGTACACATTTTGTTAAAATGTGGATCACGTCTTAACATATGTTATCCACCTGAAAAAGTGTGATATTATTGGTATAAATTAGTTTCTGATTTTTCTACTAGATACAAAGGTTTGATTTTTTGACTTTCATGAGTTGCACATGGGATCAAATCTATGTTGCGTCTGTTTCGTATGTTATCCACCTGAAAAAGTGTGATATTATTGGTGTTGGATTACACGTAGGTAGCATACATTAACACGTAGGTTTACATATTAATTAACCTTTTTTATATATTAATAAAACAAAAGCACTAATCATGGGATGAAATGTATGTTGCGTCTGTTTTGTATGTAACAACAGAACGAAGTTGGTATAAATTAGTTTCTGATTTTTTTACCAGATACAAAGGTTTGATTTTTTTTTTACTTTCATGAGTTGCACATGGGATCAAATCTATGTTGCTTATGTTTCGTATGTAACAGCAAAACTAAGTTGGTATAAATTAGTTTCTGATTTTTTTACCAGATACAAAGGTTTGATTTTTTTTGACTTTCATGAGTTACACATGTTTTTACTTTCAACACCAGTTGCATATATTAATTAAAACAAAAGTCACTAACCATGGGATTAAATCTATGTTGCGTCTGTTTCGTATCTAACAATAGAACTAAGTTGCGTATGTCACACATTTATGCAGTTTTATAACATTCCTCCTAAGTTAAGTTTGATAATGCTTTGATAACTAAATGGATAAAACAATGTTTTCTTTCAACACTAGTTGCATATGTTAATCAATACAAAAGTCACTTATCACGAAAGTAATGCATATTATAGAGGGAGTATTTGGGATGTATGTTTTTTTAATCCAGATGGTTAACATACGTTAAGACGGGTGATGATTTTGTTTTCTTTTTGCAGGTGAACATATTTTTTTGCATTAAAGATGAAGATGATTATGAAGAATGAAGTGTAGACAACTTTTTTTTATTTATGATAGTTTTTTTAGCATTTGTTGATTGTAATGACCGTTTTGATTGTTTTTAGCACTTTGTAAGAAAACATTCTTGTGTACATTTGAATGTTTTTTGATCTGTAAAGTTTTTAATTGATTTTATACAATCTATGTGTTTTAACGTATGCAACAAGAAATCACATATGAGACCAGAGTCTGTGCAATTTTAACGTATGCAACACTACATATGTTACATATGTAACACGGCGTCCTGATAGATTTAGGACAATGGTCACAAAAGTATGAAAGAGATGATGTGACATGTGTGGGGTCAACTTGTCATAGATGCTTTTTCAGAAAAATGTCATTTGACCCTTTTGCCCTTTTTTGTCATTTACTCAATTAAATGTAATAAAATAATATAGAATCAATCTAGGCCATTGATCACTTTAGATCAATGGTCTAGATTGGGTTTAATGGGTTTCTTCAATTTGAGTGGGTTTTTATTTGAACCATCCCCTATATATATATACATATATATATATATATATATATATATATATATATAGGATCAGCTTGTGTGTTTTGTGTATGTGTGTCGTATATGTATGTATATATGTAGGGTAGTTTGTACTTGATCACACACCCATGTAGGAGCCGTAGGTATATATATAAATATAGGTTATAGGAGTTGGTTTTGTCTTGGTTATATATGTGTATGTATGGACCGATATATATACATGTGTATGTGTATATAATAGATTTATGGAAAATCTCTAGTTGCCTTGAATAAAAATCGATCATCATGTGTTAATGTGTATATGTGTAGTCTAGTATTGGTAATAACATATGTTTTGTCTCATACTAATATTAACATGTTATTATCATGTGTTATTTATCCATGAACATGTTGTCTTGATAATTTAACTAATGTTTACATACGTATATATCTTGATTGCATAAATGGTGAAGTTCCGTGATTTTATGTGTCGAGTATCCATATAATATCATATGATATTCTCGGGTTTGGTGTGGGATTGAATAATTTCCCACCTAAGTATTGTCATGTGTGATCTTGTGTTGTTCGTACGTAGTAATTGGACATTTGGTTGTTCTTTGTTGAGAGTGTGATTTGCTTGATTGTTCAATGGCAATTGTTTCGGATAAATAAGGTGTTGCATGCGTAAATGGAAAATGTAATGAATTTCTAAGATAGTTTGGGCTTTGTTAATGTTAAAAATGTCTAATGTGCACATAAAATGACATAGCTGAAAAGGGTGATTTTAATCAAGCCGCCTGTGGAGACCCAAAACCATACTCTGGATCTCTGATAATTCCCGATCAGCCTCAAATGTTAATGGACCCGTTAACCAAAGTCTCAAGCCCACCTGATTAAGGTTCGACAGGTCCAATCTACAGCAACTAGACAATATTTTTTTAGTCTCATGTTAAATAAATTCGGCCATTTTAGGAATATTGGATTATCCTCTAGCCAGAAATCTTGCCAAAACCTGATATCCAACCTGTCTCCCAATTCAGCAATAATATTAAACCGTAATGGTTTATCTTGAACTAAGATCCCATCACACGTTTGTACTATGTATCTCAAGCAACCTCTGATTTGCTTGTTAAAAGGCAAGGAATAATAAGACGTCCTAGCTTTATGACAAGAAATAATTACCTTCTTCCAAAGACAATTCGACTCCTTATGAAATCGAACACTGACCATTTAAATAAAAGCGCTTCATTCACTTCCTTCAACCTGGAAACACCTAAGCATCCCATTTTTTTACTCACAATGACCCGCTCCCATGACACCTAATGGATCTTTTGAGCATCTGGACTTCCCGACCAAAGAAACCTGCACATAATCTTTTCCAGAGAACTAATTATAGCCAAATGCCCAAATGAGCTCTATATAACGAGAGGTAATATAGGAAGAATAACTGATTTGATTAAAATCACCCCACCACCCATGGAAAGTGTTTTAGCTTTCCATCCCGATAGCCGAGACTCAAACACCTCAATAACTTTCCTCCCGTTACAATATTTATGCTTATTGGCACCCACTTTTATACCCAAATAATCAAACGGTATATCACCTTTTTGACACCCCAAAGCTGAAGTGGTTTGAATCACTTCTTCATTTTTCCCCACTCCAAAAGGATTGGACTTATTAAAGTTTATTTTTAATCTCGAGCACACGTAGAAACATCTAAGAATTCTAGCCAACACTTTAACATTAGACTCATCCCCTTTACCCAAAATCATGGCAGCGTCTACATAAAAGAGATGAGATAATGACCACTCTTCGCCACCAATGTTAATTCCTTTGAAAATCCCTAGTGAACACATATAAATTATGCAAGAGAGTGCTTCCATGACAACCAAAAAAGAAAGGCCCTTTTGAGCGTTAAATTCAAAGGTCGGTGCCCCGTTCACCAACACAGCTGCTCTTGCCGATTCAAGAATACCCGTGTCCTACAAAATCCATCTCTCTGGGAAACCCATTTGATTCAGAATAGCCAATAAAAAGGCCCAATTAACATTGTCATACGCCTTTTCAAAGTCTATTTTTAGGATGAATTCATTAATCTTCATTTTTTTCAGCCCAGCGATAACCTTATTAACCATCAATAAACCATCCGGGATAAACCTACCCTTTAAAAGGATACACAGTGCCGGCCCTAGGGGTGGGCGAGCCGCACTCCCGACCGAGGCCCGTTTTTCCGAGGGGCCTAAATATAGCTGATTTCTATTATACATTATATATATATATATATATATATATATATATCAAGAATAAAAATTACAAGAAAAATATAGTTTGGCCCAATAGTTGAGGGTGTTGTCTCCTTGTTTGTTGGTCTTGGGTTCAAGTCTCCTTCAACTACAATTTGACCATTTTTCATTCTTCTTACTACTTTTTCACATTGCTTTGGTTTTTATTCTTTTAAAAAAAATATCAGATTATTATTAATAAATTTAGTTCCAAATTAATAACATCATAATGATTTTAGAATTAATAAACTTTGAGAAAAATGTTTTCCATAAAAGATTAAAATACGTATATTAATTTGTAATTGCATCACGCATGAGCCCATAAATCTCTTCAACTTTTATTATATAAAAATTTAATTGTGGGCATGCTACCTTTATGTTTTTTTTTTGGCTTTTTTGCCGTTTACTATAATTAGTACACATAAACTAACCGATTTCTCGCTCGTCGCAATGTGAGTGATTGACTTGTTAGGGCATAAGGGCCTTTTTTTCTAACTTATACTAGACACTTGAATCTTCAGGACCGGCTCTGAGGATACACTATCACCAAAGAACATTTTGGAGCTAAAACGTTATATAATACCATTTAGTTCCATGTAATATTTAACATCTTACACTCATGAATATTCTCCTTCTTTTATTTGGCTCAATTTTTTATGTTTATTTCTATGTTGATATTTCTATCATATACAAATTATTAGTTCTTTGTTTTATTTTTATATATTTACTTTTGGTTAAAAGCTATGCTTTTCATTTAAGAATTTGATTTGCATACATATAAATACATAAAAAACAATAGTATCCAAGGCGGAAAATAACTTAATTTTTGATTCTCTATATCAAAATTGTGACATACAATACATGTCATGTTGAGTATGGATGGACCAGGTTCTAGTAGGGGTGTTAAAAATATCTGAATCCGAATTATCCGAAATTTTGGATAATCCGATTTTTGGATATCCGAAAGTCGGATAATCCAAAATTTTTGATTCGGATTCGGATCCTGATTTTAAAATTTTTTCGAATAATCGGATTATCCGAATCCGAATATTAAAAAAATATATATAAATATATTAAATATATAATATTATATACACTACATAACACAATACACAATTTTAAATCCCTAATCCTCCTAACCCTAAGTCCATACTCCTCCAATCTATAGCAGTCGCTCTCTCTTCTCTTTACTATAACAGCTCCCGTCCACCTCGTCTCTAACCATCATAGCCCCATCCACCAAACGGTAAGATTTTTTACATTTTTTTGTTCCAGTTTCGTTTATTTAACTTCGATTTCTGTTGTTTTAACAGATTCACATTTTAGACATGAAAGAGAACTTTTTTTTGTGTTTTTGTTAAAGTTTCGGATTATCCGTTGGATGATCTAAATCCGAATACGAAATTAAGATAATCTGAATTTCGGATATCCGAAATTTTGGATTCGGATCCCAATATTGACTATCCGAAATTTCATATATCTGAAATTCGGATTATCCGAATTTGAACACCCCTAAGTTCTAGAATACAAACATGACATGATTCGGTTAGGACATTAATTAAGCATGGTGTAGTTTTATTACTTGATTTTGCATGATAGGAAGTCAAAATGTTTTGTTAGACTATCTTAGATTTAAACTTGATGGGAACTATGAAGCCAGATACTTTTTTTTGTTTTAACGGAGAAGAAAACTTATATTCCACCAACAAACTAGCAAGAAGCTAGAGGTACATCAAAAAACGAAAATCACGAAACATACATTACCAAGCCTAAACACCTAAGCAAACCGCCATAGACCCCCAAAACTATGCTAACCGATCAATTATCTCGACTGGAAGCATTATCTTAAACCTTGACACTTTAACACCTTTTCTCACCCGACGGTTTTTCCTTTGGATCTTGCCATTCTCTTTTTCAACCACATCAATTGTCTTATCCCAAGGAACACTAGAGTTGGACATATTATAAATTTCACCGGCCAAGCCAAGTGACAAATCCAAAGGATCCTTGGTGTCTACTTTATACTTTGAAAGAAAAAGATATATCAAAAACATTTTTGTTAAGGAAAAGATTTGGTAAAAAGTCAAACAGTAAAAGTCAAAAAGAAACAGAGGTGATTCACGTGCATTTCTGTGTGTAGAGGCTCAGACTCCTATACTCTATGTTAGCTGCGCTACGCCCTCTCTCTCTGCCTAATGAAATTTACCTTTTGGTCCACCAACTTTTGTTTCTTTTGCTTTGACATCGTTTCTTTTACTCATCCATTCCTAACTGCCAACCCTACTTTTCCATTATTATTCTTTGGCCAACAAAATTCACATTATATAGCATATATTATTATTATTATTATTATTATTATTATTATTATTATTATTATTAGTGGCGAAACTTAGAGCAAAAATCTAGAGGGGTCAGAAGTCACCGGCTATTATACTTACTAAATCTCATCAACATCAACAATAATGCTAGGTATAGTTTGAGCAGGATAAGATATAGACAACCTAATCTCTGTTACGTAGAAATACAAACGAATACTAAAATGAAAAAAGGTTATTGTTAGTTTTATAGCTTTACCTAAAACAAAACTCTTTTATCATGTGTTAAATATCTTCAAAAGTATATTTCTTTAAATAATAAAAAAGAAAAGAAAAATACATGGGATGGGAAGTATCCAATGAAAGTAGAATGGAATGGAGGGTCTAATTTGACAATTCATGGGATTTGGCATTGAGTGGCGTGTGGTTTTGCTTTAAGCAACAGTTAAGAGGGTGTTTAAGATTATTATAGAAAGACGTGATTAACCAATATGTCCACAAAAAGAAAAAAACAAAAAGCCTTTTATATTTATCTTCATTGCCCGTGTTATCAATATTCAAATCAAGTTTATCAATTATTATTATTGTATATTTATATAGCTTAAAAGTTTCTCTTTCTTTTTTACGAATAAGTTATAAGATACAAGTCTAATAATAGTGTTCAATAAGATTACGTTAAAAAAAGAGAGGATAAATAAATGGATTTGCTGATTAAGTTTAGACAATGCCAAAAGGTTGAATTATGTGCTATACGTGTGGTTTTGGAAAATCATTTTAGTCAATGGCGCTTTTGCTTTTTTATTATTTTACTTTATCCATATCTTTTAACCAAATAACTCTCCAATTAAATTAATAATATAAAGTAGTTAACTAAGCAATTGCGAGGAAAGCTCATGTATTTTTTGTTCTCTATAAAGCTTTATTATCTTGTTTCATCGTTCAAGTAATTTTTGAGTTTGTATACTTATGTTTTGGTATCACATAATAAATTTGTTTGATACCCTTAAAAGATCGAGTTTCCATTGGCTAGCAGAAACCCGTGCGTTGCGACGGTGCTGTACAATATTTTGATGTTGCGTTTGGTCAAATTTGTGATTTTCGACCCGAAAATTCAAATTGAATTATTTAGCTTGAATTTCTTTTATAATAAGTATATATATATAATTTTGTTTATTCAACTCGATCCGAGTTCAAACATAAATCAAATTGTATTTTAAATAATCTTAATAACCTAAAAGCAGTCGCGCTAAACATCAATATTTCACCTATTGCTTTTACCTGTTATATTATAGAGATTCAAACCAACTTATAATATGATCAAATTTTTCCTCTTTCATTGGTAAAAAAATATTATGTTATTACCCAAAAGCATGATGTATAAAATGCCTTCTTGTTAGTTGTTTGTCAATCTCCATAGGCTAATTCCAAGAATTATATAATGAACATGTGAGTTTGTTTGTGGTTAATTAGTTGTAGACAAGATGTACAAAGTATATACATATTATTCCGAAGGTGTCGATCTAGTTTAAAAGTTAACATTTTTTAAGGGGGGGGGGGGGTAAAATTGTGAATAGTATAATGTTATACAAACTAATTTTTTTTGTTTCTTATTTTTGCCTTTTTTCCTTTATATTTCAACTATTAATTAATAGAATTTAATTGTTTTATTAATAACCATTAATTTTTTTTGGCTTTTTCTTTGAACTAAGTTTTAATCAATAGAATTAAATTGTTGCATTAAATTTGTCTTGTCATTTTAATAAAATTACAAATTTACCCTTATATATGAATATGAAATGACAATTTTACCCGTCCAGCATCCATTATATAGCAGTATAGATATGGCGGAAAACTATATTATGTGGTCAAGGTAACGTACATTTATGTATGTACCAATAAGAATAGTTTGATACACGACCAAACGAAGACACACGACAGTGAAATTTTGTATCACTTGATTATTGACGTAACTTTTTATTTCCTCACGTCACTAAAGAGATCTAAGACTGGAACAAAACAAATAAACCAAACAAAACATGAGAGAGGAGAGAGAGCAGCCGAAGGGTCGCCGGCAGAAGACCAATCGACAAAAGCATCAGGAGTTCGACAAGGAAGGCTATGATCAACTTAGGAAGAGAAAGTTGGCAAAGCTAGAGAAGATAAAGAATGGAAGCAGAGAGCGATGGCAGCTGGTGGTTAATAGGAAGACCAAAAGAAAGGAGAAATCATTTCAGAGTAGGGAAGAATGGTTAAGGAGCTGTGCTACCTTTTATGTTTCTAATCTTCCGGCTGACTGTACCGGGAGCAGATTATGGAGAGCTTTTGAGCATTTTGAAAACATTGAAGACGCTTTTGTTCCAAGAAAGTATGATGGCAGAGTCAATCTTGCTAAATTTCACAGGGATGGCTCGAAAGTTGATAGTCATGTGGTGGATAACAACAACTCTGTTTTTGCGAGATTGGGGGAGCGTGTGAAGACTGTTGAAGAAACTCCTTTCCTTTCGGAGAAAACCAGGGTTGATGGCAGTGAGGGGTTGTGGCTTGAGGCTCTCAATAATGGTAGGAGTTCTGACGACTGTGATTTTATTATTAATCTCCCTCCGTTGTCTACTACTTCTAAGCGAAGTTGGGAGTTCAAATCCCTCATTGGTGAAGTGAAAGATTTGGTTTTACTTGAAAACCTAAGTGAGTTAACCTGTTGTGACAGCTTAAACGGAGTTGAAGTGAGGTATTTGGGGGGCTTGAAGACCTTATTTTCGTTCAAGTCTGTCAAGGATGCGGAATTATTTTTGAGCTCTAAGTATGAATTATGGTCTCAGTGGTTCTCCAGGCTTTACGTTTGGGAGGGCATCGCTTCGGTGTTCGAACGGTTGGCATGGATTAAGGTGATAGGGGTCCCGGTTAATCTGTGGGATCGACATGTATTCAACCGGATTGGGGAGAGATGTGGGAGGCTGGTAGGACGGTCGGTGGCTGATGTAGGAAATGGGAATCTCTAGGAAGACAAAATGGCCATTATCGTTAATTCAGGAGATAAGGTTAATCGGGTGGTCAAGTTAAATTGGATGGGGCAGAGTTTTAAGGTTTGGGTTTAGGAATGTGAGGATAGTTTGTCCCCGGAATTTCTGAAGTCTAATGTTTGTGACGACCTTCATGATCGGTCTCCGGCTGAAAGGGTTCCGGCGCATTCTGAGGACAGTGGGGACGATGATGATGTCAGCGGGGGAGATGTAGAGTCAGTTATTGGGAAGGATAAGGAACAATCAATGCTTCACACACCTACATGCATGCATGGTGGGGGAGTGGAAGAGTCAGATGCCTTGGGTACTCCCCAGGGCCCAGTTAGTGGACACAGCGGGCTAGATAATGCTGATCAAGAGGGGGAGTTTGGTGCGACCCATGAGGAAGGTCTTAATGCTGGCCATTCCTTTATCACTATCAGGCCCAAGAAGAAAAATAACAAAAACTTGAACTCCAATATCTCGGCCCATTTAATTGGTAAACCCTCTTTTGATCTTAATGAAGACCCAGGCCCTTTTGGTCTGGATGAATTCATCTGGCAGATCTGTTCAGGAAAAGACGTGGCAGGGGAGGGTGCTAGGGATGGTGAGGGAGGTGATGAGGGGTCTGTTGTTGTTCAGAATGGTACCACGGTAGGCGGCAATGAGGATCAGAGGGTTGAAATCCAATTTAAGACGGAAGTTGATGCTACTTTAGCTTTCGGTCAGGGATTGGGAATTGGGTTGGATGGTTTCGAGAATCATGTCTAGAAATTGGTCAAAGGGGATATGGCGTTTAATGGTTCCTCATGATTTTTATGTCCTTGAATATTAGGGGGTGATTGGATTAGAAAAGTCCATTTGGGTTCAAAAACTGAAGAGAAGGTACAGATTTTCTCTCTTGGCATTGCAGGAGACACATCAAGAGGTGTTATCGGATTTGTGTGGTAGACGGTTTTGGGATAAATCTCCTCTCTAGTTCGAGTATGTTGGAGCTGTGGGCAGATCAGGTGGTATTTTGTCGGTTTGGAACCCGGAGGTATTTCGTATTGACTCGGTTATTAAAAACCAATTTTTTTGTTGTGTCTGGGAATATTAAAGGGGTGGATGGTAGGATCAATGTCATGAATGTGTATGCTCCTCGCGAGCCGGCTGCTCGTAGGAATCTTTGGTGCCAAATTGAGGAAGTTCGGGGTCAATTGTTGGGTACGTGGGTCGCTCTTGGCGACTTTAACGAAGTTAGAAGGGTGGAAGATCGTATGAATTCCAGGTTTGATGCAATTCCGGCTGGTGATTTTAACGAATTTATCGATCGAGTTTGGTGGATTGAATATAATATGATTGGTGGTAATTTTACTTACATGTCGGATAATGGCGAGAAGCTTAGTAAACTCGACATGATTTTCGTTTGTGATAACTTCATGGGAAATTAGTCGGATGCTATCCTGGAAGTGTTGCCGAGCGGTCACTCGGATCATCGACCTTTGCTCCTGACTTGTGATAGTCTGGACTTCGGTCCAATCCCGTTCAAACTTTTCAACAGTTAGGTTGGTAAACCGGAGCTTAATGACATTGTTGCCAGGTATGTCGCCTTGGGGAGTGGAATTGGTAAGGGTGATGCGGTTCTTATGAAGCTTCTTAAAGCTGTAAAAAGAGATATTAAGATGTGGAGGGAGAGGGTTAGAACTAAAGAGGAGGAAGAATTATTAGCCTGCCTCAAAGTGATTAGGTACTTGGAGAACCTTGCTGAGTCCTCCCCCCTATCGTTTATTCAAAAGCAACTGAGAGTTGCTCTTCGTACTAAGGTTAAAATATTAGAAGGTGACAAAGCCAAGGATTTGAAACAGAGAGCGCGCCTTAACTGGGTTAAACTTTGTGACGAGAATACGGGTTTCTTCCACAAGATGCTTAGAGTTAATTTGGCCAGATGTCGGCTCAATGGTCTGTCAATACGAGATATCGGTCAAAGACCCGATCATTATTAAGGATGAAGTATGGAGATGGTTTCGTAAGCAATTTTCTGAACCAATGAGGTGTCGCCCGAGTTACATAAATTTCAATCTTCCTTCTCTTTCCATCGACCAAGCTGAAGAGTTGATTCGCCCTTTCTCGCCTCGGGAGGTTCTTAAGGCGATTAAAGACTGTGATGGCGACAAAGCGCCGGGACCGAACGGGTTCACGCTTAAATTCTTTAAAGCTTATTGGTCCCATTTGCAGCCGATTGTTATGAATAAGATGGGAGAATTTCATTCGTCAAGTTCCTTTTCTGCAGGGTGTAACTCGTCTTTTATTGCGCTCATCCCGAAATCTGCCGACCCGCATAGTATTGGAGATTACCGCCCCATTTCCTTGATTGGATCTGCGTATAAGATTTTGTCCAAAGTGTTGGCTAACTGGTTGAAGCCATATATGGAACTCCTTATTTCTTCAATGAAAGCAGCCTTTTTCGGGGGTCGAAACATTCTGGATAATCCGGTTATAATCAGTGAACTTATTTCGTGGAAAAGGAAAACGAAGGAGAAGATGTTGATTTTCAAGGTTGATTTTCAGAAGGCCTATGACTTGCTAAACTGGAAATTCCTTTTGAAGACCTTGGGTAATATGGATTTCTCGGACAAGTGGGTGAATTGGATAAAAGGATGTCTATCGTCGGTGAAAGGCTCGGTTTTAGTAAACGGGTCTCCAACTAAAGAATTCAGTATGAAGAGGGGATTGCGGCAAGGGGACCCATTGTCGCCCTTCCTTTTCATTTTAGCAATGGAAGTTGTGGGTATGCTAATTGATAGAGCGGTTAGTACGGGGCTGTTCACGGGAATCCAAACTCCGAATGGAGGACCGTGCATTAGTCACTTATGCTACGCCGATGATGTGTTGTTCGTGGGAGAGTGGAATGAAGCCAATGTTCATAACCTTAGTCGTTTTTTGAGATGTATAAACCTGGTGACTGGTCTGGCTATTAATCAGCAGAAGTGCTCTCTTTATGGTATTGGGGTCGCGGCTGAGGAGGTCTCGGAAATTGCTAATATTTTAAAGTGCAATGCTGGTTCGTTTCCTTTTTCCTATCTTGTTATCCCTATTGGAGTTAATATGAACCGTATTTCTCATTGGAAGCCGGTAGTGGATAAGTTCAGTGCTAGATTTTCGAGTTGGAAAGCTAGACTTTTATCATTTGTTGGTAGAGTTACACTAGCTAAATCCGTTTTAGGAAGCCTCCCATCCTACTTTCTTTCTATTTTTAAAGCCCCGAAAACTGTTATTCAGAAGCTCGAAGGCATGCGACGGGATTTTATTTGGGGAAAAGTGGGGTTGTGTCAAAAGATTAGATGGGTTCGGTGGGATAAACTCCTTAAATCGAAAGCCTTGGGAGGGTATGGAATTGGTAGCATTCGGGATTTCAACCTTGCCATGCTTGTTAAATGGTGGTGGAGGATTAAAGATAACCCGACGCAACTATGGGCTTCTGTGGTGAAAGCGATTCATAAATCGAATACCGATGCGTTGCTTGTGCCGCTTAACAAAGCCACGACTGGCGTTTGGAAAAATATTGCTTCAATGGGGGATGAGTTTGGAAAAGTGCGTATTAACATTATGCAAAGATTGAAGGCTACTGTGGGAGACGGTGAAGGCACTCGATTTTGGAAAGACCCGTGGCTTGGGAATGCGACTTTAAAGGAGGCTTCCAGAATTATATCGGCTGGCCAAATGTAAAAATGGGTCAGTTAAAGATCACATCTCGTGTAGGGGTAGTGTTGTGCTTTGGGGGATGGAATTGGATTAAAGACCCGTCAACACATCAGGAGTGGTCGAAGATCGCTGAACTTATGAGCCTTCTTAGTTCGTAGAAGTTGGCTGCTGGGAAAGATGATTGGTCGTGGGATAACAATGAAGGGGTGCGGTTCTCGGTTAAGAGCGTGCGCAAGGAGATTGATCTGATTCATTCAAGCGCTGACATAGAACAACCTTTCTGTTGGAACTCCTGGGCGACGCCGAAAGCAAATTTTCTGTTGTGGAGGGCTACTAGTGGAAAGGTGGCTGTGAAGTCGGCGCTTATGGCTCGTGGTGTTGCTGTCCAGAATAACCTGTGCGATCGTTGTGGGATGTTGGAGGAAGACGGAGACCATGCTTTCGTTTCTTGCCTTTTCTCGCGCTGCATTTGGTGGAATATATTCAGATGGTTGAGGCTGCAGTGGCCTGAAAGCATGTTGTCCGTTTCTGATCTGATGGAGAATATTAGGAATGAGCCGGGGAATAAGAGGTGGAAGAAGATCGTTCATATGGTGGTTATGGCTACAATCTGGAAGATTTGCTAGGCAAGAAACTCCTCGGTTTTTTACGGCAGATTTATTAAGGTTCAAAGGACGGTAGACGACATCAAAGAAGACAATTTTGTTTGGCTGTTAAACAGGTCCAAACTTCTAGCCATTTAGTGGGAAGCTTGGGTCAACTTTGAGGTTTCCAGTTTGTTGTAGTAGTACTTTGGTTGTTGTATTTTCCTGTTTTGGCCTCTCGTTTTTGGGGCTTTGCTTGTTTCCGTTTTCCTATTTGTTGTTTTTCCAGTTTCTTGCTGGGCTCTCTATATATAGATGTTGTGTCGTTCAAAAAAAAAACTGTTATAATACATCATTATTTAAAGCTAAATATTTTATCAATATAAACGAACCCAGTAGAGCCAAGTCTGGCTAAAGCTCGAGTTTGTTTGTTTTTTTAAGCTCTATATCTAAGCTCAATCTTGACTTGTAAGTAAACTTGAAGCTCGAACTTAACTTGGGTTCGATTCATTTCTTATTTGGTTATATTATTTTTTTAGATATATAATTGTTTTTGTTATATCTATATCTATTTATATTAATAAACCAAAACATGAAATCCTACATGACACTTAAAGAGGCTAACCCCCCTCTTGAGTGTGCCACGTGACAGTAGGCATAAAAAAAAACTTATTCCGTATAAAAGCTTTCTCCCATCCCAAACACTAAAAACCCACTCTCTACTCACCCACTCTCTCTTTCTCTTGCAACCACACACACGTGAGGTAATCCCCAATTCCTTAAACCCTAATCCTAATCAACTGTAACCACACACACACGTGAGGTAATCCCCAATTCCTCAAACCTTAATCCTAATCAACATTAGAAACAATACCAGAAAAACTATGGTGGCGGTAGAGGAAGGGGTATGGGTCGAGATTCCGCTGGGATCGGTGTTAATCATTATGTTAATGAATCAGGGTTGGTTTGAACACCATCACCATCATCATCAGCATCTTTATCTCAGGTAATCCATAACCCAAATCTTTCCTCTATTCAAGATTCGTATGCATGAGATTTATAGCTTTTTGTGTTAAAGTCTTTTCTGGGTCAATCTTTTTGTATGTTTTTAATCGATTTTCTATAAAGAATTATGTATTGACAGTGTTTGTTAGGGGAAATTGGAGTTTAAATCTAACTTAGTAATTAGTTAATCAAATAAAGATCTGATCTTTATGTTCCGGGTAGCCTCCTATTGATTTATAAGCAACAAAGATTCACATACAGAAGAATCTTTATATGTGTTTAAAAATAAAGTGGGATTGATCAGAAAATGTCTAAAAATGGTTAGATGGTACACAAAATTAGACTAGACTTTTGGATTTTATTATACTTTGTCAAGTCTTAAGGGTTTACTCTGGATTAGCTAATTGATTATATGTGTTTCTAGATAGTAAGAAACATGTTGGAAGAAGATGCTTTTGAACGGTTGATAAGGAAGGAGGACAATAACATAGGATGAAATTAATGATATTACTTGAGGGCTTTAGTGGTGGTCCTTAAGTTTAATGATTGTTCTTTTTAGCCCTCTAAAAATCTTGGTTTCAATATTTTGAAATGCTTCGTATAATATGTTATGTATCTTTTACCGGTTCGGCTAGGTTTTTAGTGCTTCTCCATGTTGAAGTATTAGGTGTTAGCATTGGATTTATAGATTGTTTTAGGTTAGGTATTGAATATAGATATTAGAGTTATGCCTTTTTTAGACTTTATGATAGGTGTTAATATTAGAGTTATACATTATTTTAGGTTAGGTATCAATATTAGTTAGTTAGAGTTTTACATTTTTTAGCCTTTAGGATAGATGTTAATATTAGAGTTACATTGGTGTTATACATTGTTTTAGGTTAGGTGTTAGCATTAGAGTAGCACATTGTTTTAGGTTAGGTATTAATATTAGAGTTATACATTGTTTTAGGTTAGATGTTAACATTAGAATTATACATTGTTTAAGGTTAAGTGTTAACAACGGAGTTATACACTATTTTAGGTTAGGTGTGTTAACAATGGAGTTATACATTGTTAATTATTTTAGGTTAGGTGCGACCCGAAGCTTTCATGCATGTAAATGTGAAGCGCACCAGTCTATTTCATATATAAAATTGATGTATTATATTAGATTTCTCAACCCCCGGGACGCTCCCAGGATATAATCTAGTACATTATATATATATATAGGGTAAGGTTCCTGTAGGAAAATTGATTTGTGTAGTAAGTGTTTTCAACCATTGGATCTAGAAATGGATGGTTGAGATTAAAAGTTTGGGTTTGTTAAGATTCTACTAATTATATTTTAATAATTAAGGGTAGGATGGTCCAATATGTGTTTTAAATGAGGGTAGTAATGTCATTTCTTGCATTTTGATATAGAAACCATTTGACTCCCACCCTTAAATCATGCCCCCCTCTCTCTCATCTTAATTTCAATCTTAAATATTATTAGTGATTATAATCTCTCTCATACATTCAAACTTGTTCATCTTCTAAAAAGAAAAAAACAAATAGAACCACAAAACCTTCTTTGCACCGGTTATTCTTCATCTTCTATAATAGTGGGTTTAAAGTAATAGTGTTTTTTTCTGCTGATCTAATCGAATAATAGTGTTTTTTTTACTAAACATGATTCGTATCTGTTAAAACACTTCTACTGTTTTAAAACACTTCTACTGTGTTTAGTTTCAATATAAAACACTCCTTATTAATGCATACTAGTTTCTCTTTCATTATAAAACACTCCTGATGTTATTATAAAACACTCCTTATGTTAACCTTCTGCCATGACTTGAATAATCGAAAAAGTGATAGAGATGGGTTATATGTTTGAAGAATCGAACAAGTTTTTGGGTATTGATCAACTTATTTGATATGAATATCTTATGATTCTTATGAAAAATAATGAATAACTAGTTAATTTAGGATGATTAATCTTCATAAATATCTAGATGTTAGTTGCTAATTTAGTGGGTTCGTAATAAATAAAAAAATGGACAAAAAGTCTATAATGCCATTCATCTAAAGATTTAATCAGATTTGATCTAATGGTTGAAAATACTTCCTACACAAAACAATTTTCCTACATGATCCTCTACATATATATATATATATATATATATATATATATATATATAGGGGAGGGTTATCTTGATAACGCTAAATATCGCGAGAACCGTGAGAACAAATAAGAAAACTAATCAAAATCATTTTTTTTCAATACAAACCTAATTATAATCAAAATACAACATTAAAAAACGAATTTTCTTTCAAAATAATTCATCTTTTGTTGCAAAAACACTTTCAAATTGACTTTTTACACATGTGTAAAAAGTTAATTTGAAGTGTTTTTGCAAGAAAAGATGAATTATTTGGAAAAAAAATTCGTTTTTTAATATTGTATTTTGATTATAATAAACGTATTGAAAAAAAATGATTTTGATTGTTTTTCTCAATTGTTCTCACGGTTCTCGCGATATTTAGCGTTCTCAAGATAACCATCCCCTATATATATAATGCATAAGTTGTTTTGATTATGTAAATAATAGATTTAGACTACGGGAGTTTATGAAAGCTTATATTGGTTTAAATTATAGGTGTTTGGTTTAAATGGAATTGGCTCAAGGACTGTGAGGTTCTACTGGGTGGTGGTGCTTTTCCCATGTCCAACTTGGGCTACAAGTATTCAGCAAGGTTTTATATGTATTCATTTGGGTGGGGAAGGGCATTTCGAGTTTTGGCAAGGTGATTTGGGTCATAACTGTCTTTTGGTGTATAAACACAGTGAGTTCTAGTTTATATGTAGATAGTTTGTGTTCTTGTTTGCTATATGGGTGTATATTTTTTTTTTTGTGGATTGTTTCGCTAGCCTCTGGCTAGCCGATCTTTTTAATGATTTAATGGTAATGGTGTTTTGTTGGCCGTTAAAAAAATAATAGATTTCGACACTGAATTCATTTAAGCTGATTTAGATTAAGGTTCATAGTAAGTCAAACTTGAACAACTCATAAGGGTTTTTAACAGCAATTTCTAGAATCTTTTTAACCCATGACTTTTTTATTGTTAGGCACACATCTTAATCATTAGAATCGTTTAACTAAAGACTAAACAACTCCTAACTAGGTTGACTCGGTTATCCTCCTATAAATATTTGACCTCTAAATTACCGTAATTGAAAACTCTTCATGTTTTCTTTTCATTATTGAGTAGCAAAATTTCAATTTATGTGGTTTTCAAAGAGCATAAATAAATGGTAGTTATGAAGACGGAAGATGCACATTATTGGAGCACATGTTAACTGCTAACCCTGTTTAGAATATATTCATTTAACAACCTTATCATTTTTAATAATTAACACAATAATAAATGCCAACTATAAACAAATTAAAAATACAAAAGAAATTGATAAACAAATACAATTAGTTATTAATATTCCGTTTATATTATATCATTTTTCTTAAGATGCATGTTCTTTCTACCTTCATTAGTGCACCTCATTACAATTTAATAATTGAACAGATCAAACGGTCAATGGGAACACTTTTGAATATATTTTAGATCTTACAAAAATCAATCATGCGACATTGCCACATATATCTTTTAAGGCCTGTCATTTAGTGCCCGTTACCAATACCTGTATCTACTTGTTATACAAAAGCAATGACTACAGTTTAGAAGAGAAGATATAATTGTTTGGTTGACCATAGAAAGATGTAACAACATAAACTAATTTTTGGTTTGTTAGACTTGGCTAAAAAAATATTTTTATAGTCATCACAACATAATATTTATGAAACAAATAACATCACACAAAATATTAAGGTTTATTGTATAAATATTGAAATACGACAAAGTTGATAACAGTTGTTTTAATTATATACTAGAGAAAATTACAATTTTTTTCCTTTATAAACACCAAAACTATGGACTGGGTCCTTTAAAACTTTTAGTTTCAGTCTTTATCCTTTATATGAAAAGTTGTCACGATTTTTGTCCTTTACACTTAACCCAGTTAGTATAATCAGTTAAGTCACCCCACATGCAATGCATGTGAGGGTATAAACGTAATTTCACCCGCCATTTTAATCCCTTATAAAATCTGATTTATTACTTCCATCTCCCCCAAATTTTACCCCCAAATCAATCAAAAACCCTAAAAATTAGATCCTTCCTCTCCATTTTTCTTCACAACACCCCCAAACTTAGAGAGAGAAAGAGAGTATTAGTGAGAGAGAGAAAGCAGGAAGGTGAAGGACCTCTGGCCACCGCCAGCGGCGGAGCTCCGGCCGTCGGGTCTCCTTCAACCCCCACCCTCACCGCTACCACTAGCCATTATTGTTATAGAAAGAGAGAGAGGCAGATCCAGAAGAATCGAGGAGAAGAATTATAGAAAGAAGGAGACTCAAGGCAAGGAGGAGGAGGAACTATGGTGCTTCCAGCGGCGGCGGCGGTGACACCCTCTGCTCCGATTGAAACCCAGGTAAAAACCCCAATCCCACATCAATTATTGCTAAAATGATTATTGGAAGTAGTGGTGGTTGAAGGGGTTTTCAGATGGTAGTGGTTTCGGCGGTTCACAGTGGGTTTGTATGATGGCAGTAAGGGTTTGATCATGGTGGTGGCAGGAGTAATTGGGGATGGTGCTGAATGGAAGTGTGTTGGTCGAGTTGTGGGTTCGGGTGAGGTTCTGATCGGGTCAGATCTGTTATCAAAGGTAAAACCCCCTCCTTTCTAATAATTATAGTGGTGATTGGCTATGGTTGTTGTCAATGGTGTTGGATGGAAGATGGTGGTTGTGGTGGTGATTGAAGCCGACGGTGATGGTGGTAGGGGTTACGGTGGTTGCAGGTGACGGGAATGATGCTGATGATGGCTTGATAGTGGGTGGTGGTTGTTGGCTGTTGGCGTTGAAGGTCGTGACAGAAGAAAAACGGTGACGGCGCTAGTTACTCCGGTGACCGAAAGTGATGGTGATAGTGTGGTTATATAGTGGTCTGATGATGGTTCAACACTAAACCCCCAAGACACCCCTTTTTCCTTGTTAACATTATTAGATAGGGTGATTGTTAGAAGTTGGGTGAAGATGATGGTCAACAGAGGTCAATGGAGCAGTCAACAGTTAATATCTTTATATTAAATTACAAGAATTGTCCTTTAGAGGTAAAAAGACCAGTTTGCCCTCATGTGCCTTGCACATGACTTAACTTAACTGAGATTTTCTAACCCAGTTAGTGAAAAGGACAAAAGGCGTGACAACTTTTCATATAAAGGACAAAGACTGAAACTAAAAGTTTTAAAGGACCCAGTCCATAGTTTTGGCTTTTATAAAGGACAAAAATTGTAATTTTCTCTATATACTAATAAATAATGGCATTGCGATTTAAACACACGTTTAGAGAGTTTCTAAACTTTCTATGATAGGCGGCAAGGTTTAGGATCCTGTACAAAGTACATTTTTCGTGAGAAGTGTGAGAAGGACTAAGAATTGACATGTAGACATCATGTTTTGGATTTAGGAATGATGTTTTAGGTTGTTTTAACTTGAAAAACACTAAACACAACAATCTAAAACACAATACAATGTATTATAGTCATTAAATTTAAAAAACAGCTAAAACACACTACTTAACGCTTAAAACACACTGCTAATGTTCTTAGCATGGTGTTTTAAGTTTTAAGCCTAAAATACATTGTTTTCGGTTTTTAATTGTTATGTTTGGTGTTTTTATAGGCAAAACAATCCAAAACATCACGACTAAGTTCAAAAAATGATGCCTAAGTATCAGTTTTTAATACTTCTCACACTTCTCACAAAAAAGACACTTTGTACACGATCTTGACCCCGGCAATAATATAATAGATTTAAAGCCAAGCCCATTAGACACGTATGTATGATAAAATTACACTTTGTGTGCTTTATGTATAACTAAAATTATGAAACGTGTCTTTTAAAATAAAAATTTTCATTTTATGTCTAAATCATTGTTTTTCTTACATATTCTGTCCTTTTATACCAACTCAGTTAGTAAGTCAGTTAACTATAATCTAAAAAAGGGCAAAATAGTCCATTCACATGCTTTTGACTCAAAAATCCCCATCCGGCCTAAATTCCAGCCTCTTTAATGATCTTCTTCCTCAAAATCAACTTAGGGGTTCTTCCACAACCAACTCACCACCATCACCACCTGTCATCACCTCCACCTCAACCTACCACCATGGCACCAACCTCACTATCACCTCCACCACCACAACAATCACCGCTTGCCATTCCCACCACAACCACCACCCCACCCACCTCTATCACTGTCACCTCTAGCTCCGAACTAAGCTCCCACTTTCGTCACCCACCTCCACCACCATCATCCAACTCCATTCACCCCTTCCCACCACCACCATCGTTCATCACCAGCAACCCAAAATCAAACTTGCAACCAAGTACCAACAGTAAAACCCCATACATCAAAATCGGAGCCAAAATCAAATTCGTTCACTAACAACCACCGTTCACCACCATCATTCACCCACAATTCAAATCAGTTCCTTTTCATACATCATCGGAAGATAATCTTTCATGAACAACAATAACAATCGTCCGCCTCCTTTTTTATTTAAGGTTATGATTTTCAAATTTGGGCTTTTAATTTGAAATTGTGGGTTCTCAGATTTGGTTGGTGGTGGCATTAACAGATAGAGATACATGGAGATAAATGGGTGTAATTTGGTGGTGTGGGGGTGGTGGCTGATAATGGCAATAATACTAGTGATAAGGTGGTCGCAGGTGGTAATGGGGGTAGTGACGGTGGTGGTAGGTGGAGATTTTTTTATACACATTGTGTGTATATATATATATATGTGACTAAATTGATTTTGATTAAGAAGATCATTAAAGAGATTAGGATTAGGGCAAATAGGGTTTTTTTTATTCAAAAGCATGTGAATAGACTATTTTGCCCGTGGTTAGATTGTGGTTAATTGAGTTTACTAACTGAGTTAGTATAAAAGTACAAAATCCGAAAGAAAAACATAGAATTTGGACATAAAACAATTTTTTTATTTTAGAGGACACATTTCATAATTTTGGTCATACATAAAGGACACAAAGTGTAATTTCGTCTATATACATTTAGCGTCTTATTTTATAAAACTTAGTGTGAGCATAACGATTATATTAACTTCTAAAATGATAAAATTAACCAAACATATGAGATGCCTTAGGATCTTAACGTAGAAGAACAATGAGATTATTTACGGACTTCAGTTTTCCAATATTAAGAGTGATGTACTTTGCCAATGGTCCTTGACTCTTAGGATGAGTTGGTAAATGCTAGATGGGTTAGGTGAGAGGTCATGGTAAAGTATCGAGTTCAAGCAATGCTTGTCGCAAGAAAAATGAAGAAATACTTGGACGGCGGTGTTTGGTTCCTAGTCCCCATGGCTCTTAGTAGAGGCTGCGATTCTTTGAAATCATACGAGATGCCAATTCCTACTTGGAACTGCCATTGGCGTATCAGCAGTGGCAGATGTCAACCAAAATTTTAGGGGCCACGTTCAATAGAATTTAGGGGTAGTGTAATACAAAAAACGTCAAAAGTACGAAAAATTTCCATCGAAGGCTAGTGGGCGCTACTCATGCTCCAATGATAAGTCCGCCTCTGGGCGTATGTGAGCCGTATCAAACCCAAGTCTTATGGGTTCTCAAGAGTCAAATGTGCGCGCTGCCACTTGATCTAGCCATTTAAAAAAAGATTAGTGTTATTGATGATATAAGTTTCCATTTTAGTGAAGCATCCTTATAAGTTGAAAACCAAGATCGAAGACAATTCGTTTAGTGCATGATCAAGAAGTTAAATCGGTAAAAAGTAATCGAGAGAATTACACAAATTGTCCTTTTGTTATTATTCAAATTGCATCCTATGTCCTTTATGTAAATTTTTTACTCCTTAATATCCTTTTTTATACATTTGTTACACCCTTTGTTCTTTAGACCAACTCCCGTTAAAAAAGTCTGTTAAGTTACACATGTGCCCGTCACATGAGGGGCAAATATGTCAATTCAGTCTACATAAATTGGTTTTCCATATTGTAACTCAAACATAACCCATCGTTAACCCAAAATCATCATCAGACAAGAATCCTTTAAGCCATAATCATCCAGCCCAAAATTACACCCATCCGTTAACCCACAATAATCACTCGAGTGAAGAAATGGATTTTAATAGTCGTGCACTTAGCCTTGACGAGAGAGATAAACAAGTTTTGATACATGATGACTTAGAACAGGAAGATATTGATGGTGTTTACGGTAAGTGTTAAAGTTTGTTTTTTTGTTTTTGATTTTGAATAATAAAGTAATATATGTTGAATGGTTGTTAATAGGCACATATGATGGGCTGTTTTTTTATTGAACTACATCATGGAGGGCATTTCACACAGAATCCTGACCGAGAGTATTTGGAAGGGAAGGTTAGCTTTATTAATCTTCTTAATCAACATTATTTCTGTGTTAACACACTAGATCAAATAGTAGAGAAGCTAGATTATTCTGTTGAAATGGTTAGGTTTCATCATTATGTTGAGCCAAATGGGGATTTAGATAGTGGTCTTAGATCATTAGGCACTGAGGGTGATGTTGAAAATTTTTTAAAGTTTGTATGGGATAACAGTAGATTGGTGAAGAGGGTTTATGTTGAATTTGGGTATACAAATGTATTTAACATGGATCAATCACCCACTGAATGTGTAACTCAACAAACACCCCTTACAATGGAGGTACCTACTCAAGAGATTTGTTAAGCTGGTTTTTGTGATGATTTTGATCCTTTCTTTGGGTCTAATGTTGATAAAATGATAGGTTAAAATAAAAGAAGATAGACCATGATGAACATAAGAATGATGAAAAAAATGGATTTAGACATAAAAATGGATACTTTAGATGAGAATGAGGAAGATAGTGATAGTGATAGTGATTTTGATGGTAAGGATACATGTAAGGATGATGTAGAGGTTTGAAGAGAATAACAATGAAGTGATTGAAAACAATGAGGATGATGGTGTTGGTGCAATGAATTTAAAAGTGGTAGTGAGTCTGATGATGATATCAAGTGTTAGGAAGAAAATGCTTTGGGATTTAAGGAATGCTAATGAGAACAATAGTAAATTTTTCCTAGGGC
Source organism: Ambrosia artemisiifolia (assembly GCA_032199755.1). NCBI lineage: Eukaryota > Viridiplantae > Streptophyta > Magnoliopsida > Asterales > Asteraceae > Ambrosia > Ambrosia artemisiifolia. The sequence goes on from CM063525.1 coordinate 568,448, forward strand.
AGGTTTTAGGAAGTAAAATGGAGGCAAATGATTTAATTAAACAACATGCAGTTGAAACTAGCTAGAAAGGAGCTTAGGAGTGTGAAGGATGATTTAATTAGAGTAAGGGCTGTTTGCATAGGTTATTTGCCTAATTTTCATGTAGATGAAGTCGGTGTTCATAATCATGTTGATATAGGTGGTAAGTCAAGGAGTTAAGGGAAGGGTAAACCCAAAAAACTAAATAAACCTAAAGGAGCTGGTTTGTAACCTAAAGGACCTAATGTGAAAATTTTTAAACCTAAAAGAGTTGGAGTGGAAAGTAAAGAGGAAAAAGACAAAATAGTAAATGTGGGTGGAAGAGGGCATATATCTGACCCTAATAAAGTTCCAACCATCAAGGTTTTTCTACTCGTTCTACATGATTCTACCCTTTCGACCCATTAAGGTGTTTCCACCCATTTGACCCATTATGGTCATTCCATTCATTTTACATAGTTTCAATCCGTGACCTATTAAGGTCTTTCCAACCATTTGACCCATTATGGTCATTCCATTCTTTCTACATAGTTTCAATCCTTGACCCATTAAGGTCTTTCCAACAATTCGCTTCATTTAACTAAGATACAACAATATACACATAAAACTAGAAAATTGTAAGTCAAACAAACTTACCTTTGTCTTGCGTGTCATTACCTCCTTGCTTGCTTGATCCTTCCGTCATAATACCTACATTTGATGAACTCATAGTTTAGAACTCATGAACTCATCTTTTCTTCCATACACATCTAGCCATAACTTAATGATGACTTCACATTAGCTGGCCATCTTTAATAAATACACATAATGTAGAACATGATACTTTTCTATTCATTCATTTACGCATTTCAACATACACATGGTGTGCATTACATTCAATTAAAATTCATGTTCCAATTTATAGACACACAACCCTCCCATCAACATTATACATTTCTACTTTCATTACAACTAGCAAAATTACATCACAAAACTTCATCTTTACTAAGCTATAGCCTTGTTTGACCTGTAGAAAGTCAAACATGGACTCCCTTCTTAAATCGCATCTTCACATACTCACATTTTCATACAATTTACCTTCAATTAGCAGAAATCATACATGCAACTTAGTAGATTTTCACAATTAAACATACCACTTTCTATTTCTTAGCTAGATTACCAAGAATCATACTTTACTACAATTATCAAAGAATCTCATCAACATAAAACAACCATCAAATACATCCTACAACTCACCTTGAGTTTATTATGACCTAAAGACTTGAATTCACTTCACATGTAGGTCCAACAACTGATTTTTGCTTGGATTTGGGGTTGATTAGTGGGTTTTAGGGTTGGGGTGGTTTTCTCTTCACAAAATCGTGTACTCCTTTTTCCAGGAGTTTGCTTTGTTTTAAGCCAACCCCATTCCAACCCATAGATATAATATTAATCAACTTCAACCTCTCCTCTTTGATATTTGTCAATTTAGGTTATAAATTTGGTTACTAACCAATTACCCCTTTATTTATCCAACATTAACAAGTAAGTCCTATTTATTTTATACCTATGTTTACCCACTATCTTCTATTATCATTATTTTAGATTTTTGGGGTGTTACAAGTCTACCCCCCTTATACAGGTTTTGACCCTGAAACCCTTAACACGTACCAAATAAAGCAGGATAGTGAGTCTGCATCTCTTCTTCCGATTCCCAAGTGAGTTCGGAGCCCCTCCAGTGTTGCCATTGAACCAGGACTTGGTTTATGGACTTTTTACGCAACCGCTTTACCTTGAAATCTTTTATGGCTACCAGCTTTACTACATAATTTAACTTGTCGTTGACTTATATGTCCTCGAGGGGCACATTGGCGGTTTCATCCGCAAGGCACATACGCAAATGTGACACATGAAACTTGTGATGAATTCCACTCAAGGATGGTGGTAATTCCAACTGATAAGCAACTTGTCCAACCCGTGCCAAGATTTTAAATGGCCCGATATATCATGAGCCCAACTTCCCGTGCTTATGAAACCTGATAATCCCCTTCAAAAGGGAGACCTTTAACAATGCAAAGTCCCCGACTTGGAATTTGATGTGACACCTTCTTCGATCTGCATATGCCTTCTGACGATCTTGAGCGGATTTTATTCTAGCTAAAATGCACATTTTGAAAATTTGGCGTAAAGCCTTTGTTTACGAAGAGTTTCGAGAATTTCCCGTAAGTGATTCACGTGATCCATCTCACTACGGGAATATATCAGGATATGATCTATAAATACGATTGTGAAACGATCCAACATTGGGCGACACACCCGGTTCATTAGATCCATAAACGCAGCTGGAGCATTCGTCAACCCGAAGGACAATACTAGAAACTCGTAGTGTGCATAACGGGTCCTAAACGCGATTTTTGCTGCATCTTCATCCCGCTCCTTCAATTGGTGGTGACCAGATCGTAAGTTGATCTTTGAGAACAAACTCGCCCCTTGAAGTTGATCAAACAAGTCATCAATTCGGGGTAAGGGGTATCGATTTTTCACAGTCAGTTTATTTAATGTCCGATAGTCTAGAACATTCACATGGAACCGTCCTTTTTAACAAGTAGTAGGGGGCTCCCCAAAGAGACACACTAAGGCGTATAAAACCCTTGTAAAGTAATTCTTGAAGTTGTGTTATTAATTTTCGTAGCTCCGTGGGCGCCAATCGATATGGTTCCTTAGCAACTGGGTTGAGCACCGGGAACCAATTCGATCTGAAATTCCCCTTCGCGTTAGGGAGGAAGCCCGGGAAGTTCATTCGAGAAAACATCTTGGAAGTCACTAACAATTGGCACGTCTTCAATTTTGGGGGTGCCAATTGTTGAGTCCAACACATAGCCCATAAACGCCGTTTCTCCATTACAGACACACTTTATAGTCTCCATTAGGGTACACAGCTTAGTTTCAACCTTCCTTTCCCCGATTATGCTCACTTGCTTCCACTTGGCGATACCACGTGGTTAATTTTTTTTTCACATCGAAATTCCGCATGGTATTTAGTTAACCAATCCATGCCTACCACCACCTTGAATTCACCCAACCTCATGGGTACTAAATCAATTTCAAAGTCCTCGTCTTCAATGGTAATCTTACAACCTCTACAAGTATTATGCTACAAATAATTCTTGCTATCGGCTATTTCTACCTTTAGAGGTGTTTCCATCTTTTATATTAAGAATGATGGGTGGTGTATAATTTCAACAGACATGAATGATCTACTAGCTCCGGTATCGAACAATACATACATTAGCATACCATTGATTAAGAGCATACCGGACACGACTTCAGGATGGTTCTTGGCTTATTCGGCAGTAATTTGGAACATTCTTCCCCGGCCCTTAGGGGCATCATTCTTCGTACCCTCCTTGGGTGCTTCTTTCTTCGCATTATTGCATTCCGCCTTCAGATGCCCGGGCTCATAGTTGTTGTAACACAATTTAACGGGACTGGGACATTTGTAAAATGGGTGTCCCGATTGCCCGCAATTGTAACAAGCCTTCTGTCCTAGGCGGCATTCCCCCGTATGGAGTTTCCCACAAGTCTTGAAACTTGGTATATCTCCTTTCTTGTTATCCTTCTTACCTTAATCATAGCTCTTTGCCTTCTTAGTCTGTTCAAAGCTCCTTTCGGCTTTTTTCCCCCCCTTTGCTTCTTGTCGTTTCAATCCCATCTTTCTTTCATGTACCCATTCTATTAATTCAATTAAGGTATTACACTTCGATGCCATGATAAATTCTCTATACCCTGTCTTCCACATATCGTGGTACCAATTTATCTTAATTATCTCCGTCTGAACCAACCCTGAACAGAACTTCATCTTATCGAGAAACATGCTCGTGATCTCGTCAATTGTCTCATTCTTTTGTCAGAGGTGGAGGAACTCTTCTTGAATCATATCGATTGCGGTTTGAGGGCAATGATGTCTCAAGAAAGCCTCCTTGAATTCATTCCAAGTTAACATTCTCACGTAATCCTGCCCCAACTCCTTGCTATAACTATCCCGTTAATCCTTTGCACGACTTCGGAACTGACCCGTGGCAAGCATAACTTTGTCCTCGGCCTCACAGTGACTCCGGATGAACACCCCTTTCATATAAGAAATCCACCTTTGACATTATGGCGGATTAATTTCCCCGTTGAAAACCGTTGGATTACAAGCCATAAAGTTCCGGCACGTACATCTTTTGTTAACCTTCGGACCGGTCGGCCCTTCTTTAATTAACTTCTCCAATTCATCATGCTTGCTTGTCATCATTCCTTCCACTACCCCCAAGACGTTGCTTTATACTTCTTGAAATATCTTAGGGAGGTTGACTTCCCATACATTTCCCACTTCCTTAGCTACCATTTCCATCACTTCATTCTGACAGGTACGTTCTCCCGCCGAATCATCACCTTCACTTGCCATAATTCTGCAATAAAATCAACTTATTACCACTTATAGGACAACATTTCAAATCTTAAAGATTTTGACAATTCCCACTTATCACATTCTTAGTCTTTATGACCTTAACTTCCACAAAACACAGTGTTCATTACTTGGATTTACACATTCCATCACCCTTGCGGAGTTTGGCTCGGTTCGGGGTTGGCCTAGGAGAGGAGTCGGGCAAGAATGATCAAGAAACATTAATTTTTTTGTGCAGCCCAACCCCCGCCCGTAGCCTACGGTCGTCAGACTGTAGGTTACGATCTGATTGTTTTCACCATCTGATATCGTTGTAGCCTACGGTCATCAGACAGTAGGACACAGTTCCTACTTCCTGGTTTTTCTTAGCTCAAATGTAGCCTACGGTTTCCCACCGTAGGTTACGGTTTGTCGTTGATGTCCTGGGGTTCCCTTCCCAACCGTAACCTACGGTTAACCAACGTAGGTTACGGTATACGGTGGTTGTTTTGGTCCCCATGGGCAACCGTAGGTTACGGTTCATGTTGGCTGCTTCCATCCTGCATTTTTGGCCCTCCAAACCTTGTTAAACTCTTAATTTCTTACCTACACACCACCCACCTTACAATAATTAATTTCCATACCTGGATCAAGTCCCGACTGAATGCACACTTCCCTTGAGCTTGGGGTTTGAGTCCAAGCACCTCACCGTGCTTGAATCGCTCAAACCTGGGCTCTGATACCAATTTGTAAGGACCGTTTTGTTTTGAAACACATACACACACACACACATTAACCGTCAAATATTTATAACTAGTTCAAGTTTCAAATACATAGTTTGGAAAATTTGCCATAGGGAGCTATCCCAACACCTAAAAAAACACTAACCAAAACATTTTCAAGTTATAAAACAATATTAACAAAATAGATCCTAAAGCTTTGGCCATGATACCTAATCCCACCAAAACACACGTGTGCATTCCAAATCTGAGCCGCGACTTGATCCTGAAGCATGCGATTTACCTAACACATAACACAACCAAAAGTGAGTCAATCATACATTCTACAAAAGAATTATTCCATTTTTGACATTCACAATAAGAAGACATCTTACTTAATCCCCTTGACCTGTTAAGGTCCTTCTATCCGTTTGACCCATTTAGGCCATTCTACATAACTCTAGCCATTTGACCTATTAAGGTCTTTCCAACCTTTTGACTCATTAAGGCCATTCTACCACTCTATATAGTTCCAACCATCAAGGTTATTCTACCCATTTTACATGATTCTACCATTTTGACCCATTAAGGTCTTTCCACCCATTTGACCCATTATGGGCATTCCATTCATTCTACATAGTTTCAATCCTTGATCCATTAAGGTCTTTCCAACCATTTGATCCATTATGGTCATTCCATTCATTCTATATAGTTTCAGTCCTTGACCCATTAAGGTCTTTCCAACCATCTGCTTTATTTAACTAAGATACAACAATATGCACATAAAACTAGAAAAATGTAAGTCAAACCAACTTACCTTTGTCATGCGTGTCGTGGCTTCCTTGCTTGCTTGATCCTTCCATCTTAATACCTACATTTGATGAATTCATAGTTTAGAACTCATGAACTCATCTATTCTTCCATACACATCGAGCCGTAACTTAATGATGACTTCACATTAGCTAACCACTTTCAATCAATCCACATAGTATAAAGCATGATACTTTTCTATTCATTCTTTTAGGCATTTCAACATACACTTGGTGTGCATTAATTTCAATTAAAATGCATGTTCCAGTTTATGGACACACAACCCTCCCTTCAACATTATACATTTCTACTTTCATTATAACTAGCAAAATTGCAACATAAAATTTCATCTTTACTAAGCTATAGCCTTGTTTGACCTGCAGAAAGTCAAACATGGACACCCTTCTTAAAACCCATCTTCAAATACTCAGATTTTCCTACAATTTACCTTCAATTCTAATTCAATTTCGATCCATTAGGTTCTTCGAAAATGATACTCTTCCCCAACTTCGTTTTGAATTTCTAATCTAGATTACCAAGAATCATACTTTACTACCATTGTCTAAGAATCTCATCAACATAAGAACAACCATCAAATACATCTTACAACTCACCTTGAGTCTACTATGACCTAAACACTTGAATTCACTTCACATACAGGTCTAACAACTGATTTTTGCTTGGGTTTGGAGCTGATTAGTGGATTTGAGGGTTGGGGTGATTTTCTCTTCACAAAATCGTGTACTCCTCTTCGAGGAGTTTGTTTTGTTTTAAGCCAAATCCATTCCAACCATAGATATAATATTAATCAACATCAGCCCCTCCTATTTGATATTTGTCAATTTAGGTTATAAATTTGGTTACTAACCAATTACCCCTTTATTTATCCAACATTAACAACTAAGTCCTATTTATTTTATACCCATATTTACCTACTACCTTCTATTATCATTATTTTAAATTTTTGGGGTGTTACAATTTTCGCTTTCGCAATATTCTAAACTTTTGGAATGAACGTTAAACTATATTTTTGAAGATGAACTAAATAGTTTGGGTATTTGGGGTCGTTCTTGTAACTAATGGCTATGGGATCCTGGTGTGTCATGCGCCTCGTGGTATAAACCCCCAGTGAAATTTGAGGGTGTGATAGTAATTAACTAAATCAACAGTATCGGTCTAGTTATCGGCTGTCAGTGAGGTCATTAATCAACTTACAACTTAAATCATATTTTCAACTAAAAATCATATCAATTTGATTTCAATTGACAAATTATGCAACGCTTGGCGAGACTGACAGACCAGAATCCTAGAGAGATCAACATTTCACATTATTGTTTAAAATTTCACTTATTTACAGTCTTTTTAGTTAATTCCGTTATTCACAACAATCCAAACAATCAGTTTTAATTTCTTGCCTTATTTAATTAATTAGCTTAACATAACGATTTCCACAATACTCCTCGAGGTTCGACACCCGACTTAACTATCTAATAAGGTAGTTGGAACATTCTAAAACTCTTATTTTTGATCGGTCTTTCGACGCCGATCAAATTTTGGCGTCGTTTTCGGGGAGTCGTGCGTAAAGTGTTTAGTTTTCTTATTTTATTAAAAATCACAAAAAAAACTCAAAAGCATTTCCTTTTGTTTACTTTATTTTATTATTTGGTTTTACGCTTGGCTTTCTTGTTTGTTTTGTGCAGGTAATTCCTCAATTGCATGCGTCATAGAAGGCACTTAGGGAAGTCATCACCACTTGTTTTTGATCCAAAAATTGAAAAAATAGCTCAGCAGAACCGAGTCTTTCACGGAGAAAACAAGCTTTTACAGTCACGAATACCTAGAACCAATCAAATGGAAAACTCAGAAAACCCACATCCACCGGCTAACCTAATGCCACAACACCAACAACCACCATCATTCATCACATGTACTTTTCACCCGTTTAGCCCACACTCACAAACTTCACCTATGCCAACCCGTTCCACCTTTTCCTAATTTTGATAACTTTAAACCACAACCGGGCCAGTCATCAATACAAGGCCCACCTGACACCAAAAACCCATGACATATGAGAGAGTGATCTCTGATGAAACAACACTTAACCAACCTAATCCACAACAACCACCTACTTCTTCAAACCAAACCCATCATTCCAACAGCCAACACCTAATTTCAATCATATGGTAAATCAGGGTCAGTTTGAGTATGATGGGGGAGAATTAGGTGAATATGGGGGAAATCAAGGAACATATCAGTTGGCAAGGACACAAAATTTGCATGGTCATGGATATCCACCGTAAGTTTTTCAGTCGTATCTAATGAATCAGGGGTATCAAGGGATTCATGTGTTCCTAAAAGTTCCAGTTCCACAATATCAGCCTATTCCTTAACAGAAACAGCTATTGAGACCCAATCCTAGGAATATGGTTAGACAGGTACATCCAAAGGGAATTCCTAGGCGATTTGCTAGGGGTCTAGTGAGAGGGGTTGAGAGTTACTTCAGGGCTGCTATAGTTGATAATCCATCCGTAGTGGTTATTCCACAACAACATGGTAGGTCATTTGAGGTGAGGTCACATGCAATTCTAAGTTTGCCTAAGTATCATGGAACAGCTACTGAAGAGCCATACATGCATCTCGGGGCATATGATATGATGCAAGGTATAACACTATTAGAGGACAGGGGTTCACACAAGATGATGTGAAATTGGTACTCTTCTAGTTTACTTTAGAGGATAAGGCATTTTTGTGGTTTCAATCTCTACCTTCAACTTCTATCTGTACATGGCGTGAGATGCAACAACAGTTTTTGGACGAGTTCTATACATCTCAGAGAACTTATGAAGCATAGAAGAACATCAGAGGATTCCTACAACCATCATGTGAGTTATTTCATAAGGCATTTACTCATTTTAAAACGATGTTAAATAATTGTCCTCATCATGATATTCAATTGTGGGAACTAATTAATTCTATTTATGAGGTTTTGACTAACGAGGATCAAGGAGCTTTGGATTCTATTTCCAATGGCAATTTTGGTACTAACAATGAATAAGTGGACTGGGATTATCTTGAGAGGAGGTATGAGACATCAAAAAGGAAAGCACAATCTCAAAGGAGGTCTAGGCAGTCAATTGTTAAGGATGCGAGTGATGTAAGTATAGGTGATGTTGACAGGCTGGCTAGAATAGAGTACCAATTAGCTTAGGAATGGTTGGTCAACAATTGTGTGGGCACTGTGGGGATGTAGGTAATATAGCTGATAGTTGCCTTGGTATAGTTGGGAAATTTCAAGAGGTGAACCAGGTGCAAGGGGGTAATAGAAACTGGTCAAACACAACTTTTAACACTTACCGCCCCAACTTTAGTTATAGGAATGCGATTAATCAGAACAGCTACCAAGGTAACAATCAGGGTTATCCCAGAAACTATCAGTCATCTGGATCAACAAATAGTGGGAACAATGAGATGATGGAGATGTTGAAGTTGATTCAGTATGACCTGCAAGCCATAAAGCAAAAGAACGAGGTAAGTGATAAATCTATTCATGCTTTAACTGTGCAGGTTAGGCGGTTAGCTAAAGATGTGGCAGAGATGAAGAAGAAGAATGGGAAGCTACCGAGTGATACTCAAGTCAATCCGACACATCAGTCATCATCAGATACGAAGAGTGTGCGGATAAATGCGGTAAGTCTGTTGTCTAATCCTATGGATTATAGAGATGAACAGGATCTAGTTTCACAAACGACACATAAAAATTTTAAAAAAAGTTGTTTTGTGAAGAGTTTTTAAGTGAAAATTCCACTATGGTTGAGGATAAGTGTAGGGAAGTTAAGCCTGCCCAATTCCCTCTAACCTCAGTGAAACAAAATAAAACATCAGTTTTGAAAACAAACCTACCAAAGGATGGAAAGTGGAAAGAATTTGAAAAGGTAAAATCAATCGACCATTGCTTGATGTTTAAAAAGACGACCCTGCTCATGCTCAGAGTTTGAAAGAATTGATTACCCAAAACCGACACAACAAGCTGGCAAAACAGTTAGACTTACCAGTGCATGTTTGCGTCGCGTTATTGGGTACATGTCCACCCGAACTCCAAAACCCAGGAACGCCCTTAATTATAATACAGGTTGTAGAACTTAAAGTTGATACGGCATTGTTGGATCTTGGAGCGTGTGTTAGAATTCTTCCAAGGTGTATCTATGACCATTGAACTGTAAATATGAGGTTTGGGAAATGGACACTTAGTTTGAAGGTGTTTTCAAGTTTAACTAACCCAAATGCCAAGGAAGGGTGTTTCATGGTTAACAGGATTGAAAAAGCTAGAATAAAGGAGGGTAAGAAGAAGAAGGTCAAGAAACCACCTAAGGTCAACCACGAAGGCATAAGAGTAAGAGCTTTGGACCATAGGTGTTGCATGTCTGATGCTTTACCACAGGATGGGGAGGATGCATGCCTAGCAGCCGAGTGTTGCAAACATCCCACTCGTCCAACATGATTAAGAAAACCAGGTAAAGTTGGGCTGAGGACTCATAAACTTAGCGCTACCAGGAGCCAGCCCGGAATTTTATTTATTTTTGCGTTTTTGCGTGTTTTTATTTATTTGATTGTTTGGTGTGTTTTTGTTCTTTTATTTTGTGTGATGAGTAGGAAATCATTAAGAGTTGTATCTTTATAGTCGTCATGGGATTTGTTGTTAGGATTTGGTGGGAGGTATTAAAAGCACCATACATCGGGGACAATGTATTCCAAGTGTGGGGACGCGGTGACCCTATCGAATGATAGGGGGAACACTTAATTGTGTGAGAAAAATTGATTTTTTTTTTAAAATTATAAAAAATGAATGAAAAAAAAAATTTCTTGCAAAATGTCACCCTTCACTTGATCGGGCATTAAAGCCAGATTTTCAGTTACTAAAGAGTCCCATGCCGAACATAAAAAACTGAGATCCCTAATCATGATTGTCCCTTTAAGTTTCATGAGAGTATTTCTGACGAGCGTTTTTAGAGGAAATTAAAAAGACATGCCTAACTAGGGGTAACATGCTTTAGAGAGTTGTACATGCTACATGTCGGTAACCTTTATCCCTACAGTAGTGAGATTTTGAGCCATACTTATTTAGATTGTTAGATATGCATTTATTAAGTGTGGCCAATACGAGATCAATGTGGCAGAACTTGTGTGGTTTAATACATGCTGAGGCTATAGACGTTACAGATGCTCATATCGGATAAGGCATTAGGATTCACCCATGTTCCCGTATTAACCCGTGTTATTGTGATATCATTGTTACAATCATTTACCTTAGATTCCCCACTTTGAGCCTATATATTTACACATATATGTGTAATCATCTATTATCCCGCTCGTTTGTCCCCCCACCTTGAACCAAGTCAAAAAGAGAAATATTTGAGAAAGCGTGATGAAGAAACCCAATAAGTACGATTAGTTGTTGAATAAAAATTGTGAAAAAAGAAAAGAAAACGCAAAAAAAGATGTTATGTTTGTAATTGTTCAATAAATGGGTCGAATTAACCCAGAGTGCTTTGTTAAGTATTTGTGAAAAAAATGTTGGGTTTCTCATAAAATCAGTAACCATATAGCCTTATTTCCTACCTAAACCTAAGCCCAAAACCGAAAAAGACCTTTGATCTGTGTACTATCCTGTCAGTGGTGGAGGTGTGATTGTTATACAAGCCTATGCATACATGATTCAATATATGGTTCTGAGTGTTATACTAGCACATTCCACGCTAATCCAGATAAAAACGGAGAGGATTGTATCATTGTGACGGTTGTGTAGCATGTGTATATAACCATAAGCATGTTAGGCTTAGTTAGGCAAGTCTTGAGTTTTAAAAATGTGAACCACCTGCTTGTTAGTTTGTCAATCTCGATTGTGTTAGTCTATGGGATGGTTATGATTGGGGGTCTTGAGAATCAATAAAGGTAGGGGAATTGGAAGTGGCTTGTTAATGAGGTGAGTAGTGTTTTGTGATGGTTTGATTGGGGACAATCAAAGGTAAGTGTGGGAATGTGATGGAATGGGTAAAACATGCATGTTAAGGTGCTTAATTGATTGTTTTTAATGTGTTTTGGATGGTTACATGTTGTGAATATGATAACTACGCGAAGTTGTGTCATTGTAGGTTAATTGGCGAATTTGGAAGGAACTACGATGGAATTGATAATGCGTGTTGTCCGAGGATGATAATCAAGGAAAATGAGTTGTTCGGGATGTAATTGAAGTGGAATGAAAATTAGAGGTGTATAGGCGAGAAGGAATGGATCAAGGAGGTTAAATATGATAAATGGACACATTTTGGAAGATGAAAATAAAGAAGGAATGTAGATATATGAAGATGGTATGATAGAGGATTGAAATACGAAGACGTGGCCGCAAACCACACCAGAGGCGATCAGGTTCCTGACGAGAGTCCAACGGGTGGTCTACAATAACTTCTCAACTCCCTAGGAGCGAGGTTTTGTTTTTAGTAGATTGGGAATCTCTATCTAGAAGGGGGTGGCGACGCAGCTTGTTGCCCACCTACCTGCTATCCTCATGTAATTTGCCCCTTTTATTTAAATGAAGTAAACTTTTATGTAAGAAAATGAAAAAGTTATGAAGAAAACAAGTTAAGGGCAGAAACTCTGAACCGTAAGCTATGGTTCATAGACCATAGCTTACGACGGGTTTTTTATGGGCCTCGCGAGTTGTTTCTTTTGGGCTATTTAGAGAAATGTTTTAACCCTAATCCAAATCGGCCGTATTGGGACGATTTTAGAGGTATCTTGGAAGCTTTTTGGGGAAACCATAACATCAACACAAGATCCTACAATCATCCTTTTGATCCATCACATCATGTTTTCGATCAATCATTAAATCGTTGAAGCATTATCCACCAACATGAGCAGCTAAACCACCTGTGATTCTCTTCGAGTGAATGGTTAGTTACGATTGCTAGGTTTGTACGGTTTGTCAAACATTGAATTGAAATTTGTATTCTCTTGAGTTATAACTTTCAAAATCGTGGTTGTTTATGAATGATTTGCTTTTAGCTATTAACGATTGAATTACTTGTTTTTTATTTCAGCAACCATATCAGTCTTGTTATTGGTGGCCATTGAGAGATTTACAAGTTTTAGTTATTTCAATCTTGTGCAAACCTTGGCGAGGGTGACTAACCAGAATCTTGGAGAGATCACCATTTCTCATTATTATTTAAAATTTCACTTAATTACAGTCTTTTTAGTTTATTTCGTTATTCTCACAATCCAAACAATATGTTTTACTTTCTTGCCTAGTTTAATTAATTAGCTTAACATAACACTTTCCACAATACTCCTTGAGGTTCAACACCCAACTTACCCTCGAGGTTGGAACATTCTAAAACTTATTTTTGATAGGTCCTTCGACGCTGATCATAGATTATGATGTAATCAAGAGCACATCATGCTAAAAGATTTCTCCAAGACATTCACTAAACTCCAAGAGATCAATATGAAGCTGAATCCCAAAAAATGTTCATTAGGCCTGGAACAGGGAAAGTTCCTGGGGGTGTTAGTGGCCAGGGATGGCATCAAAGCCAACCCAGAACAAGTCGAAGTCGATCTAAAAATGCAACCTCCCACGTCCCTCGAAGAAATGCAATCATTAAATGGAAGGTTGGTAGCCTTACATAGGTTTTTATCTAAAGCAGCTTAAAAAACCCTCCCCTTTATGAATGTATTGAAGAAAAGTCTCGGAAAGGAGAAGTTTGCTTGACTAAACCATTATCCTGCATGATACTTGAGTAGATTTATATTTACGTACAGTTCTACATTTAAACCGTATTCATGTCATGAATTTGGAAACCCGTATTCATGTCATGAGTTTGGAAACGACCGTTAATGTTGATAATTTAAGCATTATGTCATGGATATGATGATTTATCTTTTATCATCAGAATATAAATATATATCACATTGTAAAGTATCAATTTCGTGTTTTTCTCAATGTATAATTGTTTTGGACTTGTATAGATATGCATTAAAAGTTTCTGCAACTCCCCATTTCCAAAAACATGAGGAATGGGCAGGTGATGAAGGATCTCGACTTTACTACAAACATGATACATTCATGCATCACTAATAAGTAATAGTTTTTTCACCTCACTTTAATACTTGTTTTTATTTTTGTATCCACGGCACATTGTTTCTTAATATCTGAAATAAAATATAATAAAATATAAAAGCTAGTGTCAATCTGGCGGAGTCCACTTGATAGAGTTTCTTAAAAGGAGGTCTAATATTCAAATTTTAGCAAAGGATAATAGTTTAGAATTATTGAGGCAATGAAGTAACAATATTATTTAAAAAATTACTGCATCCTTACCATGCTTTTAATATGCTTAAATCAAAGTTTTCTAGACTCTTTTGGAGAGTACTGTCACACCTTTAAATTTTTACTGCGGGGTTTATACCGTGAGGCGCGTGACACACCAGGATCCCCATAGCCATAAGTCATATGAACGACTCTAAATGCCCAAACCATTTAGTTCGTTTTCAAAAACCCGATTTAATTACCAAACAAAAGTTTTAAGAAATGTGGAAGCAAAATCAAAACAGTTAAGCTAAACGATTTTGTGCAAAACAATCGCGCCAAACCAAAGTAAAAGTTATGCAACGATAAAAATAGTTCAATAATGTTTAATAACCCATGACACAATGATGCATGACCTAGCGTGCTCCAAACCTAGCGACCTGCAAAAGCATGCTAATGTGTGTCAACATAAACTCGGTGAGTTCACAGATTAAGTAGCAAGAGTAAAGTTTCCAAAGTTGTAAAACACCATCAGTTTCTATACTTCCTAGGGGTAGCTAACCCACTCAATACAACTAAACAGGAATATTATTGGGAACATACAAAAAAAGTTAATTTGCCTTAGTACTAGTGTCTATCAACACTAGTAGGAAAAATTTGTGGTCAAAAGTTCATGCCCGTGACCTAAGCACCCAGGCATGAGGTTGCTGCACAACCTAATAGCGCTACTAACTAATACTCCGTTCGCCTCCAGCGATTAACCCGATAATGTGTAAGGACTTTCAAGTGATAGAAGTGTTTAGTTCACAAAGGACAAAAAGTCGTAACTGATAAAAACCCAATTCATACAAGGAATCAAAAACCGATCCATACAAGGAATCAAAGTATCCCAAAACCAGGACTAGAAAAGTTAAGTAATTTCCAAACCGGAAATTAAGTTATCTCTAGAACTCGAGACACATGCTTCTGTAAAAAAAGAGAAGTGAAACTCACCTTAAGTTGCAAAAGCTAAATCGAAATCCAAAAGTAATATAAACTCGCTACCGACTCCCTATTATACATGTCACTACGTGTGTACATGTGCATACACAACACACCGTTGTTTTGAAACCTGAACCGGACCGGTCGGTCAGACCGGTTGGACCCGGGGTCGAACCACTCCGGGTCGAGGTATTGAACCGGGGGAGCATCGGACCGGCGGTAGGACCGGTGAACCGGCGGTTGGACCGGTTGAACCGGGTTTTAAAGGGGGGAACCGGATTTTATTATATTTTTTTTTTAAATTTTGCCGTATTAATTTTACGACACCATCCGGTTCTTATATCCGGTCTGACCGGTTGGACCGGTCGGACTAGTGAACCGATAAGGAGAAGGGTTCGACGTCCGATCCGGTTATGAAAACATTGGTTTTGAGTGATAGCTTTAACTTAAAAATAAAATAAATAATTATGGTGAAAGGATGTCAAGTGCTCTTGCCCATATTATTTGGCCCCTACCCACTTTTGCCAATTAGTAGCCGAAGGTACTTTCAACAAAAATTTATGAGGGGCGTATCAATAATACCAAATGGGTACCACACTGCCCTTTAACCCATCTCTTGCTTTTATAACACATAAGACAGAGATTTGTGAATAATAAATCAACGTCAAATGTGCATTATAAAGAACAACACTACATAATACATTATACATATGTAACATGATATGAAAGAAATCAATGATGTCTATCCTATCCCGGACTGGCTCGATGCTTGAGCCTGGGCTTGAGTCAGTCTGGCCTATCAGTATCGCGTCTATTCCGGCCCATCTCAATTCCATCTAACCCTTACTCCCAAAGGTACTCTTTTCATATATACACGTACACTTATATACAAAAAAAATATATATATACCTTTTCAGTTATTGGATATTGATTTGATCTTGGATATTGATTTGATCGTCTTAAATTTAATTCTTAATGTACTCATATGTGAATAACTACCTTCTACAGGTATGTATTTCATAGGATTAGTCAAAACTAGTAGGAAGCACAAATCACGAATAAATACGATGAATCAATGGAGGTGTGGGTATTACACACACACACACGTATTTGTGTTTTCTGAGGTTCATATAATAAAATACAGATTTAAAACTGTTGTAGTTAGGCCTGTAAACGAACCGAACGAACACGAACACAGGCGTGTTCGTGTTTGTTCATTTAACTTTAACCGAACACGAACACGAACATGAACACATAATCGAACACATTTTTGTGTTCGTGTTCGTTCATTAAGAAATTAGTCGTGTTCATGTTCGTTTATGTTCGTTCATTTAAACCTAAACGAACAGTTTATGAACATAAACGAACACAAATGATCAATACAAAATGAACACAAACAAAAACAAGTTAATAGTGATTCATGAACATAAATGAACGTTAAGGTTAGGGTGGAGAGCGGCTGTGAAATGTGGGGCTGTGAGGTGTGGAGAGCGGTTGATAAGTGATATGTTTAGAATGTTACGGTTAGGGTTAAATTTTTAGAACATATGAATTAAGGTTACCTAACAAAAGGAAATAAATAATAAAAATAAAGTTAAGTTTAATTAAACGAACATAAACGAACAAAAATAAATGAACAAAAATAAACGAACATAAATAAACAAACATAAACGAACGTTCATGAACATAAATGAACGAACACAACGTGTGTTCATGTTCGTTCGTTTATTTAAACGAACAAAAAATTGTGTTCGTGTTCGTTCATTTATTTAAATAAACGAACATAAACGAACTTCCCGCCGAACAGTTCACGAACAGTTCATGAACGTTCGGTTCGTTTACAGGCCTAGTTGTAGTCCTTCGGTTTGTAAATTTCGGTACTTTTCAATTAAACTAATGGGGTTTGTTTCATGATGGGGGTCAAAACATACTAAAGTAGCAAACATATGAGGTTGTGGGCTTTTCAGAACATAATTGGGCTCTTGAGCAGTATTTAGAGGTGCACATTCCGGTTTTCTTAGGAACCGGTTTCGGTGCCTAACTGGTTTGAAAAGTACCGGTTCCGTCCCGAATCAGTTCGGTTTTGGACAGGTTTCGTCTGTTTGAAAGACTGATTTTGAAGACCGGTTTCAGTTCGGTTTGGTTTCGGTTCTTAATCGATTTTTGTGCGCACAATTAGAAAAGAAAAAGCCCGACTAAAAAATGAACTTAAAAAGAAGACTTTTATTAAAAAAATTATTTAGATTTTCGAAACAAAAAACATGAAAAATGAAATAAAAAGCATAATTCCAAACATTATAATGATGAGTGCTCTTTTTCCTTTTTAATGATTATATTAATAATAAAACGAACCACACGTCGAATCGGTCTCTATACTGGTTCACTGGTCAAACCAGTTGAACCGGACTATATATATTTCAATCCCGGTCCACACATCCGATTGATTCACTTACCAAATGGCCCAATATAAGTTAATCAACATGCCAATCAACCTATCCAAATAAAATGGTTTGCCCTGATGTCAATATTAATATTTTTTTATGTCAAGGCACCAATGCTACATATCTATCCCAAAACATATATCATATATGGCATTCCTCCTACTCCTCTTTATCACTGTTTTCTCCTTATTCTTGAAACCCGTTAGAAGGCGCAGGCATCGCCACTTACTAGGGCAAGCGCACCGATGAAGGGACTCTTGAAGCAACCTGTGCCACCGGAAACTACTAGTTTGTAAACATAGCTTTCTTAACCACCTTCGGCAATGGCCAAACACCCGTTCTCAACCTAGCAGGCCATTATAATCTTGCGTCTACTTGCTCCAGTTTAACCTCCCAAATACAAGCATGCCAGACCCAAGGTGTTAAGGTCTTTCTTTCTATAGGAGGTGAGATATGGAGCTACTCTCTTTCCTCCCCGCAACATGCACAACAAGTTGCTGATTTTTTATGGAACACCTATCTTGGTAAGACCATATTAGGTGGATTTCAAATTTTGGTAATCACTTTTGACATTTCTATCCACACATCCCGAGAGTAGACCTGCCCAAATTTCTATATGAAGATCCAGGTTTATTAAACCATAAGGAATTTTCATTAAAATTAGGTCTATCTACAACCGTGTTAACAATAATGATAACAGTGGCGAAGCTTGAAGATCAAATCGGTAGGGGCCGGACTCAATTTTTTCATATAGGTAGGGACCGGAAGATCAAATCGGTGGGGGCCGGAATCAATAAATATAAAATTACCTACGAAAATCACAAACTTCCACCACTGAGCCAAAAACGGTAAAGGCCGGGGAACACCCTGACCCTCACTAACCTTCGCCACTGGATATCATATGCTAAATGTATCGCTTTATACACGGGCATAAATTTGTACATGTCCATATACTTTAATCTGATCTCGTTCTCAAAAAACATGCTTTAGTGATATCAAACAATATACGACCCGAATAAGTCTGTTCTCATATTAAAAGCTAGAAATGGTATTTCCATCTCTACCCTCGACCCGCTCATAGAGAACCAATAATACTTTAAAAAAATTAACAAACTATTTCCTCTATAGATTTGTACACGTCCATATTCTAAGTCTTTAAGTCGAAGTCTGTCTTTGCATTCATGTGTCGAAGATTAATAAGAAAAGAGTCGCTCGTTTGAGCAAAGTTTTATGTCCATGGGTGTTGCTTTTGTTTGTCGATTCACTTGTTCAACACGCACACATTATTGTCATTTAACAGTTGTCTTAAACCCAGTCCCAAGCCATGACAGCCTATAGTGAAACCTAAACTCGTCATCCTCGCAATAACCAAGTTCCACTAGCATGTCATACAAGGTGATTATAGAGAAATAATCAGAGTTCACCTCATCGATGTAGTTAACCTTCCCGTTAAGGTACATCAGATTTACTTGCGTTGGATCAGTAAACTCCCCACCATGATGAATTTTAAGTGAAAATTTTTCGGTAGAGTGACCTACAATGTTGATTATTTACCAAATTTTCAGCTTGCATATTATGATCATTATGGGTATAATAACATGGGGTTTCAATGTAAGAATGTGGATCGATTACCTTACCGTAGTGTTCTTCACGATTGACTTCTTCTTCCCCGGTTCGCACAACCCATTGTGTCATCTTCCTCTTCTTTCGATTGTGAATTTCCATTTGTGAGCTGTTGTGGAGGGGTTTGGAGGGAAACCATAGTTGTGGAGGGAGCAAATCTGGGGGGAAATCAGGTTTATAAAGGAAACAATCAGGGGGAAAAAAATCAGGTTTATAGGTGAGTTGATAATTTTTTCCCTGACTTAACCCTGTTAACGAAATGGATTGTTTTGGCCTAATTCGTCAAAAGTCAGGGACTGTTCAAGAAGTTTTTAAACTTTTGGGTTAAGCTGACATATTGACCCAAACCACAGGGACGGTTTTACTAATTAACTCAAAAAAACAATAATTACATTATATTATTATTACTATATTAGTTTACCAATGTAATTATTATTACTATATTAGTTTACCAATGTATTGAATAGTAATATATTATTATTTTATTAATCCACTATATTATTATTTTATTAATATTATATTATTATTTTATTAATATTATTTTATTTAAAAACTTTTTTTAACTATATTATTATTTTATTCATATTATTTTATTCAAAAACTTTTTTTAATGCAAACACTTTTTTTAATTTAAAAGTATTTATAGAAGATTTCTTGAAACAAATAATTTGAATGGTACCTTTATTATTATTTTATTCATTTTGTTATGTTAAATACATATGGTTCAATAAGAAATAACATAACGGGGTAGTGGTGGACTGGTTTGTGTTGCTTATGTGTTCTTTGAGGTCTTGGGTTCAAAACCCATTTGAGTCTTTTTTTTAGAACACTTATTTATATATAAATACATATGATCCAATAAGAATTAACAAAATGAGGTAGTGGTGGAGTGGTTTGTGGTATATGTGTGTTCTTTGAGGTCTTGGGTCTGAAACCCGTTTCAAACATGGCATTTTTTTCCAACACTTATGTATTTATAAATACACTAGCTGATTACCCCGGAAGGGTCCCGGGGTTGAAAAATATAATCATTCTAGTAATACTAATACTAATAGTAATAATTATTACTCTTGTAATTAAATAAATAAAAAAATAACCTTGCTATAAGGTGACACCATGTGTTGCAGTGTTACACGATTATTTCTCCTAGCTTCTCTTGATGAAGTATACCTATCCATCTTTAGAAGAGTAAAATTCCAATGATAGCATGACGATTGGGCTGAATTTCAACATCGTAGATAAGAAGCTGGTTTAAAAGAAAAAACATGATTAATGAATAATCTGAACACTTTGTGTTTTTTTTCCTGTATGAACGAAACCCCACAAAAAATAGTCTTTTTTTCTCCGTTTTTTATATAGCACTATGGTACTCGTTGGAAAGACAATAAAACGCTCGTTAATTTGGTGTAATTTTTTTTCTTTAAAAAATCTCGTATATAAAAGATATTAACGTTTAAAAATTATGGGAGGAAATATGAGAGAGAGAAATTTAAATTTGTTTTTAATTTTTTTTTTCCTAAAATAACTCAATCTCTTTTAGGGTTTTATCTTTTTCTTTTTTTTTTATTAAAAATTGAAATAATTCAAAATCACTAAAATCTTTCAATTATGATGCCACGTGACAATTTCATGGAGAGGTTGAAGCCACCATTGCACGCCACGTCAGCAACATTCAATTCTTTTATATATATTAATTAATAATAATAGATATGATTCTATAATAATTAATTAACTAAATGGCTTGATGGTGGAGTGGTTTGTGGTGCATTTGTGTGGTTTGAGATCTCAGGTGTGAAACATTGGTTTTTTTTTTAAACAAATACGAAAAACGCACAACACGCAACGCGCGTATATTTATACACCTAGTTATCGTAAGTTAGAGCCACATAAAACCAATAAAATATTACAACTGCTCACATTTATAATTTTTTATATAGAATTGTTTAAAAAATGCATGTGTCATATGAGCTAAACCAAATCTATCTCATAAAAAAATGCATGTGTCATATGAACCATAGAATTGTTCAACTGTTATAATCTATATATATATATAAAACAAAGCCCTTTTGCTGACGTGGCGTCCATTGGTTCATTCAACCCCCCCTTGAAATCGCCACGTGGCATCCTTAATGAATGTTTTTGGTGTTTTTTAATTATTTCGTTTTTTTAATTAAAAAAAAAGAAAAAGATAAAACCCTAAAGTTATTAAATCCTAACCTCCTCATTCACTCTCCCAAACCCTAAAAACCTTACACCACCTATCTATCTCTCACGCCTCCCTTTCTTCTTCTCTTTTTGCAGCAGCAGGCCACCGTTGGTTCCAATTTCTAATAAAGCGTCGTAATCACTTCCCTGCAATCGTCAAACCTTTAATCGTGTTGACTTTTCAAGTCTTCCATTATCATATTATTATTATTATATTCTTATCCCATTAAAAATAATCATAACCCAATCCACTCCAATCCTTTTCCCAGTTCATCAAATAACAACAATAATAATCAATAATTAATAATAATATTAATAACTCCCAACCACCATGTTACGGTGGTTCCCGGCAGCGTTCTTCTTCTTCCTCCTCCATGGCTACAACTCACATGCTTTTGAACTTCTTAGCAACCCCACATGGAAACGGGATTATGATATATTTGGCATTGATGAATATCTTGTAAGTTGTGTGATTTTTTTGTTAGTTTTCCGTATATGCGAATCTGCGATCTTCATAGTTGTATGCTAATATTGCTTTTTTGGTTGTAGCATGTATTGGAAAGGGTCAAGGAAAAATACTCTAATGCAGATTTTTCCGATATTAGTCTGCCATTGCTGGAACCTACTTCATTTGGTTCGTAAAGTTGCTATACTAAATTTGGATTTTCAGATTGTTTTTGGTTTGTTAAACGACCGTGTTTTGTTTTTGCTGATGCCATTTATTTGTTTTATTTTGTCTCAAAACCGGATCAGGCTCATGAAATCATCCATCCATCGGAACAAAGATGACGACTTCAAGATTAGCAGCAGCGGCGGCGAGACGACAAGCCGTAAACCTAACGGAGGCGGCGGCGGACAGGATACGCCACCTCTTGATCT
The DNA here is from genome assembly GCA_032199755.1 of Ambrosia artemisiifolia. Lineage (NCBI taxonomy): Eukaryota > Viridiplantae > Streptophyta > Magnoliopsida > Asterales > Asteraceae > Ambrosia > Ambrosia artemisiifolia. The sequence goes on from CM063525.1 coordinate 590,834, forward strand.
TTTCTGGAAACCCATCCCTCACCACGAACTTATTGTACCAGGTAACTCATACTACGTCCTTCCACTTGATAAAACAAGAGCCACAAAACTAGGCCATGTACGATCCAACAGCCTACCCGTAACAGCTCCTGTTTTTTATATATCAATTACCAGATAATTACTTATGTTAAATTGGGTTAGAACATAGAATATACCGATAGTTTAAAGTAATCACCAATAATTGTTTGCAATGAGTTATAATATTTTACCTTTTCTGGTAAAAAAAATTCATGTGTTTTTTTTATTGTGTATTTAGAATTGTATATATGTGACCATAAAAGCAAACCCATTTAGGTATAATTCTTTACTTAAAGGTGAGTTTAGGTACCTTGAGTTCAGTTTGTAATTTGTTAACAGAATTGATAGGCTTCATCTTCCAATTTTGTAGTGGTTATGTAAGTTTCATTATTTATTTCAAGGTGAGTTTTGTTAGGTTGAGTTAAGTTTAATTTATATCAGTTTAGTTTAATTTGTTAAGAGAATTGATACATGTATTGAAAGATTGTTTACATCTATTACTCATAGGTCTGTTCAATGTCAGTTGAGTTGTATATTATAATAGATTTATGTTTCATTAGGTAGTTAAAGCTGAGTTGAGTTACATGTTTCATTAGTTACTTTAAGTTGAGTTTACTTACATTCAGTTAAGCTTAATTTATGTCACTTAAGTTTACTCTTAACAGATTTGATAGAGGTATTGATGGTTATATAAGTTCCATTATTTATTTCAAGGCGAGTTTTGTTAGGTTGAGTTAAGTTTAATTTATATCAGTTTAGTTTAATTTGTTAACAGAATTGATACATGTATTGAAAGATTGTTTACATTTTTGTCTGAATTTCCACCGTAGCCACCGTAGTTGGCTGCGCTAGCTGCAGTACCGTAGTATGTGGCGTAGGATTCCGCTGCTAAGGATGGAGGGATGGTGCTGGTGGCTATGATGGTGGCTGCAGCTAAAGTTATTGCTGTGGTGGTTAAGTTTGGTAATTGTAGCTTGGTGGTGGATTGGATTGGGAGGTGAGGTTTGTTCAAAGGTGGTGGTGTAGTGGAGGTGGCCGCAGCGACCGCGGTTGTGGTGGTGGTGAAGAGGGATGATGGTGAGAAACTGATGGCCATGGAATTCAATTGTTGGTTTGGATTTTGGTTAAGTTGTTTGTGGGTGTGTTTGTTTGTCAAGTGAAATGGTGTGTGATCTGTGATGAGAGTTTAGGATTTTTCCTATCAACCCCGGGACCTTCCCGGGATAATTAGCTAGTTTTCATATATTACTACTGACTAAAAAGGTTTAATCATAAGAAAAATAAAGGTTTAATCGTAACAAAAATAATAAAACTATTTTAAAGAATTGAAAACATATAAAGATTTTTTTAGCTTGAACTATGTGTGCTACATTTAAGAAAGTGAATATTTAATATTATTTAAAAATAATTTTGATTCGTTGTTTGTTCATTTTAACTTGGGGTGGCAAAATGGGTGGGTTAGGTTGTGTTGTTTGTTGAGTCAGGATGGATTTGAGTCAAGATGTGTAGAATAAAAAATGGGTTAGGATAGGTTTGGGTCTGGATGGTTTGGATTAGGATAGGTTCACATCAAAATAGATTAATTTAAAAAAAAAAATTAAATTAACAATTAAAAAACTAAAAAGTAAAAAAAAAAAATTCGATCCGACTGACCTGTTATCAATCCGGACCGGGGTCGGCAACGACCTGGAATATTTCGACCCGACCGGGCCCGTTAGCGACCCGAACCGTTTCGACTTGAGCGACCAGGACCGTTTCGACCCGGACGGGCCCGTTAGTGACCGGAATCGTTTCGACCCGGCCGATCCCGTTAGCGATCCAGACCGTTTCGACCCGATCGGACTCGTCAACGACCGGGCCCGTTAGCGATCCGGGCCATTTCGAACCGACCGGGCACGGTAGCGACCCGGACTGTTTCAACCCGACCTGGGCCGGTAACGACCCAGACCATTTCAACCTGACCCGCCCCGTACCGACCCGGATTGTTTCGAACCAGCCGGGCCCGGTATCGACCCGGACCACTTCGACCCGACCGGTCCAGGTAACGACCCAGACCATTTCAACCTGATCCGTCCCGTTGCGACCCGGATTGTTTCGACCCAGCTGGGCCCGGTAGCGACCCAGACCAGTTCTACCTGACTCGTACCATAGTGACCCGGACCGTTTCGACCCGACCGGGCTCAGTAGCGACCCGAAGCGTTTCGACCCAACCGGGCCCTGTAATGACCCAAACCATTTCAACCCGATTCGTCCCGAAGCGACCAGGACTGTTTCGACCCAGCCGAGCCCGGTAACGACCCAGACCATTTCAACCTGACCCGTCCTGTAGCGACCTGGACTGTTTCGACCCAGCCGGGCCCGGTAGCGACCCAGACCGTTTCAACCTGACTCGTACCGTAGTGACCCGGATTGTTTCGACCCGACCAGGCCTGGTAAAGACCCAAACCATTTCAACCTGACTCGTCCCGTAGCGACCCGGACTGTTTCGACCCAGCCGGGCCCGGTAGCGACTCGGACCGTTTTGACCCGATCCGGACCAGTAACGACCCAGACCGTTTCAACCTGACTTGTCCCGTAGTGACCCGGACCGTTTCGACCCGACCGGGCCCGGTAGCGACCCAGACCGTTTCTACCCGACAGGGCCCGGTAACGACCCCCACCGTTTCAACCTGACTTGTCCCGTAGTGACTCGGACCGTTTTGAACCGAACGGGCCCGGTAGCGACCTGGACCTTTTCTACCCAACCGGGCCCGGTAATGACCCAGAGCGTTTCAACCTGGCCCGTCCCGTAGCGACCTGGACTGTTTCGACCCGACCGGACCCGGTAACGACCCGGAACGTTTCGGCCTGACTGATCCCGTTAGCAACCTGGACTGTTTTGACCCGACCGGGTCCGTCAATGACCAGACCATTTCGACCCGAACGGGCCGGTCAACAACCAAAACCGTTTCGACTCATTCAAGCCCGCTAACGACTCGAACCGTTTCGATGAGATCGGTCTCGTTAACGACCCATGTTGTTTCAACCTAGTCGTCCGTTAACGACCCGAACGGTTTCGAACCGACCGGGGTTATTAACAAATGCAAAAGATATAATGTTTTGTTTTTAATGATTTTTATTTCCATGAGGCATCAACGCTTTTGGTGTTGGGTGAGTTTTAATTCAAATTTGTATGGTTATCTAAAAATACCCATCCTGACCCATTTGTTTTTTTTGACATACCCATCTTAACCCACTTACTTATTTCTTACAATTAAAATTACCCATCCTAACTCCCTTGAAAATTGTATTAAACCCATTTCAACCTACACGGTCAAATTTTAAACCCAAAATAACCCAAACTCAACTAGATGAGTTGAAATTGCCAGGTGTAATTTTAACGATCATTCCATCACCTTGTCATCATCATCCAAGAACTTATTCAATCAAAAGAAAATGGCCATTCACCATTACAATTTCTATTTCTAAAACTCGTCCATAAACCTCTATTTTGATATCAAATCCAGCCGCCACCACCACAATTTGCAATAGTAATATTACACTCACATATCAAATATGTTAATATGTAGTTATTTCATACAGTGAATCAAAACTTATAGGAACCACAAACTATGCAAACTAGGAGGGGGGGTCTAATTTAAATATGTTAAAGTTAATTGGAGAAAACTAAAATAATTGTAACCTATCGGTTTGCAGATGCCGTTGCATTTTGTATCCTAAAAAAATAATAGTATTTGTAGCATGAATCGGGTCAGATCACACACCCAGTATCATGATTCATGCATACATCAAGGTTGTGGGCTTTCAGTACTTTGTTGGGCTAATGAGCCATTAACTAGTTTCTTAATATTGGGCCTCAAATGTAAAAGTGTATTAATGCAATTTATAAACAACTAGTTTTATACCGTGTCGCGCGCTGCTGCGACAACCTGGGGTTTTTTTTAGTTTGTTACAACTTACACGCTCTATGATGATGACATTAATCGTGACTTCGTTATACGCGTGACATATAAGCACTACACTTCAAACAGTCGAAACAATTACAACCTACATAAGCATTTAGACACAATTTTCTACGTTATTTGATTCCGATAATTGAACATAACGCCATTTGAGTAATATCTAGATTTTAACCAACATCAAAGTGAAGCTTAGAATTGGAGCTTAAAAAATCTCTGTTCATTTTTACCTTCAATCACCAAGTTCATTTAGCCAAAAATTAGCAAGCGGCCAATATAGTATGGGCAAAGGTTTGTAATCTGCAAAATCTAAATGTTAAATTCTTTCTGAAAATGCAAATGATCTTCGGTCTCCAGGTTAACGTACAAAAAATAGATTTCTTCATGTGCATTTTGTTTGTTGTTCCCCTCTAACATGTAAAGAAGCAATAAGGTATTCCTTCTAATATGAGATATAATCTAGAATTGAGAAACAATACTTTTTAAGATAATGAGGAAAACTTTACATTGTATAAACAAAAAATGGAACCATTTACCTTTGTTGTATTAGAAGGAGGTAATGCGATTGGGTGAGCAGTGTTTTTGATGTAATTCCTGAAATGTTTTAAGCGCCATCAGTTCGAGTATATACACTTAAAAGTCCAGCACTGAGAATAATTTACCTACACGGCAGTCAAACTAAGAAGACCAAGCTAAGTAAACGCGACCCACTGTCCAAAGCACCCTAAGCTTACATTGAGGTATTTTATAGATTATTGTCACTAATGAAGGGAATTAAAAGGAACTATAGTTAAGGTATTCAAGTGGATCAAGTGTATACGCCTATCCAATTCTTCTACTTGAGTAGTAACATCAAGAGCATTGGTTCAAGGGGTTGGCCATTATTGGCAAACTGAGCGTCGGTTCGTCGGTTCTATTTAAGTGCACAACTTTGAATTTTGAATTAGAGGATCAATTTGTTTGCATTGTACGAAGGAAAAAGGATGTAATTCGAAATATGTGACTAAGAAGGTGAACTGTTATATATTTCCTAATGTGACTGAGAATTATTCATTTTGTTTTTTTGGTTGTGTGTTGGAACTTGGGGTAAATGTCACTGGTAACTTTAGTATAAGTGGGAATGTAGGGATAGTAATGGGAGCATTTGAATAAGTGGTTGTGCAAGTGGTGTTTGCGGGGACTGCCTCTGGATGTAATGAAATGATCAACATAAAAAATGCCCTTAATGTCATTATCACTCACAAATCACCATAATAAAAATCATGTGGCCGTAAATTTCAATATGGAGGGGAGAATAAGAATATAAATTTCAGCAATCAGCATACCTTAAATCAGCCCAAAAGGGTGCTTTATCTACCTCAGAAAAAATAAGAGTAATATTTAGATATCTAGCAATCTCGACCATACCATAAATCCGCAGCACAAAAACAGAGTCAATGTTGTATGCCATTTGTTTGATGATTCACAAAATCATCATGATAGCTCAAGTTACGCAAATAACACTCACTGAACAACACATTTGATTGAGTCCTCCATTGCATGAAACCACTAAGTAACCATTGTTCATTAAGCCCCTACATTGCAACACATGAATCCAAATGTCAAGCTCGTAATCAATTTGATTGATCTCATATTCTAGTCAAATAGATCAAATTTTAGAAACTGAAATAACAAATCATACTATGGAATACAATATATCACTCTTGCGTGGAAGAAGTCTACCTAGTGGTGCTTAGAAACAATTTAGTTAATGAAATCATAGGTTAAATTACTTACTAATAAGTTGAGTAGCAGAACAAAAATTGAATATATCTTCTATCGAATTTTCACACTTCTTTGTTCTCAATTAAATTTGACTTATCAATTATTCCCTCAACAAAAGCCATTGAAGTTGGCATCCATTGAACAACTACAGAGGCCATCGTTTGAAGAACTACTGAAACAACTATGGGATTCAAAATCTTCATTCAAGCCAAATGGGGAAGTGAAGCATTTGAGTATCAGTCCGCTAATATACAGCGAACGCGCAGTCATCATAGCCAAACAACAAATGCGGGTAAACTAAGAAAGACCAATTTTAAAGTATATAAGTGGCTCAGAGTTTTTAAATTCCATAGCTGCAAGGCGGGTTGCAGGTGGAAACCTACCATCCGCAATCCTTGCCACGCCATTGTCACTAATGATCGGTAAATGTTTTTAACTCATCATAGCCAAGGCTGCCATGTTTGACACATACCTTCCCGAAAAAAGCCGAAAATTACGGATTTGGTTCAAGTCAGTCTGTAAAATCCAGTCATAAGAAGGGTTGCAGGTGAAAACCGACCATCCGCGATCCTTACCATGCCATCGCCGTTAACAGTTCGGATATATTTTTAACTCATCATAGGTAGGTAAAAAAAATTCATCGATTCAAATGAGGCGTCGCACCAGCATCCCTAAACTTTGCCACGCACTCAGCCATAGCCACCATCAACACCCTCGCCTAAGCATTGCCACCATCCACCCCGCATACCAGCACCAACGTCATCTTATCCACAACCCCCACCCACCCACCCACCACCACCAAGTTAACATGAATACCTAAACAACAAAGCATAACAAAATAAGTGCCTAACATCCGAATCCAATATTATAAGATACAAACCCATCTTTTGTTGACCAAAAAAAAGTCAAGCACATTATAACTACAGCAAACCAAAATAATGACCAACAACAAAAAGTTGCGAACTTTAACACAATTTCTAACAAAGTAGCACATAATGATTTGAAATTAAGGAAGATAGGCAGCTAACCTTGTTGGGATCTACTATAACATGGTGTTGGCGACAAAGGAGTTGTTCGCGAAATGTCGGTATGGCGGTGGAGGAGATGGGAACTGACTGTTCACTGGTTCAAAGGCCTCGGTAATGGAGGCGGAGGAGATGGTGGTTTCCGAAAGGTCACGTGTTAAAAGACAGACGCTGATGACGACGGTAGAGGCGAATGGCAGGGTATGTGGCGACGGAGAAAGCTGGTAGGGAATCGATGGTGCTGGAAGAGACGGTAAGGAGGAAGAAGATGTTGACACGTATGATAAGGGGGGAACGTGGAAACACCTTGATCGTTAGATAGCTACAGTAACTACTACTCACAACAAAATCTAGTAATTGTATATATATATAATAACACGATAGAAACTTACAATCGAATCCTAAATAAGATATGGACATCATGTCAAAACAACCAATTACAAACAAATTGTAGGTAAACAAACAATAAGTTCCCTTCAACCCCATTTTGAATAGCTAAACCGATCTTATTAAAGACAATGCTTAAGATTCTAATGTATGTGTGTGTTAAATTGGATGCATCAGTTCAAATTGTTCAACAGGATCTAAACTGAATTTCAATCACATTTTGGTTTCCTAAACACATTAAGGGGGTGTTTGGGATTGATTATTTTAAATAGATTATGCGTTTTGGAAAAGCAGGGGTGGAGTTGCTTTTAGATTATTACGTTTTGGTAGCCTAAAAAACTGATTATCTGCGTTTTCAAAACGCAATCCCAAACACTAAAAACTGATTTTCTGCGTTTTCAAAACGCAATAATCTAAAAATCAGATTCAAAACGCAATCCCAAACACTCTCTTATATAATATCAAATAATCTGCAATTTGGTGCAAGTAAATTGGTTGTTAAAAACCGTGTTACTTTATTTTAGTGTTATCATAATTCGATGTTTATATATTTTGTGATAGGAACGTAGCGTCCATGACGATGAGTCGATTAACATGGCGTTAATGCATTTTGTATCATACTGGCTATCTCCTCCTACCTCTCGCATCATTCACTTTTGGATGTTGAACAAAAAGTCCTCTAAATTATAAGTTGTAAGGCATCCTTAATTGCATTACATGTAAGTTTAGTGGTGTTAGATCAAATTTTCTTTACACACGCGACATTAACCGCTTTGTATCAAGGTAATAAACCTAAATAATGATGGTTATGGTTGTAACAGGAAAAACATATATGAAAACACTAGAATAAACAATTAATGTCATACTATTTTAACAGGTTGGAATCGAGTAACAAGTAATTATTGGCCAACTTTGGATAGAGTTAGGAATTAGTTTGGAGGCTATCAATGGTGCATGTTCTATGATTTTAAGTACAACCATCTTGTAAGCTAACATTTGATATCTTTTGCATGTATGAAAACTGTCAAAATAACATGATATCAAGAACATCAAAAGATTTATTTCTAAACCAAAGAACGATTACAACCAGAAAGTAAACAAACAAAAGATCTAAACGACTCTCACACTCACCTATTCTCAGATCAACACGATCTCAGTTCAATCTCTCGTAAACAAAGGATTACAATAACAAACCTAAGCCAAGAACAAGATGTTCAGGACTATTAACCCTAATCTAGAAGATGAACAAGATAATCAAAATACAGAGAGTTTTTTAGAGTAAAAACTGAACTAATGAATAATAATCCAAGAGAGAGAAATAACAAAGCTTATATACTCCTCTCTCACAGCTCAATCTTCGAAGAGAATCAACAACCAAGATAATAACTGAAAGACTTGATCAACGACCACAATTCATTTGTGTTTCTTTCACTCGGATCGCCAGCGTGGCAATGACTTATCAACTGGGCTTATTTATTTATAACTCATATTGGACCAATATAATAACTAACCCAATATGACTATCAATAATAATAACCCAACAATAACTGGACTCATCCCTTGTGTGGACTTACCTATGGACTCGAAACACCAACTCAGCTACTTCATCAAATCAGCATCAACTCTACAACTTGATCAACTTCAGCCCATATCACCATGATAACTCATTACCTAAAACAAACACTTATGCAAAATGTTCAACCATCTATCAAACAATGAATACTAAAATTGTTATTAACATGTTACCATGTTAATTTCAACACCCCTCCTCAATTTTAGTATCCAAATGGATTAAACATATTTAATAACTTACTCAACTCAATGTGTTGATTAACACCAAGCCCTTTAGTCATAATATCAGCCAACTGATTTTCTGACTTTATTTAACAGTTTTTACAAAACCTTTTGACACTAAATCTCTTAAAAAGAACAAATCAAGTTCAAAATGTTTTGTTTTATCCAAAAACACAGGGTTTGCTGCTATAGAAAGAGCAGCACTGTTGTCACAAAACAAAGTAACACGTAATTCAACCTGAATGTGTAACTCAGATAACAGATTTATTAACCATAAAACTTCACAAGATGTAGTGCACATAGCCCTAAACTCTGCTTCTGCAAAGGATCTAGCAATTGTTGACTGTTTCTTGCTTTTCCAGGAAACCAAATTACTTCCTAAAAAAATGCATAAACCAGTCACTGATTTTTGTGTGTCAGTACACTTGGCCCAATTAGAATCTGAATAGGCCAAGAGATTAAAACTTGTACCTTTCTTAAAACAAATTCCTTTCCCTGGAGCTTCTTTTAAATATCTTAGTAACCTAAATGCAATTATCAAATGTCCCTCAGTTGGTCTGTGCATATATTGACTAAGAAAATGCACAACATAGGAAATATCTGGTCTAGTGTGAGATAAATAGATCAGTTTTCCTACCAACTGTTGATAGCTTGTTATATTAGCCAACACTTGATTTTTAAGTTTGCATAAGTTAACTAAGACATGATTTGGCTCCAAGGGACTCTTAACAGGTTTGCATGCCAACATACCATACTATGTTAAGAGATCCATACAGTATTTTCTTTGTGATAAACAAATGTTTTCGTCATAAGAAATTACCTCAAGACCTAGGAAATATTTTAATTCACCTAAATCGTTTATTCTAAACTTCTCTTTTAAACAAGTTTTAATCTTATCAATCTCTTTGACACAACTACCAGTCAAAACAATGTCATCTACATAAACAAGTAGAAACACAGTAGCATAATCAGTAATCTTAATAAAGAGAGAATAATCGCATTTACTTTGTACAAAACCCAATTCACACAACACTCCAACAAGTTTTTCATTCCACATTCTTGGAGCTTGTTTAAGCCCATATAAAGACTTATTTAATTTACATACTTTAGTCTCATTTTCAGAAAAACAACCTTCAGGAAGAGTCATGTAAACATCTTCATGTAAGTCACCATACAAGAAAGCATTATTAATGTCTAATTGGAACATCTTCCAACTATTTTGCACAACAATAGACATAACACACTTAACAGTAACAAATTTAACTACTGGAGAGAATGTTTGTTCATAATTAATCCCCTCCTTTTGACTATAACCCTTAGCAACAAGTTTAGCCTTAAACCTTTCTATTTCACCACTAGACTTATACTTAATTTTGTAGATCCATTTACAACCTACAAGACTTCTACCATTGGGTAAGTCAACTAAACTCCAAGTGTTGTTCCTATTCAGTGCTTCAATTTCCTCATTCATAGCACTAACCCAATTTGGGTCAAGAACAGCCTGTTTATAACAACTAGGCTTAACACTTTTGTTTAACACACTAGCAAACACTTTATTATCAACAGTTAGTTTAGCATAGTTAACCACTCTTTCAACACCAAATTTTACTTTTCCCTCAACAATAAAATCATCAAGTTTCTTTGGAAAGTTAGACCCCCTAGTGCTTCTTCTAACAGACTGAGTAACTGATTCATTGCCCTTAGGAAGTCTAATGTTTTCAGTGTCATGTATCACATCCTCAGCCCTGTCATTAGTTTTGTTCTCAAGGTCTAATTGTGAATCTGAGGGTTAGACTATGAGACTCAAGACTAGACTGCTGAGACCCATGTGTGTGTGACTCAACGTTACCTATAACCCCTCCTTCATCATTGGGCTCATCAGACTGTTCAGATGATTGTGTTTCATATTCATAATGATTGAAAAAATTAGAAGAATCTAACTCACTTATAAAATTGTCATTAAACTTTTAAAAAACACCTTTGTCTTTAAATGGAAATATTGTTTCATAAAACTTTACATCTCTAGAATAAGAGATGGTTTTTGATTCAAGGCTATAAACCTTGTATCCCTTTTTTTCATTTGAATATCCTATAAAGACACATTTTTCAGCTCTTTCACTAAGTTTATTATACTCATTAAGAATAGTTGTGAAACACAAGCACCCAAACATTCTCAGGTGATCTAGGAAGGGTTTAAAACCGAAAATAAGCTCATAGGGGGTTCTACCATCCAACACAGATGAAGGAGTCCTATTTACCAAATAAGCAGAAGTCAAAACACATTCAGACCAAAATTTTACAGGTAAATTACTTTGAAATAACAGAGCTCTAGTTACATTTAACAAGTGTCTGTGCTTTCTCTCAACAATTCCATTTTGCTGAGGAGTATAAGCACAGGTAGTCTGATGTAAAATCCCAAGTGTTTTATAATAATTGCTAAACTGATTATTTACAAACTCAGTTCCATTATCACTTCTAAAAATTTTAACAATCTTATTAAACTGAGTTTTTAAAATGTTAACAAATTCTTGTATATGTTCAAACACTTCACTTTTACTTTTCATCAGACATACCCAAACAGCCCTTGAAAAATCATCAACTATTGTAAGAAAGTATCTAAAACCTTCCCTACTAGGAACTCTGTAGGGACCCCAAACATCTAAGTGAATTAAATCACCCACACTTGTTGATTTATAATCACTTAAGGGAAAAGGTTCCCTATGCTGTTTTGCTTTGTGACATATATCACAAGGCAACTCAGGATCCCCAACAAGTTTAGTTCCTATGACAGACTCAAGCTTAATTAAAACAATATCAGCAGGATGTCATAGTCTAGCATGCCACAAATCATACAGCTTAGTACTAACACCTACCTTATTACTAAGAAAAGATCCACCACAGAAATATAAACCCTCAAGTTGACTACCAGTCACCAGGGTTTTCCTTGTTGATAATTCCTAAATGTAACAGTTTTTTTCATCAAAACCAACAAACAAGTGATTATCTTTAACTAGCTTATGAGCTGATATTAAGTTCACACAATATTCAGGGACAACAAATACATCATGCAATACAACACCATTTCCAAGATTAAGTGTTCCTATCTTGGTAACTAATGCATTGGTTCCATTTGGATGTTTTACTTGAATATTAAAATCAGACACATCCACAAAATCAGTTAATTCATGCTCACTGGTAACCATATGCTGACCAGAATCTATTATCCAACCCACCTTAATTTTCCTTCCATTTACATTAAAACAAAAGAACATAGGTTTAACATAAGCACTGGCAAAAAAAGGAGAAACAACATTCCCCAAAAAAAAAAAAAACCAGCTACCTGTCACATTGTTACACTGAGGAGCATCACCCTTCTTATCAGATATCAAACTCAATAATTTTGCTAACTGTTCACTAGTCAGGGAAGGAGTCTACACATCAGTCTTATCAATGCATACATTATTAGACACAACCCTTTTTTGCATACCTCTAGCTTTTGCCCAGGGAGGATAAACAATTAGTTGAAAACATTTATCAGATGAATGACCAACTTTATCACAGTGTGAACACTTGGGTTTTTGATTATCATTCATATTGACCTTTTTATTAAATTCAACAGATTGATTTGTTTTAGCAAAAAAAACCCATAGTGGTTTGACCTTTTTTAGACACCCCACTTGAATTCCTATGAGACTCCTCCCTTGACACAATAGAGAAAGCTTCCTTAACACTTGGAAGAATTTCTCTAATTAACAAGCTAGTCCTAACAGTTTGATACACATTATCAAGACCCATAAGAAACTGCATCAACTTAATCATGTTACTAAAGTTATTGAACTCTCTAGATGCATTGCAAGTACAAGTAGGTAATTGCAAAATATGATCTAACTGTTTCCACATGATATTCAGCTTATGATAATATTCAAACACAGGCATACCATTTTGAGTAAAAGAATTTATTTTTGTGATATAAATCAAAAACAACAGAACCATCAACTTTGTCATATGTTTCTTTAAGTTCAAACCTAACGTCACTAGCTAACTTAAAGAACACATGACCCATATACAGATCCTCACTAATAGAGTTGAGAATCCAAGTTAATACAATATAATTACATCTATCCCATTTCCTAGCAAGAACATCACCAGTTTGAGATTTAACACAACTTTTATCTATAAAACCCCACTTATTCTTGACTTGTAAAGCAAGTGTCAAAGCATTTGACCATACAGAATAATTTTCAGAACCGTTAAGTTTTATAGTTATTATAGTCAAATTGCTAGAATCAGATGGATGCAAGTACAAAGGATCACTAGCATCTAGTTTAGTAACCAATGTTTCATTAACAGTATTTACTAATGGACCACCACCAGCAGCAGGAACACTCCCACCAGTGACATGAGGATTATCACCCATAATGAAAACACACAGAAATAATTACAATACAAATATTATAATCACAGTAGCAAGATACTCAAACACACCACCAGATTCACACACAGCAAAGAACAAACAAATCAAGAACAATTAAACCAACAGAAACTCTAGACACAGGCGAAGCTGAGCCAGTGATCCAGATCAGTGGTTCCTCTCAAGGGCCCCACCGTAGGTCTTAACTCAGGAGCCACTAGACCTAATACAATCTAGACACACACTCAAATAATGAGCTAATTCCGGTCCCCCTAACCCGGATAGTGCTCCTAGACTCAACAAAATAACAAACAATAATATGGAAAGATCTCACAGTGAGGTTTGCCCAAGTTAGGGTTCTCCAACAAACTCGTAGTACTTGACCTTCACATAGGGTCAAAACCAGAGAGCAGGAAGACGAGCAATCCTAAGATCCAAGCTACCACCAGCTTCCCACAGATCAAACAGATTTATCAATCAATCAATCAGACTTCCAAGATCTCACAGCGGAATAACGAAATACCCAGATAAATGAAGGATCAGAAACAGATGAAAGATTTTATGATTAGTATCACAAAACCCCCAAATATGAAAACCCTAGAGCTCTGATACCATGTCAAAATAACATGATATCAAGAACTTCAAAAGATTTATTTCTAAACCAAAGAACGATTACAACCAGAAAGTAAACAAACAAGGATCTAAACAACTCTCACACTCACCTATTCTCAGATCAACACGATCTCAGTTCAATCTCTCATAAACAAAGGATTACAATAACAAACCTAAGCCAAGAACAAGATGTTCAGGACTATTAACCCTAATCTAGAAGATGAACAAGAGAATCAAAATACAGAGAGTTTTTGAGAGTAAAGACTGAACGAATGAATAATAATCCAAGAGAGAGAAATAACAAAGCTTATATACTCCTCTCTCACAGCTCAATCTTCGAAGAGAATCAACGGCCAAGATAATAACTAAAAGACTTGATCAACGACCACATTTCATTTGTGTTTCTTTCACTCGGATCGCCAGCATGGCAATGACTTATCAACTGGGCTCACAGTTTGGGCTTATTTATTTATAACTCATATTGGATCAATATAATAACTAACCTAATATGATTATCAATAATAATAACCCAACAATAACTGGACTCATCCCTTGTGTGGACTTTCCAATGGATTCGAAACACCAACTCAGCTACTTCATCAAATCAGCATCAACGCTACAATTTGATCAACATCAGCCCATATCACCATGATAACTCATTACCTGAAACAAACACTTATGCAAAATGTTCAACCATATATCTAACAATAAATACTAAAATTGTTATCAACATGTTCCCATGTTAATTTCAACAAAAAACCGCCTTTTATTCAGTATTCAATATAACTTTATAAAAAAATCTTTATTCAATATAAGATTTTGTCTAATCAACAAATTGTCATATACATTGAAATTCAATGGACATCTATACATAGGTGTAGATTAGTTCTTCCAGCCATACAGATTATTTTACAGCATGAAGGCCAAGGAACAAACCAAAATTTGGATGGATCGGTTTCATGTTGGTTTAAGTTTTCACTCAATCAAAATGAACAACTTTTAGGTAGGTATACATGCATATATCTTATTTAACCCCCCATTGTTAACGTTTTTTTTCTTTTGTTATTCCCTACCTACAACAATATCCCATAATTTCCCAATCTTGAACCATTTTCCTTTCATTGCAAAATACCTGCAATTAATTGAATATTTACAACTAAGCTAGTCATAAAGCCTTTTTTTAATATATTTTTCACCTATTTTTGAAAAACGTGTTCTAATGAAAAACACCTATAATGTGACGTTTTCATTTATAGATGCATAGTTAGTCACAATTCAGAAATTTTGTTTTGTTATTAAAAAAAAATTGATGAAAAAAAGGAAGAAAAAAGTATATACATAGAAAAATGAGAAAAAATAAAAATTAAGATCCGTGTCTAGCTTGTCCGGTATTTTTAAGCTACGAAACCCCTATAGCTTGTTATCGCCGTTGTACAGCTTCTATTTCCAATCATAAAAATAAATGGTTTAATCATAGTCTGGTATTTCTGCAGTTTATGCACCTTAGCCCAAGCCTACCTTTTAGAACCATACTTATGTTTGTCCTTTTATTGGTTAATAAGTAAGGTTTGATTTCATGTCATGCTTATATATTTGCTTGTCTTGTTTACTTCGCATATATAATTTTTTTTAGTGAATAAAACGTTCATTTCAAGAAAATGGGAAAATTACATAAGAATAGCAGGTAGGCGGGCAACAAGCTGCGCCGCCATCCCCTTCTAGATAGAGAACCCTAATCTAGAGAATACAAATCCTTGCCCTTGGGGAGTCGAGAAATTGCTGTGGACCACCCGCTGGACTCTCTTCAGAAACCTGATCGCTTCCGGTGCCAACGAGCCAAAAGTGTCAAAAGCCAGAGGGACAAAAGCATGTTGGTTATCCTCGCACGCTTTAGCATGCTTTGCCACCTTGTTCGACTCTGCTCTAAGTACCGCTTGCCCCGTCACGAACCCACTCTCCCTAAATCCCGCTAAAGGTGATACACCCGTAAGGTCCACACATGCGTGTTTCCCACCTTCCCAACCAAACACTAGCAGGTCAGCCGGACGTAAAGTGGACCTCCCTTCAGCCGGGTCTGTAAGAAAGTTAACCGGGGCCTCTTTCTTTGCCGAGATCCCTGCTCGTCTAAGAATATCCATTAAAACGTCACGAACGAAATCGTGCCTGTACTTAAACCCCGGTAACTCTCTACAATGGAGGGCATGCTCCCCATATTTATCCAAACATGTTTTACAGCAAACCGGACATGTTTCGTCATCCGGAAAAATGGGAATAATCAAACGGTATTTAAGGATCGCTCTATATTCCACCGCTGACATTCGTTGCCCGAGTCCTTCGATAGGGATAACTGTTAGGAAATCTTGGGCGTGGGGCCTCTGTAAGCATTCCATGACGGCTTTCTGGCGTGGGGTCAAGCAAAAATCTTCCCCCAGACTTTGTGCAATTCGACAATAAAGAGCATTCGCCAAGGTTTTCTGTGGCTTTTTGGGGGCGGTGTCTTTATTGGAGAAACCGCCAAGATCAAAGTCAGGGAGATATTCATGCAGGCGTTCCACAGCGCAAACATAATCCGGATCCGTGTTATTACTTACGTATTTCTTGTAATTTTAAAAATTAAACTGTTATCCCTATCGAAGGTGTGTGAATATGCATATAAATAGAATTTAAGTAGGCATTTACATCTATAGACGTTTCCTTTTAAAAGTTTAAGATCATGCCTAATAAGATTTGTGTATAAGAAAACTCATTTTATACATGGAATCAAACCATCAAAACTAAAAGCAGCAATGATAAAATGTTTTAAACGATAAAAAGAAATATAAATAAACTCGTTCCAACAAATTGTTCAAATAAATTATCTTCAAACTTCATTCAATCTTCATCTTCTCGATCTACTCATAAACATCTAAATAAAACCAAGTGTTAGCAATTATAAAAAGAAACGAATAGAATTAACAAAATAATAACATTTACCCGTTGTGATCTCATCAAATTTTTCAGTTTCCTCTTCTTCGTATATATGTTTTCTCCCGGTTCGAATCCAATCTTGCGTGCAAATTAATGCCTCAACTATGATAGGGGATAACGAACTTCTAGATGAATCTACTACTCGCCCGCGTGTACTGAAAGCAGACTCAGAAGCCACAGTCGAATCGGGATAGCTAAGATATCTGGAAAATAAAACTAATGAATTAACTCTATATTTATAAAATATATTATCTTTTAGAATAACAATTATTACCTTTCGCCATACGTGCTAGAGTTGGATATCTACTTGAATTAACTTTCCACCACAGTAAGACATCAAACTTCTCTCTCATTTCTTCAATATCTTCTAGCAGATACTTTTCAAGTTCTGTCCTCTTATTTGACAATTGACTAGTACCACCCCGAAAGTCTTGAAGTTTATCCATCCATAATTTTTTACCATGACCTTGTCCAACTTTGTTTCCTGTAGTAACTGGAACGCTTGAAGCAATATCATTCAAAGCATCATACTCTACTACAAGTAACTGCATCTCTGATTTCACATCCTCAACCAACTCATGTACCCTAACTTCAAATGCTTCATTTGTCTTCAACTCCCCTGATTTTCTCATCAACTTACAAGTTTGTGTAATCTCATACTCTACCATAGTAAGCTTCACTCGCGGATCCAGGATAGAGGCAAACTCGAATAACTTATTACTCCTACCCTCATCTTCAAAATATTTTTCAAACTTATTTTTCATCAACCCAAGCATCTGAATGATTTCAAATGGTTGTCCCGATTCATATAACATTTTTTTAAGTTCTCGCCAATATCCATAACCTCAGCAAACACTTCATGTGCTATCACATAATTAGAACAAGACAAATATACTGTTTTTGTTTTAAAAAATTCAAGAATATCTGTCATTTTTCTTGCAAACTTCCAATCACTATTATCCGGAACATCATCTAATTCTTGCCTAAAGCTGCTATTCCTACGAGCATACAATTCCAAAGCTTGTTCAAGTTCAAGAGATCTCTCTAACATATCAAAAGTGTTATACCATCTGGTTGAAACATCTAAACACAACAACCCTTTCGTCTCTATTTTTTTCTCAATAACACACGCTTTAAATGCAGCTAGCCTAGCCGGTGAGGCTCTTATGTGTTTAACAGCACTACGAATGCATTCAATGGTTTTATTATTCACTTTCAAACCATCTTAAACTATGAGATTAATTATGTGCGTCACACATCTAACATGTAGATATTTACCTTCATTCAGTAGATTTTTTAACTTTGCTTTCAATATGGAAACCACAGCATTGTTTGATGAGGCATTATCCATGGTGATTGTCATCACCCGCTCTATCCCCCATTCGTCTAGACATTCCTGAATAGCCTTAGCTATATCATCACCCTTATGACAAGGATCGGTTTAAAGCTTATTATTCTTTTATGAAATTGCCAGTTTTCATCAATGAAATGTGCAGTCAAACACATGTAATTAATACGTTGGTTTGATGTCCAAGTATCTGTTGTAAACGAAACCCTTTGCTTATTTTTAACAAAATAATTTCTTAGCTTTCTTTTCTCTTCCAAATACAAGTCTAGTATATCACGGGCCACAGTGAAACGTGAAGGGACATTAAAATTAGGACACAAGGCTTCCATGAACTCCCTAAACCCTGGTCGTTCAACGAACAATAACGGAAGCTCATCTATAATAATCATTTTAATTAATAACTGTCTAACCTTAATCGGGTCAAACTTCCATGTTCTCAATGTACCTTGGGCGTCATCGGTTTTGTTAAAAACCAAGTTAGGTTGATCTTCTCTTTGGTTAGCTGGATTCTTTTCGCATTTTTTATAATGTTTATTCATTGATGATGTCCCGTTCTTGCTTGACCCATACAATTCTTTTTCACAGTATCTGCATCTTCCCTTTCTATTGCCATCCTCATCATAAAATTCATCAAAATGTTTCCAACATTCACCTACAAGCTTCCTTTTTCTTGTTGTCACTTTTTGATTCCCGGTTTGCATTTCCTCAGTAGTTTTGTTTTCGTCATTCTCGTCACCAGAAACATTTTTTGTACGATCCATTCTGTTAAAAGATGAAACTCTTTATTAAGTTGACACGAATAAACCCTATATATTTTTATAATATTTCATATCACAAATAGTTTAATAAAAATGGTTCATATCACATATGTTAAGGATTTAAACAAGAACAGATCATGACATTAAAACTAATTTGAAGGAGTGAATGAGCTGGGCTTAATGAGTTATCAATCATGATGGTCGCATGCTTTAATCTTTTGACATCTGGACTAAGATTTAGACATAAAAACTAAAAAAATCCATGTAGTTTTCCACTAAACCTCTTAATCATCAACTGTTGTGTCAACAATCTATAATAGAAATATATATATGATGACTTTGTGTCAGTTTAAAAAACGCATTATCTTAATACATGGAAATAAAATGAAATAAGTATATGGGAAATAAGCTCACTTATCTCAACATAAAATCGATTACTGTATTTTTTTAATATCAAGTATATGACGATACTACTGTATTTTAATAAATGGAAATCGATTACATACCTGTAAATAAAATGGAATAAGTATATGACGATACCTGTTAGTGATTAGGGTAAGAGTTGAGAGGGATGAAGTATCTTTGTGGATGGTACATAACTAGGGTTGTGGATTGTATATATACATATGCAGTAGAATGTGGAATACGGATGGTCAG
The DNA here is from genome assembly GCA_032199755.1 of Ambrosia artemisiifolia. Lineage (NCBI taxonomy): Eukaryota > Viridiplantae > Streptophyta > Magnoliopsida > Asterales > Asteraceae > Ambrosia > Ambrosia artemisiifolia. Next base: position 610,573 of record CM063525.1, read on the forward strand.
AATTCTAATGGCCCATGAAATAAATAGGTCTTTAAATATTTAGTTTAATTCAAACCAGTTCTAAAGGTTCTTAAACGGAACCGTCGGTTTTAACCGGAACCGAACCGGGAACCGATTATGCCAAATTATGAGAACCGGAACCGGAACCTATAACATTAATTCGGTTCGGTTCCTCGGTTTTCACGGTTCGAAACCGTTTATTGCTCAGCCCTACTTCTACCTATTCCATTTGGGTGTGTTTAAAAGCATTATTATGAATTTTGCTTGATCACAAACAAAGATCCAAGTGTAGGGATATACAATTTTTTTTATATTATTTCGGGCCTAGTTTAAATTGTTTTCTTCTATAAAGTTGGTAAATAAGACCTTTATTTTTTTACTTTTGATTTTTAGGATGTAACAAAAAAGAAAATGACAAATCAAGTAATTCCATGGTGAAAAACAAGTTTTTACAAAAACAAAAACAACTTCTTGACATTTCCCCGTGCCCGCTTAGACACACCATTGTGTCTCTTCCTAGTAGAAAAGACAGAAGCTACCACCAAGGCATAAGATCATGCTTGATCAAGCAAACCACCATGCTTAACTCGCGAAAGACGACAAGTGAATATCAAGTGGACCCTACAAAGTTGACTTTGGTTTTTCCTCCTAGGCACAACTTGTGCCTAAAAAATCTCAAATACGGAGGCGACTATCACAAAAGGCAAAAAGTACAAGAAAGTTAACGACAAGGGGTCTTACCCTATCTCCAGACAGCCCATAAACAGTGATTGAAACTCTCCATTTGAATATACAACTCACATCACGTAAAGACCCTCTATACAATAGCTTCAAACTTTAAAAACTACTAATAGTATCAGTTACAAATATGCATCAATAGACTCCCATTTAACTGATGATAACTAGTGTTCTCTAGTAAGACTTAATGTTCTGGCATTCAAATATAAACTTCAACCTTAATAAGCCGTACTAAGTCTCATATGATCAAATAATAAGTCTTCCCCTAGACTGATGCTTACACAATCAATGTATGATCTTTATGTTGTAGATTAATTTTCTATTGCCTCTTTATTAAAACCAACCAATCTAACACCTTCATTATAGTTCACCCCCTTAACACTAACCACCTCCTAATCTTTCAAAAATAAATGAACCTTCGCTCTCGAGTCAATTATGACATTTCAAGACTTTAGTTGTATTAGGCATATGACAGGGAGTTTGAATTTCCAAGGATTAGCATCAAATGAATTATCTTCCACAAAGACAACAACTTTAGCCTGATAAGATACTAACAAGCGAAACTTCAGAATTAATGTGCAAATACTATAGTCTCTTAACTTCATCTTTGTCTCAAACCAAATTAATGTCTCTGAATTCTTTCCGTATCTTGATGATTCAATCGAAAATCCAAAGCTCATCGTTTCGGATCTCTCCTTTCGGTAAGCACCTCCCGATTATTTCGAAACTCCAACTCAATCAACAACTTTCCCTCTTATAAAGATCACGCTTAATTAATCGTTTATACTATAATCAACATATGGTAAAGCACTACGCCAAAATAGGCATACGACCACACAAAAAAAGTGTGACCATATGTCTTCCGTCACACATTTTTTTTCTAGCTCATGTGTGACCAAAGGTCGAGTCATCGTAGGTATCATACGGTCACATTTACATTTAGTGGTCGTAGCCCTTAGAAGTGTGACTAAAATGTACCAATATTTTTGCTAGAATTAAACATTTTTATCCATTTAGTGTGGCTACAGGGTAGTAACAGTCACATGAATTTACTGTAAGTGTGACCGTTCCTATTATATAGTCACTAAAATGTTTGTTTTAGCCACATCAATTCAAATAAACTGTGGCAAAAGGGTTGTTGTAATCAAGCATTTCGTTCATTAAGTGTGGCTAATGGGTGGCCACATGAATTTACTATAAGTGTAGTAAGTTATATTATATAGTCACATGAATTTACTATAAGTGTGGCTTTTGTCTAACCTTCAGTCACTAAAATGTTTGTTTTATCCACATCAATTCAAAAAAACTGTGGCAAAGGTTGTTGCAATCAAGCATTTCGTTCATTAAGTGTGGCTTAAGGGTAGCAATGGCCACATGAATTTATTCTAAGTGTGGCTAAAAACTATTTTTAGACAAATAAAAAAATGTACAATTTTAAGTGCGGCTATTGTCCAACCTTTGGTCACACAATTTTTTCCACGACATTTGCTATCATTCAGTCACAAAAGAATGACAATGGTGTGGCTAATGGTTATGTAAAATCACATGATATTTTATAATTTTAAGTGTGACTATTGTCTAACCTTTGGTCACACATATTGTTTTTACATATCACATTTTCTATCCTTATGTCACACAAAAAAGTAAAGAACAAAGTGGCTATTGTGTGGCTAATGATTATGTAAGGACACATGCAATTGTGTTTTTTATATGCGGCTATTGCCTAATATTTTATCACTAATTTTGTAATGCCGATAACAATTGCTATCATTTAGTCACACAAAAAAGACAAATGATTGATAGTATATCAAATGATATTAACAATTATAAATCAAAATCCATACATATGTTTTCGGTACAAATTGTACACATAAACTAAAACTTATTTCTAGGTTGTTTTCTTCTTCTTGCTCCTTGTGTGTTTTGATGTTATCACGGTAGATTTGGTACCTGGAGCAACAAAACATGAAAACAAATACGCTCATTTACATGTATATATTTATGATATTTACCATCTATCTAATTCAACCCAAATAGCACGAAAATATGGCAATGACAAAAGGACAATCTAGGGACCTTCAAACCATTTAGAGGTCGTATATAGAGTACTCAAACAATCCCCAATAATACTTGCAACATTTAGCTAATTAGAAGGCACTATTTTGCATAAACATCTATCAATGGATTCCGCACCTTGATAGATCTGATCTAGCATGTATCAATCCATTCCACGGACCTACAAAGATAATTAGTATAATCTTTTCCATGCTTTATTTTTATGCTGAAGAGTAGTATTGTAGAAACAAGAAGTACTTAGAATATAAAAGAAGGAGATGATCATGTTTATAAAAGGAAAGTTAACCCTTGATTTCGTCCACAAACTCAGACCCATCCATCAGGGGATTAACGATCAAGGTCCATAATTAGTCAAAGCCAATTCAAGATTTTGTCTTGAAACTCAAGATCCCTCTACCTTGAATATGTCACAATGTTCAGATATTAAAATTGTTTACATATCCTAAGTCACAAGATTTTGAAGAAAGGAAGCAGGTTCAGGCTATTTCATTTTGTCCTTCATCACCTGCTTGGAAGTTTCTTCAATTGTATTATTGATGGTGAAAATCCTCAGGATAATTTTACCTTATATTCTCGATATAGCATCCTAAGGATACTAAAGGATTTAACAGACTTCGGGATGTAACTGTACTCCAACATGTGCACATCCTAAAGATGGACTAACAATTTATCTTTACATGATATAATTGCAGGAACGACATAGGCTTATAGCTATTCTCCAGCATCTATCAGTCAACCATCAGTCAAAGAATATCAAGAATAAAGATGAATTACTTGCAAACCAAGTCCAAGCTCAAAGAAGAGGTCAAACCCGCAACCGTCCTACATTTAATATGGGCGAACAAAGGGGAAACTGCCATCCAACGACTATATTCTGTTGGAACCCACTCAACGTTCACCTGAAACAGTCCTCACCAACATTGAAGGAGCTTAACTACATGGCGGATATTACGGGATTTCTTTATTTACTTCCTTGTATTATATAATTGGGAATGATGGACGAGTATAGGACACATTGCTATCACTAGAGCTATACACACACACTTAGCTACTTAGAATATTCACACAATCATTGTAATCTTAGAACACTCGTCCACTCATTCATCCAAAGTTGTAATTCTTTTCACCACATTAATATTAACAAACAAGGCAGGGGCCTAGTCTCCTCCCGAGGTTTTATGCCGGCGATCTACAATTGATCAAGGGCGTTCCTCGTAGATCGAGTGTTGTTCTTTGTGTTTTACTACTTTATTTACTTATTCCTTGAATCTGCCAACAGTTCCATCCCGAGGATATAACTGTCCATCCCGAATCATACCTTTGCCATCCCGAGCATAGTTGTCATTTATTTATTTCTCTAGCATCCTGATTAACCATTTTCAGAATATAACCAGATTATAAACTTGATTCACACTTGTAGCATTCTACCTCACAATTTCTAATTTGGAATACAAAATTATTTCTACTTAGTAATTTTTGACCAAAACAATTTGGCGCCCACCATGGGGCAAGTGGTGCTGTTTTGAACAAAAAGCTTTGTTAAAAACTTTTTTCCAAAAACAACTCACTTTAAAAAAACTTGACAACTATGTCTTCTTCCCAGAAAACTGTTTCCTCATCCATGCCATCTTCAACCTCTATCAGAAATGCTACACTACCACCCCCACCTGCTTTCTCAAAGAGTGCTATTTCCTAGATTCTACCTAGACCAGCAATGGGGACATCTGGATCTACTCCTCTTGTTTTCGTATCGAATGATGAGCTCCTTTCCATGTTTTCAATGGTGAAGGATCAAATGCAACAACAGCAGGAGACCAACAGGATAATAATGAGAGAGATACAATCCCTCAAAACATCCTCAAAGAGACCGACTGAAGACATGGGGACACCATTGCAACCTAGGGTGTTAGATTTCAATTCAGGCATCTTTGGAGGTGTTCAGCAAGGAGATTTCATCCCCATGAACACTGGATTCTCTGCTCCAGAAACGACTACTGCACCCAGGAAGGCAACCACCAGGGATCCAGGATATACACCTGGGCCATCCCAAGGATATAACAATAAGGGTAACAATTTAAGTTCAATACTTTTACTGCTAATGATGTTGCTTCTTTGCAGGATACATGCATAAGTCCTCAGCTAGCAAGGGAGCTACAGAAGATCAAGGATATGGTATCGAGTATGCCAGGGATAGTACAACCTATCCCCGAGGTATCCTCAGCATGCCATAGGGTGTCAAGATTTGCACCCCCTATATGTGATGCAGAGATCCCAAAGCGGTTTCAAACTCCAAGCATGAAGCTCTACGATGGATCTACAGATCCCGAGGAGCATGTGGCTCAGTATAGAGAAAGGATGGAGATAAATCCAATTCCTGCCAATCTAAAAGAGGCATGCTTATTCAAGGGATTTGGTTCAACTCTCACTGGTCCAGCCTTGAAATGGCTCCTAAGTGTTCCTCCCTATTCTATTACTTCTTTTGCACATTTAATTAACATGTTTAACAATCAATTTTCTTGTAGTCAAACGTTCGGATGTTTGACAAGTGATCTATACAGGGTGACTCAACCACAGGGGGACTCACTAAGAGAGCACATTACTAGGTTTGGAAAGGAAGCACTTGACATCCCGAACCTGGATGTCACAATAGCAGTACAAGCATTCAAGATGGGGCTGCAAAGAGATTTGCCATTCTACCAAGAGTTGGTGATGAACCCTTGCAGGAACTTGGATGAAGCCAGGAACAGAGCTTTGAGGTTCATCCGACTTGAGGATGAAAAAAAGATACAAGAAAGGATAGAGTCATCCTCATCGAAAATCCACTCCCACATACAAACCATACAAGCATAAACCATATGCTAGACCTGATAATAAAAAGGTCAATGTGGTAGAGGATGACGATGAGGATGATTGTCCTAAATTATCAGATTACTGTTTTTCTGTGGATGTAACAGGATTGATGTATGCCATGAAGGATTTAGGGGACAAAGCAAGATGGCCGAAGAAAGATAATAAAACAGGATGGAATGACAAATCAAAATGGTGTGCCTTCCACGAATATTTCGGTCACACCACTGAAGATCGTATCGCCTTAAGGAAGGAGATAACATATCTTTTGAGCAAAGGTCACCTTAAAGATCTCCTAGGCAAAAAGAAATCAAGGGCTCAGGATGGCACCAACATCCCAGAAAGAGAAGCATCCCCACCTAAGGATGCTGGCATTATCAACTTTATTTCAGGTGGATCAGACATTTGTGGAACCTCATATTCAGCTGCTAAAAGGCACGCGAGGGAAACAAAGTCAGAAAAAGGAGAAAGACCTAGGAAGACGACCATCCTGATAACCTCTAAAGTGATCAGCTTTGAGGAAGAAGATCGAGAGAACATTCTTGATCCTCATCATGACGGTTTAGTTATTACTTTATATATTGCTAACCATTTTGTTCCCAGGATTCTTGTAGATGGAGGAAGCTCAGTAAATATCATCAAGCTTGAAGCCCTCAAAAGAATGAACATCCCGGAATCTGAAATAGTTTCCAGATCATCAGTCCTGGTGGGCTATAGTGGGGAAACTAAGAGCACAGTGGGTGACATCAAACTGCCGGTATATATAGAAGGAGTGAATTCTATCCAGAGATTCTGTGTGATAGATTCCCTATCCTGCTATAATGTCATCCTGGGGAGACCCTGGATACATGACATGAAGGCAGTACCTTCAACATATCACCAGTGTGTGAAGCTACCCACACCTTGGGGAGTTGTGAAAGTCAACAGTGATCAACAGGAAGCCAAGGATTGTTATACTACATCAATGAAGGCCTCATCCCGACAAGCATAGCAATTACAGCAAGATGCACAGTGCCATCCTCAGGATGTTAAAGCACATGCTGACCAGGATGTAAAAGCCGTCTGCCTCGACGACAATAACAAGGATATCACTGTGCAGATTGGTAAGAATATCCCTCAAGATATTGAACAATCACTAATTTCATTTCTTAAATGCAGGATGTCTTTTTTGCATGGAAGCATGAAGATATGACTGGCATCTCTAAGGATGTCATTACCCACAAACTTGGGATTGATAAGAGTTTCAAACCCATTCAGCAGAAAAGAGGAAAGTTCGCTCCAGAAAGAAATGTCATCATACAGGAAGAAGTGGACAGGCTGCTCAAATCCAAGATGATAAGGGAAGTAAAATTCCCAAGATGGCTTGCGAACGTAGTGGTGGTTCAAAAGAAAAATGGGAAATGGAGAGTGTGTGTAGATTATACAGACCTCAACAAGGCCTGTCCTAAGGACCCATTCCCATTACCACACATAGATTCGATGGTGGATGCTACAGCAGGCCACGAGATGCTGACATTCATGGATGCATCCTCGAGATTCCAACAAATACAAATGGAACCAGATGACCAGGAGGATACATCATTTATGACACCATCAGGTATATATTGTTATATAGCCATGCCATTCGGACTAAAAAATGCAGGTGCCACCTATCAAAGGCTAGTGAACATGATGTTCAAGGAAAAGATTGGGGACACGATGGAGGTCTACAGTGACGACATGGTAGTGAAGTCCAAAAAAGCAGAGAATTATCTCCAGGATCTCAAAGAAGCCTTTGACATCCTCGATGCCTACAATATGAAGTTAAATCCAGCAAAATGCCACTTTGAAGTTGGAGTTGGAAAGTTTCTTGGATACTTGGTAACAAAAAGAGGGATAGAAGCTAGCCCTGAACAAATAAAGGCCATCCTTGATCTCAAATCCCCAAGAAATATAAAGGATGTACAAAGGCTAACTGGCAGGATAGCAGCCCTGAATAGATTCATCTCAAAATCCTCAGAGAAATGCAAGGAGTTCTATGACATCCTGAAGAAGAATAACAAATTCGACTGGGGACATAGACATGAAGAAGCATTGAAGAAGCATTGAAGAAGCTGAAAGACTATCTTGCAGCAGCTCCATTACTGATGAAACCTGAGGATGGAGAGCCCCTCAAGCTATATCTTGCAGTTTCTGGGAATGCAATAGGTGCTGTCTTAGTAAAAGACTCTTTGAAGGGCAACAACATCCTGTCTATTATGTAAGTAAAACTCTACTAGATGCTGAATCCAGGTATTCACATCTTGGAAAACTTATTTTAGCTTTAATAATGGCTTTTACCATGTTAAGGCACTATTTTGAAACACATAAAATATATGTTCAAACTAATTATCCCATTAAGAATGTACTTAGAAAACCTGAAATGTCTGGAAGAATGGCAAAATGGTCAGTTAAATTAAGTGCTTTTGACTTGGAGTATGAGCCTAGAAATGCAATCAAATCACAGGTTCTAGCAGACTTTGTGGCTGATTTCAGTAGTGACATCCTGAGTGAAGTAGAGTCTGAAGTTCAACAACTAAATGAAAATTTAGAAAAATGGAGTCTATACACTGACGGTGCTTCGAATGCAAGAGGCACAGGTCTAGGAATACTACTAAAATTGCCACAAGGGGACAAGATACCCCATGCTATTAGATGTGCATTTCAAACAACCAATAATGAGGCAGAATATGAAGCTCTCATTGCTGGTTTACAACTTGCTAGAGATATGCATGTTATAAATATTGAAGTATTTGTTGATTCTTTGTTGATTACTAACCATTTTAATGGATCTTATGCAGTAAAGGGTCAAAAATTAGTTGTTTATCTCGAAATAGTTAAAAATTTAGCAACTTCTTTTGTAGAATTTTCACTAACACAGGTACCTAGGGAAGAAAATGCTGAAGCTGATGCTTTAGCAAATCTGGGATCCTCTTTAAATCTACCTCAAGGATCCAAGATTCCCATCATCCACATCCTGAAACCAACAATTGAAGAGTGGCATCCTGAGGATGGCCAGGCACATCCCAAGGATACAGCTAAACATCCTGAGAATAAAGCAGTCCATCCCGAGGATATCACTGTTTTAACCACTCAGGTCCAAGACGATTCATCATGGATGACTCCCATAGTGAAATATTTACAAGAAGACGTCATCCCTGACGGAGAAAACACAAAGGCTTTTAGGATGAAGGTATCAAAATTTACAATTATAGACAATATCTTGTATAGAAAATCTCTTGCAGGTCCATATTTGAGGTGTCTCAATAAAGAAGAAGCAAATGAAGCATTCAAGGATATCCACAAAGGAGATTGTGGGAATCACACAGGAGGAAGATCTCTCTACTCGAAGACCTTAAGGACAGGATACTAATGGCCAACTATGAAGAAGGATTCCATGTTATATTCCCAAAAGTGTGATCCATGCCAAAGATACAGTAACATCCTTCACTAGCATGTTGAACCACTGCATCCTATTATTTCACCATGGCCCTTCATGAAATGGGGAATGGATATAGTAGGAAAGCTACCGAAAGCTCCCGGTGGAAAGGTATTCAGGCTAGTAATGACAGACTACTTCTCAAAATGGATCGAAGCTGAAGCATTTGTGCAAGTTAGAGATAAAGAGGTGGTCTCATTCATCAAAAGGAATATCCTAACAAGATTTGGAGTACCATCTGAAATTATTTGTGACAATGGCTCTCAATTCATTAGCAAAAGAACAACTGACTTTTGTGAGAGTTGGGGGATCAAGATGGTAGCTTCAACACCAGTCCATCCTCAGGCTAATGGACAAGCAGAATCTTCAAATAAAATCATTGTCAACAACTTGAAGAAGAAGTTTGGGGAAAAGAAAGGGAAGTGGGCAGAAGAACTTCCATTCGTACTTTGGGCTGATAGGACTACTTCCAAGAATGCAACTAGTCAGACACCTTTCTCTTTAGTCTTTGGAACAGAAGCAATGCTGCCAACAGAGATGGTCATACCTACAGCAAGGAAACATCTTCAGGATGCAACTACCAATTCTGAAGCATTATTGCAAGATTTGGAAACTGTGGATGAACTTAGGGATGCTGCTAAATTAAGGATGGCAGCATATCAACAAAGGATTGCTAAAGCCTACAACAAAAGTATAAGGATAAGAAGATTTCAAGAAGGAGACTTGGTACTAAGAAAAGCCTTCCAAAACACAACAAAACCAAGTGATGGCAAGCTAGCTCCCAAGTGGGAAGGTCCATACTTGATTGATTCCGAAGCTGGCAAAGGAACATATTGGTTATCGACAATGGAAGGAGAAATTCTACCAAGGGCTTGGAATGCTATTCACCTAAAATACTACCATGCCTAGGGATGCATGTGACTGATCTCTCTGGAAGAGAAACCATGGTCTGAATCACTGGTAGGATGAAGGTGAAGGTTGATAGAGATGAATCATCTCCATATGTAAGTATTTATCCTTAATCTATATCGATCGATTATATTTTCACTAAACATGGTCTAGAAATAGTCCATCATGAGAATTTTACAGCTCCATATTACCATCCTGAAGATGGAATGCTTAGAAGACTAGAGGGTTGGCCACCCTCTCCTCCGTTAAGGTGTCCGACACCTTCCTAAGGTTTAAAGGTTTTCACCTTTCTCATTGGGTTAGCAACCCTCGCCTGGTGCGCACGTTGCTCGTGTATATTTTAGGGATGGTGGGACCAGTCCATGTAAAAGTGGCTGACACTTTCATTATCTTTGAGATATACATTGAGCTCTTAAGGTTTAGACATTTTTCAATGTCTCTTGCGTATTTGGTCTAGTCACCAGGGCCTTGTCGCTAGTTATTCCTAAGGGCCTTGTCGCCAGTTATTTCTAAGGGCCTTGTCGCCAATTATTCTCAAAATGTTACATATTGGTCTTGTCACCAAGTTATTACAAAGGGGTTTGATCCCAGTTAAACCAAAGGCCTAAGTCGCCAGTATAATAACAATGTTGCCTTTACAGGATATTATCAAAGCTTAATTCTTTCTTAGGAAGGATTATGGACTTAAAGTCTATATTGAAGATATTACACTGGGAACATCCTCAGGATAAAAGACCATCCTAAGGATGAAGAAGAGGAAGAAACTGGGGACATCCTCAGGATAACGAAGACCATCCTGAAGATGACAAGATCAGAAGAACTACTCAACAAGGAAAATACAAAAGGTATTGTTTGTATTATTTCTTTAAAACCTAAATGTTTGCTAATATTTGCAGAATATCAAATAAAGAACACGAGGATGATAGCGTCAAAAGTTATTAATATATTATTCATCAAAGGTCAAAACAATGCCAACCCCTGGCTTCATCCTAAACCAGGACCCATCCACCAGGGGTCAACATTCCAAAGTCAGGGCAGAGAAAGACTTGGGGCTTCGTCTTGTGAAACAAGATCCCTCCACCCCAAAAAACTTTCATTGTTCATACAAATAAAAACATAAAACTGTCAAAATTGTTCATAAACCAGCCATCCTAAAAAACCACCATTCCAAAATTCTAAAAAAGTGGGCTCTGGCCTAGTAATCACATCCTTCATTGCCCACTGGTTCTTCAACCTGAAACTCCTTAGCCACCCCTACATTCATCACTTCAGCCTCTGTCACCTCAGCCTCTTTACCAGCATCCTAAGGATCAGCAACAGGGATGGACTCAGACGCCACTTCCTTTCCACCCAAAACTGAGGATCTTCTCTTGCCAAGCTCCAACATTCCAGTCTTCCAGCTTGAAGTTAGGATCTTTAGCTTGCAAAGCCATCCTCACTCTAGCCTGAAAAACAGATATGGTGGCAGACTTCATCAACCCCTGCTTGTACTCTTCCATCTCCTTCTGGTGATCCCTCACACTCTTAGCTTGAGCAGACCTCACCACCTTCAGCTCAGTTTCCACCTTAGCCAATTTCTTCTCAAGCTATTTGGTCTTATCAAGGGCAGACTTCTTCGCATCCTCAAGCTTGGCCTTAGTATCAGCAAATTCTTTGTTCACATCATCCAAGGACTTCATCAAATACTCATGCCCCTATAAACATGAAGAAGTCAGGTAAGCATCTAAATCTTATTATATGTTATATAGCATACCTGAAGAACAAACTGGGAAATTTTGCCCAAAATGGCATCGCAACTGAGACCCTCAAAAGGAGAGGTCTCTTGAGCAAAAGTACTGGCATTCTTCCTCTTTTTTGAAGAAGCTTGAGCTTTGAGCTTAGGGGCAGGTGGAGGACTTGTCATCCTGGAACTGGATGGAGAAGTTATCTTGGGGGCCTTGATGTCTTGACTATCAATCTCATCAAGATCGAAGTAGTCAGGTTTCTTTGCTAAAACAAAAAAGCCAAACACAGGTTAATACAGAGTTATGGGAATCAAGATGAGCATATCCTCAGGATATGATTGAACTAACCAGACATCTCAGTAGCTCGACTTGTAGAAAAACTTTCCTCTACTCCAAAAGTCCTTGCTGAAGCTGGTAGTTCTAGCACTACCTTGTGTCTAATAAAAGCGTCGCCCAGAGGAGGAACAAGTTTTGCAAAACAAGCACCTGCAAAACAAATAAAAAGTCAGAATACCACTACCATCCTCAGGATGTAACTATCATCTAAAATATTTACCACTCTTTAACCAGGATATAGGGATCTCATCCCCATAAGGAATGGAATCCCTTCTCAGAAAAAAGAACTTTGACTTCCAGTGCCATCTCACAACGTTGTGCAGAAAAGGAGGTTCTGTGTCAATAAGTTGAAGAACATAACGATTTGACCCGTATGTTCTTAACTTATATATGTATGACAGGTCACCAATCTGAAGTTGAATGCCATGAGTCTGAATGATCTTGTTACAGACTATTAAGATCCTCCAGATCTCAGGCATAACTTGGGCATAAGCCATTCCTGTCGCATCAAAGAATTCTTTGATGAAATATGGGAATGGATATTTAAGGCCAAGCTGGAATGGTAAGAAGAAAAAGCAAACCCAGACAGAAGAGGCAAAGTCAGACTTTGCATTCAGATCAAAAGGCCGAATAACGGCAGAATCAGGAAAAGCTCTTGATTTCTTAAGGGCTTGAATATCCTTGTCATTAAAAGTACAAATTTCTTGATCAGGTTCTTTGATCAAGTTTTGGGATGTGAAATCCTTAGGGATTCCAACACTTCTAAGAGCTCTTGTTAATTTCTTGCTCATTCTAAAAATTAATTTGAAAGACTTTTTTTTACAGGAATAAGAGAAGAAGAAAACGAGAAAGAAGCAAAGTAGTTACCTTTTTAATCTTAGTTGATTATAAAGAAGAAAGAAAAGCCTAGATATAGGCGGTAGGATATGATGAGACGTAACGGTCATCACGAGGATTTAGCCTAAAAAATAGTTGTTAGGATCTTAAAGCATAGAAAGATGAACCCTTCAATTGGGAAAAATATTTTTACCGTTGAAGTAACGGTAACATATTTTTAGGGACAATTGTTGATGGTGAAAATCCTCAGGATAATTTTACCTTATATTCTCGATATAGCATCCTCAGGATACTGAAGGATTTAACAGACTCCGGGATGTAACTGTACTCCAACATGTGCACATCCTGAAGATGAACTAACAATTTATCTTTACATGATATAATTGCAGGAACGACATAGGCTTATAGCTATTCTCCAGCATCTATCAGTCAACCATCAGTCAAAGAATATCAAGAATAAAGATGAATTACTTGCAAATTAAGTCCAAGCTCAAAGAAGAGGTCAAACCCGCAACCGTCCTACATTTAATATGGGCGAACAAAGGGGAAACTGCCATCCAACGACTATATTCTGTTGGAACCCACCCAATGTTCACCTGAAACAGTCCACACCAACATTGAAGGAGCTTAACTACATGGCGGATATTACGGGATTTCTTTATTTACTTCATTGTATTATATAATTGGGAATAATGAACGAGTATAGGACACATTGCTATCACTAGAGCTATACACACACACACACTTAGCTACTTAGAATATTCACACAATCATTGTAATCTTAGAACACTCGTCCACTCATTCATCCAAAGTTGTAATTCTTTTCACCACATTAATATTAACAAACAAGGCAGGGGCCTAGTCTCCTCCCGAGGTTTTATGCCGGCGATCTACAATTAATCAAGGGCTTTCCTCGTAGATCGAGTGCTGTTCTTTGTGTTTTACTACTTTATTTACTTATTCCTTGAATCTGCCAACAGTTCCATCCCGAGGATATAACTGTCCATCCCGAATCATATCTTTGCCATCCCGAGCATAGTTGTCATTTATTTATTTCTCTAGCATCCTGATTAACCATTTTCAGAATATAGCCAGATTATAAACTTGATTCACACTTGTAGCACTCTACCTCACAATTTCTAATTTGGAATACAAAATTATTTCTACTTAGTAATTTTTGACCAAAACAGGTATTATCCATCTTTTGTTTCGGAGCTGGTTCTTTTGCATCCTCAGGATGATCAACTTCTAACTGGGCTAGCCTCTCGGTCCACCCTTCTATATCCCATTCTTTCTTGTCAAAAGTGGGATCTTGAGCTTGTTCAACCATTTTCAATCGTGCTTGAAGTACTGAAGTCATTGCAGATTTTATCATTTGATCACGGAAGGCCATCATTTCCTTCTCTTATTCATCCTTGACTCTTTTCAACTCATCCTCAACCTTTTTAAGCTTTTTGTCTTGATTGTTTAATGAAATGTCCTTTTGGTCTAGGGATTGCTTGAGGTTGGCCACGGTATCTTTGGACTCGTACAGGTCATGGAAAGCAGAATTGAAAATGGTTGACAGATGTTCTTGACCCTACAAACAAGTAAATGTTATTATTAATTTATTTGATTAGATAAAATTTTGATAATAGGCTTGACGTACCATGAGAAGAAGCTTTTAAGCGTTATGAAAATCCAAGCCTTAAAAAGGATTTTTGCTTGAGGCTGTGGTCTCAATGTTTTTTCTCTTTTTAGAACTTGTGGGTTTGGATTTTGGTGGTGGGCTGCTTTTTTTTTAGGATATCACGAGGGCATCCATGCTTCCTCATCCCAAGGCTATCGATGTCATCTAAGGAGAATGCGGGGATCGTTTTTGCTTATACTATTTTGCCTATTAGATATGAATAAATACTAGAATTATGTATAAATAATTAAAAATTGCAGGATGACTTACTTGACATTATGGTGTCTTGGCTGGCGGATTGGGAACTTGATGGATCAAAATTTCTTTCTTGATTCGGTGACTCTTTTCCTTGTTTAATCCTGTTTTAGGATTCTTCAGATGCAGGTGCAATCTGGTCCAGTTTTGTTCTTGAAAACAAGGAGAACGATAAGTTAATGCTATTTGTAGGGATGCGAAAGCATTCTAAAGTTACCATTTTTGATCCAAAACTTGGGGATGTTTGTTCCATTGGGGATGGAATCTCTTTTAACAAAGAAAAACTTTGATTTCCAAAGTCCTTCATATTTGATTACATTGTGTAGGAAAGGAGGATCTCCATTGATTAGTTGAAGAACAAATCGATAAGAACCATGTGTTCTTAACTTATAAACAAGTGACATGTCATTGGTGTGAAGGGGAATTTTGTGCTTCTCAACAATATTGTTTGAAAAAATGAGAATCTTTCAAATTTCAAGCATGGCTTGAGCATAGCTCATACCATTAGTTTGAAAGAAATCATCAATGAAGGTTGGGAATGGAAACATGAGACCTAAAGAAAAAGGAACAAAGCGAAAGCAAGCCCATAAGTCAAAAACAAAGTCGGATTTTGTATTCCGATCATAGGGGCGAAAGACTGCTGAACTAGGAAAGGCTCCAGATTGGCGGAGAAAATCAATATCTTTATCTATGAATGTGCAGATTTCGTCCTCTGGGTTGTCAAGAAGACCTTGGGTTTGAGAAAACTTTGTGGATTTCACCAGCGGTGATGAGGCGAGTACGTTTGCTTGCCATGAAAATTGGTGAGATTATAAAAGAAAGAAGGTAAAGAAGAAAGTGCGTACCTTTCAGATAGAGAGAATTACACAGATTGTCCTTTAGTTTTACCCAAAATTGCATGTTATGTCCTTTTATTTTATTTTTAACTCCCTGTGTCCTTTGTTTTGTGCACTTGTTACACCCTCTGTCCTTTAGACCAACTGCCGTTAAAAAAGTCAGTTAAGTTGGTCATGTGCCCCTCATGTGAGGGGCAAATCTGTCAATTCACCCTCGTGTATAAAGGACATAAGGTGTAACAATATTTATTTCTTTTCCCCTCAATATTTTTATCTTCTTCCCCAACCCACCCAACCACCCACCACCACCATCACCATCACCACCACCTGCAACACCACCACCATCTCCACCACCACCACCACCACCACCACCTGCAACACCACCACCACCATCTCCACCGCCACCCTCCCTCTCCTCACCATTTATACAAACTAATTGCACCATCTCCTCACCATTTATATTTATTTCTTTTCCCCCATCACATTTTTTTTCAGTCGTTTTTTTTCAAGCTTCCCAAATTAATTTCAAAGCTAAAATTCAGTGAAATATTATTATTTAGACATATCTGTTACAAACTGAAACTGATATATTTATATTATAACGATGATGATAAAAAGCAGGGAGAAAAGAAAGCATTCATATGATGATAAAATAAACATTAAAAAAAACCCTAAATAAAAGTTTAATATAAAAAAGTAAATAAAGAGCGATGGAGATGGGAGGTTACAGAGATGTAAGAGCAGGTGGGGATGATGGACAAGTTATTGCTCCACCACCGTTACAGTTTCCGTTTCCCTCCATACCTACTTCTAATGCACCTAATCCACCTGATTCAACTGTCAGTACCACCGCCGTTCCACCACCACCACCGGAAACCTCTCTGTCACCTCCGTCACTTAATAATAAACCTCCGTTGTCTAATAATAAACCACCGCCACCGCCTCCGTCACGTAATATTCAATCACCTCCGCCGCCTACGTCAGCAGTTATGGCAGCTCCGCCGCAGCCGGTTCAGGTGTCTCCAGGTCCGATGAATGCTTCTTAATATCCATCAGCCGGTTCATCTCCATACCTGATCGGCTGATCCTAACGCATTTAATCCATCAGATACATCTGTGAGTTTCACAGCCTCTCCACCACCACCACCGGAAACCTCCGTCACGTCTTTTGATCTCTGTAGTTACTTCTCCGGCGGAAGTTACGGCGGCTCTGCTGCAGGTGGCTCCAGGTCCGATGAATTCTTCTTAATTGTCTCTGTTTGCACATGCAGTGTATTTATTTGATTTAGGTTCAGAATTTCTTTATTGATTATTATAAACGGTTTGACATTGAAATGTTGGTGATGAATTATTATTATTATTATTATTATTATTATTAATTACACAGATTGTCCTTCAATGAGGTGAAAAGACAATTTTGCCCCTCACGTGAGGGGCACATGTCTAAGAAACCGTTTGTTTTTAACGGACGTTAGCCTAAAGGACATAGGGTGTAACAAGTGCACAAAACAAAGGACACAGGGAGTTAAAAATAAAATAAAAGGACATAACATGCAATTTTGGGTAAAACTAAAGGACAATCTGTGTAATTCTCTCTTTCAGATATGAGATGAATTTATCGAATCAGGTTGGACTGGTACAAATAGTTAGGGTTAGAGATAAAGTTTGTAATGGCTACTCCGTATTTCTTGCTTTGGGATCAGTACCGCCTAAGTTTTATCTTAGTCAATAGTAGGACAGGAAAATTATAGCCGTTACTATCCTTAGAGTAACATTATAATATTGGGGACAATTGTTGGTACTAGAAATCTTAGGATATATCTATTAATAAACATCTTCGGGATGATCAGGATAATGTTATGCTCGGGATATATATGTGAAATATTTATGTGGTGTATCCTGAGAATGACTAATGGGCCTTGTCGATTTTAATTTTAATTGCAGGGTTTGTTTCAACTAACTTGCTAAAGACTTGGTCTTACTTAGATATCAGAGCAGTAGTTGCTGACCGTAAGAAAACGTGTGCATGGATAAAGCAACGGCTATGAAGACAAGGCGTTGGTCATCCCGGATTTGTAGGATTGTTAGTCATTTCAGTTTTGTATAAAAAGGGACCTTGGACGATCATTTAGGCTCACTCACTACTTTCTTATTTCAGCTAACACTCTCTTGCTACACTCACTACACACTTGCTATTTGTAACACACTTAGTCAATCGTCCACTTGTTTCCAAAGTTGTACCACGAAAATTCTTTTAATAAAACAACAAGGCATGGGCGTTTAACTCCTCCTGAGGTTTTTTTGCTGGCGATCTAGATTGATTAAGGGCTTTCCTTGTACATCTCGTGTTCTTTACTGTATTATTTCCTTTATTTTCATTCATTTCATCATGAGGATATCATTGTGATCAGATCTGACATTACAGTGATATTCTGAGGATATTTCTTTATAGTTGTCTAAGTTTTGTTTTCATCATCTTGATTCCAATTTCTTAAGAATATTGTAGAACACTACCTCACTTTACTAATTTGGAATACAAAATTTAGTTGTTAATTTTTTACCAAAACACATACTAAGTTCTAGACTATCTTTCACCACGTGTGCAGACCACAGGCGCTGCCTCAACTGATGCAAACAAGCAGACGATAGCCTTGTTTCCGATGATGCTTGGTCTCATCTTGATGTCATTGTACTTCAATGGATATATAGGATTATCTTGAACGACCTTCTCAGCACCATTATCCGCCTCGATTCAACCGCTTGTTACGAATGGACAACCTTGAAAAGTCTTTTTCACGATAACCAATCCACCCAGGCACTTTTATTGCAAAAGAAATTCACCAACATCAAGATTGACTCCTTCCCGTCCATGTCCACATATTTTCAAGAGGTAAAAATGTTGTCATGCCAATTAACTAATGTAGGCGCACCGGTCACTCAGACGGTGTTGGTTCTCCAACTTTAATTGGATTTAAGTGAAGCATACTGTAACGACCCGGTTTATCCGAGTCATTACCGATTGGTAGTTATCATTACAACCGTTATATTATCCAAAACAAACTTCCTGTTGTTCTTTATAAAAGCCGATTACAGCATGATTAATAAACGGATTACTATCCACTCTAACATCATTATTTTTCATACTCATAACATCACCTTCAAGACTTATAAAAGTTTTACGTTAAACAAACCATACTTGATTATTATTGGCCGAAGCCATACAACATTTTAAAGCCTTCAAACATTCACTTTAACAACATAAACATAATCGGCCATAGCCTTCCTCCTTCATATTATTTATAAAACATTCTTTTACTCCATGATTTCACTAACACATTCATTTGGCTCGGGTTCCTCAGGTTCGATTATTTCCTGAAATGTACGTTTAAAATACATAAGCCGAAGCTAGTGAGTGATGTCAAATCCTTTTTATAGCCTTTTGTTAACAAACATACACGTTCAAGTTATGGTTCGATCATTATATTTTTGAGTGTAGATCGATTAAATATGGTCCCATAACCTCTAAGTGGTTCGGGTACTACACTCTTTGATACCGAATGGATCCATTCTACGTTGTTTCTATTCGACCGATTCTATTATATTGATTAGATCATGATCCTATTATAACTCAAACAATTTCGACAAACATACATTTACCCGAAAACATTTAAAATAATTATGGGGTACATGCACTCACTTTTGGTTGTTCTTCTTGGTTTCTAATATCGGCTCGTTGCTCGTGAAGGATTCGGATCACCTGTTTGTTACACAATAACGATTATACACATATATATACATAATATAGCTGACCGTTACAGCTTAGGTGTATACGTATTTATATAAAGTTGGCCATTACAGCTTGGCGCTCGTTTCCTAAGAGTTTTTAGAGACGAAATACTTACCCGGATGTTGGACTTGTGTTAATACACTAATCGGCTACTACTTAAAGCCGGTGATCACTTGATGTTTGTTATTATTATTATTATTATTATTATTATTATTATTATTATTATTATTATTATTATTATTATTATTATTATTATGCCAATAGAGTGATAGTGTGTAAGGTTATAATGGTTTGATTATTAGTAAGAGGGCCGATCGGTTTGGAAGGAATAATAGCGATGATCTTGCATGTTAGAGGGATAGGGTATTAGTGGTTTGAGAGTGGTTTTAGAAAGGAAATATGGTGGCCGATGGTTTTGTAGTGGTTTTATAAGGAATCAAATGCATGCATGCCATGATAACCTAAGGCTAGATTGGATAGGCGGAAGCTCATTAATTTGTTGGAGTGTTGAGGTGGAAGTAATAGGTGGAGTTTACAAAGTGGCGGCACTAGGCAATTAAGGGTGATGGGCCGATGATATTCCAAAGGGGTAATGGGCCTCTTATAACCCAAGTAGACTTTTAAAATAGTAATGGGCCTCTTATAACCCAAAGATAATGGAGGGTATTGGGCCGAGAATATATAAATCAGATAGCCCATAACAATTCTGGGCCTTTGGGTATTATCGGGTTCTAGTAATAGGTTCAACGTTATATGCGGATGTTTGGGCTTCGAGTTAATGGGCCTCCAAAGTTATCGGGTTAGGTAACAGTTCATCATATGGCCCTTTGGGCTTACTTTATAATTCTGGGCCCATTTTCCTTTATCAGGTCCTATTGGCCCACTTATGAACATGTAATGGGCCGGGTTATTTATTGGGCTTATTACTCGAATTGGGCCTAATTATCCTTTATTGGGCCCTGGTCCGTTATCCGGGTAGGATTATTGGGAACACCTTCGGGTGGCCCAATACATTTCTATTAATTATTCCTAATCACAATTTATCACTTTATGATTATAGTTAAGTTCTTGCAGGTTGTTACACTCCCCCCCCCCCCCCAGGAAATTTCGTCCCCAAAAATTTTAATATACTATACCTGGTTTGCAAATAAGTGGGGGTAATGAGTTCTCATCACATCCTCTCTTTCAAAGTAATCTCCGGCCTCGTCTAGCATTACATTTAACTTGTACTATAGGAATCTTTCCTCTTCTTAATTTTCCCTCTTGTTGAGCCGTGATTTCTATTGGTTCCTTAGTAAATCGAACCTGAGGATTTACTTTAACGTCGTCTAATGGAATGATAGTCTGAGTATCTAGTATACATTTTCTAAGGTTGGAGATATGAAAGACATCGTGGATTTCGCTTAATTCTGGAGGTAACTCTAATCGATAAGCTACCGAGCCCACTTTATCTTTTATCCGGTAAGGTCCAATGAAACGCGGATTGAGTTTGCCTCGTTTTTGAAACCTTATTACTCCTTTCCACGGTGATACTTTTAGTAGGACATAATCTCCTACTTGAAATTCCAAAGGCCTTCTTCTATTATCTGCATAGCTCTTTTGTCGGCTTCTGGCCTCTTCCAACTTCTTCTTGATTTGAACTATTTTATTGGTGGTTTCCTGAATACTCTCTGGGCCCGTGAGTTGGTTTTCCCTGACTTCGTTCCAGCATATTGGAGACCTACACTTTCTACCATATAATGCTTCAAATGGCGCAGCTTGAATGGAAGCATGGTAACTATTATTGCACGGGAATTCAATTAATGGTTGATGAGTGTCCCAACTTCCACTGAATTCCAGGACACAAGCCCTTAGCATATCCTCCAGCGTCTGTATAGTTCTTTCGATTTGGCCGTCAATTTGCGGTGGTATGCTGTACTTCGCTTGATCTGGGTTCCCAAAGTATCCTGGAATCCCTCCCAAAATCTAGAAGTGAATCTGCTGTCACGATCCGAGACTATAGAAAGGGGTATTCCGTGCCTGGATACTATTTCCTGCACATAGATTCTTGCTAATTTTTCTATTCCAAAACTTTCTTGAATTGGCAGGAAATGCGCGGATTTGGTTAACCTATCCACAATGACCAAGATGGTATCATTACCCTTTTGTGTCCTTGGTAACTTGGTTACAAAGTCCATGGTAATTTGATCCCATTTCCAGACGGGAATTTCGGGTTGGATCAACAACCCGCTGGATTTCTAATGTTTCGCTTTTACCTTCGAACAAGTTACACATCTAGCTATAAACTCTACAACGCTTCTTTTCATACCAGGCCACCAAAAGTTCTTTCTAAGTTCTTTGTACATCTTATGATTTCCTGGATGAATGGAATATTTAGAATTATGGGTTTCCCTTAGGACAATTTCCCTTTGATCTCCGTATCGGGGTATCCATATCTTCTGATTATATCTTAATATTCCATCTGACCCTTCTATTAATCTCTCTTCCTCTTTATTAAGACATTCTTCTTCTATTAAGGTGGGTTCCAAGGCCTTTCTCTGGTGGTTTCGGAGGTGATTTAGAAATTCATTGATTAATGTGATTTTGAAAGTTCTAGCTTCTAAAGGTTTTTCTTTTCTACTTAAAGAATCTGCTACGATATTTGCTTTTCCTGGGTGATATTTTATATCACATTCGTAATCACTTAGAATCTCTATCCACCTTCTCTGATGCATATTTAGGAGTTTTTGATTGAAAATGTGCTGGAGACCTTTATGGTCAGTGTAAACGGTACACTTGGTTCCCTACAAGTAGTGTCTCCATATTTTCAAAGCAAATATAATGGATCCTAACTCTAAATCATGCGTGACATAATTCAATTCATGCTTCTTTAACTGTCTAGAAGCATATGCTATTACCTGATTTTCTTGCATTAACACACAGCCTAACCCTTGCTGGGAAGCATCACAATACACCGTGAAGGCTTTTCCTACTTCAGGTAGGGTCAGAACTGGATCTTTACATAACCTTTCTTTTAAACTTTGGGAAGCTTGTTCTTGCTTTTCCTTCCAATCGAACTTGGAGGTTTTCTTGGTTAAGGTGGTAAGTGGCAGGGCTAATCTGGAAAAATTTCCGATGAATCTTCTATAATATCTAGATAACCCTAAAAACTGTCTGATTTCGGTAGGGCTTTTAGGGGTTTCCCATTTTTGGATGGCTTCTACCTTAGTAGGTTCTCAG
The DNA here is from genome assembly GCA_032199755.1 of Ambrosia artemisiifolia. Taxonomy (NCBI): domain Eukaryota; kingdom Viridiplantae; phylum Streptophyta; class Magnoliopsida; order Asterales; family Asteraceae; genus Ambrosia; species Ambrosia artemisiifolia. The sequence goes on from CM063525.1 coordinate 633,263, forward strand.
ATGGCCGATAACAATTTCGGCCCTTTGGGTATTATCGAGATCTAGTAATAGGCCCAAGGTTATATGCGGATGTTTGGGCTTCGAGTTAATGGGCCTTCAAAGTTATCGGGTTAGGTAACAGTTCATAGGATCCTATGGCCCTTTGGGCTTACTTTATAATTTTAGGCCCATTTTCCTTTATCGGGTCCTATCAGCCCACTTATGAACATGTAATGGGCCGAGTTATTTATTGGGCTTATTACTTGAATTGGGCCTAATTATCCTTTATTGGGCCCTGGTCCGTTATCCGGGTAGGATTATTGGGCAACACCTTCGGGTGGCCCAATACGTTTCTGTTGATTATTCCTAATCACGATTTATCGCTTTATGATTATAGTTAAGTTCTTGCAAGTTGTTACACTCTCCCCCCCTAGGAAATTTCGTCCCTGAAATTTTTAATATATTATACCTGGTTTGCAAATAAGTGGGGGTAATGAGTTCTCATCACATCCTCTCTTTCAAATGTAATCTGCTATTTGCGGGTAATGAGTTCTCATCACATCCTCTCTTTCAAATGTAATCTACGGTTGCATTCCGTTTAACTTGTACTATAGGAATCTCTCTTTTTAATTTTCGCTCTTGCTGAGCCATGATTTCTGTTGGTTCCTTAGTAAATCGAAGCTGAGGATTTACTTTAACGTCGTCTAATGGAATGATAGTCTGAGTATCTAGTATACATTTTCTATGGTTGGAGATATGAAAGACATCATGGATTTCGCTTAATTCTGGAGGTAACTCTAATCGATAAGCTACCGGTCCCACTTTATCTTTTATCTGGTAAGGTCCTATGAAACGCGGATTGAGTTTGCCTCGTTTTTTAAACCTTATTATGCCTTTCCACGGTGATATTTATATATATATATATATATTATAGATCTATATAAAGCTGGACGTTACAACGTAAGCGATAATAATCTAAACTAAAGTTGGACATTACAGCTTAGGCGCTCGTACTACGGGAGTTGTGGGTTAGAACTTACCAAGGACTATCCGGTTTAGGTTTATCCGATAATCGCCGTCGACCGGAAGTGCATCTGGTTGTGTGTGTTTTGTGTAGGTGAGGTGTGATGAGGGAGATGAAGGGTTACCGCATATATATTTGAAATATGTTGAGTGTGTGCAAGATAATAATGATTAGAGTGTAGATTAGGTTTGATAGGTGGTGGGTGCCCTGGTAGATTAGTGAAGAAGAGCTGGAGGACAGGTGGAGGAGGTGAGGAATTGACGGCTACTGGGTTTTAACTAAGAGGTTAGGGCTGTTGGGCAGAGGGTAATCGGGCTTCACCTTGTAGTGGCCCAATTCGGGTATTTAGAGTATTATTATTGGGTCGGTTATATAATATCTCTTTATTGGGCTTCCTAAGCATGATTTTGGGCTACAAAAAATGTTGGGCAGGTTAGTATTAAGATTACTATTAAGTTAATTATGTTTGTAATTACGTTAATTTTTAAGGGTGTTAAACCATCATTCCCTTGTAACAGTCCATCTCCAAACCAGGTTATCCGCCCTCTTGCTTGGGCTAACCCAGCCTCCTATTATTGGTCTACACCCCCTATTCATATCCAACCGTCTCACCCATAGCACAACCCAATCGGCCCACCAATAGAAACCCATAACAAGGCATTTTCGGTCCTCATCCTCAATAGGCTTATGCCGCTTCTAAAGCATCCTACACCCCCCACGGAATTGGATCAAGCTTTCAACACTCTTTCCATGGATCCACCGGACTACACTTGGTACATGGATACTAGTGCTACAGGTATTATGACAAACAACCCTACTAATCTTATGTCTTGTTTTAATAAGGTTTATGCTCGAACATAACAGTCGGTGATGGTAACAATATCTCGGTCCTTGCTATTGGAAATCACACCTTACCTCACCCTTTTTCTAAATTCAAACTTAATAACATTCTTTACGCACCTAAACTTGTCAAAAATTTAATATCGTTCCGATCTTTCACCGCCAACAACAATGTTTCAATAGAATTTGATCCTTTTGGTTTTCATGTGAAGGATCTTCACACACAAATGCTCTAGTCCACAAGCTCAAGTCTCTAATGCTCTAGTTTCTGCATTTATTGTTGTGTCCCAAGATACTTGGCATCGCTGTCTTGGACACCAGTCTATTAATATATTACGTTGTTTGAAACCTTGCTTGTCTTCCTTATCTAAAAATGTTAAAACTACTCATATTTGTGAACCTTGTGTTTTTGGAAAACATATTAAATTTTCGTGTCATAATTCTACTTCTAGTACCTATTTACCATTTGACATAGTTCATAGCGATTTGTGGACTTCCTCGGTTCTCTCTTCTACCGTATGTCGCTATTATGTTTTATTTTTGGATGACAAAACTAATTTTCAATCGACCTATTATTTGTCCTCGAAATCCCATGTCTTTTCGAAATCTTAGAATTTCACAAACTTTTCTCCACCCAATTTAACATGCAAATAAAAGGTTTTCAACGTGACAATGGGCAAGAGTACGATAACTATTCTTTTCACAAGTTTTGTACCACAAATGGCATGACCTTTCATTTTTCTTGACCGTATACTTCTCCACAAAATGGAAAAGTCGAACGAAAAATTCAGTCAATTAACAATATAATGCGTACCATTTTCTCCCAATGCTCCGTCCCTCAAACCTTTTGGCATCGCGCTGTTGAACATGCCACATATCTACTAAATATATTACCTGCTAAAGGATTAAACAAATCCACTCCTACCTTTTCTGTTTACCATCAACACCCCACCTATGATCACTTACATACTTTCGGGTGCCTTTGCTATCCTCTCATCCTATCTTCTACCATTCACAAATTAGCGGATACGTCATTCCCATATGTTTTCCTCGGATACCCATCCAATCATCAAGGTTATAAATGCTACAATCTTAAAACACAACAAATTAATATTTCTCATGATGTAATCTTCAACGAGAATCATTTCCCATTCTCTACACCTACACCATCCAAATTAAGGGTGAGTAAAAGGGTAAAACCAGATCGAACCGGATAATAACCGACCCAAACTGAACACCGAAGATATAGGAAAAAAAGAACTACAGATCGGACCTAAAGGGTTACTTCGGGTATTGATTTCATAGGTGTTCGGTTCTTCGGTTTCAACAAGAGACCCGAGACCGATTTTGCTGTGGGTAAGAGCACCATCATTCTTTTCTTACGAAGACAATTTCATGAGTTGGGTGGACCTCCAGGATAATAGCCATGATTATAGAGTTATCAATCTCCCTAATCTAGAGAGAGAAAACTTAAACAGAGGCAATAATGGTTGTAGTTCTAAAAGAAAGAGAATTATATTTGGTTTAGGGTTTTCTAAATATTGGTGGGCTCAATATAGTCTTAGCCCAGTAGTATAAGTTAAATCTCGTCCAATATATAATTGGCCCTTTTACTAAGAAAATAACTTTTGAAACTAACGAATAAATTTAATATTTATCATAATTTTAATGTAAGGCTGCAGATTTACTAAACCAACAACACAAATCTCAAAGTTTTTATCTTCTTCCACAAAACAACACAAATCTCAAGTAAGAAAATTTGTATTGGATGGTTGACAAAAATATTCTTTCGTCTCCATTCCATATTCCTTTTTTCCTTTTTCAAACCTATGCTTTATCTTCTTCCTCTTCTCATCTTCACCTTCTTGCGTTTATAACACTTGATGTCCAAGATGAAATCTTATTTCTTTTGGTTGAAAACAGAAAGAAATTACTACAAAAAATATATTCAGTTCGGGTTTAAAGTTGGGTTTTCGATCTAAAACTGAACCCGGGACCGAACCCAATATTTGCTATAATGGAGAACCGATGAAGAACCAAGGTATAAGGTTTTGGTCCAATTTCGGGCTTTTCGGTTTCGTTATCGGGTATTTTTAGTCCTACCCGAAATTTGTTCACCCCTAATCCAAATCCTCTTATGATTTGTTAACTAGTGGCTTACCTCCTTTTTTATGGTATTAACAAACTTCCCAACCTACTTCCCATAACTCACTCGACCCATCCTCATCTCACAGCAGTCAACCCGTCCCCACGACTTCACAATTGGCCCAGACTTCCATGTCTATCCTATCCCATCTAACCCAACCCCATCGGCCTAAGCCTAATCCTCAGCGGGCAGACCAACATCAACAGCAGCGGACCCAACCCCACCTCCCATCACTAAAACCGTCCACCCCACATCACCTATCGACCCATGAACAACCGACCCATACACCATCCCTACCAGCCCATCCAACAACACACTGACCTTACCATCATCAGCCTACCCAACTCCTATCACCTCTCCAATACCAGAACCTCCACCTCAATCGGACCCAAGAACCATTCTAACTTGTTCAATGTCCAGCATCATCAAACCTAAACAACATTTCAACCTTCATATTTCTCACTCTCCTTCAATCTCTCCTCTTCCTAGATATCCTTCTGAATCCCTTTCCATTATAGACTAGAAAAATGCTATGACATCCGAATTTCGAGCATTTATTAATAACGGGATGTGGGAATTAGTACCCAAACGGCCCGACATGAACATAGTCTAAAGTATGTGGACTTTTAGGCATAAAAAGAAGGCGTTAGTTGTAGAGAGACTTTTAGCCCGGTTGTCAAACCAACAACCACCCGAACGGTTCTCTCTTTAGCTTTATCTAATTCATGGTTGATTCACCAACTTGACGTTAAAAACGCCTTTCTTCATGGCCTTTTAAATGAGACCATTTTCATGTACCAACCCACAGGTTTTCGTGACCATCAATATCCAGATCACGTGTGTCTCCCAAAAAAATTCTTATATGGACTTAAACATAGCAAATATAATCACTCTTTATTTATTTTTAAAGAAGGCAATCATATGGCCTTTATATTATTATACGTCGATGATATTCTTTTCATCACATCTTCAAATGCTTTGTGTAACCAATTCATGGCGTCACTTTCTAGTGAATTCCCCATGATAGACCTTGGACCACTCATTTTCTTGGCATCTCAGTTACTAGACAAGGCTATTCTTTGTTTCTTTCCCAAGAAAAATATGCAAGGGAAATTATTGACAAAGCAAGTTTAATAGATTGCAACCCCGTTTCCACACCGGTCGATACCAACAGAAATTAATCCAGAACTTGGGGACACCTTGGGACAACATCACCGAATATAGAAGCCTCGCAGGGGCCTTACAATACTTTACCTTCACATGCCCCGACATTTCCTATGCGGTGCAACAAATATGTCTCCACATGCATGCTCTCATGACTACTCACATGAATGCTTTAAAGAGAATTCTACGATACATCAAAAGAACATTGCATTCCGGCTTACACCTTCACAGTTCACTCACCATCACCCTTACCGCATACATAGATGTTGATTGGGGTGGTTGCCCCGACAAGCGTCGATCAACTTCAGCCTATTATGTTTACATGGGCGAAAATCTTTAATATTGGTCTTCAAAATGATAACCCACATTGTCTTGTTCAAGTGTCGAAGCCAAAACCGGGGCGTAGCAAACGTTGTCTCCGAAGTGTGTTGGATCCGCAATCTCCTTCTAGAGCTACTGCATGCCCCTGAACCCTGGTCAAATGTGACAATATTAGCGCAATCTACTTAGCACTGGCGAAGCTTGGTTTCGGAATCGGCAGGGGCCGGACTCAAATTTTTTCGATCGGTAGTGGAAAATCGGCGGGGGCCGGACTCAACCCGGACCCAATTTACCTACGAAAATCGCAAATTTCCACTACTGCGCCAAAAAACAGGGGGGGCCAGGGCCACCCCTGGCCCCAAATAACCTTCGCCTCTGCTACTTAGCTCGTAATCCCATTCAACATCAAAGGACTACACATCGAGATGGATATACACTTCGTTTGTGAAAAAGCTGGCAAAGGCCAAATACGAGTACTACATGTTCCATCTAGTTATCAAATCACTGACATCTTCACAAAAGGGTTGCTCAAGGTCATCTTTGATGATTTTCGTTCCAGCCTCAACATCCGAGAGCCTCCCGTTTCGACTGTGGGGAAGTATTAGCATAAAAGGAAACTATATTATTATTATTGTAATTACCTAGTCATACTCCCGTATTTATTATCATAATTGTAATAGCTCAATTATAGTGATTTGCCAAGAATTAGGCAATCACATGATGTGTATATATTGTACTACTTAGACAATGAAAGGCAAAAAGCATATTCCCTTCTAAGAAGGAAAACATGAGCTAGATTTGAAGTTTCAACCGGCTAAAAACATGATGTGTATAGAAGTGAAGTACCAAAGGTAGTGCCTGAATGTTAGCCAAAATTTAAAAAGGGTATTAAGAATCATATTCAAGTGAAGCTGTTACTGAAAGTGAAGCTGCTTGTTTTATTTTTCTAAGTGAATTATTGTTGTTTTAATTTTAATAATATAATGAAAGCTAGTAATGGTTATGTATTTTTTTTTGTCCGGCTTTAAGTAAAAGAACACACGCTGTGGCGAAAGACAAGAGAATGAAAAGAATAATAATGTATATTAGGAAATAGAATTGTTTAAAGTTTTATAAGTAGTAAAAAAACATGAAGCATAGTCTATAGATGGTAGGGTAAAAGAAACAAAGGACTAAGAAACAAATGTTGGTTTGTCATTTGCTGTGTTTTGTTTGAACATGCATGAAACATGAGTGGTTTCGGTTTGCAAAGGAAAATATTGTGGGCGGGAGACAGCGCACAAACACAAAGGCGCCGTGGTTTTAAGGGCCTTTTGTTTTCTTCTTTCATGTCACTTTCCTCCTCGTTTACTGAACTAAATTTTGTATCAAATATTATTTATTTATTTATTATTTCACATACATATACATCAAAAGTTCAAAACTAACGTGTCAAATTAATATGTTGATGTTTCAAAAACATACATTTATGTTAGCTTCTAAACTGGTTACCAAAATGTACGTACACTCGTAAAAGTTATTCTTAAATATTTATTGATTGAAATTGATCGGTTGCATTGGTGTTAAATTACATTGAGTCAGCTTTGTTAAAAGCCAACATTGTGTGGATGAGCTTAAAACTTCTTTTTTTTTTTTTTTCTAAACATTTAATTAATAAAAGAATATGGGAAGTTAGTATACGTAGCTAGGTGTTAAGTCATTTTAATAATGCATTTTTTAAAATGGTTAAGAGTTGAATACAATAAAGGTTGATCTTTAAGGCCGGCCGTCGAACGCTAATGAACAATGTTTGGTAATCCACATTAACCATATATATGTGTTGGTGCCCTGATGATCACAATTCTATTTAAACATTTTTATAAACGCTAATGAACAATGTTTGGCTTTATAATCAACGTCTTTATCTCTGAATAGTTATTAACTTAATATTAATGTTGTAATGGATCATGAATTTATCTCGAAATAAGTAGCAGGACGTCCCAACTATCTGTGTAATTCATGTACTATCGAGGACTAAAGATGCTTGATTATAATTTATTTTGGTAATTAGTTCAATATATTCCATTTGACAACATCAAATAAATACCCCTTTACAAACTTCAAAATAATTAACCATCCGAATACTTGCATTAAAAATACATTTTCTGATGCTTACTGATTAAAAACAACAAAACAAAACAAAACTTATTTGTTTGACCTCAACCAATAATTAATTACCAAAACAGTGGACAGTTATATTTAGATCTAGAGGGGTGATCATGATGACTTAAATTATTAAGGAGCTTGCCCGGATAAGAATAAGGCTATCTTTTATGGGATGCGAGCGAGAAGGCGCGATGGTGTAGTCGAGTCACATAGCTTGCGAAAACCACAACCACCATGCGTGAACGTGGCCCTGAGCGAACACCAGCGAGCTGGCTCACGTGGGCTAGCGTGAAAGAACGGCCATTGGCGACATTTAATATTTGACCGTTGGCTGAAAATGGTCAAAACTTAAAAAATAAATTTCTCTCTATATATATTGTATCTTCACCCGTTTCATTTTTTAAACCAAACCACTCCACATACATTAATATCATCATTCTTTTTATTATATTAATCACCTAATAGCAAACGAAAACCCAAATCCAAACCTAATCCCAATCCCAATCCCACACCCACAAACACATTCCCAGTACGATGTTGGACCGTGGAGGAAGAAGTCGCGTTGGTCAACAGTTATATTACCACATTTTAGGAAGGTGGACATGAGAGTACGAAAACTTTTTGGAGCACAGTTGTGACTAGATTTCGTCAACAAACAGGTGACAACCATCGTTGCAAGGAAGTCTTAACAAGAAAATTTATGGCCTTTCGGACAAAGTGCACAGTATTTGAGGGGTTATTCGTAAGTGTGTTGAACCCCAATGTGGGTATAAACGAAAACGAGGCGATTGAGGAGGCCCGTAACGAGTAATGTTTTATGCACAACGATAACTATCCGAACGTTACGGTTTGGATAGCTATGAGACCTTGCTTTCAACAATCATCGTGTCTTTAATATTTATTTGTGGTTTTTAATATTTATGTGATGTTATTTTATTTTTAATCATGTTCAATGTTTTAAATCTTAATTATTTAATTTGTCTTCTAAACAAAAATAAAAGAACACAAAAAATAAAAAACTGGATAAAGCTATCGCTCAAGGTGAGCCACAACAGGGTCAAGTGACTTGAGCAGAAGCTTTATCCAATGCCACATCAGCGTCCAGCTGGCATAATATGAGAGAATAATCTTTATGCTCAAGGTGAGCCACAACACATGTGTTTGTTGCCGCTTCATTCCATCACAACATCACTAAATCAATTGAAAACCCATTATGTTAATCACTAAATCATTCCCACCAATCACAAAATAAAAAATAAAAAAACAACCAACCACAACATTCCACCTCATCCGAAACAAACCAGCCAGCCCAACACACACTCACAACACAATATTCACAAGCGTGAAGGGGTCCATGGAAATCAACTTTCACTCCGTGATGGAGGGGGTGGAGTCGGTGTTCACGACCATCACGGCATCCCACCACGGAACGCTCTCACCCACCTTAAGCTTTTCAAGTCCAGTGAGCTAAATAGGCTTACGCTTCATGTAAATGTCATTAAGAGATTTCAACTGATGTAAAACAATAAACTTTAACCAATTTCACACTAATTGTTTTTATATAATTGTGTCATTTTAATACGCACACATATAGAAGCGCACACATGTACACACTTATGCAAGTATGTTTCTAGGCTCAAAATTATTCATATCTGAAGTGTTGTCCACTAAAAGAATTTTGAAGGCCAACATTACTAAGTGTTGTCATCTAATAGAGTATGATTCTTGAGATCTTGTACCATTTATCAACCCAAATGGAAACAAACCAAACATCAAATGATCACGTACTATATTAATATATATAGAAGTAGACATGGTATAATTTCCATACATCTCACTCAAAATAGGGTAGTCCGGATTTGGGTTTTTGAAGCCACCAACAGTTTATGTTGCGAGATTAACTTTGAACCAACTACCGCCATTGACGTCCAAGTCACTAAGCCTACTACTCCCATGACTATAGTGTGAATGTCATCGTCCTAGTGGTTATATTATCAGCTAGCCACCTGAATTTTGATTTGATGTTGTGCGTTAGAGTATAGAGAGGTGAATGCAATATGATTATCATTAATTAAGGAGTGAATACTTAGAGAGATGTCATAGCATAAAGGCAAAGATTTATGGTGATACATATGGATGCTAACTAATCCATTTTACGTTTCTTTAAATGTATAAAGATCCACATATGCATCTCCCTAAACAGTTCTGATGGAATGGATCATTTGTAGTTATTATGTATTCATAAAATGTCGAGTTGTAGTTCGATTCTCGGATAAAAAGGTTGGTATTTACTTCTAAAGTCCTAGTTAGCTTTTATTTGTTTTTTTTAAATGCTAATGGTCGACACTTTGTGACAAAAACTTGAGACCAAATTTGAATTTTCTTTTTTCAGAGTTAAAAAACCTAATCCATATATATTACTCGTGTAATTTTAACTTATATTAATGTTATACTATAAATGGTGTAACGTACGTTTATGCCTTCTAACAATGTAAGTGACCGAATGAGGGCAATTCTTGTCCAAACGATGTATAACAACTATTTAAACCATTTCCTCTATATACATTTCAACAAACAAACATCTATGCATTCTCTTGCAATATAATTAATCCCATACTTACCAGCTCTATCACTATAACTATTTACTCTCATGTCTATTGGACATGACTATATATATTTAAATCAAACATTACTAAGTATATTAATTATTAGGGTAACTTTATTAAATAGTAACCTAGTTTCAGAATTGTTCCAATCAAGTCGTTAATAAAAAGATTGCTCCAATTAGTGAACTAAAGTTATTTTAATGTTCTAATCATAGACAATTTACCCATTTAGAAGGTCATCAATCCATATGACTTTTATTTGGTTATTTTTTTAAATGTTGACTTGGATTATCAATAACAACTTTAATTAAAAACATTGAAAATATATTTTTAAAATTGCGAAAAATTTAGGAAAAATAATATTACGAAAAAATATGAAAATTACAAAAAAAAATTACAAAGAAAAAATTAAAATAATTATAAAAAATCATGTACAATTTTAAAAAGAGTAAAAAACTAATGAAAAAAATAAAAAACGCGAACTTTTCTAAAATGGCAAAAAAACATTAATTTTTCGCAATCGCTATAATTAAAAAAATTAAAATACAAACATTTTTAAAATTTTGGCAATTTTTTAAATAATCACAATTTTTATAAAACATTTTTTTCCCAATCTAGATAAGTAAACTTTACTTTGATGTTCTTATCAGGTCACTGAAGTTTACTTTAATGTTTCAATCATAGATATTATACCTGCTATTCACAATTTTTATAAAACATTTTTTTCCCAATCAGATAGGACTAGAACATAAAATAAACTTTAATGACTTAATTAGAACAAATATTTTTATGAGTGATCTAATTGAAACACTAGTAAAACTTGATTACCATTCAATAAAATATTCCTATTTATTATTATGGTTTTGTGTGTAAATATTATGTGTGACATTTGTAATTAATAGAGATGATAACTAGGATTATATATATGTAATAGTGGAGATTATATCCAAGACAAAAATGCAGCCTTCATGCTTGAATCATAAGAAGCGCACGCCTCAGATGTATTCTAACAAAGAAACTTGGTTGTGCTCGACAGTTATTGTTACAAAAGTCGGTTATTTGGTGCCAAACTCAAATACCAACAATTTCCATATTGTCTTGGGTATAAATAGGGTTCATGTGTAATTGATTTCGGCACCAAGAGAAATACAATCCTTATTGTTTTCTGTCCGAATATAGAGAAGAAGAACACTGACCATTCTTGGTCAATTTAGCAAAGTGTTAGTGTGTGATCTTGTGTGTTGTTAGTAGAGTGTTCTATCATGTTTAATCTGGGACTATAGTGCAACAAGTGGTATCAGAGCCAGTGTTGAAATCAAAGAAGAAAAACAATCAAAGTGTAAAGATGGCCATGAGAAGAACAATGAACAAGCGGAGGAACAACCGAAGAAGTAACATAGACAACCGTCTATGTTTCTATTGCAGGGACGAGGGACATTTGATTCAATCTTGTCACGTAAAAGAGAGGGATGAGCCTGAAAAATTAATACGACAAGCATTGAATGAAGGGGTTGCACAGACCAAACCTGATCTCTATAATTACACCGAAGAGTGTGTGTTAAATGAGACAGAATATGGAGCATGGGATGATGTGTGGTACATGAATACAACATTGAAAAATCATTACACGGGTTCTTTAAAATTCTTCAAGCGTATTCGAAGTTTATATGGGGTTGAAACAAGGATGAAACATAGACGGTTGTCTATGTTAGGGGGTCAGTGAAGTATGTTTGAATTTGCATGATAAAATGAAAATTCAAAGTGTAATTTATACACCCGATATAGACAAGAACTTGCTTTCATTAAACCAACTTAGACAACAAGGATTTATAGTCACCATAGAAGGATATAAGTGTACACTTGAATCAATGTTTAAACCTAACAAAACGAGAAAGAATGGATGGTTATGAATCTGATTGTAACTATGATTTTGAGAAAAACAAGATATGTTTAAGGAAATCTTGGGTGATGATAAAGAATACAATGAGAACAAAGAAGATTACTTGAACACTTTATTTGAGGAACTTTCTTTACATCAATCAGATGAGTATGAACTTGTTAAAAAAGAGTTGTCTAACATGGTATTTGAACATTGGTCCGATTGTATGGAATTGTTAGATTCGATTGAAAAACTCACTCAAGATTGGATGTATAGAGATTTTCTCAAAGAACCATTCAATGACATGGTAAATTGGTTTATAAATCATTATTTGAGAATTCCTAATCAGCCTATGCCACCATGTTTAGAGAATGGAAAAAAATAGTTCTGTATGATTTGTATGCTATAGTGAGAAAGGAAGGAGGACGCAAAAGGGTATCACATACAACATGTGGATCATAATAGCCAAAGACTTGGGACTTGACCATTGTGATGGTGATAATATAAGGATTCTATATGCTATGTATTTGGATGTCCTTGAATGGAACTATAAGGTTAAATGCGTGATGAGAAGGGCTGAGGATGAACAAGGTGTTAGTGTGCAAATCGGGTTACATTCTAATCAAGATAAAGGGACGGTAAGAAGCAATAGTGTGAAGGAGTTGGATGATGTTGGGATGTGTTCGGCTGAAGACTATGCGTTATTCATGGGAGCAAATTGGAATGTAGCCAAGAGAATCTTTAAAAGACGAAGATGTGACTTTAGTGGAACAACCGAAGCTTTAGAAGAAGCAAACAAGACACTCCCAAAGATCAATCGAGATGTTTGATTTAGGGGCGGGTATTGGACGTGACCATATATATTTAAATCAAACATTACTAAGTATATTTATTATTATGTATTTGTGTGTAAATATTATGTGTGACATTTTTAATTAATAGGGATGACAACTAGGATTATATGTATGTAATAGTGTAGATTATATCCCAAACAAAAATGCAGCCTTCATGCTTGAATCACAAGAGGCGCATGCCTCGGATGTATGCTAACAAAGAAACTTGGCTGTCCTCGACGGTTATTACTACAAAAGTTGGTTATTTGGCTCCAAACTCAACTATCAACAAAGTCGGTTATTTTGCGCCAAACTCAACTACCAAAAACTGCTATATTGTCTTGGGTATAAATAAGTTCATGTGTAATTGATTTTGGCACCAAGACAAATACAATCTCTCATTGTTTTCTGTCTGAATATAGAGAAGAAGAACATTGATCATTCTTGATCAATTTAGCAAAGTGTTAGTGTGTGATCTTGTGTGTTGTTTGTAGAGTGTTATATCGTGTATAATCTGGAACCATAGTGCAACAATGTCAAAGTGTGATCCCCAAAACATCCCCATTCAAACTTGCAGCTAAACGGAGTTCTAACATTAACAAAACTAAATATACCAAATGTTTCTAAATTAAAATATATTAGAGATATTTTTGTTACAGAATATAAATATTTGAGTTTTTTCCTTTAATCTATGGGTACGAATGCATGTGTTTTATTCATATGGTTTTACTACATTTGTTTTTAACAATCATCCAAAACATTAACAACCATTCATCTACCGTCACCTACCTCTCATATATATATATGGTTTTATGTAAATGTTCATTGAATCGGTAGTTTGCTTTGAGACGAGGGAACTTACTTATTTGCTATGATGTTGCTACTTTGGAATTACAGATATTTTTTTTCAAATTAACAAGTTGTTGATCGTTGAAACATTGATGTTATCTCACTTAGCATGATTCGTGTGAAGTTATTCAATTCGAACCAAGTAGAAAGTTCGTTCGAATTTAAATTCAACTTGTACTAATAATTTAATTTTATGATTAATTAATAATGCGTACACCAATTAAGTTATATTAGTTGGATAAAATAATAAACCCTAACTCCTAGTCTAGGGGAGACTACCAAACCATTATCATAAACAATATTCCACCATAATTTATATTTGAATATTAAATTAAATGTCCTTGTATAGGAAATACATATCCAAAAACTTTTGTGACTTTGTTATGATTGCTGATATTAGCGAATCAGACAGACATGAATGTGGAGTTTTGTATTTGTCTATTTAATTAATTTAAACCATAAATTCTCTCACAAGAGTAGTATTACAAGAATTCACTATATGCAAAAAAAAATAAAAAAAAATTGCGTGTTTATTCAGTATGACAGTACAAAATTAGCGAACACCGGCTCACCACTACAAGGAACTGGACCTTTAGCGGCGACGCCTGTTGCCGCTAAAGGTATAGATGTGACTGCTACCACTATGTTTCAGTTTGTATCGGTTCGATACGGTATCCTACGATACAATAACGGTAGTTTGTATAGTAAAAGAATAATTTACTTTTATATTGTTCAGGCGGGACTGGTTTGGTTCATTACGGAATCAAAAAATAACTTATGATATAAAAAGTACGTTAGCTTGAATACACATTCGTTTGAATAGAAAAACTATACCGGATTGTTGAGAAAAAAATTAAAACAACTATGTATCAACTGTTTTCTAAAAAAAATTAGTGAAACAAAGTTAATAGAGAAAAATCAAATTACATAATAATTAAATGGGTTAAGTAATATATTATTTATACTATAAGAGGTAATTTTTAAGTTAGAAAAATATGTGCACTATTCAAAACGCGTCTTAATAATTATATAAATATATATTTACTTCAAATAACGTCTGTCACCCTTTTTACATAGCAGACAACATTTTATGTGTAATATCGTATTATCAAAACTAGAGTTATTGTATTGTATTCTATGCTTAGAAGGTTTTTAAAAAGAAAATTTGACTTCTAACTCAAAAGTTTTAATCTTTTGCAATTTAACCATTTAATTTAGTTTTTCATTTATAACTCAAAAGTTTTCATCTTTTGCAATTTAACCCAACACCTTTTTACTTTCAACTTTGGTCTCTCATCTTTAACAAGTTTCTAGTTTTACATTTTGTTCTAAATTTTGGGAGTTAACACTCCGCAACGTGCCTGTGGGTTTCAACATTTTTTTCCATCTATCTTTCCCTGTTTGATAGGCCCGTCACAACGCGCTTAGTTTTCCCCGTTTTACAAGTTCGTTTCAACGCGTGGGTCTTAGATCAACTTAGTTATTTTTTTATGTACTTTACGTTTCGGTCTAATTTCTTATCATTAACACGCCGCAACGAACATGCGTGGTTCAACAATTTTACCTCTGCTTTTCACTCAGTGATATTTTTTCATACATCTCCAACACATGTTGAAGAATATTATCGCTTCTAATCGTTGAGTAACACAAAAAACTAACGAATTAACCGAGAAAGTAAGCAGCATCTGTAAAACTTAAGCAGAGTTGCAAGTGCCCATCGACGTGCTATATGCACGTTACAAGGCTCGCAAAGACGTTAAGGATTAGATCGGACTTAAATGTGTTACGTGTTAGAATAATTGATGGTAATTTTGTAATATATAAGTATACACTCAATTAATGACGTTAGTTAAAGACGATGTCTATTTGGTAGCAAGTCTTGAAGTAGATTAAGACAAATAAACAAAAGGATCCATTATCAATTGTCTATTCAATTTGTCATTTTCACTTTATGAGTTTTGAGTCCCGAATTCTTCAAAAAATTGATTTGTTCAGTATCTACCAAGTTGGTTTTAAAAACACATTTCGGTTACTTCATGAGATTCATGCGATCATAGAGCATGTACTTGCAGTCAAATTATGCTTTTGGGAATCAAATCAACGTTAACATAACTAAATTAATAAGTTTAATTATAACAAATCAATCAACAAAATAAAAAAAAAATTGTTATGTTAATTAGTATTTTTATTACACAAATGATTCCACTTAAGTTACAAGATTGTTGGTCTACTCCGAATACTATTTGCTTGATTACTTAATTGCATGCCTAGTTGCCTACTAATTGCATGAGCACAAAAATATGAATAAAGAGTGGGAGATTATTGTGGAACTAGACTTTTTCAAAAAGAAATTTCGTTACTAAAATCAATATAAAAAGTTAAATATACAAGAATACATTGAATGAAAAAAAAATTACATACATTGGTTTATTTCATTAAAGCGATACCAACAAGAATTACAAGTCAGGCGCGGGTAGACGGGCAACAAGCTGCGCCGCAACCCCTTTTTGGATAGTAAAGCCTACTATATTAAATATAAAGCTTGTGTCCTTGGCCACAGGAGAGTTACTCTGCACCACCTTTTGCACTCGATCTAAAAACTGTATTGCTTCGGGAGCAAGGCCCCCAAATGTGTCAAAAGCGAAGGGCACAAAGACGTGTTGGTTTTCAAGACAAGCAACTTCATGTTTGTCAACTTTCTTGGATTCAGCTTTTAAGACTGCCTGCCCTGCCACAAACCCCGAATCCCGAAGTGCCACCAAAGGAGACACCCCTGTGAGATCAACGCACGCGTGCTTGCCCTGCGCCCACCCAAACACAAGGACATCCGCTGGTCTTAGGGTGGACCGCCCCTCAAGTGGATCCGTCAAAAAATTAACCGGAGCCTCTTTCCTAGCTGAAATCCCTGCTCTTCGTAAGACGTCCCATAAGACATCCCTGACCAGGTCATGTCTGTATTTAAATCCTGACAGCTCCTTACAGTGAAGGGCATGCTCCCCAAATTTATCTAAACAAGCCTTTTTTTTATATGTTTCCATCAGTATTTTTAACGTCCAACTATTTTTAATATTCTTCACTTCTTGAGAGAAAAGTAGTGATGATCCAAGTATCCTTTTTTGTCTGCATATTGTTTGTTAGCGATGAGGCAATAGTGACGAGTTTTTAGCGGCGATAAGTTGCCGCTATTCCTTTAGTAGCGATGACGATTGGTATTAGCAGAGATGATTGTAGTGGCTAAAGCCCTCATTCTTGTATAATGATGTTAATAATGCAATAATATTATTCTTAATTTTTTTTTAAGAATAATAATATTCATATTCTCCACCTAAGAAATGGGGAAGCAAATCAGACGAATAGACTTCTATACTAACTAGTGGTATTCTATAACGCGCGTTGCGCGAAAGACAATCGGATTTCCATCCACGCTTCGCAACAATATTTTATAAACAAACAATAACCGGTTTTATACATACCATTCTTGACTCTTTATCAAACCCGTCTAACTATTAACAACAAACAAAATGAAGAATTTCTTATATTATGTTGCCGTTGAGTCATGAACTCTACTTCATATATGATCGGAACAACTCTAACAGAAGCAGCTTCAGGAGCAAGAAGAATCCCCTCATAGGTCAAAAACTTAACCACAGCCGTATCATATCGAAAGAATCCGAAATCATGAACGTATTAATTGCAAATAACAAAAGCATAATATATTACTGTAATAATATTGTCATAACCAGCAAGTGTGAATAAACAGTACATAAATGATCAATTAACCAACAAACTCACAGGATCTCTATATATCGGATAAACCGGAATCTCTTCACGATTAACAAACATAGCTTCAGTTGTCATAGAACCTACAAAACACACAATCAAAGATATCATGAGTTACGATATCACAATGGGCGTATACAAAAAAATCAAAGAGACCTGGTTGACGACGTGGCGGTTAGTTAGTATAGTTCCGCGACGTTTAACGACAACTCGACTATCATTTCCGGAGTAACTGTAAGTTAGCTATATTGTTCTTGAAGCCTACAAAAATTCATGCAATAATTTGTATTGAGTTTTAATCAACATCTACAATTCCATGCTTTTTCTAAACAATTTCCACATTATACATGTACCCATGTTGACCTAATATCAGCCATTCCTCAATGTCTATTACAGATTATACACCCAGCAACTTCTTTAATCAAAGTAGGTGTGGTAGGAATAAAACAAAATCATCAAGAAAGACAAGCAAACTTCCAAACAGATTTCATATCAATATATCGAGACTCCTACCAATCCATATCAAGAGTAAATTACTCCCATGAACAAAGATCATAAACAATCTTTTTTGGGGTTTTGTTATGATTTAGATTTATATAACAAACAGATTTTAACCTAGATTGAGCCACACGAAAATCATCCGACTGGCGCTTAGGCGCTTGATTCACTTAGACGCATAGGCGCTTAGTCACGTAGGCGCATAGGCGTCATCAAATAAAAAAGTTATGATACGGTTTACTAAATTAAGCTGAACGAACTGTAACGCTTGATTCACTTAGACGCATAGGCGTCATCAAACATGACATACATACAAAAATCATCCAACTTACTTTGCAGCTAATTCACTTAGGCACCTACTCGCTTAGACGCCTAGGCGCTTAGTCGCGTAGGCGCTTAGTCGCTTAGGCGTTTAGATGCTAAGGTATATGATTCGCTTATTCAATTAGTACTCGATAACAATCTGCCTCAAATACTAAGAGTTTGAAAATCAACTTTCTCAATAAAAAAATACAGTAAAACATGAACATACATACCAAAATGACATCACAGACTGAAAACATCACATTTTAAAAGCTTAAAAACATAACACCAAAATAACAGATTTTAAAACCGTTATATTTGCAACAAACATTAAACCTTGAAGTTACAAAGAACACCAAAATAACATATTTTAAAGATCAGGTTCTTCAAATAACCACCATTATATTTGCAAGAAACATTAAAACATGAACTTAGATACATGATCAAGAAACAAACCTATCAAAACAGATTAAAAATGCCACATTTTAAAAACATAAGAACATAACATCAAAAATCAGATTTTAAAACCGTTAACTCCAAAAAAACATATTTTAAAGATCATGTTCTTTCAATAAGAACCACTATATTTGCAAGAAACATTAAAACATAAGCTGGACCAAACATGCAACCCAAAATTCACCGACATTTGTACCTGCTAATGTGCCTGGTTCTGCTGCTGCGGGGAAAAAAAAGACGAAAAAAAAAAAATTAGAACAAACATTAAAACCTGGGCTAAACCAAACATGCATCCAAGAAATAATCAACAATGATTGTAGTGTCTACCTGTTCTACTGCTTGCTTCTGCTGCTAGGATGAACCAAAGAAAGAAAAGATATTTTATAACTTGAAATAAATTTTCAGCCGAAGGTCCATGGCTAAACGACTAAAGGTCCAGGGCGACGCTGCTTGTCTTCAATGTCTACATACTCTGTCTCTCCTCTCTGGCATCACCCATTCATCTTCACTGGCGTCATCGGTGTCACAATTTCTTCTTGTTTATCTCTCTCGATTTATGTAATTCTCTCAAGAAAGGGGATTTCAGGTTAATGGTTTTGTGTTAAACAACAGGTAAAGACACGTGGCTAGGCATGTGTGAGAAAAGATGACACGTACAGATTTGCGTGGAAGCTCGCCAATAAAACGTGTGGACCAATCAAATAATCAAAATACCCCTAAATATCTTTATAATTACGAAATTGCCATGCCATGGTTACTGTTCAAATTCAAAGCTATGTTATTATAGTATAATTCTACTACATGAGGTTAGCAACGCATGCGTGAGATAAAACTTGGGTAAAGCTCTATCCAAAGGAGTTTATGCAACAAATAGACGTGAATTTAAATTTGAATCAAACTATCATCAAAATAACTAAGTGATAAACATTACATGTACTTATGGTGCATTCCATAAAACTATAAGTTGTTTATTGTTTATTATGCTGATTAAGTCTTTCAGAGTACGTACGATCAACTTCACGAGATCCGTTACACGAATTATGAAGGTTACATTATATATGTGTTAATATATAAAAAGCCAGGAAAATGTAAACATCGGTTGTTGTAGTACGGTTCCAATAAGTTTGAAAATCAAATAGATCTATTCAACAGAATCAAATGAAAAGATATTCTTTCATAAAACTATTTACGTTTGCTCAAACAAAATAATGCTTTTAACACAAGACCACCCAATTTTCTTGGATTTGCTTAAGTAGTTACGATTTCTTCCTAATAAATTATAGATTTTTCCAACTTGGGCATTATTATTCCAATGATTTACGACTAGTTGTTACACCCCCTAGCTAACGACAAAAAACTATTTTCTCCTCCAATACATATAACACCACAATAACTTTGTCCACAAAATTAGTTTAGTTCCTTTCTCAATCGTTATTAACAACTCAAATGACTTAACAATCCCTGAGTGCCAAAATAGTATTTTTAAAACCAAACCTCACTAGCAAAATCCTATATGCATGGGAAAGCTTAAGATTTTTTTTGCTCAGCAGTGTAAAGTTCTCTGTTTTTGTCTGAAAATTTTGTATATATTAAGTCCGGCCTCTACCAATTGGATTTGATATTACGTAAATTTGGGTCTCGTGACTTTCGACATCCACCATCTTAAAATTCATGCTTCACAAGTGCCTATATGATGATCACACAAAACATTAAAGCGCATCACTAGAGTTACACCATATTTTTGAATCAGTCGAATACAAACTAGTTCTATTTTCTATACTAATTTGAAAAATATATCATGTTTGGGTTGACAAGTTTAATTCATTTAATAAGCGGTTACATTTTGTGTTTGTATTCAAATTGAACCGGTTTAACATGTGTATAACTTGATAGCAAAATATTGCTATCCTCGTGAATAAAAATATTGCTTCTAAAGAAACCTGCAACTCAAAACAAAGATAGTAACATAGTAATCACATGCATAAAACTTCAATATGGATGCCATACAGTAATCACATGCAGTGACTACCTAAAGTGGAGAAAAATCTAAACCCTCAGAAAAAACTACGACCCAATTGTACCCTTCTGTAAAAGTCTTTAACCTTAATCCAATGTATCCGTGAACTCCTATCCTGGACTACGTCCTTAGAAAGGTGCGCCTCTAGCAAATCTTGCTTAACCTATTCATCCCAAGTCAACCTAGGCCTCTCTCTACTCCTCATCCCCTACGCCACGAGGGTTTCCACTACTCTACTTGGCATCGTCGTCAACCCCCTCTTCATATGCCTAAACTGTCTCAATCTCCCTTCCTTTATCTTACCCAATATATTAGCCACACCTAGTCTTTCACTAAAACCTAAATTTTTTATCCAGACTAATCTTGTGTGTCCAAAAATCCACCTGAGCATCCTCATCTCTGTCACCTCCATCTTACGCTCTTGTGTCTTCTTGATAGCCCAACAATCTATTCCATATAACATTGCAGGTTTAACTACAATTCTATAAAATTTCCCCTTTAATTTAGTTGGGAACCTCTTGTCGCATAATACCTTAGTGGCTGCTCTCCACCTACTCCAGCCAACCTGGATACGGTCAATGAGGCCACCATCTATCTCCCTATCTTGTTGTACAAACAATCCTAAATATATGAACTTAGCAACCTGCGGGACCACTTGGTCATCAATGGTGGTCCGAGTATCCTCATAGCCACTTGTACCACTAAAATTACAATACATATACTCACTCTTTGGTCAACTAATCCTTAAACCTCTACCCTCTAAAGCCACTGGCCAATCCTCTAACCTCGCGTTCAAGCTTTGTCTAGTGTATGTAACTAGCACAATATCATCTACAAAAAGCATGTTCCATGGTAACGTCTCCCGAATCGACTCTGACAACTCATGTAAGACCACCAAAAAAAAGAAACGAACTTAATGTAGACCCTTAGTGAAGTCCTACCTCCATAGGAAAGTAATTGGTATCCCCCGCGGACGCACAAACACACGTTTCAGTTTTACCATAATTATATCTAACTATTTTGATATACTTCCTTGGAACCCTTCTACACTCCAATCTATCCCAAATCATCCTACGCAACTAGGGCTGCAATCGAACCGAACGAACACGAACAAGGTCTTGTTCTTGTTCGTTTATTAAGAAAATTATGTGTTCACGAACAGTTCATGAACACTTACCAAATGAGATTTTCTGTTCGTGTTCGTTTATTAAGAAAACACTCATGTGCGTGTTCGTTTGTCAATTTTGTTCAGCAACGCACACGAACACAAATGGACATTCATGAACACAAACGAACACAAAGAAGTTTTCATGAACGGAAACAAACACAAACGAACATATATTAACTTTTGAATAACATCGAATTCACATACATTTAGACATTAGCTAGATCCCCCCACCCCCAAAATATATATATATATATATATATATATATAACCTAATTGTCCGAACATACATTGGAGAAGGGCGTTGGGTAAAATAAATTAAAATAAAAGAATATAAAAAAGTATAAAAATTAAAAACCTTAGTAAACTATCGAACACAAACGAACATATTACCGAACGTTCACGAACATAAACGAACGCGACCTCTGTTCATGTTCGTTCATTTAACTAAACGAACGTAATTTTTTGTTCGTGTTCGTTCATTTATTAAACGAACGAACACAAACGAACTTCCCGCCAAACGGTTCATGAACTGCTTGCGGAAAGTTCAGTTTGTTTGCAGCCCTATACGCAACAATGCGGCACACTATCGTATGCTTTTTTAAGGTCAATATGAAGACCTCACTTTTTCTCCATTGTACTTTTCCATCAATCTCCTCAGCATGTGTATTGCTTCCATAGTTGACCTTCCCGACATAAAACCAAACTAGTTAATCTTTCTATTCTAATTTTAGGATCAATATCTCTCTTCCATAACTTCATAGTATGACCAAACAACTCAATCCCTTTGTACATATGTTTATTTTCATTGTACAATATTATATAACTAACCTGAGCAATATTGAAACCTTAAGTGGGAATTCCACAATAAATAACATGGTATCGAGTTGGTGATTCTATATGTGAATCCCACCACTTTATTTGATAGATGTTGACTAGCCCTCAGATCAGTGGGGGATAATAGTAGTAAACCTATGGTGATTTTATGACCACTTTGTATAATGTATAGTATAGGGAATGTAGTGTAATTTTTTTTATTTTCTCTATGTTATATCATATAACTATACATGATCAATACAGAAACCCTAATTGGGTATCCACAATAATCAACATAAATGTGTACACAGGAAATGTTTGTATTATATAGTTTTAACTGTGTTCGGGTTATAATTGATGTTTTTGACATGAATATGTAGAGGAAATTGATTTAAGAGGAGATTACAAATTTATTGTATTTCCTAACATATGATTAGGCCCCTATGTAGAGAATATTTAGTATGCGCGCCCCTACCTTGAATTCCTTCTGAAGTATGGTTGTGCTTCCATGGAGTTATTACTTCATGTTATTACAACAAATACGAGACTAAGGATATTAACGAGATCTCTGAGGTAAAAGGGTTCACGGTTTTGGTTTGCCTAACGCAAGTCATCGGGTCCCCCTAAGTTTGCAGCATGTGGGGTTGGATCTTGGTTTTGTTATTGTTTTCAATTCTTATTTGAAGGAACTTCAAACCAGATTGTGTTGACGTTTATTATTATTAGTTATACTTAGTGAGGAATAGACCAAGCATGAAGCATGATCTAGAGAGAGAGAGAGAGGAGAATCTAAAGTATGTGTTTGAGTCAAGAGATCCTGGCTTTATAGAAGAAGGCCGATCTTCTTTAAATGACCCTCGGTCCAAGACTGCAGTGGGGGACTTGCCCTTTTTGTTAAATGGAAGGCTTTTTACCTACGAATAATAGAGTTCAATCTCCAAATGTAGTGGCTGCTTGCTCGGTGGTAGAGTCCAGACGTAAAGTGTGATGTGACAAGACACTATTTAGTTGTTTTTGCTGCTTATGACACCTAGTTCACTTTAAAACACTTTTGCCTTCAACCTTTTAAGCAATTTCGCATTCTGACCAGTTTATTAAGCTTAAGCTACCCACGTCATCAGCCCCCAAAGTCAGAGGTATTTGGGGTTGTACAACATTTTTATTACTCAAAGGTTTCAAGCCTTGAAGGGTTGGAGCTTCAGTGCTTTGGGCGATGAAGCCTCTAGATTTAAATTTTGAAGTGACAAGTGTCAGTCTTGTAGGTGGCGGTTTCTAACACATAATAGGCATGATTATATCTATCAGTTATTATAATAACTCCTCTTTATAATAATCATAACCGTTTAAACTTTTACATTCTCCCACAAACAAAGTTTCTTCATCTTTTGTCTCTTGGTTATTCGTTTCTTGGATCAGGTTAGTATTTCTTTCTTTCCTTTTTTCTTTCGATCATCCTTCTAAGCCATGGGTGCTAAAAAGGATATGTGTGTTAGTTATTCTCACCTTACACAAGAAGAGGTTGAGGTTTTTTGTGAAGAATGGGATATCGATTTATCGTTTAATCCGGTTGCTCCGGATTTGGATAAATTGGTTGATTATTGTCCCTCTGGTTCTATTGCTCTTTATTGTCATCACTTTGAGTTTTCTAACCTTCGCTGTCCGTTTTCTATCTTTGTCCTTAACGTTTTCGAGTATTATCGTATATCCTTTGGGCAAATATATCATCATGGTCTTTCTAGGGTTTTGCATTTTGAGGTTTTATGACGGGCATTGGGTTACGATCCATCTCTGTTGATGTTTCGTTGTTTCTTTCATTTGGCCAAGAATGGTGATTGGTTCACCTTCAAAATTTCTCAAATCGATGTGTTTTTTGTTTCTTCTCTAGTGACCACTCTTGGTTCATGGAAAGATTGATTCTTCTAGGTGTCTGAGTTTGTTGTCCCTTTTAAACTTGTCTGGAGGCATCCTGATGCCATATTGAAGAAACTCAAACCTTCTGACTCTGAGTTAGATAATGGTCTATTGAAGGCCCTTAGGTAATGTCCTTCATGGCTTCGGCCCTTTCCTGAACGCCTTTTGGTTCTGATGGGTGTAAGCATTTTGTGGGACAAGCCAAACCGGGACCCTGTGCTTTTGACGGATTATCAGGGTATGATTTTCTTTCTACTTTGTGGTTCCTTGTTCTTCATGTTTGTCTTATGTTTTTCTCTATTTGTGTGACACCCCAGGAAAATCCCACATCGGCCGTGGCCAGGAGAGATCCTTGGTTCACATCTAATCCAATGACTCTTAAATCACCAACGCGTTTTGGGGCTTAATGTTAGTGGATGAGATGAGAACTCCACAATTAAGCGTGCTTAGGTGGGAGCACTACTAGGATGGGTGACCTCCTGGGAAGTCTCTACTGGGGCACCCAAAAACATATCCTTGAGCTCTGGATGGGCAACCCATCGGGGCAACCCGTTTAGTTCTTTTTGCTGCTTATGATAGCTAGTTCACTTTGGAACCTTTTGTCTTTTAACCTTTTAAGCTATTTTGTATTCGGGTCAGTTTATTAAGCTTGAGCTATCCACGTCATCACTTCATAACCCAACATAAAAGGGTGTTTTCATGATATATTGATAAATGTGCAATTTTAATTTGTGCTACTGATAACAGGACAAGAATCAAATCAAGTTTAGCTAGTAGTGAAAAAAAAACTTTGATGCTTCACGACTTTTCTACTACAGCTATGCTACAATATTTCTTCTCTTGTTAAACTCACAATTCATCTTCACATACCACTTAATTTTATGATAGAATAAAATAGTTTTCTGAATTCTGAGTAGGCTATCATTTAGCCAAAAGTCCATATATGTATTTCTCTTTCTTTTTTCATATTATTACTCTAAACTTAGAAAATTACATGCTTAAGCTACATAACGATACCCATTTTTTTTTTTTTAACTTCTAAACTTTTACATCAAACACCAAACTAATTTAAGTTTTGACTTCATAAACGATTAAATTTCATAAAAACAAAACAGGTCAATTTTTAAAGTCGTTAGACTAACCTAAAAGCCAACTTAATGAACACTAAATATTTTGTATAGTCTTTTTTGCTTTTTTTTTATTTGAAACCTTATACGTAAAATAGCTTAAATAGTATATGTTACTAACTTATTTAGTTTTCATTTAACTTGATTATTCTCTAATTATTCAAGTTCGTTAATGTAACAGTATCAATTACTGAGAACACTAACATGGACCATTCTACCACCCTAGGTAGATCTCACATCGATCGTGACCAGAAGAGATCCTTGGTTCATAAGTAATCTAATGTCTCTTAAATCGTTAACGCTTTGGGCTTACTTGGCTGTGTAGCACACATGAAAAATCCAAAGTTAACGGTGCGTAGGTGGGAGTAATATCAGGATAGGTGACCTCCTAAGAAGTCTCTACCGAGACAACCAAAAATAAATATGCGCTCTCCTGGATGGGCAATCTTTCTGGAGCAAAGCAGACAATATTGATGATGAGAAGCATCCGATATTACAGTTAACTTTTCTTACAAAAGTTGAAGTAACTGTCTTTTGAGTTTTTTTTTCGACATTCCAGTATATATTTTGTTGAAAACGAAGTCATATTCAAAATAGACTATTCTTTTTTGTATCGTGCTATAACGAGTACCGGTACCATAAATGTACCTTGAGGAACCGATCCGATATGGACATCGGTACCGGTATCAACATTCTCTTTTATAATTTTTTATTGATGTAAAACATGTGTTGAATTTTTATATCCTATTTAACATGTAATGACTACCGTTAATGTAACAAACCACTACCGACTATATTCAACCCGATAGTTCAGTGTGAAAAGTGAACTTTTTTAAGTTTCAATTTATCCTTTAGACTATGTATTGTGGCCCGCGAGCCACCAACAAAGCCACGTGGATCGCTTGAACCATAGCACCCTTCCAAGACTCTGCCTGCGAGCGAGCCCAAGCGACCTGGCTCGCGTGAGCTAGCGAGCATAAATTTAAAAAGTAGTCGTTGGCTGCTAGCCAACGGTCAGTAATTTAAAAATTGTGTGTGTATATATATATAATCCTTATTTACCTAAATCTAAACCATTTTTTATCATTTCACTATCATTTTTACCCACAAACCGATCCCAAATGGCAAACGGAAACCCAAATCCAAACCCAATTCCGCCCTCACAAAACCCAATTCCACCACGACGTTAAACCGTGTATGAAGAACTCACATTGGTCAACAGTTATATTACCACATTTCAAGAAGGAGGACATGAGCGCGCGGTAACTTTTCGGAACACGGTTGTGACTAGATTTCATTAACAAATGGATAACAGCATTCGTTCAAGGGATGCGATAACTGTAAAGTTTAGGGCTTTACAGGCGAAGTGCACAGTATTTGAGGGGTTATTCGTGAGTGCCCTGAACAACAATGCTAGTTTAAACGAAGATGAGGCGATTGAGGAGGTCCGTAAACAGTATTGTGCCATGCACAATGATAACTACCCGATCGTTGCGGTTCGGAGAGCTATGATACCACGCTTTCAACAATAGTCGCGTTTTTAATACGTAGCTATGGTTTTTAATATTTATGTGATGTTATTTTAATATTTATGTAATGTTATTTTAATATTTATTATGTAATGTCTTATAAACAAAAAATAAAAAACATAAAAATAAAAAACAAAAAACCGGATAAAGTCTTGCTCAATGTGAGCCACAACAGGGTCAAGTGAGTGAAACAGAAGCTTTATCTAGTGCCACGTCAGCACCAAGTTGACATGATATAAAAGGATAATATTTGGGCTCAAGGTGAGCCACATCGCACAGTCTTATATTATAAACAAAATACATCTTCAACCCATTTAATATCTATTTAATTTGATTTTTCCACATCGCACAGTCTTTGATTTTTTTAACTATACAGATAGTCCTTATGGTTTATAGAAAGTAACATCTTACGGTACTAAATTTATTTTTTAACATGTTAAGGGTTTATGATTTCAGTTTTGTAATATTTTTGGGTACTAAAGCCAACTCCATTAGTTTTTCTAGTTAAGTTTTGATAAAATGACTAAAATGCCTAAGAATAACTAGATGAGTTACTCTTGTAATTAACTCTATTGCGCTACAAGGATAATTTTTGAAATTTATTGAAATTATAATTATTTATTAATATGTTAAATTTTAAAATTTTAAAATATACTAAATAATTATACTGTAAACGTTTTGATATATATATATATATATAGGGGGGATCAAATGAGAAGAAAGTTCATGTGAGAATAAAAATAACAAGTTACATAATGGTTAAGCATTAAATAGTTTAACTCTTCATACATTAATTGTCATCTATCTAATTAATTAGTCATTACAACACTTTATCCTACACATTATCAAAATTTATCTAACACGTATAAAAATTCATCCTACATATATCAAAATTTTCATATGTTTATCCTACACATCTCGAGATTATCATACGTTTATCCTACACACATAAAAATTCATCATATATATATTCTACACATATCGAAATTATCCTACACTCTAAATAAGGTTTGATTTGGAAGAATATATTTTAAAAATGAATTATGGGTTTCATTTATTTAACTAGTTTTGTGGGGGTTATAAGAAAATAATAATTAATTTAACATTCAATACAATTATTAAATGAAAGCTTCCTATTGGTTAAAATTTGTTCTTTTTCTTCTTACAAAACATTTTCTTCTCATTTGAATTCTCCACTATATATATATATATATATATATATATATATATATATATAGGTATAGGTTTTTGTTCAAAGTGCACTTTTCATACAAAGTGTAAGAAGTCTATGTAGTAATTGTATTTTAATTTTTGGCTATGACATTTCAATTCCTTTTGCATTGTATTATATTGGAAAACACCAAACGTAACAATTTAAAACACTACTTAGTATATTCTTGACATGCAATCTAAAACACCATGCGAAAAAGGTAGTGTTTTTCTATAAAATACAATGCCATAAGAATATAAAACATCATGCCTAAAATTTAAAACACAATGTCTATATATAGTTGTCACACTTTGTACGAAAAATGCACTTTGTACAGGAACCCCAACATATATATATATTTATATATATATTTATATATATATATTATAAAACAATACTTTTGTCCGTACAAACCACTACCGATAAGCCTAATTCGTATCTGCCATTGAGCACCACGTCAACTCTCATCTCCACCGCCATTGTTGCCATGCGTTATCTATATTTGGCAAGGTTGTCTATATTTGTTAATATATATAACTATGTACTAATATTATTAAAACTTAAAAAATTTAAAATATAAAAATATACTAAATTAAATAAATATACTCTATTTATATTTGCCATTTAGTACCACGTACACTCTCATCTCCACTGTCATTGCTACCATGTATTATCTATATTTGACAAGATCATCTATTTTTTAATATATAAAATTATCTATTAATACTATCTAAAAATTTTAAATTATATAAATATATTAAATTAAATAATTATATCTACGCGTTTTAATAAATTAATAAATAATTCTACATCAAGCAACACATCAACTCTCTGCATTTAAATTATAGATAATGCATGGCAGCAATGGTGGTGGAGATGAAAGTTGACGTGGTGCTTGATGACAGATACAAATTAGGCTTATCGACGGTGAATTATATGGAAAAAACTATTGTTTTATAAGAAAATTATATATTAAAACATATAGAGTATAATTATTTAATGTTGTAAATTTTTAAATTTTGGAATTTTTAAATTTAATAATATTAATAGATAATTTTAATTTCAATAAATTGGAATACAAGAATAACCTATCTAGTTATTTTTGGGCATTTTGGTTATTTTATCAAAACTTAATTAGAAAAACTAATGTAATTGATCTTAGTACCCAAACATGTTACAAAACTGAAAACATAAATCTTTAATATGTTAAAAAAATAATATTAGTAGTCTAAGATGTTAATTTCTATAAACTATAACGACGTAATTATCTCAACATAGAATCATATTTAGAAAGTTGCAGGGGTACACATCCCCAAAAAGTAGAAGAAATCAACATAACTAAATGATGATTAACCAAGTAATCCAGCTGTGTTTTATTTTAGGGTACATGCACGGGCACTTTCCATTATTATATAACAATATTTTATCAATTTCTTTAATCATTGATTTTAAATATGGGCTTGTAATCTTTCGTAACAATCACCCCTGTTTCTGTTTCATATTTTTACAAATGTTTCTTATTAAAATGTCAAAGTTATATAAGGTGCCAGCTATTATCCATAAAATTTACTATGTGTAAAATAACGCGTATAATAGATTTAATCACGTGATCTAAGTCAACATGGTTATTAACTTGTAACCATTTTCTTTTTTGGACTTTCTTATAACCAACTACCTGTTTGATTTGAATACATGGATGATGATATTCAATTTAGTGATAATACATATAATTCACCCAAGTATTTGATATTTTATACGGAGGACACTTGGGGGATAACATTAACCAACTTATTTGTAACTTGATAGCTTTCTGTTAATGATTTCCGAATCAACTCACAACCATTTTAACTGGCAACTGACGCATTCTTTCATGAAAATTGTTTCTGTTCAATAAACATTGTGATGGTTCCTCAACCGTAAAACACAAGTCTTTAGTCTATTTATAGCATTTTTCCTCAATTAAAAACGCATACACGTTCTTTTTTTCTCTGAATTTTCTTGATTGTACTTTCAGGAGTACCTAGTGACGGAGTTTGAAAAAAAATTAGGAGGCGAAAGTCACAGAACCCTTAAAAGCCTTAAAACGGAGAGGTCAAACTCAATACATATAAAATTTCGAAAATGCGGGGCCAGGGCACCCCAAGACATAAGGAAGCCTCACCCATGGGAGTACCATCATAATACTTAACATGAAAGTGATTCAGAGAGCTCAGAAAGGTTAACATAGAGCATTTTAGACTACAAAAACAACAAAGGCTGAAACAAGAAAGGTATTAGATGATTACCCAAAACTGCTCGTATTGATATATTAATAAATAGTATTTATTTTTGTTTGAAACTTAAATTTATTAGGATCGATACTCTCCAACATCGACTTTTCGGTGACCATTACCTGATGAAGAATGTCGTAATTGAGATGAAACTGGGTAAAGTGAATCAATGCCACCCAAGTAATTTGGGTACTTTTATATGAAAATTAATAAAAATGGAGTGTAATGATTTAATTGGTTCTTACAAATTAGGTACTTTGAGTTGTGCCGCTAGTACCCTTCAAAAGAAATTGTTAGAAGTTGTGTAAAATTATTAGAAGTGTAGTACGTAACATTTCAAGTCAGATTAAAAATCGGATGAGTAAGGGAATTCCAGTGAGTATTTTTTAAACATATATCATACTTGTAAGGAAAACTCGCGAATAAAACTAGTAGTAAGTGATGGGTAGTTACAGGTTTCAAACAAAGGATGCACGACTTCATAAGCACTAAAATACGAGTACTATCTTTGGCTTTACGCATGTCTAGTGAGTAGTCTTTTCTAGGCTACGTAGCAAGGCATTAGGAGGGTGTTCCTAGCTTATTAGAATCCTCAGAGCACTCAGATCCCATCCACCAAATGTATGTGAGTGTGTCAACCAAATTATATGAGGTGAGTGTAAATTGTTGTGAGTGAAGGAGAGAGAAAATATTTGGTGAATGCACTGTTCCACCCTAAATATGAAAAGCTACTGTTCACCCCTATATATATTTTAATATTTTTGTAAGTAGTTGAGAGTGGGGAGAGAGAAAATGTAATGATAAAACTATGAAAAAATATTATTATTTTAATTAGAAGAGAGAAGATTTAGGGGTGAAGTAGTGATTTTTAGTGTAATTTGATGGATGAGATTTGATGGAGGGGATGTGAATGCTCTTAGCAAAAAGAAATGCAAAGCGCTAAACTTTAAAGCAGAATTATTATTATTATTATTATTATTATTATTATTATTATTATTATTATTATTATATACTCTATCTATTAATAAACCGTGCTTGTACTGTTAGTTTTCAAAGTTTATGAATAGTAACTTAATTTATTCCTTATACTATATATACTCTTTTAAGTTTTTTTTATTATTTCTTTTTGAACTATACTCTTTTAAGTTTTATTTTTTTTATTATTTCTTTTTTAAGTTCAAGGTTTTCAAGAATACTTTGTTTTTATCTTTTATTAAATGGCAAAGCTGAACACATCTATATATCGTTTTGGTTATGTAACACCTTTAATTTTTTGGGTTTTTCATCCGGTTGTTATAACATGTGTTGGTATCATAATGACCAAATCAATCCTGATCAAGGTTTATTCCTTTACTTGCTATGACATGTGTTGGTATCACAATGGCCAAACCGATACCGATCAAATTTCTCTCGCATTTCCGTGGTAACGCACGGGTTGAATCCTACTAGTTAAGCCTTAGTTTGTCAATTGGTATCATAACGAACCAATTACAATTTTGTCGTATACAAAACACAAAAAAACAATTATCAACGAAGTAACTACCAATTTTCATACCATAATTTAAAAACGACATCTCACACAAACATGGGTGATGGGTATATTTGTATTTATTACTTAATAACATGTTGCGAATAAAAAAAATGGACTCGCCCCTTGCTTTCATACCATAATTTAAAAACGACATCTCACACAAACATGGGTATATTTGTATTTATTACTTAATAACATGTTGTGAATAAAAAAAAATGGACTCGTCCCTTGCCTTTCCCATGTTTCGAACCTAAGCCCTTAAACAATAGAAATGCACCACAAAGCACTAAAAAAATCCCATGCTTCAAACCGGTTTCGAACCTGAGACCTCAAAGCACACAAGTGCCCCACAAACCACTACATCACCAAGACATTTTGTTAATTATTATGGAATCATATGTATTTATACATAAATAGGTGTTGGAAAAAAAACAAAATGCTTCAAACCAGTTTCGAACTTGAGACCTCAAACTACACAAACCACTACACCACCAAGCCACTTTGTTAATTATTATGAAATCACACACACACATATCTATATATATATATATATATATATATATATATATATATTAGTAAAAAGGTGGAAAAAACTAAAAGTCAATGCACGAAAACCAAGATGCAAGTTACTATTCACCTACACGATCTACAAATATATATATAATAAGCCCCATAAAGAAAAACATTAAACTAATCAATTAGGCTAGTAGGTGTGGAGCTCGTCCACGGCCCGTCGAGGGGCATCGTGGACCAGCAACACCGCCCCTTTGGGGTTGCTCGCGTTAGTTTCGTCAAGCTGTAGAGGAAGGTGACAAGCCTGAGTAAGAGAGAGGGAGAGAGATGGGAAGAAAATATACTAGGCCGGTGGGTCTGGGGGAGGTCCATTACTTGGGGTTGGGCCTCGATGTAAGCTGTCACGTTATCGGGGGCCGGCTCATCACTCAAGTGATGGACGAAGGGTGTGGCTGATGGACCTCCCCCTCATAATATATTCTCTTCCCACCTCTCTCTCTCTCTCTCTCTCTCTCGCTCGCTCTCTCTCTCTCTCTCTCTCTCTCTCACCTTCGTCTGCAAAACAATCTATTTTAGGCTTAATAACTTAAAACACAATGCATTCTATTATAGCCATAGAATTAAAACATAGCTAAAACATATACCTAAACACAACAGTTAAGAACATATGTTCTTGGCATTGTGTATTAAGTTATTAAGCCTAAAATAGATTGTTTTGTATTTTTAATTATTATCTTTGGTGTTATTTTAG
Source organism: Ambrosia artemisiifolia (assembly GCA_032199755.1). Taxonomy (NCBI): domain Eukaryota; kingdom Viridiplantae; phylum Streptophyta; class Magnoliopsida; order Asterales; family Asteraceae; genus Ambrosia; species Ambrosia artemisiifolia. The sequence continues at coordinate 666,926 of CM063525.1, forward strand.
CATAAACAACCCAAAACATCATGAATAAGTCCAAAAAGCGATGCCTAAATATTAATTTTTAATCGTTCTTACACTTTTCACGAAATATGGCCTTTATACCCTAACCTCACCATATATATATATACAGGGACAGGTTCAAATACAAAGTAATGAAAACGTGCGAAGTGTGCGAAGGCTCACTTGCACATGATAATTACGTAATGATAATTACGTAATGACTTCATGAATATACAAAAACATTACGTAATTATCATGTACAAAGTGCATGATAATTACGTAATGAGAATCACGTAATGATAATTACGTAATATTTTTGTATGTTCATGAAAGCATTACGTAATTATCATGTACAAAGTGCATGATAATTACGTAATGCTTTCATGAACATACAAAGACATTACGTAATTATCATGTACAAAGTGAGCCTTCGCACACTTCGCACGTTTTCATTACTTTGTACAATAACCGTCCCCTATATATATATATATATATATATATATATATATATATTATGTGCACAATCGTAAACGAGGCAAATGAAAACGGATGAAGCTAAAGAAATTAGTGGTTAAAGAAAAGTATCTTCTTTTGTACAAATACAAACCAATTAGACTTGGAATTAGAGTTATCAAAATTTATTGGTACAAATTAATAGCTTCTTCACTCATATGCATTAAAGTTACATTTACAGACACAATAAAACCAATGTTTTAAGAACCCGTACATACCGGTAATATCGGATTTTAGATGAAAGTTTGGTATGAAACACCCCGTTATAAGAAGAAACGGTATCAAATTCGTATTGCCGGTAAAATACGGCATACCGGTTTTAATCGTTATACCGGTACCGGCCATGCTATATTTTTTAGTTTAGGGCTATAAATTTTTTGTGTGCAAGAAGAGCTAGAATGAGAACTTGTTGATAATGATGAATTAGATAACATTTTTGGTGGGGCGCTGCCGAATTATTATCTATCGTTGTTTAGGGCCCCTGCAGGTGTCATAAAAACACTTGAAGGTATTAGGAGGCGATTTCTATGGGGCGGGTCGACGAATGTACACAAGATCTGATGGGTGGCCTGGGAAAGTATTACTCGGGATAAGAAGCTTGGGGGGGGGGGGGGGCAGGGGTCGGAGATATTGATGTAATGAACTTGAGTTTATTGTCGAAGTGGTGGTGGAGATTCAAGTCGTCTCCGGATTTACTTTGGGTTAAGGTGATAAAGGCGATACATGGGGGGAATAGAGACCGCGGCTTTATTCAGTGTAACAGATCGGCTTCGGGTACTTGGAAGGCGATTTGGAATATTGCCTTTGAATTGGGTAACAAAGGAGTACAACTTGAGAATAGACTAGTATGTGATGTTGGCAGGGGTAATAGTTGTAATTTTTGGGGTGATATATGGGTCGAAGGGTGCAGACTTAAAGACAGATTCAATGCCTTGTTCCAAATCACTAAGGAAAAAGGTATAAAGCTTATGGATGTTTATCATAGAATTGGTGTTGACACTGTATGGGATTTGAAGTGGAAAAGGACTCCCTCGTCGGATGTTGAACTTGGGCAAATGGGTCAGCTGCAGTCAATACTGGGCAACTTCGCAGTCTCAGACCAGGTCGATGTTTGGAAATGGAAGGTCGAAGACAAACGGGTTCCTTTTTCGGTGTCGCAAGTTAGGAAAGCTCTTTCGGTGGGGGGGGGGGGGGCGGGGGCGCCGGACGTGGAACATTTAAAATGGAGTAAGATCGCAGTGCCGAAAGTCAACTTATTTGTTTGGAGGGCGCTTTCAAATAGCATTCCGACTTCGGTCAATCTGGAGTACAGAGGTGTCTCAGTGGGTACGGGTATGTGCAGGTGTTGCGGGTCGGGTTTGGATACTGTCGACCACATTTTTGCTACCTGTTTGTGGGCTCGGGTGGTGTGGTGGCACATATGCAATTGGCTGAAGATAACCGACCCGCAGGACATCGTCTCGCTACAGCAATGGGTGAATTTGGGCAGGAATGTGGATGGGTCAAAGCTTAAAAAGGAGGCGATTTATGCGATAGTTCTACTTACAATTTGGAAGCTTTGGTTAGCAAGGAATGACAAATGTTTTAACGACGTGTCTCCTGTTATATCCAAGATTATAGAAGATATAAAAGAAACGTATTTATGGTGGATGCGAAAGAGGTCGAAAGTTAGGAATATTGAGCTGCAGACCTGGTACAACTTTGAAGTTTTTGATTAGTGGTGATGTATGTTCTTTGATGTAATATCTGGTGTACTGAGTTCTAGCAACTTGCTAGACATTGGTTGTATGTGGTTTTGGTGTAATAAAGTGCTTCGTTTGGTTGGTCAAAAAAAAAAAGATAACATTTTTGGTGATGCTTTATTATCATTCTACATTATGCTTAATTATAATTAGGGCTGTAAACAAACCAAACGTTCGGCGAACAGTTTGTGAACTGTTCGGCGGGAAGTTCGTTTGTGTTCGTTCGTTTAATAAATGAACGAACACAAACAAAAAATTCCGTTCGTTTAGCTAAATAAACGAACATGAACGGAGGTCGCGTTCGTTCGTTTATGTTTGTGAACGTTCGGTAACGTGTTCGTGTATGTTTGTTTTTGTTCGATAGTTCATTAGGGTTTTTAAGTTTTATATTTAAATTAAGTATTTCAAATTTCCCAGTGGTAGATTATTTAACATATATTAGTGTATCACATGTTAATATTACTTTAACTATTTTGATTAACTGTTATTTTTTGTGGATTAAATGAGGATTTCAAGTTTAATATGATACCACTGTGTTTTTATAAGACATTATGTGATAAAGATTATGTCACCTATATTTGGGTAATTTTATTAGTATATTCTGGGCGGACAATGTTAGCGATGAAAACTGCGAATTTTCACAATTTAATGTGTTAGTTTGTGCTCGATTTTGTTCAGTAATGCCTATTTGTGTTTGTTTACATTCATTTGTGTTTGTTTGTGTTCGTTTTTGGCCGACACCTAAATTTAGCAAATAAATACAAGCGAACACGAACAAAAATTTCGTTCGGTAAGTATTCATGAACAGTTCGTGAACACGTTATTTTCTTGACAAACGAACACGAACAAAAAATCTCGTTCGGTAAGTGTTCGTGAACAGTTCGCAAACACGTTAATTCCTTAAAAAACGAACACGAACAAGGCCTTGTTAGTGTCCGTTTGGTTCGTTTACAGCCTTAATTATAATCGTGTGTAAATATTTAATACCTTTATAGGACCACCACTTTAGTTTGCTTATACATAAGAAGTTTAGATTCTTAGTAATCCATGGTAAGTTTATAAATATTTCAACAAATCAAATCTCTGCCTAGTTAACCCAGGTTAAAAATAAAGTTCTGATTTGTTCCAACTCTACAACCCGCTTACGTTGGGATTAATCATTCAAAAAGTGACAGAATATTTGAAACACTGGATTTTACGACAATAAAATAATAGAAAGAACATGCGAAGTCCTTTTTTATTTTTTTTGCTTCGCAAATACACATTTATAAGTTGTTTGAAATAGGTGTTATTTGTATAGAAACAAATGTCAATAGGAAAAACTTTTATGCAACATGCATAGAACCTGATTTATAGAACCTGATTTGATCGATATCGGTCGGAACACGAAGTGAGAGTCAAAGTTTCAGACTTTTAGACTTGTATATATTTTGTTTTATACACCAGCTTTTTCTGAAAAAGACATAAAATGATAAATCATCTACGCAAACAAACAGTCCAACTTTCTTCTTCTTAATTTTTTTTAAAATAATAATTTTTTTTTTCATGTAATATAAATATAATGATCTACGCAAACAAACAGTCCAACTTTTATTTTTTATATTAAATATGATAAACAGCAATTAAAATTAAAAAATTGATTGTAAATATTATATCAAAAGGTAAGAGAATTTATTTAGTGGTCTAGTGGTGGAAAGAACTTGGTTTCTCCTTGGAAAGCCAGGTTCGATTCCCACTGGCTGCAGGTGAGGTGAGAGGTTTTCAGGCTTAGCCTATTTCCTACCCTGGAGTGCCCGGTTCGAATCCCACGTCGGCCGGACTATGCTCATGTATAGCCCTGAGCGAGATGCCGTTCAAAAAAAAGAGAATTTATTTAATGTTGTTTAACTAGCTTTACTTAATTTATTAATTAATAATGTTATTGAACTCTTATTTTGACTGTGGTTTAATATGAAAGAATTAATAATTAACATGTATATTTTGGATTTTTAGGAATGATGTCTTGGATTGTTTTAGTATTAAAAACATTAAAGACAACAATTTAAAACACAATACAATGTATTATAGTTATTAAATTTAAAACACAGCTAAAACACATTATAGTTAACACTAAAAACACATTGATTAATGTTCTTGGCATGATGTTTTAAGTTTTAAGCTTAAAATATATTGTTTCGGGTTTTCATTTCTTTGTTTGGTCTTTTTCTAGATAAATGAATTCAAAACATCAAGAATTAAGTCCAAAAATGATGCATACATATCAATTTTAAATTTTTTTTCTTATAATTCTCACAAAACCAATTTTACTGCATGATCCCTACCATATACATATTGGTTAGCTCGCTAAAAATCGATTATCATTGTCAGATAGCTCATTAAGTATTAACTACTTTTATATTCTATTTATTTAATTACTAAATATACGTTTATTAATTTGTCGTGTAACAAGAAACCTAATGCTAAGACTATGTGTTGTGGGTAGAGGTGAGTGATGGCTTTATCCTCTAATATTAAGCCACGTAAGTGCTGACATAGCAGGGTGATAAAGCTGCAGCTCACTAGCTTGATCCTGTTGTGGGTAGAGGTAAGCAGCAGTTTTATCCATTTTTTTTAAATTATTATTTTTTAAACTTTGTTATTTTAAATTTATTTATATAATATTTAAATTTGTACCACCAATTAAGTAATAAATATAAAATATTCATTAATAAAAAAAATTAAAAACATAATTAATAAAAAACAAAAAACACTAGTAAACTGCTACTTATCGTCGTTTAGCTCTTGTTCGAATTCCTTCACGAGACGGTCATGTTCTCGTTGAAGTATTGCCCGACGAGGCATTGGGAGGTTGCTAAAGTCTCTCGTTAAAAATTCCATGTTCCTTAATTATACTTTATCGACTTTAGCTTTCGCCGTCATCTCCATTGTAGTCCTTATTTTGCTAATTTCCTCCGAGAATTCGTTAACGGCTTCGTTAGCAGTTTGTTTAGCTTTCGCCTTGTCCCTTCCAGCTGGTCGACCTAGGGGGACATGGGGAGACCCTCATCAGAGTTTAGGTCAATCCCCGCGTGAGCATCCGAGCTTGTGGAGGAGATATACCCACCCGATGAAGAGGTTTTGGCCTGCTTTGATGAGCCGCCTTCGCTCATGTCTTCAATCGAAATTAGCTCCACACATTTGGAGCAATTACGAAGGATTTTCCACAAGTAGTCTTCATCCCACATTTTGTTGGTCTTGTACTTGCGTAACACCTCATCTTTTCACTCGTTGCAAGTGAACTAGTAGACATCAAGATCGCTAGACCCACTCACTCGCACTCGATTAGCATTTCTATTATGAAGGTTTGTAAACCAGCCCACATATTTTCTAATCTCGGCCCACCGGCCAGAAATCATATCCGGGTAATGCATTTGACTCCCCACTTGTTTATAGAAGATTTCTCGAATACGTCTCCAAAAATATTTCGCCCGTTGGTAGTCGCCTAAAAAAAAACACAAAGATTAAAACAAATTCAATATACTTGCAACATATATTTAGTTAAAAAAAATATACCGGCTTTTCGATCTTCCGAAACTTCCACCCACGCCCGACAAAGGGCTGTTTTCTCCTCTTTTGTCCAAGGCGTCACTTGCCGCTTTGGTAGTAAATCTTGTTCGGGCAGTTCACCACCCCTACCACCAGCTCTAGCCGCCGGACCACCACAGCCACCACCTCTTTTTTGCCCTCGCTTAGTTGGGGTTGTTGGTTGCTTATCCGGAATTACAAAATCCGGGGACGGTGGTGGCATTTGGCTAAGATTATATTCGAGTTCGGTATTCGTATCAAACCCGTCTTCTTCTAGGAAGTCCATATCCGGTTGGTAACATCATGCCCATTGTGACGGATCCATTTTTTGAAGATTGAATGTTGTTTTTAGTTGTTTAGTGTTTGAAGATTGTTTTTGTTTGTATAAATGGAATAAACAAATGTTTTTTTTTTATAAATACCAAAACTAGTTGTTGGTCAACAGCTAGTTGGCTGCCAACGGTGATATTGTCCTCGCTAGCCCACGCGTCGCACCAGCTTTCACTCATGGTTGTTGTGATTCAAGCTAGCCACGTGGATTTGTTTGTGGCTCGCGGCACATAGTCTAATTAAATTTTAAAACTTGAAGCATCATTATTATTGCTTAGATTTCTTCAACAATCATATATATATATATATATATATATAAATATATATATTGTATATTAAATTAAAATTAAAATACATAAAGAGTTTTGAAGAAGACATATAAGTATTCTATAAAGACAACTAAATAATGAAAAGGTTACATTTTTTTAGAAGAATATTAATATTATAAAAGTTATATATTATATATAGCAATCTAAGACTGAAGGGCCACCTTCTCTTATTCCTCCCTATATATTCATTCATCATCCTCCACTTGGTGCAACTTTCATGTTGATCCATTGATCCTAGAGAGAGAGGGGGGGAGATAGAGGGAAAGTGAGTTCTATAGTGAGAAAGTTGAGTGATGGAGTTCCACCACCATAGCCATGGCTTCTTAGAAGAAATGTTAGATTCAAACAATATTGCTAGTTTTGGAATCAATGATATTGATGACCAATTTGACCATAATGCCTTCCTTGCCACCCCTAACACTCTTCTTGAAAGTTCACCTCTTTCCATGACCTCTCAAACATCTTCTTCCTTTGAAGACTTTTCTTTACCATTTGGCTTTGACCCACAAACCCTAAATTCCTCTTCCTTTGGTCAACATTACATTAACCCTTTTATTGACCATGACCTATTATCTGTTGCCACTCTTCACCACAATAGTACTCCAGCTAACATCAAGCTTGAGTCTCCACCATTGTACAATGATCAAGATTACTACTCCATGCTTTCAATGTTGGATGATGTACAAAACTGTCATTTTATGCATGATGTGAGTAACCGGGTCAACCCGGAAATGCCCTACCCGCAAGGGGTTATGGGTGATTTAGAACCCGAGAGACCCACTAGTTTTAACATGGGGAAGAATGGTAAAAACTGTAAAGTTGAGGGGCAACCTTCAAAAAATTTAATGGCTGAGAGAAGGAGGAGGAAGAGGTTGAATGATAGATTATCTATGCTTCGATCGGTTGTACCCAAGATCAGCAAGGTACAACATTTACATCCTTAATTATACATACTATTTCAATTTCCATGTTGGCTTAAAAAAAAATTCAATGATTATGTTATAATTAGAATCTAACATGGAAATAGATATATTAAAACTTATAAAAAAAATAAAAAACCTAAACATGAAATTTAATAATGGGTTTAGCTTTAATTCAAACGATTTTGTATTTAGTTAAAATAGTAGAGTTCGCCTGTTTACCTTTTTAATATATTATAAATTGTAAGAAAAAATAAAGCTTCATGTGCTATAAGTTAAAGCATTAGGTTTATAGTTTAATTTATTTATAGTTAGAAACGTAACTCTTTTATGAACAGTTATATATTTTTAATTATAAATTCGTAAATTTAGAGTATTGATTAATGTTAAAAAAGAAATAGGTTAAACGAGAGGTACTGCCATTAATCCATGAATATATATGTCTAAGTCTAAGAACAAGTTATTAAAAAAAGGAAAAATGGAAATAAATAATCCCAACTATTAACTATTCATTAACACATAACCGTAGAAAATTACATCAAGATAGCGGGCAGGCGGGCAACAAGCTGCGCCGCCACCCCTTTCTGGACGACAAACCCTAACCTACTAAACACGAACCCATGCCCCCCGGAGTCGAGACACTGCTATGGATAACCCGTTGGACTCTGGTCAGGAAACGGATGGCTTCCGGTGCCAAGGAGCCAAAGGTATCAAATGTCAGGGGTACAAAGACGGCAAACCTTAACTATTGGCCAATAACAGTCAAAACTACGAAAATCACCAATATTGGTCCCAACTTTCGACATATTGGAAACCAAAGGACCCAAAATAACGGAGTTAGCCTCCGTTAGTGTGATCCTGACGTGGCATGCCACGTAGGATCATTTTGCCACGTGGCATGCCACGTAGGATCATCTTGCCACCTAAGCATGTCACGTCAGCATCACACTAACGGAGTTAGCCTCCGTTAGTTTGGGTCCATTGGTTTCCAATATGTCGAAAGTTGGGACCAATATTGATGATTTTCGTAGTTAGGACTGTTATTGACCAATAGTCAATAGTTGGTATTATTTATTTCCATTTTTCCTTAAAAAAAAAAAAAAAGCTAACCTACGATGCATATAAAATATAGTAAACTGATAAGCAGTTTAAATTGAGAATATATATGGAGATCTTTTAAGATTAATGATGGTGGGACATAACATAAGGTGGTGTAATTTTTTTAATAACAAAATACGTACCTTGAAATTCCATTTGATCATTGTATTAATAGCAAATCTCATGAGAAAAAAAAAAACCATTGGTGGAGCCAAAGGGTCAAATCCAGCATTAGTTTTTTTTTTTTTTTTTTGGTGGTAAAACAAAAGTTGGACCCGTTTGGTAGAAAAGATAACAATACCTCGATCTATGGAGATAAGGAGGATATATGATCATATGGTGGTTTAGTGTATGTTAATATTGGTGTTTGTAATGTAATTTAAAGATGGATAGAACATCGATATTGGCGGACACGATAGACTACATGAAGGAGTTGATTCAGAAGATTAAACATATGCAAGAAGACATCGAAATGGAAATGGAAATGGACACCTCCTCCTCTTCCAATCAATTCGATTTAATCACCGCAAAACCTAAAGAAATATTTATAAGAAATTCTCCAAAGGTATTACTATTAATTTTCTTAATTGGTTATTTTATTTATATTTAATTTAAAAGAAAGAAATGTTAATGTTAATGTTCCTTGATTGGTGGATGATATATATATATATATAGTTTGACGTAGAGAGGAGAAATAGCGATACACGTGTAAAAGTGTGTTGTAATGGGAAACCAGAGTTGCTGATATCGACAATGTCTACACTGGAAGCGTTGGGCCTCCAAATCCACCAATGTGTTATAAGCTGCTTTAATGATTTCACCATGCATGCTTCCTGTTCAGAGGTACCTACCTAGGCTACCCATACTTATAACTTATAAACCTACGTACGTGTATATATATATATATATAGGGTAGGGTTCCTGTAGGAAAATTGGTTTGTGTGAGAAGTGTAGGAAGGATTAAAAATTGATATGTATGCATCATTTTTTTAGACGTATTCATGATGTTTTGGATTGTTTTGCTTAGAAAAACAACAAACATAACAATTAATAACCGAAAACAATGTATTTTAGGCTTAAAACTTAAAACACTATGTCAGTAACACTTTAGCAGAGTGTTTTAAGTAATTACTAGGGTGTTTTATCTGGAATTTAAATTTAATGACTATAATACATTGGATTGTGTTTTAAATTTTTGTATATTGTTGTGTTAAGTGTTTTTCAAGCCAAAATTACCCAAAACATCATTCTAAAATCAAAAACATGATGGCTACATGTCAATTCTTAATCCTTCCTACACTTCTCACACAAACCAATTTTCCTACAGGATCCTCTACCTATATATATATATATATATATATATGCAAATAATCAATATATTTAACTCTATATACAGGAAATGGAGCAAAGACTAGTTTTGAACACGGATGATATCAAGCAAGCCTTATTTAGGAACGCAGGATATGGTGGAAGGTGTCTCTAAATTCATTCATGCTTTTCTCGATCTTCAATATAATAACACAAAATTATTAATAACTTTGTAATTTAATTAAGTCATCCATCCATAAATATATATACATTTCATTTCATGATTGAGGGATACAATTGTAATTTTGTTAGCCCGAGGATGTAGCTGCCTGTTTTATGATCTTGTGATTGATTTTTGTCATCTATATATAATAAAGGTTTATATATGTTACTTTTTCGTACATGTAAATACAAACTATCTAATCGTAAATCAAATCAGTTAATTAAATTGGCTCAAAATATTCCTTTATCAAACTCAATTCGATGTCCGATAACATATATAGATCCTTCTTCTGTTAGGTGTAGTTAATTACATCAACGAGTCATGTGTTACTGTTGTTACACTTGATGGTAATCAGAACACACTTGAACAAATAATTTAGAATAATAAACAAGAGAACGAGGGCAATTGATTCACTTTTATTAATCGAAAGAGATGCACCGAATGCATTGAGATACAAGGCTTTAAATAGCAAAAGAAACATAACAAACAAAGCTAACTACTTGCTGAATTACAGGATCTGTAACAGCTTTATTTTGAACTTGAAAACTTGAACGTTAACAACTTTGAATCTGCCTTCAAAAGTCCACGTGCATGAAACAAGGAAAAACTGCCGCCCAAAAGATTTGCACGTGCATGAGATTTTCCTAGTTTGAGTTATTTCCAATACCCTCCCATAACTCAAACTCTTGCACTCCCAATCTCAACCTGAACACCTTAAACTTGTCTTTTAGAAGTGCCTTGGTTAACACATCAGCTGCTTGATCATGAGTAATACAAAACACCATTCTAAGTTCTTTATTCACCAAATCTCTAATGAAATGGAACCTTAGTTCAATATGCTTAGACCTGCTATCTAAAGTGGGATTCTTTGCAAGACATATTGTTGATTGATTATCACAATGAATAACAATTGCCTCTGTCTGAATTAACTCCAAGTAAGCTAACATCCTTCTCAGCCAAAATGCTTGACAAACAGCATCAGCGGCAACAACATATTCAGCTTTTGTACTAGACAAAGCCACTATATGATGCTTTTTAGAGCTCCATGTTACAGCTCCACTTCCAATGTTTGATTTGAAAAGATCTGATTTGTTTTAATAAAACTTGAATTTAGATTGTAAGAGTAAAAAGTAATATAGATTGTAAACAATTTAATTAAAAAGATCACACCCAGGTTTCAACAACTGAAGTCTAAGGTTTTCAGAAATGGGTCAAACAAATGTAGTGCAAATGGTGTTAACGGAGTGATTGTTCAATAGGCTTAGGTGTCTAGTTTCATTAACATTCAATAATGGACTAAACTATACTTCATTACCTAGAGCATACAACCCTATGTGTGCATTAGAGCAAGAAACTATGTTCATGACATGAGAAATTGGCATAAGATCAATTAAGTAAAATGGCTTCAACATAAGATTAATCACAATCTAATACAATAGTTCAAACACACAATCACACAATCAAAAAGGCATGATACAAAGAGACTAGCCACTCACGACCATAGAGCTTGATTTCTTTTTCTTGTGCGATCTCCTCCTCGTTCCACTTTTTGATCTGCTTGTGTGCGGCGTCTTTTACAGCCCTCCAAAAAACTCGTGTGCTTGACGTCCAAGCAAAATTGTCGTTCCCTTTGACTGAGTTGCCCCCTTTCTTTTGTAACCCCCTTCTTTCAAAATTAATCATGTATATATTAATGCCCTCAATGTATCTTGGCCATGGGTTGTGACCAAAGTCACGATATTTGTGTTTTTATTTATTTATTAATTATTATTATTATTATTATTATTATTATTATTATTATTATTATTATTATTATTATTATTATAACTATGTGCTCTTGACTCGGGTGTTCTTGATTTGATCAAAGTTGCTCGTTTACGCTCCAACGTCCATGAACACCTACAAAATAAAAAATAAATACATAAGTACTAAAAACGACACAAAACTAATAAAAAAACTAATAAACGCTAAATAAATAAAATAGAAAACTCCAAGCCTAAAACTAAAGAAAACACTATCTAAACGACTCAAAAATATACAAAACTGACAAATAAATGTGATGCATTTAGCAACACATCAATTTCCAACATGTTTTATGAAAAATGTTTTATCAATGGAGCCTCTTGTGAAGTGATTTTTAAGTAAAAAATTGGAGAGTGTTTCATACTAGGCTCTGGGAGCCTCTTTTAGCCTATAAAGAGCTTTGTCAAGTTTGTACACCCACTCAGGATGAGAAGGATCCTCAAACCTAGGTGGCTAACAGACATACTGTTAGTGCACGATGTCCCTAGGCTAGTATATAAGTTGTTTGGACGTATTTCGGGGTGTTTGGAGGCGTTTATACGCGTTTTGGGGGTCTCGGGGAGCTGCATGCGATTAGCTGGAGAATAGTAGGCGATTAGCTGTAAGCTGCTGGCGTTTAGGGCCCTAATCGCTAGCTGATACACACGAGTAGCATGTTCTGGCAGGCGATTAGCCATAATCGCCTGCTGTGGTCTGCTGCTAATCGCTATCAAGGGCTGTTCGTACCCGGGTGGTATAAATACCCTCTTTCTCAACCCTAGACCTCAGTTCTTGCCTCACACACCCTCCAAACACCCTCCCCTGGTCATAGGACGTCTGATTTGATCATTGTAAACACTCGAGCTCTGTTTTAGTGATTAATACATAATCTTTTGACCCGTGTGTGTGTTGTAATTACTCGTTTCATAGTTTCAATCGTTGTTTCTGTTATTAGAGCATCTTGGAGGGATTCCGCACCTCTAAGATAAAACCCGTGATTGTTGGAACGCGAGTTCGCCGGTCCTAACAAGTGGTATCAGAGCCGAGGCTCTTATCACGGGTGTTTTGATAACAAAAACGAGCAAAAACAGGTTGGTTTTGGTGTAAAAGTTGAGATTTTTAATCAAAAACCTGTTCTTAGTTTGAAACTTTGAGTTTTTATCAAAAACCCACATTTTTCAAAACTTTAGTGTGTGTTTTTCGGTTAAAAACGTGTGTTTTTGATCAGGTTTTGCTCTTAAACTATTTTGGTAACTTGTCTAATCATTTGGGATCAAAATACAATGTTTTAGATAAGATTTTGGGTCAAAATAGGTGATTTTTGAGCAAAAGTGCGGCTGCAGATCAGATCAGGCGATTAGCAGACCTTACTCGCCTATCCACATCAAGCAATTAGGGTTTGCTAGCAATTAGCAGCTAATCGCATGCACTGTGCATGCAATTAGCCATAATCGCCTGCTCCTACTAGCGATTAGGGTCATAACCGCCTGCTACTATTCACGCGATTAGCCCTAATCACGTGACATACCTTATTGCCTGAAAACTCCATAATCGCCATCAACTACTAGCGATTAGCCCTAATTGCCTTCATTTTGCTAGCAATTAGCCCCAATTGCCTATACTTGCTAGCAATTAGCCCTAATCACGTGACATACCTATATCTACTAGCAATTAGCCCTAATCGCCCATACCACCTAGCAATTAGCCCTAATCACGTGCAAAAACCTCATAATCGCCTAAAACACATAGCAATTAGCCCCATAATCGCCTAAAAGGTTCTGGAACATAAAAATTGACTAAGTATTGGACTATTAACATACGTTAACATACTTTAACATATGGCGAACCCTTGGGGACATCTGAGTCAACCGAGAACTCAGTATAACTAGCAAATGAACAACCAAATGAACAATCAAGCAAACGTGCCCACGAACCCTTGGCAGTTTTCGGCTGAACGAAACGCGCAACGGATGCAACAAGCGCAAATGCAAGCGAATGTTGCCGGAATCAATCCGTGGGCGCTAGCTGCTCAACAGCAAGCAATGAATGCGAATCCTTGGGCACTCGCAGCTGCTGCTAACTCTCAGACAAACCATCTGTCGTCCGTTCTTATCAGTGACCTAGAGACGGGCAGTTCTAACCGAGCACCGAAACTGCAATATATGGCAGATTATCATGGTTGGAAAGGCAGATTTCAGTCTCATGTTGAGGGTATCGATGGCTTGGTATGGTCAGCTATCGAGAATGGGTACACAAGGCCGCTGGTTGAAAACTCCACTACTCCGGTCTCTATAGAAGACATGTCTGAGGATCAGAGGAAGAAGTATAACTATGAGAAAAAGGCGATGGCAGCGTTGAAGCAGGCACTTCCCAAAGACATTCTTCATCAGTTCGCGCAGTGTACTACGTCGCAGATGCTTTGGATAGCGCTTGCTGAGCGTAATGAGGGAAATCAGAAGACACGGAAGGTGAAGGTGGATCAGTTAAAGAAGGAGTTTGAGAATTTCAGTGCGATGGGAAATGAATCACTGAGAGATCTGACAGCTCGATATTATCATCTGATGTCCGAGATGTATCAGTACGGGGTTATCTACACGTCAGCAGAACTTGTGGAAAGATTTGCAGAGGCGCTCCCGGCACACTGGCATCAATGGCTGGACATTCAGAAGTCCAATAATGTTTATCAGACACTCTCCATCAATGAGTTCGTGGCCGAGCTGGAGAACAAGGTGATCGAGGAGATCAGGAGAGCTAATAAGCCTCCCGTTGTTCAGAATCCCAGCATCTATTATGGGAATCCAGCTCAGGACATCAGTGTGGGTGGATCCAAACCTCAGACTGCGTTCATGGTTAATCCTGATCCAGTCTTTGCGTTTGACAACTATGGACCCCCATCTGATGTTCCTCCACCTGTCTTTCCTTGGGGTCAAGGAAACCAGTATCCTTCTAATTTTAATGCTAATACTAACCAGTTTGGTGTTAATCCGTTTGCTCATCTTGCAGCACCAGCTCAGGCAACTACCAACTTTGGTGGACCTTCTTCATCAGGGTTTGGTGGTGCTCCATCTGCTAACTTTGGTGGATATGGAGGTGCTTCTACTTCAAATCAGGGTGCTTATCGGACCAATCCTGTTGCAGAACAGCTGAACACTTCGGGCTTTGAGAAGGTGACTGTAGAGCTAGCCCAAGAACATATGGCTCTGCTGTCAACCTTGGTCAATTCCAATAGTGGCTTAGTTGCGGGGCAGATCGGAAATCCTTATCTTACTCAAGAAGATTATGCCCAGATCGACAAGGATGACATGGATCTGATAGATATCCAGTGGCACTTCGCTAGTGTGGTGAGACGTGCAAAGGACTATATGGATAGAACTGGAAAGAGAGATGTGCTGATCAACAACAACACGAAGTTTGGGTTTGATAAAACAAAGGTCACCTGTTACAACTGTGGCAACCGAGGACACTTTGCCAGAGAATGTGATCGACCGAGACAACAGGGAAATCAGAATCCCTTCAACAACAACAGAGGCAATCAGAACAATCAGAGGCAGCAAGCTCAGACACAACCGAATCAAAATGCTGAACGAGCTCTTGTCCCAGTCAATCATCAGAACCAAAGGCCTCAAGCAAACAACAATCAAGCCTTGGTAGTTCAAGAAGATGAAGTGTTCAACTGGAATCACCTCATCACTGGTGAACAAGCTCCTCAGGGTGGTGCAGCATGCTTTGCCCAAATTATGTCTGATACTCAAGAAGAAGTTGAAGAGAGTCCAAGCCAATCTGAAGTAGTTATTCCTGAAGTTGAAGCTTTGGATTGTGATTCGGACTGTGATTCTGATGAAGGGGTGAATCTGGAGGATTTGTTAGCTGAAGCAGACGCCTTGATTAGCAAAAGGTCAATACTTGTGGATGCTGACTGTACAAAGAACAATCTGACTGATCTCTTCGGACCAGTGAAGACGGCTGCTCATTATGCTTTGATGGCCCTTACAGAGTCGTCTAATCAGGTATGTTCTTCCTCCAATTCAAAATCTAAATGTGTTGACTGTGGTAAGCTTAAGTACAGAATTGATGTCTTAACAGACGAGAATCTGAACTTGAAAGCTGACTTAAGTCAATGCCAAGAGAGCAATGATGTTTTGAGAGCTAATGAGAAAGCCCTCAAAATCACCATTGATACTCTTAAGAAGGACTCCATTGAGTGTGATCAGCTTAAACTCAGAATCAAAGAATTAACTGATGAGAATCTGAATTTAAAAGCTGATGTGGGTCCATTGCAAAGGTCAAATGATTCCTTAAAACAGAAAGAGAAAAATTTTCTTAATACTGTTGATAATTATAAGAAGGATGTTTCTGAATTGTCTAAAACCCTAGCCAACAAGCAAATTGCAATTAATAATTATATAAATGAGGTTGAAGACACTAAGAAACATTTGGCCATTGTCAATTGTGACTATCAAAAGATCAAGAAGAAACTTGAGAGTTACCTGAACTGCAAGTATGTTCTTGATCATATCATTGAACACTCAGATAAGGAGGGCAATTCCACCAGTCCCAAATATGCTCAGTGTCCTCCTCCGGTGAGATTTGAACATCATCACAATGATATCTTACCGAAGGAAGAGTTTATGGACTTGGCAGCAGAAGCAGCTAAAGCTGCAGAAGCGCCTAAAGTGATGGAAGCAGTTAAGCCTGCCAAAGTCACTAAGGCTGCTCCTCCTGCGCCTAAAGTGACAGAAGCACCTAAACCTGCTGAAGTTACTAAGGCTGCACCCACTGCTGTTGCTGCCAAACCTGGTGAGATTGCAGATGATGCAAGCGTCTGCGAGACAGACTGTTCTGAGGATGAGCTTGATGAACCAGAGAGGTATGCACCGGTGAAGGATACGGACATTCCTATCCAAAATCACATTCTGTGTGAGCCTGAGCCGAAAGTGCAAGCCCCTGCTGGTAAAACAATCAAAGTGTTCTATCAATTGAAAGGGTCTGATAAAATTTATGCTGATGAGGATCTTCCTTATAAGCACCTGGCACCTGGTCTTGTTAGTAAGATCTGGCAAGAGTCCACCATAACAATTGAGAAAGAACAATGGGGACATGGGAAAAGGGGTCAGGGTAATCAGTCCAAAAGAAACAAAAGTAAAAATCAAAAGAAGAACACTTTGAACCCTAAAGATCAAGCTCAGGAGAACTCTCCCAAGAAACATGTTACTCAGTTTGTTGGATCTTCAGGCACTGAATTTGATAATTATCCTAAGACAGACTGGCAGAAAGAATGTCTTAAGGATCTAAAACATAAAAACACTTTTGCCACGAAATCCAACAAAAGGAGTAAGGATGTTAATACTCCACCATTTGAGGAGTATAGATCCTGTCACAAGTGCGGGGTTCATGGGCATTTAGTTGCTGCTTGCCCCGAATTGAGACGCAAGAGGATCGAAACAAATGATGCTCCTAGTTCTAGCAACTCTAAACCGCCTGTTTCTCCTAAGCTTTCTGAGAAGCAACAAGGTAAACAGACAGTTTATGACACTCGTAACAAGATTGCTATGAACCAAAAGCCAGTTGATGGCAGGGGTCCGCAGTCGAGGGGGAGCCAAGTTCCTAAAAAGGTTCAAGCAGCGCCTAAGCCACAAGCACAGGCTGCAGCTAAACCTGAAGGCACCCCTAACACTGCTCCACGTGCAGTTAAGTCTGAAGTGGATCCAAAGGCTGTCCCACCACAGGAATCTGAGGCTGGACCTTCTAGCCCAAAGGCAAAGAAGAAGCCCAAGCCAAGGAGACCGGGAAAGACCTGGAGACCCAAGTCACCGACTAAAGAAGGAGGGTCATCTGTTAATGTAGAAACTGCCGGACCATCGGAAGCAACACCAACTCCTAACGGAAGGTGGGTTGAATTTCCGACTTTAGATGTAGATGGTAGACCCAAGACCGTCAAGGCTTGGGTCCCCCTTAACCACTAATCTTTGAATGACGTGCAGGGAGTTCCACAGGGCCTTATCAGCAGCCTATGGATTGTTGATAGTGGAGCTTCTGGGCACATGACAGGCGACTTATCTCTGCTATTTGACATCAAGAATATCAATGGGGGATATGTTGCTTTTGCTGGTAATAAATGGGGATACATCACTAAAGAAGGCAGTATGGGAAATGGAATCGTAAGCTTTGAGAAGATAAGCTACGTGAAACAGATAGACCACAATTTGCTGAGTGTCTCACAGATCTGTGACAAGAAATACACAGTATTCTTTAATGACAATGCTTGCTTCATTCTGAAACCTGGCTTTAAGATTCTGAAACAGTGGGTTATGATCTCAGCTCCAAGAGTCAACAATTTGTATGTTCTGGATATGAGTCAAGCTGTAACAGCTAAGGGGGAGGTCACTTGTTTTCTGTCAAAGGCTACAGAGAAGGAGTCTATTATGTGGCACAGACGAATGGGGCATATTCACTTGAGGAAGATGAATCATCTGGTTCAGAATCAGCTTGTGGAAGGTGTCTCTGTCAAGAATTTTCATTTAAATGACGTCTGTGTATCATGTAATAAAGGGAAGCAGAAGAAGAAATCTCACAAACCTAAGAAGGTCAACTCAGTCAGTATGCCTCTCGAGCGGTTGCACATGGATCTGTTCGGCCCTGTCAATCGTAAAAGCAAGAATGGAGATTTATACTGTCTGGTTGTCACTGATGACTATTCAAGGTTCTCTTGGGTTGTATGCATGCAGCATAAAAGTGAGACTTTTGAGTTTTTGAAGAATCTGTTCACCAAACTAGAAAACATCTATGGGCTAAAGATCCGCAGGATTCGAAGCGACAATGGAACAGAATTCAAGAACAATGCTATGGAGTCACTATGTGCAGAAAAGGGTATTCATCACGAATTCACAGCGCCATACACTCCTCAGCAAAACGGGGTTGCAGAAAGAAAGAATAGAACTCTTATTGAGGCTGCCAGAACAATGCTCGCAGATTCTAACTTGCCTGTCATGTTTTGGAACGAGGCAATTTACTGCGCGTGTTATACTCTAAATAGGGTTCTTACGGTTAAGAGGTTCGGCAAGACTTCTTACGAACTTCTAATCCGTAGGAAGCCGAACTTAGAGTTTCTGGAACCTTTCGGTGCTCCATGCACTATGCTACATCCCGATGGGAAGTTTGGTGCAAAGGCAGATGAAGGTTTCTTTGTTGGATACAGTACTCCTAACAAGAGGGTATACAACAAAAGAACCAACAACGTTGAGGAGTGGCTTAATGTCGATGTTAAACGTTACACTGTCAATGCACGTGGTGCTGGACCCGATTGGTTGTTCGACTATAAGAGTTTGTTCGATTCTTTCAACCTGGATAATGTTGTAGATGATGCTGTAGCGCAGATGTATTACGAGTGTGAAAACGCAGCTAGCTCACCGCTAATGCGTCCGATCGTGGTTAATGCGCCTGCGCCTGCCGCATCTGATGCTTCTACATCCATGGGTCCCCCTGATAAAGCCGCAGCAGTTGAAGTTGAGGAAGTCTTTCAGGAAGCGTCAGAGGTTATGGAATCTTCTTCAGATGAGGAATATACAGAATCTCGGGAAACTCTTACTGAAGAACTGGCTGGAAATGGTGAATCTGCCAATACAGCTCCAGTTCCTCCTACAGGGAATGATCAAGCTGGTCCTTCTTCTTCAGCAGCTCCTGGAATCGGTCTACAGATTGATTTCTCCGGTTTTAATTTGCAACCCGCTGCTCCCGCTAGCTCAAGTGCTGCTGAGACAAACATCTCTCAGGGACTTGAAAATCTCAATCTGCGGTCGGATGACCCAGTGCCGGCACATCCGGAATCTCGGATTCACGACACTCATCCACTGCAGAATGTGATTGGTGATCCGACTGGTAGAGTGATGACACGCAGTCAGCTCAGGAATGCCAGTCCAAGTGACAACTCCGCTACCCTAGCTCTTTATTCGGAGATCAGAAAAGCAGGTCATCAGAACGATTGGTCTTTTGCTCTTTATGTGTCTCAGGTGGAACCGCGATCCGTCCAAGAGGCTTTGAGAGAAGAACCATGGATTGAAGCAATGCAGACAGAGCTTCAGCAGTTCCAAAAGCTAGGAGTGTGGGACTTAGTTGACTTACCTCCAGGTGCTAAGAAAATTGGAACAAAGTGGGTCTATAAGTGTAAACGGGATGACCGCGGGGTAATTATCAGAAACAAGGCTCGATTAGTTGTCCTCGGGTTCCGTCAAATCGAAGGAATAGATTACAACGAAGTATACGCTCCAGTTGCGCGCCTTGAAGCTATCCGGATGTTCTTAGCTTACGCTTCGTACAAACGGTTTAAGGTGTATCAAATGGACGTGAAAAGTGCTTTTCTGTATGGTATCGTGAAGGAAGAGGTGTATGTTTCACAACCTCCGGGGTTTGAAGATCCAATGCATCGTGACAAGGTTTATAAACTGAACAAAGCGTTGTATGGGCTTCATCAGGCTCCGAGAGAATGGTATCAAATGCTCAGCAGTTATTTGATCTCCAATGGGTTCAACCGTGGACTCGTGGACTGCACCTTATTCACCAAGGAAAAGGATGGTGACCGTCTGCTGGTACAGGTTTACGTTGATGATATTATTTTTGGGTCAACTAATGAGGTTTTGTGCAGGGAATTTGAAAAGTTAATGCAGGACAAGTTCGAGATGAGCTCGATGGGGGAAATGCAATTTTTCTTAGGCTTGCAAGTAGATCAACTTGAGTCGGGGATCTTCATCCACCAGACGAAATATGTTGCTGACATCTTGAGCCGGTTCCAGATGGAAGACTCTGCTGCAATAGCCACCCCTATCCAAACCAATCACGGGATTGGTCCGGATGAGAAAGGACAAGCCGTTGATTCCTTTCTTTATCGAGCAATGATTGGCTCGTTGATGTACCTCACAGCTTCAAGACCCGACATAATGTTCGCAACCTGCCTGCTGTCAAGATACCAGTCCAGGCCGAAACAGTCCCATTTGGTTGCCGTGAAGAGGATCTTACGTTATCTAAAGGGTTGTCCGACCAAAGGTCTTTGGTACCCTAATGACGATAAGTTTGATCTCGTTGTTTATAGTGATGCTGACTATGGCGGATGCAAGAAAGATGCAAAATCCACATCGGCTGGATGCCAGTTCTTAGGAGGTCGACTAGTCTCGTGGCAGTGCAAGAAGCAAGCCTCTGTGTCCTTATCAACTTGCGAGTCGGAATACATAGCTGCGTCCAGCTGTTGCTCCCAGGTTTTATGGATACAACAACAAATGAGAGACTACGGTTTGAAATTTCTAAACACTCCTATTTACTGTGATAATGAATCTGCTATAGCGCTTGCTAAAGACGCGGTAAACCATTCCACGGCGAAGCATATCTATGTTCGGTATCATTTCATACGCGATTGCTATGAAAAGAAACTGATAGATATGATCAAAATCCACACGGATTACCAACGTGCCGATTTATACACCAAAGCTTTTGATAAACCTCGTTTCGAGTATCTTTTGGTTTTAAATGGCATTAAAGAAAAGCAGGATTAGATCCGCATTGGCAATCGTTTTTGTAAATATTTTCTTCAAAAACAGAAAAATCCAAAAAAATATTGTCGTTTTGCAAATTTTTAGATTTTTAGGGGGAGAAAATTCAGAAAAATACAAAAACATCAGAAAATGCAAAAATCAAAAAATGAGAAAATTCAAAAATTCAAAAAAAATTGAAAAAATGAAAAAATGAGTTTCTTTGGTGGAAATAGGGAAAGATGATATTAACCAATCAGTCGGACTGTCTGGACCTTTATCATCTTAAAAATATTGGATCTGATAAGTAGCCTCTACAATGATGTGTTGGTAGGCTCGAAATCATTTCCAAGCTCGGCACGGTGATATAAACCTAAATCTACTAAGAATTGTGTGGATTAACGCCGCGTTGGCATATTGTCTAAAAGCCTTAAATCTTGTTGATAGAATGCCAAAATCCGAGGTTTCTGGTCTTTAAGAGGTTGGTACATCCGGGGTGAACTGGACGTCTCTCAGAATAAAATGGGGTGGCATAAGTGACGTACGTTGGGTTAGCAGCCTACAACTGAGACACCTCTTTGCCATACTCAGTAAAAGAAAAGAAAAACAAAAAATAGAATAAATTCTGATAAGGAGACGTCTGGGAATCCTATAAGAGCAAAAAGATCATAAATGCCAAAACCTTATTCTCAAAGAGAATCGCTCTAAGGTATCAAATCATCAATACCTAAAGCATCGTACCGTGAAAAATAAAAAATGTACGGTATTTGACTTGAACCCTGGTCTGGATCTCACTGGTCTCTTTGCTGCAGCGTTCTTGCAGACCTGATCACCACTGAGTCCATTCCTTGTAAATACGGATGACAACAGCTTATTCACCGGTTACGAGGAAGCTTTGTGCATGCCTTGATGCGGGAGTATGTCGCGTGTGCGGGGAACACCTTTAATCAGCTTTAATATTACCTTAACGTATCTAAAGTGCCTAGCGATAAAACTTGATTTTGAGTTTAGGTGGACAACAATACCGACAGTTGTTGTAGGATGCTTATTGGTAATTTTAATCAAAAACTGAAAGTATAAGGGTTCTAGTATAATCCGTACACTGATATGATTCTCTAACTATCGAAACTCGCAAAAATATGTTAGTGTACAGTTAAGTGTTCTTGCGTTTTCGCTTATTTTCTATTTTAATCTTAGTAGATTAGCTATTCTTGATTGCCGATGATGGAAACCTAATCCATTGTAATCTTACTTCTTCAAGAATAAAACGCCGAAAAATAAAAAGGATAATTAATTGAAAACTTGTACTTTTACCGGGTCAAAACCGTGTGTGTTACCGAGTACAAGGGTGGAAAATGAAACATTTTCAAGCTTTTGAGTCATCATCTGAGTCGCGTGTGAAATCGGGTTGAAAAACGCAAGTTTTGAACCTTAACGGGTCAAAAATGCTTGTTTTGGTGCTGCAGGGGCATTTTGGTAATTTTGTGAAAAGGGTTTTAGGAAATTGTAGGCTAATCGCCTTTAAGATTACACGAGTATGGCTAATCGCGTGACATTATCAGCGATTGACATCACAATCGCGTGTGTCTTTAGGCGATTAGGTTCTTTTTAACTTCTTCACACGTTTAGGGTCCTTACACGATTAGCAGTCCCAGTCGTGTCTGACTTTAAGCGATTAGATCTAAATCGCATGTTCCTGTAGACGAGTGAGTGTCTAACCGCTACAACTGTAGCTAGCGAGTAACTCAAATCGCCCAACAGTGGACGCGATTAGCCAAGAGTATTTAAAGAACAGTTAGCCTATTTTTCCTCATTCACTTCAAAACATAAAAAACTCTATCCGGTTTCCCTCTCACTCGATTCTAAACAAACTCTTGCAAAATTTCCTTTGATCTTGGAAACTTGTTCTCCATTATAAAGGTAATATCATACTCAAATTTCAGCTCGTATCTCGTTCATTTGATGGGTTAAATCGCTGTTCTTAAGTCCGAAACCCTTGGGTTCTTAAAAATGTTGATTAATGCTTAAAACGAGTTGTTTGGTGTGATTTCTTGATTAGGGTTTGATTATCGGCGCCTGTAGGATCTTTTGGTACCAAATTTTTGATCTATAACATTCTAAATCAAAAAGCCCCAATTTTAACCTATGAAGAACCCTAATTTTCTAAACCTTTGATTTGGAGCCTGATTTGAAGTTTGTATTGAAATTAGGCATAGGGCTTTTGTTTGTGGACATGTTTAGATAAAAATGTGACAAAAATTCCAACCCATCTTGACCTGTTACAAGATTTGGCAAAACTTGGTGAGCTTGTTAAGTTGGTCACGCGATTATGGTCCCTACTCGCGTGAACAGTAATGCGAGTAGGGCTGAAACAAGCTAATCGCATGATGAAGCCTGCTAATCGCCTAGACAATATAGCGGTTATGCCTATTCATGTACAGTGGGTATGCGATTAGCTATGCTAATCGCATGTAACCCTGTGTTGACCAAAGTTTGCCAAATTTTGTCCGTTTTTGTCCGATTTTATCATACCTTAACCTGCTCTAATGATCGTGTCGTATGTTTTGCCTTATAGAAAAATGCAGTACGGTACATCGGAGAAGCACAACTGTTTGGCATTTCTCGGACCAGTTACAAAGCCGGAATGCAAGTTGTTCGAGGGTGTTATCGAATACTTGAAACGATCAAAGATCAAGTATGCTATCTCTACTGAATACGCGACCTACAAGGATATTATTCGGGAATTCTACCAGAATGCAAAGGTCGACAACAGCACTGTTCCTGCAACGGTTAAAAGTGTTGTGCAGCAAAAGGACGTGGTTGTTACAGAAGAATTGATTCGCGAGGTTCTAAAATTTGAAGATAACAAAGACGATCCTATTGTGTTCGATACTATTCTGATTCGCGGTGGCTTTCTTAGAATGAAGTATACAGATGATGTTCGTACTCAGAAAATGCTGCAAAAGGGTTGTTTACCGCCAGAGATAAAGTATCTAACGCACGTTGTGCTTAAGTGCATCGGCCCTCGCAAAGGCACGTTTGATGCGATCCGGGACACTTTAGCATCAGCGATAGTTGCGTTGACGTTGAACAAGCCGTTCAACTTCTCTGGAATGATTTTGCACCAGCTCAAGGAAGTGATCTTGCAGAAACCGACAAGGCACTCGTTCATAGTCTATCCCCGTTTTCTGCAAATGATCCTTGACCACCAGATTCCAGATTTGGTGAAGCATGATAATGAGTTGCTCGAGATTAAGAATATTGATGAGATTGAGCTGAAGAGAATGCTGCAGTATAAGAAAAAGCCGAAGGCGGAACATCCACCAAGTCGGAAAATGTATGCATAT
Source organism: Ambrosia artemisiifolia (assembly GCA_032199755.1). Lineage (NCBI taxonomy): Eukaryota > Viridiplantae > Streptophyta > Magnoliopsida > Asterales > Asteraceae > Ambrosia > Ambrosia artemisiifolia. The sequence goes on from CM063525.1 coordinate 691,594, forward strand.
CTCGCGAAAGATGATTATGAGGCACCACCTGGGAATAGGTGGAGACATGACGACAGTGACTCTGAAGATGACATTCATGTTCATAGACAGGTATTCAAAGGTGATGATGTTATTGGCAGACCCACTGATGAATTGGGTCCAAATGAACCGGGCAATACGGGGGATGATGAGCATAGACGCGATGATGACATGTTTGAACCTGCGTCTTTGGATGTTGATGCACCATCCAGCTCAGTTAGGGGAAAAGAAACATTGGATGAAGGCCCGATTAACATTGAAGATGTTGATGATGAAGATGACGACTCAGAGGCAACTGAAGATGATAGACCTGATGTGCTCAGTTTAGAGGAGGATAGGGCTCTCACAGCCGAGGCGAGAGAACTTCAGAGGGATCCCACTTTCACACCAGGAGGTGAGGATCTCATTGCTGATATCGATGCTGATCTAAGCACGCCTCCTCCTCACAAGAGACAGAAAACCCAGGCAGCAAAGGTTAGTAGAGGTCAGAAAAGGATGTCAAAGACTGTAGTTGCGCCTGAAAAGAATCCAAAGAGATTGAAGGGAAAACGCTCAGCTTTGAATCTTCCTGATACATTCGGCTCTCCAACCTCTTCTACCACACCAGCAGCAACAACTAAAGCAGCAACAGCAACAACAACAGCAACAACAACTACAACAGCAGCCACTTCTTCAGCTCCTCTATCTTCCAGTGCAGCTATGCCTGCAGGTATTACTATGTCTATGCCTTCTTCAGTAGTCTTCACTGAGCAAGTCTCAGCTACTGTTGAAGCGACAGGTGCGCAGTTGGTTTCTAATCCGGTTGGTGACCATATCCGGAGACTGAAGGAAGCTGCAAGAACCAAAGCAGCTAAACCTTCAGGCCAATCATCTTCTTCTACTTCTGCTTCCAATGAACAACTCCAGCATAATGTCAGCGAACTCATGGCTTTGGTTGCTGCACAGTCGCGGGAAATAGCAGAGTTAAGAAACAAGAACACTCAGATCGAAGAAAATGAGACAGCGATGCTAGAGTTGATTGGCGAAACCATCACTGCTAATACAGATCTTAGAGCTACTGTCGACGCACTCACCTTGTCTAATCAGCAAATTCTTGAGTCGAACAGGCAGCTTATGGAATCACACCAGCAGCTGATACAGTCAAACCAAAGTGCCTTGGCGAGACTGACTGGCATTGAAGGTAAGTACAATGACCTCCAGCTCGCAAATGTGAACAATGAGCGCAGAATCACCAGGTACAGGAAACAAAATACTAGATTAAGAGCTAGGTTGGATGAGTTGTCTGGAACTCAGCCTAGGCTCACTGGTGGTTCTGAGGCTGGAGCGAGTACAGCTGGTGATGATGATGATGATAGTGAAGAAGAGGATGATGAGGATGATGAAGAGGATGATGACAAGTCTGATGATGATGATCAGGGTGATGGTAAAGGTGATGGTGGTGACCCTGGAGCCACAGGCGGTGGCGGGTCATCGGGTGGTTCAGCTGAGAGACGAACTAAGAAGCGCCATGATCGTCGAGGCGATGATCCCGAGGCAGGTTCTTCTGCTCAGGGGGAGCCATCAAGCAAGATGAGCAAGATTCACGAGCTTCGCAAGCAACTGAATAAGAAAGCGTTGATTCAGGTTGAATATGTTGAGCCTCTAAACTGCTATTTTGCCTATGATGATGAAGGCAACCTGCTTCCACCGCCTACCATGCCCGAGTATGATTTGGAAGAAGGCGAGATTCCACCAGAGATGACAGCAGAGGACTTAGCAAAAGTTTATGGCTTTACACCTGGAGAATCTTCCAGTGCGAGCCAAAGTGTCCCTCCTGAGTTGCATCCTGATAATAATGAGGTAGATCTCGAAGATGGAACCAACGTCCCAACTCCTGAGTATGTGGTAAATGAGTCGGGCGCTGGTATTCCAAACATTGATGAAGAGATGGTTCGAGAGGCTGAGGAAAAGTTGAAGTCTGTCTCTGCTGATATTCCTGATGAAGTTAAAATTCGACAGGATAAAATCAAAGAGCGCTATCCCAAGTGGTTTAAACCTGAAGAGAAGAAAAAGCCGGTCGAGCGAGCCTCCGTCTTCAAGAAAAGGTTGACGAAGATGTCTGGAAATGTGATAAGCTGGGCATATGTTAGTCACACAAGGATGCTGGGAGTAAAATGGCAAGAAGGTGTATTGTATTTTCAGGAATGCAGAGACCTTATGAGCCTCCCATTCTGGTATATCCGTGATTTAGTTCGTCTTGATTATCCTCTGTACAAAGAGAAGGCTCCTTTTCTTCAAGGTTTTTACACGATGCTGAAGCGAGAAAGCATTGATGGATGGAAAGAACTCGAGCCTCAGTATCCCAGATCATACCAAACAGACAAAATTCATCCCTTCACTCTAAAGCCAATCTGGGAGCACAAAATCAAGCCACCGAAATGCGTTTCAAGGATTCCCATTATTCCTCTTGAACAAGACTTTACCACGAAGCTGTATTACTGGCACTATGATGCAGCTACTACTGAAGCGGTGATCGTCTTGAGCAACAGTCCAAACCCATGCAGGAAGATTAGGATTTGGGATCCTATGTGGCTGATTAATTGCTCGGAAAAGGATGTGGAGATGTTGTATCAATACCCAATCATGCATCTACCTGTTGAAGCCGATCAAGCTATGAAGTTTCAGAGAGTGATCCGGTTTTGTTATGCTAACAAGGTTCATGCAGGATGCGACTGGTCGAGAATCACACGGGTTAGAACAACATCAAGCTGAAGACAGAGATTGAAGATGCTGCTTGTATTTTTGTTTAGTTGTAATCGTTTTTGCTTATCGAGTCTGTAAAGTTGTTTGCTTTGGTATGAACGATGTCTTTTGGTTTATTTCTGTACGTATACTAGCCTGGTCCAAGGGGGAGTCTGTTAGTGCACGATGTCCCTAGGCTAGTATATAAGTTGTTTGGACGTATTTCGGGGTGTTTGGAGGCGTTTATACGCGTTTTGGGGGTCTCGGGGAGCTGCATGCGATTAGCTGGAGAATAGTAGGCGATTAGCTGTAAGCTGCTGGCGTTTAGGGCCCTAATCGCTAGCTGATACACACGAGTAGCATGTTCTGGCAGGCGATTAGCCATAATCGCCTGCTGTGGTCTGCTGCTAATCGCTATCAAGGGCTGTTCGTACCCGGGTGGTATAAATACCCTCTTTCTCAACCCTAGACCTCAGTTCTTGCCTCACACACCCTCCAAACACCCTCCCCTGGTCATAGGACGTCTGATTTGATCATTGTAAACACTCGAGCTCTGTTTTAGTGATTAATACATAATCTTTTGACTCGTGTGTGTGTTGTAATTACTCGTTTCATAGTTTCAATCGTTGTTTCTGTTATTAGAGCATCTTGGAGGGATTCCGCACCTCTAAGATAAAACCCGTGATTGTTGGAACGCGAGTTCGCCGGTCCTAACACATACACTTCCTCTTTTATTTTTCCATACAAAAATGCACTTTTGACATCCATTTGAAAAACTTTTATTTTGTTGGAAATTGCATAAGCTAAAAATAACCTGATAGCTTTAAGTCTTGCAACTGGTGCAAAGGTTTCATCATAGTCAATTCCTTCTTCTTGAGAATAACCTTGTACCACCAGTCTTACTTTGTTCTTAATAATCATACCAGTTTCATCTTGTTTGTTTTTGAAAACCCATCTTGTGCCAATTGGTAGCTTGTTTGGAGGTAAGGGACAGATTTCCCAAACCTGTTGCTTCTTGAATTGGAGCAACTCATCTTGCATAGCTTGAACCTAATTGTTGTCTTTGAGGGCTTCTTGATGTTTCTTTGGTTCCAATTGAGAAATGAATGCTGAGAATAAGCAGAAGTTGAAAAGCTGGTTTCTTATATGTACCCCTGAACCCATAATTTGATCCAATAGATGATCCTTGTGTTCAATCAATTGTTGTAGCCCTATACTTAAAGATGGCTCTTGAACTTTTTCAAATAAACCATTGAGGTTGATAATATCTTTTGCTTACTCATTACCCTAGATACATGGCACCACCACAAGGTGCCATGTGCCTCCACCCACACATTGACACACCCACGCACACTCTTTGTCTCTTTGACACCTCACCCTTTCTCACACCCACGCCTTTTTATTTTCTCAACACACACCACAAAATAAACAGAAGAAGAAGAAAGAGAGAGAGAGCTAGAGAGAGCTAGAGAGAGAGAGAGTTGACCAGAGTTAGAGATAGAGATGCAGGAGACAATGGAGGTGACGGCGGTGATGTATGACGGCGCTACGATTATGGGTGCCGGTGGGTTAGCGAAAACTCCGACGAATGAGGTGATCCTAATAACCATCATCTCCTTTAGATTTGTTTAGTTTGACAGTAGTAGTAATGGTGGGTTATGGTGAAGCAGATGGTGGTGTCGGGTGACGGATAACTGGATGGTTGACGTTGGTGATTACGATGGTAGATGGCGGTAGGTCGTCAGGTGGTGGTGGTCGTCGTATACGGCGGTTTACAAAGATAAAGGGTGGTCGACGGTTGCTAGAGGGCAGTTAGTTATAGTAGGGTATAACCATGGTGGTGATAGGGATAGATTAGCGGTAGGGGTGACTTTGGTGGTTTAGAGCAACCGTCGAAAGATGAGTTCGTATAATGGCGTTGGTCAACAACGGTGACGCTGGTGGTACATTTATGGTGATGGTCTAAGAGGATTGATGGTGGTTGGGTTGAGTCTAGAAGCATGACAAGATGAAGATGGGTCAACAAAAGTCAACCATGTTAGCTTGGTCAACGAAGCAGTCAACCGAAGTCAACCTGGTCAACTGAGTCAGCACGGGTCAACTCGAACACGAGGTATAACCAAACTCACTAACGTGAGATTATAAATGATGTATTGTAAAATACATCTATTTCCTGTGTATAGTTCGTACAGTTTTCGAGTCGTTTAGATAGTACTTTTATTAGTTTTAGGCTTGTACCGGTCTATTTTATTTAGTATAGGTTTTTATAGATTTTTATTAGTTTTGAGTCAGCTTTCGTACTTATTTATTTATTTTATATTTTGGTAGGTGTTCGTGTAGACGTTGGAACGTAAATGAGCAACTTTGGTTAAGTCAAGAACACCCGAGTCGAGAGCACGGAGTTATAATAATAATAATAATAATAATAATAATAATAATAATAATAATAATAATAATAATAATAATTTATTAAAAAAAAAAGTCACAAACCGTGACCATTGGGTCACGGTCAACAGCCCAACAAAGTCAAAGGCCCAAGCCTAATTGTTTCAAAAAAGAGATATGGATATGATATCTACATGTTGGTAATTGACGGGAGATGGAATTTTCATATTCATTCCACTTCGAAAAAAGGGATTATTGGTCGAATACATATTATTCTTCTTGGAGAACTGCAAAAAGAGGAGTTCGAAGACAGCAGCATATTTTAAGAGAAGGAGGTCAAGGGTTGAAGCCTAGGTGCGAGCACGGGTCGGTTCTAATCTATTTATTTATTATTTATCTACTTGAAACCCGTTGTGAACACCATGAATTTTATTTGTTTCTATTGTTTTGATTTTATCATGACTTTTATAGGCTAAACCTTTTTGCTACCTAGGCGATGATGAATACGCTTGTTTGATTTATTTTCTTTTGGTTTTGGAACTCTTGGTTGTGGGTGAATTTTAAAGTAAAGAACTCTTTATTTTCTGGTTTGATGTATATGCATATTTAGTTTTGTTTAATTAATTTTTATAAACTCCACTTGCGTTTTTGTGAATGTCTTTCATGTATGAATGCGGGTTAGGTTGCGGACTGTGTGTTAGCAGCTAGTTTATGGTTATTTGCCTAGGGTTATCCATAGGAGTTGTAATTGTTAGTTAGATAATTCTAAGTGTTCTACCAATTCTCAATAGCTGTAAGGTGCGAGATTGTTGGTCTGTCTAGGGTGTTAAATTGCTAGATCTAGAGGCTTTGTGAGAAGATCTTCCTAGTTTCCCTAGCATTCATTGTAGGCCAAGTCTTATCAGAAATATTGTAGTTACCCCTTGCACTTTCGGGTGTATTGTGACTTTCGCGCTGTGAGGTAGACTGTCTAGCGGGTACTTTAAGATTCGAGTAGGTAAGCCTGTGAGGGTAACCTCTCAACCGGTGGTTTAACAGCTTTTAGGAATTCTGCGGGTTATATCTTGAGAAGGGTTAGGGTTCTCGTAGTTGACTTTAAGTTTAGTATTTTAAGATCCCGGTTCCACACCAATTCCATAGCCATTAGAAGATTATCATTCATGTGTAGGATTCTAGCCTAGGTAGTGCCTTCCCATTATCTGATCCGATTTCCATTTTCCGGTTTGTGTATTTAATTATTTTAGTTTTATTTTATTTATTTGCATTAGTCTGTTAGAAAACCCCCCCTTAAGCAACAAAACAATTTAAGTCAGTTTGTAGATAAGTAGTCGAGTCTAGTTTACGTTTTCCAGTAGAGTCTCGTGGGTTCGATACTCGGACTTACTTTAGCTGTACTGCATTGACCGGTACACTTGCCGGTTGTGTGGTTTAGGTTTAGAGAGTCTTAGGTTATAAATTTAAAACTTAGAGTGTCTAGTTTAGGTTAATTTAGGTAGTTTTTATTAAACCACTTTGAGCACATCAAGTTTTTGGCGCCGTTGCCGGGGGACTCTTAGGCGATTGCGTTAACTAGCTTTGATTATACTTATCTGCCATATCGGTGCTACTTGTGTTTTGTTTTGACCCGTTAAGCATGGTTAAATTATTTTTCAATTCCACAAATAAATATTCAATTGTTAATAAGAGTCGGGTGGAATTAAACGGGTTAGATCGGGTCCAGATAAAAGAGAAGCCCCCTGATAAAGTTTAAGTGTGGGGAGGCTCTGTAGATTTTGTAAATTTTTATTTTTACTTATTTAAATTTTTTCTAGCTTTTCATTTTTTTTTTATTTGTGGTCCGTCCTTCGGTAGTTGTTCATAGGTTTTTATCTTTCTACTTTATCTTTGTTTTTGTGTTTTTGAGTCTGTTAGCAGGTTTGCGTGTTTGCTTAGGTAGAGCAAATTTCACTATGAGCGGATCCCATGTATTATCTTTATATATATATTTTATGAGTGGGAATTTTGGTAGAGGTTTGGGTAATAAAAGAGAATTTTTCTTAAAAAAAAAAAAAAATTAATTAACTTTCTCTGAAAAAAGACTTTTCACGTAACGTGAGGAGTCTGGGCTGACCTGTTCGCCTCATGCGACCAGCTATTACCCCGGAAAGTTATATTTTTTTTCGCTTGCAACGCGTGTTGTGATCACCAGTGTCCTTCACGTTGAGCGAGAATCAGATTTTTTTTTTCTTTCTACCCATTTGATCTACCACCATTCATCGCCATTTTGCCAAGCAGGTACGTCTTCTTGTTTGTTGTTATATTATGAGTCTAAGTTAGTATTTGAGTCTTTTTATTCTTGTATGGTTCAGTATTATGCTCGGTTTCTTTGTTTGCTTTGTCTTGTGCAGGTTTGGATTGTACCGCCCGTACTCAATCTCCATTCGGGCGATTCCAGAGCTGTTCATTATATCGAAGCAACCCGAGAGTATACCTTGTGTCAGAGCCGGTCGCGAATGAAATGCTATACGATCGAGCTGGATTGGACTAGAGTTTTGGAGCTTACACAACAAAAATTAACCAGCTAAGTCTTTTCCAATTTGCCCTTGTTTTTTTTTTATTTATTTCTATAATTTTTGTATTCGGAATTTATTTTGTTTTGAGTCGTTTTCTATTCCTACATTGAGGGAAATGTAGAGTTTAAGTGTGGGGATGGGAAACTGTCGTTTAGTTTATATATAGAGTCATTTTGAGTCAAAAAAAAAAATTAAAAGAAAAAAAAATGTCTCTGATTTTGAAGTTTGCATTATATAAAATATGGAAGATGATAGGTAAAGTTAGGTGTCCGGTTTTCAAATAGTATGTATAATAAGAGATTAAAATTGATTGAAAACATGTCTGATTTGGGATATGTGGGTAGGCTCGGCCGGTAGAAAGGTTTCCTTTGAAAAGTAATAAATTAATTATGTTAGGCTATTTTGTGGGTTCTCATCTAGGAGAAACGGGGAGACCGAAACCGCCAAAAATAGTATAAGAAGCACCGTTATAAATAGAAAACCGTTAGAATTTCTAATCACTTAAAAAAAAAAAATAGAAATCAAAGCAGAAATACTGAAGCTTAAGGTGCCTGGTCACTGGGATAGCGACTTGGATTGGCCACACCCTCTGAGTTAAGTATGCTGAGATGGAAAAAAAAAAAAATGCTGAAGCTTAAGGTGCATGGCCACTGGGATAGCGACTTGGATTGGTCACACCCTCTGAGTTAAGTATGCCGAAAAAAAAAGAAAAAAAAAAGTGATTTTAAATTCTCTTGGTTTTCTACATAAGACGGTTGGCAAATGGTCAAGTGGTCGTTCCTTTAGCTTCATAAGCTTGAGGCGGGATTAGGAGGAACTGTGGCTTCCTTTGAGTGAGACCCTAGATAGACTAATCAACATGAACTTAACATAAATAAAAAGGGGCTTGGAAACCGGTTTGGGTTTAAGAGGATCAGTATACCTGCAATCGCAATCAACACGTTAGTAGATTATTAATTAAGTAACCTATGTTTTGAAACTGGATGTAAACCTAACTGTGATTCCATAGCATAATTCTTTTTCAGGGACGAAAAAGAGATAAGTGTGGGGATATTTGATGTATTGTAAAATACATCTATTTCCTGTGTATAGTTCGTACAGTTTTCGAGTCGTTTAGATAGTACTTTTATTAGTTTTAGGCTTGTACCGGTCTATTTTATTTAGTATAGGTTTTTATAGATTTTTATTAGTTTTGAGTCAGCTTTCGTACTTATTTATTTATTTTATATTTTGGTAGGTGTTCGTGTAGACGTTGGAACGTAAATGAGCAACTTTGGTTAAGTCAAGAACACCCGAGTCGAGAGCACGGAGTTATAATAATAATAATAATAATAATAATAATAATAATAATAATAATAATAATAATAATAATTTATTAAAAAAAAAAGTCACAAACCGTGACCATTGGGTCACGGTCAACAGCCCAACAAAGTCAAAGGCCCAAGCCTAATTGTTTCAAAAAAGAGATATGGATATGATATCTACATGTTGGTAATTGACGGGAGATGGAATTTTCATATTCATTCCACTTCGAAAAAAGGGATTATTGGTCGAATACATATTATTCTTCTTGGAGAACTGCAAAAAGAGGAGTTCGAAGACAGCAGCATATTTTAAGAGAAGGAGGTCAAGGGTTGAAGCCTAGGTGCGAGCACGGGTCGGTTCTAATCTATTTATTTATTATTTATCTACTTGAAACCCGTTGTGAACACCATGAATTTTATTTGTTTCTATTGTTTTGATTTTATCATGACTTTTATAGGCTAAACCTTTTTGCTACCTAGGCGATGATGAATACGCTTGTTTGATTTATTTTCTTTTGGTTTTGGAACTCTTGGTTGTGGGTGAATTTTAAAGTAAAGAACTCTTTATTTTCTGGTTTGATGTATATGCATATTTAGTTTTGTTTAATTAATTTTTATAAACTCCACTTGCGTTTTTGTGAATGTCTTTCATGTATGAATGCGGGTTAGGTTGCGGACTGTGTGTTAGCAGCTAGTTTATGGTTATTTGCCTAGGGTTATCCATAGGAGTTGTAATTGTTAGTTAGATAATTCTAAGTGTTCTACCAATTCTCAATAGCTGTAAGGTGCGAGATTGTTGGTCTGTCTAGGGTGTTAAATTGCTAGATCTAGAGGCTTTGTGAGAAGATCTTCCTAGTTTCCCTAGCATTCATTGTAGGCCAAGTCTTATCAGAAATATTGTAGTTACCCCTTGCACTTTCGGGTGTATTGTGACTTTCGCGCTGTGAGGTAGACTGTCTAGCGGGTACTTTAAGATTCGAGTAGGTAAGCCTGTGAGGGTAACCTCTCAACCGGTGGTTTAACAGCTTTTAGGAATTCTGCGGGTTATATCTTGAGAAGGGTTAGGGTTCTCGTAGTTGACTTTAAGTTTAGTATTTTAAGATCCCGGTTCCACACCAATTCCATAGCCATTAGAAGATTATCATTCATGTGTAGGATTCTAGCCTAGGTAGTGCCTTCCCATTATCTGATCCGATTTCCATTTTCCGGTTTGTGTATTTAATTATTTTAGTTTTATTTTATTTATTTGCATTAGTCTGTTAGAAAACCCCCCCTTAAGCAACAAAACAATTTAAGTCAGTTTGTAGATAAGTAGTCGAGTCTAGTTTACGTTTTCCAGTAGAGTCTCGTGGGTTCGATACTCGGACTTACTTTAGCTGTACTGCATTGACCGGTACACTTGCCGGTTGTGTGGTTTAGGTTTAGAGAGTCTTAGGTTATAAATTTAAAACTTAGAGTGTCTAGTTTAGGTTAATTTAGGTAGTTTTTATTAAACCACTTTGAGCACATCAATAAACATTTATGTTAATATCATAACTTTACGTATGGGACTTAACGAGCATTATAATCAAACCAAAGATAAAATATACCCCGTATGTAAGAGGATATAGACTCATATATCACCAATGCTAAGTTGGACTATTGCAAACTAAGATTTGGACACGATTATAACCGGCACACATTAAGATGTATAAATGTATATATTGAAACAGAGCATAGGGTTGATGATTGAACTTGGGTCATTTGATAATAGTTGTGGCATTGGGACCTTGGGTAATGAGGCTTATATTTTGGACTTAGTAGGAGACCGACATCTTAGGTATTTTATGAATCGACTTGAGACTTGGAATGAAGGGACATACACATGTATATTAGATAATTGTTAAACAAGTAGAAATGGACGTGACTTAACTTGGAGCTTAGGACATTGGAGACCAAGGTTCGGGCATAATTGAAACCGAGTATACTAAAGCGTAACTAAAATGTATGAACACCTATTAAAAATGAATATTGTTAACATATAATGAGTTGGACTTGGACTTAAGAAGTGGACTTGGACTTAAGAAGTGGACGTACTTGAAGAACCGCCCGGCCTTAGTCACAGAAGTGTTGGGCCGGTTATAATTCGTGGCTAACTTTGGACCTTCAAGATATTATCAAGACCCATTCCAATCATCTTTTATTTTAAGTATTGTTTGAATTTTAGAACTTTATCTTTTCCTTATTTGTTGGGATTTTTCCTATGTTTATCTCTTTAGTTTTCTATTTAAGTATTGTAATCAAAGGTTGGAATGTTATGCAATTTTTATCAAAGAAAGAGTATTCTCTCCTTATTTTCGAGCAGGCTTTTGTTCGAGGCTTTCTCCTTTTCGGTCGTCCGAAGGAGGTATCAAGCTAGGGTTCTAGCTTCCACTAATACGAATCCGTATCAAGTGGTATCAGCAGCTTCAGGTTCGTCAGGATGTCCAATTTTAGGAAAGATCGTCAACCGCCCCACAGATTCGCCGCCAGAGGCAGTGGTCCGGAACAACGTGATCCTCGTGACACCGAGATTGAGCGTTTGCAACAACAGATTCGTGAACTCGAATTCAACCAACAACCAGGATTTGATAGGTACGACCCCGTTGATCACTCGGCAACCGAGTCTGTCCTCTGGGAAGATGAAGAGGAGGAACGGTTCCACAACGTTTTTGCCCGCCAACCCCGCAGACAAGAAACTCCACCACCGCCTCCTGTTGACCATATCCGAGCCCTTGGCATGCGAACCGAAATTCCTGAATTTTTGGGCCACATGCAACCAGACGATTTCATCGACTGGTTACATACCGTGGAACGTATCTTCGATCTCAGACAAGTCCCCGGCAACCTAAAGGTAAAACTCGTAGCTATTCGCTTACGTAAATATGCTTCTTTATGGTGGGAACATGTCCAAAATCAACGTTATCGGGAGGGTAAACACAAGGTTGAATCGCGGGAGAAGATGAAACGCTTAATGCGTTCCAAGTTCGTCCCCGTAAACCATAAGCAGGACTCTTTTTTTAATACCACAACTTTAAACAAGCAACTCTACCCGTGGAGGAGTTTATCACCAAGTTTGAACAATTACGCATGCGGTGTGGTATTGAAGAAGATGAAGAGCAAACGATTGCTCGCTTCTTGGGTGCTCTACGTCCAGACATAGCGGATGTCGTTATGTTGCAACAGTATTGGTCTTTTTCTGATGTGTGCAGGTTAGCGCATCGAGTGGAGCGTCAGTTCGCAAGCAAACCAAAAACCACCACTCGTTCTCTTCCTATAAGCCAATGGCTTCTTCATGTCAAACACGGGCTGACAACCCGAAACAGGAGCCTCCTTTACCCGCACAGCAGCCCGCAACACATGGGAACGCCACCACACGTTGTTATAAATGTCACGGTATTGGTCATGTAAAGCGGGAATGCCCTAACAAGCAAGTGGTCGCTCTTCTTGACGATACCGCTCCCAATTATGATACCGAAGCAGACAATGACTCGGACGAACCATCCGAGGTCCTTTACCCTGATCGTGGTGAAGCACTTGTTATTCACCGAATTCTAAGCACCAATGTTCCGGACACAAGCGATGACACGGCCTGGCTTCGCAACAATATTTTTCGCACAAAGTGCACGGCTAAGGGCAAAGTTTGTACCGTTATTATTGATGGGGGGAGTTGCGAAAACATTGTTAGTCAGTCCATGGTTGACAAACTTAATTTACAAACTCAAGATCACCCGGAACCGTATCAACTAACGTGGCTAAAGAAGGGTAATTTGATAAAAGTCACGCATCGCTGCCTTGTACAGTTCTCGATTGGTAACAAGTACTCGGATGAAATTTGGTGTGAAGTTCTACCTATGGATGCATGTCATATTCTTTTGGGCCGCCCATGGCAGTATGATCGTCGCGCGAAACATGACGGCTTCAGGAACACATATACATTCAAAAAGGATGGTGTTAATATCACCCTTGCTCCATGCGACCCAAGACAAGATGGGTCTGAAACCATGTTAATCACCAAGTCGGAATTTTCGACTTTAGCTCGCTCCCTCCACTCACAACTTATTTTTGGGTTATTAATTGCGGAAGAAAATCCAGTTGCACCACCGGTTCCATCTGAATTGAGCCCCTTATTGTCTGAGTTTAGCGATGTGTTTCCTGAAGAAATTCCCGCGGGTCTTCCTCTTGTTTGAGACATTCAACATTGCATTGATTTCTTGCCAGGCGCAAGCATCCCAAACAAGCCAGCTTATCGTATGAACCCGAAAGAATTTTCCGAATTACAACGCCAGGTCACCGACCTTCTTCAGAAGGGTCTCATTCGGGAAAGCATGAGTCCATGCGCTGTACCCGCTCTATTAGTTCCCAAACCCGATGGGTCTTTTCGTATGTGTGTCGACAGCCGAGCCGTCAACAAGATCACCATCAAATATCGCTTCCCGATCCCGAGGTTTGACGATCTACTCGATCATCTGCATGGCGCACAGGTATTTTCTAAAATCGACTTACGTAGCGGGTACCACCAGACACGTATGCGGCCCGGGGACGAATGGAAAACCGCTTTTAAAACACGCGATGGCCTGTACGAGTGGATGGTCATGCCGTTTGGCTTATCTAATGCACCGAGCACTTTCATGCGATTGATGAATCACATTTTTAAGCCATTTATCGGTAAATGTGTCGTCGTTTATTTCGATGACATCTTGGTTTATAGTTCGGATATTGCTCACCATTTATCCCACTTGCAAGACATCTTCATGGTGCTTCGTGATCAGAAGCTATATGCAAATCGGAAGAAGTGCCATTTTATGTCTTCCGAAGTCCTTTTCTTGGGTTACTTGATTTCGGGTTCTGGCATACGTATGGATGACTCCAAAATTTCGGCCATTACCACTTGGCCGACCCCTAAGTCTCTTCATCATGTTCGAAGTTTTCACGGGTTGGCATCCTTTTACCGTAGGTTCATCAAGAATTTCAGTTCTATTGTCGCTCCAATTACCGAATGTCTCAAAAGTAGCAAGTTCGTGTGGTCTCCCGCGGCACAATCATCGTTTGACGCCTTAAAAATAGCCGTTACACAGGCCCCGGTTTTGGCACTCCCCAATTTTTTACACGTTTTTCAGGTTGAATGTGATGCATCGGGCCTAGGCATCGGGGGTGTACTCAGCCAACAACATCGTCCGATTGCATTTTTTAGTGAAAAATTAAGTGACACAAGGCGCCGCTATAGTACTTATGATAAAGAGTTCTATGCCATTGTTCGTAGTCTTGAATATTGGCGGCATTACTTACTCCCCAATGAGTTTATCCTTTATTCGGATCATCAGGCTCTCAAGTTCATTCAAGGGCAGGCCAAATTAAACCCACGACATGCCAAGTTGGTTGAAACGTTACAAGACTTCTCGTTTGTTATTCGACACAAGGCAGGTTCTGCCAATTCTGTAGCTGACGCACTAAGCCGCCGCCCCGCTTTAACTACGGTTATGTCTTTTGATGTTGTGGGGTTTGACTCCTTCTCTAACCTCTATCAAGATGACCCGGACTTTCGTAACGTATGGCAGAAGACTAGAGATGGCCCATACAAGAGCTTCTTTCGCAAAGAAGGCTTGTTGTATCAAGGGACACGGTTGTGCATTCCTCTTTCGTCTTTTCGGGAGGCTATTGTGTTGGAATGTCATCAAGGTGCACTAGAAGGTCATTTTGGAAGGGATAAAACTATTGCCCTTGTTCGGGATCGTTTCTATTGGCCGAAGTTATCCAAAGAAGTTTCCAAAATTCTGGCTCGTTGTCTTATTTGTCACGTTGCAAAGACCCGCCACACGAACCAAGGCCTTTACACTCCCTTACCTACACCAATTCGCCCCTGGGAAGATGTTAGTTTGGATTTTGTGCTTGGTTTGCCACTGACTCAGCGCAAGAAGGATTCCATCATGGTTGTAGTGGACCGCTTCTCCAAGATGGCGCATTTTGTTCCGTGTGTTAAGACATATGATGCGTCCCAGGTCGCGCGTCTGTATTTTGCGGAGATTGTTCGATTGCATGGGGTTCCAAAGACCATCACCTCGGATAGGGATGTCAAGTTTGTTAGCCATTTTTGGCGCCCTATGGAAACGTTTGGGCGCCAAGTTGCAGTTTAGTAGTTCGCACCACCCTCAAACGGATGGTCAGACAGAAGTGACTAACAGAAGCTTGGGTAATCTACTTCGAAGCCTTGTTGGGGATCATCCGAAACAGTGGGAACTTGCATTACCACAGGCCGAGTTCGCTTACAATCGGTCCAACCATAGTTCTACGGGTCGCAGTCCCTTCTTCGTTGTCTATGGGCGCAACCCTTTCACCCCACTTGACTTGGCTCCGTCTCCCGATCTCGAGTACTTTAGCGCTGAAGGTGATGAACAAGCTAAACAAATCAAGTTGCTACATGAGCAAGTTCGTGAGAAGATTATCCAACACAACTTACAGTATCAAGCTCGCGCTAACCAGCATCGAAAGAAAGTCGTTTTTAATGAAGGTGATCTCGTTTGGGTTTATTTACGTCGTGAAAGGTTCCCGCAAGGACGTTTTGGCAAGTTACAACCTAGGGCGGATGGTCCTTTTCATGTCCTTAAGCGCATCAATGACAACACCTACAAAATTGATCTCCCCGGTCATTACAAGGTGTCCGCTACTTTTAATGTGGCTGACCTCTCTCCTTATGTTGCGGATGGTGAAGATGACTCGCGGACGAGTCCTTTTTTAGAGGGGGAGGATGATACGGATCCGGACGTACTTGAAGAACCGCCCGGCCTTAGTCACATAAGTGTTGGGCCGGTTATAATTCGTGGCTAACTTTGGACCTTCAAGATATTATCAAGACCCATTCCAATCATCTTTTATTTTAAGTATTGTTTGAATTTTAGAACTTTATCTTTTCCTTATTTGTTGGGATTTTTCCTGTGTTTATCTCTTTAGTTTTCTATTTAAGTATTGTAATCAAAGGTTGGAATGTTATGCAATTTTTATCAAAGAAAGAGTATTCTCTCCTTATTTTCGAGCAGGATTTTGTTCGAGGCTTTCTCCTTTTCGGTCGTCCGAAGGAGGTATCAAGCTAGGGTTCTAGCTTCCACTAATACGAATCCGTATCACATAGAAGGATTGTAGAGACGAGTAAGCATTTAGTATACATTAGATGACTAGTACTAAAGGACACAACATAAGAACTGTTAGATGCTATACACTTAGATGATATAACCAATAATCAAGACGAGCCGGCCACATACCCGACCCGCAACTACAAGAATTTACACATAAGTTTGCACTATTAATTGCATAAAGTTATTAATTGCATAAATATTAGTTATGAACTATGATTAAAAATAGTATAAGTTTACACATGGGATTTTGTGAAGAGTGTGTTAATATGGGTTTTTTTATTTATTTTTGTTTTCTTAATGACTTAAAAGAAATATTACTATGTTCTTTATTTTTTTTAGCATTGTTTCTTTGCTATTATAATTGTTATGTACCTTATGATGCAAGTGTTGATTTTCCTTAAAATATCAAATATGCTACTACTTGTGGTGGAGTACATGGCCCTCCATCTTCTGATTTGAGCATATTGATGCAACTAATTATCAGGTAATAAATGGTTTATTCCATGATCTGTTTCTTGATGTTGAGTCTAAATTTCTCTTTGTTAGTGAGTCAATGCTACTAATTTGCTGTTGATTGATTTTTACTTGACTTCACCTAGATGCAAGTATGCAACGTATTTCAATAGGGTTATGTCTAGAATTGACCAGTGATGATCACAAGTTGAAATTATGTTGCACCCTATATTTTTATGCTTTATGATTTGGAAATTCCATATCGGTTACCAACCTATACATATTAAACTACAAATAAAATAGGTATATATATCGGTTTCACACACATAATAATCACCATATCGACTTCTTCTAACATGTTGGTTTATTTGCCTTTAGAGTTTTGTGATAACATTTTAACTTGGGTGAACATCAAGATGTTAGTGTATAAAAAGAAACAAGGTTTGAGTTTAGATCCATACCACTAGCTAAGCTATGTGAAGTATTAGTCGAGAGAAAAGAAAAGGATGCAAGCTTCAGTGGTGCGTCTCGCGTGTAAGTTTCCAAACAATTTGATGTGTGCCTTAATGATAAGCTCTCTATCCTTAAAATGATGGTTTTTGTTTGAAATATGGATGGTGTAAGGAGGTGGTTGTGTTTCGAAAATTAGAGAGGGAGAGTTTGTATGTTAGTGTAATTATGAGGTGGTGTGAAGTTAGAGAGGGGGTTTGGGGCGGGTTATATAGGCCGAGAAAGAGGGAGAAGGATCTCCAAATGGAAGTCAACTTTTATATGGTTCCTAGTGTTATAAGAATCTTACCATTTTTATTTTACATCTCTTGGTGATTTAGACCATTAAGCTTTATGGGGAAAGGGTGTGACCCAAAAGGGTTGGTCAACTTCCATGGTTCTTGGTGTTAGGAGAATCTTACCATTCTTGTGTTTAGTCATGCTTTTTGTGTTAAGGCTTTCTATGATATGACCCATTATGTGATTGATCTACACACCTAAGATTGATGGTGGCTTGTCTAGTGTCGTAGTCAAGGACAAAAGATTTGATGGAGACCAAAAAAGAGAGGAGAGGAAGGAGGGAGGTGGTAGCGATGGGTGGGGTGGGGTGTGTGTGGGTTATTTACGGTAAGAATCTTGTATGGGTCATGTGTTTAAAGTTAATTGCCATGTTTATGTAAAGTGTAATCATGACCCGACTAATCCATCTTGTTTGGGAGACCCTTCAAGCATGCTTACTTAACTAAACCACCTCTAAGTGGCATGGAAGGTTTTGAATTTTTGTGATACACTCTTTATTTGGTTTGGTGCATCGCTCGACGCATACATACATATGTAAAGATTGTGTATTTATTTATTTTTTTCTTTTAACTTGATACATATATGGTAGGTGAGCTTTTAAGTTATTTATTGCTTATGTGGGGATTTAATGCTAGTATTACATAAGCCAGTACATGTGATCATCCCTAAGTAATTCACAAGGTTTATACATACATTATTAAGAATGATAGTAAATGTATATACAACTAGTGTTTGACCCGCGGGCGTTGCCCCGCGAGCATGCACATAAATATTTTTGCCCAAGAAACTCTACTGAAACCAATGTAAGTAATTGATTAGATGAATAGATGATATTGTTTCACATCAATAAGGGCGTAGGGGTCCCTAACACCTGCCTAAATCCACTCTTTACAACACTAAAACATTGTTGAACCATCACAAATAACCAAGCAACAACAACTTGCACCAAAAGCTTTAAAAAGAAAGGTACAAACAACATGTAATGAGGCTATTTGCTTTAAAAGCATGCATATTTGTCTAATGGTTATTGAAAGAAAGTTTCTAAAGTAACTTACTTACAATGCCCAAGTAAAGATCCTTGTATTCCGGCTACGCGACCAATCCAAGCTTGCCATCGGCCATGTTGATGGTTTCTGAACATTGCAAATAGTTCTACGTATATGCTAAACAATTTCTATGAATCATATTTATATTGATAGGGCATGTTTTAGCCTTTCTTCATCAGCCATCCACCCATCATTGGGAAGAGAGGTTAAGCTTAACGCCGTTAGAAATTAATCCAAAAGCCATAGTCTGTTGCAAATCATGCCACTCGCAAACTCACAATAGAC
Source organism: Ambrosia artemisiifolia (assembly GCA_032199755.1). Lineage (NCBI taxonomy): Eukaryota > Viridiplantae > Streptophyta > Magnoliopsida > Asterales > Asteraceae > Ambrosia > Ambrosia artemisiifolia. The sequence continues at coordinate 710,295 of CM063525.1, forward strand.
CAGCTATATAAATTAAAAAAAAAAGTTAGGACATTAGTTTTCAACTTTCAAACGTTTTACAGATCATAAGCAATGCTCGTAACTCTACTTTTTAAACCATCCATTACAAATTTCTATGGTTCATTCTGTTATAGCAGACTGCATCATATAATTGATATACCCTTTCATTGTTAGCCAATTTTTAATATTTACATGCTTGACTTGTCATAAAAGAGATAAATTTGGCAGTTATGTTACCTTTGCCTAAACAATGGCTTCATCAACTTCTTTTGTAGCTTGTTTCTTTCTGTCTTGGAAAAAGATTCTAAAAACAATAGAGCACATTAGAATACACCAACTACAGCATGACATATTATTAAAAAATCACAAAAAATTGCTATATGAAATGAATTATGTTACCTTCACTTCTTTTTCGGTGGCTAGATCATGAGCAGGTACCACTTTTCTTATTCTCTCAATAGGACCATGTTCCTAGAATCGGACAATTACCTCGCAAAAACTAATGATGGAACCTCGTTAATAGGGCATAAAAATTGAAGAAACACCTATACATATGAACCGAAAGAAACAGTGTACTAAGTGGATCATTGATGAACCTATATATAAATTGAATCAATGATGAATGCCATCTCCACCTGCAAATTCCAATTTTACAATTGATTCAATGAAATACATTAGATTTAAAAAAAAAAAACTAAGAGAGCAACATGTCAAGAGAAATTGCATATGATTTTTTTTAAATAGTATCTTTGTCTTTAAAATAGAATGCTACACCAAGCACAACAATATTTTTATGGCATTATAAAGTGATGTAAAAACATAAGGTGTATAGAATGACAATCAAAACCTGATCATTTGTCAAATGCAATGAATTAAACGTGTGGAGTAAATCCAATGTTTGAGCTGTGAGCAACTTGACAAAGGCAATTTTTGTAGGTTACTCTCATGTTTGGAAAATTTTGAACTTATGTACAACCAACTTGAGCAGAAGACATCTGTGCTTTTATATAGTTGAGAGCTATCATGTATATACATCATTCCTAATCTGATATTGCAACAAAAATCGTCCATTTATATTAAACAATCTACTCCAAAAGCACATACAAATTAAATAATGAAGCAAAAAATAGTAACACATTGAGGCATTAAAACAAACATTTGGTGTGCATGAAAACTAAACCACTACAATTTCTTTCAAAACACGAAAAAATAAGTCCAATTTAATGCCCATTCAAGAAACCCAAACTGATCAATTAACCTAACAAAAACATAAATGAGAAAACCCTGCTCAAATTGCTGAAATTTACTATCCAAAAACCTAGAAAGCGGAAACGAATGAAATCAAAACAGTACCTAAAACCAAGGTGTAAAAATTAGTTTATGGAGCATAAATTGTGGGAAAAAATTGGTGTTTCTTCTGACGTGCCTCCGATATTAGACCAATATCTCTATCGGCATTTGTTTTCACTGTCGTCATCTCGTTCCCAAACCACCACCACCGTCGCCGTCATCTCGTATTCAAACAACCAGCCTTTAGTTCATCTTCAAACCACTATCGCTTCCGTCATGAGACCACCTCCGTCATTTGGTTTCCAAACCGCCATCTTTATCGTCGGGTTGTACGTTGAAGAAAGTTAAGAGGTGATTTTTATACAGTGATATGGTGATTTCTGGAGACTGGAGAGAGAAGAAGAGAGAGTCTGGAAGGGTTTGAGTAACAAAGAAAACATATGGGCTGGTGATGTGTATAACCCAAGCATCAACAACTTGTACGTGTTGGTACAATAAATAATGCATAAAGCGTTTACTAATTGTATATATTTATAATTTATAATATGTACAAGTTTTTATATATAAAAAATTATAAGTTCATTCGGGCATAAGTTCATCTTAAATAAATGTTTTGTACACACTCGTTGACATAAGCATTCTTTTCCAATATTATAATGATTCGTCACCAATGTTCATGACAACCGAGCTTATCTGCATTAAAAATAGTAACTGTACAAGGTTGTTAGCTACATAAGCATGCGTTGACACGTGCTATGCTAAACTTTAGATGACCTAATTTACAAAATTAAGTATAATGCACATCCAAGCTTGGCGAGGGAAGAAGATCGGCTAGCAACGCTGGAAGGTTTAATCAAACGAAAGATAATCAACACCTCACCTATGTGCAGCTTATGCGGCGACTACACTGAAAATGTGGATCATCTTTTTATTCATTGTTTCGTGGCAACAAACTTATGGCAAAAGGTTTGCGAGTGGTGCAACATCCCTCCTTTATTTGCTTTTAGCTTTAGAGAACTATTGGATGCTAGTAACATTAGAGGCCTTACAAGAACTAAGAAAGAAGTTATACATGCAATCTTACTCACCACATGTTGGGTAATCTGGAATGGTAGAAACAAGAAAGCTTTTCAAGGCAAAAGAGCAAACCTCGAAGAGCTCCTAGGCGATATCAAGGTACAATCCTTCCTTTGGATAACAAACAGAGCAAGCGGAATCGTAAACCACTGGAACAAGCGGTGTGATTTTGATTTGTAACTCAACTTTGTAAAGAAATATTGCAGGGGATCAAATGTAATTTGGGTTGGGTAGCTCTCTGTGTTAAACATAGCTATATAGCATCTTGCTAATAGTCAAATGTGTATATATTGGGTTACTGGAATAAAGAGTTATTTGCCATTCACAAAAAAAAAGTATAATGCACATCAGTAAAATTAAGCATATTTAGATAGGTGTACGAATTTGACCTACGAATTTGGCGGGTGCCACACTTAGGGTTGCAGAAACAACCTGCCATTACAAAATTCTAAGTTGTCATCACTTCCACCGTACAAGGGTGGTCAATTTTCCTGCAACTAATAGCTCACAAGAGGTTCCCAATGGGGAAGAAGATTAAAGAGGGGAACAAACCCTCTGTGGAGAGATGCAGATTAAAAAAATCTTGTTTGCAAGAAGGTGAAGTGTGTGGCTGGTAATAGGCTTTCAAGAAGGTGTTGGCTACAACTTTTCTCAAATGCAACATTTTTATCTTAGAAAAATAAACACAATAATATGGGTGATTGGCGGAAGCAAGGCAGAGAAGAACGGACACCTACTGTTTAAGTTTTTAGATTTCAAACAAAGTTATTCCTGCGCTTCGTTTGTAGGGGAGTATTAAACATAATTAATATTAGAATATAGATTAGGGACTAGTATAGTAATATGTGCATCTATATAAGCACATCTTTGGTGTAACCCTAAACACAACAATCTAATACAAATATTCCAAGGTTTAACTGTTTATGAGTTGCCTGGCTCCAATAGCATTATGGGTATGTTTGGCAATGAGCTTTTAAGAGCTTTTAGGAGCTTCAAGCTTCAAGCTTTTAAGAAAAAGCTCATACTCAATAAAAAGCCTTGTTTGGTTGAAGGAGCTGGAAGCTGTTAGATTGGAGAAAAAACTCTATAGTGAAAAGCTACTAGTAGTAGCTTTTAAGAAAAAGCTCTACTAGCTACAAGCTTTTAATTAGTAAATGACACAAATACCCATTCTATTTTAAAAATAAAATAAAAACCTTCTTTACAAGTTTTTAATTATGTCCATTTTGGTCATTTTATACATTTTATTAAAAAGCTCCAGCTACTCTGTCAAACACCAAAATATATTTAAAAAGCTTCCAGCTACCAGCTTGCAGCTAACAGCTTCCAGCTAACAGCTAGTTTTGCCAAACATACCCTATGTCCACACACAAACAATAAGCAACATAATATCCACTAAAACACTAAGAATATGTAGTGTTTACTTCCCAAATACAAAATAATCAACACATGTAATTCAAATAATAAGAAACTCTCTTGAATTCATTGATAACAACTACAGGATAGTGATAGAATGAAGATGTGAAGGTAGAGATCATAGAATAAGAGATGGGAGAAGAAGATAACACCTACATAATATTCATCATAACCTTTGCACTCCTCTCCCTGGCTTATATCAAGCACTTTGGAACTGTCCAGCTGGTTGGGCCATTTGAATGGTTCGCTTTATTGGGATGGGCTTTATGAAGATATCAATTCTCAATGTATTTTATTGATGATAATGTGTCCTATATATACAAGAGACAAAAAAAAATGATGGAGATAAAAATCTCCTCTTTACAAATATACATGTTTGACTAATTATTACATTCAAAAAGAACAATGTTGGGAGGATAAGTAGACATGGATGCAGACATTTTCAAATACCCCCCGTCAATGCAAGATGGAGGTGGTCCGAGACGAAGCATTGTAATATTTTTTTTCAAACAAGGGTTTCGGTAGACTTTTTGTGAAGATGTAGAGACTTGGATATCCATGGAAATGAACCTCGTATGAAGCTTACCGGCGGCGACCAACTCTCGAACAAAATGATAGTCGATGTCAATGTGCTTTGCCCTTTTATGAGAGATTGGATTTTTGACTCAAGAACAAAGCACTCTTGTTGTCACATAATAAGGTTGGAGGGCCCGGTGGTAACGCGTGAAGCTCTCGTATAAGATTTGTAACCCAGATGATCTCTGTTGCCGTATTTGCCATTGCTCTATATTCGAACTCACAGCTGGATCGTGAAACTGTAGGCTGCTTCTTAGCACTCCAAGAGACCATGTTTCCACCGAGATAGATGCAATAACCGTAGGGGGATCTTCATGTGTCAATACATCATGCCCAATCTACATCTAAAAAAATCTAATAAAGTAGTGTTAGGAGGTCGATCAAATGTAAGACCATGTGATAAAGTGCCTTTAACATAACGAAGAATCCTTTTGACTAGTTGGAAATGAGAGGTGGTGGGTTGATGAAGGTATTAGTTGACTTCGTTGACGACATAGGAGAGATCAGGACGAGTGATGGTTAGATATTGAAGGGCACCCACGAGAGATCGGTAGAGAGTGGGATCATGGAAAGGTTGGCCTTGAGAATTGAAGATATCTTTAGAGGTAAGAGGTGGCGACCGGTTTGGAATCAAGTAAACCCACTCATGTGAGAATATTGTGAGCATACTTGGGCAAGAATGTGCTTAAGCGTTGAAACCAAGCTCGTGGTGCTTGTTTTAGGCTACAGAGAGCACTCTTAAGTTTGCACACGTGGGTGGGATTGTTGGGATCTTCAAATCCTAGCGGTTGTTCCATAAAAATTGTTTAGTGAGATGTCCATTCAAAAAGGCATTATTAAGGTCTAATTGACGTAGATTCCAATTATTGATGGTGGCGAGACTGAGGACAACTCGTATTGTGGAAGATTTTACAACCAGACTGAAGGTGTACAAAAAATCAAGTCCCGGTATTTGAGTAAAACCTTGTGCTACAAGTCTAGCTTTGTAGCGATCAAAAGAGAGATCAGATTTATATTTTATGCGATAAATCCATTTGGATCCAATGATGTTGGTACGAGTTGTAAGAGGAACAAGATCCCATGTTTGATTATCATGTAAAGAACTTATTTCATCATGCATGGCTTGTACCCATTTTGATCTTTGAGAGCGGTTTTTATTCCTTTGGGAAAATGTGAAGAGAAAAGAGAGTGATGTAGATGATGAGAGGAAACTTGTGAAAGGTTTACCAAATGTTTTGGTTTAAAAATGCCATCTTTGGCTCGAGTAGTCATAAGGTGTGAGTTAAGAGGTTGGTTTTGAGTGGATTGATCATTTGGGGGAGGATGGACAATGGGTACTGTTTGTGGGAGGGAGTTATCATGGGATGGGGTAGAGGGTATTGGGCTTTGATTTGGAGGCGGAAGTGGGGATGAGGCAGCTTGGCTGTGAGGTGATTGGGTTAGGCCGAGAAGGGGTGATGGTGGGTCAAGTGGTTGGGTAGTGGTAGGTGGTGGCCTGGATGGTTGAGGAGTGGGGGGGGGGGGGCGGAAGAGGAGTGCAATGTTTATGATGGTTTGGGCTGTTTGTTTGGGATGTGGATGACAATTTAGGGGAGTAGGAGTGGGTAAATATTCATCAAAATTTGTGATGGGTAGGGTAGCAGGATTATTTGGTGTGGTGTTGGTTTGAAAGGGTATGACATCATCATCAAATTTCACATGTCTAGTTGTGATATAAATTCGACCCGTAGTACGATCAAGGCATCGAAAGCCTTTATATCTAGGACTATACCCAATAAAAATGCAAGGTGCACTTCGTGGTTGAAGTTTATTTTTTGTATAGTCACGAAGATAAGGAAATGCGAAGATTTGAATATGTTGGTGGTTGATTAAAAAGAACCTCAAACGGCGACTTTTGGTCAAGAATTTTTGTAGGAAGACGATTGATGATGTAAGTGGCGGATGTGAAAGTATCGAACCAAAATTTTGGTGGGGCATGCACATTAAACATCATAGCTAGACCGGTTTCGGTGATATGACGGTGTTTTTGTTCGGCCCTCCCGTTTTGTTCGGGTGTGTGGGGACATGATAGTCTGTGATGTATGCCATGGTTTTGAAAACAAGTTTTCACTTGGTGATTTGTAAATTCGGTTCCACCATCGCTTTGAAAAGTTTTAACATTTATTGAAAATTGATTTTGAACAAAGGTTAAAAAGGTTGTGAGGATGGTGAAAAATTTCGACTTGACTTTTAAGGGATAGAACCAAGTGAAACGAGAATAGTCGTCTATAAAGACAACATAGTACCGATATCCATCGGTGGAAGGCACGGGTGCGGGTCCCCGAAGGTCACAGTGTATGAGGTCCAAAACATGTTGTGCGCGTTTAGGATTTTCAATAAATGGTAATTTTTTAGCTTTTGATAATTCACAAGAGTCATATGTGTGACATCCGGCATTTTTGAGACATTATCCGTACTAGGCTGTAAAACGTTATATAATAATATCTAAATGCGTAGTAGACTTAATTGATGGCAATGAGAGTCATTTTAATGCATTAACAAAGTCCAAACATTTTTATGAGAATTATTGATAATTCTGGGAGTTATTAAATCCCAACGCGGTAAATTACCCGCGGTGGACATTGGTGACGACCCAGTTAACTTTAACAGTACAATTTTGACCCGTATAGCTTGGTTTTGTGTGGAATAATATTTTTAGAGTTGAAATATTATTAAAACCAATAAAAACTATAGTTGGTAGTTTTTGTGTCGCATTTGGCGAATACTTGTGTGTTTTGCGGTTTTAGCGCGTATGCGAGACCCGGTACACTATGGAAACCCATAAAATAGTTAAATTAGCTAAAATTGATTATTTTTAGATGAGGAACTTAAATATTTGGTAATTGGATGAAAACCTTATTTATTTGTTCGTTTTGAGTTTTATAAAAATTCAAAGACTTGCACAAATGTTTTATAAACTTAATATTTATAAAAAAAAAAAAAAAAAAAAATTAAGCATGCAACCCACGGTTCTCTTTTGTAGCACCCAACACAACACACATTTTTTTTATTACCCAAAATTCCCTTGAAAGCTACATCCACCTCCAACCTCTAACATTTCATGCAAAGCATTTGTGTTTCTTTTATTTGACCAAGACTTTGATAAAACTCTTTGTTTCTTTCTCTTCACTATTGCCGTGAACTTCATTCATCCTCTCTATTTCTTTTTTTTTGTTCAACAAACACACAAATACAAGCTTAAATCTTAGAGTTGTAAGTGTTATTTGAGTATTTGGAAACAAAGCTTGCAAGGGACTTGAAGTTTTTGGAGTGTGTAGGCATCAAAAGTACCATTTTACAAGAGTTCTTCAAGGGTATGAAACTCCTACTAAAACTTATTTTTAATCTTGTAAAAATTCTGATTTTGAAGAGTTTTCACCGAACAAAATGGTTTTTACAAAGGGTTTTTGTTAAGATATCAAAGGAGATGGTTTAATGGATGAAAAGTGTGTAAAATGGGACTATGAAAAAGGTGTATAAAAATCGGCCCTTGATGGTGTATGTTTGTATATGTTGTTTTGCTTGAAAGATACTTGGATATGCTTAGATCTTATGGTTTTAACTTCATGCAAAAAGGTTTTTATTAGGGTTTTGAATCTGATCTATTTTATATTTTTGAATATAAACATGTATAAGTTTAAGCTTGCATGAAAATGATAGTTGAAATGTGGCTTAGATGATGAATATGTTCATGCATGTACATTGTTAGTTGATAGTTTGTGATTGTATATGAGTTTGGGTCAGATATGATTATGATGATATTTTGATGAGTTTGACAAGTTTAAAATAGAGATTATTAAACTTGTCCATGATCTACACGCTTGGGATACCTTGCATGTACGATCAAGACGTAAAAATCAGTCTAAAACGCGATAAAAATGAGCTTTCATGAAACTGTTTTAAAACAGGTTTTGGGTCAGGTTTTTGTGGATTATTTTTAAAGGATATAAGATGGTTTAAAGTTACTATAAGAATCCTAACATAAAAACCCAAACGTCTTTACAAATATAGGTGAAATTGCACGTTTTCGACGCGTTTTACGCGATAAAAATCACTGTTTTCAGGTCTGATGTAAAACAGGTTATTTGATGGCTAAATGTGTTTAAATATCATCATGTAGGGTGTATAATAAGTTTGACATGTTAACGGACACTTACAGTGCAAAACTATGCGTTAAAAGTCGCTAAAATATGAGTTTTGAGACACAAAATGGTCATTTTACGAAACTGTTTTAGAACAGCAAAAATTGGTCTTATTTTTGTGAAAATGACCAGGTCCTAACATGGAAAATAAGTTTCAAGAGTGTCCATAGGTTGATATGTGATAATGGAAACTTGCCATGCTTAAAAATCGCTAGGAATCGCCTTACAAGGCGATAAGTTGTCAAATTTTCAAATGTTGGATGGTTAAAAATGTGTTTTTAACATGCTATGTGAGTAATATGTGATATTACACAGAATGATAAGATGTGTACATGCGAAATTGAGTGTTACATGATTCGGTTCTGCCATGATAAAGTGTTGGGTTTATTAAGTCAAGTTGTGTGATATCTGACTTAGAGTTGTATATGTGTGATTATATAGTTATAAACCTAAGGGTCAAGTATTAAAAACGCGACGCATATACGTGTGTGGTCTAAAACTTAACCAAGTGTCACGGTCACCAATGGGTCCACGGGGTAAGGGTTTATAAAAACTCAACTTTTTAAATTTAACTAAGTCTTATAAAGTTTGGTGAATAACTTGGGAAAAGACTTAGAGTGTTTGCTAAAATAGCCCTTCGTATATAGGGTATTGTTAGAAACAAGATTTGTTGTTTGGACTAGAGTGTTAATTTGCAGCGCAACAGGTGAGTTTCACAGCCCCATTTCTTTTAAATGTTTTTGAACGTTTTACTATCGGGGGTTAAACATGCTTGTATGATGGATGGACTAGAACTTTATAGAACATTATGATGGCCATTGGTAAGTGCAAATTTGTGGCGTGGATTCGCCCGGTTATTCCGGCAGGGGAACTTCCCGCAGCTGTAATCATTAGCTCTTGTAGGGAGCCGCAGAATATGTTAATAGATCTATTGGGTTTGACACCCCCTCCCGGGACAGTCGCACTATTCCTGAACGGGAGAATATACTTTGTTGAAAGTCGCTTTCGGAGCGCATTTGGGAAGGATTGTCTTAGATTGATTACAGGCCTTTGGTTGCGATCATGCTTGTAGGACTTAGCTAGTCTACTTGGTTCTTGGTTTAGTCGGGATTCTATCATACATAAATTTATAAACAATGAAATATTACATTTGCCTTAAAACCTGTGAACTAGCCAACTTTATGTTGATATTTTTAAGCATGTTTTTCAGGTACTTGATGCATGAGATTTGAAAACAAGATTTGGCACGCACTGCATATTGGACATGTTTTGAGACCTAACTTTTAGGGCTTTGCCCTCTGTTGTTGAACCATGTTTCTCTTTTTAAAACTTAAATCTTCGTTGAACAATGTTTGTATTTTTATTATTAATGGGAAAATTTAACTTGTTCGACTAGAGGATTAGAAGCAAAATGTCCATTATTGTTGGGATCTTGAGGAGCTCAGAGGGACAATTATGGTATATTTTGAGTATGCAGCAGAAAAAACTTGACAATTGACACCTTGTGACTCACTGTTTATGACTTAGACTCCCCCTTGGATTAAGCTATCACAACATGAAACATAACAATACAAACATAAGTGAGATAATCAATATAACTTAAATATTTGTTAGTTATTAGGCAAATGTTCAAATATATGAATACATGTGGCCAAGTGCAAGTCTAAAGGCTGGTGGTAGTCAGGTATTTATAGAATACATACCCAACTGTTTCCACAGTCTGTTAGATGTACTAAATACATAAACAAGTACCGAAAAGTGAAAACAAACTAATAATATACTAACTACTGTTGCTTTATACAGACAACAACTGATAAAGCTAACTTCTGAGAATCTTGAAACTTCTGATGGCTTTGTACAACTTCTGATGAGTAAATCATCAGATGTTGTTCTTCAGTACTTTGCAACTTCTGATGACCTTCGTAACTTCTGATGTCTTTTCTTCAGTAGTTGGTCTTCAGTAGTTTACTCCTCAGTAGTTTCTTTCTTCAGTAGTTGTCTTTTGTACTTCAGGACTTTGTCTTCAGAGATTTGTCTGGTTCGTCTTCAGAACTTGTCCTTCAGTAGTTCTCGTTTTGCCTTCAGCAGTTGCCTGTTTCTTCATCAGTAGTTATTATACTTTGTTATTATTATTATGTGAATGATCAACTAAGGTTTTGTGGTTCATTAATCCTCTCTGACCCAACAATCTCCCCCTGGATTGATGAAGCCAAAACCTTAGCTGATAGTTTAGAAGCTTTATTGATTCACTTATTTAAGATTCAGCCTGTTCTTGATGTTGAATTTGATTTGTCTTGCTTTGTCTTGGGCTTGAATCTCATTGGGCAAGTTGGATATTTCTAAACCAATCATGTAGAGATCATGAAGATCTCTATCTGACATATTAAGCATGTCCATTGCCCTCCTAAACACATGCCTTGCACCATCATCTCTTTCTATTACCATCTGCAAGCCTGGGGTGCAGAACCATCTTTTTATTCTGGCAAGAGAAGTTGACACAGATGGGGTGACAAGGGTTGTAGGTGTTGGGTTCTCATACACCACTAAAGCAGTGGATTTTGAGACCCTGGGAAGTGGCTGTGAAGACTCTTGATCTTCAGCAGTAGACTTTGTAGCTTCATCAACAGTTGCAGCCTTTGATTGATCATGCTGGGTAGTTTCAACTGTTTGATGAGCTTTGGCTTTGGAGTCTCTTCCCTGTGGCTTACCTTCCATACACATTTCAGCCTGAGTCTGATCCTTTTTAGTTTTAGGGTCAGGCTTGGCTTTGAAAGGTGAAGCCTTTGTAGACACTTGTTTTGAAGCTGGAGTTCTTGATTTGGCAACTTCTGATGAAGACTGACCTACTGGATGTGTCTTCTTCTACTCAATGTGTTTATTGTATGCATCCAGTAGTTCATCTTCACTCCACTTCAATAGCTGCACTTTGCTACCAATCTTTGCAGCTACAAGTTGATTGACAAGCTGAACTTTCTTTTCAGCATCCTTTTTGTTTTTCAGCAACAAGTTCAGCTTGTCAACCCTTAATTGTAAGTCTTTCAAGGGCAGGTTCTTAATAGAGGCCCTCTTGGTTTTTGAGTGATCTACCAAGTAGGTTATGGCCTGTTGTCTTTCGAATTCAACCTATTCTTCTGCAGCCTCTGCCAACTCCTGCAGATACCCTTGAAAGGCTTTTGCTCTCTCATCATCACCTGTAATCCCTTCTTCATTTACCCTTTCCCAAGCAATTTGTTAATGAAGTGCATTCTTCTCCACAAGAAGCTTCTTCTCCTTTTCTTCATGTGTTGCTTGTTCATCCTTTTCCTTCTGTTTTTGTGTATCCCTTTGCTTGATCAGCTCAGAGATAGGCATTTGGTCTAGGTCAGAAGGGTCAGGAGTGGGTTTGGAAAAGGCAGGGGTTGTCTTCTGAATTTTGGTAACTACTGATGGTTGAGTATCAGTAGCTTTGGTTTCAGTGGTTGCAACTACTGAAGAGGGTTGAGCTTTAGTAGTTGGGTCTTCAAAAGTTTTGTCAGTTGTTCCCCTTGTCTTCCTTTTCCTGTATAGAAGTCTGATCTCCCCTGTTGATGTATCTTTAGGGGCTTGAGGAGAATCAGATTTGGGCAGGTTTGATGTTTGTGCAGCACCCTTCTCACCAGCTTTCTTCTTCTCATGAGTTCCCTTAAGTTCAGCTTCCCTTGCCTTCTTGGAAGCTTCTAGGTCAATCTTCTCAGACACTTTCTCCCCCTTTTTGGCTTCATCAGCCTCTTGAAATCAGGGAGCAGGAGGAGCTACACCTGTAAGGTGTTGGATTTGTCTTCTAAGGTCCTCCTGGTGTCTAGAGATCTCTGAGACTTTGTTATTTAGAGCATTGTTCAGCATGGTGAGTTGGGTGTTGTACTTTTGTTCCATCTGGACTGTGAAGTCCTTAAGATGAGCATCAATGAGTTGATGGAACATTTAGTAGAGAGGGCCCTAGGGGTTACATAAGTGGTCAATGTTTATGCTCCCAGGTCCTGAATTGGTGGCTTGTGTAGAAGGTGATGTGTATGGGAGATCCCTAGCCATGATAGCCGGGGATGCTACTCTTGGGGATGTTTGGGTTGAGTGGTCTTTTATCCTGAGCCTTATTGGTGAGCAACTCTTTGAGTTTGCAGACCTCAGACTCAAGACCTTCTACTTTGGCCGTCAATTCTTTGATTTTTGATTCATCAGCCAACTTAATGACCTCATCTGAATCCCTGTCTTTTGTTGAGACAGTTTTACCATGACCTGGTTCCAGTTCCAGATTGTCATGGGCCCCTTTTTCTTGGTATTGGGGACTTCCTACTGTTATGTCCATAGGTTCTAAATCCATGGCAGCAGTTGCCATAAGTGAAGTCTTAGCAATGACACCACTGTCCTCCAGTCCACCACTGGGTGGTAAAAGAGTAGTAGCAGCTTCACTTACACCTTGAACCTCTGGTACTGGACTCAGGGGTCTAGGTTCATCCTCATCTCTTTGGTTAGAGAAGGGCATATCCACATCCATGTCAAATAGATCAGAAAAGTCTTGGTCATTTGGAGAAACCTCAATAGTGAACTGAGGCATGACACTTGTGGATGGGATATCTGAACCCAACTCATAGAGAGCTTTGGCACTAGTTATTGTGGAGAATGTAGTATTAATATTACCAGTAATTGGGCTTTCAAGCTGTGTACTCCTAGGCAGTGGAGTATTAGTAGTGATATCAAGTGAAGTCACAACTACTGATGGGGGTTCCCTTGAAATAGACTCTGTAACTTGTTGAGAAGTTACAGGCAGTTGAGGCTGGGAAGGAGATGTAGCAGCCAACTGTGAGGATGTCCCAGTTGATGCTTGTCCAAGTTTAGATTGAACATTGACATCCACAGGCATCTCACCTTCATGTGGTGTCTTATTAGGTTTTGTTAAGGGTTTGGGTTTGACAGAAGACTTCTTTTTGGATTTTTCTTTGGGGGTAGAAGTCTTTTTAGGTTTGGATGATGTGGGTTCCTTGAGGGCTGGGATTGTTTCCTCTAGGTCATCATCAGCCAGATGAGCTGGCGTGTTATGTCTTGAAAAGGTTTGAACCTCTATCTTTTTAGAAACAGAGGCTACCCCAAGTAATGCATCATCACTAATGGTTGTGATGAGGCATTGCATAACAAACCTGGGGTATATTAAAAACTTATGCTTTTCTTTAGAGTGGTTTATTACAAGTTCATTGAAAAGATAAGTTGATGCCCTGAAAGGTTGGTTTGCAACTATAGAATGAAAAATTTGTTTCAAGTCAGAGGGCATCTGATCCCATCCAGCAGTCTTAGGACTCAAGCACATTAACAAGTAATGAAATAAGAGCTTGTACTGGGGATCAAAAAATTTCTTGTAAATGGTAGCATGGGAAAGATTACCTTGATACTCACATGTTGTAAGTGTGGCATGGATAACACCAGTTGATATAGACGTTGGAGCATCGTTGTCATTCAGTTGAAGAGCTTGTGACAACACCTCTGGTGTTATGGTCAACACTTTACCATTTACTTTGGATTTGGGGGCTATAACTTCGCCATTTACCATTGAGGCTTCAGCATTTGCCCAGAACTGCCTGAGGGCGTCCACGTGGATAGGTGGATCGATGATGAAGGCAGTGTGATACCTAGACTTAACTATGGTATCAATGATATCATGGTATTTCTCCCAGTTCTTATCCTTTTCAAGATAAGCGATTAGATTGTGGGATGGTTTCAATTGAAGGGCCATTTTGATCGATTTAGGTTAAAACTGATTATTAATCGCCTTTGATGATTTAAAAGAGGGAAATGTGATTCGAATTGTAATGAATGCGAAGAATCAGGGTTTCAGAAGTTATAATTTCTGATGAAAGGACTGTTATACCCTTTTTCTTAACTACTGATGAATAATTTTGTTCGTCAGTAGTTGTCCCTGTTCTTCTTCAGTAGTTTTAAAACAAACTACTGATGTACAATCACCTCACACTCTCACTACTTAACTACTGATTCACTACTTCAGCAGTTAGGTCGTCAGATGTTATATAAGCTTTCAGAAGTTTCTAAGTTTAGTGTTTATTTTACTTATTTTCTTACTTCATTTTCCTTGTATTTTCTCTTCTCCTTTGGATGGCGAAGTATGAAAATCTTCTATTGTAATAACATCTGAAGTTCAACAACCAAGGATTTTTGGTCCATGGAAGATCTCTAGCAATAACAACCTTTTTGAAAATGGTCCTTTAATTGAAAATACCAAGATATAAACTACTGAGATTCTTTAAAATAGATATTTCATTTAAGTCAGTAGTTGTAGTTAATTTACAAGCTTTAGGAATTATATATTCAACATTAAAATCATAGATAAGCTCTTAGATCTAGATTTTGATGTGTTTAGCCTGCTTGAATTAACTTATATAAACTTAGTTGTTTATATGATACTTATTTAATTAAGTACATATTTGGTCAGCAAAGTTACCCACATTTTGCAACATCTTTTATGAAAAATCTACTTAGGAGATAGTTCACTTAGAGTGTATGTGGTCTTCAGGCCTGACTTTGTTTGAAACAGATTTATAGAAATGAGCTTCTAACAAAGTTATACTACCTGGTATGTTGTGGCAATCATATCTTGTCACTATGATATAGTTGATTGATTTGCAACTTATCATAGGTATGACTAAGATGATATCACTGAGTTTAAGTCACTCCAGAGTCACAGTCAATCGAGTATCAATAATAATGAGCTGGTCTGCTATGTCAAACTGATTGTTAGATCAATTTTGACTGGCCAAGCTCTGATACCAATTGTTGGGATCTTGAGGAGCTCAGAGGAACAATTATCATATATATTGAGTATGCAACGGAAATAAACTTGACAATTGACACCTTGTGACTCACTGTTTATGACTTAGACTCCCCCTCGGATTAAGCTATCACAACATGAAACATAACAATACAAACATAAGTGAGATAATCAATATAACTTAAATATTTGTTTGTTATTAGGCAAATGTTCAAATGTATGAATACATGTGGCCAAGTGCAAGTCTAAAGGCTGGTGGTAGTCAGGTATTTATAGAATACATACCCAACTGTTTCCACAGTCTGTTAGATGTACTAAATACATAAACAAGTACCGAAAAGTGAAAACAATCTAATAATATACTAACTACTGTTGCTTTATACAGACAACAACTGATAAAGCTAACTTCTGAGAATCTTGAAACTTCTTATGGCTTTGTACAACTTCTGATGAGTAAATCATCAGATGTTGTTCTTCAGTACTTTGCAACTTCTGATGACCTTCGTAACTTCTGATGTCTTTTCTTCAGTAGTTGGTCTTCAGTAGTTTACTCCTCAGTAGTTTCTTTCTTCAGTAGTTGTCTTTTGTACTTCAGGACTTTGTCTTCAGAGGTTTGTCTGGTTCGTCTTCAGAACTTGTCCTTCAGTAGTTCTCGTTTTGTTTTCAGAAGTTGCATGTTTCTTCATCAGTAGTTATTATACTTAGTTATTATTATTATGTGAATGATCAACTAAGGTTTTGTGGTTCATTAATCCTCCCTGACCCAACAATCTCCCCCTGGATTGATGAAGCCAAAACCTTAGATGAATCTTCTCAAACACAAGGTGGTCCCCCCAAGAAAAAGAAACCAGCCCTATGAAAAAGCCAACAAAGGGTGGTGGTCAAAGTAGTATTAAAAAGCCAACTACCCCAAGAAAAAAGTATCCAAGGCCCACTTGTCCTTGGGCTGTGCAAATATCCAGACCCACTGTGAATGATTTATGGGAGGTGAAGACTTACAATCCAAAGCACCAGTGCTTGCAGACTAGGGTAATAAATTTGTACTCAATGGGTTGGATGTCAAGAGAGATTGCACCAATAATTGATGGTAACCCTACAATAACATTGCCTAAGTTGCAAGACCTACTTCAAAAGAAACATCAGATCCAGATCTCCCTCATGAAAATATCAAGGGCCAGATCTATTGCAAACAAAAAGATCAATGGTGATTACCAAGATCAGTATCATCTACTTCGAGACTACTGTGAGGTGTTACTTAGATCTAATCCTGGATCCACTGTCAAAATTGATGTTGAACCTGAACCCAATCCAAATTCCCCTTCTAGGTAGTTTAGGAGAGTTTACATCTGTTTTGGAGCATTAAAGGCTGGTTTTAAAATGCTTAGGAGGGAACTGCTTAGATTAGATGGTTGTTTCATGAAAGGTCCATATCCTGGACAAATCTTGACTGCTGTTGGAGTTGATTCAAAGAATGGAATATATCCTCTAGCATATGCACTTGTGGAAGCTGAAACATTTAAGTCATGGTCATGGTTCTTAGAAAATCTAGGTGATGATCTTGATCTTGATGATAGGTCCTATTTCACTTTCATAAGTGATAGGCAAAAGGTAATGTGTTTATTCTTCTGTTCTTTATATGTTATAATTGTTTTTTTATTTACTAGTTCCTAAAAAGCAGCTTGTTATTTGTTAGGGTCTAATTCCTGCATTATCCAAGACATTCCCTAAGGCTGAGCATAGGTACTGCTTGAGACAGATCCATGAAAATATGAAAACAAATTGGAGAGGAGGTCAATACAAGACTATGTTGTGGAGATGTGCTAGTGCTACAACTCTTGCTTTGTTTGATAAGAAGATGGAGGAAGTTAAAAAGGAAAATGCTAAGTTATATCAATGGCTAAAGGAAATTACAGAGCTCACTTTACTGGTATGTTTATAATAAACAGTTAACTTAGTAAACAGTTTAATTAAGCATTAGTTAGTTAAAGATTAAACATTAAACAGGTAGGGCCAAATGTGATGTTCTGCTCAACAACTTGTGTGAGGTCTTAAATAGACAATTAGTTCCTGGAAGGGATAAGTCTGTCATCACATGCTTGGATTTTATTAGACAGTACATGACTAAGAGGATAATGGTGCTTCACAATGTTATTGAAAGATGTGAAGGACCTTTGACACCTTATGCAACTAAGATGTTTGATGCCATTAAAGAGGATGCTGCAAAGTATAATGTCCTTATGGCAAGTCCAACCAAATATGAGGTATGCAAGTGTTAATAAATGTTTTAATGTTCAATGTCAATATTTTTTATTCTATGGCTAATCAATGTGTTGGTTTTAGGTGAGTATGCATGGGTCAGACCAACGTGTGGTTGATATAAAAGCCAAGACTTGCACATGCAGAAAATGGGAGTTGACTGCAATGCCTTGCAAACATGCTGTTGCAGTGCTATGGGACATGTCTCTGCATGGATATGAAGTTGGAATCCCTGAAAGATGGGTGGATGAGGTGTATTGGCTAGATACATGGAGGAAAGTGCACCAGAACACTATTGAGCCAATTAATGGTAAGGACCTATGGAGACCATCACCATGCCCAACTACTATTAGAGCCCCTAAAGTTCATAAACAGATTGGAAGGCCAAAGAAAAAGAGGAGAAAGTCAGCCAATGAAGGTGATGAACCTGCAAGCAAGGAAGTTGGTGATACAAAGAACAAGGGAAAGAAAAAAGTCAATGAAGGGGCTACAACTACTGATGGGATTAAAAAGTCAAGAAAGTGGGGTACAACTTGCAAAAAATGTGGACAGAGGGGGCACAACTCCAGAAGCTGTGGAAAAAGAGGTCAACAACCAAGCTCACAACAGTGCTCACAGTTAGCACCTCAAGATTAAGTCTGATTATGTTGTTATATTAACTACTTTAAAACTTATTATGTTTGTTTGATGGTGAACAATGTTTTGTTCTTGTACAATGTTTAGATTATGATGTTTAATGGGTAGGCAGAATGGTTGTTATTGTTATTGTTATTGGTTGTTACTGATTATGGGTCATATTGGTTGTTATTTTTAATGGTTGTTAATGTCTGAAAATGGTAGTTATTGTTAATGGGCCAGACAGCTTCATATTGTGAATGATTGTTATTGTTAATGGGTCAGACAGTACATGACTTGTGAATGGTTGTTATTGTTAATGGGTCAGTGTAGCAGCTTATTCTTCAGGTTAATGGGTCAGATGGGTTTGAGTTAGTGCAGCAGCTTATTGTTCATCAATGTGTCAAATGGGTCATTGCAGGTTAATGTGCAGCAGGTTATAACACCCAATCTGACCCATTCACAACAACATCAACATTTTCATTACATTCAAGGTCAAATGTATGGAATGTTTAAGTAACAACATCATTTTCATTTCATTGAAGGTCAAATTTATTACAATGTTGAATACTTACACCTACATTAATCAACTAAGAACAAAGTACATAACAAAGAAAAACCAACTAAAAAAAAAGCATGATTCTCAGTTTCCTTGCCTCATACCCTCTTGCTTCAGCTAATTGTTGTTGTTTGTTCAAATTTTTGATTAAGCCATTGATGACCTTCGAATTCCATTCACTAACTGGACCCTCTGCCCATGTCACAAACCCACATCCACTTACACAACAGTGAAACCTTCGACTAGGGTTTGCTTCAGTCCATGAAGTTCGAACCTGTGTTTCAGACCCACATCTGCAAAATGGAGGAACCTCAGTCCATCGTGCAACTCGTCGATGATGATTGGAGCTCGAATTAGACATTGATGATCTGGTAGACCTAGAATTCGACATTAGGTTTTATGGGATTAGGGTTTAGAAATCAAATTGGGGAAGAAATGAGGTTGTGGAAGACAAAGACACGGGTTAGTGTGTTAAACTGAGTTGAAATGACGATAATACCCCTCACGTGAGGTGCACGTGAGGGTCATGTAACGGCAGACGTGACGGACGTTAGCTAGAGGGACGTAAAGTGTTAGAAAACCAAACCACAAGTACTCAGGGTGTTAAGCTTGGGTTGAACCTGTTAGTTTAGGCAAACCACAGGGACGAAAACTGCAATTTTCTCAAAGTAAAAAATGAGAAGTTTTGGGTTAGAAGTGAAAAATCAAAATTGTTATTGTTAAATTGTAAAAGATGAAAACATTTGTGTTAAAAGTAAAAAAGAAAAACATTTGGGCTAAAAGTGTAACATCAATTTTTTTTGAAAAAACCCCTAAGCATATGGCACAACCCCTCTAAGCACAAAAGTTTTGGTAATTAGAGTATTATCAAAATCGGAACTGGAATCGGTTCCTTCAATACCTGGTGAAAGTAATACCCGACCCTACCCGGAACTGGGTATTAGAAAAACACGGTTTGTGCACCTCTAGTGGTAGGACCATGAGGGTATGTAGACTAAAAAGAAACCACAATGAGTTATCTTTTAAACTCCCAATGCATGGAGTACAACCCCTCAATGCATAAAAGCTTTGCTAATTAGAGGATTTTGAATGGAAAAATAGACGTAAAAGCCCTAAACCACACACACGCCTTACCGCGTGTTAACTCGCAAAATCTAAAACGAAGCGAAAAATATAAAAGATGAAAAGTATTAGGAATTAAAGCTCAAAGCGAAAAAAATTTAGAGTTAAATTGTAAAATATAAAAAACTTTATGTTAAAAGTATAAAAAATAAAAAAGAATTATAAATTAGTGGGTATAACCCACAAACCTATAACTATAAACACCTTATTCATAAAACACTTTCAAAAAACATAGAGTACAACAAAGAATTGTATAAATGCTTTGCTAATTAGTAATATTTATAAATATAAATAAATTAAATAAAAAATAATATTAAGAAAATCTAGTGGGGGAGGTTACATGCCCCCACCTTCAGCTGGTTCCCAGATATTTTTCGAACTCTCCAGTCTCCTTATTATTAACAGTCACAATCTCTCTCTCTCTTCTCCCTCGTTGAGTTCATATCATAATATCCTTGCTTGGTTGGTAACAACAGGTAGGTTTACTGTCTCCTTCTATCAAACACACCTCTTAATTTATATATATATATATATCATCACTTCATCATGTTTACCAATTCATTTCCTTCCAATTCTAATGATGATCCATCCAACTCACTCAACTTTTTCTTTATTTTTTCATTTTGTAGATCAACGCAATCACATTGATCCAAGGCATTAGTTTTTTGTTTTTAGCTGGTAAGCTGAGCTCAGCTTATTATTATATTATATTATTTTCTCTTTCACAGTCTGTAATAATCATTTCATTTCTGGATTTATAACCATGCCACTCTAATCTTGTGCTACGATTCATTAACCACTTCATATATTAATTAATGTCTAGGTTTTACTTTTAATTGATTATATGTAACTTGATTGCGACCTTCATAAAATTATTAATGAGGTTTAACAGCCTCTACCTTGTAAGTCTTGTCGAATGATTTCATTGTTCCAACTAGGAAATGTTAGGGCTCACAAAACCCCAACCAATTGACCTAAAATTGAATTAACCGAAAAGCGGTTATCGCTTTTTATTGTACCATCGGTTAACCAAAGCTTTCATATTCTCATATACTTCTTTCTATCTTTAATACCGCCTTCATTTCATTTCATGTTGTTTTTGCACCATTGGTTATTAACAGAAAACCAAATGGTTAATAAAATAGAATAACCGATTCCTTCGGTTAAGATACCAAACTGACCTTTATTTTATAGATGCTATGGATAGGCATTCACTTAGAATTTTTATAAGGTTTCAGCGTTCATCTTTATAGGTTGTTAGGCAATACTTACTGAGTTGTTGCATTCCAATATCTGTTGTTAAGTTAGGGGAAAGGTTTCCCCTCAATTCCTCCCTAACTCTACAAATAGCTTGTTATGTTATGTGTCGGATTTTACTAGGTACGTTTTTCTTTTTCTTTTTTACTTTGGGGTCACAAAGCAAGTGTATCATCTCTAAATATAACATACACATCCTTCATCATTGCTCATATATAAGCTTATAACCTTTTAGGACACATGTTAGTAGTTTTGTTGCTTGTCCTTTATGATTTTCATATGCCTGAATGGCAAAATGCAACAACACTTAATAGGTGTGACATACCTCAAGTTTGAATAAGAAAAAGATCCTGCAAAAAATATTGCAAGTATTACATTCTAAAAGAAATTATTAAAGAGAACAATAGAACAGTACTGGTTTGTGATTTGAATGATGGGAGTGGTCGTATGCCCTTCATTGTAAGTGTTATAGTTCTAAATTATAATCAAGTGCTTGCAATATCGATTTCTATGACCATTTTGACTTGTTTCAGCATATCAGTTTTATACTTCTTATTTTGAGTATTTGCTATGCATCTCAGTTTAGCTATTTTCTTTTTAGTTAAATGGCTTATATCAAACTTTGAACGGTATTCCCCGTGACTCTCAAGAATGAACGCTGGTACTTGTTCTTGGACAGAGGAAATTGTGCTCACATAAACATCGTTGGTAGCAAGTTCAGGAGTTGCTCTTAGATATTTGAATGTGTATTTTTAGTACAACACTTCTCCATTCAAATGAAAGAGATCCAGATAAATGTTTTAATATCGAAAGGTACCATATTTTTAATGTTCTACATTATTTAAATCCAAAGTTAAAAAGAACGGAAACGAGCCTCGAGGCGTTTTCCTTTCGCCTCATGAGGCGTAAGCCTTGATGCGAACCAAAGCGTAAGCTCGAGGCGCAGACAAAGAATAAATATAAAAATTATGTATCTATAAAAAATAGACCTAGAAAAGTCTAAAACATCAAAAACACACATCAAAAATAAAATAATTGACCCAAAAAGTCTAAAACACAAAAAAAAACACATAAAAAACACCCTAAACCACCCGAGGTGCACATTTCTTAGCGCCTCAGCCCTTAGAGGCGTATGTACAATTTGAACCCCATGAGGCGCGCCTCAGACTAGTTTTCATAGAGTTTCGCCTCGAGGTGCACCTCGAGGCGTACGCCTCACCCGTTTTTTAAACCATGTTTAAAGTTTATATTTGGTAGGAAATAGTCGTGACCATATCTAATATAAATGTGATTCAGAATATCAGCTTGTTCCTTTCTTAAACTCTGTCACTATTTAAAAAAGTAATGAACTAGTGATACAATTACAACTACAACATTCTGAACACAAAGACTTGGTACTATTAGATTGAAAGCAATCAAGCTTTTTCTCTACGTTTCTAACGCAAGTGGGTGTTCTTTCACATGGGAGAGTGGCAAATTTACATTAGTGTCTGGTCATTAATGTCTATTTGATTGATTTTCTATGCATGTGAGACAATGTATGGGTGTCATACAAAATAAATTAGAAGACCAATAAGCTTAATAAACAATGTGTTTACGTAAAAATTACATCTTCACTACCGACATGTAATAAGATTTAGAGCTGTAGATGAAAATGAATGACAAACTGTTATAAGATTTCATTTGTTCTTATGTGGCCCTTATTTATGCTTTCTGTGTTTATAGATGATTAAGAAGTGATAGCTTAGGGCTTAGTGGTTATACTTCTTATTTATGTGCACAATAGTGAAAGTCGGTTATGTGCTTTTCCCCCCCAAGAATTCACACTTGTGTTATGTTAGATAAAAGTCTAGAACTATGCAGTGACACTTAAGTATGTCCTCTTAAGGATTAGTAAATTGTAATAATTTATTAATTTAGATTGCCCACAGTGAAATCTATCTTCTAGTTGAATTGTGGTTCTTATTCATGTTTGCTTCAAGTAAGCAAGTGTTTTCACATATTAATAACCAATGAGCTTTTGATTAATGAAGTTTCATTCATTATAAAAGAAAATAATATGGGCACGATGCACTTTGGTCTCTTGTTAAAATAGTTGTGGTGGTCATATCCCATTCGGATCTATGTTGTCTCCCTCTTAATTTAATAGTCTCCTCTTCATGTCATAGTTTGATCCTTTTATTTCAACTTAATTCTTGGAAAATGATATAGCCATTTTCTTAATTTTTGTAGGATGGTTTTTTCACTTGTTTTGGAAAACCATGTCTGCCAAATTATGCCCTTTTGTAATTAGTTTTAGTACCCCTTTTGTTTTGTTTTAACAGGATTAATGTAATTGTCAGGAGTTGGTTTGAGAGGAACTATCCGCTTGAAAGATCTAGGGAGTTTATAACCTTGTAAATAATAGATGGATTTTTTGGTGTGTGTGTGTGTGTGGGTGGGGGGTAATTAAATAGAGCAAGAGGGGATGAAAATAAACCGCTATGGTGCAATGATGACTGCTAAATAAATTTTATATTTGACTAATAAGATATGGCCTTAATTTCACATGCATGATGAAGATCATACTCATATTTGTTGCTCCTAAGTATGAGTTAGTAGGTTATGTTTCAGCAAAAGTAAAAAAAAAAAAAAAAAAAAACATTCCTTTAGAATTTTCTTCCTGCCCCTCATCATTAGTTGAGGCTTCTGCAGGACAATGGGAAAATGAATGAGTGTGGAGATTATGTTAGCAACTTGGCATTTTTTGGAATAATATTCTGATCATGCATAGATTCCCCTCTTTCTTTTCCTGCGTAGTGATTTAGGTGGAATGAATTTTATATATTGTGAAAACGTAATTAACTTTTCAGTGTTCCACTAATTGATAAAGGCTCTGCTGCTAGATACAAAATAGTCTCTTTCTCCCTTTCCATAAATTTATCAAAGTTTTATTTTTGTGTCGTTTTAAGTACACAAGGTCTTAAATTAAAACAAAATCTTGATAGAACCAAGTATAGTGTGTATGAAACTATGAATCACTCATCTGTACATTACTTTAACATAACAGTCTAGAGATAGTGGAAGATTCTCCAGGACATTTCTTTCTGCATTAAGTATGGCTTTTACAGGGTGCAAATGTGCATATTTTCCTAGGAAATAGGAACCAATGTCAACATTCTCTACATTCTTTTTGTTAGGGGCATGATATGATGTTCAAACAGATGAATATATACATTACTCTATGAGACTTTTGCAAATCAAGTACAAATTTTTCTTTTGATGACAGTCGTTTCATCTGAATACTCAAATCTGAAATGACAATTTTCATGAAATAAGATGTAAAACTTGACTCAAGCAGTAATTTGACCCTCAATTTATTTGCTTCATTAACTTTGATCTAACTTGTGCATGCTCCAGAAACCACTGACTAATTATAGATACATTAAAACTATATATGCGTTACTCCCATGTCCCGTCATCTTCTTTTTAATGCTGCTATAATCTGCAAAATTTTTGTAAAAAGATAGTTTTTCATTCATGGTAGTGCATATATGATTAAAAAGTATGACAAAGTGGATCAGAAATTACCCCAAATTTGTAGATTGTAGTGATGCTTCAGTTGCTTCATGTTGATCTGGCTGGGACAACTGGAGGTGGATGGTGGCAGGTGGATTCTCTCTTATGCTTAGAGCATTTGGTAAAAAGAGATTCCTGTTTGTTACGTCTGCTTCCCTTATTTCATAAGCCTGAGATTTAGAAGATAATGTAAATTATAGATCAGTGAACTAAAAGAAGTTTTAGGTGGTAGTTTTTTGGGTGCAGGGTCTGTTGACATACCTTTTTATAAAGTTCTGTGTTTTCTTCATGAAGTTGGTTCACCTTCTCACACAGTTCCAGATTTTCTTGGTGGATAAGATTCCCCTGAACAAGCAAATAATACCTAGTTACTTAAAGATATTATCTCTAGGTCTTATGTTTAATAATCAGTCTTAGTTTTCGGGTTGACCTTTCTGTTTAGTTCTTGGATTTCCTCAAAAAGAAGTTGGTCCTAGCAATTCAACAATCGTCATGAGGGAAGTTTTTTTAACAAATGCTTTTGGTTACAAAAGCATACAAAATTAACATCATACTAAGGGTAGCATTTCAAACCTTTTTCATGCGGATACTTCTGAGACTCATTTCAAGTTGGCTTTCCATGCCTTGTAGATCTTTGACAGCCAAACCAGAAAGCTCTTCACCCATCATTCGCCTGTAATTGTCAAAATAAGAATCATACCACATATGGTATCCATACGTGAAGAGTAAATATGGGATTTTTTAGGGCAAATCGCTTTGTCCAAAAGTCCAAGTGCCCAACACCCATATCATTAACAGGTAAGCCTTTGCATGGTTACTGTAACCACTTTTCAAAAGCACCTTTTAAGAAGCCTGGTCTTTGGCTGCATTACAAATATAGGATTATTTATCCTAACTAACATAGGATTTCTGCTAGGATTAGAACTTGGCCTGTCATGATAATGCCTTCCTCTGGGTATGACTCTTCGATACCTTATAAATAAAAGCTAAAAGCTATGTGCGTTATTTGCTGTGGTTGCTACTTACAGCAACTTTTCTTATTCTGCATCAGGAAATATTAGATTCTTTGGATGACTAAGTTTGCTAGTTCAATAGGGAAACCATCTATCACTGATGGTAGCAATGATGGCACACGATGGGTAAATGATATAGATAAGCCAAAAATATTGTTGGGTCTGCAAAATCTGCAGCAAATAGATAAAAAATGCTTGCTAATGAACACCAACCTGTAGATGATGTGAATTCTTCCCAAAGAATCAAATGCAGTTGGCTAAATTGTTTTTGAACTGGTAGGATGTTGTCTCAAGTTGGAGGTCAGTATATGAATGTATCACATCAATCTATTTGCTCATATAGATATTCTTTTAAAAGACTTTCCTTAAGATTAATAATAATATAGTCTGTATCACTAGTTTTAATGCTTTGTACTTGTTGGCAATATACACATATATGTTCTTTATTGGACAGAAATTTTACCGATGGTTCTCTTGCAGACTCTGTAGTTGTTGCCTTAACATTGCAGCCTCCCTCTGCCAGAACTATAAATATAAAATAGAGATTTTGAGGGCCTTCTATGTACAGCAAAATATTGTGACTTCGTAAGCTAAGAGAATATCAGATTATAATGCATTTAAAAAAATAAAAATAAGGAGAAATTTTAGTGTTGGGATGAAGCAACACAGCTAAGATAATTGCTGATTTGTGGCAACTTTTTGGTCCTGTTTGCTTGTGCTGATTTTGTAAGTAGTCATGCATGACGAAGCCATGAAGCTTAAACAAGCTAGAAACTACTGCAGGTTCAATTGGATAATAAATTCGGTTTCAAAGTCATGATTATTTTACTTTTTACCACCAATCGGAGATCAAAAGCTAAAAATTTAAAGTGAAAGGTATCTCATTATTTGCAAATGAATTAGTGCTTCTAGATGGTCTTATGTTAGCATATAGAGATGTAATCCGAAGTTTGGGCGTATTTTGTCCCTGAATTTGAATTGGATTCTAGATAGGTCTTAAGACATTTTTTTGTCGCTAGCATCAAGGTTCACAAGGATATAATGATACAGTTCAAGAGTAACTTCAACTAGTGTGAACCCACTAGATAAAAAACTTATTGGGGTGTGTCTGTTGTCCCCATATGGTCATTTTGTTCTCATTACTTGCAATTTATTAGCAACAAAACTGTAGAAAATATAAGGTGGCCTATATTGGAATAATTAAGTGCAAAAAGATGTAACTTATTACTCTAGAGTCTACACTGTTTGTAATTGTATATCACTGTGAAACTCAAGTCTATGTTTTCATTTTGTATTCATACGAGACTTTCACAACTTTTTTAAGATCAAAGCTTAGCATGGAATGTTATAGAAGATTTATTTTTGGAAATTGGGTTTTTTAGATAGCCAAAAGGAATTGAATATATAAATACAATGTTGTTTTTTTGATTTCCTTATAGTGTGGAGTGCTTGTATTACATATTATAATTTCCTTGTGAATTAAACTGCCTTTGTTTTATGAACTTTATCAGTTTATATTGTGAGCAAGTTTCTGGTTTATGTTGTCCTAAAATTCCATGTTTTTAAAGTAAGATTCCAATTAAAAGTTTTATATTTAGCTCATCAACAATAATCACTAATCACAGTAAATTGGTGACATTACTTTCGTAACACTAGTCTAGTTAATTCTGTTTGATCCATGCACATTTTTGGCACTTGGGTTATTAGTCAATACTTTTAATTAAACTATGTTTCGGATCAAATTTTGCAGTTTCAGGATGGACTGTTTGAGGATTGTGGATGGTTTTTGTTCACTGCTAAGCAATAGAAATTTATTTGTTTTTGTTTCAATTTGTGTAGTCCAAACGCCCATTTTCTTGATGTAATATGTTGTTCGAGGGTTGTGTTTGTTCTTTGGTCGGCATTAAACAATATATGTGTGTTGTTTATCTTTCAGTTTGTGAATTTCTTGATGCCTTTTGGTTCTATATATTGTTTTTTGTACACCTGTGATGAGTCAAATGCAGAGTGTCCTTTTCTCAATAAACATTAGTTTCTCATGTTTTTGGGTTAGAAGTATTCCTAATAAGGTTTACTCTTGTTACAATAAGGGGTCATCAACAGTTTTTTCTTTTTCTTTTTTAGGTTTACTCTTATTTAGTTTTACTCTTGTTAAAAGTTCTCTTATATAAATTTACTCTTACTAGAGCAAGGAGCGGTAGATGATTTCTTGTTTAGTGTTCACCTTGCTTTGGCTCCAAATGCCTTTGCGTTATATTTGTATCATATTAAGCTAGTTACAACATTGGTAAACCCTAACTTGTTTCATTGTAATAGGGTTGGGTTATTTTACGCATTGGAGAGTCCAATGAGCCTTGTGTTAAGGTTAGGTTATTTTATGCTCAGGGTTACGGTGAACCAATTTTATGCTCAGGTTACGGTGAACCAATTTGGTTTCATGCCATCAGGGTGGTCAACTACAAAAGCGATACACATTCAAGTTTAATGGAAAATATAGGGAATAGAACCGGGATCTGCATATGGTGTTCATTGACCTTGAAAAGGCAAACGACCGTGTGTCACGTGGACTGATTTGGGATAGTTTGGAGAGTAGAGGGGTTCCTGGGAAGTATTTAGACATAATTAGGGATATGTATGTTAAGACCAAAACTAGTGTTCGTGCGCCACTAGGATTTGCTGATTTCTTCCTTTTGGAGGTGGAGCTCCACCAAGGGGGCGTTGAGCCCGTTTCTTTTTGCAGTTGTTCTGGTTGTCCAAGTCAATCCAGGAGACAGTCCCGTGGTGTTTGCGGACGATATTGTGGTGGATGTGTGGGCACACTAGGTTAGACAAGGTAAGAAATGAGGTTTTTAGATGGCTTGTATGTCTGATAAGATTAGGGAAGGAAGATTGAGATGGTTCGGCATGTTAGCAGGAGACACACTGTGGCCACGGTTAGAACCGTGGAAACTCTCATTGTAGAGGGAAAAATCAAAGGCAGGCTGAAATTGACTTGGGAGGAGCAGATGAGGTAGGATTTGTTAGACTTGCACCTCTTAGAGGACATGGTCAAAGATAGGAGTTCGTGGAGACGTAGGATTAAGGTTAAGGACTTTTAGGGGGTATGGTTAGGATTGTGTTAGATTCTTGTCTTAGGATCATAGACCTACAGTCTATTTAGGTGGGTTATGGGTGTGATTGCTTGCATGTGTGTCTATATGTGTTGTTATCTGTAACTATTATATGTTTTATTTGTTTCGTAGCTAATAAGATTATTTTTAGCATAATATGGCTTTTTTATGTGAATATGTATGTTTTATTTAACTAGAAAACAACTATTGTTAGAGTTTTGGGAACTATAATTTAGTTGAGTTTTTCTAAGTTTAGTTTTACCTAGATCATGTTATCTGGTTTTTATCCTAGAAAATGAGGATGTTTATGAATTCAATGCTTCACATGGTCCCTACTTCTTACTCTGTAGCCTTGTTTTTTTGTCATCTATTTCCTTTTTTGATCAAAAATCCCTACGCTATCAGGTGATGTTCGTCCCAGCATCTCATCTCCTTGTTTGATGATGCATATGAGGAATGTTGTATGTTGGGAAGTTTCACAGAGAAGTCTTGCCATGGGTAGGAGGTGGAAAGCCATATAAATATCCATCAAACAGATTTCATATTGTGTAACCCATTACGGAATAAGTTAACACCTTTCTGTTTCATTCATATTCTTTGCATCTCGAATTCGCCTTGTGACTTTGGGCTTTGGCTACTATGTAGCACCTCTAAGCTAGGCAAGTTTCTGGATCAAGCATGAATCTGAGCTTTACTATGCCATGATCTTCTTTTGAGTTTCCTTGCCTGCACCTTTATATCTTCGATGTTTGGTTCAACTTCTCTTGTCCGCAAATTATCTTCGTATGAATCCCAGGAGTCATGTGATGTTCCCGCGTTGTTGCTCAATAGTAAGGAGGTGGGAATCTGTAGAGGTCTCACTGTTTCAGGGTCAAACCTGAGCACCACCCATCTGCCCTAGGACATGTTATTTACATCCCCTCTCGCACTTTGTTGGCCGTGGGACCGTTGGTGGAAGCTCCTAATGGTTGATCACACGATAAGGGAGTCACATGGGAACTTGGGTCAAAGAGGATTCGACACTCAGGTTTGACCCTTAGTCACTGGACTTCATACTCACATTTTCAATGATGTCATATGGTCCTTTCTAAGCCAACATAAGCATTTCAATGGGAACTTGGGTCAAGGAGGATTTACATTTTCTGGATGATCCTATGTATGTTGGTTTTTTGTTCTGCATTTTGGTATTAAATCTTATCAAAGGAAAAAGCAAGCCTTGATTTCTAATTGGTTGGGCATGGACATCAGAAATAATCAAGCTGACGAAAGGAAAAATTGATCCAGGGAAATCAACATATGCTCCAGGTTGATAGGTATGAATTTGCATAAAAATTCCAAGACATTCAAGGAAAATGTTCTGAGTCGTTGATGTGAATTTCTTTGCAGGAGTTCATATTGCATTGAAAGGAGCTTCAGTTAGGAGTAAGATAGTTGAGTAGAAGAAATGTTGGATGAATGAACCAAGAGCTTGATTGTTGATCATCTTTTTGCGGTATTTAGCCGTAGTTGGTTTGCATAATTCTTGAGAATTGGAATTAATTCCCTCAATTGTGTTTGGTAGGTAGAGATGGAATTGGAATCGGAGTCGTTCCTTCAAATTCTCCCAACTAAATGAGTTCAAGATTCTACGAATCTATTGAAGGAAGGTTGAAACATTCCAATGGAATGTGTACAAAAGTTTACAGAAAAAACATTGAAAAGTATATTTACTTAAAGGTTATATAAAGTTTCTCAAATTGAAAATGTTATAAAGATTGAAAGGTTAATTCAACATGAAAAGATTTATAAGAGTGTTTTGAAAATATTAGAAAAAAGTTTATAGAGCGCTAAGAGGACATTTATGTTATCTCTCAAAGAATGCTATTTGAGTTTAATTCCTTCTACCAAGCAAACACAGGATAGATTCCAATTTCAATTTCTTTCACAAATTCCAGTTACTTGCAAAAAAAAAAAAAAAAAAAAAAAACATTTTGCGAACCAAATGCCCCCTTTAGGTATATGTGTTCCCTCTTTTTTATTTTTCAAAAACCTCACCAACTCTTTTAACTTCTGAAATTGTACCTTCATTTTGTTGTAGGGAAGTGTAGTTTCTAGCTTTATAAAATTTTTATTAGCTTCTTTGTAACTTTATATCAGGCAAGACATCACTTCCTGTTACTTTTTTAAGCTCTGTCTTCATTAAAATATGATAATCTAGAAATTCTGTGAGCCCTCCCTTTTTAGTAACATATTGGTAGATAGGATAATTTTGGAATTCCTAGGGTAGGTACCTAATACGACATATGTCCCAGGTATGCTCTGGTGGAAATTGAGTAAGGTGTTTTAGTCCAATTCTTCTGCTTTCGGAATCACAAATGAGCCGAAAGTAAGGGCTGAAGTTCAGAGGGATTAAATGAGTCGAAAGTAAGGGCACTTCAAGTTTTCCAAAAAATGTGATCATTTTCACTTTGATGTTCAATGATCTTAGTCACTGGACTTCACCCTCATCAACAAATGCACACACACAACCAAAATAGCCTTTTGACATTGACTTATCATTCTGTCAATTTTATTGAACAGGTTGCCTGTTACAAGGTTGGGTTAAGTAGGAAGGATCAACAGGAAAAAGATAGATGTTATAAACATAAAAAATGCCATTTGGTTTACTATCGCAGATTGCTTTGGTCTGAGGTGTGCACTGTCTTAATGAAATTGATGTCTAGTGACCATTTTAGGAAAATCTTGAAAGCAAGGATCACATAACTAACATTTACTTTGGTGATGTAAGCATTTAGAATTACCAACAATTGCAGATCTATTGAATCTGTTTCTTGCCCATGAAACATGCAGCCTCTTGGTTCTTTAGAAGTGATGTTGCTCTTGGTCATTCCTGGATGTAGAAATTGGAGACAATAAGATTGTAGCACCAAGTTGCGGCACCTGTATGAGAAATTGGGACTCAGCTGTGAGGCGCATTCCCTAATTTCTCATTTTGTTTATGACACATCCTGTGTGATCGACTTGAAGGGTGATCTGTTAAGAAGAAGAAAAAAACGAACTATTTTTCAATGGAAAAGTTTGCCGTCTCTTGGATGCTTTTGTTTTTGACTTTTCTCCTCCCTTGCTCCACAGCTGTTGAAGAAGAGCAGTTTCTTCCTTTGACTTTCCTAATTCCAGAACAATTTTAGAAGCCTTTAAATTACCATCGTATAAAATGTAGACGATAAAGAGATGGATAAGTAATAGGTACTCTTTGAGCTGTCTCTATGCAAGTCATCTATGTAAGGAGTTCTGTCGCTGAAGGCATCTGCCACCTTGTGCAGCATAATAAGGTAACATGAGAAGCCTTATAATGTATACTTATGCCCACAGATACTCTTTAAGGATTGATTGCATGTAGCATCCACAAGTCACTTGTTTGTCATGAATCATTTCCCTTTTGGAGGTAACTAGAGTATATAAAAGGGAGTTCTGACTGTTGTCGGACA
Source organism: Ambrosia artemisiifolia (assembly GCA_032199755.1). Lineage (NCBI taxonomy): Eukaryota > Viridiplantae > Streptophyta > Magnoliopsida > Asterales > Asteraceae > Ambrosia > Ambrosia artemisiifolia. Next base: position 742,582 of record CM063525.1, read on the forward strand.
ATCGTGATTTAGGAGGGAAGTATGAGAGTGATAAAAATTACACACTATGGAAATCTTGACTAGATAAAGAAAAAGGTAAGAATGCTAGCTCAAGAGGGATTGGATTCTACAGCGATTTCCTATTGTTTGAGTAAATTGTCATTGTCAGAAAGTTTGACTTTTGTATCAGGTGTCAGGAGTAACCAAGTCGCAATAATTTTCCACCAATGCTGCAGAAAAGCATTTCCCGGCTTGGAAACTAGAGGGGTACCTTACCATAAGTGATAATTGTAATTTGGTGGAAGTACATTTCTGAGCAAGTCAAAGCTACCACCAAATCCTTGCTTCAGAGTATGACACTATGACTTGTTTGTTTTTTCTAAGCGCAACAGGATTGATACAGCAAGCACACTTTGAACTTTTTCTTAGAACTAAGAGTATCATTAAGCTAGCATTCATCCTCTACTCTCTACTTTGAAACTGATGGAAAGCATACTGATGTGGGGGACATCTGTATTATTGAGCCTTGGTGATAGACTGGCTGATTCATACTCATTGGAGGCTTGGATCAATAAGCTCAGGCAAAATTAGCTGTGATGCATGAATTGGGAGTTATCTGTTTACAAGTGTTGGGTTTTGGAGCACACTGATGTACCCTTCCTTATGCTTTTAGAAGTTTTGGTCTTGTGTTTAGCTTTGATTTGGGTGTGACGTCTCGTGTCAGAGGGGTAGCATAGCAGAAGAGATTTATTAGGCTACTACAAATATGGTAACTATTAAGAGTGAACTGATAGGACCTGGAATGGAATCATCATAGATACTGCTTTCTCTTCTCTCTTCACAACACTAGGAAGGGCTTCTCATTGCGGTATTGTACCATTACCGATAGGGTTTCCCATTCTTTTATAATTAGTACATTTGTCTTCTCTTAAAATTCCAAACATGACTACAAACTTGGAAAATTTTTAGTTATTAGCTTAAAAAGTTTCAAGTTAGCTGTCAATCCTATAATGCTAAACTTAAACATTTGCGTTAACGGCAATCTCCTACCACATGGCTGGCACGATCCTATTGTTTGCAACTATCATAAAACTATGTATTCATTGTTGGATGCACACAGACTCTTGGTTCAAGTACATTTTTCCTTGTTCCACATGATAGCCTTTTTAATAACACATATCACAAATGATGAATGCTATGCTATGCTAATACTATTTGGATTGGAGTGAAGAAGGTGAAATGCCAAAGATTTTTTATAAACAAGTTGTGAACTGCATAGATTTGAAACTGATCCCTCCCTGATAATATATATATATATATAGGTTTGAGTGGCCCAGCATGTGTGTCATTTTTTATTTACATTGGCAGTAGAAAAGGAGTTGTTTTGGAGTAAATATGTGAGATTGAATTAGTAGGTATAGATTTTTATAGAAGTTTTGGTTTGGTGTGTGAGTGATAATAATAATAATAATAATTAATAAATAAAAGTTGTTGTAAGGCTGGCTGGCTTACCCTGACATCTGAAACGGGGCTGCTTGTTGTAAGTTGTTGGTCCTCTTTTGCTTTGTGGTATCGTTCAATCACCGACTTCATGCTGCACGTTCAAATTTTCTTTTATTATTTTCTAACTGCATCTTACTTAATTAATATATATACAACAATAAAAAAAAAACTGCTACGTAATGAGAATATTCAGATTCAGATTGATCATATATCTCCAACTGCTGCAGGTAGGTATGGTAACAAACAAACATCCTGTTTGAATTGAAATACTTCTATGATCAAAACTACTTCTGTTCTGCCTGCTTTTGCTTCTATAAATACTAGGTTGCTAAGATTTACATGTAAACCCCAAAAGCAAGCTTTTACAACAATTTATAACCCATATATGTTCAATCTGAACACGACACCGTTATAAGCAGGACGTTCCTGTTATGAATTTAACATATATAGTCCAGTTGGAACCTTGGATCGGTCTATTTCTTTCTTTCTTTCAAAATCTGTTTAATTACTTCTTAATATATGCCTATGGTGGGTGCATTCAAACATCTACATCTAAATAATTCAACTAAAAACATACATAAGTTGCGCACACATGTGCTTGTGTTAATTGAACGCTGGCAAATGAGAATCGCTTGAATCATAAATTGAATAATAATACTAGAAAACTATTAAGCTCGGCCATTGTGACCTGCCTAACATAACATCGGTTGATTTGAGTAAACAAATGCTTATGGGTTCTTTTGAGTCTACTCCATATATGCTACTCAAATTGAAAAATCTGTCAAAATGCCGCCTTTAAAATACTTGTTAACTTAATATTGGTAAAAAAGTAAAAAAATGGGCAAGCTACACATACAAACGTTGTTTGTCACCACCACCACTCGGCCGTTGCCTTCGTTACCAACGCGCAACCACCAAGGTGGCAGTAGCGGAGTTTGGAAAAAAATTTTAGGTGGCCAAAAATCACAAGACTCTTAAAATGGTTAGGGCCAGGCTCAATACGTGTAAATTCTTTTAATGAAAACGAGTAAATTTAAATTACTGCGTAAAAAAAACATGGGGGTTAGTATCCTCCACCAGTGCATGGTGGTTGACGCCATCAAGGCAACTGCCACTGTCATCAGGGCCATCTAGGGAATTACTATTGATGTGCCGCCAAAAACACCAATGCAACCATCGTCGAAATAAGGCCACTATCAGTATTGACCACCATCTCCACTGATGTCGGCACCGACGCTTACTCTGAATCTCTAGTGGGACCATTCATGTCGCAACTTCCCATATTCACTATCGCCATCTTGGTCCTTTGGTATGGTTTCCAGCACGTCGACACAACTGGCTTACACGTCGCCACTAGGTCTTATGGCCGCGACCACTCTCATCAGCGCCATCTAGGGAATCACCACTGTTGATGTGTCGTAGACTTTGGAAACACCACATTGCTGATTTGCTGCTGAAAACATTAACTCAACCATCGTTGAAAGGCGACCACCATCGCTATTGGCCACCGCAACTTCCACCAATATTGTTGGCACCGACACTAACTCTCACATCTTTAGAGAAGCCATTAATAAAGTCACTTACAATATGCAGTACTTTAATCATGGTCCCTTGGTTGGGTCTCCATCACGCCGGCGCCACTAGCTTACACGTCACCACTAGGTCTTATTAAAATAAAATAAAGCCACAACAATTCAACTCATTTTAATAATGATTCAATACACCCCAAGCTAATTTAATCTTAACATTATTTAAGTAATTTCTAAAACTATATGTTCTAACCCAAACTCATTTTCACTCAAACCTATTTTAGTTTGTACCTAGTTCGACTCGAACCACTCGTTTTGCCCGACTTAGTGTTACGGATGGGTCACAATGCTTAGTTCCTAAAAGATTTTACAGTTAGCCGTTGATATTCAAAACAATGATATGTCTTGGTGATGAAAATTGTAAGGTGAACCAAACGATGATAGCCGGCGGTATATTTCAAACTTTTTTTGTAAAGGTATCTAACGTTACATATTTTTTTTGTTCATTTGTCATGAGAATGGAAGTTTCATAATTTGTTATATTAAAAGGTAAGTGTAAGGGTAGGGGTTATGCTTGTCAATTTTGCCACACAGTGCAATGTATCAAGGGTAATATGGTTAATCTTAGTGTTGTCTGTCTATTTCTATCATATTACATGTTATACGTTGTAGCGAATGGCGGATCTTGAATGAAAAACCTGATAAGGCCAGACTCAATTTGGTAGGTCCAGCCTCAATACATATATATTTTTGTTAGAAATACTACGAAGTAAAAAAGTTGAGCGGGCTGGAGCCTCGTCTGGCCTGTAGAAACATTTGCCAGTGGTTGTAGGTGTGATGAATGTATTTATATATTGCTATAAAAGAAGTAGGTAAAAATGAAAAATGAAAACTAGCGAAATGATCAAATTAAATTCCCTCACAACCCATGGGAAATGGTTTGACCGAATTTAAAAAGTAGTCAAAGTATAGAAAACAATCAGGCGTGTGCAGCTACCCTTGCATGCAAACTTGAAAACCAACACATTCCTCGTACGTCATGCAACTAGTGTACATTTATTTCATAGTATTAAAATGATATCCCGTGATAATTTCTATTGCATATGTTATAGGAAGCATCATTTCAGAACCCTATTATTACGAGAACCCTATATATACAAAGTATCCTCTGAAAACTCTATTAAGTTAAGAAAACCCGTAAAAACTCTATGTAACAATATTTTTTTCCTAATTTTTTTTTTTTTGAATAGCTTGTATATTTAATTTTATTAGTTTTGGCCAAAGAAAATAAAAAACGCTGGAAACTAACGGTAGCTGTGCTAATTTTATTAGTTTTCAGGTTTGCATGCAAGGGTAGCTTTGCACGCCTTATCATATTTTCTTTGGCCAAAACTAATAAAATTGAATATAAAAGTCATCTGAAAAAAAATCAGGGAAAAAAATGTTTTTACATAGGGTTTTCACGGTTTTCTCAACTCAATGGGGTTTTTAAATTAGCTCAACCATCTCTAAGACTTTTTTTTCTTAATCGCATGTTTTTTTTTCAAGAATTTTTTTCATTACATTTTCAGTTGTACATATCTGTATAGTGTCAAACATATATGTATGATAATTATTTTTCAAACTCTAACACATATAAACACCTTTGTACATTAAAACAGCATGTTCTTTATGTAGAACACTATTTTTTGTAGTTTCAAACACATAAATACACAGCATATATATAAATGAAAAAAAAATTACTCAAATAATTTTTATATACTTCAGCATTTTCTTAAATGTTAAACCATATAACGTACTTTAAATGTGTGTGACATTGAGATATACAATTTGACTTTCTTTTATAAAATATATGACACTGCGAATAATTGTGCTACTATACCATTTCTATGGCATTGTTATCTGCCCAAGTTCAATTTCAATTGCGTTTTTTTTTTTACTCCATAAGACTAACCGGAGTGGGGCGGGAACGGGGGTGGGGGTGGGGGGGATTGGGTGGGAAAGACTTTCACCGGCGGGAACATCGCCCCTTAAGGGTGTGGAAGGGGGGGGGGGGGGGGGGGAGGGTTGGGCGGGGAGAAGAAGACAGGCGTGGAGAGAGGGGAAGCCACGTGTCACTTGTTGGTTGGGCCTTTCTTGTTTTGACCGTTGATTAAAAAAATTGAAACTTAGGAATTAAACGATCAAAAAAAAATTTATATATAAACCCCATTTTAATAAAAAGCACCCACTACACTTCATATTTACCTTCCATTTTCACCAATTTTTATACACTCCTTCATCAACTTTTATACATCTCTTCATATTCACCTCAATTTTTATATATTTCTTCATACCTTTTTTTAAAAAAATGAACCCGTACAAAAGAGGCTTTGACCCGAACAACCTATACAACTTCATCCTGAACCGGAATACACCACTGGTTCGTCCAATACCAAACCGTCCACCCATTCCATCACCTTGTCCCGCCAACGCGGTTTTCGCAAGTTACATTAGTGGGTAAATTTATCCTAATTTTCCATTTAACGATTTCCCCGTTCCTTCACAACAACTAACTCCTTTAAGGCAACCGGAAAGCATACCCGAAACACAACAAGAAAATATTGTGGGATCATCGTCCGGTGAAAAACAAACCAGTAAAAGAACTCACAAAATGAAGACGGCGGAGGAGAAAGCGTTGAACACTGCAAACCGCCAACCTCAAAAGTGGACAACCGCCGAAGAGGTTGCCTTAACGCAAGCTTGGATAAGCAAGTCGGAAAACTCGACTCAAGGTATTTGTAATATTTTTTTAAACATTATATATGTTTTTAAACATTATATATGACTAACGGATTTTTTTATTTTCTTTTTTTTTGTAGGAAATAATTGTCACAAAGCCGACTATTGGGACGACATAAACAACGCGTTCCATAAGTTGATGGATCGAGAGCTCTATTGATATAACGATAGTCTCTCGCCCAAGTGGACCGAGATAAACAAGGCGATGAATGCCTTCAAGGTCCATTATTATCACGCTAGAAATTATCCAAGAAGCGGTGAAACGGATGGCGACTACCTCGCTAATGCGCTAAAAGCTTTTCGCGATGACAAGGGCATGGACTTCAAGTTTTTGCATTGTTGGGACATCGCGAAAAACCATTCAAAATGGGCGAACGTCCCCTCTACAAGCGATTCGTCAAAAAGGACAAAAACAACTTCATCTCATAACCGTTCGGTTGGACGTGAAGACTTGGATGCAATTAACTTGGATGATGACGACTTCGACGAGGAATTGAGTCGTCATGAACAGCGCGAAAATCGTGAAGATATGAAATTTCTCGCCATGAACACAGATCATCTAACCGGTCCAGAGTTAGAAATGACGCTACAAATGAAGCGCGAGATTATGTCAAACTATAATATGTAGTTTTTTTTATGTTTTTTGTGTGTTCTAGTTTTTTTTTTATGTTTTTTTATTTTTTCGTTTTTTTATGTTTTTTATTTTCTAGGTTTTTATTTAATTTTATTATTAATTATTATGAATTTTAATTATGTTTTTAATTAAGTGATTTTAATTACTTAAAAACAATAAATAAATAAGAAATGTCACATGTCACTCCCCCCTCCCCCCCCCCCCCCAACATTGGTCCCACAAGTGTCACATGGCGCTTCACACCCCCCCCCCCCCATCCACTCCTTATAGTCTAACAGGACCATGTAAAATTATATAACACCTAAGATTTCGTAATCAGAAAATTATTCCGGATTAATTAAGCCATTAATTAGTGGGTTGGTTTGAATATATATTGTTGTGACATACCTAATTTTATCTATGTTTTGATATAAATTTCACTCGAACCAACCCACCTCAATGTGCGGGTAATTCATGCTACGTAAATTTAAACTTTCCAAAGCTATCTCCACGTTTCACATATGAACTGTCCCAAATCCTAAACCTTTTTACTAGACAGGTTTATACAATGCCAACAATGTCCCCTCTAATTTGGATCCTGAATTCCTGATTCTCTCGATCTCGGATCTCCTTCTTTGTGTTCACCTTTACCTTTTAAACTCATGCCTTATGACCAACTATCACTATCGGATTGTTAACCAAATTTTGAATCTTCTTTAAATGCCCACACCGATCATTGGTTCCTACTTGATTGTTGTGACATACTTGATTTTATTCATGTTTCAACATAAATTTTATACGAACCAACCCATCTCAATGTGCAGGTAGTTCACACTACTTTAATTTAAACATCCTAATCTATCTTCACGTTTTACATATGAACCGTCCCCAATCCTAAACCTTTTTTCTAGCCAAGTTTATTTTATGCCAACAATCTCCCCACTAATTTGGATCCCGATTCTCAATCTCCAATTCCTAGCAGAGCTCATAGTTCTTAATTAGTCATCGTATCCAATTCTTCTTCGTGTTCACCTTTACCTTTTAAACTCATGCCTTATGGCCAACTATCGTTATCAGATTGTTAACCAAAATTTTAATCTTCTTTAAATGCCCACACTAATCATTTGTTCCTACCCGAAAACCTCTCTTGTCGACCCTTAGTTAACAAAAGATTTGGATCATCATCTTCACTACGAACTAAGCGTGCTTTTTCTCATTTCTTTTTTTATAATTTCCATTTGCTCGTTTGCCTAGGGTTTGTTGGAGCAATCAAGTCACAAACATAAATAAACAACCGGATTTTGTGAGAAACGCACTCACGACTCTTTTTTTTAGACTCAAACCACCACACAATAACAAAACAAATAAACCCTATTTATACTAAACATAATTTGATCAGCAATATCTATTCTAGTCAAATAATGACTCCTAACTAGATAAACACACCAACTAAACCTATCTAAACGTAACTGATAAACATCACACTAAATTATCAATTAGTTAACAAAAGATTTGGATCATCATCTTCACTACAAACTAAGCGTGCTTTCTCATTTCTTTTTTTATAACTTCCATTTGCTCGTTCGCCTAGGGTTTGTTGGAGCAATCGAGTCACAAACATAAATAAACAACCGGATTTTGTGAGAAACGCACTCACGACTCTTTTTTTAGACTCAAACCACCACACAATAACAAAACAAATAAACCCTATTTATACTAAACATAATTTGATCACCAATATCTATTCTAGTCAAATAATGACTCCTAACTAGATAAACACACCAACTAAACCTATCTAAACGTAACTGATAAACATCACACTAAATTATCAATTAATTAAAACCAATTATAACAAGATTAAACCCAACAATCTCCCCCTTAATCGTGATATGGTCCCTCCGAGATCTTTGATTCCAAGTAATACCCGTCTTTGATCCAGTGACCCAAGCGTCTAGCAGTCTTTTGATCCACGTGTCATCATTTTATTCGTTAGTTTTTGGGACCATTACGAGTTAAAGAGTCTTTATTTAAGACTCTTGGGACAAATGTCAGATTCTGAGTAGTGTTGGATATAGTGAAGTCCCTAAGCTTAAGACATTTCACATGTTTATTTTTGTACTTAAATGGTGGTCAATGTTTATTTTGAAGATTTTCCCTAGAAAAAAACCACTCGAATCCTTTTACTTCTTGATCGTAACTCGATCACTTTGTTGGTTCCCTTTGTTTGCAAACACTTAGTCTCCACATCGTTTTTTTTTCATTCGCACAACTAAACCTTAGTTGCGACTTTAGTTTATCCAATCGCAAGACAGACTAATCAGCAACCTCTCTTTAAATCAATCTATCATGGATTGATTAAATAGTTCGTCACCGCCCGGTATCACACCGTACTCGTTTTCACCGCATCACACGGTACCACGCTGAATCACTCAGGTAAACACCAGTCTCACACTGCACCACCCTAAATCGCTCAGGTAAAACACCGGTATCTTCCGTGGTTGACTCGCACAGCAGCCCACAAATCGTATCTCACGATTTTAAGTTTGCCTCACACAAAACTTCCGAATGATCTCTCACAGATCGAAAAACTTAACCGCTCATGTTCGTCTTCCTCGGTGGTGATTCAATTGTTGGAGCAATCGTGTCACAAACATAAACAAACAACCGAATTTTGTGAGAAATGCACTCACGACTCTTTTCTTTTATTAAACTCAAACCACCACACAATAACAAAACAAATAAACCCTATTTATACTAAACATAATTTGATCACCAAGTTATTTATTCTAGTCAAATAGACTCCTAATTAGATAAACATATATACCAACTAAACCTATCTAAACTTAATTAATAAACATCACACTAAATTATCAATTAAATAATTAATTAAAACCAATTGTATCAGGATTAAACCCAACAAGGTTTGCATTTATCACACATGTGACACACAATATTTGACTTGTCTTGGTTGTGATATTGTTCCTTGTGCTTGCTTATTGACTGTGTTGCTTTGACCCCATTTTCTAACATACTCCAAATATGCCAACCATTTTAACTAGATTGGTTAAAAATGGCAGATGCACCAAGGAGGCTCCGAGATCGAATCAACTAAGGATATATAAGGTTATTACCGTCCTCTTGAAATGATTTTCTTAGATCCTTTGGTTCTTTTTGTGCATTCTTGGTCTCGATTGCTACATAACTTTAAGAACTGATTGATAATTTGATAAATCAAATAACGATCCTTCTGCTACAAACAACGATGTTATCGCCTTAATTACCTAAATGTAGGTTAGTGACATAATTTTCTTTGTTATATTATCTTAATATATAAGCTTTCAGTCCTATTTGTTTGCATTTGGATGGAAGTTGGTTGTATCTTCAAGATACTTCTACCAGCTAGTGCATCAAAGAGTTCGAAAAATAGGTTAAAAATCATACCTCTTCATCAGTTACCCTTTTTATATATGCAGGTTAGTTATTTTAAGTATATATATATATATATAAATGGTTGCAAACTTTCTTATAGCTTTGTGCTTCTAGTTTATTTTGTACCATTTAAGTTGCAACAAATAATATATCTTTGGTTATAGTTAGAAGTTTTTAATTGGTTCATCAAAGTTAAAATATACAATTTAAACGTAAGTGGTTGATAAATTTTGTCTTTTAGACGTACCTTATCATGTCATATAATATTATTCTAACTAAAACATTCTCCCGTAGCTACACGTTGATCATTTTGTTCAGGCATCCTTTGACAGGAAAACGCCATGTTTATTATAACTGCCATGAGCTTCAAGTAATTGGTTAGTGTAGGTATATACACCAATAAACACACACACACACACACACACACGTACACATATGTCCTTTTAAATGTAATTAATGTGACTCATTTGGTTCAAAGATTTGTGTTCACATGCATGGTACACAAAGTTAAGCATTTGAGTTATATTTGTGAAGGGTGGGTCAAAGGTACTATATATGTATACTTAATTATGATTCACTTGTCCCTCAAATTTTATGATTCATCTTGCCTTGCTGTTAAAAAAAATGGTTCAGTTTGTCCTCAAATTTAGTGTGTTAATTTTAATAGGAAAACATCCATTGATTAACATGTGTATATTAGTTAAATGTTCAATATATTATTAATTTATCTTCTTTGCAGCATGAACTAATGCCTAAAAAATAGATGAATTAACATCAGATTAAGATCTCGTACAAAAAATTATTAAAACATATAAACAAATCACAACTCAGGACTGTTAGTTAACTTTTGTAACACACACACACACACACACAATGAACAAACAAAATAGAAGACCTATACAGATTAGTAAACATATATATGACATGATTATATATAAATAGATAGTAGATCTGGTAAACTTAATTAATGAACTGACCTTGTGCTAGAATACTCATGAAGCTTGGATGTGCTGGAGAAGATAACAACACCAACCTCAGCATCACATAAGATGGCAAGCTCCTTAGCCTTCTTCAGCAGTCCACTCCTCCTCTTTGAGAAGGTCACTTGCCTGCTTGTCGAGTTGTCGATCCTTCTAATCACGATCTTACCCCTCCCCATGATCTATATGAGATCCATATATAGATTTCATCAAAAACCAAACACAAGTGTGTATATGTGTGTGTGTTATCGAGAGATCTAGTTTGTGAGTTTGTGAAAAATCAAATATTAATACTTACTTTGATGAACAAAACAATCAAGTATCAATAAGTCTTCTTTCTTGGCTTCTCTTTCTCTCTCTAAATGAAATAGGATTATTATCTGGCTGGTTATTTGTATGGTTTCCCAATTGAGCTAAGAGTCGTCTTCTACATAAGGAAAATTTGTGTCTCAACTCTCCATATATGGTAGGTACCATAAAACCTTTCTCCTTTTACAAACAAACAATACCACTTTTTATTATTATTATTATTAAACCCACACTCTCTCTCTCTAGAAAACCGCCCGCTTGTATTACTAAAACCGCTTTTGCTTTTTTACTTATTTTAGAAAATGAATAGCGTCATGCCAAGTGGACCAATCATGTTCCCACCTCCTTTTCTTATTGGTTTTTGACATTATAAATCCTATAGATCACCGACACGTGTCTCTCTTTTTAGCACTTTTTAATGTTTTTAAGGATGGCACTCCTCGTTGGTTTGAGGGTTACGAGGATCAGCTGTACTATGACTATTTTACCCTCTATTTGACCAACCCTTCTTTTAATCCTTTTTCACTTTATGCCTTTGTCTTTCTTTCTATAGCAGAAAGCCCCCTCCATATGTCTTTCTATTTGTAGAAATCTATTTTTTTTAAATAATACGAACAAGCTTTTCTTTTTCTATTTTTTTATAATGGAAACTAGATTATACTCCGCAGCTTGTTGTCCGCTTAGCCACCATCTAAATGTAACTTGTTTTGTCTTGGTATGAAATAAAATGTGACCTTGTGCGGTTGATTAAAAAAAATTATATATATATATATACACGACATATCAATTTTACATATGAAATACACTAGTGCGCTTTACAGTTACATGCAGCAAAGCTTTGGGTAGCACGTACTCTAAAACAAATAACAATATATCTCCAATGTTAAAGCCTAATATTTTACAATGTATAACTCTAATGTTAACATCTAACCTAAAACAATGTATAACTTTAATATAAATGTAACAGTACTGATTTCTGAGAAGATTAACATGGACCATTGTATGACACCCTAGGCAAATCCCACATCGGCTGTGGCCAGGAGAGATCCTTGGTTCATAAGTAATCCAAAGCCTCTTAAATCACCAACGCGTTTTGGGCTTAATGTTAGTGGATGAGAGGAGAACTCCACAGTTAAGCGTGCTCAGGTGGGAGTAGTACTAGGATGGGTGACCTCCTGGGAAGTCTCCACAAGGGCAACAAAAAACAAAGCCGTGAGTTCCTGGATGGGCAACCCATCGGGGGCAAAGCGGACAATATTGGTGGTGAGAGAGGCCGGATGTTACAATAAATACCTAACCTAAAACAATGTACAACTACAATGCTAACACCTGTTGAAAATAGAATTCATATTTACTGGTTTGGACATAATTAGTGACTTGTCTATACATGATTAATGAATTACAAAACTTTGGGAGGAACCATGAGAGAAAAATTCAATTTTTTTTAATTTTTTTTTTTACCTAAAATCACTTAATGTCAGATGACATGCCATTTTTTTGCTTTAATTTTATATCATTAATGACATGCCATTGCCACATGACACACTCAAGAGGAAAAATGTCCTCTTTATATGTCACGTATGATTTATTGTTTTCAATTATTATAATAAATAGATGAATATAATAAGAAAAAAAAGTAGCTAGAAACTCAAGTACATTGCAATATGAATAGAAAATAATATACATTAAAATACATCATGTATTCCATTTTAGAGCTTTCAGCTTACATATGAACGAGTTCATTCTAATTTCCTCCAAAAGTCTAGCAGTAGATGAATATATGACCCATATAGACTAGAAGGTTGAGAATAGTGTCATCATCCAAACCTTCTTAGATTAAATGAATATGGCCATTAATGATAGGGTCATCTATATATGCATTGTGATGGTAGGGGAAGCGTACACCAATATTATGGATCACACTTCACATGTGCTTTGCAAATTCACAGCCTGCAAACAAATATTGATCCATCAATTTCAGGTACTTTCCACACATAATACAGATTGGAATTCAAAATTATGCTTTGTTTGAATAGTACGTACTTCTTTAATGGGAATGATCGAGTTGTTGACGTTGCTCTAGCTCCCTCGCTTGTGTTTTGTTATATTAGTATTTTGAAGTTACTAGAAAACTTGTACCGCAAAAGGATGAACTTTATCGACGGACAAATTTGTAGGTAAATTGTTGGTGAAGGTGGATACCATGGCAATACATCGGTGATACTATGTCGAAAATGAGGACATGGTAATGTGATATTACTATATTAGATGAATTGCGATTGATCGACATTAGTGAGAGACCATCAAAAATCCTTCACAAATGAGCCTTCACTAATGAAAGATTGAAAAGTTCGGTTGAAAATCTTATCCACAAATAAAGACAGACATTTCGTTGACAAAGAGTTCCCACAAAAACGAATAGTCCCGTAACCATTTTGGGTCTTTGTTGTGATTGCGTTTGTTTTCACAAGGTTAGGTTAATAAGTTTGATCATGTTGGTAATCATTGACGGATTAATGTAATGACAGTGTCGGACCCAAGAAAAATTTTCATGTGAGCGGAAATTTTTTAAAAGTCTTTTATCTATCACTATATAATAAATACTTTCGGTCTAGTGCGGGTTGGGTCTTATCAAAAAAACAACGATAAATTAAAATTCATATAATCAACAAACATATGTAAAACGGCATTACACATCCAAAATGAAAATATAATATATCTAAATGTGTTGTCTAAAAGTTTTCATTTATTTTAAATCTAGGTCTAAAATCATCAGAAGCACAAAATTTAGACAATGGTACTTATAGAAATTTCTTTTTTCAATGTAGTAAAACAAATTTATCATTTAATTTTTTTTAAACTCAATCTAAATTATTATAAATGTTCGCAGGTTGTATATTTCTAAAAGGAAAATTTTTAATTTATTGAAAATATAATAATATAATTAACTCTCAGTTTTACGATTTTATACTTCAAGCCTTTAAAAAATATTAATAAAATAAAAGGAAAACACTTGTAATTAGTGCATGTATGTAATATGTCCCTAGCCTGGTATAGATGTTCATTTAACGTTATTGTACGGGTTTGGATGCGTTAGAAATGATTTTGGGCTGTTTTGTAACTGATAGCGACTAGGTCCATTGGGCACGACTAGCTTTGCTAGTCGCGTGGGAATCAAGACGACTGGTAAGCTAGTCGCCCCACCTAATCGCTTGTCAGATACCTAGTCGTCCCTAGGGACCTGGACGACTAGGTGGAGATATAAATACTTCCAGTAATTGCCCTAATCATTTCAGCTGTCATTTCACACATTCCAACAGTTGTGTCCTAGGTTTTTGGGTCTGTAACTTGTATTGTGCACTCGAGTTCTGCTTTTAATACGAATACAACCTTTAAACGGTATTGTGTGTGTCTTTGATAACTCGTTATTGTGTTGGCGTTTTTGTTATCCGAACATCATCTAGTGGATTCCTCACACTAGGTGAACCTGCTCGTGATTGTCGGGTTGTCCGGAAATCGATCCAACAAGTGGTATCAGAGCTTTGGCTCTTATCACGAGTGTTTTGATAACAAAACAAATTCAAAACAGGGTGTTTTTAGATTGAAAATCAGTGTTTTGGTGTAAAAAAACTGTTTTGAAAGTTTAAAACTTTATGTTTTGTGAAAAACCAACATTTTTCAAAATCTAAGGTTATTTTAATGAAAAACCAACATTGTTCCAAAAGTGTTTTTACAACTTTCATAATCATTTGGAGATTAAACACATTGATTTTGATAGATTTTGAAGCAACTAGTGCAATACAAGTCAACAGACCTGCAGGTAGCGACTAGGTTTGTTAGTAGCGACTAGTGTTCCTGAATCGTTCCTTTTTCACACAACTAGAGTCCTAATCGTGCTATAGTACAAACGACTAGATTTTTGGGTCTGTAACTTGTATTGTGCACTCGAGCTCTGCTTTTAATACGAATACAACCTTTAAACCGTATTGTGTGTGTCTTTAATAACTCGTTATTGTATTTGTTGTCGTTTTTGTTATCCGAACATCATCTAGTGGATTCCTCACACTAGGTGAACCAGCTCGTGATTGTCGGGTTGTCCGGAAATCGATCCTACAACACTTTTTACTCATTGTGTATTTCTAGCCACCTTTATGGGTTAACTATTGACTGGATTAAAGTTTGCGGCCAATTTAGAGCATCTACAATGCAACACCCAACTATAACCCACTTTTTTTCTTCCAACCATAAACCATTCCAAATATCCACCTCATCATCTACTAATTCCTTTTATTTAATTTATACCTCACACACAAAAAACTTTTTTTTATTTATTCACTAAAGTACAAAGGGGGGCCCACCATATTTCCAAACGGACGGTTCATTCTACCAAACCCAACCCCAATGGACCGTCCCCTCCAATGCTTAAACCATGCTTCTTCGGTCCGTCCGTTTCCAATGGACCCAAACAAACCTCTCTTTGGAGGTGCTCTAATTTAACATAGAAATAGACGTGGTACACTTCACCATCTTCGTCCTCTCATTATATTACGAGTACCACACCACCACTGATCCAGCTAACTGGAAAAAATATCCGGTTTAATTTATCAATTTTCTCTTTTAGTTCAACTATATTGTCGCACAGATCTTTAATGATTGGTTTTGAAAGTTTAAGGGAAGTGATTGTAAAATTTTATTGGTGGCGTTCGTGATTTCAACATGTTTATACCACTAAATATTTCTTTCTTAAGGTGGGTGCCCGCCCCTTGGACCAAGCATAGGTCCGCCCCTGATTATTGATGGTGTTTTATCTTCTATTTGCATTTTTTTACTGGATTCCATTAGTGACCCATCGGTGATAATTATTTCTATAATAGAGTTAAAAACAAAGACATTCTTATATCCTGGTATGGTTGTATCTCTCGATAAGAAAAAAATATACAAGGCTATAATAGAGAAAACCTAAACCTAATATAGTACAACATCATCTAATAGATCATACTATTAAAATCATAAGATTGTTAAATTAACTTACTCACTTACCCCATTCGGTGGTGGCACTGCTGGGTATAAAGCACCAACGGTGTAAATCTTTGATGTGACATGAACACTACATGAACTTATGGGTTGATAGTCTTAGTGGACCATGTGTTGGTTTAGATTTGGCCTAGAAGTGCACAAAAAACCGGTTTGAGGAACCGACCCGACCCGAACCGGTCTGGGACCGGTATTTTCCAAACTGGTTCCGATTCCATATAGGAATCGGCGGTTCCCCGTCGATCCCACATTTTTCTTATCGAACCCAACCCGAACCGGTTTAAAATCAAACCGGACCCAAATCGGTTTGGTAAAAAAACGGTTTTAATTAGTAAAAAAATTAAAATTTTATATAAAAAATGTATATATAACAAAATTATACAAAAAGGTTTCCACACATACAAATATATACCCATACACCTTTAAAGGATTGTAAGAATCAATAAAAGTCTAACTTTACGTAAAAAAATAATTTTGTGATGTCTTTTCTTTAAAAAAAAGTACGCACAAGAATTGGTTCACGAACTGAAACCGAAACCAAACCAAACCAAACCGAATCGAAACCGAACTGAAACCGGTGTTTCAAACCGATGATACCAAGGCAAAGCCGAACCAAAACCAATTCAGGAAGGAACCGACCAAATACGAACCGGTTTAGAACTGGTTAGGTTCCCGGAAAAAAAAAGCAAAATGTGCACCTCTAGTTTGACATGGGGACCACGATTTTTGTCAAAACATATCATTCTATACACATTACATGTAGATGAAAGAGAAATTATGATTGTTTGGATCAAAATAACGGGAGTTCTTATATGCAATTTCGAGTTTTAGATATCCTAAATTCCTTTCATACTTCAATTATTTGTGAAGGGGAGAGATAACGTACAAAGCTTCTTAACGTAAGAAGCGTAAGAAGCAATCTCAGCCATTAGATTAACAAGATGGCTGGATGCAGATTAAAAACCCTAATCATACTTGGGTTAAACTAACCAAGGGTAAATTATGAAAAACCGTCTAATTTTTTTCAAATCGTAACAACAAAAATCAATCGAAACAAAATTTTTCAACAATTGAAATTGATTAAACCAATCTGAATGATTACACAATCAAAATAACAACAAACATTCGATTACAATGAACGAAAACGAAAAAAATTATAAAAACAGAAATTTACACTGGAACGATTTAATCATACGAAAAAACATACAATTATGAATAAACGCTCGTAATAGTTGTCAAATACTTTCGATTTTGTTTCAATAAGTATGATTAAACATAAAAATTAGGTTAAAAAAAGTTGCAGAGGAAGAAGATGAAGTTGGTGAAAATAGAGACTTTTAAACGCACTAACAATATTTAAACGCACTCATTGTACAAAATTTAAACGCACTTACAAAATTTAAACGCACTCATTAAAAAGTTTGGAAGCACTCATTGAAAACTTAGAAGCACTCATTAAAAAGTTTGGAAGCACTCATTAAAAAGTTTGGGAGCACTCATTGAAAATTTAGAAGCACTCATTAAAAAAGTTTGGAAGCACTCATTGAAAATTTAGAAGTACTCATTAAAAAGTTTGGGAACACTCATTGAAAATTTGGAAGCACTCATTGAAAATTTGGACGCACTCATTAAAAAGTTTGGAAGCACTCATTGAAAATTTAGAAGAACTCATTAAAAGTTTTGGAAGCACTCATTAAAAAATTTGGAAGCACTCATTAATTTTGGACGCACCTTTGATATGAATAGCCAACATTGGAAGTCAGAGCCATTAAGTTTAACCAATTTAAGTTTGGACGCACCCTTAACAATTTTGGACGCACCATTAAGTTACCCAATTTAAGTTGGGATGTTATCAAACACACATTTACAAAAATCAAACGCACCTTTCCATATAAATGTGACCCCTATCCATCTCAAAGCTTCACAAACTCACTCGCTCAAATCTTCACAGACTCCTCTAAATCTCATCACATACCTCCCAATCCTCCACTCATCCAAACCCCCACCAGATTCTTTTCAATCAACACCCGCTATTTCTCCACCACCAACAACAATAATAATTAGTTCCCTGTATAAGTCGATATGGTGTTGCTCAACGATTGGTTCATGGTGGTGGTGGTGATGATGATGATGATGATGACCACGATGATGATGATAATATTGGTTAGATCTTCAAGCTGAAACAATTAGGGTTCAAGCATCAAAGGTAATTTCAATGTTGCTCTTGTTTTTGCTTTCTAGATCAGATCTAGGGTTTCAATGAGGTTTTAATTGGGATTTGGATTTGTGATATATGATATAGAAGTTGATTGAATGGGTTTTTCTTTCGAGCTTTCATGAATTTTGAGTCACAAGGTTTGAGTTAGGTAGAGTTAACGATGGTTTACACGTGTCAATCTATGGTGGCTTCCTACACATTGTAGGTTAAGAAACTTTGTACAGTATACTTTCTCATTTGTGAAAAAATGGAAGGGTTTTATTGTGATGGCATCCATTTTTCATCTTCTTTGGTAATCAAAATATTGAAATCAAGATTATTTGATATTTTATATTAGGGAGGAAGGGGTGTAGCCCTAAAAAAATTTTCACTTAACTGATTTTAACCAATCCTACACTGTCACATTACTTCATTGATTCACTTTACTAAAACATTTTTTTGGAGGCAGCACTTCACTGATTCTTTTATTTATTTTTTAATTTCACTAAACTTTTTTTTATTTCACACGGTTTAAAGGTTAAATATCAATTACTTTTATTATTACAATCGTCTCACAACCAAACGGTCAGTAAATTCAATTTGGAAACCGTCAATCGAATTCAATAGCATTGAAACCGTTCCACCAAAACGGTCAGTAAATTAAATTTGAACCGTTCAAAATTTTTTGTATATAAACATAGCAAACCGTGGGGTTAAAACTCACTTTTACCACCGTATAAACAAACACACACACGAAGATGACTCGTTGGACCTCCGAAGAAGCGATTGCGTTGGTGATCTGCTACAAAGATGCCTCAGACGACCCGGTTCTACAACAACGTCAACGCTTGAGGGGCTCGGGCCCGGGCTCCCACTCGGAGGGTTTTTGGGACCGTGTACTGGCCGATTTCAACCGCCACGTCGGCACCAATGACCGAACAATCGTGAGCCTGCAGCGGAAGTGGACCGATCTCAACATAAAGTGTGATCGGTGGACCACCCTGTACGAGAACACGTTGAGGGAGGAGCCAGGCATCGAACCCGAGTTGACTATCGAGTTCACACATGTGGACTATACGGCTAGATACAACAACAGTTTTGACCATGTCGAGGCATGGCAACTGTTGCGCCAACTCTAGGTTTTTTTTTAATTTCTTTTAATGTATTTTATTTTTATGTTTAATGTTTAATAGTAATGAATTTTAGTTTTTTATGTTTATATTTAATGTTTTTTTATTTAATTAGATTTTAAAACAAACGGTTAAAATAATAAAAAATTATAAAATAAACGGTAAAAAATAAAACAATACTAAAAAACAAACTGTTCAAACACAAAAAATAGCATTTATAAAAGTCAAAAATAAAATAAAAACGGTTACCAGCACGGTAAACAGA
Organism: Ambrosia artemisiifolia; assembly: GCA_032199755.1. Lineage (NCBI taxonomy): Eukaryota > Viridiplantae > Streptophyta > Magnoliopsida > Asterales > Asteraceae > Ambrosia > Ambrosia artemisiifolia. The sequence goes on from CM063525.1 coordinate 762,331, forward strand.
ACTAGCAAAACAGTTCACGGGACCACTACCAGCATGAGTGGCAGCGGTATTACCGTGCTGGTAGTGAGTACCTGTAAAAAATTCGGGTGACGCCCCGTACCACCTTAGTTTTAAGATAGTTTTGTTATAGAGCTTGAGGTAATTGACATCCCAATAAATAATACAAAATATTACAAACAACATTTACATAATACCCATGGGGATGTCGTCATCCCGATAAAATATAGTGATGGGTACCCAACTGTTAGAAACTAGTTCTATGATTAGAAATAGGACGGGCATAAAGTATTTATCTTCTAAACAAAGCTTTTGTTGATGCTTCCCTTTAATTAATGCTTGGTTAGTAGGGCTCTAAACGAACCGAACGAACACGAACAAGGCCTTGTTCGTGTTCGTTTGTTAAGAAAATTATGTGTTCACGAACAGTTCATGAACACTTACCGAACGAGATTTTCTATTCGTGTTCGTTTGTTAAGAAAACACTCATGTTCGTGTTCGTTTGTGTTCGTTTGTTCATGAACGTACACGAACATAAACAGACATTAATGAACACAAATAAGTGTTCATGAACGCAAAGAAGCGTTCATGAACAGAACCAAATATAAACGGACATATATTAACTTTTGAGTAACATCGAATTCACATACATTAAGATAAATAAAAATAAAAGAATATAAAAAAGTACAAAAATTAAAAACCCTACTAAACTATAGAACACAAACGAACATAAACGAACACGTTACCGAACGTTCACGAACATAAACGAACGAACGCGACATCTGTTCATGTTCGTTCGTTTAACTAAACGAACAAAATTTTTTGTTCGTGTTCGTTCATTTATTAAACAAACGAACACGAACGAACTTCCCGCCGAACAGTTCATGAACTGTTCGCTGAAAGTTCAGTTCGTTTGCAGCCCTATTGGTTAGACATGTATTCACAAAAAGGGTCCTCCAAGTTTGTTCATTGGTTAATAAATGACAATCAATTGTTGTATACTACAACTTTTGTCATCTCTTTGTAGTAAATTCAGATTTAGTGCTCAACTTTTGTCCTTTAAAGCGGTTAATGGCAACTCATATGGCATGTTCAAAATAATCAAACTATTCATTAAGCATTTTGCTTATTCTGGTTTTAGATATATACACTTCTTTTTTTGTTAATAAGATTATAGTATAGTACAAAAAATAAATAAAGAACATTCCAAACACTTTTCGATAGGTTTGTAAACGAAAACGAAAAGAACCAAATGAGACATTGTTCACGGTCATTCATTAGATTTTTATTGAAGAAGTTGATGGTTCACAAAAACACACCCAAGGAAATTTTGTGTTATGTTCATTTGTAAAGAAAATAAATTAACTAGTTCATGTTTGTTGATTATATTGTAAACAAAAACAAAAGGACATAAACATCTAGAAATTAATTTGAAAAATAATTAAAATTTGACATTCTATTTCCAAATATTAGACATATATAATCAATAAATATAAAGGGTAAAATATATAAGAAGGGTGAGAATGATATAAAAAAACATAAAGGATCACAAAATAAAATACAATGCTGAGGAAAAAACCCACAATGACAAAAAAAAAAAGATACAATATAAGAAGACATAATGATCTAACAAAAATTACAAGTTAAACATCCAAAAGCTAAAACATGAAATCTAATATCGTAGAGTCTAGAGTTTGATGAAACGGTTTTAATATAATTCAACTAGAATTAGTTTAATCATAGTCCATGTGATACCCTTAGTACCACTTTCTATTTATGTATTTAAACATTTCTGCATAAAAAGTATTTACGTGATTCAAATCTTTAGATTTTATTAGATTTATGGATTACGGTAGGATCGACTTTCGGTTAACCGGACAATCACGAGCTTTACTATTTAGAGTGCGGAATCCTCTAAACAGGTTCGGACAACAAAAACGACAATGAAACTAAGATAAAAGAAGCATCAACACACACAAAATAAGGTTAAAAGGTTGTATTGATTGATAAAATAGAGCACAAGTGTTTACAGACAATCTCAGACCTTCAGACCTTGGCTAGGGTGCTTGGGGAATGTGTGATGTGAAAACTTGATGATTAGGGCAATGATTGAAAGCTTTTATACCTGTCCTACTCGTCCAGAGCCCTTGGGGCGAGTAGCAACCATCCAGGAAATTAGGAGGGGCGAGTAGCAAGCTACTCGTCTTGATTCCCAGGCGATTAGCAAACCATATAAACGACTCTAAAACACACCCAAGCACCCGTAATACATACCAAACATCACATATACTAGGCTAGGGACATCGTGTACTAACAATTACGTTTCTGTTTTTTAATTTTAACATTAGGGTTAAAAAACTCAAAAAGTAAAAAATCTATATCTATATTTTTATTTTACTATATACATATATAAGGTGGGGTAAGGATACAAAGACGATATTTCATGAGAAGTTTGAGAACGATTAAGGATTGATATGTAGGCATTATTTTTTGGACTTATTCATGATGTTCTGGATTGTTTAGGCTAAAATAACACCTAACATAACAATTAAAAACACAAGACAACTTATTTTAGGTTTAAAAAGTTAAAACATCATGCCAAGAATATGTGTTCAAAATTGTTGTGTTTTAGCTGTTTGTTTTAGATATGTTTTAAATTAAATGGCTATGATACATTGCATTGTGTTTTAAGTTGTTATGGTTGATGTTTTTATAGCAAAAAACAACTCGAAACATCATACCTAAATCCAATACATGATGCCTACATGTCAATTCTTAACCTTCTCATAGTTCTCACGAAATATGGCCTTTGTGCCCAAACTTTACCTACATATGTGTGTGTGTGTGTATGTATAAGTTAAGTATTAGGAGAAAACCCACTTTTTTTTAGAAAATCCAAGAAAACCTTACTTCCCAAACTCTTTTTATTTGAAAATTTTAGGGCTATGTAATATACATATTTTTATGAGTTCTGAGCAAAAAAAAAATAATAAAAAAGTGCAGAGCTGTTTTCTATTAAATAACTAAATTTTCTAGTGTTATATATGTAACACTGGAAAACTTATTTATTTAAAAAACACTGAGCGATTTTTTGTTTTTTTTAGCTCAAAACTTTTAAAACATGTATATTATAGGGTTTTTTTTTTAGTTTTCTCAAAATTTTGAGGTTATCTATTAAACCTTCCCCTATATGTATGTATGTATGTATGTATGTATGTATGTATGTATGTATGTATGTATGTATGTATGTATGTATGTATGTATGTATGTATGCGTGCGTGCGTGTAACGAATTTTTTAGGACATGGGCCATTTTATGTGTCACGCCTCCCTCTATTAAGTAATCATATTAAATCAATTCGAACAAAACTCTTTGTTCATGTTCGATGAATGTTTGAGTTATGTTGCTTCTGATATGATACTTGTTAATATACGGTCAAAAGTTAACTGTATTTTTTTTCTTAATTTAACAATATATATATTAGGGTATGGATTCTAAGAGAACCAATCTCTATTTGAGAATTGAGAGAACCATTTTGGACCACACATTTCATATAAAGGCAATTTTTTTTTTTTGCTTTAATCGCACATTTTTATGCAAGAATTTTTTTTTTATTTTTTTGAATTTTTTTTTTCATTTATACATATGTGTATATAGCAATTATATATATGTGTATATAGCGTTTTTCAGCTATACATATGTGTATATTTCAGTTATACATATGTATATATTGCATTATACATATGTGTATATTGCATTATACATATGTGTATAATGCAACTATACACATGTGTATGTTGAAAAAAAATACAAAAAAAAAAAAAAAATTCTTGCATATAAAGCAGCGATTAAAGCAAAAAAAAAAATTGCCTTAGAAAAATTTGTGGTTCAGAATGAGTTCTCAATTTAAAAAAAGGTTCTCATTTGAACCAAATCCTATTAATTAATTAATATTTCTGCATGATAATCGTATATATAATATATATCTTTAGATAATTTGTTGTACCAGCCTTGATTGAAATACGTGGAAACTTTCAATTGTTGGAACTACCGACGGTGCTAATATTATGTGTATCGACGAATTCTAAATAAATAAATATGTTTATTTGAGGCAAGAGGGTAATTTAGTCCTCCTTAATCATCTGCAGGTGAACGTGACAAGTACTTTCCCTAAGAATCAAAAGATTTTTTCTATAAAAAAGTTGTTCAGAGAAATTAAGGTTTCCTTATTAGGAAATATTTGGAGCGTGACTGAGTTTGCTAAAATTGATGACAGCCTGTCCTAATTTGCTTGTCCTTTATCTTTTCATAATAACAAGTTGGTACCATATATAGATCACCTTTCCTAAAACAAGAATATATCAAATCCACACACACTAGTGCATAATTAAGTGGTTACTCTTTAATTATTTGAGGTACACATCACCACATGGGCATGTTTTATGATCATTTGATTTCAATTAACGCGATTATATTTATTTAACTCGTAACTTTGGAATTATTTTTTTGAGAACGGCTCAATTCGTTAAAAACGACAAGAAAGAAGCTAGCAAAACACACAAGAACACAATTACAAAGAGAAATTATACCAATCTATTCAAGTGGTACTCCTAATCCATAGAAAGCCTAGCGATTTAATGTCATCAACAGTTTTTGGGACGCACGTCCGCCTTTGAATCCGCAAAAATCATTACATTACTCGTCCTCTAAACTTGAAATTAATTGAAACCATGACGGGTTCTTGATTCATCCCCCAAAACAAGGCTGTAGATGTGAGTTTAACGTCTTGATAAGACACATATGGATTTATCTAAAAAGATGCTGATGTTTGATGAAAGTACTATATTTATAAAGTAATGAAATAACGACATATGATATGATATATATATATAGTTCTTAATGTGTCTATAGAACAAATTAATATAACTTTTAATATACATAAGAACTAAAAGATAAAAGTTAAGAAGATAACAAGTGTCATATTTCCCCTTTCCTTTCGTTTATTTTTTTTAAAAACTTAAATTACATTAAATCCGTTTCTAGCGGAGCTTGAACACTTGACCTCAAGGAAAACAAAACCTTAACTTCAATGAGTTTGTCAATTGGATCTGGTCATTAGTTTTTTTTTCCACTCATATTACCAAAATATATATACAATAAACTATGTATATATTATCAAGTTGTGTTTATTTATTTAGAACAATATTCTAAAATAGAAAACGACTCATTATATTATATATGTTAGAGAACGTGTTTAGTCACATGAACATATAATATCATTTAGTACAGTAGAATATTGTTTCGATCATCATCATCATAGTTCAAATATGATGTTGATAAATATAAAGTGTCACTAATAAAAGTAATATGCAATTGAAAAATATATCCAATATACATATATGATTAAATAACTTTAATGGCCGGAGTGATTGTTGTTAAACAATATATCAATGAACAAATTTAGTATAAACAAAAAAGAAATGATTGTACGGAGGTCATTAAAAAAACTCATTATTATTATTTTTTTTCACATTAAAAAGTAATTAAAAGGATCTCAGGTATTCTTAATCCCATGAATAATTAATCGCACTGTGAACCTCAATCACCCCGAAAACAGTGAGAATCATCCAACTATACAAAACTGTCTCTTAGAATAAAATTTTCACTAAAAATGGCAACCTCTTCTTTTTCATCAATTCTCATTTAATTAATTTGATTCATTTTTGGTTTCATGTTTATCAATAATATTCTTTTTAATAAACTTTTTTATTGAATTCATGGGTTAGATCAGTATTATGTTACTTATCATGTCTATATTTTGAAAAGATAAAATGTTGGTAAACGAGATATATACTGCTAACTGATTCTTTTGCATCGAAGACATCTAGCCCTATTCAACATCGGAATAAGCTTGAACACTGAAGAAACAACGGATATAAGTTACCCGAAAAGTAGGTAAGTTTGGTTTGATACACGTGTTCGCTCAGATTATAATCATTCGCTCACACTAACGACCAAAACCGAAACCCTAAGAGACGAGAAAGAGTGTAGTGTGAGTGTTGAAAGTAAGACATAAGAATGTAAGTGGTTCGGTCTGGATCGACATGCGTCCACTGTAAAGAGAGATATATTATTACTCGGAATATTACAAAGATGATTACAAGTAATTTCTCTCTATGCTAATTCTTGGTTGAAGTATTCGATCCCTTGCAAAGGAGAGGTGATCTCCTTTTATAGGAAAAGGTATGGGCCGATCTTTATGGCCTGATAATGGAGTACACGATCTGGGCCTGAGTTCAGGCCCAGATGTCTTCAGCCCAGAAAATAGGCGAGAAACAGGTGGCAATTAATGCTGATGTGAGAGAAGGTATGACTTGGTCTGCAGAAAATCCACGTGGCACTATGTGATTGGGCGCAGACGGCGCTTCCCTCTAACACAGCATGGTTGACCAACTGGTGGCGTCTGACGTGACGTCTAGCAGCAGGCAGACATGCTTGTACAGTACTCTGACGAGTACTGTTCACAACAGCAGGTGGAAGCATGGGAGCAATCACATCCCTATTCCCTGTTAGTGGTTGTTGGACCACTCCTGACATGTGTTGCTTTGTAATTTGCGCAGAATGTGCCCAGGAGCTGACATGTTATTCTTAATTCTTGATCGTCCGTGCGTCCTCGTACCGAAACCTGATGTTAGTCGAATATTTCGCGTGTAGGTGTACGCGCGGAGATTCCTTTATACTTATGACGTCATACATCTGACGTAACCTTGCGCCTGAGTTTACTATCACGCGCAGATTTGGTTTTGCGGATGTCAAGGGAGTTGATCTTCTTGTTGGTGTAAAGCTTCTTTCCGCGGAGTGGGGTTCCGTGGATTTCTTGTAGATGGTGCATTTTGTGGGATAGGGTTGTCATTCACGCGAGGATTAGGTATCTTATCACTCCAAACACCAATATAAGTCACCCTGTGAATAAAAACAACAATGCGTTAGACTGCAATGTAGTGTCGATCAGTAGGTTTTGTTAGGACCTAAGAAACCATGCTAACCAAATAATCCATCTATAGACATGTCAAGACGAGATATTGTAAAGCTCCAACAATGTTATAATAAAGTACATAACGGAACATCCATATGTATATGCTAGAATATTCAAAAGACGCGAAAGGCTTTTTATGTTAAACCACACCAAATGAGGCATTACTATTCACTGGAGACATGTTGAAATGTTGAATCAAGGCATGGATTTGGGTTTATGAGAAGTGATCGACCTGTTGGCAAGAGTCCTAGTTTACATGAATTACATGAAAATAATGATCTTTATGATTTATGTAAACTCTGGATGTTTAATCCAACAAACATAAATATCGGGTAAAGTGATAAAACACTAAAAAAGTTAATTAAAATAATTTTTTTTAACGGTCAACGGTACACACCCATAACGAAACAAATAGATTGACCGAACAACTTCTAGATTTAATGTGTTAGGCTTTGATATGATTGTAGGAAATTCCCAATCCGTTGTAAGGGTTTTATTAAATCTAATTTTATAAATAAATAAATATATGTGTATGTGGGTGTATACACACATTAATAACATGTTATTAATAATCAGATGTGGAAGCGTGATTAAACACAAAACTAATTAATAGATTATCCTGGCCAGTGATCCAGTTACAGTTAATTTAAATAATTACTAGTGGGTTGGTCAGCGCGATGCGGCAGATATCACCGATACTCTTTTGAAGAGCGTAATCTAACCCGGCATGCCTTAAACACCGATTATATTTGTGTAGTACTACTATTGCTATTCCTATCACTATAGGCTGGACGGTGCAGGGGTGGCGCCCCTGCCACCCTCAGCCCATTTTTAAACATTACCCCCCTTGTTTCCCCGGCACAATGGTGCTCAGCCAGCCGAATAACAAATGAAAATGGGAAGATGATGTGCGGCCCTGTGCTTTTGTGTGTTTTTGTTGTTTTTTTTTATAATTTGAGTTACAAGGTTTTAAAGGGGAAAAAGAAGAAAGGGTTGGTGGTGGTGGATAGCGGTGTTGTTGTTAGGGGTGGTGGAAGATGGTGTTGTAGGGTTTAAGGGGAAGAAGAATGGTGAGATAGTTTCACTCCATCATTACTTATTCTTAAACCCTCCAATTCCCCCGCCTTACCTGCTTTGTCCAGAATGCAAGACAAAGCCTCCATCACAAGTAAAACAAAAAATGGGGGACAACGAGTCTCCTTGTTAAAGACCATTCTCACAATTAAACTCAATCGTGGGTGTACCATTAATGAGAATCGGCGAGCAAGCCGACTCAAACACCCATTTAATCTAAGAACAACGTCTACTAGGGAACCCCATTTGATCCATAATAGACAACAAAAAATCCCAATTCACATTATCGTAAGCTTTTTCAAAATCAATTTTTAAAAGAAAAGCCTTTTTCTTCTGTTTCTTTAACCATGCCAGTAATTCATTAACAATAAGAGGCCTATCCAAATTGTATCAGCCAATTACAAAAGCCGTATGAGATTCAGATATAACCATCCCAATAATCTTCTTCATTCGGGTTTCGCGCTAACACCAACTCCAAAACCAATAATTTGTTAACATAGAGCTATATATCACCGACTCCAAAACAACTTAAAACCAATGATCTTCCGGTAGGCTAATGATACAAAAACTTCTTTAATCTCCTTATACTATCCACTATCACAACCCAACCCAACCCAACTCAATCCAACTTTTTATTAAAAAACTAATTTCTCTCTTTTCTACCTACACAACCCAACCCAATCCAATCCATTTTTCACTTACACTCACACCCAAACCAACCAAACTTAAACTAAAGTAAATTAATATAATAATAATATTTTATTAAGTAAATTAATATAGTAATAATAAAAAAGTTATGGTGACAGTGCATGCAAAAGCAAAATATATATTGTTTTATTGCTCAATCGGTTGCAACCTTGGTTGCAAGAGCGACCAGGCCGTGCACTTTATATTTATTTTGTTTAATTTTGTTTTGTCTTTTGTGAATTTTAGCAACCAGTTGGGGTTTTGATTCATGATAGTGGATAGCCTTATATAACCATCTCAAAATCTTTTCAAAGTCTTATGCACAAGGATCATGAGTTAAGTTTTGCATAAAGTAGTCTTAATAGTTCTCTAAGGTCTTCACTTTAAAGTTTTGACACTCATATAGTTATATGGTACCTTGTGACATCTATGCCTTCTTTTTCTATCACGTATCATCATCATATGACTACCCAATAATCAGTAGATATTAAGGTTAAAGTTAAAATCTATATCTATATATATAATAAAAGAAAAGGGGTATGACATATGTTACTTGGTGAGGTCATCTCCCTCTTGATTTCTCTATAAAAGTTTTTTTCTCTCTTATGTGCATGGCACATGCACCTCCCCTACAATTTTTGAACGTTAATAACTTTTATATACGACATTTAAAAAATGATTCACCAAATTAATGAGCGTTTTATTATCTTTCTAACGAGTACCATAGTGCTATACAAAAAAACGACTTTTTTTAATTGGTTTTTGTTCATTTAGAAAAAAAAACACAATGTGTTAAAATAATTCATTAATCATGTCTAGGCAAGTCACTAATCATGTTAAGAAAGTATATATGTTTTTTAACCTACTATTACATACATATAAGAACCCTGCTAACTACATATATATTCACAGATGTAGTCAGTTTGGTAAAATATATTTTTTTGTATTTTGATTGGTGTTGCTAGGAATATTGATTTCAACGGTAGCTAAGCCGATTAGATGTAGCCTATGATTCTTAGATACCAGGTAAATCTCTAGCTGATAAGTGATAATTAATCACCCCACCATGCACGCCTCTTATATCGTTTTTAATGTATGTACTTTGAAATCGACTGACATGTGGTGATTCTTGAAATAGATACTTAAATTATATATGAGTAGAGAAATAAAGATTTAAAAAGTATGTCATTCTTTCACATATGCTCACTTTACACATTAGAATCGCCTACCATCATCATCAATATCATGACATGTAATTTGATACCAAATTGTTTTTTTTTCCAAGTTCACATCGTAGCTTTAGAGTGTCTTGCGGAAGTGACAAAGTTGTACAAAGACTTCACTCGAGCAAGAGGTGCACACGTAGAATTAAAAGTGGGTTTTATGAGTTATCGAGTGTTGATCATTTACAAAAAAAAAATATATTTTTCTGAAAAAACAACATATTCCTTTTCTGATACACATATTTTGTCACTTCATATTAGATTTGTTTATCCCGGGAAGCTTCCGGAAGGATAAACTAGTATATAATAAATGAAAAGAGATGTGACATATGGCACTAGGTGATGCCTTCACACCTCTTGATTTCCATACAAAATTCTTTTTAAATTATATTTTAAATAAAGATAACTATTAACTATTATTTTGAAATTTCAAATATATTAATTATTATTTTTATTGTTATCTTTTCCTTATCCCCCCCCCCCCCCCCCCCCACTCACACACAATTCTTAAATGTTAGTAACTTTTATATACAACATTTAAAAAAAATTACACCAAATCAATGAGCATTTTATTATCTTTTTAACAAGAACCATAGTGCTGCTAGACAAAAAACTAAAAAAAATGACTTTTTTAGTGGATTTTTGTTCATGCAGAAAAAAATACAATGTATTTAGGTAATTCATTAATCATTTCTAGGCAAGTCACCAATCATGTTAAGATAGTATATATGCTTTTGAACCTACTATTACGTATAAGAGCCCGTTAACTACATAAATATTCACACATGTAGTCGATTTGATAAGAATCTATTTTTTTGTATTTTGATTGGTGTTGCTAGGAACATTGATTACAAAGGTTGCTAAGCTGGTTAGATGTAGCCTATGATTCTTAGACACCATGTAAATCTCTAGCTGATAAGTGATAATTAATCACCCCACCATAAACGCCTATTAAATCAATCATCATCATGACTAGACCTGGCAAAGTGGGTGGGTTGGGCAGGTTTGGGTCATAGGTCAAGATGGGTTTAGGTTAGGATGGGTTTATAAAAAAAGGTCAGGATAGGTTTGGGTTAGACTGGGTTTGGGTCAGGATGGGTTTGGGTCATGATGGGCTAAAAATAAAAAATAAAAAAAATTCAAAAACAAAAATAAGAAATAAGAAATTAGAAAAATAAAAAATTTATAAATATAATAAATACAATTTTTAAAAAATATAAAAAAAATAAAAGGGTAGTTTTTGCAATGATCTACGCTTGCTAACATATAACTACATACATGAGCCATCTTAGAAAACTTATAACCCATAAAACTTTACCCACATGTTTGTGATACTGCAACCATTTGAATGATACAGCGTGATGACCCATATGTTTATGGTCATCATTCATCAAACCATCAAAGTGTGTTCTGAAGTTGCTACTAAACTAAACCATGTTTACAAAATCTTCAATAATCACAAAATTTACTTTAGTTACTGTCCACAATTTCATCATCTAACGTTTTTTAACATGCCTAATTCATACCGCATTTAAACACCTATGTAAGATGTTATGTTATTAACTTACTATAGTTTTTAGACATCAAGCACAAATGATTAAGGATTCATCTATAAAAGAATTTATTTTGACAAATTATAATTCTGTTTTCTGAACTATTGATGCTCATTACAAAATCCGGCCATAACTAAATCCAAAACAATAACTTGCTTTCAGGTTCCAACAGATTCAAAAAAACTAAACTTTGTAAACACTATGCACAAAATATGATCAATTTTGCCAAATTAAAACAACTATGCATAAAGCTTTCCAAAAAAATCTCACCTTAAGTTTCAGAAATCTTTTCAACGTTTCAGATATTTGACCTAATTTTGATGAATATAATGAATCTTTCAATCGAAGTTAGGAAACTTGTGTACCGACAATGCATTTTAGGGTTCATGGAAGAATACTAGTCAAGAACTCAAGATTGGCAGAAACGTTCTAGGGATTTTCATGTGATCTGATATATTTGAGAAACTCATCCTAACCTTGTTAATGGATCCAAGTTGGATATTGAAAACTCATCCTAAATTTTTTCATGGCCCATCCTAACTTATCTATTTAAAAAAAAAGCCCATAATGACCCATAAAGACATACATGGGGTTTTTTTTTTTTTTTTTTGTCAGGCCTAATCATGACATATTATTTGATACCAATTTGGTTGTTTTTTTTTTCAAGGTTCATGTCACAGCTTTAGAATATGTTGAGAAAATAACAAAGTTATATAGAGGCGTCACTGGAGCAAGATGTGCACACATAGAATTAGAAGTAGGTTTTATGAGTTATCGAGCATTGATCCTTTAAAAAAATTCTACCGAAAACACAACATATTCCTTTTACGGTACACGCATTTTATCACTTCGTATTAGAGTTGTCTATACCGGGAAGCAATCTAGTAAAATATAAATAATTTGAGGGAGAAAACCGACCTTGTCCATATCATTTATAAACCGAGGCGATTTAGAAGAAATTGGGATGATAAGCTATTTGAACCATTGTTGCCAGCCCATTGATGTACATACATTAGATGTAAAAAGAAAAAAATCCCAAATCTTGGACCGAGGCCCAATAGCAATAGCAAACATACAAATTTTGGAACCATATATATCATTGTCATTATCAATTATCAACAAACTAAACTAAACTAAACTAAATAAATCGCCATCCAAAGTTGAATAGGAATACTAGTCTCCTCTCCTCCTCATCGTCCTGTTCCATCTTTTTCTTTTTTCTTTTTATAATATATATTAGAAAACAACAAACAAACATCCATCCATCCATTATTCCTCAAATCAACCCCATCTCCTCAAGGTCTTTCTTTCTTTCTGTATTTATTAATTTCAATGATTCCATCTTTTATCTCTTTTTTTCTTTTATAATTAATCATCATCATCATATGATCCTCTAATTTTATTCATCATCTTACATCTTATCTTAAATAATTAATTAATTGAATTCCCACCTAACCTAACCTAACCTAATCTGATCTTTTCTATTACTTTGATATCTTGATTTCCGTTTTGCAGATTCCTATTTTATTTTATATAAATTATATCCACAGCTGAGAGACGATGGCCTTAGCTTCTTCTGATCAGCCCCAAACCACCTCAATTTGCACTCACTGGTATCTATCTCTATTTTCTTTATTTCTTTTCTTTTCTTTCGGTTCTTATATTATTATATTTGTCTATATATTTTCATATATGAACAATTGGGTATTACTCAAACTTGCAAATTTCAATACTTTATATCTAAAATATAAATATAACACTGGCCTGGCTTTATATCATTCTCCTGACAGCTTATGTAATTAAATATATCTGTTGGAAAGAATGATAATCATAATTATAGCTTATTTTGGTACTAGTAGTAGTAGCTCTATGTATTATGAGACTTGATTTTGGTTAGTCATGTATTATAGGGAGCATCTATGCTTGCGACTTCTTTTAGTTTTTGTTTTTATTAAGTCTACAGTTTCCTCCCTTCAGATGATGTGTCGATTGATTACCGACAATAAAATATCCTTTATTTGGAATCAATTCATCTATGTTGCTTCATACGATCTTGTAGAAGCAGGCTCTAGAAAAATGACATTGCAACCTCCATTGGCTTTGTTTTTTGTTCTCTTAGTCTTATTGAAGTCCCGGGCCTATGTATGTTTTCTTTTATTTATTTGGTGCACTTGTGCAATACAACAAAGGTTGTACAGTTATGTCTGTGAGTAGCTATATAAGTATTATCTATATGTGTTTGTGCATAATAGACATCGTCTCACAAGTTGTAGTAAGCAAGTGTTTGATTTTGAAGGTTGTGTTTGCACAATGTGCTATGTGTACCATGTTTAAAAATATCTATTAGAATTCTTCTTTGTTGCACAGAAATATTAATTCATGTCTGCAGCACTAGCATATACTTACCATTAACATTAGTAGCAAGCTGTGTTATTAGTGAGGTCCCATGAGTTCTCTGGTCACGGGTTCTCACTGTCACTGTTACCAAAAGAAAAGCAAGCATTGTGCCTTTATGGTTTTTTTTTCCTCGTAATGGATGGTCTCTTGTTTCCCCATTTTCAGAGCGTGCTACGTTTTAGTATTTTGCTTCTTAAGGTTGATTATGATTATTCTCTGTGCATGCTTAGTCAATTACTAACACCACATTGCCTGTTCTTTGCAGTGACAGAGCTATTCCCTCTTCAAACATTGATCTGCACTATGCTCACTGCTCACGTAATTTAGAGAAGTGTAAAATATGTGATGATATGGTACCCAGAAAACATGCTGAAGAACACTACTTAAATACCCATGCTCCGGTATGTAAATCTAAGGGAAATAATAAACTCTATATTGCTTTATAATTTAATATTTCAACTTAAATTGAAGAGCACGCCCACACACACATATAAATATGGAACAATCTATCATTTCTTTATTATGTAACTCTGGCTCTCTTAGGAGGCCCACACACGAACTAGGGGTGGTAAAGGTTAAGTAGGCGTATTTCCACTCGCACATGGTGATAATTCATAAAGTCGGGCCAATTGCTACCACTCACATGAGTAGTTGATCCCTACATTATGAACAAAGTCACAAACTACAAGCAACTGTTTTTTTTCTTAACGGCAGCATATTATTAAAAAAGCAGAAAAAAAACTAGACTAGTGAGAAGCTAGGCTAGTCCGCGAAAAAAAATACAAACAATTACATGATGAGGTTTTGTAACCCCTCCGTCCACTTCCTGTTACACTTTCAATATCTACCTTACCAAAGAAAAGAGAAATGTATTTCCTTAGGAATCGTCACCCTATATTTTTACTGTTTGAAAAAATAGAATATTATTCTGCCGTTATTAATCTTGTTATTCTGAAAATCTATGATATATTTTTATTAACTTCCATGTTTGTATTATCGCCCCCACTAACCAACCAACCTCCCATACATAGTGTTATTCAATATTGTTTTGTTCTTATGTTCTTAAATATATCTATATAGATAACCAGATAAATGTGTTATTGTGGGATTGTGTGTGTCAACTAATTGGCACCAATATGACGGTTGATGATGTTATGCGATATAATACTACATAACATCTAGCTTAGGTGAGTGTTGATGAGTATAGGAGGGACCTGTTTCTTGCATGGCTATAGAGGAATAATATGCCAAGGAAAAAGCACGCCTTATGCTGCTTTCTGTGGTTCGGCAAAAGAGCCTGCCGCCCTGGTGAGCTTTTTGTACAGCACGCGCCTTAAGTAGCCAAAAGCGAGAGAGCATGCCTTGAGGTCTCCTTGCGCCTAGGGACACGCTTTTGTAAAACCAAGGTTACATGGTGTGTCAAGTAAGGCTGTAAGGGTTCCTGTTTTTTTTTAAGTTGGAGTTGGTTGTATTGGCAAGAAACTTAGTTTTTTTTTCTTATAAACAATAAATGTCTTTAATAGGATTATGCTAGTTACATTCCTTAAGTAATAATTTAACTTTTTTGAACGAAATGATTTACGAGGTTTTATGCATTAAAAATATACTTTCGGTGCCTTTTCGCTCATCTGACTCATTTGAGACAAACCATAGCCAGAATCGATCCATATATAGGTAATGGGTCGAAAGTCCCCTCTAGGCTTTTTGTGCTTTAAAGAAGTGGTTTTACTGCATTCCTAGTTCTGGACTCATCATGTAGCTGCTTTAACATTTACGGAACTGGTATTGGGACAGGTAACTTGTTCGCTATGCAGTGAGACGATGGACCCTGAAATCCTAGCTTTGCACAAGGGTGAAAAGTGCCCGAAAAGGATTGTGACATGTGATTATTGTGAGTTCCCTTTACCAGCCGTCGACCTATCTGAGCATCAGGTAATTACCAATAACTCAGATCCAAAGCCTCAAGCCAAACCTGCTAAAGGTTTCATCATCTAACATATACATTATGGTGATTTTCAGGAAGTCTGTGGAAACAGGACAGAGTTATGTCATCTCTGTAACAGATATATTAGACTACGGGAGAGAGTTGCCCATGAAGTCACATGCAATGGTGTTCCACCTGAAATACCAAGGTAAACCGCCCTCTCCCTCAGATATTTTTTGATTTTTATTAAATAATGATTGCTAATGCTTAGCCAAGCTAGCTGAAACCATTCTAAACTGTTTCTAACCCTAACGAATGATGGTTTTTTTCAAGGTCAACACGGGAAGCTGAAAGAGAGCGTGCCGCTAGAAGGCCACCACCACCACCACCACGAGACTTGTCCACAAGGCGGCTTCTTTTTACTATAGCCATAACTGGCATTGCCATTTTACTTGGGTCGCTTCTTTTTCAGAGAAAACCAGACATCAGTCTAGTTAACTGAAAAGTCAAAGGCCTACCTGGAAATGTTAAGAAGTCTCTCATCTCATGTGTCATAATGTCTGAATATAATATATCATATATGTATGCATTTTGGTTTCATTTTACATCATCCCAGACATTGCTGTTGACTATCCTGCCCTCTTCAGACTTGAGTATATATTATTATTATTATTAATTAAGATTTAATGAAGAAGACTCTCCCTACTTTACAATCCTCTTTACTGATTTGTTCTCAGTTTATTCTTCTAAATCATTTGATACATTGCCTCCTCAGATTTATTAGAAATCTTAAGGGGCAAAAGGTAATTTCTTTAAAAAAAAAATTCATAGGCCTATTGATTTGATCATTTGACCCAAATTTTGTGTCAAAACAAATTATTATTATTTAGGTTTACATATCAAAATATCTAAAACATTAAAAATATGGAGACTTTTATGTTGAATGAAGATTTGTCAGACGATAATAAATATAGTAACTTTAAAATTAAAACTCCCAAATATCAATCTAGTAAAATAATAAAATAATTCAAGATAAATTAAAATCTAGGATTCAAGGGTTATTATGATAGATTTGCAATTTCACTTGCATGAATCGCTAGGACAGAGAATCAAGACTTAGGCATCAACAAATAGCTACTAGGCCCTAAGTATGTTTCATTATCTAGTTCACCAAATCCTATATGTTGAGTTAAGGCATAATTGATAGAATTCATCTTATGAGCTTAAGAACACAATGGTCTCTAAACATGCAATAAGTCCAACCCAATACCAAGACAATTAAGCACAACAATTAATTCATACAAATGATGTCACGATCACAAGTAGATTTGCAAGATACAAAAACCTTTAGTCATATAATGAGTCTAATCCAATATCCCAACTTAAGTGATAGGGTTTATCTTACAAGTCTAAAGATAATGTTGAATCAAAACTTAATCGACAAGATTCATCTCTATGGTTTAAGCATACAAGAACATACACAAGGTCCAACCCAACATCAATGATTCATTAAGAACAACACTTGTTTCTTACAAAATACAATCATAATAACAACATAATGAATCCTAAAACTTACAATCCTTCACCCGGAAGTGAAGGGAAACTTAACCAATCATGGTTTTGGAAGCTTGGATGATGATGAAGAAGGTAGGAGAATAAGCCATGAGAAGTATGGAATGGAGGTTGGGTGTTCTTAGTGATTGAAGATGAATGATGGTGAAAGTGGTGATGAAGTGGATGAAAGATCTTAATGATTGATGATGATATGGAATGGATTGGGATGGATTGAGATGATGAAAAACCCCCAAAAATGTGTATTTTGGTCGCCCAAATCGCCCTAAGGCGGCTCCCCCCGAGTTAGGGTTTCTTTTCTTTTGTTTTATAGAAGAAATTGGTGAAAACCTGCAGCAGTCGTCGCTGACGGCCCTCTGGCCGTCTCTGTCGGCAGAAGCCGTCGATGACCGCCCCCTGGCCGTCCCTGACCAACCACTCGCAAATGGTTTGTATATAAATCTTCTCGCTTGCGTGCTTGGTCCAATCTAAGACATGCTCCCAACCCAGTGCTTCAAACTTTTGAGGAATTCCATATAGCCTCAGTTCCTCTACCTTCACAAATTTTTCATATACACAAACGTCCGATACCGTTGATCTTTTCATTGTTGCCATCTTCCACCTCCACATTTTTCTTTCAATATCCTTGTTCTTGTAGAAGGATAGCCGGTGTCATTCCGCTTTCCATCTCATCCCCAATGGGTCTCTATCTGCACCATCAAACTTGAAATGTGCTTCCTCTACCCTTTCCTTTTCATCTAACTCAGCTTCCTCTTCCGGCGTTAAACGCCTCTTTTGTGCCTTCGATGAGCTCTCTAACAAATTGAGTTTAGATTTCTTCTTTTGAGACATCTGCAATTAAACATTATTCTTATGAGCTTCTCAAATATGTCATTACAACCTCAAAATTCTAACAAATTAATACTAGAGTACCACACAAATACATTCTCAATCCTAACCAAATTCTGTAAATTTTATAGCTCACAATACAAAAACTCATCACTAAAACTAAATGTGAATTATCATTTTACTACATAACATCAGTCAACCTAATTCATCTCAATACAACACCTAACTTAAAATCAACACCTCCATTTATTAACACAAAATGTACAAGAAATAAATCCCCACATTTGATAATTATTCTCACAAACACCTTCATAATTTTTTTTTTTTGCTTTATCCTACTCAAACAACTAAGTTCAAACATAAAGTATAAGCACGAATTAATAAGGTTAAGAGAAACGAATACATACCAGGGATGTTGATAGCACAATTAAATGGTATAACAAATGATAATACTCGACCAAGGAAAGAAAAAAAAACTAATTTTTTTCGTGACTAAGATATCCCGAAATCTTGAAATGCGTGCTGAATCTTGCAAAAGGAATCCAAAATTTGAATTCCTCTCGAAAAATTACACGAAATAGACTCCAAAATTATTCGATTTGGTGAAGTTTTGAGTGAGTTATGGTTGTGAGAAGTTAGGGTTCTTGAAAAGGATATAGATGAAGAAGATGAATGTTAGGTTAAAGGTTTGATGTTTAATGGGTTTGAATCTTTTTGTGCAGGAAGACAAAAATTTAGGAGTGTTTGGATGAGTTGTGGATCAAGTTATGTGGTTTGGAGGGTGTTTGGGTGAGAGTTAATAGGAGTTAGAGGGTGTTAATGAGTAAAGCACGAATGTGAAGATAGTCACGCAGTTCTACATTCATTTTGTAGTTAAAAGCTAAATTGAGTTAAATTCCTAAGTATATGAATAAGTGTCAACTCAAATATCTTTGATTTCTTGTGACATTGTTCGCTAATCCATTAAGTTAGTTATGGTGGTGTAGGTTGATTGATTTATGTTTTAGTTGTCTTATGATCATTCATGTGAACTGAAGTTCAAATAAAAATTAAAATACAAACATGTGAAAATCAGGTTGTATAATGATCATCTTTAGACTACCCATAACGCATTTCTCCACCCATATTCCCTGCCTGAAGCCACCTCAGCTGCCCCGCCCTTCTTCCCATCCTCTACAACTGGCGCCAGACCTTTGGGTCCCACCTCTCCTCTCACAACCACCCTTCTCTTCCTTCTCTCTCCGCCCTTGGCTTCATATGTTCTCCCCCCCCCCCCTCTCTCTCTCTCTCTCATACATATCACCCAACCACATCATCTTAAGCCATTAATGTATAAACATAAGATTTGATCATGTGTACCTGATATACTTAACCGTTCACGAACCTCGGTAATGGAATATGCCATCATCTTGATCGGGTTCCCTTTAGGGTATGCAGTTCTGATGGTTTATGTGTTCTTAAGTTATGAACACATTGAGAGAGAGAGAAAGAGAGAGAGAGAGAGAGAGAGAGGACGGCTAATGGTGTTATGTTGTTATGATTGTGTGTCAACCCTAATCTTGTAATAACCTCTCTATTTATACATACCCATGGGACACCCTAATAAGGCCCATCTAATGATAGTCCGCCCATCAAAGACATATTTGTTATTGGTCTTAGGATAATATTAATAATTGATCATCATAATATAAATTATTATAATGGCTATCGATAAATATACAAACGTTACGCATATTTATTCCAACAATTACAGCCAGGGACGGATCTTCAATTTTCTCCTGCGTTGGATATAGTCTTATGAGAGAGGCTATTGTACAAAGGTTCCTTAAAATACAAAGTGTAAGAAGCAATCCTGACCATCGATCTGTGTTTTAATCAAAAACATCCTAAATTAATTACCCACGTATATTTTTAGGATGTAAAAGTTTACAATCCCTCCTGATTCTCCTCCTCACAACCATCCACCATTACCGGATCTTCATCATCAGCACCGTTCAACTAACATCCGACCACCATCAAAATCATGCAACCTGAATCTTATTACAACAATCGCAGGTGAAGGGAAGGAAATCTATAAGCTTACAATCATCAACAGAACATTGTTTACCAAGATTTGGGATTGCCGGCGTACCCATTCTTAACAATATTGTTTTGCAATTCTTATTTCATAACAAGCGACCAGTGATTTGCTCTGAAACATGCTCTATTTTTTAAACAAAAAAACAGAGGATTATACAGATGTTGAAAAAACACTCCAAAATAAAAGAATAACAATCTAAACGTAAATAAATAAGATGAAATGTATAAACGTGCGTTATCCTTGTAAAAACTTTTATGAACGCAAGTTCTGTTTCCAAATGAAAAACAGAGCATGGTTAATATAAACAGAGCTACAAAAAAACTAAAAATGCACCCATAAAACGCACTAATAAAAACAAAAACGCACCCATAAAATCATAAAAAGCACCCATAAAAATCATAAAACGCACCCATAAAAATCATAAAACGCACCTTCATCTCTCAAAGGCAGAACAACAAAATAAGTACTCAAAGACATGCACCCATAAAACGCACTCATAAAAACATAAAACGCACTCATAAAATCATAAAACGCACCCATGAAATCATAAAACGCACCAAATAAAAAAATCAAAAAACAAAGCTACATTGATCGTCGTTTTTATGTAATCACCCATAAAAATCATAAAACGCACCCATAAAATCATAAAATGCACCTTCATCTTCAAATTCTTATTGATCATCAAAAATCTTCTTCTTCTTTATTTTGTTCACTACCTCAATGATCGTTGTTTTTCAGTAAACATGTAGACTTGATGTTGACCCGATAGTTCTGGTGAGTGACATTCTAGTCATTATTCAACTTCTCCGGTAAGTTTCAGGTGCCTACATTCTCGAATTCTTCATCTATCGCATCTGTGAATGGATTCAATTGTTGCAGAAGCCAAAAACGTTGTGGAAATCTGAATCGTTAGGGTTTTGATTCAACTGATCATGTTCCACTGTTAAGAATTTGGAATCTGTGAATGGATTCAATTGTTGCAGAAGAACGTGATTTACTTTGCCCTAGCATTTGACTGCAATTGGGTTTAATTAGGTTAATCATGGTTTGGTTAAATTGACAGGTGGCAAATTATAGTGGCTTCTTACACTTCTCACGTTAAGGATACTTTGTATCCTATACTTTCTGTAGTCTTATAATAAAAGTATACATGTGTCATATATATTGAGACAAACGTAACATGAATAGGTAAAAACGTCTTTATAATAGTAGTTGTGAACATCCTTAGTGGTACCTTTGATGTTTTCTAAAGATGGAAACTAAGTGATTTCTAAAATTAGTTTGCGAAGCTAAAATATAGAGGGTGTTTGGTGATGAATGAAAACTTTTAGAACAAAAGGTATCAGCACATGGCCGTCTACCCGCAGGTTAGAACGTTTGGAGCAAGCGCGCCGTCGCTGACGGCAACCCCACCGTCAGAGACGGTGGGTGTTTTTTGGTTGGGGCGTTTCAAGAGCCGTCTGCCGCGAGAAATGGCGTCCGGGTTCAGAAGAGCCGTCGGAGACGGTGAGGCCACCGTCTCTGACGGTGAGGCTTTAATTTTTGGCGTCTAAGGGGCCGTCTGCCGCGAGTTTGCTCGTTTGGAACAACCGAGCCGTCGTTGACGGCAAGCCCACCGTCTTTGATGGTGGGTCTTTTGGCTTAGGCACAAGGTGGCCGTTTGGCTGTCCGTTTGCCGCGAGATTGAGCGTCTGGGCCAGGTTGGCCGTCGGAGACGGAAAAGCAGCCGTCATAGACGGTGGGTGTTTTTTTTTCTTTTTTACGCAATATACTTCTCACACTCGTACTCACCATTACACGTGTTATCAATAACCCGCTTATAATTCGTCAAAATGTGTAACTCGTTTAAAAATATGGGTTAAATGGGTTATTTTAAGTCAAAACATGCGAGTAAAAAGTGTACGCAGACGGCGACACTTTTAATAGGTCGGAAGACTTGGAAGTGTCTTTATTAGAAAAATGACTATTGCGCCAATAATTGCTTTTTAATCATAATAAACACATTATCTTTTAATAAATTCCTCTAGAATGGGTATTCTTTTGTGTGGGCTTTGTTGGATCAGGCCCCTCTACACAAACACTACACAATACACAACTTACTAATATGTATGTGAAATAACTTGGAGAAGAAAAGAGATGAAAGACTTGACTTCATTAAATGCCAAAGTTGGCTATAAATACACAAAGATGCAACGGAAATAAACAGAAAACAACTACAAATAAGGAAACAACTACTAACTATAACTAACGAATACTAAGCTAAAGAACCGGACATTTCAAGTACAACACATGTGCTTGACTAAATATTATTAGACTTCTTCGAACCACCAGGAACATGCATGCACACGTCCTTGTCACGTGCAAATCACTTGTTCCAACACTATTTTGGTCAACTTCGGACTACTTGATTACCCATGACCCGTTAACAACTCACCCATGACTCGACCCATCAAGATTACCCAACATTCACCCCCGTAATCTTGATCTCCTGACTCGTTTCATCACGGTCACCCCGTCATCTCGAACTTGGACTTTATCTCTTGTTCCGTACGAACCACAAAGATTCGTTGCTCTTGTTCGCCTTCACTCAAATCTTCACATGACTTTGAGTCGCACAGCCCCGGCTTCTCGTCCGAACGATCGCCATCATCCGTCGCTGCTCTTTCTTTTAGATTCACAAAGAATCTCGCTTCTTTCTAGTTGCTACAACATCACCATCACTCGGTACTAATTCGTTACCAATGCAGCCCCGAAACAGCCTTCGTTCAGCTCTAAAATCACACCGATACACCACGTCTAGATCACCTCTCAACTATCTTTCTCCTTAGTTTACTTACGGTCTTCTCTTTGAATTGATATTCAATTTTATACTCAAAACTCATCGTCAAACCAATTATGAAACCACTGCAAATCCATTGCAAACCAACTATGAATTCTTTTCCATCAAATACACAAATTTGTATCCTCTCCTCTACCTCTAGGTTTTTCCTTTGTTCTTTCCATATTTTTCTCTTTGCCATCTCACATAGCCACCAAAACCTTCCTTCAATTACAGTACACAAGTACCCTCACAAGTCACAACAAATTGCCTTGTGTAACTTTTCAACCACAAAGTCCAAAAACTCTTCTCAAATCAAAACAACTATTTATCCTCTGCATGCACAATTCCTTTGAAGTCCCACCACATAGGTTTTTTTTTTTTTTAATTGATTCACATAGAATTTCTCAATCACCTTTTCTCGGCTTCACAAAGAGCCCTTTGATTAAACCTACGGCTTCACACAGATCGCCTCGTCTTTTTCTCCACCGGCTTACACAGGGCCGTGTGTTTGGTTCACTCCGAACCATTCCCCGATCACTAAGATCTTTTCCCTCGATCACATTGATCATTCTCTACTCTTCCGGTTTCACTTAGAACCTTTTCAACTCTTTATATCGCCTCCACACGGCTCACTCAGAACCGTTCTACGACCACTCAGATCGTCCTTTTCTCGTCACTTCAGGGTCACTAATAAGACCCACCTTCGGCTCACTAAGAACCTTCCTGCTTCTTCTTTTCTTCTCATGAACAATAATCTTTAGATCTCTTCTCAGCCCCTTCCCAGCAGTTTTAAGGGGATGCTACCCTCTTCTCTAAACTCGACTCTCAAAACGGCCTCACCGACTTAACCCGCTCTGATACCAAATGTTGGATCAGGCCCCTCTACACAAACACTACACAATACACAACTTACTGATATGTATGTGAAATAATTTGGAGAAGAAAAGAGATGAAAGGCTTGACTTCATTAAATGCCAAAGTTGGCTATAAATACACAAAGATGCAACGGAAATAAACAGAAAACAACTACAAATAAGGAAACAACTACTAACTATAACTAACGAATACTAAGCTAAAGAACCGGACATTTCAAGTACAACACATGTGCTTCTAAATATTATTAGACTTCTTCGAACCACCAGGAACATGCATGCACACGTCCTTGTCACGTGCAAATCACTTGTTCCAACACTAAACAAACATGGCAATATTAACGACCCCGCTTTAGCATGAACCAAACCAAAACAAAGGAGAAAAAATCCTCCTCAACTGGTTCATATGTCGCCAACTCTAAAAGGAGATACCAAGCCAACACAAAATATAATATCTCCTCCTTAACTTCCTTAACTGTTTTCTTTGGGGCCGCGGAAAAACGCTTCGCAAAGCTAAATGTAACCATGCCAACTGTGCTAAAATCTTTATCGGGGTAGAACCCGTCACCAAACTTGCTTCTATAGTGCTTATATTCGTTATCCGGGAACGGTACCTTTCTCTTAGTGAAGAGATGGTTTTCCCGTGCAAGTGACTCGACTTGCCACATCTCGTATGGACCGTCGGTCTTGACGGTCTAGTCGATTAGACCACTTGGTTTTAGGTGGTCCGATGCACTCTTTAGAAATTCAAATACAAGCTTCTTGTTTTTCCTGAGAACAAAAAACACACACAAAACCAATGCACATGTTATCCCACAATTTGGGAATAAAAGAGAATTATAGATTGGAACACCTCTTCCTTGATAGTATTTGGAACCCACTCTTTTCCAAATACCCCAACGTGAGGGTTGTTGAAAACGATCCGGTCAAAACTTTTGTATTTTAACTCCGAATAGGTTGATAACTTCGTTGCATCGATTTCATATAGGACTTGCGCACCATACTCTAAGCACTTGTTTATATGAAATGCTGCATGTGGATGCTTGTCACATGCACTCTCTATTAAATAGAAAAGGTTAATCGATCAGAAACGTAAAATGTTATGGAATATTATAATCTTGTTAAACAATAAATCACTATTTTTTGTTCTTACCAAACGATTCGATTGTCGTTGCGATGACGTTTCTCGCATCTCCTAATGCCTCGCAAACACTGTGGGCGAAGCTAAAGTTACCATCTCCGCATATCAGAATCGAAAGATCACTTGGATGAGTGTAGAGGGTTGCTTGTGGATGGTTCTTATTCTTGGGTAGTTCTATTAATTAAATAAGAAAAAAAGTAGCATGTTAATTAGAAGTATTTTAACTTCAAAAGAAAAACAACTTTTAAATCGGTTACCTTCTAAACAAAAATATGTAAGAAATAGATGATAAAAATTTTTAAAAAAAGTAATAGGCAAAATGAAAGTCAAACATAGAGTGTCTTAAATTACAAAATTACCCCCACTTAAATAAAAAAAACTACAAAAAGCCCAACATGTCATCTTCTCAAACAAACATATGCTCTGCAACTGATTATGAAAACTGATTTATGGAAAACAAAATATCATGTTAATTAGAAGTATTTGAAGTGAAACAAAATTAGAAGTATTTGAAGTGAAACAAAATAAACGAAAACTGATTATGGAAAACAAAATATCAAACCTTGAGGAGATTGAGGTTGTTTCTTCTTGTTGTAGCGACGAGAGGATCCAGAGCTCTTCTTCATAGCCACAATAGGTTTCCGGTATTTAGTTGGGAAAGACATAGTAGTTTCCCAACTCCTTTGAAGTGGGAGATTCAAACATGGACGATGGAGGTGTAGGGAGGACCTTAGAGAAAAACAAGACATGCTTGATGCTGTGAGGATCGAACGGAAAATTTGGATAATGTAAGTTTGGTGAGAGAATGGATGGAAGAGAAGATGAAGTTTTGAAGTTTGTTGTGTGTAGAATGAAATGATCAATAATCTTGTTATTTTATACTCGGCGAGAGTTTCTCCAAAAAAAAATGAGTTTACAAAAAGGAGAAATCCACCTCAGCAAACAAAACGTACAACCTGCATTAACTCCCCCTTTCTATTCCCTTCCACTCCACTGTGGACCAACATATAAACCAAGCTGATGATATTCTCTCTGTCACGATCGTTGGCCCAACATAAAACGTTTCTTGATGATTGATATCTCCGTACCACTCATGATCTTTATTTTATTTGATATTTACACACCGTCTCCCCATATTTCATTTATTATTTATATGAAAAACACAATTCATACAAACATTAAGCCTCCTTTAATATATTATATGGTCTTAGGAATTTAGGAGTGTTTGGATGAGTTGTGTTAGGATCTGAGTTCTGGTTGTTTTGATTTGTTTGATTAAGTATGAGTAAATGGAATGAAATATAAATGGAAAGTGCAGCGGAATAAACTATAAATCAAAACATGGAGAATAATTGTTATATTCGTTATCCGGGAACGGTACCTTTCTCTTAGTGAAGAGATGGTTTTCCCGTGCAAGTGACTCGACTTGCCACATCTCGTATGGACCGTCGGTCTTGACGGTCAAGTCGATTAGACCACTTGGTTTTAGGTGGTCCGATGCACTCTTTAGAAATTCAAATACAAGCTTCTTGTTTTTCCTGAGAACAAAAAACACACACAAAACCAATGCACGTGTTATCCCACAATTTGGGAATAAAAGAGAATTATAGATTGGAACACCTCTTACTTGATAGTATTTGGAACCCACTCTTTTCCAAATACCCCAACATGAGGGTTGTTGAAAACGATCCGGTCAAAACTTTTGTATTTTAACTCCGAAAGGTTGATAACTTCGTTGCATCGATTTCATATAGGACTTGCGCACCATACTCTAAGCACTTGTTTATATGAAATGCTGCATGTGGATGCTTGTCACATGCACTCTCTATTAAATAGAAAAGGTTAATCGATCAGAAACGTAAAATGTTATGGAATATTATAATCTTGTTAAACAATAAATCACTATTTTTTGTTCTTACCAAACGATTCGATTGTCGTTGCGATGACGTTTCTCGCATCTCCTAATGCCTCGCAAACACTGTGGGCGAAGCTAAAGTTACCATCTCCGCATATCAGAATCGAAAGATCACTTGGATGAGTGTAGAGGGTTGCTTGTGGATGGTTCTTATTCTTGGGTAGTTCTATTAATTAAATAAGAAAAAAAGTAGCATGTTAATTAGAAGTATTTTAACTTCAAAAGAAAAACAACTTTTAAATCGGTTACCTTCTAAACAAAAATATGTAAGAAATAGATGATAAAAATTTTTAAAAAAAGTAATAGGCAAAATGAAAGTCAAACATAGAGTGTCTTAAATTACAAAATTACCCCCACTTAAATAAAAAAAACTACAAAAAGCCCAACATGTCATCTTCTCAAACAAACATATGCTCTGCAACTGATTATGAAAACTGATTTATGGAAAACAAAATATCATGTTAATTAGAAGTATTTGAAGTGAAACAAAATTAGAAGTATTTGAAGTGAAACAAAATAAACGAAAACTGATTATGGAAAACAAAATATCAAACCTTGAGGAGATTGAGGTTGTTTCTTCTTGTTGTAGCGACGAGAGGATCCAGAGCTCTTCTTCATAGCCACAATAGGTTTCCGGTATTTAGTTGGGAAAGACATAGTAGTTTCCCAACTCCTTTGAAGTGGGAGATTCAAACATGGACGATGGAGGTGTAGGGAGGACCTTAGAGAAAAACAAGACATGCTTGATGCTGTGAGGATCGAACGGAAAATTTGGATAATGTAAGTTTGGTGAGAGAATGGATGGAAGAGAAGATGAAGTTTTGAAGTTTGTTGTGTGTAGAATGAAATGATCAATAATCTTGTTATTTTATACTCGGCGAGAGTTTCTCCAAAAAAAAATGAGTTTACAAAAAGGATAAATCCACCTCAGCAAACAAAACGTACAACCTGCATTAACTCCCCTTTCTATTCCCTTCCACTCCACTGTGGACCAACATATAAACCAAGCTGATGATATTCTCTCTGTCACGATCGTTGGCCCAACATAAAACGTTTCTTGATGATTGATATCTCCGTACCACTCATGATCTTTATTTTATTTGATATTTACACACCGTCTCCCCATATTTCATTTATTATTTATATGAAAAACACAATTCATACAAACATTAAGCCTCCTTTAATATATTATATGGTCTTAAGAATTTAGGAGTGTTTGGATGAGTTGTGTTAGGATATGAGTTCTGGTTGTTTTGATTTGTTTGATTAAGTATGAGTAAATGGAATGAAATATAAATGGAAAGTGCAGCGGAATAAACTATAAATCAAAACATGGAGAATAATTGTTATATTCGTTATCCGGGAACGGTACCTTTCTCTTAGTGAAGAGATGGTTTTCCCGTGCAAGTGACTCGACTTGCCACATCTCGTATGGACCGTCGGTCTTGACGGTCAAGTCGATAAGACCACTTGGTTTTAGGTGGTCCGATGCACTCTTTAGAAATTCAAATACAAGCTTCTTGTTTTTCCTGAGAACAAAAAACACACACAAAACCAATGCACATGTTATCCCACAATTTGGGAATAAAAGAGAATTATAGATTGGAACACCTCTTGCTTGATACTATTTGGAACCCACTCTTTTCCAAATACCCCAACGTGAGGGTTGTTGAAAACGATCCGGTCAAAACTTTTGTATTTTAACTCCGAATAGGTTGATAACTTCGTTGCATCGATTTCATATAGGACTTGCGCACCATACTCTAAGCACTTGTTTATATGAAATGCTGCATGTGGATGCTTGTCACATGCACTCTCTATTAAATAGAAAAGGTTAATCGATCAGAAACGTAAAATGTTATGGAATATTATAATCTTGTTAAACAATAAATCACTATTTTTTGTTCTTACCAAACGATTCGATTGTCGTTGCGATGACGTTTCTCGCATCTCCTAATGCCTCGCAAACACTGTGGGCGAAGCTAAAGTTACCATCTCCGCATATCAGAATCGAAAGATCACTTGGATGAGTGTAGAGGGTTGCTTGTGGATGGTTCTTATTCTTGGGTAGTTCTATTAATTAAATAAGAAAAAAAGTAGCATGTTAATTAGAAGTATTTTAACTTCAAAAGAAAAACAACTTTTAAATCGGTTACCTTCTAAACAAAAATATGTAAGAAATAGATGATAAAATTTTTTAAAAAAAGTAATAGGCAAAATGAAAGTCAAACATAGAGTGTCTTAAATTACAAAATTACCCCCACTTAAATAAAAAAAACTACAAAAAGCCCAACATGTCATCTTCTCAAACAAACATATGCTCTGCAACTGATTATGAAAACTAATTTATGGAAAACAAAATATCATGTTAATTAGAAGTATTTGAAGTGAAACAAAATTAGAAGTATTTGAAGTGAAACAAAATAAACGAAAACTGATTATGGAAAACAAAATATCAAACCTTGAGGAGATTGAGGTTGTTTCTTCTTGTTGTAGCGACGAGAGGATCCAGAGCTCTTCTTCATAGCCACAATAGGTTTCCGGTATTTAGTTGGGAAAGACATAGTAGTTTCCCAACTCCTTTGAAGTGGGAGATTCAAACATGGACGATGGAGGTGTAGGGAGGACCTTAGAGAAAAACAAGACATGCTTGATGCTGTGAGGATCGAACGGAAAATTTGGATAATGTAAGTTTGGTGAGAGAATGGATGGAAGAGAAGATGAAGTTTTGAAGTTTGTTGTGTGTAGAATGAAATGATCAATAATCTTGTTATTTTATACTCGGCGAGAGTTTCTCCAAAAAAAAAAATGAGTTTACAAAAAGGAGAAATCCACCTCAGCAAACAAAACGTACAACCTGCATTAACTCCCCTTTCTATTCCCTTCCACTCCACTGTGGACCAACATATAAACCAAGCTGATGATATTCTCTCTGTCACGATCGTTGGCCCAACATAAAACGTTTCTTGATGATTGATATCTCCGTACCACTCATGATCTTTATTTTATTTGATATTTACACACCGTCTCCCCATATTTCATTTATTATTTATATGAAAAACACAATTCATACAAACATTAAGCCTCCTTTAATATATTATATGGTCTTAGGAATTTAGGAGTGTTTGGATGAGTTGTGTTAGGATCTGAGTTCTGGTTGTTTTGATTTGTTTGATTAAGTATGAGTAAATGGAATGAAATATAAATGGAAAGTGCAGCGGAATAAACTATAAATCAAAACATGGAGAATAATTGTTATATTCGTTATCCGGGAACGGTACCTTTCTCTTAGTGAAGAGATGGTTTTCCCGTGCAAGTGACTCGACTTGCCACATCTCGTATGGACCGTCGGTCTTGACGGTCAAGTCGATTAGACCACTTGGTTTAAGGTGGTCCGATGCACTCTTTAGAAATTCAAATACAAGCTTCTTGTTTTTCCTGAGAACAAAAAACACACACAAAACCAATGCACATGTTATCCCACAATTTGGGAATAAAAGAGAATTATAGATTGGAACACCTCTTGCTTGATAGTATTTGGAACCCACTCTTTTCCAAATACCCCAACGTGAGGGTTGTTGAAAACGATCCGGTCAAAACTTTTGTATTTTAACTCCGAATAGGTTGATAACTTCGTTGCATCGATTTCATATAGGACTTGCGCACCATACTCTAAGCACTTGTTTATATGAAATGCTGCATGTGGATGCTTGTCACATGCACTCTCTATTAAATAGAAAAGGTTAATCGATCAGAAACGTAAAATGTTATGGAATATTATAATCTTGTTAAACAATAAATCACTATTTTTTGTTCTTACCAAACGATTCGATTGTCGTTGCGATGACGTTTCTCGCATCTCCTAATGCCTCGCAAACACTGTGGGCGAAGCTAAAGTTACCATCTCCGCATATCAGAATCGAAAGATCACTTGGATGAGTGTAGAGGGTTGCTTGTGGATGGTTCTTATTCTTGGGTAGTTCTATTAATTAAATAAGAAAAAAAGTAGCATGTTAATTAGAAGTATTTTAACTTCAAAAGAAAAACAACTTTTAAATCGGTTACCTTCTAAACAAAAATATGTAAGAAATAGATGATAAAAATTTTAAAAAAAAGTAATAGGCAAAATGAAAGTCAAACATAGAGTGTCTTAAATTACAAAATTACCCCCACTTAAATAAAAAAAACTACAAAAAGCCCAACATGTCATCTTCTCAAACAAACATATGCTCTGCAACTGATTATGAAAACTGATTTATGGAAAACAAAATATCATGTTAATTAGAAGTATTTGAAGTGAAACAAAATTAGAAGTATTTGAAGTGAAACAAAATAAACGAAAACTGATTATGGAAAACAAAATATCAAACCTTGAGGAGATTGAGGTTGTTTCTTCTTGTTGTAGCGACGAGAGGATCCAGAGCTCTTCTTCATAGCCACAATAGGTTTCCGGTATTTAGTTGGGAAAGACATAGTAGTTTCCCAACTCCTTTGAAGTGGGAGATTCAAACATGGACGATGGAGGTGTAGGGAGGACCTTAGAGAAAAACAAGACATGCTTGATGCTGTGAGGATCGAACGGAAAATTTGGATAATGTAAGTTTGGTGAGAGAATGGATGGAAGAGAAGATGAAGTTTTGAAGTTTGTTGTGTGTAGAATGAAATGATCAATAATCTTGTTATTTTATACTCGGCGAGAGTTTCTCCAAAAAAAAATGAGTTTACAAAAAGGAGAAATCCACCTCAGCAAACAAAACGTACAACCTGCATTAACTCCCCCTTTCTATTCCCTTCCACTCCACTGTGGACCAACATATAAACCAAGCTGATGATATTCTCTCTGTCACGATCGTTGGCCCAACATAAAACGTTTCTTGATGATTGATATCTCCGTACCACTCATGATCTTTATTTTATTTGATATTTACACACCGTCTCCCCATATTTCATTTATTATTTATATGAAAAACACAATTCATACAAACATTAAGCCTCCTTTAATATATTATATGGTCTTAGGAATTTAGGAGTGTTTGGATGAGTTGTGTTAGGATCTGAGTTCTGGTTGTTTTGATTTGTTTGATTAAGTATGAGTAAATGGAATGAAATATAAATGGAAAGTGCAGCGGAATAAACTATAAATCAAAACATGGAGAATAATTGTTATATTCGTTATCCGGGAACGGTACCTTTCTCTTAGTGAAGAGATGGTTTTCCCGTGCAAGTGACTCGACTTGCCACATCTCGTATGGACCGTCGGTCTTGACGGTCAAGTCGATTAGACCACTTGGTTTTAGGTGGTCCGATGCACTCTTTAGAAATTCAAATACAAGCTTCTTGTTTTTCCTGAGAACAAAAAACACACACAAAACCAATGCACATGTTATCCCACAATTTGGGAATAAAAGAGAATTATAGATTGGAACACCTCTTGCTTGATACTATTTGGAACCCACTCTTTTCCAAATACCCCAACGTGAGGGTTGTTGAAAACGATCCGGTCAAAACTTTTGTATTTTAACTCCGAATAGGTTGATAACTTCGTTGCATCGATTTCATATAGGACTTGCGCACCATACTCTAAGCACTTGTTTATATGAAATGCTGCATGTGGATGCTTGTCACATGCACTCTCTATTAAATAGAAAAGGTTAATCGATCAGAAACGTAAAATGTTATGGAATATTATAATCTTGTTAAACAATAAATCACTATTTTTTGTTCTTACCAAACGATTCGATTGTCGTTGCGATGACGTTTCTCGCATCTCCTAATGCCTCGCAAACACTGTGGGCGAAGCTAAAGTTACCATCTCCGCATATCAGAATCGAAAGATCACTTGGATGAGTGTAGAGGGTTGCTTGTGGATGGTTCTTATTCTTGGGTAGTTCTATTAATTAAATAAGAAAAAAAGTAGCATGTTAATTAGAAGTATTTTAACTTCAAAAGAAAAACAACTTTTAAATCGGTTACCTTCTAAACAAAAATATGTAAGAAATAGATGATAAAAATTTTTAAAAAAAGTAATAGGCAAAATGAAAGTCAAACATAGAGTGTCTTAAATTACAAAATTACCCCCACTTAAATAAAAAAAACTACAAAAAGCCCAACATGTCATCTTCTCAAACAAACATATGCTCTGCAACTGATTATGAAAACTGATTTATGGAAAACAAAATATCATGTTAATTAGAAGTATTTGAAGTGAAACAAAATTAGAAGTATTTGAAGTGAAACAAAATAAACGAAAACTGATTATGGAAAACAAAATATCAAACCTTGAGGAGATTGAGGTTGTTTCTTCTTGTTGTAGCGACGAGAGGATCCAGAGCTCTTCTTCATAGCCACAATAGGTTTCCGGTATTTAGTTGGGAAAGACATAGTAGTTTCCCAACTCCTTTGAAGTGGGAGATTCAAACATGGACGATGGAGGTGTAGGGAGGACCTTAGAGAAAAACAAGACATGCTTGATGCTGTGAGGATCGAACGGAAAATTTGGATAATGTAAGTTTGGTGAGAGAATGGATGGAAGAGAAGATGAAGTTTTGAAGTTTGTTGTGTGTAGAATGAAATGATCAATAATCTTGTTATTTTATACTCGGCGAGAGTTTCTCCAAAAAAAAATGAGTTTACAAAAAGGAGAAATCCACCTCAGCAAACAAAACGTACAACCTGCATTAACTCCCCCTTTCTATTCCCTTCCACTCCACTGTGGACCAACATATAAACCAAGCTGATGATATTCTCTCTGTCACGATCGTTGGCCCAACATAAAACGTTTCTTGATGATTGATATCTCCGTACCACTCATGATCTTTATTTTATTTGATATTTACACACCGTCTCCCCATATTTCATTTATTATTTATATGAAAAACACAATTCATACAAACATTAAGCCTCCTTTAATATATTATATGGTCTTAGGAATTTAGGAGTGTTTGGATGAGTTGTGTTAGGATCTGAGTTCTGGTTGTTTTGATTTGTTTGATTAAGTATGAGTAAATGGAATGAAATATAAATGGAAAGTGCAGCGGAATAAACTATAAATCAAAACATGGAGAATAATTGTTATATTCGTTATCCGGGAACGGTACCTTTCTCTTAGTGAAGAGATGGTTTTCCCGTGCAAGTGACTCGACTTGCCACATCTCGTATGGACCGTCGGTCTTGACGGTCAAGTCGATTAGACCACTTGGTTTTAGGTGGTCCGATGCACTCTTTAGAAATTCAAATACAAGCTTCTTGTTTTTCCTGAGAACAAAAAACACACACAAAACCAATGCACATGTTATCCCACAATTTGGGAATAAAAGAGAATTATAGATTGGAACACCTCTTGCTTGATAGTATTTGGAACCCACTCTTTTCCAAATACCCCAACGTGAGGGTTGTTGAAAACGATCCGGTCAAAACTTTTGTATTTTAACTCCGAATAGGTTGATAACTTCGTTGCATCGATTTCATATAGGACTTGCGCACCATACTCTAAGCACTTGTTTATATGAAATGCTGCATGTGGATGCTTGTCACATGCACTCTCTATTAAATAGAAAAGGTTAATCGATCAGAAACGTAAAATGTTATGGAATATTATAATCTTGTTAAACAATAAATCACTATTTTTTGTTCTTACCAAACGATTCGATTGTCGTTGCGATGACGTTTCTCGCATCTCCTAATGCCTCGCAAACACTGTGGGCGAAGCTAAAG
The DNA here is from genome assembly GCA_032199755.1 of Ambrosia artemisiifolia. Lineage (NCBI taxonomy): Eukaryota > Viridiplantae > Streptophyta > Magnoliopsida > Asterales > Asteraceae > Ambrosia > Ambrosia artemisiifolia. The sequence continues at coordinate 797,164 of CM063525.1, forward strand.
TTACCATCTCCGCATATCAGAATCGAAAGATCACTTGGATGAGTGTAGAGGGTTGCTTGTGGATGGTTCTTATTCTTGGGTAGTTCTATTAATTAAATAAGAAAAAAAGTAGCATGTTAATTAGAAGTATTTTAACTTCAAAAGAAAAACAACTTTTAAATCGGTTACCTTCTAAACAAAAATATGTAAGAAATAGATGATAAAAATTTTTAAAAAAAGTAATAGGCAAAATGAAAGTCAAACATAGAGTGTCTTAAATTACAAAATTACCCCCACTTAAATAAAAAAAACTACAAAAAGCCCAACATGTCATCTTCTCAAACAAACATATGCTCTGCAACTGATTATGAAAACTGATTTATGGAAAACAAAATATCATGTTAATTAGAAGTATTTGAAGTGAAACAAAATTAGAAGTATTTGAAGTGAAACAAAATAAACGAAAACTGATTATGGAAAACAAAATATCAAACCTTGAGGAGATTGAGGTTGTTTCTTCTTGTTGTAGCGACGAGAGGATCCAGAGCTCTTCTTCATAGCCACAATAGGTTTCCGGTATTTAGTTGGGAAAGACATAGTAGTTTCCCAACTCCTTTGAAGTGGGAGATTCAAACATGGACGATGGAGGTGTAGGGAGGACCTTAGAGAAAAACAAGACATGCTTGATGCTGTGAGGATCGAACGGAAAATTTGGATAATGTAAGTTTGGTGAGAGAATGGATGGAAGAGAAGATGAAGTTTTGAAGTTTGTTGTGTGTAGAATGAAATGATCAATAATCTTGTTATTTTATACTCGGCGAGAGTTTCTCCAAAAAAAAATGAGTTTACAAAAAGGAGAAATCCACCTCAGCAAACAAAACGTACAACCTGCATTAACTCCCCCTTTCTATTCCCTTCCACTCCACTGTGGACCAACATATAAACCAAGCTGATGATATTCTCTCTGTCACGATCGTTGGCCCAACATAAAACGTTTCTTGATGATTGATATCTCCGTACCACTCATGATCTTTATTTTATTTGATATTTACACACCGTCTCCCCATATTTCATTTATTATTTATATGAAAAACACAATTCATACAAACATTAAGCCTCCTTTAATATATTATATGGTCTTAGGAATTTAGGAGTGTTTGGATGAGTTGTGTTAGGATCTGAGTTCTGGTTGTTTTGATTTGTTTGATTAAGTATGAGTAAATGGAATGAAATATAAATGGAAAGTGCAGCGGAATAAACTATAAATCAAAACATGGAGAATAATTGTTATATTCGTTATCCGGGAACGGTACCTTTCTCTTAGTGAAGAGATGGTTTTCCCGTGCAAGTGACTCGACTTGCCACATCTCGTATGGACCGTCGGTCTTGACGGTCAAGTCGATTAGACCACTTGGTTTTAGGTGGTCCGATGCACTCTTTAGAAATTCAAATACAAGCTTCTTGTTTTTCCTGAGAACAAAAAACACACACAAAACCAATGCACATGTTATCCCACAATTTGGGAATAAAAGAGAATTATAGATTGGAACACCTCTTGCTTGATACTATTTGGAACCCACTCTTTTCCAAATACCCCAACGTGAGGGTTGTTGAAAACGATCCGGTCAAAACTTTTGTATTTTAACTCCGAATAGGTTGATAACTTCGTTGCATCGATTTCATATAGGACTTGCGCACCATACTCTAAGCACTTGTTTATATGAAATGCTGCATGTGGATGCTTGTCACATGCACTCTCTATTAAATAGAAAAGGTTAATCGATCAGAAACGTAAAATGTTATGGAATATTATAATCTTGTTAAACAATAAATCACTATTTTTTGTTCTTACCAAACGATTCGATTGTCGTTGCGATGACGTTTCTCGCATCTCCTAATGCCTCGCAAACACTGTGGGCGAAGCTAAAGTTACCATCTCCGCATATCAGAATCGAAAGATCACTTGGATGAGTGTAGAGGGTTGCTTGTGGATGGTTCTTATTCTTGGGTAGTTCTATTAATTAAATAAGAAAAAAAGTAGCATGTTAATTAGAAGTATTTTAACTTCAAAAGAAAAACAACTTTTAAATCGGTTACCTTCTAAACAAAAATATGTAAGAAATAGATGATAAAAATTTTTAAAAAAAGTAATAGGCAAAATGAAAGTCAAACATAGAGTGTCTTAAATTACAAAATTACCCCCACTTAAATAAAAAAAACTACAAAAAGCCCAACATGTCATCTTCTCAAACAAACATATGCTCTGCAACTGATTATGAAAACTGATTTATGGAAAACAAAATATCATGTTAATTAGAAGTATTTGAAGTGAAACAAAATTAGAAGTATTTGAAGTGAAACAAAATAAACGAAAACTGATTATGGAAAACAAAATATCAAACCTTGAGGAGATTGAGGTTGTTTCTTCTTGTTGTAGCGACGAGAGGATCCAGAGCTCTTCTTCATAGCCACAATAGGTTTCCGGTATTTAGTTGGGAAAGACATAGTAGTTTCCCAACTCCTTTGAAGTGGGAGATTCAAACATGGACGATGGAGGTGTAGGGAGGACCTTAGAGAAAAACAAGACATGCTTGATGCTGTGAGGATCGAACGGAAAATTTGGATAATGTAAGTTTGGTGAGAGAATGGATGGAAGAGAAGATGAAGTTTTGAAGTTTGTTGTGTGTAGAATGAAATGATCAATAATCTTGTTATTTTATACTCGGCGAGAGTTTGTCCAAAAAAAAAATGAGTTTACAAAAAGGAGAAATCCACCTCAGCAAACAAAACGTACAACCTGCATTAACTCCCCTTTCTATTCCCTTCCACTCCACTGTGGACCAACATATAAACCAAGCTGATGATATTCTCTCTGTCACGATCGTTGGCCCAACATAAAACGTTTCTTGATGATTGATATCTCCGTACCACTCATGATCTTTATTTTATTTGATATTTACACACCGTCTCCCCATATTTCATTTATTATTTATATGAAAAACACAATTCATACAAACATTAAGCCTCCTTTAATATATTATATGGTCTTAGGAATTTAGGAGTGTTTGGATGAGTTGTGTTAGGATCTGAGTTCTGGTTGTTTTGATTTGTTTGATTAAGTATGAGTAAATGGAATGAAATATAAATGGAAAGTGCAGCGGAATAAACTATAAATCAAAACATGGAGAATAATTGTTATATTCGTTATCCGGGAACGGTACCTTTCTCTTAGTGAAGAGATGGTTTTCCCGTGCAAGTGACTCGACTTGCCACATCTCGTATGGACCGTCGGTCTTGACGGTCAAGTCGATTAGACCACTTGGTTTTAGGTGGTCCGATGCACTCTTTAGAAATTCAAATACAAGCTTCTTGTTTTTCCTGAGAACAAAAAACACACACAAAACCAATGCACATGTTATCCCACAATTTGGGAATAAAAGAGAATTATAGATTGGAACACCTCTTGCTTGATACTATTTGGAACCCACTCTTTTCCAAATACCCCAACGTGAGGGTTGTTGAAAACGATCCGGTCAAAACTTTTGTATTTTAACTCCGAATAGGTTGATAACTTCGTTGCATCGATTTCATATAGGACTTGCGCACCATACTCTAAGCACTTGTTTATATGAAATGCTGCATGTGGATGCTTGTCACATGCACTCTCTATTAAATAGAAAAGGTTAATCGATCAGAAACGTAAAATGTTATGGAATATTATAATCTTGTTAAACAATAAATCACTATTTTTTGTTCTTACCAAACGATTCGATTGTCGTTGCGATGACGTTTCTCGCATCTCCTAATGCCTCGCAAACACTGTGGGCGAAGCTAAAGTTACCATCTCCGCATATCAGAATCGAAAGATCACTTGGATGAGTGTAGAGGGTTGCTTGTGGATGGTTCTTATTCTTGGGTAGTTCTATTAATTAAATAAGAAAAAAAGTAGCATGTTAATTAGAAGTATTTTAACTTCAAAAGAAAAACAACTTTTAAATCGGTTACCTTCTAAACAAAAATATGTAAGAAATAGATGATAAAAATTTTTAAAAAAAGTAATAGGCAAAATGAAAGTCAAACCTAGAGTGTCTTAAATTACAAAATTACCCCCACTTAAATAAAAAAAACTACAAAAAGCCCAACATGTCATCTTCTCAAACAAACATATGCTCTGCAACTGATTATGAAAACTGATTTATGGAAAACAAAATATCATGTTAATTAGAAGTATTTGAAGTGAAACAAAATTAGAAGTATTTGAAGTGAAACAAAATAAACGAAAACTGATTATGGAAAACAAAATATCAAACCTTGAGGAGTTTGAGGTTGTTTCTTCTTGTTGTAGCGACGAGAGGATCCAGAGCTCTTCTTCATAGCCACAATAGGTTTCCGGTATTTAGTTGGGAAAGACATAGTAGTTTCCCAACTCCTTTGAAGTGGGAGATTCAAACATGGACGATGGAGGTGTAGGGAGGACCTTAGAGAAAAACAAGACATGCTTGATGCTGTGAGGATCGAACGGAAAATTTGGATAATGTAAGTTTGGTGAGAGAATGGATGGAAGAGAAGATGAAGTTTTGAAGTTTGTTGTGTGTAGAATGAAATGATCAATAATCTTGTTATTTTATACTCGGCGAGAGTTTCTCCAAAAAAAAATGAGTTTACAAAAAGGAGAAATCCACCTCAGCAAACAAAACGTACAACCTGCATTAACTCCCCCTTTCTATTCCCTTCCACTCCACTGTGGACCAACATATAAACCAAGCTGATGATATTCTCTCTGTCACGATCGTTGGCCCAACATAAAACGTTTCTTGATGATTGATATCTCCGTACCACTCATGATCTTTATTTTATTTGATATTTACACACCGTCTCCCCATATTTCATTTATTATTTATATGAAAAACACAATTCATACAAACATTAAGCCTCCTTTAATATATTATATGGTCTTAGGAATTTAGGAGTGTTTGGATGAGTTGTGTTAGGATCTGAGTTCTGGTTGTTTTGATTTGTTTGATTAAGTATGAGTAAATGGAATGAAATATAAATGGAAAGTGCAGCGGAATAAACTATAAATCAAAACATGGAGAATAATTGTTATATTCGTTATCCGGGAACGGTACCTTTCTCTTAGTGAAGAGATGGTTTTCCCGTGCAAGTGACTCGACTTGCCACATCTCGTATGGACCGTCGGTCTTGACGGTCAAGTCGATTAGACCACTTGGTTTTAGGTGGTCCGATGCACTCTTTAGAAATTCAAATACAAGCTTCTTGTTTTTCCTGAGAACAAAAAACACACACAAAACCAATGCACATGTTATCCCACAATTTGGGAATAAAAGAGAATTATAGATTGGAACACCTCTTACTTGATAGTATTTGGAACCCACTCTTTTCCAAATACCCCAACGTGAGGGTTGTTGAAAACGATCCGGTCAAAACTTTTGTATTTTAACTCCGAATAGGTTGATAACTTCGTTGCATCGATTTCATATAGGACTTGCGCACCATACTCTAAGCACTTGTTTATATGAAATGCTGCATGTGGATGCTTGTCACATGCACTCTCTATTAAATAGAAAAGGTTAATCGATCAGAAACGTAAAATGTTATGGAATATTATAATCTTGTTAAACAATAAATCACTATTTTTTGTTCTTACCAAACGATTCGATTGTCGTTGCGATGACGTTTCTCGCATCTCCTAATGCCTCGCAAACACTGTGGGCGAAGCTAAAGTTACCATCTCCGCATATCAGAATCGAAAGATCACTTGGATGAGTGTAGAGGGTTGCTTGTGGATGGTTCTTATTCTTGGGTAGTTCTATTAATTAAATAAGAAAAAAAGTAGCATGTTAATTAGAAGTATTTTAACTTCAAAAGAAAAACAACTTTTAAATCGGTTACCTTCTAAACAAAAATATGTAAGAAATAGATGATAAAAATTTTTAAAAAAAGTAATAGGCAAAATGAAAGTCACACATAGAGTGTCTTAAATTACAAAATTACCCCCACTTAAATAAAAAAAAACTACAAAAAGCCCAACATGTCATCTTCTCAAACAAACATATGCTCTGCAACTGATTATGAAAACTGATTTATGGAAAACAAAATATCATGTTAATTAGAAGTATTTGAAGTGAAACAAAATTAGAAGTATTTGAAGTGAAACAAAATAAACGAAAACTGATTATGGAAAACAAAATATCAAACCTTGAGGAGATTGAGGTTGTTTCTTCTTGTTGTAGCGACAAGAGGATCCAGAGCTCTTCTTCATAGCCACAATAGGTTTCCGGTATTTAGTTGGGAAAGACATAGTAGTTTCCCAACTCCTTTGAAGTGGGAGATTCAAACATGGACGATGGAGGTGTAGGGAGGACCTTAGAGAAAAACAAGACATGCTTGATGCTGTGAGGATCGAACGGAAAATTTGGATAATGTAAGTTTGGTGAGAGAATGGATGGAAGAGAAGATGAAGTTTTGAAGTTTGTTATGTGTAGAATGAAATGATCAATAATCTTGTTATTTTATACTCGGCGAGAGTTTCTCCAAAAAAAAATGAGTTTACAAAAAGGAGAAATCCACCTCAGCAAACAAAACGTACAACCTGCATTAACTCCCCTTTCTATTCCCTTCCAATCCACTGTGGACCAACATATAAACCAAGCTGATGATATTCTCTCTGTCACGATCGTTGGCCCAACATAAAACGTTTCTTGATGATTGATATCTCCGTACCACTCATGATCTTTATTTTATTTGATATTTACACACCGTCTCCCCATATTTCATTTATTATTTATATGAAAAACACAATTCATACAAACATTAAGCCTCCTTTAATATATTATATGGTCTTAGGAATTTAGGAGTGTTTGGATGAGTTGTGTTAGGATCTGAGTTCTGGTTGTTTTGATTTGTTTGATTAAGTATGAGTAAATGGAATGAAATATAAATGGAAAGTGCAGCGGAATAAACTATAAATCAAAACATGGAGAATAATTGTTATATTTGTTATCCGGGAACGGTACCTTTCTCTTAGTGAAGAGATGGTTTTCCCGTGCAAGTGACTCGACTTGCCACATCTCGTATGGACCGTCGGTCTTGACGGTCAAGTCGATTAGACCACTTGACGGTCATGCCTGAGGTGCGCCTTAGCGTTGCCTACTCAGACAGCTGGTAGAAAAAAGTCTGGCATATGACCACCACCTGGCGTCGTTTCGAGAACCAGCTGCGGTCGGTAACAAAATCCAACCTAAAACCAAAAAAAATAAAACAAATAATATAAATAAACTTCAACATGCTGCCAATTGAGCTCGAATCTGTACCAAACAAATGTAGTTAACTATCTATGCTTATTCTATTTCGCATGAGCAATGACTACTACACAAATAAATGTTTGCAGTAGGAAAATGATGAAATCAAAGACAGATTTAGCATTTTTATAATATATCTCATGGAACTTTGCTTTATCTTTTAATAGGCCAAATGGGTCAAAAGTCATCCCAAGTTTATTCCAGATGTATAGAATCTCTAGAGTTCATAAAGGTTTAGTAAATGCCCTTTCAAAAGCTTTGCGACCTATGTGAAATTAGCATCAAAACTGTATTTGAAAGACACTGAATTAGCAAGGCAACTGCTAAATAAGCCCCTAGTTTCTGTCTTTGTTGCTGCAATCATTCCGATTTCTATAATGTAGGAAGAGGTTGCTAAGAAGATTACAAAAATCAGCAATGGAATTATGAATTTCTTTTCTCATATATATCAGCAACCTAGGCTTTGGGTTTGCATTCTGAAAAAACCATCTGGAAGGCCTCTATACGGTTGAAAATTTAAAAGGCTACTTTTGGTACACCTATGATAAAAATCCATAACTCAAACAAGAATTATGTAATACAATCCTTATATAAAGAGCTGCTACAATTCACTTCAATCTCTCTATGACCTACATAATCCAGTGATGTTCATAATCTGTAAAAAGTGACCCACCGGACCTAACCGCAAGCAAATCAGCCGTCATAATCAAATAACCCACTAATATTAAAATTCAAAAATCTGGAAAACAAACATCAATTGAAGTCAGCGTTGCTGCAAAAAAAATCCCCAATTTCGAAGAGCACAGTCATCGCAAGAGAGTTGCTAAACCCGTAGTTTAAACATACACACACAAACACAAATAAATAGAGATACAAATTAATAAAATTAAATTTAGGAGCAGATCCATACGCAAGGCTAATTAACAATAGTTTTCACAAGGAACTGATTTGCATTACACGTGACATGTTTCAGCCGGTGTGGATTGCATATTCAATTCGCATGTTTTAAAAGATAACCAATTTCATAAGTCATAACAAAAACTGAGACAACAATCAGTTACAATAAAGAATCAACCTAAAAACCTGGCTCGTCACAATCCATTCGTGGAGGCAACATACCTAATTACAGAAAAATCATCGGAAATAAGAAGCTGAAATTAGAAGGGGCGTCGTCTACCCTGCTCTTGACAATTGATTTAGAGGCTTCACTATGAACCATACAAATAGAAAATTATAGAAAATCATAGTGTATTGTACTAAACAGAAAATCATAGCGTATTGTATTGTATTGATGAAGAACGGCGGTTTCAAAGGTTAAAAAACATAGTGTCGTCTACCTTGTTCAAGTCTAGGCCCATTTTCCGACCATTGCTTCTTTCACCTAGATCCATTTCCCAGGCTTAATACAAAAACATGCCTTGCGCCTAGTGCCTTTAATAACTATTTATAGCAAACAATCTCTGGTTGGCCCCTCACAAAACAAAACCAATGCTTTTTTTGAGTTACCTGCCCTAAATCGCCCCTCATGTTGATATGCTAAGATGAATCTTCATAACCTCTAGACGGAACCAACACTTGTGAACCTGAGATAACTGCAGATAAACAACAACAAAAATACCAGTAGGCATCACAAAAAAAACGAAGGAATAACACATTTAGTGGAATTGAAAGCTTATAACCCTATCCTCTGGTATTTCACAAACAACAGCTACGCAATAATAACACATTCAGCCAAAGGCAAAAGTCATTAAGCTTACCTCATCGCCTTCCTTTCTGCTGATGATTAATTGAGTTGCTGAATTTGGTGAGGAACAGAAGCATCGAAAAAGATCTGGAGCAATGGCTACACTTTTCTGGTATGTGAGCTCTTAACATGGGTTATAGAAACGAACTGGGGATTAATTAGGGACGTGGAAGAGACCATGCCATTTAATGCTAAAGCTAGAAACCTTTGGTGAAAAGATGGGGATTTGAAGGGAATCAAATTACTCAATGGCAACTGTTCAGATTCGTAACTACAAGAGGAGGTAACTGGAGTTTCATAAGGGTACTGATGGAATCCTTTTCTCAAATCTCAATGGAGAGAGTGGGTAAAATGTCTAAACTATCCTCCTAAGTGTCTTAATTGTCACTAACATTCCCACAATACCCTTAAATTTTTTGCTTTAATATGTTATACATGTTGCTTCTTAAGTTGTATGGAGGTGAAAATGACCAAGGTGGCCATCACTCCTCCTTTATAATGTATATTATATTATAGATATTATAGATTATAGATTATAGATTATAGATTATAGATATACCAACATATAATTGTCTTACACTATAATATAGTTATGCTCATAGGCGTTTTAGGAGCCCTATTGAGTTGCGCTTCTTCAGCCTTACTTAACGCGTATCCAAACGAATAGATTGAAGAAGTAAAGTGGTTTGGTTGTTGTACAAGCCGGAGGCCTAAGGGGTAGCCGAGTTGCTTACGATGGATGTTGTATGCTAACGGTGACGACCTCCCAGGAAGGAGAGCCGCATAAAAAGAGATTCTAAATAGACTGTATTAGACCAACAGTCGGACTTGTTGCAAGACCAGAATGGATGGTACAGAGTCCTCCAGCTTTTCATACTTTTGGAGAACTTCCAACTATCAAGGAGGCGAAAAGCTCTGTGAAGTAAAAGAAAAAAAATGTCATCGATTGCTACTAAGAACTTATCATGCCATTGATTGATGAAAGTCTTTTTCCTTGTGTAAGAGATATTCCATCAAGTTTATAGAGACTGAAAGTTGCCTAGATCAAAGTTTGAAATCATCAAACATAAATAATAACCCATAAATAATAACTCACCATAACAATATTATACGTTGTATCACATATTCACATCCAAATGCTTTTTCAGTGGTTTAAGAATTTCAACTACTTGATTAAACACATAAAATAAATTGGCTACCATTTGCTAACATCATAGGACAACCGTATAATGTTCATACAAGCCTCAAAGAGTTATGTTATAGTGTTTTAAGTTGTAAAAAATAACGTGACCTGAAGTAACAAAAATTTATTTCATAGAGATATGCATAAGTTGCCACATTTGTCGAAGTTTATGATTATATGAAAAAAAAAAAAGGGACACATTACTTGCTTGCTAATTGTCCTTTTGCTCTTTATATGCCATTTGGTGTTTCGGTATTGCAAAAAGAATAATGATTTTGACTGATCTTAGTTGGATTTTTTTTTAACGGCAAACGGTACCACTCATAACGAAGCCCCGCACCCTTCAGGTCTGGTCACCGGGCCCCTCCTAAGGTCCAGTCTCTCATTTCAGAATAATCCTACTATGAATGGGATTCGAACCTGTGACCTCCCAAGGCAGGAACCCCACAAAGTGAATAAACCTTCCCACCTCCATTGCAACCACTAGGCTACAACATCATTGGCTCTTAGTTGGATCTAACTTACAAACTTATTACATTTTTAACATGCGTTCTTGGAAGTTTGTTTGTTTACACTTCTGACACTTAGAAAAATAAGGGATACTAGTTATTAAACCCTTGTACGTTGCGGTGCGGGTACATTACAAACATCGAACGGATTAATTAAAACATTATGTGATGCGTTAAATATATGCAAGACACGTTTTGACTTATCCGATTTAACTCAATAGCATTGCGGTTGGATAAAAATGTAAAGTAGATTATACAGTACAATCATATCATATTGATATGTGACCCGACTCATACATAGGAAACATAAAACATGTATAAAGGGAAAACTATCTCGTTGCAAACATCAATTGGACCAGTCCAAGTGTTATGTTATGCATTTGTGCATAAAGGAAGATCAAAAGGAATTAACTAGAGTCTCTAAAAAGAAAAAAACACAAAATGACATAGGAAAGCACATCAGGTAAATATGAATGTTTTGCAAAGTGAAGGACCAAAGTCAGAAGATATAAACACCAATGACTATTGTTTTAGTATAGATAACTAATATAGTATCAACTTTGGGTCGAAAAGCAGTGTAACTTTAACTTATACCGTCAAATGGAAACATATTATATTTGACTCCACTCAATCTGGACAAAATATATGCGGAAACGTATACCAACTAGAAAGGTATATAAATAAGTACGAAAACGTATTAAATATGACATGGCATAGTAACATGTAAAGAAAAATACGCACGTAGAAAACTAGTTTTTTTTAAGTAAAAGTACCACAAATGGGTAAACTCCAAATTTTAGAAACTCTAGCGGATCAAAATAATATTTAAGAAAAACTGAAGAACATAAATTATTGAAGAAAAATTAAGTTCGCAAAAATTCCAATAGGTTAAGAACGTATATTATGTGGTACATGAGTAAAGTTAAAACATTAGAAATTGGAGGGGTAAGTTTGTAAAACTTGTAAATTGAGCACGGGCTAAAATGCAAATTCACAAAGTTAAGGGGTGGATTTACGGTTGTGTAAAAAGGGAGGGCTCAGTAGTGAAATTCCAAAGTTGAGGGTTGGTTTTGTGGTTGTGTAAAATAAGAGGGGTTAGTGGTAGAAATACCACCGACATTCGTCTTTTAAGATATATTATAATAAATTTATTTTATTACAAATTTTTCCCAGTTAAACTAAAGGGTAAATTTATTGGGTAATAGTTAGACCCGCTATGTTGTATGGGTCATAATGTTGGGCCATCAAGAAGACATAAGTGCACAAAATGGATATGTCAGAGATGAGAATCTTGAGGTAGATGTGTGGGCACACAATATTAGATCGGATAAGAAATGAGGTCTTCAGAGAAAGGTTAGGAGTGACTAGTATATCAAATAAGATCCGGGAAGGTAGATTGAGATGGTGTGGGCATGTGAAGTGGAAGGGGTCATCAGCGCCAGCAAGAGCAGTTGAAACCCTTACTGTGGAGGGAAGGAGAAGTAGAGGGAGACCAAATTGACTTGGGATGAGCTGATTAGGCAGGGTTTATTAGAGTTGCACCTCTCTGAGGACATGGTCTAAGATAGGGCTTCATGGAGGCGTAGGATTAAGATCAAGGACCACTAAGGAGGGTACTATAGAGCTTTAGTTGTGTCTCAGGGACTTAGACTTGATTACACTTTGAGGGGACCCTATAGGTGATTGCCTTCGTGTTTTTGCGCATGTTGTTTGATGTTTAGCGTGTTTTTAGTTTATAGAACTCTCTCCCTATTTCATTGATTATTAGTCCCCTCTTTTTAAGCTCAGTTTGTTGGCCCTTTGGTTATTTTGAAGCCGAGGGTCTCTATGAAAGCAGCATTTCTATTCTCAGGATAGAGGTAAGGTTTGCTTACATCCCACCATCCTCAGACCCTACTTGTAGCTTGCTATTTATGAGATTTACTGGGTATGGTTGTTGTTGTATTACAAATTGGTCAACGAAGGTAAGGTAAGAGGTTGTGTGAGTCTTAACTCTTTTTTTATATAATAAAGTTTGTTGTTAAAAAAACTGCTTTTGTATTATTGTTTGGAGTTAATTATCGTCTGAATTTATGTGGTTTGGGACATAATGTAGCTTGAGTCTCTACTTTGCGAATTTCCACTATGAGTTCCTGACGTTCCCAATTTTGGTCACCACCTCCCCGAACGTCGTTAAGCCACTGTAATAAATATATGTGAAATGTTCAGTTTACCCTTAACCATATTATTGTTTCTCTTTAATGTCTCCTCTCTTTCATGGCTCTCCTTGCCAAACAATCCCACTATCTCGCTCTCACAACCGGAAGTATTTAAAATATTAAGATGTTTGAGGTGAGGGATTCGATTGATCAAAATTAAAAACATTATGGACTTAGAGAGGAAATTCAATAAAGCAGGGTCTAAAGCTGTACTACACCCAAAAAATTGGGGAGTTATAAGATATTATGAGTGGGCTTAAATGAAAGGCAAGAAGCACAACAACAAATTTGTTGTTAGGTATAAAAACCCCCAATTTCCCCTCTCCTTTCTCTAACCAATTCCTTCATCACTGATTTCAACAACCTGATTTTATAAACAAACAAACAAACGTACGTACATGATTCACTTATATTTAATCTTTATTTGAATTGAATTATTATAAGGTTTCTTTTACTCAAAAACCCTATTTTTTTACAGATCTTGATCAGCAGCAAGAAACAAGAAAAGAATAAGAATGGCAACCTTTGAATTGTACCGCAGATCAACCATTGGTATGTGTCTCACTGAAACTCTTGATGAGATGGTTTCCAATGGGATTCTTACCCCTGACCTTGCTATTCAAGTTCTTGTTCAGTTTGATAAGGTTTTTCTTTTTTTTATTTTTTACTCAGTTTGTTTTCTTTATGTTATGTTAGATTGAATAATTGTTAATTATGATAAAGGGTATGGTAAAAGATCAACAGATTGTTAAAAAGATTGTTTCTTGGTATAAAAGATTATTATATCTTTGTTTTAAAGATTTGAATTGATTTACAGTGTTGTGTTGATTGCAGTCGATGACCGAAGCTCTTGATAGCCAAGTTAAAAGCAAGGTCACCATCAAGGTACAACAACTTCATCATCATAGGAACTGACTGGACATTAAATTAATACTTACTACATCTGATATTCCAAAATTCCAATTACTAGTTTGCTTTACGCTGCGTCTTTAGTAAGGCTAAAAAAAGCTCTCGACTTATAGTAGCTAGCATGAAAAAAAAACTCGATTTGAAACAAAATGAGCCAACACAGCTCATTTTCTAACCGAGCTGAGCTTGTCTCATGACTCAGCTCGTTGGCTCGTTTAACTTCGAGCTCGAGCTCATGTCGATCTGAGCTACCTCGTTTAATTTCAAGCTCAAGCCCACCCTAGCTCAAATCGTTTACTTGCAGCCCTAGTCTTTATTAGACTTCTATCCGTAGGACTCTATATATGTGTCAGTGTAAGGAAACATTACAAAGTTAGTTCTTTTTCTCAAGCATATTTGTTTGGTGTTTGTTTTTCTTAAGATGGTACTAAAAGTTGCTCACTTTCATGTGATAATAGGGACACTTGCACACCTACAGATTCTGCGACAACGTGTGGACCTTCATTGTTCAAGATGCCATGTTCAAGTATGATGACATCCAGGAGAATGTTGGTCAAGTGAAAATAGTGGCATGTGACTCTAAGCTGCTTACTCAGTGATTTCATGCTTTTAGTATGTAATATCTAGTTGCTGATAAAACATGGTAGCAGTGGTTAAGAGTGTAGAAAAAGAGTACTGCATAAGAATTTCTAATAATCCTGTCCGCCCTCTGTACTTGTGTGATTCTTCTCCAATCAAGTTTTTTTTTTCTTGTTCTTTTACATTGTTTCTTCTTTACGTTGTATTTGATGTAATAGGATCGAGTAGAAAAAAATGTAATGGTGTTTGCATTTAGGATATGAATCCCCTATGGCTCTTCTTTTTAGTAAAGTTCCTTCTGTTACCCTTGATCTATGCACATCACTACATCTTTTTGTTTTGCCTAAACAAGTGAGTCCTGCAAATTACAAATTAAAAAAGAAGTTTATATTTTAAATTAGGAATTTTAATTTATTCCTCCAATCCTCCCTTTAGTAATGGAGAAGATGATTCTTTGCCTAAATCTGAGTCTTCCGGAACTGGGAATATACTTTCTTTCATTGTGCCTTGTGATATACTTCAGCTTGCAGTTTTATCAGAGTCTCAGACTGGTTCAAGCATTGAGTTTGCTTATCACACTGCGTAAAGCCGACCATGGCATCCTTGAAGTCTGGTAAATGTACCGAAATACAAAAATTTGAATTAGATGATGGAATGGTACTTCAGGTTAGAATTTCTCATTCTTCATCACATCCCTTCCATAATCATATAAACAAATTTGACTTTTTATGCAATTATCTTTAAAATCGATTTAATGATATAACAAAGCTAACATCAACATACATGTATAGGTATTATCAGTGCTATCCAAATGATATTAAAGAATCATATACCGTTAAGTTAAAAAAGTTAAGCTCATTTGACCTCAGAAGTCAAATATATCTCTAATTTTGGAAATTATTTTCTGTACTAACAGGTTGATGTATCCGTGTTTTCAAGTGGCCGCAATGCAAAAGTGAAACTTCAACTTCAGAACTGTTCAGAAACCTGGATTCTTCACTGGGGTTGCATCTATAACGCAAACAAGTAATAACATCCTACTGAATGCACCTGTGTTTGATAATGGACCAAAACAACTTTAAGGTCAAAACGGGTAATTTTTGTACGGGTTGGTTTGTCCAAAGTTCCTTAACTTGTTTATAGATAGTAGTGTGTCAAATATCATTATGAAGATTGTATTGTTTTAATTTTTTTAAATAATAATAATTTTTGAGGTTTATATGCGTTTAAGATGCATTTTGGTCAACTTTCGACCCATTTCCTGATAAAGCTAATTTTTCGCTACCCATTGACGATTTGACCCATAAAACAAAACCTTAATCATCCCATTCATTAGCAAGTCAGTATACGGGTCAAAGTTGTCACCTCTATTTCTACGAATCGGTTACCTGCTGATTCAGTTGATTTTGTTTGTCTCTTGCAGAAAATGGTTTGTTCCCTCCTTTTATCCATCTGGGACAACAGTCTATAAGAAAGCTGCATTATCTACTCCATTTGTAAAGGTTTATCGTTTAAAGTTGTCTTATTGTGACTTCCTTTTATTTTTATGTTTTTGAAGAAAAATGGAATCTTGTTGTTCTGCCTTCATTATTGATCATTTGACTTGTAGGATGGAGATGCATATGTTATTGACATTGAGCTAAGGGACCCCAAGATACATGCCATTGAATTCGTTCTTAAAAATACCAGACATGATAAATGGTTCACCTAATTGTTTTATAATGTATTATTTCTTAGGGCAATTTAATTTATTTTTTTTGGTTTTGATGTATTATATTTGTATTGTTAGGTTGAAGATGAATGGAGCTAGCTTCCACATTGAATTACACAAAGAAATAGATGCAAGTATCTCCATTATGCAGCATTAACATCCTAGCATGTAGATTATTATCTGATTTTGAATTTTGCAGGTTAAAAATGATGGTGCAGGAAATGCTAAATGCTTGCTCAATGAAACGTCTCACAAGGAGAATATTGAAAATCCATTGAGACACAGGTGCATTTTTAACGTTCACTAACAATACAAATATTTGAATTTATGTGCAGAGCCTATATAAAAATATGCAAGTCAGTAGTTAATCTCTGATAGTTCACTAATTTATAGCGTTTTCTCTAAAGATGGCTCGACTCCAATTTTAAGTAAAAGACCTCTTTGGTTATATGCAAGCTTGTATTAGCCCAAACAAGCATATTAGTTGAAAGGGTGTCTTTAGTGATTTCTGCAATTTTAACATTTTCTTTGACCGATAGAAACCTCTGCATCACTCCTTTGTTGTCAAAATTCTCTACTTCTTCCTCCACTTGGCAAGGACTCTCCCAAAAGAACAACGCTTTCAGCAATGTGTATGTTATGTCACTTGAAGAAACCTCTAGTGAAATGGTATGCTCATGGGATTTTATAATTGCTTGAGCTTGTTACTTAAACTTTTATATTTTAACTTGAAACTAGGGCTTACAGTTCGGGTCGCATATGGGTTAAAGGGTCGTGTTCTGTTGACCCAAATAGTCTCTTGTTGACCCATTTTCTGACACACATTTCATATGCATAGGCATATATGGCATAAATTAGAATTTACTATTTATAATATCTTAAGTCTATGAATAATATCTTACAGTATAAACAGGTCAAATTGGTGACCTGAACCCATCCCAATTTTTCAAGTCAAGCCATTTTGTTTTATGCCGTGTTTGTATTAGGTTTGGGTCGTATCAAGGATTGCCAGACGAACAAGAACCGAAATCCAAGCTGTATTAAATTGAATTTGTACTTATCTCGACTGTATTTTTCTTGAGTGCTGTATCAGGTTGGTGAAAAGTCATGCAGCATTAGATTCTTGGATAAAGAGGGGCCGGAGTGGATGAAGTTTCCGGCATCAATTGTCCTACCTTATGGAGTATTTGAAAAAGTATTATCAGAAGACATAAATAAGGTATGGTATGGTATGCTTTTAAATTGATTAAAAAGTTTGAGTAAGTGACATATGTGTTTTATATTGATTATGATTTCTTCAGGAGGTAGCAAAGAAAATTGCTTCCCTTGGTGAACATGTAGATAGAGGAGACTTGTCAAAGCTTAACGCTATTCAAGAAACTGTTTTGCAAATGAAAGCTCCTCGTAGAATGGTAATTCATCAAGTTATGTTTTATGTTAAACTATTTCCATTGTGTATTGGCCTGTTCAGAATTGTCATATTTATAAAACACTAATGGTTCCATTTTGAGATTTTTAAACATTAATTTTGCAAAATTTTCTTTACCGAAAAGGTTATTAATAGACAAAATCCTAATAAAATTATGAATTTTGTAATTGAACTTTGGAGAGCAATGAGGTTAGGAAGAAAATGAAGAGTTCAAGACTACCATGGCCTCGAGGTCGTGGAGAGGATACATGGACCCGGATTTGGCATGCTATGAAGATGGTATCCTCCCCCTTCCCTTCTCTCTCTCTCTCTCTCTCTACAGTTAAAGCATAAGAAATTTGCGATGGTTTTTACTAGTACAATCAAATACTAGCACCACCTTTTTCTGTGTGATATGTAAGTTTGTCTTTACAGTCAAACATGTGACATTTTAAGGGCTATGGGTTAAAAACAAAATTCCCTATGGACTTTTACGAGATTCACACACAAGTCCTTGGAGGATTAACTTCTAATACTTGTAAAACTTAATGAAAAAATCTTTTTGATAAATTTTAGGGACTCAAATCATGCAAAAAGGACCTGTTTTTATTTTTAATAAGCCAGGGTATTTAATCATGAAAAAGAATAGACTTTATGTTAATACTAAAGTGTAGAAACTTTAGCGTTAATAAGTTTTTTTTTTTTTTTTTCACAATTGCCAATTTGAAATTTTAAATGTTGGATGCATCACATTTTAGAATTCCAGTAAGAAATAAAAACAAGTATTCATCACTATTTTCTAAAACATTCGATCTCTTACCCATTTCCCAGGTTTGGGCTTCTAAATGGAATGAACGAGCATATATCAGTTGCAGAAATACAAACACTAACTATGATAAACTATGCATTGGTATTTTAATTCAAGAATATATTAGACCTGATTATGCCTTTGTGACTTACACACATCATCCTGTCTCTCAAGACTCCTCAGAGATATACACAGAGGTAAGCCTCGAGTTGGATCAATCTGGGTATGTTGGGTAACAGGTCAAGGTATTTTCGAGTGAGTTAGGTTTACCCAAAACACTTTTTGCGTATTCTTTTTTAAAAAAGTGGAAGCACAAAAATACTAGTGTTATGAAATAGATGTTAGTTTGCTGCTAATTTGATTCATTAACAGATTGTCAAGGGCTCGGTTGAGACTCTAGTTGGTGCTTCTTTGGGTCGCCCCATGTGTTGTATTACCAAGAAATCTGATCTTAAATCACCTATTGTAAGACTACTTCATTCGAATTTTCAAATGTGACTACATTCCTGTAAAGCAGAATTTCATATTGATTTTAGAATGCAAATTTCAGGTTACATGTTACCCAAGCAAGTCTACCGGATTATACACCAAGAACACGAGGTCGATTATATTCAGACCAGATTTTATATCTGATAACACAAATGGATATACTGGCAATGGTATATATGACAGGTTTGTTAACTGCAAGTTGAAAAACTTAAAGAGAATCTGAGCCAAGCCAAAGCTTAAGCCTACTATAGCTTATGTGGACGACTCGATGCGTCTAACCTTCATAAGTGAAAGAGTTGGAAAATCGTAATCAATTTGGCCTAGTTATACATTTTTAATCCACTAATTTTAG
Source organism: Ambrosia artemisiifolia (assembly GCA_032199755.1). Classification (NCBI taxonomy): domain Eukaryota; kingdom Viridiplantae; phylum Streptophyta; class Magnoliopsida; order Asterales; family Asteraceae; genus Ambrosia; species Ambrosia artemisiifolia. The sequence goes on from CM063525.1 coordinate 816,355, forward strand.
CCCTCTTATAGGTATAATTAATTTATATTTAGGTGACTTTAGCTTTACTCTAATTATCCCATATCAAGCTCACATAAGCATGTATGAGTCAATGGAACCTTGCACATAGAAATTGAGCCAAAGCTTGAGTGCACATATGTTTCTACAAGCCGATCTTCGAGCTAAGCAAATTTAGGCTTGGTTTGGCTCAACTACACCTAAAGTTAATTATTGAAGTATCAACTTCAAAGAATCTATGTGAGCATTAGGACTGATGTAAAGTCTTTGCAGCATTTCACTCGAAGACAAGGAGGAAGTTGTGTTAGATTACTCAAGAGACCGGCTGGTAACTGATTTGCGTTTTCAAGCTTTGATTCACTCAAAAATTGCAGAAACAGCAAAGATAATTGAAGACTTGTATGGATGTGGTCAAAGCGTTGAAGGGGTGGTGCAAGATGAAGAAGTATACGTGCTTCAATGTAAGCCTATGATTTGAATATTTAGCAGCATGTCACAATATCAACGTGATGGTTACCGTTAACCATTGGGTTGGGAAGTAATGGTTGTTTTGATTCTAGTATACAATATTCATCTTTTGTGATTGTCGTTGGGTATTTAGACATGATAAATTCAGGAAACTAATTACCTATAATTGGTTGTGTGATTATATTCTACCAAAAGTCCCTTTAGTTCTTAAGCTCCGTCAAAAGTCAGTTTTTTGACTCATTGAAAGTGACTTATTTTTTTAGAGAAAGAAATGTGTAAAATGATCTTTAATCAATCGACCGTGACCTATTGGACTAATTCTCTCCCTCGCTCCAAACACATGTTGACTCTCCTCTTGCTACCAAAATATTTATAGTAATTTCATGCTTTTGATTGATTTCGCTAATCCATTTACAAGCTTTAACATCACCAAGCAAGACAAAACCAAGACCATTAAACCAAATCACAAACATTACATCTCATCTCTACCGGCTTAGAGAGATGTTGATAGTAAATAAATTGACTTCACTCATATATTCACTTGAGTTCCCAACTAAACATGTCATTCAATTCCAATTAACCATAGAGAGTGGTGACACCAACCAGCTTGACAAACCAGATAAATGTCTCATCACGATCAATATCAGGTATTTATACAGACAGACAGATAGGTTGAACCACATATACTCGTTTTGGAACGAAAATTCAAGTTCCATTCTTAACAAGAACCCGTGTTCGCCTTGCATAGTTGGGTGCTCGGGTAGATCCCGTAAGGCTTTGGCAAGATACCAGGGAGTGGAGGGTAATGTAACATGAAAGATAAAGCTTACAAATTGGTTTGGTGGTACCATTGAGTGTTTTTGAGAGGTAGTCATGGATCAACCTTAAAATTCATATGAATGGTGATTAAATCTTGACCCAAGCAGGTATTTAAAATTATTACCGATTAGGGTGCCTATTATATGAAACCCACGTAAAAGACTAAAAGGGAAACAAATACGATCAAAATGTTTTTTCGTTTCTCTGTAAATTGAGCAGCATACCGAATTCATCTGTATGAAAGAACATCAAAGATCCTGTGTGTGCGCCTTATACTAATCCAGTCATGATACAACACCTCCTATTCAAGTAACATTGTCTTGAAATTTGATATATAAACAAAACCTCTAAGCTCATAATCATAGCCTCATTTATACCAACCCGTGAGGACCCATCTCAGAAAAAAGCAGAAGCAGCAACCAAGGGCCTGCGAATATTAAAAAAATACTCAAATTCAAATTTCACATATTTAATTTATTTTTTATCTTCAAGATGTTTGTGTTCTACTATTTATTGTATGGCTAAACATAATGATATGTTTTTCTACATAAAACTAACAATTCTTCCACAAAAGTCGAATATCATTTTCTTTTGGTCATTATTTGTGACATCAAGTATAATCATGAAGGATAAGAGCTATTTGTGTGAATCCATTTGAATAGGTTACCAAATTAGTTACCCAACCTGTCTGAGCCCCACTTTTTATGAAAGGGAAAAAGAAAATATTACCTGGAGAACCAGTAGTAAGATGCATAGAGACTTTTCAGATCTCCGGCCAAATAATCTCAAGGAAACATTCACAAGCGTCCCGTCTTTTGTCCCAGTCAATAGTCCTGTCTTAGGGTCGAACCTGGTAGTAATGAAATTTATATATCAAATCAAACGAAAACCAAAGGTGACAACTTTGACCCCTTTACTTATGAATGCTAGGCACCCCACTTACGGTGTGCGCATATAATGTATATATGTGTGGCTCTCGGGTGGAAAAAGTAAAGGTGCACTAGTTTTAACGTTATTTTACTAATTTCGTGAAAATAACGTTAAAAACAACGGACGGTTAATCATGCATCATGTGGTGGCGTTGATAGCCAAAAGACAAAGGGGTACATGCACTTATCGGGTTTGTCCTGATTGCTAAGTGTTCTGTGCCTTATGTCCAAGGCTTGATACCAAACCACATCGAGCCGGGGGTCTCACTGGAAGCAGCCTCTCTATTCTTAGGGGTAAGGCTGTCTACATCTTACCCTCCTCAGACCCTACCTTAGCTTTGCTATAGGTGGGATTAACTGAGTATGATGATGATGATGACGATGACTTATGAATGCTAGAATTGAGTTATGCTTAATGTCTAACAGGTCAAATGCGTAAAATTCGCATAAGGGGAATATGCCAAACATTTAAAGCATGCAACCTACTAGGTAGATTTATTTAAAACAATAGATTATTTTTGTAATAATATATAAATTTTCAGAAAAAACTAAAGAGTGGACAAATAGTGTTTCACATCAGCCTAAACCGACATGTGACCCAATTCACCCAACCCACACATTTTGCCACATCGAGCACCAGAAGAAAAAAAAAAGGAAAAGTACCCTACTCTTACCTTGGCAGCCGATGACGTGGACAAGGAATGATACCTGCCAGCTGTAATAAAAAAAGGAGTTTAATTGTTAGTATTTGAAGGGGTTATAGTGTTTTAACTTTTAACCCTAAAAGTTTCATCAATTTTTTTTAGCCTAGCTTCTTTTTTAAAAGTTTTTACTTTAAACTTTAAGTTGACCTGTTAAGAAGGGACTTTCACAGGTTAAATTTTAATAATAAGGCTAAATAGTTACTTAATCCTCCATGTTTCACCAAATTTCCATCTAATCCAAACATTTTTTTCTCAATTTTTTGATCCTAAACTTTAGCTTATAACAAATTTCATATTTTTCTTATAACAATGTGTTATTTTATTTTTCCACGTGTCAACAAGTTGCTTTGTACTTTGTAGTCTTTTATACTTAATTTCTTAATACAGTATAATTTTAAATATTATTAAATACTACTACTAATAACAATAATAGTAATAATAGCTTGTTGCATTATAAAACTTGGTATAATATTACTAAAAGTTATAAAATTTAGTATGATATTACTAAAAGTTTGATGTATATCATACTAGTTCTAGACCTAGGGGGTGTTTGGGATTGATAATTCAAAACAGATTATGCGTTTTGGAAAAGCAGGGGTGGAGTTGCTTATAGATTATTGCGTTTTGGTAGCCTAAAAAACTGATTATCTGCGTTTTCAAAACGCAATAATCTAAAAATCAGATTTAAAACGCAATCTCAAACACCCTCCTAATGTGTTAGAAAATGCATGTTAAGGTGTTAGTACTTAGTAGCTTGCAAGCTAGGTTGAATTAGAAGTGTTGGATTCTCACCAAATTGAGAACCAACTTCCACAAGGTTGAAATTGGAATTACGATTTTCATCAGCATACAGACATGTTCTCACAAGAGGTATTATAAAAAGTTTAATGTAAACAAAAAGCCAAAGCGTTAAAAAGAAAAATTTGTACAAGTACAAGTTTTAAAACAACAGGGTGTAACTGAAAACAAAAAGAATTCCAACAGTAACCAAGAAATTTTCAGGGACTCAAATCAAACCATGATTGTCTTGCTAACTATATTACATTTTGAGGAGTTAGGTGATTTTGGTTATACAAATGATATACCTTTTGCTTGAATGAATGTATGCCTACACGAGTGTGTATAATTAAAGTATTTTAGAAATTTCTATTTTGTAAAGCAGATTTTATAAATACAAAAACTGAAAAGAGTTCATCTCTGTCTTCTTAAAATCATGTTCCTTTATACATCTTTAATCTTGGTGGTATGAAGTGTTCCCTTTCCATTTAATCTTGATGCATTAATTTACTTTTAGAGATTAGAGTGGGGGATTTTTAACCTCTCTCCAAGTTTCACAAACTGGCAGATGTTACATTGCAGTTTTGTTTTTGATTTTTGGTTTCAAGGTTTTTGTCTAGATGTTCAACTTGATCCAGCCATTGATATCACATCATAAAACATTACTAACACTTATTTGAATCTTAAAGTTACCCTACAATATGAAGATGGGAATAGAAAGGTAAAGAGAAGAAGAGAGATCAGACCTGAGGAAGTGACAATAGGAAATTTATAATTTGAGGAAGGAAAAATATTAGGAGCGTCTCGCTGTCAAAAAGAAAATAGAGATAACTTATTACTTGATTAAGAAAGAATGACCTATTACTACAGAAATATCGGTAATTCTAACAAAAGGAATGATCAAAATTGCAGCAGATCATGTCACGGTAATTCTTTCAAATTACGTGGGAACAATGGCGTATATCCACAGAAACAACATGCTGAAAATTAATAAGAACCCAGATACTGTAAGAACTAATCAGACTTCTTAATGCGAATCATATAAGAGGACGAATTAAAATTTTCACAATTTCATCTCGAATTTAAGTGTTTGGAAAATTTTTGAAGCATTAAAGTCGAAAAGTTCACAATGTTAGTTTTGTCCATCTAGATGCTCATGCATATAGATCTCAGCCAGATGCACAAATATAAAAATGTGAATTTGTCGACACTCTTCGATAGAAAATGCTTCAAAATTTTATCACATACTTCATACATACATATGTGTCTCTATATATACACACAAACACACTCTTGTGTGTCCCTAAGTAGAAACAACACTTGCAAGGGTGACGCACCTGTAGTGGCCTAAAATGCCAACAACAGCCATTGTCATTCCAGAAAAGTACGTATAGGTGTCACCAACAAAGACAGAAGACGGGTACCTAAAATATGAAGGGTTAAGCATGATGCAGAAAACCAATATCAAATTAGAGATGGTAAATATATAAATACCAATTATAAGACAGTAACGCCAATGAAGTTGCAAGCAACGGTTGGACAAGGTACATGGAGAATGCATGCGCCTGTTTAGTTTCATCATTGGAGGACATTCCTATTTGCATTATATTGTGAATCAAAATCTGCACATAATCATTAAAAGTCAACTTTATTCTTGATTTATGGGATAATGTATGCGGAGGCCACCCAAGTATTCAACTTTTTTTTCATCAAGGACACCCATATATTAGAAGTTTAGAACTACCTTATAGGCTACCCAAGTATGTTTATACCAAATTTGAGCAATACCATGCCAAAAATGTCAATAATAACTTTTACCTATTAAAATGTTGACAGCCCATCAAAAATAATTTTTATCTTTTCAATTTATGTAGGAAACTTTTGTCACCCAGAATGTTATTGATGAACAAAATTAAATACCTTAGCGACTCCAAATACATCATCCCTTTATTTTTCTGTTCTATACATGTGAACATGTGAAATGAAATTATATTATGTTGTTTTTTTGAAGATTAAAGCTTACTGCAAATGATATAACAACAGTTTGCCCAACTTCAAGACCGTTGATGCCAGCATGGATGTTGATTGAATTTGTGCAAAAGACAGCCAAAAGTCCCATATATAGCTTATAGATCCATCCTGTTTAGTGTCCGTATTGAACAAAGTATGAAATAAGATCATTAAGCAACAGATCCTAGTCAGTTTGTTTACATCGGATTGAGTAACATAGGGGGTGTTTCAATACGCATTTGATACTGATTATGTGGTATTAATTATTAAATAATCAGAATCAGATCACTGGTAGAACTGGAACGGGATGCAGTAGAGTGTTTGGTGCTTTTACCATTAATCAGACAATTAAATTGAGAATTAACAATACTGAAAATGATAATTTAAGTACTTTGAGGTTTTCCCTTGAACAAAGAGTTTTCAGTTTTCTTGCAGCAGGTCAAAAAAATAATCACACAGTCATAATTAAAACCACTTCATCCAAACACTAAAACTGATTATTGTAACTTAAACTATGAGGGCTGCAGTAAAAATATTAAAATGAGCAAGCAGTAGGTAAAAGTTCAGTTATCTATTGCAACCAGCATATGGAAAGGTGATAAAGTTTGCTTAAACAATAGCTTAAGGGAACTACTTCATAAATCATAATTACCTAAATCCAAGATTTCAGCTCCAACATATTCAACAAGTGGCTTTGGTATCATAATTGTTGTATGCCCAGCATAGGCCATCAATAAAGGGAGAGCAGCAATTGATGGCAATACTAGTTTCCTGCCTTCACAAGCAAAATTAAAGCAATTAAAGATCTGGAGCTGAACCCAAGGTCCAATACCATGGTTACCGAAAGAAAACAAGAACAAAATGAATTTTGAGAAGTAAAGAAACTCACACTCGCCAAGGAATATCCAAGACATCGTCCACAAACCCAAGCAAAATCATGAAGCAGACAGATGCTAAAGCAGCATTATACTCAACAAGCCACTGCATGTATAGGGATTAACCATTTAGCACCTAATTTTAATAATAAAATAAAAAACAAAAGGTAATAGGGATAGTGAGTGTTGAGGCTGCCTAAGTATTTAACTTTTTCTCATTATTGACACCCATATTTTAAAACTACTCTATAAGCCACCAATGTATGTATCTAGTTTCTCTTATAGACAAAACTGTCCTTCAAATTTATAAAATAAAAAATATCCTTATATCCCTATGTCAAAAAGCAATAATTTGAAGTAAAATTATCAGGCTTTTGTCATTTTACAACATTTGAGCATGTTTAAGCGGGATGCATACATCATCTCTACAGATACAAGAATAAATAAACAGAAAAAATGAGTTGTATAAAAACAATTGTCAGATACACATAGTGTAGAAAAATAGTAGGCATATCATCTTAGAAACTAGGGTGCAACATTCAGAAAGATGGCAGTGCCAGCACGAACATAACATGTGCTATTTTACTAATTTCGTGAAAATAACGTTAAAAATGGTGGACAGTTAATCATGCATCATGTGGTGGCGTTGATAGCCAAAAGACAAGGGGTACATGCTCCAATCGGGCTTGTCCCACTTGTTGAGTGTTCCTTATGTCCAAGGCTTAATGCAAAACTACTTTCGAGGCGGGGGTCTCACCGGAAGCAGCCTCTCTATTCCTACGGGGGTATAGGTCTATCTAGTATCTACATCTTACCCTTCTCAAACCCCATCTTAGCTTTGCTATTGGTGGGATTAATTGATAATGACGATGATGATGATATAGTTTTCTAGTTAGCCAAAAAAATGCAACAAGTAGAGGGAGTGAGTGTACATACATTTGAATCTGCTGTGAAATTGAAATACTGAAACAATATTGCGACAACCAAGAAAACAATGCCCACAACAATACCAAGGGATTCAGGCCTGCAAGAAAGATAAGGGTATCAAAACAGAAACACTCTAAAATTTAATGGATACAAAGCCAAGGTTTACATTTTTAATTATGGTAAGTTAGTACTAGTGTTATGAATATTAACTAAAGTATAGACATAATAATAGGTTAAGCAATAAACTTAATTTGAGGACATCAGATCTTAAAGAAATCCATCAAAAAGTATGTAAATCAAATTGTGGATACATAGCAACTCACAAAATGGCATCAAATTACATAATAATATTATGAATAAAATAAAGAGACGGACATACACTTTAACAAGGCCTTGAGGTGTGCCCTTCTTATTAATATCATAACCAAACAAATTACGTCGGAGAACATATCTGGAAGCAACGGGAATCATAAAAAGGGTTACAAAGAAGCCACCAAAGCTGAGTGAGGCATTGATAAGGATGGATCTCTTCAGATGAGATTCAATTGAGTAGTGATAAAATAAAAGGTAAAGGTAAGGAATGAAGAAAATGAAAGAGAATAATAAGATATTGGTAGGTTTTGATGCACTGATCTGTGGCTCGCTTGAAGTGGCGGCGGTGGGTTCCGGTGACTTGGGCTGTGGTTCGCCGGCGGCTGGTGGTGGTGGTTGTTTTGAAGCTCCTCTTTTGCGAGCTGCCATGGCTGCTATTGTTGTAAGTTTAGTTTTTTTTTTTTTTTTTTAAATGAGTCAAAGGAAGGGATGTATTTATTTGCTGCTTCTTCGTCATCGGAGTCTGTGGGAACCAATTATGTGCTTACACGTCGGATCCAATTGTCATCTTACACGTCAAAGTCAACATCTTAACATTTCCATTTATTTAAATTTAAATTTTGTGGTTGATTCAAGTTTCGATCAGGGGGAGCATTTCCGTATAAAATACTGATGTCGGTTCATTTTCAGTACTAATTCCAAGTTTTGGCCATTTTCAGTATCTGTATTTTCAGCATCGGTTCAAACCAAATAAAATACCGTTACATTACCGAATGTTTTCATTATCGATATCAGTATTTTGCGGTAGCATGTCAACCCGGTATCTTATCTTAAAATATCGGTGCAATACCGCATATTTTCTTTATCGGTACCAAGTTTTGGTGAAAATCAGTATCAGCTAATTCGGGATTGAGATTAGGATTGGTTTGGTACAGTATGGTACTGAGCTCATCCCTAGTTTCAACCCAACGGTTGTTGTCACTGTATATAGTCAAAAATGTTTTAATTTTCTTTTGTAAATGCTTTTATTGTATTGTAATTCAATTGAAGTATATGTAATAATGGTGCCTAGTGTTACAGTGTAAGCTTTTCAATTCAGATTTTTAATTGCAATCAAAGCACCATTTAAAGTGATGCATAGTCAAACAAGTTTTTTTTTTTTATTTTATTAACGGCAACAATGATAGATTATCGTATAAAGGCATAGTCACAGCTATATGTGATGCACGAATCTGTTAGTTTTAAAAATATTGCAAACTAGCGTGATGATCAGTTATTTATCTTCTAAGCTTTACAATTTAACAGTTCAAGTTGATGTAACGAATGCATTTTTACATGATGATTTACATTTTAGAATTTTATACAGAGCAACCACCGGAAGTTGTTGCTAGAGGGGTCCAGAATAGTACGCGCATTACCTAAATCATTCTCGTGAGATACCTGCCACCGCTAGCACTGTCCAGCCATGAACTCTTGGTAGGACACTATGTTGATCAATCTTCAATAAGCAAAGAATAGAGAATGAGTTGGTTGGTTTAATTTGCAGCTAATTCTAGAGAGAGAAAAAAAATGGTATTCTTGTATTGAATTGCTCATGACTGACTGACTGACTATTCATAGAGTACACAGAAAGCAGGAAAATGTAAACAAATTACTGGCAGCTAATGCAATTCTTCACCATCAAGCCATTTTAGTCCAGGCAATAATTTAATCAAAAACAACATAAACTTTTCATCAGCAACAGCAGCGTTTCCCATAATATCAAGCTGCGTAATATTTAAGCCTCCAAAAATTGAATAAGCTTCCCAAAAGTTCACCACGTTTTCATCACCGTTAGCAAGTTCTTCAATTTTTTTATCATAATCAAGTGCGTGTGACATGGGAGATGAACATAAATACCGCCTTGTGTCTACCGTGTGTGCACCAATCTCATTATAAGAAACATCCAACACTCTCAGTGATTTCAAGAATCTCAAAGGGTCTAATGCCGTGAAACTGCCAAGGTTATTGTGACTAAGGTTTAAGCATCCGAGAAGCTGCAATGTTGATTTCTGATGTTGATTTGGTCTGGGAAATAGTATGCGGTTGTTTGTGTTTATGGTTTGTGTTTGGAGGGAAAATAAAAGAGAGGGAAACACTTGTTTTATAAACAATATGTGTTCGACAATTTACAAATGAAACTATACAGACCCTTATATACTATACAGACCGGTGTGAGTGAAACAACACACCTTTTCACTAATCCATAACTGCCATAACTGCCTATGTGACACACCCTTTCCTTAATTCCTATTTTAGACTTTATACTATACAATAATATTTACATATTGAGACTTATATACAATCGATATCTTCTGATTTGATTCATGGATTATTCCAACAATTTCCCCCCTAATCTTTGAATCAAATCATCTTCTTGCAGCCTTCATATCCTGCTTCGCTTCTTCGGTGGGAGATACTTGTCTTCGGGCCTTCCTTCTTTGTTTTCGGCTTTCTTGCTACTTTCTCCCACTTCTATCACGAGTTCTCTTCCTTTATACTTTAAATGATACCATTCGATCATTTCTAAGTAGAGAACATAGATCATCCTTAGATCTTTCACTATTGGGTCGTTTTGGGTGAGTGTTGGTCCTTCTTTACCATAACCCATTTGAGAAGCGACTGTTGGCCAATTAGACTCACTGCATACTTTGTTGTAGCCTCCCAACTTCTGCACAATCATGTAAAGATCCAGTGTATTGACTGGATATCCGTTTATATCTATTGGAGGCATTTCAACACGAACTTTCGATTGTAGGAATTCTTTTACGAACCACTTCACTATCCTTTCGAATTCAATCTGGAACTTCTCTTTGTGTTCTTCAATCTTGGTTGCAATATGGATTAAATCCATAAACACTAGGCAATCGTTGATCGAGGACACTTCGGTTGGATACATGATTTCTCCTTGTTCCATGAATTCGTTTTGATCATCCTTCTGCATGGCAAATGACTCGAAATGCCTATACATTGATGCCTTTTCAATGTCTTCGTATGTAAGACCATTGTATCTTTCACTTGTGTCGGTTGCCGGGTCTTTTCCTTTGTTTTGTTGCGCTTCAGATGCGCATCCTGGCTTCTTCTTGAGTGGACACATGAAAGTAGGATGATCTTCTTCTTTGCATATCCAACACTTTTCTTCCTTGAGTCTGACTTCTGCCCGTGGGTTGTTGGGTTGGGTGATGTGACAAATATCCCCTTCAAATTCTATTTCATAACCGCTTTGGGTTAATTTGTCAACACGTAGGATGTTCTTCCTTAGTGTTGGAACATAATACACATTTTTCACTTTGTGTATTTGTCCACCACTATATATGAGAACAGATCCTTTACCCCTAAAGTATTCTCTTGGATACCCTTGTGGACAGCCCTCTACTCCAAAGGAATTACTTAGAACCATGAACAATTCTTTCTTACCACATCCATGTTCCTTTCGGGTAAGACTTGCATACCAAATATCTTCCCATTCTTGAGAGTCGGTTCCTTTGATTAAAAATTCTGTTTTTCCAACTTTCTTGGGGCAATCCCTTCGGTAATGGAAGGGTTCTTGGCAATAACTACAACACATCCCCTTTGGGTAATCGGAAACGTACTTCTTCTTTTTGACTTGTCTGTTAAACTCCTCCTGTGCAGCCCTCTTCTTTTCTGGCAGATTGTTACTCGAACCTGTTGTGGAATCTATGACCATCTTGTGCATCAAATCTTCGGTGGCCTTCTTCTTTGCCACGGTTGTTCTCTCTTGACCCACACGGTCATTGAACAACGAAGGAAACGTTGGGGAAACATCACACCCCCTTCTTGTTTCACGGTGATACACGTCTTGTAAGTCGAAGATACCATAACCCTTGTATGAGTAACCGCCGTTCCTATGATGCTCTTGTTCTTTCTGCAACATAAAACTTCTTGATGCATCCATAAACGGGGAACGGTAAAAGTCACTGTTTCTGCCAGAACTCTTCTGATCATCAAGATCAATTTCTTTTCCTTTGCCACAGGTCTTTGGATTTGGCTCTGATGCCATGTTGATTTCTGATGTTGATTTGGTCTGGGAAATAGTATGCGGTTGTTTGTGTTTATGGTTTGTGTTTGGAGGGAAAATAAAAGAGAGGGAAACACTTGTTTTATAAACAATATGTGTTCGACAATTTACAAATGAAACTATACAGACCCTTATATACTATACAGACCGGTGTGAGTGAAACAACACACCTTTTCACTAATCCATAACTGCCATAACTGCCTATGTGACACACCCTTTCCTTAATTCCTATTTTAGACTTTATACTATACAATAATATTTACATATTGAGACTTATATACAATCGATATCTTCTGATTTGATTCATGGATTATTCCAACATGCAAAGCCTCCAATCCTGTGGATCAATCCCAAAAAGACCATTGGTTATTTTTTTTATTTTTTTTACAAATTCAATGCATTTGAGAACAGAGATGTAAAATGAGCGTGAGTCCCGCAATTTATTTTTGCATAATTAAATCCTTCGATTCTAAAAACTTAAAAAAGCCTAATAAAGTTGAGGGTTTTGACCACTATTTCAAAGAGTGTGTTTTACCCCTTTTTGCTATTAGATAGATACGTATGGGATAAAAACATAACACAAATCGCCCCACTAATAAGTGAACAGGGTGAAATCACCACCTTTTTACAAAATTACAAACTGTTAAGAAATATATTGATCTAATACCCCAAACACACCAATTGAATTGATAGATAGATAGATAGATAGATATTATCACAGGAATATTAGCTCAAAGACCAAGTAAATATGAGATGCATCAAGATTCAAGAATGAATGAGAAATTTAACAAACATCAATGTTTTACCTTCTATAGAATGAAGTTGGTTGTGGCTAAGATCAAGGCTTTGCACCCATAATAACCGCTCAAAGGATCCAATTTGTGATAAAGACAGAGAATTCAGTCTCAAAAACATAGAACCAGTGATATCCGAAGAAGTTGACTCTTTATACTGCCAACAGTACTTCATCACAGATTCCTTGCAAGAGGTCACCTGCAATATCACTGAAAGTACTTACAAAAGGGTCTACTCTGGTTATCTCTAGTTGGTCAAGCGGCGAACCAAAAAAAATATCTTACTAAGGAAACAGGTCAAATGGGTCAAACGGGTCAAATGTGGCCCAAAAGGAATTTCTAGTGCATAAAACCTCCTAAATCATTTTACTAAATACACTAGATCATTTCTAAGAGTCTTAAGATATATAATACTTGGATTCATACATGCCACACTAATTATATTGAAAAAGAACATCAACTTTAGACGAAAAGGTCAACCCAAACCAACCCAACCGAGTCGAATATTACTTATTTAGACCTGTAACCCACCCCACCCATTTTACCGCCTCCACTTAAGCTTTTACCTGTGGACCTAGAAAAAAATGTTACTCTTCCTAAAAAAAAAAAAGAAAATGCGTAGAGAAGCTATTACCTGTTTTAAGAAAACCAGGCTGTACTCATCCTTGTAATACTGGTAATGTGCGGGGTCTAACTTCATCAATTCAGAATATAGTTGCAAAACTTCGTCCACATGAGTCATGGTTGGAGCAACTGGAATATCGCTTGACATCATGGCATCATATGCCATCAATAATCTTGCAAGTGTGAGCTTCCCAATTTTACTATCAAACAATACAAAAAATGAATTTCATTACCTCTAGATTATGAACTCATTTAAAATATAAGGAGAATTTCATACCACTCTGCCCATGACAATAACTCTCGGTACTGATCTATTTCACTAGTTATCATCTCAGACTTCCATTTTGAAGGTGAAGGTTGCTCATAGTTACCTGTTACTTCAAAATATGACTTTAAAAAACCTGTCACCTTTGAATTTACATCAAATGTAGAGAAATTTTCATCTGTAAATGATATCCTGCTTAAACTATGTTCCTCAACATTTTGCAGATCATGACATACAGAAACCGTAAATGTAAAAGACCAAGGTCGGCATGGAACACCACTTGAAGATATAATGCCTTGAGAGGATTCCGAGCTAATCTTCACCTGAAAGATCTTTGATGAGCTAAGTTCAGCTTGAGGAATAGTCAGATGTGTCAACCAGGTTTGACTACAGTTAAATTTATTTGCTGAAAGTGGACTCCATGAAATATTCTTGAATAAGTCATTCTCACTTTGAAGACTAACTGCATGTAAGCTTACACCTTCAACTGGTTCATTAAAATAGAGAATGATAGGAAAGGTCGCTTTAGTAATTTCAGAACCATGAGGAGGCCATGAAGAAACCAAAGTAGGCATGTCGACTTTAACAGTTTGGTCCAGAAGCCAGAGATGATAAAACCACCCACTTTGATCATCTGGGTCGGTAAAAACTGCATTTCTTACATATTCATATTCCTCTTTCAGAAATATCTCCTTGGGAAAATATCCTTCGACCTTTTTCTCTAGCAGATGAGATAAGAGTACACTGCAGACATTAAGAAATCACATAATGTCAAGGTTTAACAGAACGAATCGTGCTTCGAGGCGTTTTCCTTTCGTCTCGCGAGGCGTACGCCTTGAGGCGAACCGAGGCATAAGCCCAAGGCAGAATAAAAAGATATATACAAAAACTATATACTTACAAAAAATATGCTAACTAACTTCATCAACAGATTCATTAAAAACCTAAAAAAGACACGGAATGTTTGAAATTGACAAAGAAAGTCTAAAACATCAAAAACACACGTCAAAACCCCCTAAGGCACTGCTTTTCTTACCGCCCCAGCCTTTAGAGGAGTACATACAAAATAACGCCATGAGGCACCGCCTTATACTCGTTTTCTTACCACCTCGACCGTTTTTTTAAACTATGCATAATGTAGATAGTAACTTAAAAGGGTCAGATACAAATTCCATTAATTATAAGGTTCTCTTGAAAAGAAAAAAATCAATATTTTCACCAAAAATTTGAAAGCCCCTCAACTTTCTTTGTGACTCAGTCAATCCTAGAAGGGTTTTTTTGTGTCTTATTCAAATGTATATACTTTTACCTAGGTAAGACTTAGCGGACATGCCATTTTTTGTTTTTTTTTTCCTTAGTTATGTGAAAAAACCTTCTGTTTACTTAATAGATGGTTAAAGCTAGTCAAGTTCAACCCTAAAGACTTTCACTTCATAAGCGGTTAAGTCCCTAACCTGGTGCAAGCGTAAAATATTAAACTTTTTAAGACTTTAAAGAATGAATCATTCACAAAAAGTAGATGGATCTAACCACTTTTTCATGGAGACTCAAAGGGTATGTAGGTTTTTAAGGGGATAACACTATAATATGTACAAAAATGATAACATTATGGTAGCTTTAGTGAGATAGAAGTGCACACAATTTACAGAAACAAGAACTCACACTCATGGTTATCAAGGCGCCCTAGGCGGACAGCCGAAGCGCAGGCAAAATGCCTTGCGGCCATCCAGGCGCTCCGGTGAGGCCACGAGATTGCAAATTTTGGCAAAATTCTGCAAATCTGACCAAACTGGTATGGAACATCCAAAAACAGAACCAGCCTAAATCAGCTTAAACTAGCCCTACACAGCCAAAAAAACATGTCTAAAACCCCAAAAATGGTATGTTTTTGCTATGCACCTTGCTTATCTTTGGCCCTAACTTCTTAAGTGCCTTGCACCTAGGCCCAAGGCTCACCCTTTGACAACTATGTGTGCACTATTAAAGATATCAGATATGTCATATATTTCTACTATGGCATGCTCCTTAAAGAAGCCAACATTCAAGGGATATTTACAAAACTCAATTAAATACTAGAAAAATATATTATAGAATTAAAATTGCAGATTAACAGTGTCAAGGGGATGAAACATGTTTAATGTCCAATTACAAAAAAAAATGGTCAATACAGTTAAAGGGGTGTAGAATAACTTGCAGAACAAAAGATATAAAGTTACAAATTAGAGGCCTTTATTCATTAGGTTTTACACCTTTACCATCAATATTGTTGCTTCTCTTATAGAGGTGTTAATTTTGTAGTGGTTGAACGAACCAGGTTGGGTAAAGCTGAAACATTCATTGTCCAAAACTTTTTATAATTATCAGGGTCAAATAAAGTTAAAACACATTATATTACCTCTATATTAATCTAATACTTTAAATAAAATGTTGAGTAAGGTTTATGCATTAGAATTACATTATGAGCGACTTTCAACTTGTTTGACCTATTTCGTCCAAGCTAATTTTCTTCTTTTTATCACTTAGAGATCAAACATAACGCACGTCAGCTCATATATAAGAAAGAGCCGAAATTGCCCCCTTTATGCTTGGAATATAGAGCATAAGGAGATGCATGCAGTGGCGATCCTTTTAAGGGGCGGGAGGGGGCGCCCCCCCCCTGAATTTTTGCTTAGAAGTTCCGATTATATAGTATTCGTATAGAATTTTTTTGGTATATAAGGTTTCGACCCCCCGAAATTGTTTTTCAACCTCCCGAAACTAGTGACTTCCGACCCACCGAAGTTTCGGGTCAAGATTCGCCACTGGATGCATGATTAATGAATGTTCCTTGTAAAATGAGTTTAATGAGCTATTGTCAGTTCAACAACATTTTTTTTGTAGCCTTCTGAATGGTTAAACCACTACAAAAAGATTATTTCTTCAACATGATTAGACATTTAGTCACTCTCCTACAATATGAAAATTTCCAATCGATTTATGTGTTATTATTCTATTCACAAACTACACGATGAATATGATATTTCACAACCATTTTAGTGCACATAGTGCAGAACTCATCTTCCTTCTAACAGTCCCTTGAACAATAGGGCCACACACAAAACCAATGAATTTCAAAACTGAAACAGATGGGCATACCTACGATAATGCCAAGCGGAATAATTACTGAAGTTATCATTTATCATATCTGTTGTAAATTGTAGCTCCTTGTCATCTGATATGTTCTTCAACCCTGCTATGAATCTGAAAAGCGCATAAACAAGTAAGGTAAATTCAGATTACGTAAATCCCGATTAAAAACATCACCAAATGAATACAAGTGTTGACCTCCTGTAATTCCATGCATGGAAATTGCGGGTGTCTTGCTTCTGAAACAGATTAAGAAGGTTGAATTCGGTGTCGGTTGAAGCATTCCCTTTGGTTATGACCCATTTTCTGTGATGCCAAGCTCCATAAGACTTGAAATTCTTCCTCAATGCAATCTCTACCTGCATATACAGTCAAAAGTATTATCCAATTCAAGCAAGAACAAAAATTTGAAAGCGTTTCAGACTTATGTTCCTAGTTGCAATTAAAGTAAAAAAGAAATTGTAATTGTAATAGTTATAATACTAAAATGAGGTAATAGGTTAAAAAGAACTTAGAGTGGTGTTGATCACAAAGTTAGTATTCTAACAATGTAATAGAAAAGAAAAGAAACAAAATTAGAAGTATGAATAATAATGATAATAAGAAGAAGAAGAAGATAGAAAGATACCACACGCAATTCTTCATCAATAAGGGATTGAACGTCAGCAACAGGGTCCTCCGATTGAGTATTAATATTAATAATATTATGGTGAAATGCAAGTTTTCGATAATTCCAGGCGGTCAGAAACTCAGGATTAGCCTGGATGAGGTTAGCGTTGATTTGTAGGGCTTCCTTGGTGTATCTACAGACAGCCCAATTATATAATATAATAAAGATAAAAACACAAATCAATCAATCAGGTGATGAATAAGGAAGGAAGGAAGGAAGATACATATGATTGTGATGATTATGAAGAAAGTGAGATTGTAGAGATCGAATCTTGGCGGCCTTGAGAACCGATGCATTCTCGTCCACTGGAGTTGTAGATTTCCTGGGTCTTCCGTGCATCTTTCTTAGATGAGTGACGTGGTCTTCATGGGCAGCGATCTTCAAGCACTTTGGTTTGGTGGCTTGTCTCAGAGCTTCACCGGCGCATTTTTTATTTGGCCCAAAGTGGATTTGGACTTCATTTTGTTATGTGGTTGGACCTGTCTGTCTTCCTTCAATTGGGCCTCATGGGTTTTTACTTCTACCCTTCATTCCAATGGGCAATGGCTTCATTATATGATCTACAGGTGCCCACTTCGCTTCCTTTTAACAACCCAAATCCGTTTCAAACCCATCTGGGTGGTGTTGACCAGTTTCAAGTCAAACCGGTTTGGTCAACCACAAATCGTATCAGTTTCAGTTTTGATTCCATATAAATTACATAAACTTTTACTTTTATTAACTTTTAGGTTTTTTTAAATAATAAAATTGAATTTCAATACAAAAAAAAAAAAGCAAAGTTTTTATTTGTGTTTATGGCAAAAAAAATGTTTTTTTTCTTAAATCGGTTCGGTTCAGTTTTGTTTTTTTTCCAGTTTCAACCGGTTCGGGTTTGTTTGACCGGTTTTAGACTTATTTTTGGTTTTGTTCGGTTTGTGATTTTTTAGTACCGGTTTTGGTTTGGTTTGTTTTACCGGTTTCGGTTCCCGAATCGGTTTTTTGCGCACCGTTATGATGATCGTTGTGTATTCTACTTTTCTGGAATCAACAACCCATTAGATCACATGTGGTACAATCTCACGGGATTGACTAATACATGACTATCCTGTTTTATTTGCATTGTATTCCCCAAAACCTTGGGTTTGATTTCTAGATTCTAATATGCATGCCACATAAATTATTCATTTATACTCGTTATCGTATGTTCCCGGTATAAACTTCACATATTGTGGAGTTCATTTGTTGTTGTGTTGGATACGCGATGTAGATTATCGATTCATACTCGAGTTGTCCCTTACATGTGGAGTTCCACGGGTGCATCATCGTGGCACCGATGGTGTGGTACCATTCATGAGCACCTTCTTGTTATGTTACATAGTTAGGGAAGACTTATCAATAAATGAGATGTACTAATTGATCATACTAAAGTTACATTTGTTGGATGATTAGCGTGGATGCTCACAACCATCACACATTTGGTGCACATGTTATGTAACATCCACCCTATTTTATCAACCAATTTCGTCATGAGAATGAGAGGTCTTTTAGGATATTTGTTTATGCTTAATCGCAATTTTGGTGGTTTGCAAATACACCTCAAAGGTATAAACTTGTTTGTGATTTTGAACACCATCCTATCTCGAAAACCTAAGCCTTGTCCATAATTTCTTAATTTGTTTTCAATACAATCTATAAACTTTTTGGCTTGCTGGAAACCAATTTTTTTTTTTAATAAAGTTAATATGAATTAAATTTTAGGGGGAAAAGACTTGTCCATAATTTCTTAATTTGTTTTCCTCTCTCTCCATACATACATACATGGGCAAAGCATTAGAAGGGCCAGGATGGTGCCCCGTCCCTCATCGTTTTCTGGCTCAAGAGTGTAAATGTTCCCATTTTCACTTGAAAATTTTGTATAGAGAGAACTACACAAATAGTCCTTATGGTTTATAGAAAGTAACATCATTGGGTACTAACTTTATTTTTTAACATGTTAAGTGTTTATGGTTTCAGTTTTGTAACATCTTAGGGTACTAAGGCTAACTCCGTTAGTTTTTCTAGTTAAGTTTTGATAAAATGACTAAAATGTCCAAGAATAACTAGATGGGCAATTCTTGTAATTAACTCTATTTGATTTACAAGGATACTTTTTGCAATTTATTTAAATTAGAACTATCTATCAATATTATTAAATTTAAAATTTTAATTAAATACTAAATTAAATAATTACACTCTACACATTTTAATAATTTTTTTATAAAAAAATACTTTTATCCATACTAAAACACAAAAACTATAATTATTTAATTTAATATATTTTATAACTTCAAATTTTTATGTTTTAATAATATTAATAAATAATTCTAATTTTAGTTCTAACTTCAATAAGTTGCAAAAATTATCCTTGTAATCAAATAGAGTTAATTACAAGAATATCAAGTTATAATGGGGCATTTAAGTCATTTTATCAAAACTTAACTAGAAAAACTAACGGAGTTGGCCTTAGTACCCCAACATGTTACAAAACTGAAACCATAAACCCTTAAAATGTTAAAAAATAAAGTTAGTACCCTAAGATGTTACTTTCTATAAACCATAAGGACTATTGGTGTGGTTCTCTCTTTTGTATATATTGAGTCCAGCTCCACCAATTTGGAAAAAAAAAATGGGTTTCATACCTTTCGACCTCCGCCATCTAAAATTTCAAACTTTTGCCATTGTGTATGTGTGTGCGCACACACTCACACACAAAACCCAACCTTATTTAATCATTAAACAAAAATTAACACATTCATAGAACAAGCATCATATCAAAACGTAGATTGAGCACATGGGTTGCTACATTTGTGGCACCTTACATTGCCCATTGTCCAATTGTTGTAGAATAAGATGTCCATTGAAGTTCACCGCTCATGTGACACTTTATGCCTTAGCCAGGAATATAATCTCCACGAGGATTGATTCCTAATACTACTATATACATTAAGTACACAATCAATTTGTTATATATTTGTTCAGACAAATACATAAAGTTCGTTAAACTGAACAATTATAACCATAATTTATATATTTGTTAAGAAATGAGCCATTTGAAATCACACTGTTTTTTTATTTACGAGGTACCAAAATAAGTTAAAACTTAAAAATAAGATGATCAATAAGATAATATGCTGATCAACAAATCACCAAAATAATTGAAAAAACAAATAAATTTATGAATTGAGAAGCGTTACGTTTAGGTAAATAATGTTTTACAAGTTACAATGTATATCAACATCTATGAATTATATTTGGTGAAAAACTATGAATTATTCAACAAAATGGTTAATGTATATCAACATCTAATTAGCAATCGATACGTTATGACTTTTGACTTTATTTTTTTATAATTATCAATGCTAATTATGTGTGTTACACATGATGGAGACCTAATATAATAATATTGAATATTGAAATGAAATGCAAATGATGGTTAAAAGTCAAATTGCCTTTAAAGGGTTTACAGAAGGCGGACACTTTTATCATTTGACCCTAGTCACCTACTCCTAACCACATACTCGTATAACTTCAAATTATTTACGCAAAATAGATTAAAAAAATAATAGCAGTTTTTAAAATAAATTTGTTAAAGTAATAACAAATTGTTGGAAAAAAGACCGGAGTTTGATACCCCTTTACAACTTGTCCATGAACCGTTGCAAGTATAAAATGTGTCTAGACAGTAGACAATGTCTATTATCTGAAATAAAATGATAGACTTGATTAAGGACTGGATAGTTTATAAGGTCAAAGAACAATTGCATTGAGTTATATACAAAATTAAAAGCGGCTAAATAGGTTGTTTAGTGATTCATTCGTTGCAGGGGTTTTCAAATCAGAAGAATGACGTTATAAACAATTTAAGATAAAATATGAAATTATTTTATCTTCTAATATATACTTAAGGATGGCAAAAAAAAAACCTGACGTGATGGGAGGAAATCTAAAACATCCGTTACAGTGATAACGGACCCAATTACCAGAAACATACATATATACCCGATTACACAAACCAAAGTCTAAAACACTTTTTTTATCTTTGTTTTTCTTATCCTTCGGTATAATTGTGCATGATATATTTTACATGCTTAATTTTAATACACATAAACATATATGAAGGTGCATAATTATATATATATAACCTGTGTGTTACTATAAACACATATTGTTAATATGTTGTGATATATTTAGGTGTGTTTGATTATAAACTAGTAGTTAGTGCGTAATTAGATGCCTAGTACTTCACACCATTTTTGACTTTGCATAAGAACCCACATACATGTATATATATCATGTGTAAACTAGCTTGTTATTATTATTTAGAAAAAGAATTGGTATTATGTGGGATGATACTTCTCGAGGTCGACACACATGTTGTACAATGCACGTAACAATCACTTTAATGTTCTTTTGTTGAAAAGCCATATTTGACTTTTAGATTTTAGTTGACGCTTTCTTATAAATTGAAAATTCATTTTCTTAAAGAACTTTCATCCGAATAACGTAGAGACAAGTAATGAGCGTATCAAACTATTTTCTTATCGTCAAACATCTATATATTAGATTGGTCGTACAACAGTTTTATTCGCCTGGAATTATCAAATATCATTTAGTTAGACTTTTTAGTTTACCTCTCGTTCTTTTTAAATTACACTCGACATTTGATTTTAGCTAAATTTTATAGATGAATACAGTTTAAAGTACTTTTAACTAAATTATAAGAATGTAGATAAAGATTTCAATGAGAGCTCTTGTACGTTTACAAAACTTCATAAAACTAACAGGGTTATGATCAACCTAATTTTATATTTTTTTTTTTTTTTTTTTTTTTTTTTTTTTTTTTTACACTAATACATTTTCATTCAAAAACGCATAAACGCGACCAATTACATCAAGATAGAGGGTAGGCGGGCAACAAGCTGCGCCGCCACCCCTTTCTGGATGGCAAATCCTAACCTACTAAAAACGAACCCATGTCCCCCCGGAGTCGAGACACTGCTATGAATAACACGTTGGACTCTAGTCAGGAAACGGATGGCTTCCGGCGCCAACGAGCCAAAGGTATCAAATGCCAGGGGAACAAATACGTGTTGGTTCTCCTCGCAGGCTTTAGCATGCTTCTCAACTTTTTTCGCCTCTGCTTTCCGCACAGCTTGCCCTGCTAAAAAACCACTATCCCTCAAACCAACCAGAGGAGATATACCTGTTAGGTCGACGCAAGCGTGTTTCCCCCCGGCCCAACCAAAGACAAGCAGGTCTGCTGGACGTAGGGTGGATCTCCCGTCAGCGGGGTCCGAGAGGAAATTCACGGGAGCCTCCCTCTTGGCTGAGATCCCAGCCCGTCTTAAAATGTCCCAAAGAACGTCCCGGACCCAGTCATGCCTATATTTGAAACCAGGCAACTCCTTACAATGAACCGCGTGTTCCCCGTATTCGTCCAAGCATGCCTTACGGCAAATCGGACAGACTTCATCTTCATGGTACATGGGGATCATCAAACGATATTTAAGAATTGCCCTGTATTCAACCCTAGACATGGTTTGGCCCAAACCTTCGATTGGGATAACATTCAGGAAATCTTGGGCATGGGGGCTTTGCAAGCATTCAATAACTGCCTTTTGGCGGGGGGACAGATCAAAAGTTTCACCCAGGCTCTGTGCGATTTTGCCAAAGAGGGCATTCGCCAAAGTTTTCTGAGGCTTTGGGGGGGCGGTGTCCTTATTAGAAAAACCGCCAATATCAAAACCTGGGAGAAAGTCATTTATCCTTTCGAGGGCCTGTACGTAGTCCAAGTCCATGTCGACAACCCCACTGTTCCTTAAGATGTGGTCTTGGAGATTCCAAGACTGAGCTCGTGATGCCACAAAAGCATACACCCCAACATCTTTTGCTGAGAGGAGCCCTAATCCTCCCAAACGCATCGGTAATGATGCCATTCGCCACTGTAGGTCACCAAAGAACGGACCCCCGCATACCACTATGTCTTCGATGGCTTCCCGTAAACCTTTGTCAAAACATGATACCGCTTCATCCATCATGGTGGGTTGGCAGGTCCGCAAACCAAAAAGCAACTTAGCGACCCCCATACAAGATCTGAGCAAGAGGAGTTCACTCTGGGGATCCCTAAGGCACGGCAAAAGTTTCATAAGATCAACCGCACGCGAGGCTCTCCGCTCTGCCAATTCCCGTATAAAGTAAGAGTCGCGACTAACAGCCCCTCCAAGGAGCTTCACCCCTTTTTCTGGCCTGCCAATCCCACTGGGGAAAAGCCCGTCCCTACGTTTCACCCCATTACAGGACGGCCAAAACACCTCAGTTTTCTTAATATTCAGTTGAAGCCCTAGGGATGGTCCCTCCTTCCGGATGATGTCTAAGGCATTCGCAACCTCGATGGCTTCACCTATAATTGTCCCATCATCAAGGTACCACGCATGAAAGGGGAGGTTACAATTTTCTTGCACCCGGAGAACCATAGGGTGTAATGCCAAGGCGAAAAGGAGGGGACCTAAAGGGTCCCCTTGCTGAACCCCCGTAGTGGCCCCGATACAATCATTACCAACATACAACCTAGCTGGTTGGGCATATAAGAACTGGACCCACAAATAGATAGACGGGCAGTGCTGAAGAACTTCTCGTAGAAGGGCAGTGCGGTCTATCATGTTGAACGCGTTTGAAAAATCCACAGTGAGCATAGCTAAAGACCCGTCTTCATGGAAGGAGTTAAGGAACCTGTTAGCACTATGGAGCACCGCCTCTGCCCCATTAGGAGTCCCCACCCCAAATTGGAAATCCCCCAAATACTTAGCCATTTCCTTACCAAATACACGATAGAAAAAAATAGAAAGTCATAGGAAGGGTATCAAACAAAGTCCGAATGAGCTCATTCAAGTGGCATTAGATTTGTTTCATCGAACCATACGATCTTAGTTTTTGGGACTTCATTTTTTTGGATTTTAGCTTGTAGTTTTTATAATTTGTATTATATCATTTTGTCTTTTTTGATACATTGTATCTTTTCTTTATACGGTGTAACGGTTACATAAACAATATTTGAAACGAGGGATTTTATACGGTTTTATTTGTTCATTTTTTTGTATGACCATTATTTTCCAAAGTGTGTTTTTACAAAAGTATTAAATATTCTGATTGAAAGTAAATGAAAACCACGTGTTAGGAGCTTGAATTTCGTTCTGAGTGTTGTTAAAGATACAACACCATTATTGGTATACAAGTTCATTTATCGTATTAAACGCATCTAGGGATGGCAATGGGTCGGGTTCGGGTCGGGTGTTGGTAATCCCATACCCGTATCCGGTTGTAAAAACGTGTCCCATACCCGACCCAAAACCCGTCGGGTATTTGTCGGGTAATTACCCGTCGGGTATCGGGTATACCCATGGGTATCGGGTTTACCCGTTAGTTTGTTAAAAAATACCCGTTGGGTTTCAATTGCGGGTTTACCTGCGGGTATCGGGTATAAATCTCAAAACATGCTAATACACTACGCGTTGGTACTACATACTACTTTAGTGGTAGCTTAATTGTTCATCAACTCCACATAATTAAGTCATCAAAATACATATCCAACTAAATAAGTTTAATTCCCTAGCTACCAAAAGGTACAACTATCAAAATACACATCAACAAAAAATATCATTTTCCAATTTCCGTGAAGCTAGTGAAACTGATTGCTTTTGTTTTCCTTTTCACGTAAGCTAAATTATCTTGTCAATTTCTTATTCCTTCAAACCTTTTTGAACGGTTGTATGAATATTAATTATACACAAGTGAATAAAATATTATATATATATATATATGGATATTGGTTCGGGTATATTTGCGGGTAATCGGGTATATATATATCGGGTAATCGGGTCGGGTATCACTATATCCCATACCCGTACCCGAACCCGAAAAAAAAAAAATTTTTATACCCATACCCGAACCCATACCCGTCGGGTTTCGGGTAAACCCGTCCCAAATGTTTCGGGTAAACCCGTCGGGTTCGGATTTTTTTGCCATCCCTAAACGCATCATATGAGTTATAAGGACCATATAATATGATAAACTAGTCATATAGGTCAAATGAATTTGTAGTGCTCGCATGAGTAGTTTAAAGGTAACACACTCCAAATAGTGTATACTAGCCCACTTATCATAAGGATTGTATGAGTCATACTGGCTCTATGACTTATACTCGCATAAGAAGTTTATTTGTTGGTCAAAACATCATACGGGTTGTGTGATCTGGCTCTATGACTTATATTGCCATCTTTTATCGTGTATACAACCCATATGAATATTTTCTCCATGGCATACAAGCCATATGGATCATATAGCCGGTATAATACGTCAACGTGTCTGAATGGTGTGTCAACCTCTTATTTTTTAATTTGGGGGCTTAATCTAGTTATTAGTTAACAATAAGATTTAATTCAGTGCAACTAACTTCTACATTAAATAAAAAAATGTAGCTAATTATAGAGTAGTCACCTATGTAGTCAAAAGTTATATGCTTGGGTTGTGTGGTTTTTATCTTGTAACATGTTTGGATTTTAGCACGATTTTCGTTAACAAAAACATGTTGTATTTGAATGGAGTGACCGTGGTAGCATTTTGACAAACTACATGAACTATTAACATACTCAAAACGCTAAAGAATAAAAGTATAAACAAATTAAAAAAAGTTAAAACCCAACCCCTTATCTCACACTGACGTACTAATGGCTAGAACCACATACCCCACTCTCGTATCTGAATGCGTAATTGAGAACCACCACAATACTAAAGCTTCAAATCAAGACAACATAGATACAAAAATACGATTTAAGAAATCAAGCTTTAGTTTAAAGCTGTATAAAACTCTCAAAGTGACTACATTTGAATAGCTCTTTATGTAAGAATTGCCATCGTTAGTTTAAGTCACACAACCATTGCTGACAGCCAGTTTATAGGGGTTTGTTTCGACACCATCTCTTGATATCTAGGTTTGGGTTTCTACACCACCACACAGTTTGGTTTTGGGTGTCGCGTTTCAACAACACCCTGATCTTACAATAAGTCGTTGGAACAAAAACGAGATGTTAATTGACGATAAGGTGGTAATCATCAATGAAAGATCTGCGCCTACTTAGGGTGAGTGTTGTATAATGGTTTTTCATATCTCTTAGTAAACCAAAAAAAAAATAAAAAATTCCACTTGATGTTAATAAAAAAACTTCAACAAAATTTAATGTTAGACCCCAAACTTATTACAAATAAAAGTCGTATAATCAATACATGATAACCAAGGTGTGACTATTTTCAAACCACACAAACTATTAGTGTAATAAGAAAAATCTACAAGTTGGAAAAGCAATAATAAACTAATAATAATTACATAGTCATACTATGTATTAGATTATGTGTAGTGGTGGGGGTTATGAGGGGGTTGTAGTATTAAAATATTAAAAAGTAATAAAAGTGAGGTTATGGAAAAAGAGGGTGTAGTGGGAAGGGGGTTATGAGGGGGGTTATAAATGATTGGTAATGATTGGTTAATTATTGTTTTTTATTTAAATAAGAATATTAAATACTTAATAATATTTCATTAAATATAAAAATAATAATAAAAATAAAAATTTTTCATTAAATATAGAAAACTTACAAATACTAAAAAACAACAAATACTTAAAAAAAAGTTACAAATACTTAAAAAAAGCTACAAATACTTAAAAAAACTACTCGTCGTCGTCGTCTCCTTCTTCGTTTTCTCCTTCTTCTTCTTCTTCTTCTGCTTCTTCTTCTCCTTCTTCTTCTTCTTCTTCGTCATCTTCTTCTTCTTCTTCTTGGTTGTGATGAAGCGGGCGAATCGACCATGCTTCCTCCACCAAATCCGCCTTCAACGCGTTATGTATCTCCTTGGAACGCAACATGACACTGTTTTGGAATCTCTCCTCCTGTGTCGCTTGCGTCCCTGGAACATCTTCTTCTGCAAAATAGTTTTGGCATATTGCCTTTCCTTCGTCTTCAAGTATCATATTATGCATTATGATACAAGCATACATCACCATTCTAATCCTTTCTTTTTCCCACACACGACAAGGATTTCTAACAAAATGCCATCGTTGTTGTAGAACGCCAAAACACCTCTCGACGTCCTTTCTTGCAGACTCATGAGTTCTTTTAAAATATTGCCTTCTTTCATCTGTTGTCTGACTAAACGTTTTGACGAGCATTGAATACTCCGGATATATACCATCCGCCAAGTAGTATCCATGCTCGTAGTAATTATTATTTGCATAAAACCCACATTTCGGTATTGTTCCGCCAATGTAAGACTCTAGCAATGGCGAAAACTGAAAAGTATTTATGTCGTTCATACACCCGGCGAGACCAAAGAAGGCCGACCAAACCCACAGTTCGTGTGAGGCAACTGCTTGTAAAACCAACGTTGGTCCCTTTTGGTCACCGCGTGTATGTTGACCTCGCCATGCGGTTGGACAAGCATACCATCGCCATTGACGACAATCTATACTACCAATCATACCGGGTAGTCCATGTTTTTGTAAATGCCTTTCATATAGTTGTTGAAGGTCGCTCCATGTCGGGTTTCTCAAGTATCTTTTTCCATATAATTGGCATATACCTAAAAAAATCAAATGTATATATAAAAAATATGTACCAAGTATATGTATATATAAAAAAATCAAAAGTATATTTGATTTATACCGTAGCAGAAATACTGCAAAGTATCGCGTGTAGTTTTCTCCGCCATCTTCAAATACTCATCATTGATATCGTATGTGTTCCCGTAGGCGAGTACACGTATTGCGGAAGTCACCTTTTGAATTGCGGTGAATCCTAAACACCCTCTAGCGTCGGGTTTTTGCTTAAAGTAGTCATAGGCGGACTCTAAATCTTGCGTGATGCGCAAAAATAAGTTTTTACTCATCCTAAATCTTCGCCTAAACATACCAGGGCCGTATACCGGATTCTCATTGAAATAGTCATTCATCAAACGGTCATTGGCGGCTACACGGTCTCGCTCTATATATTGCCTAGACAATATCGGCCGTGGGGGGGGGGGGGGATTATTTATAAGATGCATCGCGCTAGTCGCTAGCGTAGCCGCACTCGTAACGGCTTCTTCCTCTTCCGCGCCTTCATCGCGAAAAAACTGGTTATAGAGATCGATAAACGAATCTTCGGAGGGAGGAGACGACATTTTGGTGAATTCTTTGTGTGTTGAAATTTTTTGAGTTGTATGTATGTATTGTATGTGTGAATGAGTGTGTGTATGTAGTGTATGTGTTGTAGTTTAACACACACATATATATATATAGATAATAGAAGTGAATTTTTTTTTTTTTTTAATTGAAATAAGACCGTTCCTCAACGGTCATTTTGACCAAACTCCAGCCCACAGCGCTGTTATACACACAACGGTTGATGCTCAAAACGGGCTATAGCGCCCCGGGGGGCGGTGTGCCCGGGCGCTATAGCCTGAAAACGCCGCTATGTGGCTTCCACTACACAAGGCCTTATGTTAGTGGTGTTTATAACATTTTATATTATGCCATTTGACATTATACAAGTACAATAAATAGAATCCAGAAAATAATAATAATAGACTTGTAAGCAAATGGAACCTAATTTTGTATTGTCATTTAATATTCCACATAGCGTCCGAACCAAGTCAAATTCAACCCAAAAGGAAAAAAAGAAAAAAAAGAACCACCTTTGTTTGTTCCTTCCTCTCTCCTAGATACAGCCTGCCTCAATTAGGGCACAAACGCGTCTTCTCCGTCTATTTCCCACCTATATAAATCTCACTCCCACATTCCCTCAATACTCATTCACTCCAAATCATATTATTTATTATATGTCTCACAGATCCTTCGTTCCCCACTCTTCCTCTATAGCTTTCCAGCTTCATTCCCACCTCCTTGTTTCCAGTGATCTTTCCCCTAACTGGTCTTCTTAACTTATTATTATTATTATTATTTTTTGGATCTTAACAATTCATTCATTCTTTCTAATCATTCTCACTAACAATTACTAAATATGGGTGCTAAAGGATTTGTTGAAGGCGGTATCGCTTCCATCGTCGCTGGCTGCTCTACCCATCCTCTTGACCTAATCAAAGTCCGTATGCAGTTACAAGGCGAGTCCGCCCCTCTCCCTAACCCTAACCCTACTCTCCGCCCTGCTTACGCCTACTCCGGCGCCACTGTCACGCTCCCTCACGCGCCGTCTCAGGTGGCCACGGCGGCGCGTGCCGGACCTGTTTCCGTAGGTTTAAAAATCTACCGAACTGAAGGCGTCTCCGCCTTGTTCTCCGGCATCTCCGCCACCGTTCTCCGACAGACATTGTACTCCACTACTAGAATGGGACTGTATGAGATCTTCCGTACAAAGTGGACAGATGAAGCCACCGGTCAGTTTCCGTTAACTCGGAAAATCACCGCCGGATTACTCGCCGGAGGAATCGGCGCCGCCGTGGGGAATCCGGCTGACGTGGCGATGGTGAGGATGCAAGCCGACGGTAGGCTGCCGGTGGCCCAACGACGGAACTATAAAAGCGTCGGTGACGCTATTAAAACAATGGTTAAACAGGAGGGAGTTACTAGCCTGTGGAGAGGCTCATCGCTTACGGTGAACCGCGCCATGATCGTAACGGCTTCGCAACTAGCGTCGTACGATCAGTTTAAGGAAACCATTATAAAAAACGGGGTGATGAAGGACGGGTTAGGGACGCACGTGACAGCGAGTTTTGCTGCGGGGTTCGTCGCGTCCGTGGCGTCGAATCCTGTGGATGTGATTAAGACACGTGTCATGAATATGAAGGTGGAGGAAGGTGTGGCGCCCCCTTACAAGGGCGCCATAGACTGTGCCCTAAAAACTGTTAGGGCCGAGGGGCCAATGGCCCTTTACAAAGGGTTCATACCCACGATTTCGAGACAAGGGCCGTTCACGGTCGTGCTCTTTGTTACGCTTGAACAAGTCCGGAAGCTGCTTAAAGATTTTTGATTATGTTTTTGGGATACTACTAATAATATTATTATTATTATTATTTCCAGAAATAAAATTATATTAAGGGCTTGATTGATATTGATATTGATGATGATGAAAAATGTTATGTGATATGTAGTATTGGAATGATTACTAATATAAGTTAAGAATATTATTATTATTTAATGTTTTTGTTATTTTGATTTGGTTTATTTGGTGGTGTTTAAGCTTTTGATTTAATCATTTGAAGAAAACTGTGTCATAAACAATTACGTAACTTGAAAGATATTTAGATCCAAAGGTCATTGCGTATGGTAGCATGTGACCCACCAAACACTTTATTCCGATAACCAACCTGATACACGAAAACGACATGTCATTGCAAGCCTTGACCGACAGATTATCTCATTTCCACCTCCCTGTCCTTTGCGATTGAGGTCGCCTAGTCAACTGAGTGTTTGTGTATGGCGAAGCTTGATAATCGTTAACCCACTCACAGCCCGCCCTTGGCACCTCTTCTTAACACCCACGACACGGTGTCTGGTGCCCAAAGGCGGGTGTTAACACACAAGGCCACAACACCCAGCTTAAGGCGTAAAACCAAGACTACAAAAAGAACCAAATAGCAAAGCCACACCGAAAAAGAAGATTACAATTTGTTTTGCTCTAAAAAAAACAGAACATTAATAATTATAAGAATGCCTACAATTATCACCTAAAGCAAAAAACCAAAATTAGCATAGCAAACAAGACATTTTTGCATCTCTTTTAAGGCCTCTCAAAATATTACATTTGGTTAATATCCAAGTATAAATAAATACATCCTTTAACTCAAGCAAAAATGGTGGCATTTTGTTAGTTCTTAAAAATCTTCTTATGTTTTGATCTTTAAACCCGTATCAGTTATTTGGCTTATTAAATGATTTGAGATGTGATGAAGCGTCTACCGATGAACCTTCAGGTGATTTTGACTCTTTTTGACTACCTGGGGACAGTCGATCTCTGTTGTCTACAGTTTCCGACTCATTTGTCGTTTTGTTGGGTTTTTCTTTAAAAAAGCTGAGCGTGTTTGTTATTTTTGACAATGTCGAGTTTGCATTAGCTGCCTGCAAAAACAACAGACATACATGATCACAAGTTAGATCATCATTCATATTGATTCCAAAAGAAAAAAAAATAAATAAATAAGAGGTGGCCTAGATACCATGGAACCAAAATAAGAAAGAAAATACAATAGCAAGTATATGTATACCTCATCCCTTGAGTTAGATCCTTTGACAGCGGTTGAAGAAGACTTGTTCATATGCAGTTTCCCTTTGCGTGCCGAATCAGATTGCTGATTTGGATGCAATTTATCCGGTCACAAACAACAAAAAATAGATAACGAATGCAGATCATGAAAACGAATAAAAACTACATGTATCACCAGCATTATAAACCATGCTGCTAGTATTATATTATACCTTACTCTTAAGTGTATTCAAAGCTTCATGACCCTTCTCTTTATCTTTTCTGTACAGAAAATACATGACATTATAAAGCATTCGTGATTAAACAGTCGTCAAGAAGGAATCTTACACTTTTCCTTCTGTTAGCTGTAGTTCAAGATCGTCAAGTTTTTGTTGTAAGCTGATGACTTCAGCCTCTGTTTGAGCAATATCCGCGAGATCTGCCTTGGTCTTTAAAACATATAGAAGTTAATAATTATACATACCAACACTAATAAAACAACAGGGGCAGATTGACCAACGTATGCGTCGCTTTTATTTACGAATCAAAGATGTATTTGGTTGATGCATAATTTATTTTAGACCTTTTAAATACACTAAAAATAAATAATTCATTAGTTATGACTACAAATGTAATACTATTACGATAATATATAAATGTTTTTTTAGAAAAGATGTAGGAGGTTGTATGCGTTCGACCATTATACTTGACCCATTAGAGATGAAAAGAACCAAATTTGGCCCATCTATTAAGCAAACGGGTAGAAACCGTCACCTCTTAACAGAAACATACAGCTGACAATAACGTACCTTTTCATCAATGGAGCCTCGTAAAGGTAAGACCTTCTTTGACATGAGGAGTCCACCCTCAAGTAGTTTCCTCAATTCTCTCTCCCTCTGCAACTGTTCCTTCAATGTTGCCACCTGCATGCACATTTTAGAAGTTGAATGTTAATCCATTTGACATGTTCGAGGTAAATATAACATGAATAAACCTGTTTTTAATACAAACTATTATCTGGAACATACCTCTTGCTCAAGAGCTAGACGACGCTCCCCTAAAGCATCCTTTTTGCTTAGCAATTCCTCTTTTAAAACTGAATTGTGTCTTGCCTGGAGTTTACATTCATTTAATTAGTATTTACTAAGAATTAATTTTTTTTGAAGAGGTGGAAAATGTTGTTACCTCCGCTTCAACTTTCTTCATTAAATCGGTTCTAAGGATCTCGAGCCTGGAGATTACATCCCTAAAACCATTAAGATAAAATTATAAATTAAAGAATACTTTTAGTTTCAGAAAAAAAAAAAACAATCACGTAATTCGGATCATCACTTGCCTCTCATCATTTATTACATCAATGTTGTCAACAGACGTTTTCTTCTGCGCCTGCACTCAGGGAAGTAAACATAGGTAAGAGTCCACTTGTATATATGACACTATTTATGGCATGAAGACCCCAAAAGCACAACCTAGCACTTCTTCTAGACTCGCATTATGCGCTTCTTTACGTAGCCAAAAAATAGGAGTGTGGGATTTTTTAATGTTCGTTAGATAGATGAAATAACAAAAGAACAGAGTACTAACTTATGCATTCATTAGCAGAATGGTATTACGGAAACAAACTAATAAGACTCCTATAACCAAATAACTACCAGATTAATTAGTGCATAAACCCAACCTTTCTTTCATGTTGATAGTTTTCTATATCATCATCGCTAATATTTGATGCATGATCAGAATCATGAGAACCGTCAGATGAATAGTCACCATCTTCATAGGCATCATCACCACTAAGCTCTTCACTCTCACTTCCACTCTCGTATGAGTCAGAATATAGATCAGATAACATGTCCCCTTCCTGCAAATAATAATTTTAGTCATTTCATTCCAGTCGCATAAACATAAGACTATGACAACTTGTCTAAATTCTACAAGTGAAATGCTATTGTTGCCCATCTGCCCGCTATCTTAATGTAAATTTGTCCTTTATGAAACGAAATGTCAGTGATTTTTTCTTTAAAAAACCATAACAAATATGTAAATGGTATAACTTATTTTTATCGTCTGGCAGTTCATCATAAAAAAAAACTGAAATAAATTGCTTAGTAAAAGTTGTTTTGTGTTTGATCTAAAATTGTTTCATTTAGACATACTGAATGTATAGTTTAGTAATAGCCAAGTTGTTCTGTGTTTACCCCAAATATATTATCATATTCCTCTAGCAAGGCGATAATGATGGCTTGAGCATGGTTAGCTGCTGCAGCTGCTTGCATGAGTTGCGCAGATCCATCACCACCCATATTGAACTCGTTCTCAAGCTCCACTTCACCAGCTAAAAGGGGTCGAAGAAGTAATGGTGACATACAAGCAGCAACAGCTGAAACACTCATGCGGTTCACATCTTTGTTCTCAGCAACAGCTTCCATTGTCATCAAAATTCTGTAACATCATACAAAAAATGTTAAAGATAGATAGCTAACATAGAATCCTAGTCGCGACATAACCTAAATCAACAAATTCTGAATTTAGGAGATTTCATGCATTGATAAATACATGTTGGATGACTTTAAATCCATTTGACCCATTAAAATAACATAACCCTAACAAAATAATAATAATAATAATAATAATAATAATAATAATAAAAAAAATAGATTGAAATTTCCACCTCTCCAGTTCATGTATCAACTACCTTTGCAATAGACGGCGATTTGGTTCAGGAAATGTGTCGCATATAGCTGCATGCATACAATTGACTCTTGAGCCCCGATCAGTTCCTAACCATAAGACTTTGAATTAATTCAGACTAAATTACAAGTTATTGAGACAATGATAAATTATTACTTAATTTTTTCATTATTAGATTGATTAAACTTCATACGACTGGTATAAGATGTCCATATTATGTTTCTCTAGTATACTTCAATGAGTAGTCACATGCACTTATCATTGATAAAGTTTATTTCAGAGAGTGAGATCATAAGTGCATTAGACTTTATATAAACACTATGATAAACTTACGATATGCTTGTAGCAAAGCTTTGCAGCAAGAAGCGGGAACTGGAGATGATGGTAACTCCCGGAGAACATACTGATTCAAAAAAACATCAGAAAACATGAAGAAAACTTAAAAAATAAGACATATCTTAAGCCCATGTGATTTTTTTTTCATGTTGTTGACTTGTGGTGCACCTTGATACAGTCTCCGATAACATGTCCATCCTCATCTGCAGTGAACTCCGTTTTTCCTGTACACCAAATCATAACAATTCCCCATTAATAAAAAAACTTATGAAAATATATAGGCTTCTTATATTCGAATAATCATTAACCATCACAATGCTTGCATTTATAAGCATAAATTTTATAATAATATCCACAATAGACAAGTGGTATCATCATATATACTTGCTTGGTAATCATAGTTTTAAAATTCAAAGTGGTTACAGTAGAAGAATAATATTAAATCATTTGCTGCTCCCAGATGACGTAAAATTAGTATATGCATCTTAACATCCAGTAGGCAATTTCAGTTTATCCCTTTAGATATTCATTTAGTATGAAAACTATGTAAAGTAGCTATTATGATGATTAACATACATATGCGTGTATTATATGTATGTATACACACCCTGTTCATATTCTTGAATCCGGCGCTCAACAAGTTCAACATCTGCAGCCTGCCGTAATATTCCTTCTACTTTTATTCCTGAAAAAATATTTTCATTCGGTGAGTTCAAAACATAAGTCTTCAAGTGCATAAATATTACAAGAGTAGAAAAATATGCATAATGTCCATGTAACAAAAGAAAAATATGCATCCAGAAAAAAAATATGACAAAAAATGAATACGGCCACTAATCACAATAGCAGCAACAGCGGCAACAACAACAACAACAACAACCATACTGGTGAAATCTCACCCATAGCGAAAACCGCTAATCACAATAGCCATGGCTATAAATGATTGTAGTCTAAAATTGCAAAAAGAAAGACTGCTTTAAAGAGGCATTTACGTACAGGCTCTTCATGTTAATAATACAAGTGTTGCAATTTGTTAACTGTGACTGCATATAATATTAATAACTTGCATGCTTTATTGCCAGATCTTATTTTTTAAGATCATAAATGCACAATCATACAGAGGAAAACATAGTAAATGGATCATCACTTTTGCATCTCTTCTTTATTTTTATAGTGCTAATAGGATGATACAGGATATACTTTCTTATCTGAGTTGCTTTTTAATTAGTTAGCTGTATTAGTACCATACACAATGAAGAATAACTGTCACAAGTTCATAGTAAATTAGTCTTGCATCTTGTAACATATGTAGAACAAAAAAATACAATAATTTAAAATCATTTCACACGTTAGATTTCATTATTGTAGTATAGAATCTTACCATGTTCTTCTACATATCTGAGGGCTTTCTCCAAGAAAGATGGAGTCCCATCTACATCTTCCAATGCAAGTAAGACCGGTCGACCAAGGACAAGAGATTTTGGAGGTGAATGATCTTTTGCTGTTGGATCAAAGTAAACAAGCAAAATAGTCAAATAGACAAACATTTGGATGCCTTTTTGAGGCTTGCATGGGCATAGTACAATAATGAAAGCCGGGAACGGGGGGGGGGGG
Organism: Ambrosia artemisiifolia; assembly: GCA_032199755.1. NCBI lineage: Eukaryota > Viridiplantae > Streptophyta > Magnoliopsida > Asterales > Asteraceae > Ambrosia > Ambrosia artemisiifolia. Next base: position 852,609 of record CM063525.1, read on the forward strand.
GGGGGGGGGGGGGGTAACAAGTTTAAACAAGCCATTTTTATGCAGGCCGAAACATGCCAGGTAGGGTTAGATTGACCCGCAACCTGTTCCCCTTTCAGCTAATGCTTTGTTTTTTTTTGTTAGAGAAAATTATTACCCATACCAACCCGTTTATAAAATATGGAACAAAACTGCCAGTGTTAAATATATAACTAGTCTTACGTTTAATAACGACAAATGTAAAAACCTAACATTTTACTTTGGCATAAAACCATGATAAGGAGAAGCTTACACTGTTCATGAAAACCATCATCATTCTCTCCCTTCTCATTAGTTGATATCCCGGTTTGTCCCGTCCCTGTGCCAACAGCAGGTGCATTTTCCAAAGCTTCCACTAATGCAGCCTTCCACTCAAGTAAATCCTCTAAAGTTTCAGCCTATAACAACATCCAATAAGCAGCAGCAGGTACAAGAAATAAAGCTGGTAGGAAAGAATCTTTATAGGAGGCGATTTTAATGGTCACATTGGTAGAGATAGCGATAGTTTCTAATCGTTTGATGGAAGGTTTGGTTTTGGGGATAGGAACGATGATGGTATGGATCTTCTAGACTTTGCGGTGGCCCATAACCTAGGCATTATAAACTCGTTCTTTAAGAAAAGAGAATCGCAATTGATTACATGCAAATCGACTATCTTTTGATGAGGCGAGGAGATCAACGATGGTGGAGGGACTGCAAGGTTATACCAGGTGGTACATTAGTAGCTCAAAACCATTTACTAGTAGCGGAAATAGTTATGCGAGAAAAGATTTGTGAGAGGGAGAGGAATTTTCGACCTAGGATTAGATGGGGAAAATTCAAGGGCAACAATATTAGAGTGTTTAGAGATAGGGTCATCTCGGCAACATTGACTAGTCTAGGTGGGGGCAAACCATGTGTGGGAGGCTATGGCGACTCTAGGGGTCACAACATGTAAGACTAGTGGGCATAGGGAGTCCTGATGGTGGAATGAGGATGTGCAAACCAAAATAAGGGTTAAGCAAGGTATTAGGAATCTTATGAGGTGCGCCATGAGGATGAGTGCGTGAGATTGAGGGATATATACAAAATCGCCAAGAAGGAAGCGAAAAAGGCAGTGACATAGGCAAAGAACAACGCCTATAAGCAGGTTTTCAAAACGTTGTTGGCTGGTTATTGTTGTAGGTACAATCAATAAAGCAATCAAAACAGGAAAAAAAATAGAAAGAAAAAAGAACACATGGCATTACCTAATGCTACAATAAATTGTCAACCTTTCACTGTCTATAACATCAAAAGCCTTGACCTTCCTATTTTGTTGCTATAGTTACTAGGTGTAGATTAAGATCCTTAATCATTTGATAAAATAGTGCAAACATCACTTTTGGTGGAGTACAAATCGGTTTCCCACTATATATACATCTTATCTAACCATATTCGTTAATCAATCAACATACAAATTCATTATTTGGTTCTACAAAGATAGTATGTTAAATAGAGAAAAGTACCTTAAGAGTAAATGACCTCCCCTCACGACCATCAGGGAATAACACTGTTAAGAGCTTCTTATCTATTTTCACAGCCACACTGAATTTCACATAAAAAATAAATAAATTGGCAGAAAAAAATAAACATTGAAACATTAATTAATATTATACAAAGACAGGTAATGTAATGTAACGGAGGATGAGGTTCAGAAAGGAAACCAACCTGCCTGAGCTGTTAATGTCTATGCCACCAAGGGTTAGATTTGCTTCACCCCCCCTTTCAGAACTTGCATTCTGTATCAATAATAGATTTATATAGAGTTATGAATGTGTTGATTTTAATGGCTCAGATTTAGGGTCATATTATAAGATAAGACATGCAACTTACTGGATCACTTCGGAAGAAGACCAATGAGGTTTCGGTCAGAACAAACCATCTTTTCTTCCAGGAGGTCCAGCCAATCCCTACATTAATTGTAAACTTAGAATTGGCATACCTTAATGGCTCAGTATATATATGTTTATGGTAAAATTGGCCCTTTGTCTCTTTCGCATTTAAATTAAAAGATACTCCATTGGCCATTATGCTTATTTGGCATAAAATGATGTTTAATATATAATAATATCATACAAAGAGATATAAAATCACAAAGTTGCAGAATTGTTGTGAGTCCATATGTTCTATCAAACATATGGCCATAATGAAAGACAGACTCATAATAATCTGTCTCACTTCCGTATTTAATAAGCATGTAACGCTTAAGATAGTTCCCATACGAAATGATGAAGAGATTCACCTTTTGATGACAGAAATAGCGGTCCGCTTTTGTACACCTGCAAATCATCAATTATAGATGCGTGAAGTTTTGCTATTGTATCACAAAATGCAGAAAGCCACAAACTAACATGAGAGAGATGCAACAATGCACTATGGACATAAATCATTGTTCCTAACATCAAGTAACGATTACTAAGGGCCGAAAAAAAAGTATAGCTGGAAACTTACCAACAACACGAAACAATGCATTGTGGGATAACCACATAAGTCATAACCATGAAAAGTGTTACATTTTCTTTAATTTTGGATGAGACAGTGAGAGAGTACTAAATCCATACTCTTATATGATATTAGCTAAATATAATTTTCGCTCAAATATACGCTGAAAACAATAGCCACACAACAGAACTCCAAAAAACAGATCATGTTAATTCGCAACTGAAGAGCCAAACAACCACAGAACTCCCTTAAACAGATCATGAGGTTGTCTTTTCATATACATTGTCAGCACATGTATGATCAAATATACAACATTCTTATGAAACAAACATATTATGCATCCATGGTACATAACATTTTCATAATGAATACGAATAAAATCAGTTAGAGAAAAGCTATGGAAACCTTGCTGCCATGGTGAGGACTCTGCTTCTCCGGGGATTGAGTCGCACTTGATGGAATCACCGCATTAGCACCACCGCCATCTCCCTACAACAAAATGTATCAAATCATCAAAAAAAAAAAAAAAAAAATCTACAAATACAATTTCAGCCGACTGACATCACCATGCAATAGGATGATACATATATTATTAATATTTGTTTGAACCTGAGAAGGAGGAGGAGGATGAGCATCTACTTTGAAGCTGTTTTTCACATCAGTCTGATCTTTCCTCAAAGCCGAATTGGTTTTAGTCAAATCAGGATTGTTCTTCATGACCGCGGTGGCATTGTTGTTTTTCAAATCAGTCTGGTCTTTTCTCAAAGCCGAATTGCTTTTCGACAAATCAGGCTTGTTCTTAGCAACAGGATTGTTGTTTTTGGGATCAGGCATGATGTTGTTGTTGTTGTTCTTAGGTGTAGGGATGTTGTTTTTGGAATCAGCATTGTTTTTGGGATCAGAAGTGTTGTTTTTGGAATTAGGCATCGTTTAATCAGAACAATAATAATAATCAGCCTCTAATCTTGCACACCATAAAAAAAAACAACATTCAATCAGAACAACAGTAATTCAATCCATATCGATCGTAAAAAAATAATAATCAAAGCATTCATGTATGCATGCATTTTATTATCAGAACGTATAATATATAATCAGCCATAAAGATCGATCATTGTAAATGAAACACAAACACACTTACATTACATTTGTTGAAGAAATCTAATCTGAGAGGAATAATTTGTTTTTTATTTTTATTTTGTGTTGTGTTGTTTTGTTGTAACGGAAACCAAGGCAAGGATGAAGCAATTATGTCTTCTGCTAAATCGTTCTCTACCTCTGTTTTAGGTTCACATATCATTTTTTTCCATAATAATCGCATGCTTATTGTCAATTTCTATTTAGAGGGTCTTTGGGATTGCTTTCTAAAAGAGATTTTGCGTTTTGTTGTAGTAGGTGGAGCTGATTTTTTAATTATTGCGTTTTTATAAACCTTCTCACAAACGCTAAAGACTTATTATTTACTTTTTCAAAATGCAATCATATGTAAAAATCCATTTCAAAACTCAACTCCAAACACCCTCTTAATATTAGAGTTAATTACATAGATACTCCTTGTGTTTCCTAGAAGTAACACCTTTAAATACTAAGATTTTTTTATAACATATATAGGTATTATGGGTTTAGTTTGTAACACTTTTGGGTATTAAAGCTAACTGCCATTAGATTTTCTGTTAATTTTAAGTAAAATGACTAAAATGCCCATTAGCCATTAATAATTCAAACATTAACATTGGACTAGGATATAAACCCTTTTTGTTGATGTGGCATTAAAAAAAATTTCCAAGTCAGCATGACACCTTAGTTGCCACATCAGTAGTGGTGTATACGTCAGCATGCCTTGTCAGCTGCCACGTCAGCTTACAATAACCCAGTTAGTTTATATATAACGGAGGTTTATTTTTGACACCTAGTTTAGATTATCCGGGTCAAATGTTAAAGTGCGGATTATTATTGGCCAATGGGCCAAACTTTGGATTATTTAAATCTAAAATCCATTGTATTTACATATGACAGTGCCATTTTCACAATTGCACCTACATTTTTCATAATTTACATAAATGGCAATTTCTTTTTATTACCCATCATACAACCTTTAACTTATAAAAATTACAATTTTAACTCCATATTATTACTCCATTTTATAAACTCTTCAAAAGTTAGGGTGTTCAAATTCGGATATCTGAATTTTTCGAATATTCGAAAATTTCGGATAGTGGATTTTGCTATCTGAATTCGTATCCGAATTTTCGGATAGTGAACGGGTATCGAAAATTATGAACTACTGTAATTAAAAAAAATAAAAATTATAAATGCATTCATCTTAATCGGCTAAATCTCAAAATAGATTTCATCTTCATGAAATAAGTCTTGGAATGCATTCCATCTTCATCATCGAACAAAAAAAGCAAATCAAGCATGGTAATTAGCCTTAGAAATAAGTCAAACGTTAAAGTTCGGATTATTATTGGCTAATGGGCCAAACTTTGGATTATTTAAATCTAATACCCATTGTGTTTACATATGATAGTGCCATTTTCACAATTGCACCTTCATTTTTCACAATTTACATAAATGGCAATTTCTTTTTATTACCCATCATACAACCTTTAACTTATAAAAATTACAATTTTAACTCTATATTATTACTCCATTTTATAAACTCTTCAAAAGTTAGGGTGTTCAAATTCAGATATCCAGAGTTTCGGATATCTGAATTTTTCGAATATTCGAAAATTTCGGATAGTGGATTTTGCTATCTGAATCCGTATCCGAATTTTCGGATAGTGAACCGGGTATTGAAAATTATGAACCACTGTAATTAAAAAAAATGCATTCATCTTAATCGGCTGAATCTCAAAATAGATTTCATCTTCATGAAATAAGTCTTGGAATGCATTCCATCTTCATCATCGAACAAAAAAAAAGCAAATCAAGGATAGTAATTAGCCTTAGAAAGTCAACCCTCTTCATCGTTTTAGTCTCTAAAATCAGTACATAGGTTCAAGTGTTCCGAATTCCAAATGCCTGTAGATGACGAATAGGGTGTGGCGATGGTTGGTGAAGGATTATAAATGACGATTTGGGTGCGTCAAATTAGGATCTACAGTGTGACGAACGACGATGAAGATTGAAGACGTTGGTTCAATAGTGTGCAAAGATCACTCGTAAGTTTTTATGCTCTGTGCGACAACGGTACCAGATGAAATTGAAGATCTGATGCAACAAAAAGATGATAAATTTTGATTTGGGAACCTAGATCTTGAAAAGGGATTATGAGGGTGTTTAGGATTGAGTTTGAAAACAACTTATTGACTTATTGGTTTTTCCAAGAAGCCAATAAGTCAATAGGTTGTTAGTGTAACCCAAAAGCACTTTCTGTTTTGACTTTTGCTTTTGACTTTTAAGGGTGGAAAATTTGTTTTTGAGAAGTTAGAAATCATGGCTTTTGGCTTTTGGAAAAAAAATTACAAATCTACCACCCATACAACCAATATTCACAATAAATTAAACGAAACACTTAAAAAAACAATCTATTGACTTTTTGAGAAGTTAGAAATCATGGCTTTTGGCTTTTTAAAACTCATTTTTAAAAAGTCATAAGCCAATAAACACTTCTGACCAAAAGCACTTTTACATTTCCAAACTCAATCCCAAACACCCTCTATGCCTTGGAAAAAGCCATATATCTTAATTTATTAATATTATTCATGTTAATTCACTTAAAATAAGAAAAATATATTAAACATATTTCGGATATACGGACATCCGAAGTTTTCAGAAAGCACTATCCAAATCCAAATCCGAAAAATTCGGATATCCAATTTTTTAGATATTTCAGATTCGGTTTCGGATTCAGATTTTTTTTAACGCCCCTATCAAAAGTCTATGGCATTTACATAAACGGTCATATATTTTTTCACACCCTGCAACCTCTAAACTTTTGAAAATTACAGTTTTGATCCCTTCACTATTACTTTATTTTATAACCCTCTAAACTTTTGAAAATTGCGATTTTTAACCCCTTCACTTTTACTTCATTTTATAACCCCCCATCAAAATGTCTAAAGCTGAACCATCGGTTATTTGTTTTTTCCGGCTCTGTTTTTTCTGTTTCTTTTTATGTTACATCGCGGTATTATGCTTGTCCCTACTTACTTTATATTTGACATTTTTCAAAACCATTGATGTTATAAGCTGTAAAGTATTGTTAATAAATTTTAAATCAGAATGATGTTTTTTTTGGGAAATAATCTAGTACGTAGGGGTAGTTAATAGTTAATACTTATAGACATATTCCAAGATTAGAAACCTCAATGCCTCACGATGGTAGAAAAAAATATATAAGGATAATAGAAGACAATCAGAAGAGTGTTGATTAAAAAGGTAGTGAAAAGAAAAAATGTTCGTCGCCTGAGAGATTCGAACTCTCGCGGGGAAACCCCATGTACTTAGCAGGCACACGCCTTAACCACTCGGCCAAAGCGACTTTTTGGGTTAGGCAATTATTATGTATTTAAATTTACGTTAAAATCAGTGAGGTCAAATTTGCGCATTCAGCTAGCTTTCCATGTTCACATTTAATGTCCTTTTAATGTTTTAGTAACCGACTTTTTAAGATTTAGGTAGATTTTTTTTTGAAAGATAAAGCAACCAAACCAACCGGTCCTTTGTCATGAGAAAAGACAAAGTAACCGAAACCAATCTTTACGTCAAATCAAAACGATTCCAACTATCTCACTCTACATTTATACATTTTTGCCTATGCTTAAACCACAAATACCCAATAGCTTTAACATCCTCCATAATCAAATGAATATAATTTGAGAGTTGCTGAAAAATCTTCTCCTTCCTATCTTTCCATATCCTCCAACAAACTATCATAATCAATCCTCTTATAAACTTCCAATAGATCCTTAAGGCTAGCCGGGGTGGTCCGTGATGGCCACCCCATGATACCGTGGTCGCCGCGAAACACCGGCCCGCCCTATTTTTCACGGCCGTGAACGAATTTTTCGTGATGGCCATCACGGTTCAAAAGTAGCCGTTGGCCAAGAAAGAGCCGTTGAAATATGACCGTTGGCTGGCCACCAACGGTATGTTGACCAATTAAATTTTTTTTTACCAAATCACTATATATACATATCTATACAAAATTAAAAATACACACAATCAAAAAAAATATGGAAGGATCAAGAAAGAAACAATCGGCTACGAAACGAAAGTTTACACCAAAGGTTCGGCCTAACGTAGGCGAACCGGCTCGATTTCGTGAAGACGCACCACCAACCCCACAACCTACACACCAATCCTTTCAAAACCAATGTTTTCAAAACCTTATGTTTCAAACCCAACAATTCTCGCTTCCAAACCAATCTTATCCAGTGCACTACCCTCAACCCAACATGCCAACCTAAATCGCATCCGAAGTGTTTCAAGCACCTCCCGATCTGATTGATTTCCCTATGTTCGACCGTTAGGGGGTTCGCGATCCAGAGAACTATACGGTCCAAGATTCTGAGGAAGAAGATGATGATGAATATGAACAAGAGGTAGAGGAAGAGGAAGAAGAGGAGATACCAGTGCAAGCAGCAAGAGGAAGAGAAAGAGGAAAAGGAAAAGGAAGAAGAGGAGGAGACAACACCGGGCCAAAAGAAAGAATTCCCTTGACGCAAGAAGAAGAAGTGGCGTTGGTGAAGTCGTTTTTACATATTTCCGAGGACAAACGCGTCGGAAATCAACAACCATCCGAAACCTTTTGGCTGCGAGTGAAGGCACACTTTGAACAACTTACCAGCCTAAGGAGAAGGCGGATGGATCAAATAACCGGTAAATGGACCGATTTACAGAAAAAAATGAGTAAATTCAATGCCCTCTACGTCACAGAGGTATATGATGTTATTTTTTTTTTTATAAATCGTTCACTTTATATTTTTTTTTAAAAATTGTTAACTTCATATTTTTTTTTATAAATTATAGAAACGTCTTTTGCCAAGTGGAGCGTCGGATGTGGAAATCATACGTGCGGCCCTCAACGATTATCAGCGGGTGTACGTAAGGACTGGTTTTAATTCGTTGGATTCTTGGGAAGTTGCAAGAGTTCATTCGAAGTGGGTTCCCATTGATATTCTCGGGGTTAACGAACTTGGGCCAACCGGCCCACGTGGAGGAAGGGGAAGGGGTGGTTGTTCTAAAAATCGATCTAAAACATCGGAATCGGGAAATGCTACACCATCAACGGACGGGCTGTCTACCAACATGCCCGAACTTAATTTGAATGATGAATTTCCTGACCCTGAGGACGACACACCCCCGACAAGAAGCACGCCTCGAAGTAAAAGTGTCGAGTCGTCAAGTGGCAAAAGGAAAGAACGTTGGGTGGAGGCGATGACCGAATACAAGTCGGCAAAAATGGTGGAAATTGATGAGACTCGGGAAAGACGTAAGTACTTGGCGGACTTGAAAATACAAAGAGAGAACACCTACATGAAACACTTGTCCGGAATTGAAAAAAATAAAGATTTGAAGGTGTTGAAGGAATCGCACGAGGACGCCGAAGAACCATACAAGTCGATTCTCATCGAACGGAAACGTGAAATTTGCCACAAGTGGGGTTGGGCTTATAACTTTTAGTTTTTTTCGGTTTTTTTAGGTTTATTTTTATGTTTTTTATTTAATGTATTCTTTTTATTTAATGTAATGTTTTTTTTTAGTTAATGTATTTTTTTAATTTAAAAGTAATGTTTTTAGATTATTTAAAAAAAAATTAGTGATGAAATGTGATGGAAAGTGCACACCACCCTTGTGTTTAGTGATGAATGTGATAAAATGAGGTAGCAGAATCTGATTGGGTGTGATAGTGTGATGAATGTGATGAAAGTGTGACCACCCCTTGTGGCCTAACTGAGAAGACGTATAGCTCGGGGATTTTGCACCAAGACGAAAACGCATGCCATTACACAAGTTGTGAAAACATGTTCAACTGTTTCCTCCACCTCGCCACATAAAGCGCATAAGGAATCTTCACGATATTTCAGGAAGACCCAACCATTCGCCGTTTGAAATTGCACAACATGCAAATAATAGTCAAAAGCAAGAGGAATCGTAACGATTAGATATAAGTTAAGGATACTCAATTATCTCTGCAATCTGGAATCCCGAGTGGTATGTAAAATCTACCCCTAACAATTGTATATATGCTTGAGAGTTTGAATACTGGCATGAGTAGTTTTATAATCATATAAATGGATTTATAGTTTTGATACGTTTATAGTTTAACTATTTTTCTTGTATACGTACAATTGTTTTTATGTATATATTTATAACATAATACAATATTGAGTAAATTACAAAATTTGTCATTTATCTATATACCAAATTTTAAATATTGTTCTTTGCTTTTACAATTAATTAGATTTGTACTCTATGTTTCCAAATCTTACACGTTACGTTCTTTATCCTTAACCCATTTTATTTTTTAACCAATAAGTGAGCTCACGTGTACCTAATGTGAGAATATTAGTGTCTTTTCCACGTACCACCTTCGTATACAACCTCTTTATAGCCATGCTACATATACTAATTTATTCTAACATAAAATAGTCTTCATAAATTTATTTAGTAAGATTACCCCATCTCAATAAGCATGTAATAAGAGTACGCAATTGATTTCAAATAATAATCAATAAACATATATTCTCCATTTGATTTTCGTTGAGATATTTCCTCTACACCATTGCTTCATTTTATCAAACTTTCCATTTCTACCTCATTAATTTGTGCCCAAATCTATGTCCATCCCAAACATGAAAATCTGAAAACTCATTTCACTGATCTGATCATAAAAAGGGAATTTGTAAGGTTCTTTGCTCTCTCTCCTCTATCCTGAAAGATCGATGGTTCCGACATCGATCTAGAGGAAAGTTACATAGAAGATGGAGGTGCAAAGGATGAGATGATTGAAAGAATTGTGGTAGAGATTTCAAAGTTATCGATACATGCTTTTAGGCGCAACTCGTACCATCTTTAGGCTTTGTTCTCATTTATAAATCTTTCTTTCAATGTTGTGAAAAGCTCCATCTCTTTTCCTACGTTTTATGTTTTTTTTTTTGTAGAAATTTAGGTTGCTTGCTGCATTGTTCTTGATTTGCAAATCCTTAACTTTTTATATTTATTTATACTACAAGACCCTTCAACGTTTCCCAATTCTGCCTTAATTTCCATGATCGTGCCTTGCATGGCAAGAAATTGGATTCATCTTGATTTACAAACCAAATGCCATCATCTTGTTCATACAATTCTATTGGCAATCAAGCTATTACATGCTTATTGCTTAAAACATCATGTTAAGGCTTTTCTGATGGTGTTATCTTTGGTATCTATTCCTTTGATCGGATCTATAGTAAGGAAAGAACACAAATACACTGCTAGCAACACAATTCCACATAGACGCCTCGTGTTTGAACAAAGGAAAGCAGAAGCCATCAAGAGTTTCGAAAATGTCCTACTTGAACCTCCAAGAGGGGCCTCAGGGAAGTCTAAAACATATTTGAAGAAGACTCGTTATCTTCCGGATTTGATGGAAGATTCCCTACAAGATTACCCGCGATTAGTGTTCATTGATGTCAATGGAGATGCAGGATGGTTTATTGAAAACTACCCAACAAGGAACAAGAACTTTGAGATCTATCAAATTGAAACGATCATACCCGAAACAAGTGATGTTGTCGATCATTTTAACGATATGTTTGTGGAAACTGAGATACCAGATTGGCTAAGAGAAAATGTGAAGAAATGTGAGTATGTGGTAATGAAAGCAGAGGCAGATGTGGTTGAAGAGTTGATAAACAACAAAGTAATAGATTTAGTGGATGAGTTATTCATGGAATGTAAATATCAATGCATGAGATGTAAGAAGTGTAAGAGGCCATATTGGAAATGTTTAGCTTTGTATGGTCAGTTAAAAGATTTAGGTGTTGCAGTTCATCAATGGTGGGGATGATAGACTCAGATTTCCATATTTAGCTTAATTATGATAGTTTTGTATATATCCTCAACAAATGTAACAATTATATTTATTTTTTTAAATTAAATACCGTAGAGTTTAATGTTACTCTTTTAATTCCATTCATTCTTACAAGTTCATGATTTAAGAAAACTCGTCAAGCTATCGAATCAAGTTTGAGCTTGTTATTGAGTCTTCAAAAAAACATGTATGTGTCCTAGTCGAGTAGGGACCCAACGGCTAACGTCAAGTAGGTAAGGTCCCCCCCTAAACTTTACCTATTGTTTTTCTCAAATAATATGTTATATACGAATGAAAAAAACGTTAGTGAATCAAATTGATTAATTTTAACTTATACAACGCTTTAATGCAACTATTTTGACGCGACCCATTTTCATCTCATACATACAAAAAGTTATGGATCTGGCACATGAGAATGCTAGATGCATAAACTTTCTACAAATAAAATATCATACAAGTTTCAAATTCAGCACCAAATGATGTTTAAGACTGGCCATGCATGTATATATCTCATATAGTAGTAGTTAGACCTTTACTATTAACAAGTATCTATACTCTTTAACAATATTAACAAAAAATATTGTTCCTCAAAGTACCACAAAAAAACCTAAAAGTTGATAAAATCCATATGCTCATGAAGATCATACATTACATGTTATCCTCTAATAATGCGATGAATGTGGCTGTGGTGTAGGCGGATAACCAAAGTCGCCATACATTGACAATGACAATGGCTCGACCACAGCTAGCTGTGGCGGTGGTGCATACTGATGTTGTCCACCTGAACCTAGAGATTGCTCTATTGGTACAGGGACATACCCATATTCAGAATCATTCCTTACGTGGTGATCATCATCTTCCATCGGTAGTCGGTAGTAGTTTGTGTTGTTCAAGGTTACTGCTACAATGTAAACTGTTCCAGAGGCTATTAGCGGCCCAACCACAGGGCCACCAAACATCTTACCTTCTGGATTAGCGATTGATACCACAAACTTGGTAGGAAGAATATCTGTGATAAAAGACTAAATTTTGGTTAATAATATGTTTTGGTATTTTGTAAAATATAAAATAATATTCAACATATTTCTTGACTTTAGAAACTCCTTGTCCAATAATTTCGGTCAAAAATTTTGGCCGTTGACTAAATAACCGGAGTTTTTGACGAATGATATATAGATGTAAAAGTGTAAAATCATCATCAATTTTGCTTGTTATTATTTCATAACCATTTCAACTAAGAAACTAATCATCACATAGTCTAAAACTAAAACAATAAGCAAATACATTATCACTTCCCTATTGGTTTCACACGTAAAAATCTTCAAACAAAAGTACAAACAACAACTTCAAACTAATTAAACGGAAAACTAACCGTTATTGGCGGAAGAAGGTGTAAGCATAGTGGAGATAGGAGATGACGACGGAATAACGGTAGCAGAGATCGACAACAAATCAGAACAACCTTGGAAGACACGAGCCGTTATTAAGGCTTCAGAGGGTATTCGAACTTTGAGTGATACATTAGAAACTGTACCCGACCCAGACAATACACAAAGACTGGTTCTCCGGTTATTGCAGAATTGCCTGACCACTGCAATAATATCCGATCCACTATGAACCTCTAACACGTATGGAGACATGATGCATGGGTTGGGTTGGCGAGTAACAGAAGAAACGGATGATTTGGGTTTGTTTTTGGTTCCGGGTGGACGACCTCTACGTCGCCGGACCACGTCAACGGAGGTGGTGGTGGTGATATGGTGGTGTTGGGGTGGTGATTGGTGGTGGAGGTTGTTGGAGAACTGCATGGTGGATGATGAATTTTTTTTTGTTTGCTAAGAATAAAGTGTTTTTTTTTTGTTTCAAGATTTTGTTTCTTGAAAATTAATTGGCTTGTTTTTAAAAGAAGATTTTAGAGTTGGAGATAAGGGAGGATGAGTGTTTGAAATTTATAGGCCGGTTTACGAAATAAAGATATTAATGAATCAGTTACAAACTTAATGGAATATTCATTACCTTGATTCTTGGTTTAAATTAATCTTAGAAGGTTTGTTACTTAACTTTTCATTAAAGTATATTTAAATAATCTAAATAAGTTAATAATGATCTATTAAATTAATAATGATCTATTAAATTAATAATGACCATGTGGTCGATTAGGGCTCTAAACTAATGGAATTTCAAATACTACCTTTTTCTTTTTTGGTGTGGGCTATGCTCATTTGATAGATGTGGAAGGTCTCACTGATAGGGCTATTTACAAGACGAGTCGAACTAAGTGGATCTTTGTTTGTGCTTGGCTCATTTGCAAACTGAATCAAGTCGATTGGCTCGTTTACAATCGAGCCGGAAACCATGTGAGCATTTTTCGAGCGCACTGTAAGTGCATTATTTGTATGTACCCAGCTAGTGATGGGTCGTTATAGCTCATTGGCTAGGTTAATCTAGTTGTTTGTAGCTCGTAAATATGATTAAGGGCATTTTTGCTAGTCGTGTGGTTTTTCCAGGCAAGTATGAACCATACTCATGTGTCGAATTGCTAGTCGCCCCATGGGCCTGGGTTGACTAGTTGGGCCTAGGAATAGGTGCACTCCTTGCTCTAATCATTAGAGTTGTTCATTTGGTCATTTTAGAGAGAAAATTAGGTGTTTTGATGATCAGACTGTATTTGTAACACTCGAGCTCTGTTTTAAATAATCTTTATCGTTGAAAACCTGATCCGAACAACTAGTTTTTGTGTGTGTTTGATGTTTCTTGTTGCTTAAACCGCGAACCAAGGATTCCGCACTCGTTTCGTGTCAAACCTGTGATATCCGGATCATCCATGACGGTCCTACAAGTGGTATCAGAGCCGAGGCTCGTATCACGGGTGTTGTGTAACAAAAACTGATTAAAATCGTTATGTTTTCAGATCTGAATATGTTTATGAAAGTTTGAAACGCATTTTTATAAAAATCCACTTTTTCATTGATTTGGATAGTGTTTTGTTGTTTAAAACGTGAGTTTTTGATTGAGTTTTGTTCCTAAAGTGTTTCTGAAGCTTTTCTAATCATCAGATCATCAAACACAACATTTTTTAGAGAGATTTGAGCAAAAGGACTGACTTTCGTGAAAAATAAGCAATCAAACCTTCTGCGGGCGAATATGAATTTTTCACACGACCAGTTTTCATAGTCGCCTCATTTATGCTACAGTGACACGACTAGCTTTCATAGTCGCCTCATTTATGCTACAGTGACACGACTAGCTTTCATAGTTGCCTCATTTATGCTACAGTGACACGACTAGCTTTTATAGTCGCCTCATTTATGCTACAGTGAGACGACTAACTTTCTTAATCGTGCTACAGTGATACGACTAGCTTTCTTACTCGTACCGGTTCAACAACGACAACAACGGAGGAGTTCCGGATGTAATCCGTGGGCCCATCTAGAGAGAAACTCAATGCCAGATGCTAGTCAAAGTCAACCGAATCAAACCAGACAACTTAACAATGTTCAAAACAATCAAGAAATAGTTGTGGTTTCGGTTGCACATGCAATTCACTCTGTCCCAACAATGGGAAACTTAATACAATGATCAAATCAATGCGTACAAAGAACTAGTTTACCCGAAGCCCGACCCAATATAAATCCGGAAGTACAAGATATAGATTAGATATGTGAAATTTGTAAAAATATTAAAATTGTATTGATTGTGTTTATGTTCTTTAGAAATAAAAAAAATTGTTCTTGGTTTAAGCTTCTTGTTTGAAACTATGTCGATTTTAAATCAACATTTTAAACGAACTGAATGCGTCAAATGATCTGTGTGGTTTTAGTAATTTATAAAAATGTCATTTTTCCCGGTGCCAAAAACTTGATGTGTTAAGTTCAAAACCTTGGTTTTGGGAAAAAGACTGATTTTTACTAAACCTTTTAACAAGTTTTAAATTTATAAGTAAACGATAGTCACTCAGAAACTAAAATCAACACATAGGCAGAGAACCTGACGTGTATAACATAGCTTTCTGGGGTAAATACCGAGTATCGTATTCCAAAGAACACACTTTCCCCTACTCAACCTTTCATCAATTAACTGATCGAGTTTGAAAAGAAAAACAAAACGGAGGGGTTTTAAGAAGAAACGTTTTTAAAACGGTTTTGGGTTTTATAAAATAAAAGGATAAAATAGTAGAGATAGCAAATATGCACATCTGGGCCCTCCGTATAAGCAGTTAAATTTATTATTACAACTAATATTTAAGATTAATTATTTGTGAGGAGGACAAGAGTGATCTTGAAGTGTTGACTCCTTGATAGAGAAACGGGGTCACTATTGAGTAGTATGCTAAACCTCCTTATGCGCATCCGCATGAAGGTACACCAACTGAGCCCTGCATGTAGCAGGCTTCCCAAACCGCGGTCAAGTCTTTGGTCCTCATACTCATCTTCTTCTTGTAATGGAGGCTTCACTTCCGACCTGGAACACTGTACACCTCCCTTAGCTCTTGCTTTCCTTGCCGAAGGATCTCTACTTACAGTCAGTCCCGGCGACATCGTATCCCCTAAGTAGGTTAATGGTCATAAAGACCGAAGGATCTCTCTTACAGCCAGCCTAGACGACATGTATCTCCAATGGTTAACGGATTCGTACTAGCGAGACCTAGAAATAGAATTCTTGTTTTAGTTATCTTTAAAGTGACACTTTAATATTTAGTGATCAATTAAATAAAAAGTTGGTTTGATGATTGATGTTTTAATAAACCCAACCCATAACCTCCCAAGCTGAATGAAACCCTTGACAAAGGTGGAACATAATCCTAAAGGTGTGTAATCTGAAGATCACTATTGCACCCGTAGGGAATCCTCCCTTTACCAAGAAGATCATTCAATCATCTGGTAAGTACCAGAAATGTGTCACTCAGATCTTGTCCACTTCAGAAGCCATTGCTTAGAACCCGGTTTGGATATCAGAAGCCTGAAGGATCTGTCTCACTACCGGTTTTCTTGTCTTGGATCTAGCTCGGGACTACCAGAAGTTGATTATAGCTCTAGTTAGTTTTTTAATTAAGTTAGGGTTGATTTTAGTTTATCAAATCAATCATCATCTGAACCCGTCACAAGATAAACAAACAAGGATTAGAAAGAAGATAACACAACAAATAACTAAAAATAAACTACTACTACTAATAATAAAAGTCTACAAATCGAAGTGGGTTCGGGAATAATAGAAAGATACAACCATAATGAATGATCAACACATGAACATGGTTGCTCATAGACAAGCTTTCCATCTCCTAGTGCTATGTATCAAGTATCATCCTCACGACCCTCGATGTATATTGCGTACACTACTCCATGATCCCATGTTTGGCTTAAATGATCAAGGTAGGACGAGGCCTAAACTTGTTGGGTGTGTTAGGAGGGCCCTATGGCCTCTCACAAGACCCCAAGATCTTTGGAAGACTCTTGAAAGTCGACCCAATAGGGCACAAGACCAAGTGAAATGGTATGGAATGGGATGTCTCAAATGGAGGGGGCTAGCTTGCTATTTATAGAGCTGCCAGGGCAAGCACGGGCGTGCCAAGGGTAGTGGCACGGCCGTGCAGTTGTCTTTCGTACATTCTGTTGGCTGCAGTTTTGTCTTGTCTGTACTATTGTCTCAAGCATGGGCATGCCAGGGGTAGTGGCAAGGGCATGCACGTTATCTTGGCTAGATTTCTTGTCCCCCAAGTTTGTTGCGTTGTCTTCTAGCGTGCAGGGCCTTCGTGCATGTGGGCGTGCTGGGTCTGTCATGGGCTGGTTTTATCACTGTTTAAGTCCCGAAAGGACCTTTAAAGATACAGAGAACATGCCACAAGTCTCGTATCCTCGGGAATCTCCAATTTTTGCCTGAAAATCTCCTGTTTCCGGCTTGAAGCTCCAGTTTCCTTAAAAACACAAATCGGAACAAATTAAGTACCCAAAATCAGTAATTTAAGTCTAATTCTATCCTATTATGAGACTGATTATACATGTTTTATATCTTAATTATGTCATACATCATCAAACAAGGTTTGGAAGTCCAGATGTGTCATCTGAAAACCACCAAGGACTAAATAAACGTACCGAAACGCGTCAAACAGAGTCTGGAAGTCCAGGATATCGATTAGACATGCAAAATTTGTATTTTGATAAAAAAAGGTATCGAATGTATAGTACGTGTATCACGTACAATGATTTATGGAATGTTGTTCAAACTCGGATGTTCCTACCGAAAATCACAAACGAGCAAGAAACGAACCAAAACGCCTCAAACGAATTTTTTTTGGATTGGAAACAACCTAAAACTCTTAAAAATGAATTAAAATTTTTTTAAACAATAAAAACCATTTAAAATGAATTAAAACAATTTTTTTAAAAAGGGCTAAAGCGTCTCGCTTTGGCCAAAGTGAGTTGCTTAAGTGTCTCAGATATTATTTGAAGCGCCTCGCTTTGACCAAAGCGAGACAGCAGCCGTCTCGCTTGGCTTCACACACACGGGTGGTGAGGATGAGGTTAGGTTGTTTACGCCGGTGGTTCCACCGCCACAGACGGGTCGACGGCCTCTGGAGGACCCTTTATCGGGCCACCCTTACCTAGAGTTTGATCAGGGGTTTTCGACGCAGAGGCGCAAATGCGCTAAGCTGCATCGAATGCATGTCGACGGCCACATGCACATCAGCTTGACTCTTCTGGATAGGGTCGGTGAGCTCGGGAGGGCGAACGACATTGTGGGGGGTATTACACCCCATGGCGTCGTCTTTTTGAGATAGCCGAGGGGGATTCTTATCGGGAGCTGATGATCGAGTTTATCTCGTCCTTCGAGGTACTACCTAGGCCCCGGAGGGAGAACCCAGATTGGCATTTTCGCCCCTTCTGATTTCGGTTGGCCCAGTAGTGGCAGGAGATGACCTGTGAGGTAAGTTATTTCGATTATCTGTCATTTCATTATTATTTTACAAATATTTAAATTTACAAAACTTGTTAATATTTACAATTATTTTTTACAGGAGTTCGCGGTTGCTTCGGGGTTGTACCTGGCTCCGGAGATCGATACTTCTTTGTACCGGGACGCTGTCACGGAGGTGGGTAGGCCGACCCTGGTTAGTTTTTGGAGGTACATCGCCACTTCCCACTATGGGAAGAATATGGGAGACACGACGAAGATTAAGGACCCCCTGTATGCTTACTTGCATCATGCGATTGCCACATCTATCGCATCACGGGGGGAACAGTCGGGAGAAGGTTAACACTAGTGACCTTTTCTTTTTATATTGTTTACTTATGGGGCGGTCGTGTGACCTAGCCGCGGGCCGGGTGGACTACTTTAAGACTGCGCACAAGCGCCAGGCTCGCTCACATCTCTATAGTTGGGCGTTCGTCACCGTCATTGCGCGTTATCTGCGTATCGATCCAGAGACTGACCCGCGGGTGTCGGCCAAGATCCGATCGATTCCGATCGGTGATAACAATTGTCGGAGCATGTACATCGCTTCTGTTAGTACATGATGTCCCTAGGCTAGTATATAGGATGTTTGGACGTGTTTCGGGGTGTTTGGAGAGGTTTTTAAGCGTTTTTGGGTGTGTTTGAAGCTGAAGGCGATTACAGTGTAGTGATAGGCGATTACAACCTATCCACTACTACTGTTCACGCGATTAGAGGCCTATCAACCTTCAGCTCCTAATCGCCTATAGCAG
Source organism: Ambrosia artemisiifolia (assembly GCA_032199755.1). Taxonomy (NCBI): domain Eukaryota; kingdom Viridiplantae; phylum Streptophyta; class Magnoliopsida; order Asterales; family Asteraceae; genus Ambrosia; species Ambrosia artemisiifolia. The sequence continues at coordinate 871,815 of CM063525.1, forward strand.
CATATGGTATAGCCTCCTAATCGCCTTCAGTGGTCTGCACGTGTCTGGGAGGTATAAATAGGCCCAATCACAACCCTAATCATGAGTTCTTGCCACACACACTCTCCAAACACCCTCCCCTGGTCTGAGATAGCTTGGTTTGATCATTGTAACACTCGTGCTCTGTTTTAATGAGAAATCTATAATCTTTTGACCCGTTTGTGTGTGTGATAATTACTCGTTTATCTTTGTTTCAAGTTTGTTTCTGTTATTAGAACATATTCAAGGGATTCCGCACCTTGAATATAACCCTCATGATTGTCGGTTGACACGTTCGTCGATCCTACAAGTGGTATCAGAGCCGAGGCTCTTATCACGAACGTTTTAATAACAAAAACGAGTGAAAACAGGTGGGTTTTAGTGTAAAAGTTGTGATTTTTATCCAAAAACCTGTTTGAACTTTGAAACTTTGAGTTTTTGATAAAAAAAAAACCCATATTTTCAAAATCTTAGTGTGTGTTTGCAGTTAAAAACGTGTGTTTTTTATTAGGTTTTGTTCTAAAACTGTTTTGGAAACTTTTCTAATCATTTGGGGATAAAACACATTGTTTTGGATAAGAATTTGAGGCAAAAATGGTAGTTTTTGAGCAAAAGTGAGGTTACAGATCAGATCAGGCGATTACACAGCCCTAATCACTTGAACTTTTTGAGTGGATAGCCTAATCGCCTTCCTTTAAGCGATTAGGCCCCTAAACGTCTTAAGTATATACGATTACAAGGGTAATCGCCTTCATTTCTGTGTTCTTGTAAGCGATTAGAAGCTAATCGCCTTCACTTGTATGTGGCATAGCTCCTAATCACGTGGTGAACCCCAATCGCCTTCAGACTCGTAATCGCTCAACTGTTCACTAGCAATTACGCGTAATCACGTATACTATAAGCGTTTAGGCCTTCTATCCATGTATAAGATAAGCAATTACCCACCTAATCGCCTACAGGGTTCTGAAACTGAAAATTTGACTAAGTATCGGACTTTTATCGTACTTAAACACATGACGAACCCGTGGGGACATCTGAATCAACCAAGGCAACAGTATAATCAACAAATGAACAATCAAACAAAAGTACCCACGAACGCTTGGCAGTTTTCAGCCGAACGCAATGCGCAACGGATGCAGCAATCGCAAATGCAAGCGAATGTTGCCGGAACCAATCCGTGGGCGCTAGCAGCTCAACAGCAGGCAATGAATACGAATCCGTGGGCACTCGCGGCTGCTACGAATTCACAGACAAACCATCTGTCTTCCGTTCTCTTAAGTGACTTAGAGACGGTTAGTTCGAATAGGGCACCAAAACTACAATACATGTCCGACTACCACGTCTGGAAGGGCAGATTTCAGACATATGTTGAGGGTATCGACGGTCTTGTATGGTCAGCAATTGAAAATGGGTACAGCCGGCCGATGGTTGAGAATTCTAATACTCCGATCTCACTGGAAGATATGACTGAAGATCAGAGGAAGAAGTATAACTATGAAAAGAAAGCGATGGAAACGTTGAAGCAGGCTCTTCCCAAAGACATACTCCATCAATTCGCACAGTGCACTACTTTGCAAATGATTTGGTTAGCACTTGCTGAACGGAATGAGGGTGATCTGAAGACGCGAAAGGTTAAAATGGATCAGCTGAATAAGGAATTCGAGAACTTCAATGCAATTGGGAATGAATCGCTGAGAGACCTGGCTGCAAGATACTACCATCTGATGTTCGAGATGTATCAGTACGGGGTCGTATACACATCTGCAGAACTTGTGGAAAGATTAGCAGAGGCGCTCCCTTCTCACTGGCATCAATGGCTGGACATCCAGAAATCCAACAATGCATATCAGACACTCTCCATCACTGAGTTCGTGGCAGAGCTGGAGAATAAGGAAATAGAAGAGATCAGAAGGGCAAACAAGGCGCTCATTCCCCAGAATCCCAGCATCTACTACGGGAACCCTCCTCAAGACACCAGTGTGGATGGATCCGAACCACAGTCTGCTTTTGTGGTTAATCCCGATCCAGTCTATGCATTTGACGACTATGGTCCCCCATCTGATGTTCCTCCTCCAGTCTTTCCTTGGGGACAAGGAAACCAGTATCCTTTGAATCATAATACTAACCAATTTGGTGTTAATCCTTTTTCTCATCTTGTAGCACCAGCACAGGCAACTTCAAACTTTGGTGGACCTTCTTCATCAGGGTTTGGTGGTGCCCCATCTACAGGTTATGGTGGATATGGAGGTGCTTCAACTTCAAGTCAAGGTGGCTATCGGACCAATCCAGTCGCAGAGCAGATGAACACAACGGGTTTTGAGAAGGTGACTGTAGAGTTAGCCCAAGAACACATGGGTCTACTGTCTACCTTGGTCAATTGCTATAGTGGGCTAGTAGCTGGTCAGATCGGGAATCCTCATCTCACACAAGAGGATTATGCACAGATCGATAAAGATGATATGGATCTGATAGACATCCAGTGGCACTTCGCGAGTGTTGTAAGAAGGGCAAAGGAGTACATGGATCGAACTGGAAGGAGAGATGTGCTGATCAACAACAACACTAAGTTTGGGTTTGACAAAACGAAGGTCACGTGCTACAACTGTGGCAACAAAGGACACTTTGCAAGAGAATGTGACCGGCCTAAGCAACAGGGGAATCAGAATCCCTTCAACAATAACAGAGGCAATCAGAACCAGAGGCAACAAGCTCAGACACAACCTAACCAAAATACTGAACGAGCTCTTGTCCCAGTAAACAACCAAAACCAGAGGCCTCCTACAAACAATAATCAAGCCCTGGTAATCCAAGAAGATGAAGGTTTCAACTGGAATCATCTAATCACTGGAGAATAGGCTCCGCAGGGTGGTGCAGCATGTTTTGCCCAAATACTTTCTGATGCACAAGATGAAGTTGTAGAATGTCCGAGTCAGTCTGAAGTTGTTATTCCTGAAGTTGAAGCTTCTGACTATGACTCTGATTGTGATTCTGATGTGGTGGTAGATTTGGAAGACTTGTTAGCTGAAGCAGATGCCTTGATCAGCAAAAGGTCGTTTCTTGTTGAGGCTGATTGCACAAAGAACAACCTTGCCGAATTCTTCGAAACTGTGAAGACAGCTGGTCATTATGCTTTGATGGCTATTACAGAATCGTCTAACAAGGTAAGTTCTTCTTCCGACTCTAAACCTGAGTGTGTAGAATGTGGCAAGCTTAAGTACAGAATTGATGTCTTAACAGACGAAAATCTGAACTTTAAAGCTGACTTAAGTCAATGCCGACAGAGCAATGATGTTTTGAGAGCTAATGAAAGGGCGCTCAAAATCACCATTGAGACTCTGAAGAAAGACACTCCTGAGTGTGATCAGCTTAAATTCAGAATCAAAGAACTAACTGAAGAGAATCTGAATCTAAAAGCTGATGTAGGTCCTTTACAAAGGTTAATTGATTCCTTAAGGCAAAAGGAGAAAAGTTTTCTAAGTACCGTTGAAAATGACAAAAAGGATGTTTCTGAATTGTCTAAAACTCTAGCAAACAAGCAAATTGCTATAAATAATTACATAAATGAGTTAGAAGACACAAAGAAACATTTGGCCATTGTAAAGTGTGACTATGAGAAGATCAAGAAGAAAATTGAAAGTTACCTGAACTGCAGGTATGTTCTTGATCATATCATCGAATACTCAGAGAAAGATAGCAATTCCACCAGTCCTAAGTACGCTCAGTGTCCACCTCCGGTGAGATTTGAAAATCATCACTATGATATCTTGCCGAAGGAGGAGTTTGTGGACTTGGCAGCAGAAGCAACTAAAGCTGCAGAGGCATCCAAAGTGACAGAAGCAACTAAACCTTCTGAAGTTACTAAGGCTGGTCCACTTGCGCCCAAAGTGATAGAAGCAGTTAAACCTGCTGGAGTCACTAAGGCTGCTCCATCTGCTGTTGCTGCCAAAGCTGGTGAGTTTGCTGATGATGTTAGTGTCTGTGAGACAGATTTCTCTGATGATGAGCTTAATGAACCAGAGAGGTATGCACCGGTTAAGAATGAAGATATCCCTATTCAAAATCATATCTTGTGTGATCCTGAACTGAAAGTGCAAACTTCTGATGGTAAAACGATCAAAGTGTTCTATAAACTGAAAGGATCTGATAAAATCTTTGCTGATGAGGAATTTCCTCTGAAGTGTCTGGCACCTGGTCTTGTTGGTAAAATATGGCAAGAATCCACCATTACTTTTGAAAAAAAAATGGGGACAAGGGAAACAGGGTCAGGGTAATCAGTCCAAGAAAAACAAAAATAAGAATCAAAAGAAGAACACTTTGAACCCTCAAAACCAAGCTCAGGAGAAATCTCCTAGAAAGCATGTTACTCAGTTTGTTAGATCTTCGGGCAATGAGGTCGATAATTATCCTAAAACTGATTGGCAAAAAGAATGTTTCAAGGATTTAAAACATAAGAACTCATTTGCTACAAAATCTAACAAAAAGGGTAAGGATGCAAATGCTCCACCATTTGATGAGTATAGATCCTGTCACAAATGCGGGGAACGTGGGCATTTAGTTGCTGCGTGCCCTGAGTTGAGACGCAAAAGGATCAAAGCAAATGATGCTCCAAGTTCTAGCAATGCTAAACGACCTGTTTCCCCTAAACTTTCTGAAAAACAACAAGGAAAGCAAGTAGTTTATGACAATCGCAACAAGATTGCTATGAACCAAAAGCCAGTTGATGGCAGGGGTCCGCAGTCGAGGGGGAGCCCAGTTCCCACAAAAGCTCAAGCAGCGCCTAAACCACAAGCAAAGGCTGCAGCTAAGCCTCAGGGTAACCCTAAAACTGCTCCACGTGTAGTTAAGTCTGAAGTGGATACAAAATCTGTCCCACCAAAGGAATCTGAGGCTGGACCTTCTAGCCCCAAGGAAAGAAGAATCCCAAGTCAAAGAAACCGGAACAGGTTTGGAGACCTAAGTCACCAACCAAAACTGGAGAATCATCTGCTAGTGCTAACACTGCCGGACCATCGGGAACAACACCAACTCCTAACGGAAAGTGGGTTGATTTTCTGACTTTAGATGAAGATGGAAGACCCAAGACCGTGAAGGCTTGGGTCCCCCTTAACCACTAAACTTTGAATGTTGTGCAGGGAGTTCCACAGGGCCTTATCAGCAGCCTCTGGATTGTTGATAGTGGAGCTTCTGGGCACATGACAGGCGACTTATCCCTTCTATTTGACATCAAGAATATCAACGGGGGGTATGTTGCTTGGGAAATGGAATTGTAAGCTTTGAGAAGATAAGTTTTGTGAAGCAGATAGACCACAATTTGCTGAGTTTCTCTCAGATCTGTGACAAGAAATACACAGTGTTCTTTGATGACAATGCTTGCTTTATTCTGAAGCCTGGCTTTAAGATTCCGAAACAATGGATTATGATCTCTGCTCCAAGAGTCAACAACTTGTATGTTCTGGATATGAGTCAAGCCGTGACAACTAAGAGGGAGGTCACTTGTTTTCTGTCTAAAGCTACAGAGAAGGAGTCTATTATGTGGCACAGACGAATGGGGCTCATACACTTGAGGAAGATGAATCACTTGGTTCAGAATCAGCTTGTGGAAGGTGTCTCTGTCAAGAATTTCCATTTGAATGACGTCTGTGTCTCATGTAAGAAAGGGAAGCAGAAGAAGAAGTCTCACAAACCTAAGAAGGTCAACTCAGTCAGTATGCCTCTAGAGCGGTTGCACATGGATATTTTCGGCCCAGTCAATCGCAAAAGCAAAAATGGGGATTTATACTGCCTGGTTGTCACAGATGACTATTCAATATTCTCTTGGGTTGTGTGTATGCAGCATAAAAGTGAGACATTTGAGTTTTTGAAAGATCTGTTCACCAAACTAGAAAACATCTATGGGCTGAAGATCCGCAGGATTCGAAGCGACAATGGAACAGAATTCAAGAACCATGCTATGGAGTCGTTATGAGCATAAAAGGGTATTCATCACGAATTCACAACGCCGTACACTCCTCAGCAAAATGGGGTTGCAGAAAGAAAGAATCGAACTCTTATTGAGGCAGCCAGGACAATGCTCGCATACTCAAACTTGCCTGTCATGTTTTGGAACGAGGCAGTTTACTGCGCGTGTTACACTCTAAATAGGGTTCTTACGGTTAAGAGGTTTGGTAAGACATCTTACGAGCTTCTGAACCGGAGGAAACCGAACTTAGAGTTTCTGGAACCTTTCGGAGCTTTATGCACAATGATACATCCCGATGGGAAGTTTGGTGCGAATGCAGAAGAAGGTTTCTTTGATGGATACAACACTCCTAACAAGAGAGTATACACAAAAGAACCAATAACGTTGAAGAGTGGCTTAATGTCGATGTTCAACGCTACACTGTCAATGCGCCCGGTGTTGGACCCGATTGGTTGTTCGACTATAAGAATTTGTTTGATTCTTTCAACGTGGATAATTTGGTAGATGATGCTGTAGCGCAAATGTATTACGAGTGTGAAAACATAGCTAGCTCACCGCTAATGCGTCCGATCGTGATTAATGCGCCTGCCGCATCTGATGCCTCTGCATCCACGGGTCCCCCCTGGTAAAACCGCAACAGTTGAAGTTGAGGAAGTCTTTCAGGAAGCGTCAGAGATTATGGAATCCTCTTCAGATGAGGAATTTGCAGAATCTCGGGAAACTCTTACTGAATATCTAGCTGGAAATGGTGATCTACCACTACAGCTCCAGTTCCTCCTACAGGGAATGATCAAGCTGGTCCTTCTACTTCAGCAGCTCCTGAAATTGGTCTACAGATTGATTTCACTGGTTTTAATTTGCAACCCACTGCTCCCTCCAGTTCAAGCGCCGCAGAGATAAATATTTTTCAGGGACTTGATAATCTCAATCTGCGTTCGGATGATCCAGTGCCGGCACATCCGGAATCTCGGATTCACGACACTCATCCAATGCAGAATGTGATTGGTGATCCGGCTGGCAGAGTGATGACGCGCAGTCAGCTCAGAAATGCTAGTCCAAGTGACAATGCAGCTACCCTGGCTCTCTATTCGGAAATCAGAAAAGCAGGTCACCAGAACGATTGGTCTTTTGCTCTATATGTTTCTCAGATGGAACCTAGAACCGTCTAAGAGGCTTTGAGGGAAGAACCATGGATTGATGCAATGCAAACAGAGCTTCAGCAGTTCCAAAAGCTAGGAGTGTGGGACTTAGTTGACTTACCTTCAGGCGCGAAGAAAATTGGAACAAAGTGTGTCTACAAGTGTAAACGGGATGACCGTGGGGTAATTATTAGAAACAAGGCTCGATTAGTTGTCCTCGGCTTCCGTCAAATCGAAGGAATAGATTACAACGAATTATATGCTCCAGTTGCTCGCCTTGAAGCTATCCGGATGTTCTTAGCTTACGCTTCGTACAAACGGTTTAAGGTGTATCAAATGGACGTGAAAAGTGCTTTTCTGTATGGTATCGTGAAGGAAGAGGTGTATGTTGCTCAGCCACCGGGATTTGAGGATCCGCTTCATCGCGACAAAGTCTACAAATTGAACAAAGCGTTGTACGGACTCCATCAAGCTCCGCATGAATGGTATCAAATGCTTAGCAACTATCTTATATCCAACGGGTTCAAACGTGGACTTGTGGATTGCACCTTATTCACCAAGAAAAGGGTGGTGACCGTCTTCTGGTACAGGTTTATGTCAATGATATTATTTTTGGGTCTACTAATGATGAAATGTGCAGGGATTTCGAAAAGCTTATGCAGGAAAAGTTTGAGATGAGCTCGATGGGGGAGATGCAATTCTTCTTAGGTCTACAAGTAGAACAACAAGAGTCGGGGATCTTCATCCACCAGACCAAATACGTTGCTGACATCTTGAGCCGGTTCCAGATGGAAGACTCTACTCCAGTAGGTACCCCAATTCAGACCAATCACGGGATTGGACCTGACGAGAAAGGACAAGCCGTTGATCCTTTTCTTTATCGGGCAATGATTGGCTCACTTATGTACCTCACAGCATTAAGACCTGACATTATGTTCGCGACATGTCTACTATCCAGATACCAGTCAAGGCCGAAACAGTCCCACCTGGTTGCTGTGAAGAGGATCTTACGTTATCTAAAGGGTTGTCCGACCAAAGGTCTATGGTACCCTAATGACGATAAGTTTGACCTCATCGCCTTTAGTGATGCTGACTATGGCGGATGCAAACAAGACTTGAAATCCACATCGGCTGGATGCCAGTTTTTGGGACCAAGACTAGTCTCGTGGCAGTGCAAGAAGCAAGCCACAGTCGCCTTATCCACCTGCGAGTCGGAATACGTAGCTGCTTCTAGCTGCTGCTCCCAGGTTCTTTGGATACAACAACAAATGAGAGACTACGGTTTGAAATTTCTTAATAATCCCATTCACTGTGATAATGAGTCCGCTATAGCCCTCGCTAAAGAATCAGTTAAACATTCCAAGGCGAAACATATCTTGGTTAAGTATCATTTCATACGCGATTGCTATGAAAAGAAACTTATCGATATGGTTAAAATCCACACGGATTACCAACGTGCCGATTTATTCACCAAAGCTTTTGACGGACCTCGTTTTGAGTATCTGTTAATCTTAAACGACGTTAAAGAAAAGCAGGATTAGATCCTCAACGGTAATCGTTTTTGTAAATATTTTTCTTCAAAAATCAGAAAAATCCAAAAATATTGTCTTTTCGCAAATTTTTAGATTTTTAGGGGGAGAAAATTCAGAAAAATACAAAAACATCAGAAAATGCAAAAATAAAAAAAATGAGAAAATCCAAAAATAAAAAAAAGGTGAAAAATTGCAAAAATGAGTTTCTTTGGTGAAAATAGGGAAGATGATATTAACTCATCACTTGGACCGTCTGGATCCTTATCATCTTAAAAATATTGGAACTGATAAGTAGCCTTCACAATGATGTGTTGGTAGGCTCGAAATCATTTCCAAACTCGGCATGGTGATATAAACCTAAATCAACTGAAAATTGTGTGGATTAACGTCGCGTTGGCATATTGTCTAAAAGCCTAAATGTCGTTGTTAGAATGCCAAAATCCGAGGTTTCTGGTCTTTAAGAGGTTGGTACATCCGGGGTGAACTGGACGTCTCTCAGAATAAAATGGGGTGGCATAAGTGACGTACGTTGTGTTCGCAGCCTACAACTGAGACACCTCTTTGCCATTCCCAAAGAAAAAGAAAAGAAAAACAAAAATAGAATAAATTCTGATAAGGAGACGTCTGGGAATCCTTTAAGAGCAAAAAGATTATAAATGCCAAAACCCTATTCTCAAAGAGAATCGCTCTAAGGTATCAAATCATATACCTAAAGCATCATACCGTGAAAAATCAAAAATACGGTATTTGACTTGAACCCTGGTCTGGATTTCATTGGTCTCCCTGCTGCAGCGTTCTTGCAGACCTGATCACCACTGATTCCATTCCTTGTAAATACGGATGACAACAGCTTATTCACCGGTTACGAGGAAGCTTTGCGAATGCCTTGACGCGGGAATATGTCGCGTGTGCGGGGAACACCTCTAATCAGTCTTAGTATTACCTTAACGTATCTAAAGTGCCTAGCGATAAAACTTGATTTTGAGTTTAGGTGGACAACAATACTGATCGTTGTTGTAGGATGCTTATTGGTAATTTAATCTAAAACTGAACATATAAGGGTTCTAGCATGGTCCGTACATTGATATGATTCCCTAACTGATGAAACTCGCAAAATATGATAGTGTATAGTTAGTTGATTTCATGTTTTCGTTTATTTTGTGTTTGGTTTTATTAGTTTAATCATTCTTGATTGCCGATGATGGAAACCTAATCTATTGTAATCTTACTTCTTCAAAAATAAAACGCCGAAAATCAAATAATTGAAAATTGTGTTTTTGCCGGGTCAAAACCGTACTTTCTCTTAAGTACAGGGGTGAAAAATGAAATATTTTCAAAGATCTGAGTCATCATCTGAGTCACGTGTTAAAACGGGGTGAAAAACGCATGTTTTGAACCTTAACGGGTCAAAAAAGTGAGAATTGGTGCTGCAGGGGCAATTTGGTAATTTGTGTGAAAGCTGTATGCATTTAGAGTCCTAATCGCTTATAGCCTTAGGCGATTACCTCTAACCGTGTATATCCTCAAACGTTTAAGGCCTAATCGTGTTTGAGTGAAAGCGATTAGAAGCCTATTCTGCTTATCACACATTTAAATGTCTTAGATGGTTAGGACTCCTAATCGTTTCCTGATAAAGGCGATTAGAGCTAATCGCGTGGCCATTTAAACGATTAGGCCCTATTCGCTCTACTGTAGCAAGCGGTTAGAACCTATCCACGTATAGAGGTAAGCGATTACGTGAAGGGTATAAAAGGGAACACCTTGTCTTTTTCTCTCATTCTTTCAAAACCAAAGACACTGTGACCGTTTTCCCTCTCAACCCGATCATCCTAGAATTGTTGCCCGTGATTTTTAAGTCTTTGAAACTTGTTCCTTATCATTCAGGTAAACTACATCCAAAGTTTCAGATCCAAACATCTTGTTTTCAGGCCCAAATTCGTGTTTATATAGTCGAAACCCTAGGTTTCTTTCTTATTGATCTAGGGGGCTGAAAACGATTTGTTAATGCTTAATGTTGGTTGGGGTCTGTTAATCGGGGCTTGGGGAATCTTTGGGTACCAAAACTTGATCCTAAACAACATTAAATCAGAAAGCCCCAAATCCGTGACCTAAGAACCCTAAGTTTTTCAATCAACTAATTAACCTCTAATTTGAACATGTTATTGAAATATGATTTAGGGGTTTTGATTACCGGTTCATATACACCCCAATGTGACAAAATGAGGACCCAATCCAACCCATTTCAAATTTGGCAAATTGTTGGTGAACAAGGGTACTGTTCACACGATTAGAACTCCTAATAGTGTGAACAGTAAGGCGATTAGGCTGTTCGTCTCTTCTAATCGCGTATAATTTCAAGCGACTAGTCCAATCGTGTGTGTCTATAAGCGATTACAATGTTGTAATCGCCTATAGCCATCTGTTGACCAAAATTTGTCAAACTTTTGTCCGATTTTGTCTGTTTTGCGCGTACTTAACTTGTTTGTGATAATTTTGTCGTGCTTTGTGATATAGAATCATGCAGTGGGAAACGTCTAATCGCCATAACTGCTGTGCCTTTCTCGGACCCATTAAGAAGGCTAAATGCAAGAAGTTTGAAGGCGTTATTGAGTTTCTCAAGCGTTCCAAGATAAACTTCTCCATCTCTGAAAGTCACGCTGCGTACAAGAACATCCTGCAAGAATTCTACCTGAACGCGAAGGTCGATGTCAAGTCTACTCCTATTGTTATCACAAGCAAGGTGCAACGGAAAGACGTGATGATCACTAAAGAGATTGTTCGGGAGATACTCAAGTTCAGGGACAACAAGGATGATCCGATTGTGTTTGATTCTATTCTGATACGAGGCGGCTTTCTCAGAATGAAGTATTCAGGCGATGTGAGGGAACAAAAGATGTTGCAGAAGGGGAATCTGCCGCCAGAGCTGAAGTATCTCACGCACGTGGTCTTGAAGTGTATTGGTCCGTGAAAGAAGACGTTCGATGCAATTCGAGACACGCTAGCTTCAGCTATAGTTGCTCTTACCCTGAACAAGCCATTTAACTTCTCCGGTATGATTATGCATCATCTGAAGGAAGTACTCTTACAGAAGACGACAAAGACTCCATTTATCGTCTATCCTCGCTTCCTGCAAATGATCATTGATAACCAGATTCCGCATTTAGCAAAGAATCCTGACGAGCTTATCAAAATCAACGACATAGACGAGGTAGAGTTGAACAGAATGTCGTCCTACAAGAACAAGCAAAAGTCCGAGTATCCTCCAAGTAGACGTCTGTATGGATTTATGGCTAAAGAGGATTATGAGTCACCACCAGGCAACAGGTGGAGACACGATGATAGTGAATCAGAAGATGACATTATTATCCACAGACAAGTATTCAAAGACGGTGATAACATTGGAAGAATGACTGTAGAACTGGGTGATAATATTCCGGGCAGTACTGCTGATGTAGAAATTACACACGATGATGATATGTTTGATCCGGAGTCTCTCGATGCAAGTGAACCCTCCAGTGCAGCGAAAGATAAGAGGCCGATTGATGAAGAAGGCCCTGTTAACATCACTGATGAAGATGATGATGACTCAGAAGATACTGATGATGACTCTCCTGATACGTTTGCCAAGAAACAAGAAAAGATCAAGAGAAAGTTATTCGAGGAGAAAGCTCGCGCAACTGAGGAGAAAGCTCTTGCTGAAGATCCTACGTTCACTGTGGAACAAGGCGATGTTGTTGCAGAAATAGATGCAGAGCTCAGCACTCCTCATCCTCAAAAGAGACAAAAGACAAAAGCAACGAAAGAAGTTGGTCGGGGAAAGAAGAGGATGGCACTGAAACCTCCAGTTGAAAAGACTCCTAAGAGATCTGTATCTAGACGTGCTAATCTTAATCTTCCAGAAAAGTTTGGGACTCCGTCTTCCCCGGCTGCAGCAACAACAACTACAACAGCCACAACAACAACAGCAGCAGCAACAACAACTATGGTTCCCACATCTTCTAGTGCAGCTATGCCTGCAACGTCACCATGTCAATGCTTGCTTCGGTAATCTTCACTGAGCGAGTCTCAGTTACTGAAGCAGCGACAAGTACTCAGATTGTGTCAAATCCAGTCGGTGACAAGATTCGGAAGCTAAGACAAGAAGCTAGACCGTTAACTTCCAAGTTTACTGATCAGCCGACTTCTTCCTCAGCTTCTGCATCGAATGAACAACTTCAGCGCCAAGTCAGCGAATTAACGGCTATAGTTGCTGCACAAACGCGTGAGATTGCTGAGTTAAGAAGCAAGAATGTTACAATCGAAGAAAACGAAACGACGATGCTAGAACTGATCGGTGAAACTATCTAGTCTAACAAAGAGCTGCAAGTAACTGTCGACGCGCTTACACTGTCAAATCAGCAGATAATTGAATCGAATCGGCAGCTCATGGAATCTCACCAGCAGCTGATACAGTCAAACCAAAGCACTTTGGAGAGACTTACAGGTGTTGAATCCAAGTACAGCCAGCTTCAACTTGCCAATGTCAACAATGAACGTAGAATCACCAGATACAAGAAGCAAAACACGAAACTGAGGACTAGAGTGAATGAGTTAGCTGGTACTCAACCTAGACTCACTGGTGGTACAAGTTCTGAAGCGGGTGCTGGTGCTGGTGATGATGATGATGATGAAGAGTCAGATGACGATGAAGAAGATGATGACGAGGACGACAGTGAGGATGAATCGGATGATGATGACAGTGGTAAAGGTGGTGATGGTGGTGATCCTGGAGCCACAGGTGGTGGCGGATCATCAGCTGGATCTGGGTCTAGGCGTACAAAGAAAGATCATGACAGACAGAGCAAGGTTCCCGAAGCAGGTTCTTCTGCTCAGGGGGAGCCTGTGAAAGACAAGATTCAGCAACAGCGGAAATCGATGAAGAAAGCCGTAGTTCCAGTAGAGTTTGTTGAGCCTCTGAACTGCTATTTCGCTTATGATGACGAAGGCAATCTACTCCCTCCACCTGTTATTCCAGAGTATGACTTAGAAGAAGGTGAAATACCTCCTGAGATGACATCAAATGATATGGAAAAGGTTTACGAACCCGCACGCGGAGAATCTTCCGGTGCAATTCAAAGTCCTCCACAAGAGATGCATCCAGAGAATAATGATGTTGAATTGGAAGAAGGAACCAGTGTGCCAACTCCAAAATATGTTGTTGATAATTCGGCCACTGGGATTCCTAATATTTCTGAGGAGATGATACATGAGGCTAAAGAAAAGCTAAAGACTGATTCAGCTCCTATTCCTGATGAAGTGAAAGAAAGACAGGACAAGATTACGCAGAAATATCCTCAATGGTTCAAACCTGAAGAAAAGAAGAACAATCCTGAGCGGGCGTCTGTCTTCAAGAAGCGTCTGTCGAAGATGTCAAGTAATGTGATTAGCTGGGCCTACATCAGTCAAACCAAGATGCTTGGACTTAAATGGCAGGAAGGTCTATTGTACTTTGAGCCTTTCCAGAAAGTTCTCAGTCTACCCTCTGGTATATTCGTGACTTGGTTCGACTCGACTATCCTCTGTATAAGGAGAAAGCCCCTACTCTTCAAGGTTTCTACACCATTTTGAAACGAGAAAGTGCGACAAAATGGGATAAACTTGAACCTCAGTATCCAAAGTCCTACAAGACAAACAAGATTCATCCGATAACCAAGAGTCCAATTTGGGAACATAAGATCAAGCCACCAAGTTGTGTATCGAAGATTCCAATCGTCCCAGTTGAACAAGACTTCTCCTCAAAGTTCTACTATTGGCACTATGATGCAGCTACTACTGAGGCAGTGATAGTCTTAAGCAACTCACCAAAACCGTGCAGGAAGATCAGAATTTGGGACCCGATGTGGCTAATCAACTGTTCGGAGAAAGATGTGGAGACGTTGTACCTGTATCCCATTCAGCACTTACCAGACGAAGCAGATCAAGCAATGAAGTTTCAGAGAGTGATTCGCTTCTGTTATGCCAACAAAGTTCACGCTGGATGCGACTGGTCAAGACTTACAAGGATCAGGACGATGTCAAGCTGAAGTGAAGACTGAAGATGCTACTTGTTATGTTATGTTTGTTTTCTGTTTTCGAGTCTGTAAAGTTGTTTTGCTATGTTATAAATGTTGTCTTTTGAAGTCTTTGTACGTATACTAGCCTGGTCCAAGGGGGAGTCTGTTAGTACATGATGTCCCTAGGCTAGTATATAGGATGTTTGTACGTGTTTCGGGATGATTGGAGAGGTTTATAAGCGTTTTTGGGTGTGTTTGAAGCTGAAGGCGATTACAGTGTAGTGATAGGCGATTACAACCTATCCACTACTACTGTTCACGTGATTAGAGGCCTATCCACCTTCAGCTATAGGCGATTAGGGCCTAATCGCCTATAGCAGCATATGGTATAGCTTCCTAATCGCCTTCAGTGGTCTGCACGTGTCTGGGAGGTATAAATAGGCCCAATCACAACCCTAATCATGAGTTCTTGCCACACACACTCTCCAAACACCCTCCCCTGGTTTGAGATAGCTTGGTTTGATCATTGTAACACTCGTGCTCTGTTTTAATGAGAAAACTATAATCTTTTGACCCGTTTGTGTGTGATAATTACTCGTTTATCTTTGTTTCAAGTTTGTTTCTGTTATTAGAACATATTCAAGGGATTCCGAACCTTGAATATAACCCTCGTGATTGTCGGTTGACACGTTCGTCGATCCTACAGCTTCCGATCTATCGACAGCAGGACGGCGTATGACCCGGTCCCCCTGCCAGTGCCCGATGATTTACCGGTCTACATAGAGATATCGCCGAGAGTAACTCTGTTGCAGCCGTAGGACCAGGCGGATGACCATAGCGATGACGTCGATGTCGACCATGACGACCCCCACCTCCGCTGCCACCACAGCAGTAGTACCCGCGACATATATATGATTACCTCACTCCTGCTGCGCGTTTGGTGGCTGAGGGCATGGATCGCCGCATCGGTGAGATACAGGCGATTCAGGAGTGGACGGTCGATACGATATAGGCAATCGCACAGCAGATGGGGGTACGGGGTCTAATACCAAATTATAAATGAACAGCCAGTAAAACCAATGAAATCCAAACATTAAATATCCGATTATAAACATTTAAAAGAACACACAACCCTTTCAACTCCAAACCAAACAAAACCTGCATGTTCTGAACCAAAACCACGTCACCTTGACCATCAACAAATCAACAATGGCGACAATTAAGATGGCCGACTACAACATCGAGTACCGTTGCTAGTCAGACGACGCCTGGTACACCTGCGCTGTCATCCTCGACCACACCAACCACCATCTCCGTATCAAGCTCCGAGACTTCGTTCAATCTTTCTTCAACGAGGTCTTCTCCGTTAATAATTTATCCACTCACAGTGAAATCGAACACTTTATTAATATGTTAAAGTTGGGATTACTTGATTAATGATAATTTGATTAGGGTTATTACGTTGTTTTTTTTAAAAAAAATTAATAATTAAATAAAAAAGTTAAAAAAAAACACTTCAAAACACAAAAAAAAACCCAAACCAAAACCCTCCCAACACCCCCCCCCCCCCAACCCAGATGTCCAAGTTCACCCCCCTGACCCAAAGCGCCTCACTATGGCCATATCGAGGCACTTCGCATATCCTTTTTCAAACTTTCATGCAACCTCGTACTGACGTTGTCCTTAATGTGACCTGAGCGCCTCGCTATTGCCATGGCGATACGCTTTATTGGGAACTAAAATAGAAGTCGGGGAAGTGAGAATAGACCGACCCTTATTTAACTACTATAATAATTGGTTTCTTGACCATACTATTCAATTACCTGCGTACAGAGGATGATGCAATGATTTTTAGAGGAGACGTTTGATCATGATTTCAAACTTTTAGTTGACGTTCACCAAAAAATAGTAATATATGTTTAGAAAATAAAGAAAGAATATATTTGTTATATTATTATAAATATATTATTTACAAATATCGGTACATGACAAACCAAAAAAGGAAATAAGGACATTTAATTATATTTCTATTTATGGAAAGAGACATTTAATTATATTGTGTTTTGTCTTTTATGGGCAAAACTGGAAATTACATTTCTATTTATGGAAAGAGACATTTAATTTGGGACAAACAAAAAAGGAAATAAGGACATTTAAATTGGGACGGAGGGAGTATCATTTGAACAATATCGGTAACAGTATCGGTATTATGGAGGTTTTTGAAAGATGTAAACACGTGACAATATCATTTTGGGCATTATGGAGCCAAGGACTTTATATTTTGGGGTTTCTGTTTTAAGTATCGTACAAGTATCGGTACATTAAAATAGACTAGCCGAATTCCCACTATACAGCGGGAAGATACCCAATCAGTTTTAATATGAAAAACAAAAACGTTTAAAAACAAATAGTTTTAAAGAAATTCAAAAGATACATATGAGAGAATTAAAATGTTTCTATTAATAAAAAGCGTTTTCAAAAGGTTAAAGAAAACAACTATAAAAGAAATCAATATAATGTATCTTTGTTAATAAAACTAGGGGTATATATCGACGCGCGTTGCGCGTTTTACAAATGAGATTTAGATGAGGTGTTGATCAATCAATGAATTATACAATCGAGATTCCATTTTGGTTGTAAACGTTAAAAAAATAAAGAAATCTACACATAAGGTAACACATGAAATTTGTAACGAAATGACATAATATTATGTTATTTATATTAATAGTATATAATATAATATAAGCCAATGATCTCCAGCCCAGTTGGTTTGAGGTGGGAAGGTTTACCTCCTTGGAGGGTTCCTGCCCGGGTTTGGTCTCAGATTCGATTCCCACGCATCAGCGAAAAAATAACCGCTTGGGTTTGAAAGGAGAAACCCGTGTGTTGCTATGGGATTCGAACATGGGCAGTGGTCGCTTTGCAACACAAGATTTACCGCTGAAACACTACTCTTCAAAATAATATAATATAAGGTAACACAATAAATTTGTAACGAAATTACATAATATTATGTTATTTATATTAATAGTATATAATAATTTTTTTGAATAAAATAATATATATGAATATAATAATATATATAAATATAATAATATATATGAATATTAAATAAAATAATATATATGAATTTAATAATATATATAAATATAATAATATTAAAGTTACTATTCAAACTGTAAGGTATGTTATTATATTTATAACTAAAATAGAAGTCGGGGAAGTGAGAATAGACCGACCCTTATTTAACTACTATAATAATTGGTTTCTTGACCATACTATTCAATTACCTGCGTACAGAGGATGATGCAATGATTTTTAGAGGAGACGTTTGATCATGATTTCAAACTTTTAGTTGACGTTCACCAAAAAATAGTAATATATGTTTAGAAAATAAAGAAAGAATATATTTGTTATATTATTATAAATATATTATTTACAAATATCGGTACATGACAAACCAAAAAAGGAAATAAGGACATTTAATTATATTTCTATTTATGGAAAGAGACATTTAATTATATTGTGTTTTGTCTTTTATGGGCAAAACTGGAAATTACATTTCTATTTATGGAAAGAGACATTTAATTTGGGACAAACAAAAAAGGAAATAAGGACATTTAAATTGGGACGGAGGGAGTATCATTTGAACAATATCGGTAACAGTATCGGTATTATGGAGGTTTTTGAAAGATGTAAACACGTGACAATATCATTTTGGGCATTATGGAGCCAAGGACTTTATATTTTGGGGTTTCTGTTTTAAGTATCGTACAAGTATCGGTACATTAAAATAGACTAGCCGAATTCCCACTATACAGCGGGAAGATACCCAATCAGTTTTAATATGAAAAACAAAAACGTTTAAAAACAAATAGTTTTAAAGAAATTCAAAAGATACATATGAGAGAATTAAAATGTTTCTATTAATAAAAAGCGTTTTCAAAAGGTTAAAGAAAACAACTATAAAAGAAATCAATATAATGTATCTTTGTTAATAAAACTAGGGGTATATATCGACGCGCGTTGCGCGTTTTACAAATGAGATTTAGATGAGGTGTTGATCAATCAATTAATTATACAATCGAGATTCCATTTTGGTTGTAAACGTTAAAAAAATAAAGAAATCTACACATAAGGTAACACATGAAATTTGTAACGAAATGACATAATATTATGTTATTTATATTAATAGTATATAATATAATATAAGCCAATGATCTCCAGCCCAGTTGGTTTGAGGTGGGAAGGTTTACCTCCTTGGAGGGTTCCTGCCCGGGTTTGGTCTCAGATTCGATTCCCACGCATCAGCGAAAAAATAACCGCTTGGGTTTGAAAGGAGAAACCCGTGTGTTGCTATGGGATTCGAACATGGGCAGTGGTCGCTTTGCAACACAAGATTTACCGCTGAAACACTACTCTTCAAAATAATATAATATAAGGTAACACAATAAATTTGTAACGAAATTACATAATATTATGTTATTTATATTAATAGTATATAATAATTTTTTTGAATAAAATAATATATATGAATATAATAATATATATAAATATAATAATATATATGAATATTAAATAAAATAATATATATGAATTTAATAATATATATAAATATAATAATATTAAAGTTACTATTCAAACTGTAAGGTATGTTATTATATTTATAATTGCACGATCTAATGGAACGCATTTTTTCTTTAATTTTATAAGAAAATTTTTATTTAACCCTTGTAAAAAAACATCTTTTAAAATAGAATTTTGGTTTTCCTAATAATATTAGGAAAGAGAAAAATTAGCTTTTCTAAAACTACGCTTTCAAATCATCAATTTTAGCAAATTAGTTTTCCCTCTACGACCCGCCAAAATGTCGCCACTAAAGATCAAAAAGTTATAAACCGTAGATCAAAGTGTGATGAAGGGCCAAGATTTGCCAAACTGTCGCCGCTAAAGGTCTCGTTCCTTGTAGTGTACATTAAAGGGATAATTATCAAAATAGACGGTTGACCAACCAAATTTGTCAAAATAAACACATGATGCGTCTAAACATTAGGGACCAGTCACTCCTTTGCGTCTACCAATCAGATGATTACACGGGTAAAGTTTTCAGACGCTTTAATTTTTAAGGTACATGCATCTAAACTTTAGATGCAGGGCTATTATTTAGACGCATAGGAGTGACTGGTCCATAATGTTTAGACGTATCAGATGTTTATTTTGTCAAATTTGGTTGATCAACTGTCTATTTTAGTAATTATCCCAGTCTAGTAAAAAGTTTTGAATGCCCCCATCTGCCACACTTATCTACGGGTTGTAGAGTACTCTATGATTCGTAGAAGGGTCTTATACATGTCGTAGACCCTCTATAACTTGTAGAGTGAGTGCTTTTTAACCATAATAAATAACCCGTAGAAAAGTTGTAGAGTGAGATGTCCATAAAAATTGAGGGATGTCTAAATAATATTATCATTAATTAATGGTAAATGTGGTAAGTGATTGATGTTAAACTAGATTAGGTTTGCTATTTACAGGAAGGCTATGATTTCCCTTTCTTGAACCACACACACTTACCCTTTCTCTTTCTTCTTTTATTGGCTCTTGGTTCTGGACTTGTGGTACATTCATCTCTTTTTTCTCCAATAACACAACCCAAAAATAAATCCATCTTTTCCCTTCCAGAAAAAAAGGTAAAAAGAATCACCAAAATCTTGATCTTCTGCCCTAAAATCATCTACTTTTGCATCATCATCAACATCAAAGTAAAACTATTGTGGGTGTGTTTGATTTGTTATGGGATTTTGTGTTTTAGATCTAAAACTTCAAATCTTGGTTAAAGAAAGATTATTTTTCATGTTGGTTTGATTTCTTATCTAACTTTGAGATCTTGTGTGTTGCAAAATAAGGGTTATCAATGGCAAGAGAGAAGATAAAAATAAAGAGAATTGATAATTTAGCTTCGAGACAAGTGACTTTTTCCAAGAGAAGAAGAGGGCTTTTGAAGAAAGCTGAAGAGCTCTCCGTACTTTGTGATGCCGATGTTGCTTTGATCATCTTTTCGGCCACTGGAAAACTGTTTGAGTATGCTAGTTCCAGGTACAATTTTATGTGTGTGTGTGTGTTTGTTTTAACCGTATGAGGAGTGTGTACTAGTAAACCCTATATTGCCTCTTTTGGTACATTGTTTAAAGTTTCTACTTATGGAAAGGTTATACATATACCTAGATTTGTGTTTAAATTCATGCAATCTCACGCTTTCCATTTTTAGTGGTTTTTTGGTATGATGAAAAAGGGTAGATTTAATTAGGGGTTTTTTTAATATTTGGAAGTAAAGTAAAACACTCATTGATTACATGATAAACTCCATAAATTATATTGTTTTGTAACTAAAAGTTTCAAGAAAACATTATCATATAATGAAATCATGAACTCTTGATGTAAAAAGAGTGAATTTCGATAAATTGATTTTGAATTTCTTTGAACTTGTATATTGGAACTAAGAACCTAATTATATGGGTTGTAGGCCTACATTGTCTAGTCGAATCTTTTCATGATCAAATTAATTGGGTATATTTGTACTATTTTATGTTTATAAAGTATTAAATTTAGTGAATAAATAAAAAATGAAAATTTATTAAAATATGTCACATTTATCGTTTGACATAATCGGTTTTGTTATGAAACTACAAACGTAAATCCTCTAACGAACACTTTACATTCGCAAAACACTAATAATAAGAAACGTCAAAAACCTTCCCCACAATTAGGAGACTAAAAAACACCAAAAATCATTGTCACGTCATCACTAACTTTTTATTTTGAAGTAATTATCTATACGTGAACACATATATATTTATATCTAGTACAGTTAAAAAGGACAAACCGGCCCCCTTCGGTTCTTGGCGTTCATGTGGATGAATGCCTGCCCAAAATGGTGGGTTCCCCTAATGGATATTGGAGATACACACATAAATTCATGTTAATTTATTGTTTTATAACAAGTTTAATACTTAATGTAGCTATAAAAAAATTATGTTGGATGGTAAATATTACTCTTCTGATTGAAGGATACAAAAGAAATTACATCTATAATTAAAATACAAACGAATAAATGGACTCTTCATAAATTTAGAACAATCATTTAGTTCTATTTCACATACGCAAAATCTAGCTTGGAACTTAAAAGAATTGCATAGTTAGATTCTGTGTGAATGGTAGTTTTTTTAAGACCAACTTAAACATCAATCTAATCTAAACATAATTCTACTTCACAATTCTTAATGAGACTCGAACCCTTCACCTCTTGGCATGCCCCCATCGAAGACAGAAACACATTGATATATGTGACGGACGTATATCTCCACACGTTAATTAACTTTTAAGCGAAATACTAAATGAACTTATTTAACGTGTTGTGACATATGTCGGCACAACAAATCTAAAGAAAACGGACATGTCCTCGGATCATGCAAAATGCAATAAGTCTTGAAATAGTAAATTGTTATTGGATAGGTGATGCAAGACTGCACTAAGCATTATCCATCAATCTTCAATTATTATCATTACCTGAAAAACATGTTAAAAACGGTTAACTAAAAACTTTGTGAGAACGCAGAGCTTAAGACTTGATAAATAGTAAAATCATTCCGGTAATCAAATTGCTTGCATGTCACATGTTGCAATTAAACTATATACTAGAATCACGCGATTCACAACCAAACTTAGTGACACATAAGTGTTTGCCCTAGATAATGCCTTTCGCGGAATATTTAAGTTTATGTCATGAGATATTCACTCAAGGGACGATTTCGTGGTGTTCTTGTACTTTAGCTAGCAGTACAACTAAAAGAGTGAGGTGTCAACCCGAATAATTCATGTCCGTCTACTCCATCTTGAAGTTAAATATTTTCTAAGTAGGAACCTATGCGAAGTTATCAAGTTATCCCATGTACTCCATATGCAGTTTAATGTGATTTAACATACACATAACAAGCAAGAATGTCTAAGCGATAATCATGTAGTATGTTTTCCCCGTGATCTAAAAGTTAAAAACAGTAAACGATGCCGCAAACTCACTTGCGAACTCACTATAAGTTCACAAATGAGTTGCGCAAGTCGTCCTATGCAACGCTACAACACATGTGTCATGTATAAGGACTAGTTAAATTTAACGAATTAAGCATTATGATTAACGGTGGCGTTTTTGTTAATATTTAAATATCATTAAAGGTGTTTTTGAGTTCTCACATAAGTTACATGCCAAACCATAGTTAAACATGTTGAAAAGTCAATGGTTTGTTAAAATACATAAATCTGAGTTTCAGGTTAGATTTAAGGTCATGTCTAGGGATTTTATTAGTTAACGAAACGAAGGAAATAAATAAATTCTGAAACTGTTTGTACTTCCAAATCTTGTGGTCTTTACATATTTTTTTTATAAATTTAAATTTTCAAATAATTAATTTAAAACAGAAGGTAACAACAATTATATTTCGAAGTTATAAAATGTCAAAAATTAGTAAAAATCGAGTCTTTAATCAAATCATGCAAGACCAAATTCTTGCATGATTTGATTAAAGTTACTTTTACAAAAAGAATCAGGCCGATTGGATTAAAACTAAGGGTGTTATTTCAATGGGAAGTTGACCTAATTTCTTTTACTCAAAAATAGTTTGAACCTTTCATCTGATTTTTCACTTTTGGTTAACCAAATCTTGTTCGAATATTGTGAAAACGATTGCGTTTGAAAGTTAACTCCTTAGCTCAGGTTTATGTTAAAAATCGATCATATTGGTTAATTTTTTATAACGTTATGACCATTACAAAACCGGATTAAGGTTTACGTCATAATTTATTCTGCACAGAGTGTAACCAAAAACTAGTGTATGCATTATTTTCCAAGTTTGTAAAAGGCGCTAGGCAGGCGGTAGGGTCTAGCCTAGGGACTAGGCGGGATTAGGCGGATTAATCGTTTTGGAATTCTATACGAATTTTTTATATATATACACAGATTTATATATATTTAATTTTAATTTTATACTTTTTATGTATAAATTTATAAGTTTAAGGACTAAATGTGAACTAGCAAAGATAGAGGGGGTTAAATGTTACAACACACAATTAAACTGATTTTACACTTTTTAAGTAAAAGCTTACAAGTTATAGGGATTAAATGTAAAGTAGTTAAAGATAGAGGGATATATGTTAAAATATCTGATGTTATTTAAACCCCTAAAAAGGCCAAAAGTAGGTAAGATACAACTAAAGAGCCGTTATCTTCAATTGGCCTTCCTCTTCATCGCATTCTTCACCATTATCACATTTAAGGTTTAGTTCTTCATCTTCATCTCCATTCTTGTTCATATATCTTGGATTTCATGTCTTGTACATGAATTGCACCTTTGGTTTCACAGAAAAAGCAACATGGCCATACCATCCTAACTAATCCCTAGCCTAGGTCAAAATTCCAATATTTTAGGCAGCCTAACGCCTAGGCGACCGCCTAGGCCGCCTTTTACAACACTGTTATTTTCAGGTTTGTTCACCAATTCAATCTTTAATATCTATCAAAGTTTATGTAATTATGTTTTTGTTTAGTTTCTTAGTCTATATCAAATGGATTTATGAATTCTTAAGCTTCTTGTTAGTAAATACTCGTATTATGAACTACTGATCTCTCATTTCTTTTATTTGTCCCACTTAGCCACCAATGGCATGAAACTCATGGTCATCACCATGGTACATATTCCTTTTATAAAATCCACCATCTCATGCTAACGTCACTTGAAACACAACATCATAGTCATCGAATTTTTAGCCTCGACTCACAACATATTACTACCTTCGACAACGAAGTATTGTGGGACCACATCCAGGATCGTAGCCTAATAATGCACCATCATTATAGAGCTATATGCTTTCTCATGGAATTGGTTTAAGGATGAGACAAATATCATATCTTTCCCTCAAATGTTCAACCTCATGTCCCTAGCCAAACACTTGGATCGCAAACACTTGGTACACTTAATTCCCTTTTAATATGAAGACTGTTAAGTTCGTACTTGGCGGGGGATCCTCCATGTGTGTCACCCAAATGGTCCACAAGTCATGGCTTGCATAACAGGGTTCTGCCCAATAAGTTTCATCTTCATCTCCCTAGAATTCTCAAAATCAACTATGTGGCAGGTCTTTTCCACTACAACCTTCCTGTCCCACTTAGCGGATGAACTAAGGAAATTAGGCCATGGCCCCATGTTTGTTCCACCTCCTTTCCTAACACAACTGGTTAGGCCTTTCCATTGCCTTACGACCCAATACCTCCACCGACCTAGCAGCACCAACCCCAACAGTTACGGGTCACCTTCTGTCCCTGATCTACTGGCCCATATCATCGAGATGATTGTTAAGCTTGTACTTGGTGGGGGATCCTCCATGCGTGTCACAAATGGTCCACAAGTCATGGCTTGCACAACAGGGTTCTACCCAATAAGGCTTATCATCATCTCCCTAGAATTCTCAAAATCAACTCTGTAGCAGGCCTTTTCCACGACAGCCTTCCTGTCACTTGGCGGACGAACTAGGGAAATCAGGCCATCCATGATTTGTTCCACCTCCTTGCCCATTCCTAACACAATCGGGTTAGGCCTTTTCATTGCCTTACGACCCAACACCTCCTCTGACCTAGCAGCACCAGCCCCAACAATTACGAGTCACCTTCTGTCCCCGATCTAATGGCCCATATCATCGAGATTAATCCAATGGATCCAGCCTAATTAGAGGACACCTTCAAAGCCTTGATGGTGGATAGTACTGATCCAAATTCAATCTAGTGCATCTACTCATATCAGTGGTGATCAAACTGACCACTTCCAATGTTAATTCTTAACTTAAATATATTATTATCGGTAATAGCAATCACTTGCCACTGCACGGATTCAGCTACGCCACCCTTACCTCATCAATCTGACCACTTAACCTCAAAAATATCCTTTTACTCCCTTATTTAAGATAATAAAGTTTAGTCAATTTATTATTAACAGTAGTGTTTCCGTTGAGTACGACTCCTTTGGCTTGATCGTCTTGGTCATGTAATAAACATTCTAGTTCTTTGTTTTGCAATGCATGCCAGTTATCTAAACATAAGCGGATACCTTCTTGTCTAGTTAAACTTCGTCTATCTTGTTACCATTTGATATTATGCATTGGGATCTTTCAACTTTCGCATTTTTTTAAAAAAATTTAGGTATAAATATTATATGGTTTTGATTAACGATTTAATAAATTCACATGGGTTTTTGTCTTAAATTCAAATCATAAATTTTACAAAGTTTAAACAATTTCACACTTTCATTAAAACCCAACCTCACCTAACTATTAAATCGTTTCAGTGTGACTTAGGGGTTGAGTTTGACAATACCAATTTTAAGGCGTATGATGCCACTAATGGCTTTTGATTTCGATTCTCTTGCCCGCAAACCTTTGAAAAATGGGAAAACGGAATGCATGATTCGCCATCTCAATGAAATCATGTTCTGTTTTCTCACACAGGGTTTTTACTTTCCAATTTTTTGGGTTAAGGCCTTGCATATTATGCCCGACCTACACAACATTATTCTATCTGCCACTTATAGTCCCATGGCGTCCCTCTATGGTCGTCAACCATTTTAACCATTTATGGGTTTTCGGATGTGTGTGCTACCCTAAATTCTCGGCTACTCATCCTTACAAGGTATCCCTCCAATGAGCCCGTTATTTCTTGGTTATCAGACTAATTTAGGGGATACCACTTCCTAGATCTCACATCTGAGAACGTGTTTCTTGCCCGTCATTTAATGTTTGACAAATCGGTTTTTCCATTCACCTCTGCTACCAACCTTACACCTCCAAACCACAGCTAGCATTCCTTCCACCACCACCATACCTATCTCATCATGTTTTGAAGTT
This sequence comes from Ambrosia artemisiifolia, assembly GCA_032199755.1. Taxonomy (NCBI): domain Eukaryota; kingdom Viridiplantae; phylum Streptophyta; class Magnoliopsida; order Asterales; family Asteraceae; genus Ambrosia; species Ambrosia artemisiifolia. The sequence continues at coordinate 898,435 of CM063525.1, forward strand.
CTTTTTTGTAGCATCGTGTATGGATATATTTTATTGTAACATGGGCAGGATGATAGTAATGTCCTTTTTTTTAATCATTTTCACTAATTATTTGGGTTTAGCTTCTTAGCGATAAATATTATTGTTATTATTTAGCTTTATTTTATTATTGGTGTATATCTTGTAGATATGTTTTGTATTTAGAGTTATATATAATTATGGTAGGAGATAATTGTAACTTCCAAAGTGTATTATGTTTGAGGAATAAACATTGAGAATTTACACCATAATATTCTTTCATGGTATCAGAGCTACGGTTCTGAATACCCTTTCAATATTTCTTAAAACCCTACCTCTCTCCTACCATAATTATAGATAACTCTAAATACAAAACATATCTACAAGATATACACCAATAATAAGATAAAGCTAAATAATAACAATAATATCTATCAGACCAGGCCTATTCGAACTCTTGATGGCGCGTCCATGGGCGAAACTCATGGAGCAGTAGACGCGATGGTCGCGGAAGGGGTAGACCAAATCAAAACAATGCAGCTTGGGCCTCTAACCTGTCTAACCAAATTGGGCTTGGAGGACTCCTCCACCATGTCCCTACCCCACCCAGAATTCTTGGCGGCCCAACACCAACACCCTTCCATCCGCACCTCCCCATCCGACCCACTACGCAGGTTATAACCCGACCCAATACCCCTTAGTCCATCGGCCCAACAACCCTTTTATCCACAGCAGCCCAGTGGTTTTAATGCACTCAGTCGATCAGACTTAAGCGCTGCCTTAGCTAACCTGCAGGTCAATCAGTTAAACACAGGGTGGAACAATGATCTTATGGACACAGGCGTTGGCTCACACCTCGCCCGACACTGATGTTTTAAATATTTTAGGTCGCAATTTTAATTTTTCTTGTAATCGAAACAATTTATCTAATGTTTGCAATTATTGTCGAATATCAAATAGTAAACGCTTACCTTCTCATTCATCTAATTCATTTACGTTTGCTCCATTTGAAATTGTTCATTGTGACTTATGGACGTCACCCATCATTAGTAGATCGGGTTATAAATATTACATGGTCCTTGTAGATAATTTTTAAAATTTTGTGTGGGTCTACCCTTTAAAATTCAAATCCGGAACACTCTGCACCTTTGCCAAGTTTCACCAACTTATTCTCACCCAATTCCAATGAAAACTTAAAACCTTTCAATGTGACCTAAGGTGGGAATTTGATAACCAAGCCTTTAAAACATTCGCAGACCAACATGGTTACTATTTCGGTTTACGTGCCCTCAAACCACTTCCCAGAACGGCCGTGCAGAGCACAGGATTCGTCGTCTTAACGACATCATACATGCTCAGCTTATTCATGCAAATCCCCTACCTATTTTTTGGGTGGAAGCGTTGCACGCGGCGACATACATCTCTCCAACTTACCGTATTTTTTTCCAGTCCCACAATAGCTTCGACTGCTTTGGTTTCTGTTTGAATCCACACAACAACTTCAACCCCATATCTTACACAACACCTTCGATCTCACAACACCTTCGGCTACCTAGCTTTCTAATCGAGCCCTACTGACTTATCGATCTCAGCTTCTGATCGATAAACAACGGCAAAATCCGATGACCCAGCCCCACAATCATCCTCAACCGATAACAAACCAAACCCGCTCCACCTAGCCTATTTGGTCAGTAATATCCAAACAAAGATTCGAAATCTTCATGGAACCAAGGTTGATTACACATCTTGGGTAAAACTTTTTCGTCTTCACGTAGTGGCTTACAAGGTTCTAAACCAGATAGACGAGTCTCCTGCGCCCGACATCACTTCTGTCGAATATGACCAGTGGAAGGAACTCGACACGCTGGTCATGCAATGGATTTTCAGCACAGTCTTAGATGATTTATTGAAGCGTATTCTTGACACAGAACCTACGGCATGAGCCGCTTGGGCCAAACTAGAAAAAACATTTCTCAGTAATAAAAAGCCCCAAGTCGCATCTCTTGTAACTAAGTTTTGCAATCTCACACTCGGATCATGCGCCTCAGTCGAAGATTATTGCCAGCACTTGACTGAGTTATCAAATCAATTGGCCAATGTTGACCAGCCTGTGTCCGAAGCCAGGCTGGTCTTGCAACTTGTTTGCAGACTTTCTAAAGAGTTTAACACTACCGTAGCTTTGATTAATCAGAACTGGGTCGACTGGGATCAAGCAATAACTATGTTGAATGATGAGGTACTACGGATTGAAGCCCGCAAACATTTCAGCTCGACAGTTCTTGTCGCCTAATCCCAGCCGAACACCAAATCCCAGAAGTCGTCGAAAGCTCAGGATGCTACCCCAACACATCTGCCACCCAATCTCACAAATTACACCAAAGGGCCATCCGGTATATTTTTCTCAATTATCCACCTGATTTATAAGGATATCGGTGTTTCGACCCCACCACAGGCAAGGTCATTATTTCTCGCCATGACACCTTTGATTAGCACACCTTCCCCTACACCATCTGTTAATCACCCACATCATATTCCTTTTTGGACGATTCCATCTCCGTGGGATTCTCCTTTCAGCCACCCACTATTAAACCTCTCATCACGGCCCCTTTTCAATTTACATATTCTTGGTTGCCCAAACCACCTATTATCCCCCCCCTCCACCTCCCAACAGTCGGCCTATGAACCCCACTCCCATAGCCCGAACAGCCTCGGCCCAATCCCAATCAACCGGACCAACCACAGGTTCTGTCCCCACCCACAATCAATCAACTCCCGCCCACTTACCACCCCACGGCCCACCACCCATGACAGTCCCACAACAAGCCCAACCTTCCTAGGGTCATCCTATGACCACGAGATCAAAATCCCGTGCCTCACAGTCCAGTAATCATCCCACCCTTACCGCTACCACCTTGTCTTCCATACCTACTACCTATGCCAAGCCATTGCCAATCCAAATTGGTTATATGTTATGCAGGCTTAATTTAGTGCATTACAGGAGAATGAAATGTGGGAACTCGGTGCATGTGGCTATTTTGAAATAAATTTAATCCGACGGGTCCTTAGAACAATGCAAAGCCCGATTAGGTATTAATGGGAATTCTCAGACAGTGGGTATTGACTGTGATGAAACTTTTAGCCCGGTAGTCAAACCGGCCACTATACGTACGGTTCTTTCTCTTGCAGTCTCTCGTTCGTGGTCCATTCGTCAATTAGACGTTAAAAATGTTTTCTTACATGGGGAGTTAAATGAGACTGTATATATGCATCAACCGCCGGGTTTTGTGGATCGACGGTTTCCACATCATGTGTGTCACTTGAAAAAATCTCTATACGGGCTTAAACAGGCACCCAGGGCATGGTACACTCGGTTTGCCAACTTCATACCATCACGTGGGTTTAAAAGTAGTGCTTGTGATAGTTCCTTATTTATTTTTAGTAACGGGGCGGCTAATGTGGCTTATTTTTTATACGTTGATGATATCATTCTCACTGCATCGAATGGTACCCTTTTTAACGATACATTCGTACACTCTCTCGAGACTTTGCTATGACAGATTTGGGTCATCTTTATCATTTTTTGGGGATTTATAGTCACTCATCAGAAACATGGGATTTTCTTATCACATACATAGTATGCTAAGGACATTATTGCTCGGGTGTCTATGACAAATTGCAAACCATGTACCACACTAGTCGATTTGTCCTAAAAGTTAAGCGCCCCTAATGGCTCTTTATTTACAGATCCTATGTTGTATCATAGTGTGGCAGGATCTCTACAATATTTGACATTCACAAGACTGATATATCTTATGCAGTGCAACAAGTGTGTTTGTTTATGCGTGAGCCCAAGTATTCGCACTTCGCTTTTATGAAGCGCATTCAGATATATTCAGAGAACAATTGCATATGGGATTTAGATCATTAAATCATCGCCACATACCCTGGTCGCATACTCTGATGCGGACTGGGGTGTGCCCAGATTCGCAGCACTCAACTTCGGGGTATTGCGTTTTTCTTGGGGATAACCTCATCTCATGGTCCTCTAAACGACAACCTACGGTCTCTAGGTCGAGTGCGGAGGCTGAATATAAAGGCACTGCTAATGTTGTGAAAGAAGCAACTTGGATTGGTAACCTATTATTAGAGCTGCATACTTCGCTTCAGCAAGCTCCAGTCGTTTGTTGTGATAATGTTTTGGCAGTGTATTTGTCAAATAGTCCCGTCCAGCATCAGCGAACTAAGCATATCGAGATTGATACTCATTTTGTCTGAGATAAAGTTCGTATAGGTGACATTCGCGTCCTTCATGTCCCATCATCCCTTCAGTACGCAGACATTTTTATAAAGGGTTTATCCAGGCGGTTGTTCCAATCTTTTTGTTCCAGTTTGAGTGTCTGTCCACCCCCCGCTCAAACTGAGGGGTGCCTTAGCGATAAATATTATTGTTAATATTTAGCTTTATCATATTATGGTGTATATCTTGTAGATATGTTTTGTATTTAGAGTTATCTATATTATGGTAGGAGATAATTGTAACTTCCCTATATAAAAGGTATTATGTTTAAGGAATAAACATTGAGAATTTATACCATAATATTCTTTCATATCTATGTATAAACTTTATTGTCGTATCTAAGCTCCTATACTTTTGTGCTTATATAAACACTCAATTTATTAGGCTGTAAAATAAATCCTTCCGTTGCCACCGTGATGAAAAATCAATAAACACAACTAATGTGGTGTTGAGTGTATATAAATATTGGTCACTTTTAGTTGGATCTTACATAAAATCAAGTCTTAAATTTGTAAACATGATAAGATATGGTCACTTAATACAACACGTTAGGCAAGTGCACCCATCGTTGGTGTAGAATAGTTATGGCAAGATACCGAGATCATCCAAGGACACAAGGGCTTTTAGTGCTGGAACGTGCTTAACGTCCATTCAAACAAAAAAGTAGAGTTTTGTTTTTAAAGTTTTTAAAAGTATATAAATAAAGAAAGCAACAAGATATATTTTAGAATACAATAACCAAGAAGAATCACTTGGGTTTGACTCCCTCTTCTTGAAGGGTATGTATCTTTCAACTTTCTTGATACACCATAAAGGTCTTCAATGTTCCTGTTATTTTCTCCATTATCCAAGGAATAACTCTATTTTTTCCCTGGTTCTTCTTGATCCTTGTGTAGTGCCAACCCATAACTCCAAATATTCATTGTAGATGAGAACCAAAAATGATAGATTTTTATAGGTCCAAACATAGATCTGCCGTAATATGGGGCCAATATTGTTGCTTAGAGATTTTAGGTTATCCTCCATTCGAATGAACAAACATCTATACATCATAAAGATCTACAACTTTTCCTTGAAGCTTTGGTGGAAATATGCTAGTTTATTTAAGAATCACGAGTGTTGTAGGAATCTCTAGGAACTAGTCAGCCGGTGGGGTACCAACTAGCGATTAATTAGATTGAGATTTTTTATGTAACTTTTAGTTTTATATGTATATACACACCTTTTTTATGTAATTCTTTTAAGTAGACTTGTCTTAACACCTTATTTGACCCATATTTTGAGGTAGATAGGATTAATTTCCTAAAATTTATGAATTTTAGATGAAACTTACCGATTTTGGCTAGAATTTAGCCAGCTTCGCTAGACTGCTACAGATTAATGGAAAATTACTTAGTAAACCTCTAACTAGCGATTAACCGGCGACTAATCGGAGGCAAGGCGCAGTTCTTACAACCATGAGAATCACTCTAGTAAACCACTTAACCGTTTTCATGAATTTCATCTTAACTTCATATTCCTTTGTAATTGCTATCTTGACAGCCTTTAGTAGATCTAAAAACATGGCCACTTATTCAATTGAGAATACTTCGTTTGGTTATAGAATTGCCTCTTTTTCCAATTCTGAATTTCTTTTGCCTTATGTTCTTGTTAGCCTTTGTATCTTGTGATTAAAATTACTCCCTTAGTTTCTTTGTTTCATCAAGCATTTCTAGTTTTATTCTTGACTTCTTTCTTGATTTTCACACCAATTGGTATTATGCTTGTTTCTTCAATCACAAAAGATTTTGGTTCTTTGAAAGCTTTAGTTATGTGTCACATGGTTCCTTCGAAAGTAACCTTATATCCTTGTAGGGTCAATTGTTCCGCATAAAACACGTCATTGTCTAGTTTTGCAACTTAGTAAACACTTTCTATAATCCTTTCTTTCCAATCACAGTGGATTTTCACTTGAGCCGTTCCCGTTAAGTATATAAATTTCTTTGTACGTATGTTGGATTTGATTCCATTTTATTTCTTAAAGGTTATGAAGAGATCTGTGTTCTTACACATATGTGTTTTTTTAACACCCTAGGCATATCCCAGATTGTCCGTGGACAGGAGATATCTTGGTTCATAAGTCATGTCCTGCCTCTTAAATCACCAACGCATTTTGGGCGCATATGGTTGTAGAGCACATGAAAGCTCCATAGTTAAGCATGCTCGAGTGACAGCAATTCCATGATGGGTGACCCCCCCCTAGGAAGTTTTCACTTGGGCAACCAAAAACAAATCCGTGAGCTTCTAATGGGCAAAGCGGACAATATTGGATGATACTAGAGGCAGTGTGTTACATTTCTTATTTTCAAAATTAACAAAACAGATTTAATTCCATGTCTTCCCTTTGGTTCTAGAAAACACAAATTCTTCATTATAAATTCTTTGTTTACATTCCACTAGATTGTATCCCTCTTGTTTGCAATATGTGTAGATGTGATCCTTCCATTTTGTTTTCTTCTTTTTCTTTCGCTAGAAGTTGTTTGATCTTCAACATCGTTGTGTTTGTTTAAAGTCAATTGATCATTGATTCTGCCTTCTAATGATTCATGGTTGTGGCTTCAAGACGGTTGGGTTCAAATCTTCAACAATTTTTGAAACGTAATCTTGCACATCGCCTCTATTATAAAAATAAGAGTTTCCATCTTCATCCTTTAGGGCAATTGAACCGAAGATGTACAACATCAACTTGAAGGTTGGGATTCCAATCTGTTTTCCAATAATGAAGACGAAGCATGGTTGTGGCACACCAGGATAGGCCACTTACACTTCGATGCAATTAAAGGTATGACCCATAAGAACTTGGTTAAAGGGATTCCTAGAATAAACCATGTTAATCAAATACGCGACGCATGTTTACTAGGAAAGCACAGTAGAACTCCATTTCCTAAACAGGCTAAGTTCGGATACGTTAAACCTCTAGATTTGGTCTATGAAGATGAGGAGACCACAAATTGAATGAAAAGTGGGTCCATGTAAATAATCGAGACCTTGGAAACAACAACGCTCCTTCTCCATATGGAGTTCGGAACCCAAAGGCAATCGTTGAGTGAACTGTGTCTTTATCTGGTCCTATATCCCCACCAACACATGCTGGTAAGAAGTATATATTTCTACTTGTAGACGATTGCACACGCTACATATGGGCATATCTACTTACTTCCAAGATTATATTAATTGGAACTTTTAAATAGTTCAACGAAAGGGTGGAGACATATACACAAGCCAGGTTAAAGATGCTGAGAACGGATAGAAGGGGGAATTCACTTCAAATGATGTTTTGCAATATTGCAAAGACAACGACATTGCAAGACAACTTACAACACCATACACACCCTAACAGAATGGAGTAGTCGAAAGGAGAAACAGGATGATGTTATCTACTACTCGGAATATGTTAAAGTCAATGAACATGCCACAGAATTTCTGGGGAAAAGCACTACATCATGCCATATATGTGCTGAATAGGGTTCTAACTAGAGCCATAGTAAACAAGACGCCGTATGAAGCATTGAAGAAAAGGAAGCCAAATCTTGAGAAACTAAGGATATTCGGGTGCACTGCATATGTCAAGGTACTATCTAATCAAATCAAGAAACTAGACGACAGAATCATACCTATGGTGTATCTTGGAATAGAAGAAAGATCAAAGGCGTACAGATTATATGATCCAGCAAACAACAAGAATTGCGTAATCAGAGACGTGGTATTCATGGAGGGACATTCATGGAACTGGATTAGTTACTTAAAGGAAGGTGATAACGAACTAGAATGGACGAATTTCGTAGTTCCCGAAAGAGATAATCCGCAGCAGTTATAAGAACCGGTATCACAGAATCCTAATATGGGTGGGATTAACCAAGAGGAGGAAGCAATAGAGCAGTCAGAAAACTCACAGAATTCATTTGTAAAGACACCAGTAAACAATTATCATCTGAATTCTGAGAACGAGTTCAGTCATACATCGACATCAGGGGATTCATCAAGACCATTTGATCATAGGCCACTGAAGTTTAGAAGTCTTGACGAGATCTATTACGAGACTGAAGAAATTAACTTGGGTCCACATGAGTTACTATTGGTTGAGGAAGAGTCCAGGAATTATAAGGAAGCATCCATAAATAGAAGATGGATTGAGTCCATGAAGGTTGAATTAGACTCAATCAACAAGAACAACACTTGAAATTGATAGAGTTACCCGCAGATCACAAGGCAATAGGATTAAAATGGGTATTCAAGACCAAGAAGGATGCAAGTAGAAAGATCGTGAAGTATAAGGCAAGACTGGTAGCAAAGTGATACGTGCAGCAACATGGGATAGACTTCGATGAAGTATTTGCACTAGTAGCACGTATTGAGACCGTTCGTTTAATATTGGCTTTAGCATCATATCAAGGTTGGGAAGTACATCGTCTAGATGTAAAGTTTGCATTTCTGCATGGAGATCTCAAGGAAGAGGTTTATGTATCACAATAAAAAAGATTCATAAAGCCAAGAAACGAAGGAAAGGTTTACAAATTATCAAAGGGATTGTATGGACTAAAGCAAGCACCAAGGGCGTGGAACACAAAGTTAGATCAAACGCTGAAGTCACTTAACTTCAAGAAGTGTACACTTGAACAAGCCGTCTATATAAGGAGGAGTAAAACTTCTACACTATTGGTTGGAGTATATGTTGATGACCTAATAGTCACAGGAACTCTAAGGTCAGAGATTGATCATTTGAAAGCCTATATGGAGGAGAAGTTTGAAATGAGCGATCTAGGATTGCTAGCTTACTATCTCGGAATAGAATTTGCTCAGACAAAAGGCGAGATTACAATAAAGCAAACCGGGTAAATAAACAAGATCTTGAAGGAATCTGACATGGAGAATTGCAACGAGACCAAGATTCCAATGGACCCGGGGACAAAGTTAACAAAAACCGAAGGAGGAGATCCGGTAGATGTAACACATTATAGAAGCCCGATTGGTTTTCTAAGGTACTTACTGCATATAAGACCAGATCTAAGTTACTCAGTTGGATTGCTTAGTAGATTCATGCAAAAACCAAAGGAACAACACTTGAAGGCAACAAAGCAAGTGTTACGCTACATCAAAGGAACTAAGGAGCATGGAATTTTCTATGAGAAGAAAAAAGGAGGGTGTAGGAACATGGGTTATAGCGATAGTAGTTATGGTGTTAACACATATGAAGGAAAGGGTGCTACTGGCTTAGTATTCTACTTTGGAGAATCTCCTATAACATGGTGCACACAGAAGCAACAGACTGTAGCACTACCATCATGTGAGTCATAATTTATTACAGCAACAGCAAAAGCATGTCAAGCACTATGGTTAAAGAGACTATGCGAGATAACAAGATGGGACAAAGAAAAGATAACACTGAAGGTGGATAACATATCTTCAATAGCACTCATGAAGAATCCGTCTTTCAAGGGAGGAGCAAGCACATAGATACATATTACCATTTCATAAGGGAATACGTGGAGAATGAACACATCAATGTGGAGCACATCAGTGATGAACTACAAAGGGCATACATACTTACAAAGGCGCTAGCAAGGATCAAGTTCACTACCATGAAGGAGTTGCTCGGGGTACAAGACCTAGTTTAAAGATGTTCGAGATTAAGGGGGGGAATGATGACTTAATCCCTCACATATAAACTTCAAGGGTTATCTATGTAAATATCTAATACTTAATTAGGAGAGTTAGATTTGACAAGAACCAAAGTGGTAACCACCACTTCAACTGCCAGTAACTACCACTACACATGTCTATTCATCAAAGGTTTCAACTACACACACCTCTTCATCAATGGCCAAGATCAAGCAACGAAGAGACACGTCTATTCACGAAGATACACGTCTATTGGATCATTCCTTGTAGATTATTATAAATAAATAGGTGTAGTGATCATTGTAATTCAATCCAATTCAATTCATGTAAAGATTCAAGATTCTATCAATAAAAAATCAAGGTTCTTGTTCTATTATTTTCATGTTTCTATATTAGTGCATATTATTTCAATTGATTCTATCTAAAAGAGAAGATTAGTGTCAACGAATCAGTGCCTCTTAACTGTCACACCGTTTACAATTTGAGGCCAATAACTGCACTAAACGGCTTATCAAATAAGCCAAACCAAGTATCATAGTTATATAATAATTACAAATAAGGAACTTAGGATGATAGATAAGTATGATGAAGATGACAAACTTAAATAATCCAACAAACATTATTGTGTATGCAATAGAAGCATGTTCATTCGGATGACTTTACATTTTAATTTTTGTTAACAATCAAATGTTTAATTTCGTTTTCTCTTATTTATGAATGCTAGCTAGCTTTAATATTGTTTGTTTGTGTGGTGAAGCATGCAAGAGTTACTAGGAAAATATAAGCTTCACTCAAAACATGATGTGGATAAAGTTGATGAACCTTCACTTGATCTTCAGGTTCCATCCCTTGATCTTCAAATAACCAACTTATTTGTGTTGTGTTTCTCAATATACATGATTTTTTTTTTTTTTGTATTTCATTATGTAGCTCCAGGAAAGTGATGAAACAAGGTTGGGAAAAGAGTTGTTTGACAAAAATCAGGAACTGAGGTAAGTACTCTATTATATTGAATCAGCATAGAGCTACTTTATGACTCGATAAACACTTTCGCTAATTTTATGATTTTCATCACGAAAAAACAGTCACTTATGTGGTGAAGATCTTCAAGGACTAACTCTAGAGGAACTTCAACGGTTGGAGACCTTGCTTGAACGAGGGCTCCATCGTTTGCGTCGAACAAAGGTTTTTTTTAGATTCTTTCATGTTCTTATTCTAGCTACAACAAAAGAATATAATTATAATAGTTTACATTTGTAAGTAGGCTCTTGCATTAGATAACAAATATGACATATATACGCTTTGTAAACCCTACTTTTGCAATACAATCATTATCACAATTTTCAAACCTTCTCTCCGTGTGGCTCATTTGAATATAACCCAAAGTTATGATTAATATTTCGTGTTTTTATTTTCTCAGGATGAACGGTTTGCAACAATGATAGCAAGTCTTCAACAAAAGGTTACAAGCTAGTATTTTTAAACTTTTTATACCCAATAGTCGCAATACTAGATTCGATTGAGTAACATTCGTAAATGTTTAATTTAGGTGAGATGTTGTGCTAAACGTACCTCACCCCGTCTTCTTTTATTTATTACACCCTCCCCTTATAACTGTCACATCCGTAATGAAAATTTAGGGATTTTGAAGTTAAAAACTTAATTTTTGAAGTTAAAAATTTAGGGGTGGCGGCGCAGCTTGTTGCCCGTCTGCCCGTTATCTTAATGTAATTTTCCTTGTTCTGGAATGAAAATATGATCATAACTAATTTTGATCATAGAACTAGTTCTAAGATATCCAAAGAATGGTTTCCTAAAGGTATAAAATAGGTTATAGAATTAAATTCTATCTTTATAAATTGTTAACCCTTTTAAAGTATTGTTGAAACTTTTGTATCTTTTGAAACAACAAGCTAGATGCCTAACTTATCCAACTTCTTACATAATATTTACTATTAGTTGTTAATTCAATAGCTTATGTTTTGTATATGAATTTGTAGTTGATAACTTTGAATTCGAATGGCAAGAGGCCACGAACCGAATGTGATAATTTGGTAAGTAACACCGAAGATCAAGGGCAATCATCAGATTCTGTGATATGTAGCTGCAACAGTGGACCTCCTCCAGAAGACGATTGCTCTGATACTTGTCTTAAGCTAGCGTAAGCTCACGCGTTACACATCTACATTTAGTTCTTTATAGCTCATATGCACCTTGATTGATCTTATATATATTGTGCATGTATCAGGCTACCCTTTAACTAAAAATGGCAAAGCATCATGGAGAGCAATGAAGTTAAAGATGGTTGTGGTTTTTTTAAGGAATAAGAAGTGTTGTATGTCTTCTTCTTTTGAAAATAAAACAAAGACTTGGTGTTAAATAGATATGGTTATTTATCCAATTGCATTTTGCATCAAGACATATTTTAACGGTTTTCTCAAATTATGTTTGACTCTTCTTCGGGTTATCAATGAACTCGGAATTGTGGCATGTGTCTATCCACTTGATCAACATTTGATCCATTTCTTGAATTAAACCTTTCATTATCAGATGTTAATGTTGATGTATTGTCATCGATTGTGATGATACCACGGTTGATGATGTAGATAAAACAACCAAGGGTTTTCGTATTCAAGTTGCTAGTATTCGCCGTTAAGGGTCACTAAAATCCTCATGCGGTTATTTATACTAATGTTGAGGTAGATCGATCGTGAATTGTCCATGTGACATTATGGTCGCGGGATTATTTGTAATTGTCACTTATAATGCATGTTCTAAAAAAAAGCTGAATTAAAGAGATTAATATCGTTTTGCTATTTTGGGTGTAGACCGTATATTTGTCATTTGTGCTTCTTGCAAACATCGGATAAAGGTTAGAGATTGTGGATTTTTCCTGTTTGTGTCTTGGTTTCTTGACTTGTCGGTGGGTCTTATTTTTCTACATGGCTCGGTTCTACTACTAATATAAACTTTATGTTGTATCTTTATATATGATAAAGTGGTTTGTCGAGTCCAGGGTATATCTCAGTACGGTTGTTAGTTTGTGGTTTTTTTTACTCTCGTCTTGCCATGAACTTCTAGTTGCCGTTATATGATTTGTGTCTTGCTATGGGTACAAATTTCAGTTTATTGATCTCCAATTTGGAAGTACATGTTTTATGGTTGTGATGGACATAGATAATTAGATTAATGGGTTCGGTTATGAAAACAATGGTCAACACGTGAGGTTACAAACCAATACTGGACCATGACTAAACAGACTTAGTACAGTCTGGTTTCCGATTGGAAATATTTTCTTCTACTTTTCAATGTTTGTTCGAACCAGTCAGGTTTCAGCTCGATGATCATGGTAGACGAGCCCAAAGCAATTAATAATTTACACAATACAAATAACTCCTAGCTCCACAATGATATACAAATGGTGGGATTTTTGCGAGATAAAATACATCAAGCCTACTAAAAACCAGCTTGTTACCTCTTTTCTTGTTCTTTTTGCTCATTAGTCGCGGTCGCTAAAGGACCACTCTGCTCATCTTTCTGGTCTTTCCCAATAGCCGTAGTAGTCTGTGCACCATTCCCATTTAAACAGCTAGCCATTTCCTTTGACTCAGATGAGGTGTCCGGTACCATTTCATCCTCAATCGGAAGCATCCGTTTTGATCCCTCTAAAGCCACGCCTAGTACAATATTATCTTCCAATGCTGACCGAGATGGTTGTTGTGGCTGTGGTTGCGGTTGTGCTTGTGCTTGTTGTTGCTGTGGTGGTTGTGGTGACGAGGCGGCATTGGAGGTTTTCGGTTCAGATGTGGATTTTGGGATGGGATCAGTGGTAAGTTCTGATGATGTTACTGGCTTATCTTCTTTTTCTTCTGGGTTAACAGATGGTCGAGGTGAAGGTTTAGTTTTATCTTCACCGTTGACTTTGTAAGATGGTTCTATCAGTAAGAATGGACGGTTAGCAGCTGCTCGGTTTTGAGTGAATACATCAGAAAATGGAACATTATCGATGTCTGCATCACGGTAGACTCTTTGCACCGTACGAATGGGAGTGGCAAGACGGGCCCGATGATGGCTGATCACTCTAAGTAGATCCAACAAGATAGCTTCCTGTTTTTAGATTAAACATAAGTACAACAAAAATGCCAAAAAGTGAATTTAACAGATGCGAAAAATCAGCAAGGTATAACCATAAAAAATGTGCTCTTTACGTCCGGGAAAGGTTAGTATTTGTACCGGAAACACCGTCTGTCCAAATATATATCATTTTAATAATAATTTAATCTTATAGTATAATAAAACGATTTAGAAGGTGTTATTTGAATCAACCCATGTGTTCTCCTTTCAAGTTAATTCTTTTTAATTTTACCTATCAGAGATAAAACATAACCTGGGTCGACCTTTTAATAAATAAAGAATAAATGGGTTTTCACCTTCTGTTATACAAAAAAAAAAAACACACACACACACACACACAATTAAATTGATGTTTTCAAGAGTCAGAGAACTCTTACCTTCACACAAAGATATTCTTCAAAATGTGATGTTTTTACAAAGCAAGAAACCAATATCTGTCAAACAAAAACAAGAGCATATGATATAACATTAGCATTTAATGATATTCTCGTGTCAGGTGCATATATGCAATGGCTGTTTTACGTAAATAAAGTTAACGAGAATGTTTTACTAGACTTTGGGGTGACTTTCAGCCCATTTGATACACATTTCACTTCGTTCATTGTTAATTACTTTTTTTTCTTATTTAACTATATGACCCATTAGAGATAAAACATTACCCAAATCAACCCAATTTGGTAAATGGGTCAAAGTTACCACCTCTTGTGTGAACAAATAGCATTTCAATTCAACTGAATAACTTACCAAAAGAGCTTGATTTTCACGGTCAACATTGTCCAGGAACACTCGTCTATGTAGCTTTTGCTGCTCCACTTGAGGATTTTTGGCCAAAACCTTGCGCATATCAGCCACAATAATCTGTTTCCAAATACAAGCCAATAGTCTAAGTCATGTTGGAATATTAAAATGACCAAAACACCTCATTTTTTACATAGAATTGTTTCTTTTTTATATAATAGATAAATTATGACTTTCCGTTGTTAGGAATGTTTTTGGCCAAATACGTAGCCTATATAGTAATTTCACATGCTACTCACATTGATTTTGTTGACATCCAAGTGGCTGATAGCAAGGTGAGTCTTGATGCGCCAATGTGTTTTTTGGCTCAGATTTCTTACCACATTTACTGTGAACTTATGGTTTGGGATGTGAATTGCCTCACGATCATCACCTCTTATAACTGTTGGGGACCACCAACCCACGTGCTGAAGCAACCAACAATATGAAAAGTTCAAAACGGTTATGTAGAGAGATTCAGGTCAGAATGGGCAATTTTAGTAAAGGTCAAATTTGGTTGAGTGAATCCATTGACATTTATTTTGTTCTGATTTCCTTGAATTTTATAAAGAAATCACAGTTCCAAATATGATTAAAAACTACAGCACTAACAAAAAGATTCACATGCATGCATTGATTTCAACCCATCAGTTATTGTTTATTTTAATTAACAAATTCAAGCGCTAGATCTTTGGTTTAATCTTAGAAGTTTACAGAAAATACGTACCTCAACTGTACCAGAGACTTCATACCCATCGATTTTTGTTTGAATCCATTCACTTAGCACGAATGGTCTTGTTGCATGGATCATTACACTTGAAAGGAAATTTGTAAATATCTACATGAAAACTTACATTAAATAGCCCTTATCTACAATAATTATATTTTAATAATTTAAGGGCAACTGAGTTTGGCCTTACCTCACGACCTGCAAGTGTGAGCAATACAGTACCGAGCCCTCCAGCTGTGACCCATTTCTGAGTAGAGAAACCCAGCAACTCCATGAACAAGGAAATAGATGCAACCCACACTGCAGAATAAACAGCTTTTCCAGCAAAGTCATAGCCCATCTGTGGATCAAAGAATAGAAATAATGTAAATTTAATAGCAAATTGCTAGTTATATCATGCCATCAAATTAAAGAAACCAGAAATTAATTATTCATCAAAACTTTTGTCGGGAATGTGGGTCAGATAGCAGTTTACAAAGTGTACTTTTTGTACAGGCGGGTTGGGTTGACCTAAAACACTTTTTGTCTAAACTTTTGTATTAACAGTGAGCCAAAGATGATCATAAGTATTACATTATTTCAATAATAAAACTTTTGAATAAATGATTTAGGTGTTATGCATTCATAATTCATTGTTTTACTTGTTTGACCCGTTACAGATTAAATATAGCCTGAACCGACCCATTAAAAGTAAATGGGTAGATATTGCCACTATTAGTGAAAACATAACACATATCGGCACGTAAAAAAACTAGAAATACTAGATTCATGGAGTCATACAGTTCTTGCATCGCTAGGATCCTTTTTATCCGCAAAGAATTTTTGTGTTTGTTGTATCAAGCTGCCAAAAGAAAATACAGCATAGTCGAAACATCAAATGATGACATGGAAGACAATAAAAATAATCCATTCAAACAAATTAATAAATTTCTCAACAGTAATGAACTCCCACCAACCAGACTAATCAAGTTAAGTAATGGCATAGGACACGTTTAGTAAACAAGCCTAGCTTACAAGTTGCATATGCCACCAGGTCCCCACCCCCCAGTGGTTAGGATCTGTCTTTAAGAAAAAGAAACCTAGGTGTGGATAAAGGGTGGTTCGGACAGGTTGGGTGATAGGCTTCAGCCAATACAAGTCATTTTTTACTGTGGATCAAAACAGGTTGGGCCAAAGTGCCAAACAGCAAACAATTTGAACTTTATGAGTAAACAATGTACTCAATAAGCCTACAAAAATAAGTTAACTTTTTTTAAGATAGTGATTGAAGAGGTTTTTATGCATTTAAATACCCTTTGGATCAAGTCATTGAACCCAATCAACCCATTTCCTTTCAGGTAAATCCTTTAGCTTCACCCATTTGACCCTTTAGGGGTAGAAATACAACCCCAATTGTGTCATCTATAATTACATAGGTCAAAATTCCCACCTCAACTAGATATCAATCAGTAATCAACAACTCATTCCTATTGCTCAAGCTTAAATAGATAACAAAAAAATCCATGATTAATCATTATTACCTTGATAAACAGTATGCGAATGCCAGTACTGTAGATAATGAACGGACAAAATTCAAAAGCCGTTGCTTGACAGCTTGGCTTGATGCAGAAGGTAGGATAACTGGTTCCAGTACTCTGCAAAGATCAGTTACTGTCAAAAAAGGAAAAGAAAAACTGGCAACAAGAATACAGTAATATATAAACTTATAAGAATTAATAGCTTTTATAATGATGTTACTTTCACCTGCATATAAGCACAGCACCGCCCCATAATAATAAAGGTTGAATATACGATGTCATCACCTGGTGTTCTTTACTCTTGTCCCAACTAGTATCATTTTTCTGTATCAAATAATTAAGAATTCAAGTTATTAGCAACCTAAGCTCATAAAACCAATTTGATGAATATATATACATACCTGCATAAAAAGGACCCTGCACACTCTCAGTAAAGGTCCAAGACCCCATGCAGCAAAAGCAATAATTCCAACAGCTGGAATCAACTGCACTACAAGAGACCGACCATGGAAAGCTTCAAATGACCTGCAAGTAAGCCATACATATATGAGCAAAAAGTTAATCATATGTGTTAACCAAATTCAGAGAAAAGAAACGACAAAACATATATCATTAACCAGTTCTAACCCCTACATTTCATTTCAATCCCTCTTAGTGGGGGAATGTGGAATTATTAATCAAATGTCTTCAGTGAAGACGTCCCATTGTTTTAGGCAATGAAAGTTTCATAAAACCTAGTAGGTTCTGTTTCTGACACCCTGTTCAGATAGTAATTTGCTACATATAACAATGTAGTTAAAAGGAAAATGAAAATTGTTACGATAAAAATGGTTAGATCTGCAAACAAATAAAGAGAAAAACTCACCTTGCCAAAACTGAAGCAGCTGTTTTTAATATAGGAATTTGGTTTCCACCATTTGGTGAGAAAAGAGATCGACAAACTAATATGTTACACCTAGTTGGCGCTGGTTTTATTGGCTTCCGTATTCTTAAAAGATGTACACTCCAGGCCTCTTGTAGCTGCAGATGCAACAGAAAATCATAATCTTGAGTCTTGACCTCATGTATAGTAAGTCTTCAGGATACAGAGTTATAGAATTGTTAATGCCTTAATGGCATATGCATAAAAAGCACGTCCTCCATCCCAAAGCAAATGTAAGGTTTAACAAGATACAAAGTTTAACAAGTGTTGACTGTTAGTGAAATATAAACCAGCAATGGCAAAAGTGAAGACCAAAACAACCGTCATTGATGTTTTTTAATGATTAGTAAGTGGGTGATTCGCATTGAAACCTTTCCTAGAAATAGAAATGTTGCATTTACTTTACCGCATGACAAACATAGGTAATCTTTTTGGAACTATAAAAAGAGAAAATAGACAACTGAACAGGGAGGCACAGCTTTGATAACATTAGGAACATACCAAGGTCTGGGAAGAAAGAGTAACAGGGAAAAACTGAGTGTATCCTTTATATCTCTTTCCCTGGCGAAAAATGAAAGGATCAACTTAATGAACATATAAAGGAAATTGTATGATGCTAGAAGTTCTATAGTTTCTTATTAATCTTTGGCCAGCAACTAATCAGTTGCGAGCAAAAGATAAGAAATGACCTATGAATAAAACCATGCACCTTAGGTTGGCTGCTATATACAGAACTTTTATAGATCCCCGATTCTCGATAAAACAGCAAAGAACCAGTTGCAGCCATTATGGAAAGTTTGTAGAAACAAACAAAAGATACGATAACACTTAAAAATGAAGGTGTGGTATAGACCTGAATCCTGCAATAAAAAGAAGCCATCAAAGAGAAAAATCAAGGAGTGATGCAGACCTGGAGGCTAAATTCTTTTCAGTAATATACCACAGCAAACATTGACTAAACCCCTCATAAATCTTTAAGTACTACATATGAATTATAGGTAACACAATGCATTTGTTTGTAAAATCGCCGTCTCAAATGAAACTTCAATACTGGAGAAACAGAATACTCCTTAACTAAAAATCACATCTAATACTTTTCTGGTACGGGGATGATCCAAGAACTAGCAGATTTGTAGTTGGACCAACCCGATAAAAGCAAGCAAGGTAGAAAGGGGCCGACTTAAAACGGGCATAACTTTCTGTTTGTAGCTACAAGCTGCAATGTATGGACAGAAGTGGGCAAGTGGCGCAATCAGCCGGATGTTGTGACAAGCTGCCCTAGGCAGTGTACCCGGACCCAAATTTCCTCAAGAGAAGCCTTGATTATGACATTAACAATTTATCCCCAAATTTTGTGATGCAAAAATTGATATTGGTTTAGTATTATTATTCATTACCGACATAACAGATGACTAAACCTTTCTTAGCATAATCATTAACACAGAAGCCTAACAAAATCAGTAAATTTCTATTGAAACGTCCAAAAGTGGATGTGTTATCCACAACAGAACCAAAAGTCAAAAGAGTCTATTATCAGAAAACATAGCGACTGAACCATGGATTAACCGTTTTCTTCGGTTATTTCGGATTACCATAACTGTATTTTTCTGCTCACCACTACTAAATATATGTCCCAAACAGTCAACCACCGAGACACACTAAGCAAAACCAAACCAAAATCTAGATAAATCAATCCACAACCTAACAATCAAATATCTGCATACAGAATTCCCATAAACCTTCAACTATTAACCACTACACACACCACAAAACTTAACCTAATCACCTACTTGCACCCTAAATAGCTAAAAAAACGTCACGGATCGATAAAAACAAACAGTAATCACTAATCACATTTAAAAAAACGAGAAAGTGTTCAACGAATTGATTCAATCATCGCCTCCTAACATCCAAAACCGTATATCTATCAAACACACCTAACAAGGTAATATTGACAGATAAGGAACAATAAACAACAAATGCATCAAATAGAACATATAACAAACCTGACAAAGAACACAGATACAAATTTCGACGAATTAAGCGGATATCGGAAGATTCTCCGGTGACAGATATTTACTGAACCATGGATCAACTATTTATCTTTGTTTACTTCGGCTTTTGTTAACTGTTTTTTTTAATTTTTTCTGCTCACTACTACTAATATAATTACCAAACCTTAAAAATTAAAATGAATTAAATATGTGAATACAGAATTTCAGTATACAATTAACTATAAATCAAATCAGTAGAGTAGACGCAGCATAAAACATAACTGATTTACCTAATATAGCTACAAAATATCACAGATCGGTAAAAATAAACAGTAATAATTTTTTATTTTATTCTTTTCATGGAATATTTGTAACGAATTTTTATTATTATTATTATTATTATTATTATTATTATTATTATTATTATTATTATTATTATTAGCACCTAAGTAAGTAGGCAAATAATGAGAGATAAGGAAGAATAAAGGAGAAATGCATCAAATAACTAACAAACCTGATAAAGAAGACAGATAGAGAAATCTAACAAAGAAGTCGACGAATTAAGTGTGTATCGGAATATTATCCGGTGACGATGGAGGAAGATTATTCCGATGACTACAGGAAACAAAGAAGAAGAAGACTACTACTACTGTTTGTTTGGATAAAGATGTTGTACGATTGAGGTGACGTGGCGGAAAGGGAGAGGTAGTATCGACTAACGTGCGCAGTATGTGCCAGTTTTATCCTCTTTCATTGAGTCGCGGAAACTTGGCCACACAATTGGTAGTTACAAGGAAATGAGGAATATTATCATTTTTCATTTTTATTTTATTTTATTTTTAAAACAAACGTGTTGGAAATCGAGTCACTTGGTCGGTGTTTGAGTCTTTCGGTTTGCCCCGACCCGATTGTTAAACTAACTTGGTTCGAACAAGATGTGTATTACTTTTTAAGTGATTCAGTTCATTATACGAAAATTCGTTTTGTATCGATTCAGTTTATTACGGTGGCTGATATATCCATAATTTTTTTTTCCATAGGGGTCCCTAATTCTTTTTTTAGGTTGGTCGTCATTAGGTGTTTTGGTTCGGTAATTGGTACAAGTATAACCTGGCCCGAATATAATATATGTGGGCATTTTTTTGTGCAACAATACATACACGTGTGTGCGTAACATGGTTTCAAACCTGATGCATTATTTGAAGTTGGGTGTGACGTTTTTTTATAATATTTTAAGAAACACAGAGCTGGATTTTGAGAAATGGTGTTCATTTGAGTGTTACAAACTTACAATTACAAGTTCATGATTGATTATTAAGGTCATGGTGTCCCTATCCTTATAAACATTAGTTAACATCATGCCATAATCATGATAGGTCAATTTTACCGGCCTTATATTATAGCTAAGAAATCAAACTTTAATGAAAACAAATTGACAACATTGATTAAACAATATGTACTATGCAATTGTGTAAACATGTTAAAAAAAACCACTTTCGTTAAGGGTGGACTGTGTGGTTTGTGATAGCCACTCCACGATGACCGTGACCATCACGACCACAGCCCTCCAATTTTGTGATGCTTCAATTTTGCCGCGACCGCGACCACTATCGCAGACTCGCTAGCCGTTGCACAGTAATGACAACGGTCATTTGACCGTGAAAAAAAAAATTATCTACCTATATATATACATATTTACCTAATTTTTTTTACACCAACACTCACTAATTCTTCTCCTATACACTAAAGAAATCACAAAAATCTTTTCATCCTCATTCACATTCACAATTTCAACAATGATAACTTGGACACAAGAGGAAGAACTTGCGCTAGTGATCGCGTACGACAATGTACACCACGATAGCGCACCAATGAGCACTGGTCCCGCCCATGGTCGGAGGAACGCTCCATCGTGGAATAAATTTTTAGCCGAGTTTAGTGCACTTGTCGGGGGAACACAAAGTAATTGTGATTCAATCTATCACAAGTACGGAGACCTCAAATCGAAGTGTAAACCCTTCAAATTTTTTTTAAAGAAAATGACGAATGATTTCCCCGACGAAACAGAAGATATGCAAGTAGCCTATACTCACATCAAGTATGCTTCCGAGGTCGGCAATGATTTTCCACATGTTTGGCATGGCGAATGCAACGCCCAAAATTACATTAGGTTTTATATTTTATAGTAATGTTTTTATTTTAGTTTCTAGTAATGTTTTTATTTTAGTTTCTAGTAATGTTTTTATTTTATTTAATGTAATGTTTTTATTTTATTTAAAAAAAAGGTTTAGTAATGGGTGTGATGACCACCCATAAGTTTAGTGATGAAATGTGATAGAATAAGATGGCACAATGGGATCGGATGTGATGAATGTGATGGGTTTGTGACCACCCCCACCCACCCTAATGAAAAGTTGAAAACAATAGTAAACTAAACCTATTGGTCAAAGGCCATGCTTTGTAAAAGTCAACCACATCAAAGAAACCACAAACAAAAAAAAAATGCTTGTCATGCTATGATATGATATAAGGGCTCTTGAATCTCTACTATATTCGCTTTAATGTAACCATCAAGAAAATCAGTTTATATACTTGTTAGACGTAACTACACAAACGGAACCAATTATACCTACCACCCTCAAGGGATGAACACAAAACTTGACTTCAACAGCCGACACCATCAGCCTGCTTTCTGAAACGTATATGCAAAACAGTTTCTAATAGTAGAAAGTATCGTTCTTGTAACTACCAGCATCCTTGCAGAGCATTGAGCGCACTTCAACTATGGATCTCGGCGGTTCAAGATCCTTATCTTGAAGTGTGTTACCAAGCAATTGTTGTATTTGTGATGCAAAGATATCATCCAAAACCTGTGTATACAACATACAAGTTTACTATAAATATCATAATAACAAAAAATTACGGCTGGGGTCAAAAACACAAGTAGACAACGAAGTAAGCGTGTTTCATCATGTGACATTCTTTTTGCCAGAATTTATATAATTAAAACTGCAAACTTACAGAAACGGCAACTCTTGAACCTTTGTACCAAGAACGATTCTCTTTCCTGTTCTCAAGAAAACCCAAAACATCCTGCAGCAACACAAAACATTTAAGCACAAAAAAGGGTTGTATTATTCTTTCTACCGATTTAGCAAAATGTTAACTCACTTGCCCCATTCGGTCCCAATATCCTCTGCATATTGCAATAAAAACATGGGTCTCAAAGGTAGTATGGAGATGATTGATTGTATTTGTAAGTTGATCTTTTAATGGTTGCATTCTGCATCGAATCTCAGATTCGGCCACACTTTCCTTTGAATCTTGAAGAATTTTCTTGAGCTTTGTACCATTTTGTAATCTTGTCTGAATCAGATGAAAAATAATCCAAGAAATTTAGGTGATATAGTAAGTGGTTTGGGCAACAGGCCAAAACAGTTTGATATTTTGCATGCATTAAATATTTATAATAATTCAATTTTATCTAATCTTTAAAATATGATGATTTAAAAAGGTTCTATACATTAAAAATACAAAGCAAGCAACTTTTGACCCATTTGCTTTTTTACAAATGATTTTATCGAGTATTTTACCATCCTATAATCTTGTTATTACCAAATGAGAAAATCCAAGAAAATTAGAGGTGGTTATAGGGTAAAAGGGTAAACTTGGGTTGACCAGAATATACTTATTGTACAAAAAAAAAAAAAAACCTTTCTGAGAAAAAAAAATATATGGATTTATATATGATTACAAAAAGAGACATTAAATAATCTAGTTTTTTGAACAAAAAGATTTAGGAAGTTTGGCATTAAAAATACACTTTTGATGACTTCCAACCCGTCTGAACTCTGAACCATCACTTTCTAGTTTCTAGTAAAAAAAAATCATCTTCAAGATGAGAATTTTTCAAAAGTAAACGCTCAGAGCAAAGATTGCCCCTGTAGAGAAATTTAATAAATTTGATCTAAAAGATGAGAAAAAAGCAGCGAATGATAGAAAAATATACTCACATTTTCAACAAGCTTCTCAACAACTGCTTGGAGATAATTTCTGAATTTGGATCTAAGCATCACCGTGACTTCACTTAACCTTTCCCCCGGTGCTACATTTCCTCCATCAGGAATGCAACAAGAACCCCATGACTTTAGTTGTAGCTCAATTTTAGGGCGCAAAACATCTAGCATTCTCTTCATTGAGTTCAATAGAATTCCAAGCTATACCCACAATAATAACCAAATTATTAAAAATAAATCAATATAGCTATGAAAGAGAAGAGCAATGTAATCCATTTGTGTCAAAATGTTAAGATGACACTTTTACAACTACACACAATACTATAAGCCTAGAATACAAACCTCGTGAGGCACCACATAAGGATCTGTGGCCCTTTTGGTGAGTTTTTGTATATACTTTAGCCCAAACTTCTTGGGTGTCATGTTCTCTTTCAAAGGCGCTACCACGTCCGCATATTGTTTGTCTAGGGCTTCGATTACCGCTTTTTCAATGTCAGCAACCGTCTATTTATTAAAGCCAAAGTAGGGAAAAAAGAAGTTAAAAATCATGTCCCTTACACACACCGATGTCAATAAGAATTTCTCAACATGATGAGAACGATAAATGATTCCTTTGTATTTAAATGTGTGGGTCGTGCCGTCATTTTTCCTCAAATTTTCTAGTAAGACTATTTGTGACCAATATACCATCAGAACTTCGATCATAATTACTCAATTTTCTAGTAGTGTTTTCTAAGTTCTATTTAATTCATTATACTGCATGACCCGATATGCTATAATATCAGTCAACATTTGGGGTTGGGGTTTAGCAGATACTGCGAGTTAGATTATATAACAACGTTGCTTTTGTATTATCATAATTATTTAATTAAAAAAGAAACAAAAAAGAGGTTTGTAGGTAAAAGGTGAAACATACATTCTCCAAAGTGAAGCTATACTCTGGCCATCGGCATATAATGACTTCATAATCATTCAATGTCTCTTTAAAGCGATCATACATCTCATCCACAAATGGAGTAGTTGAATGTTGTGTCCTCACTCCAGACCATTTCGCCTGTATTTAATGATTTATGTATGAACGCAAAATGAATACACACTAGTAAGAAATTCTGCTTAGTGCATACCTTATCCAGCTTACATGTCTCCAGGAGAGATAAACGCTTATCTTGAATCCAGATCATGATATACAAATGAAACAATTCTTTTGCATCGACCCCACTTTTTACAGGACTGCCAAAATAAATTAAAAACAAATTAAACATGAAAAGTAAACTATTAGTAATTAACATAATTTGGTCAACTAGTACTTAATATTCCAGCTGGCAAGATCCTTTTGGAAGTCCGCCGTTGCAATTACAAGATCAGTAACATGAAGAGAAGGAGCGGTCGGAGGACAAGCGACAAGAAAGGCTCTTAATCTGCTCGAGAGTTCTGCACTGTATATTGCTGATGAAAGATTCGGTAGATCGATAAAACTGCAACAAAAAAAAACATCAATAATTACATAATGGAACTGGAAAATATCTAAGCAGCCCATTTTGTCACGTATGGCAAAAGGCGTTAACTTTTTTCAAAATTTTGAACAAGCGTCCCAATTTTTATGGGATTGAGTGATTCACCGATATATGTAAGATATTCTCTATTCTAGTCAATGTTTTCAAAAAGAACGCACACCTTGGGAGTATATTGCAATTGTGGATCTCAATGTCTGTAAAAATCTCATTTCTTATGTTCAGGCAAACATGCTTCATTTTCTGATAAGCTGTAGAAACAGCAACACAATCCATTAAAATGCCTTCACCATTCCCGCTTACAAACTCGTCAGTTTCAGTCAAATGTCTTCTACATCTTTTTTTAGCGGCAACCTAATAATCGAAACAATTAATTTGTAGTCATAAATAATTTGTAGTCATAAAATTGGTAAGAATAGTAACTAGAGTGAATTACATTTATCCATGTGGTCCATCAAAAGTAAAATGACTATGATACCCTCATCTTCATCTACGAATTTCCTACATATCCAATTATTTTGAACTCCAAATATAATAACACATACTAAGATTTTAAAATTTTGCAAATCAAAATCATGATAAGTTATATAAAAATGAAACCCAAAGATCTTAATATGTTTTAACATAAAACAAAAACCGAAAACTGTAAATTTTGACATACCAAAGGTATCGAAGATGAGGGGTATTATACTCATTTTACTATAGAGTAAAAAATTGATATTAAAGCGTGCAAAATTGGGAACCTGGAAGTAGCTATATAATTTGTTTTGTGCTTCAGGAGATAATATATCATGAGTTAGTTTATATAGTTTAACAGCATGCTCCAAAACCGGAGCAGCCACTCCGGTCGCAGGCCGAAAAGTGTCCATAATACCAGATGGTGATTGCTCATCCAATGACTTGTAATTCTCAAAAACAAGAGCAAGAATTTGTTCAATTTGCTCTTCAATCTCCCCCAATATTCTATTCTGGTAAAATCATCAAAACAATATCTTAGATATTAGATAAGGATACAAAATGCATGATTGAACCTCTTGATGTTATAAATATTAAGGCATTGTAAATACAAACAAATAATTAGCAAATTTTGAACCTCTTGATGACTAAGGGTGCTCTTGCTATGTCCCTTCATCATAACTGGTAATAATAAGTCATACACCAAAGAGAGACAATCAGCCGTTGGGGTAGCAACATCCATTATATACGAAAGGTACCTGCGAACATTTGTCTACGAAGTTAGAACTAGCTAGGGCTGACTGCTGAGCCCCAAAAATTAAGGAAACAAATATAAACTTGGGCGTCTTTAAAAAGAAATAAAAAAAAGCCTAATATGACATTCCTAAAGTTTGAGAAAACTTAAGAATGAGTAGATTTGCGTTTTCTATACCTAACGGGTTAAACAGGTCTAAAATCGGCTGAAGTATATTTTTTGAAATGCATAGAACTTCCCAAATGATTATATTCTAAAAGTTAGATTAATACAAATTTTGTAAACATATTTGACGGACGCAAGTTATTTATTAAAAAAGTTGCTCTTTTGGACAAAAAGTGTTCTACGTTGACCGACCCGACGTTTTTGTTATCTCTAAAAAAACGTCTACAACATCGAACCTTAGCTTGGTGTAAGCATCAGAAACCCCATAATACGATGCAAATTCAATGAGTAACCATTTCCATGGACCATGCAACAATAAACTTCTTTGTTGGAAGTTTTGCACCTTCATGGCAACCTCCAAAACAATGTCATATGCCACCGTTTCAGCTACAGAACCGCACTGCCAAACAACAAGATTTCTTGGTCAATTTTTTTTTTTTTTATAGGACAAACATAACGGATTCAATAATATTTAACATGACTAACCTTGATGTTATCATCTAAACTTGTTGTATAATTTATATGAAGTTGAACTTTACCAACAAGATCATGCTCCGGTTCTCGGTATATAGACCACCAACGTAGTTTCTCATTCTGAAATAAATTTGCATAACAGTTTTTAGAACGTGAATTTGTGCATGGTTGCAAATAAACATTAATTACTTTTGGTCATTTTTAACTTCAAAAATCATTACTAAAACTACCACAACAGCATTACTTGAAAGTTGGTAGACTTGGGTTGTGTTTTATCTTAAAAGGGTCTTGGTGAAATGAGGTCAAAGTCAAACGGTGTGAAAGTTGTCCAAGTGATCATGAATCAAGCCAAGCTAAGCCACCTCAATCTCTACTAAAACAATGTCTGGACTTGACCTGTCCATCCAGCCATCATTATTTCCCAAATTTGCCTAATTTGTGTTAGATTTGACCAAAAATCTTGAGATCGTTTGAATGCTTCTAAAAACGGTTTTTGAAAGTTGGATGGTTTCAGTAGTGATTTTTCCAGTGACCAAATAGTAAATGAACTGAATCTTTGTTGCTATTTGCCCCTTGCCCAAAAAGTCGAAATGAGTCCAAAGAATTTACCGGATCTTCGGATATCGTAGCCAACTGGACCAAGACCCGACCATAATGATTTCCCTTTGAATCATATACTTCAACAATCAAGTCATCTCCGAGACTATCTGGCAGGCTGCAGTTTAAATGGTCAATAACTGACTTCTATCAATAAATCACATATAATTAAAACGATACAAAACACATACAATATATGAACTTCACTGGAACCAGGTTGCATTCGGACAGTATCCTCTTCAGCCGAACTTTTGAGTCTTAGCAAACAAGAGTATGTTTCTGTTGACATGTAATACAAGCAGTTGATTAGACACTAGGGGGTGTTTGGATAAAGTGATTCGTATTCTGATTAGCTGTCAAATAATCAGTTTAAATTGATCAATTTCATACCCTTTTTTACCCTATTTTAAATATATTCATCTACATTTCTTGTTGTTAATATCATGAAAGTATAGATGATCAATTTTTAACAAAAGATTACAAAAACTTATCATGATAACAAATGGAAAATAAATAGTCATATTTAAATTTATAACATAATAAAATAAAGGTTATTTTTCGTCATTTAGGTTATTAGATACTAAAATAACTTAAACTATTAAAACACTCGAGACAACTAATTATCTGAATATTAGAACTTACAAAAAAGAAACACATCCAAACACTAAATAATCAAATATGAGCCTTACTGATTCTTAAAAATGAAATAAACAAAAAAAATTTACGAACCTTGCAAAACTTCATTGGCAGATGTAGTGCTACGTAAGCTCGAAACGCCAGTTTTAAGAAGGCTGGAAACTTGTTTTATATATTGTGTGCTTGCCTGCATGTAGGCCAAGCTTTGTTGAGAAATCGAACCACCGATGGGCTCACGAGGTGAGAAAGGAATTTTTTTAACCGCTTGCCACCCAGACGATAGTTTGGACTGTACAGTAGAACAGTGTCGTTTAACGGTTTCCAATTTAACTTTCGGTGGTTTAAATGAAGAAAAGTTGCATCCTGTATGTGGGTCCAATGCCATTCGCACCTTCCGAACTGCATCCATAAAATTCAATATCATGATATTCACAAACAGACGGTTAAGAAGCAAATGTGTTGACTATAAGTCAATACCTTGAACCTTCATTTTCCCAACCATTTTCTTGGGTTTTGCTGCACCTCCTTTGCTACCAGCTTCTGAGGACCGTTTTACAAGCAATTCTCCCTCTGATTGCAACAACACTTGTTGCAAGCTAAAGCAAAGATAAACCAAAAATATTAGAAAGAAGAAGAAGAAGCATATCAGACAATCTGCATAGCTTCTGAAGCGCAAAAGATCCAAATATACGAATAAGACAGATGAGAAATGAAAAAACTCACTCAAAAGTACTTCTTAATAAAGCGCATTCATTTTCAAGAAACATGGGGGCCTCCATACAGCCCTTGGCCCAAGCGTGTAGGCAAAGCCGAACACATGCATCATACGCAATCACGGAATGCCAAGGCCCAAGTGAACTAAGTTTAAGAGAAAACAGTGTATTAGCTAAAACAATACATAAAAATAAACGAAAGTAAACAACTTTTAGTAATTGAGTTTGTAATGTACCTTGCGTGAAATGTGGGAAGACGAGCATGAAATGATCCTGAAGAGGGCCCGCTTTTGGCACGAGCATTCCTAGTATAAAGAACGTATAAGATATGAATAAATGCCAACAAGAAGATCAAGCAATTGAAAACATTATGGAGAATAAACCTATTAGACGACGTTGAAGTCTCATTTTGATCATCCTTCAAATCTACGCTAGGAGTCTTCCTTTCTATAGCAGGTTTAACTTCAAAATCATGGGAATTAGCTCTCAATGGTGTATGATTCGACTTAGAGGGTTGAGGGTGTTCTTGTTGCTTGATTTCAACATCTGAACCCAAAAATGGAGGTGCACTAGGAATATCTTCATCAAAGGCGGCCTTATGATCCTGCAATGGTCAACTTTCATAAGTAAGCATGAAACAAAAATTAAGGAAAAGCGTTTTTTTGTTAGAAAAGAAAAAATAGCATCATATAAAAGAAAATGCTTATAAAAAACGAACACGACGTTTTACAGCTTAACATACAAAACCACTAGCTTGGGCATGAGAAAATCATAATCATAATCATCATTCATCAATACTCAATACTTTACAATAACATTCAAGTAAGAAAAGATTAAAACTCAAAGTTGACGTGTACCTTTCTAGAAGCATCTCCATTGACCCGTGATGGCACTTGAGTTGTCGAAAACTCAGAGCTACCGTTTGAATCATCTGATTCATCCTCAACACAAATACTACTATTTCTAACACGATTTTTGTTTATTCTTCTAGCCCCCATTGTTTCAACCGAAGAGCTCACATCACTAGAGTAGACATGATACCGTGGGCGCACATGAGTAGGATCATAGGACCTATTACTAGGAAAAACAATATCCTCTTGAGGAGAGGAATCTAGTGAGTACCGCCCAACGTACACCTCTTCCTCTGAATCAGTGGACATGTCATTGTCCGAAGCTGAATTTGTATCTTCTCCAGGTAATACTTGAGACATTGGTATAACCCCAGGTAGATGCCCGCTTCTGAATTTCGAAGCAGGAGGTAATCCAACCCCTCGATTACCGTTCCGTGAAGAAACGGGATCAATTTGAGATCGTCGGTTTGGGACATAGTAAGGAACTTCCTTCTTGGGATTATTCGACCCCTGAATTGTATATGCATCATTTTATATATTAACAACTATCACTCAAAACTGTAACACAAGACGGCATTAACAAAAAGCCCGTTTCTGATTCGAGAAAAAAAAGGCATAATTTTCAAGTTTCGATTTTTATCCTGCTAAGTTTCTATATTAATTCAACTACATTTACATTACAACTTATAAAGGCAATGATAAAGTTTTGTATCTTCAAGCACAAAAATAAATAAATAAATAAATAAAAACTTAACAAAAACCCTATTCCAGTTTAGGCAAAAACAAGCATACATAGATATTTCAATGACCATTCTTATACAATTATATAAAAAAATAATAAATAAATAAATATGGTTTCTAGTTCACAATACAGAATTCAGAAGCATAAAAGAATTTCCATAACAATAATAAGTTAAGCTATCTGCAACCAAATCCAGTATATATCATTCTAATTCTAAATTAATAAAAAAAATATAAAAATCCAAAGCAAGAAAACAGAAAATGGAGAAATGCAAGCAGACCCATATGAGAAAAATCAAAACTTGAATTAAAGATTAGCAATCTTGGGATAAAAAAAAAAAAAAAAAAAAAAAGCTGACCTCTTTAACCCATCTAAGAGCATTGGTGTCTAAGCCTTCTGTAAACATTGGTTTTAGGGTTTAGAATCACATACAACAAACAGCAGCCAACAACATGAAACAGTAGATCACAAACCAAGAATGTGCAGAGTGAATGCAACTGTAAAACAGAGTAGAGTGTTGTGTTGGAGAAGATGAAGCAACCAAATGTGGAAAAAAATAAAAAGAAAAGAAAAGAAATCTTGATTAAGAGTTGATTAAGAGAGGTGGATCTGATAACAGTCAGAAAACAAATAAATTGAGCTGTGAGTTACTTTGTTTGTTTTTCTCTCTCTCTCTAACTTTTTGGTTGTTTTCTCTCTCTAGACTCAGCTCTGATGAAGAAGAATCATGTATAAAATTGTAAAAAGATTATACACGCACAAAATACATGTATAATAATATATTTACACACGATTTCAGAATATATTGCCTATTGGCACCCGGTCTTTCAAGTCCACCAATTTAGGGAAAACCCAACCACCTATCTGCTCAAATGCACAACAATAAATAATCGGTAAAACCTGATATCCTTCAAGACTCAAACTTAGGCTCTAAATCGCATATCATTAGGCCTTCATACCACTCCATCGTGGTAAGATTTTTTTTTTGAATGGCAAAAGACTTCATTTCACACCAATATGTACAAGTACAACAATTAGCAAGAAGCTATTTGATGTTCACACCTGATATCCTAATATTCCCAACCCAAATTACATTGCTCCATATCATTGATTTATCAGTTACAAATACTCAATCTAAATCAAAATTGCGCCATTTATTCCGGTCTCTAGTGATACTATTTGCCCGATTTGATATCCATAGATAAGATTGCGCCTTGATTTCTTCGAATAGTTCGTCTAAATTAATCCTCTTGCCTTGAAAATTTTTTTTGTTTCTCCCATTCCATATGCACCAGCAAGTAGCGAGCACGATGGCATAGATTGCATTTTTCTTTGATCTACGTAAGCCGTTGATGTTTCCGACTTCCAAGAGCTCTCCATCGTGGTAAGATATCCAACTCAATTGAAATAATAACTTCGTCTACCTCTAATCCAATTTGGTTTCTTTGACATAAAATTTACTAAAAGGCTATTTTTATAATATCATTTATATAAACTATGTTAAAAAAATTTAAAAAAAA
The DNA here is from genome assembly GCA_032199755.1 of Ambrosia artemisiifolia. Taxonomy (NCBI): domain Eukaryota; kingdom Viridiplantae; phylum Streptophyta; class Magnoliopsida; order Asterales; family Asteraceae; genus Ambrosia; species Ambrosia artemisiifolia. The sequence continues at coordinate 930,896 of CM063525.1, forward strand.
TAAACACATTGAAACAAAAAATCAATTAGTATTATAAACATATACAACAATAAACGTACCAGTAAATTCCACAAACAACAAAAGGTATTGATAAAGTTTGGGGAGTGTGGATGTAGGCAAATATTACCCATATTCCTAAGGATAAAAAGACTGGTTCAAAAAGACAATATGAAAATCAAATGTTCCTTCTAAACAAATTGCTACATTTAATTTTTTTTAACATCAAATTACTATACTATACTTTTTTTTTTTTTTGAACGGCAAACCACTTTATTAATAAATAAAGAGCCAGCAAGCAGCTGGGAGAAAACAAAGAAAAAGAAACATCAAAACAGCCAAAAAACGCCTAAACAGGCCCCCAATTACAAACAGGCAACAATATCGAAATTTGCCCAATTCTCCCAGGAAATCTTAATGCCGTTCGAACGGTTTGAAATCCACACAAAAGAGTCTTCCTTGATAAGATCAGCCACCTATACTATACTAGTTCGCTTTCGATGAGACTTAACACGTTAACTTCATTTGAACCCAACCCTCCACCCATTAAAACGTTTAAATGCCTAATACTTTTAACATGAATTTATTTAATACATTTAAGTCTTTGAATTTATTTAAATGTTATTTTTTAATAAATGCATTGTTTTTCTTAACGTTATGATAATTCATTAAATGATGTATGTGAAGTGATAAATGCTAGTACATGAAACATTTTAGTATACGTTTATAAACGATAAATAAGATCTACGAATATTATATTATAAAAATGAGAAAACTTAGGGAGGAAGGAAAACACTAAACTATTGTTTAGAGCCGAAACAACATCGTAATTCGTAAAGAGTGAAATAGACCGGCCAGAAATGAGCGAGAGTGGAGCAGAACGTGTATAAAATGGTGTGAGTGCCAACGAGTGAGGGGCCGACTTTTAAGCTTTTATATTTTTTATTTATATTTATTTGTTTTATTTATATTTATTTAATACTCCAACAATAATTAAAATAGTGGAACGTTAATTAGTTAATTATTATAATATTATTCACTCTCACAGTAACCGCTATTATTAGAAGAAAAACTGTTTTTACTTTTATCTAGTCCATTCAAATTGGGTGGTTATTGTTGAGACTAAATCTAACCTGGTAGTTACTCTCAAAATTGTTTTGATTTAACGATGTTTGTGTGTAGGAAGTTGAAACTGCAGCGACGCCTATGGTTTTAATAAGACTAATTGTTGAAGAGAGTACAAATTTGACATGCCTGAGTCAAATTAGCTAGCTTAAGGCTCTTCATGATTAAATTGTTGTGTTCTATTTCTACTTTTATAAGTGATTTAATTGTGCAAGTTTTAAATTGTTTGGTTTGAAATGTGACGTCTGTTGTTGATTACTCTTTAAAAATGAGCAAATAGATATTAATTTTCCCTTTAGTTATTTATGTCTTCATAAGTGTAGTTGGTGATCATTTAAATGAATGTTCATCAATCAGTTGTGATGACTGGTTGGATTAGTTACTGCCATTGAGTATGTAGTCTCAAAACTTATTGTAAAACATATGAATGGCCTCGCTGTAGTCTTTGAATGTTATTCTAATGTTGCCATAGTTTGTTTTGTTTGTCTTAACCATCATATTCACTTATTTGTTCGGATGAGGATATGTGAAGAAGGTGCTGCAATTTTGAAAGCACTAAATTATGTCTTGATCGCGTTAAAAACGTGTTTGCCAAGCGCTTTTGACACTGGACAAAATTAAAACCGAAGTACAAAAAACATAAGTCATGTATACTTACTCAACGCTATCAATATATGTGGTGTATGTGTTTAGTCTACAAACGCCCATAACGATAACACCACCTATAGACACCTAGATAGTTTCCGCATGTTGTAGAACTAAAATGTTGCCGTCGCGGAACTAAAATGTTGCCTCCAACTAAAATGGTGCCGCCGCAACGCGCGACAAGGGCAACAATCTAGTTTAAATAACCAAGTTAAACACTATAATATTTATAAACAGCATGGTCTTCAAATAAAGCGTCACAGATTCACAAATCAAAAACCAAAGATATAACATCATCATAATCCAAGTACCTTGAGTAAATTTCACAGTAACATCATCAAATTTTGTAGCAGTATAAAGACTGGCTACATAATTTTCGGTTAATGACCACATTAGTGCCTCCTTTGTTTTGCACGTTTCCAAGACGCTTTACCTTTAATCTTCCATTTATCCACCCCGCCTGGTTGGTTTTTCGCTTCAATCTCTCGAACCTTACGTTTTAATAGTAAAAAGCAACCACAGTTAAAACTTGTATCTTCATTTTCTTTACTACTTAGTGAAGTAAATAACAAGATCCCTCACATCATAGTAGCATACTAGTATCGTATAATTTCACATATCCCCCTCAACACGCACGCTAATGACTAATATTCGTAATTACCCAACAAAAATCATAATAGCAAATACAAATAAACGACATTTACTATTTCCTTAAAACTGGCCAATGTTGTAAAATAAGGTCTCGGAGGTCGAGTACTCCCCGAGTAATCGCTACAAGGTAGGTTGCCGAGTTTCGAGTACTCTAGGTCTAGGCTGAGTACTCCTCGTGTACTCTCCGCCTAGGCCGAGAACTCCCCGAGTACTCCCGACTCTGACTACCCTTGAAATTTGGATGATAACAATATGACTATTGTACCCTTTACATGATCCTTACACTCCAAACTCTTATATCCGATTATGACGAGTATGTATGAACTTGGTCCTAATTATAAATCACTCACCTATAATCCTTGAGTGATTGATCAGAGAGTAGATCGTCCGCAAGAGTTGGTTTCCTTTCTTTCAGTAGGAAAACTAGTAGAAAAATTCGAGTACAAATATCTTCAATCAAAATGCTAACATACCAATTCTTTCCCGGTAGTGTCTTTGACTTGCTTCTTCAATAACTTATTAACCTTCTTAGGATCATTAGGTGGAACGAACAGCCCATCGACAAGCTCTGAGTTGGACTTGTGAACCAGACTAGTTTCTAATACATTATGAGTCTTGCCACTCGACCCGCTATTTGTACAAATAAAAGACAAGGTAGCTTTGCTTCCCATGACAATCCGATAACTTTCTTATCTTCTGGCATTTTGTTTCCTACTGAAATTGTAACAGTACCGATTTCTGAGAAGATTAGCATGGACCTTTGTATGACACCCTAGGCAAATCCCACATCGGTCGTGGCCAGGAGAGATCCTTGGTTCATAAGTAATCCAAAGCCTCTTAAATCACCAACTCGTTTTGGGCTTAATGTTAGTGGATGAGAGGAGAACTCCACAGTTAAGCGTGCTCAGGTGGGAGTAGTACTAGGATGGGTGACCTCCTGAGAAGTCTTCACCAGGGCAACCAAAAACAAAACCGTGAACTCCTGGATGGGCAATCCATCGGGGGCAAAGCGGACAATATTGGTGGTGAGAGAGGCCGGATGTTACAGAAATGAACCAAAACTGTTTGCATTTGCTTCTATTCACAATCAAACTATATGAAAAATGGCTGATGTTGCAAATCAGCGTATCAACGCATAGATTTTATTTTTCTTAATTTAAAATGAAACGGATAGGCAACGGATGGAATGGGATACAAAAACACCACCCGATTCTAACCAAGGAGCATCCTAGACTGAGTATAGGATACAGAAATCACCACCTTAAGTCGGTATAAGTTCCAAAAAACACCACCTAAGTTGCTATCTTGGATTAGCAATGGATACAAGTTACTCATGTACGGAGAGAAACACAACAGAAAGGTTTTTTTTAATCAAACAAGAACCACTACCTCATTCATTAAAAGTTAAGTACACATAGATCAAGTCATCCAGAAAACATGCACTAAAAATAAAAACTGTAGATAAACATGTCTGGTACGACCTGTGTTTTCAGCCGACAAAGTTCTTTTTCATTACTATTTAACTTGAGGCGCTAGGAAAAGCGCTTTTTTTTTTGCCTGAGGCGCTCAACTACACGAGGAGTTGTGCGGCGCGCCTGAGTCAAAATTATGGTTTATTTAGGCCAAAAGTCAAAACCAGGGTTTTTTTAAAGATTTTTAAGTGTGTGTTTCGGCTTCAATGTAGGTTTAATGAAGTATTTAAGTGTGTTTTATAATTATGTTATTGTGTTTAGGATTGATTAACAAGTAGAATATGTATACTAGTGGGAATGCCCGCGCGTTGCGGCGGGTGTCTCGACTGATATCAAATTCACTTACGATGTCTATTACCAACCACGACCCATTCCGGTTTTATAACATTTTATTCAATTCAACAAAAATAGTTGTAGAACCTATAATAAAGTCACAATCATGAAAAGAAAGTTTAGACTTTCCATATGAATAGCTAGGTTTATTAAACCATAAGAATTTTCTTATCAAAACCATCGAAAGTAGGTTATCAAATGTATCAGTTTATACGTGAGTATAAATTTTTACAATTCCATAAGGTTTTGTGTGAGCAGGCCACGAGTATAAGAGGAAATACCATTTCAACCAATAAATATGACGGATTAATTCGAATCGTATATTGTTTGATATCATTAAAGGATATTGTTCGAGAACGGAATTTTGGATTAAAGTTACTCAACTGAAAAGGAGATATCCACCATATGCTAGAAGCATTATACAACCCTTAAATATTGTGACTTCACTCTTTATGTTACCCAGACAAAATGGGCATGACGCTAATCTCGAGTTCCTGCAAATTTGGAAAGAGATGTATAAATTAGTGTGGTGTTGTACCTCACAGTATAATGATGTATGATGTTATGTATATTACCAATCGCGACAACAGCTTATGCATATTGTGTGGCAACAGATAGGTATTTAGAAAGTAGATATAAACAAGAAGGTATTAACCAGAATTTCGGGTTATGTTGCAGACTACATCCATATCATGGTCTAACCAAACAATTTTTCCATTCCATTTTCACGTACAAACTACAAATTCTTCTGTTTCTGCAAATAACTTATAGTTTTTACATAAAAATTTTTATATTCATGTACAAACTACACTTGTTACTTCATTTGAGTTGCCAAGACACAAAATAATTAATAAGCATGCTAGCTATATTAGGGGTATTAAAAGAAAGAAGAGGCCAAAGTTGTAAAAGAAGATTTTAATACTTAATATCATGTGAATAAAAAAAATTAAACATTGTCTATAGCATATGGAATTGCTATACAACATCAATATTTTCAAGGTTGGTTGAGCAACGGCCAAACCAGATTCGAATGAAAAAAAAAAGGTGTGTCAAGTTTAAGCATAAGTGAATGATTTTTTGTTCTTTATTCAAAAATTGATGGAAAAAAAGCTTCTATGGCCACAGTACTTGGATTGCCACACCATTTTCAAGACAATCAAACATATGCCTTTACTAAATCTCCACTGTTTGCACTAATACTTCTAACTGTAAATTTGTAATCCATAAGGTATCCTGTGACCAAACATCTTCTGGACATCAAAATCCCGAAAAGATTAATGATGTCTTTGATTTTGAAATATGTCCCAAGGTTCATGAGTTGTCGATATAGTGTAGTTATCCAATAACTTACAATATAAACTAAAATTTTAAGTTAATATGGTGATTACCAAATAAAGACCAGAGAATGAAAGTCTATGAAGTACTTTTGAGCTCCGATGCCCACTTTGTGTAGCATACGCCATTGCTATCTCATAATCCACCTGTAACCATCAAACAATTGTAGCCAAACAAATCTTTAAAAGTTAAGAACACATACAATTTCCAAAGAAATCCAAGTTCACCAATTATCAGTCAAACAAAACTTAACATCATTAAGGGTAGATTACTATGTAAAAAAACAACGAACACACCTTCCATTTGAAATCCTTGCATATACAGTTGATCGTCGCTCGTCTCATTTTCTCCAGCTTTGTTGGTACACCGGCTTCAATCGTATCACCCTGAAGAAAAAAGAACATGTACCCTGTTTTGGCACGGGTGAAGATCAGACATATGCTATACATGAAAAAAAGAAGCAAACTTATGTGCGGGAAGGTAGATTTTTTTTCCCAAAATAAATAATAGTGCTTTAATCAACATAATGGACCTAATATACCGCATTAGTTACCAATCCTTTATCTATATGCAACATATACAAATAGAACTTACACTTAAATTTTGTTTATCTGTTCATTGGTGGTGGAATGTTCACAATAGCCAAATGAATGAATTATGATAAAATACTTCGTTGATATACTTCTCAAGGCAACAACAAAGCCTTTGAATCTGACTATAGCATAAGTCAAAAACTACATATCAACACACAACTACATAAATCAAAATTATGATGACCTACATATCTTGTCGGTTTATTCAACCAAGAAACCATGCCGGCCTTGCTGCAGTTTTAATATTGCAAATAGAATCTTAACCCATGATGACTTTTTAGCTTGTATAAATATTTTTTACTCTTTTTTACCTTGAGCGCCTCACATACGTTAAGCTCTCTCCTCGCGCCTCGGCTTTTCGAACCAAAACGCTTCGGAGTGCCTCACGCTTTTTTAAGGAAGATTTAACCTTCCTCGCTGAACTCCATTTTTGATCCAACCATAGCCTATGACCCGTTTCAAATGACCCGCATATTACTAACTCGTGCTATTAGTTGAAGTCAAGTCACACGTGAAATAAAAACCATACGGATGAATCAAGATAAATATAATCTAACTACACTTACAGAAAATATGCATTTATGAATTATAGAGGTATAATTATAAACACCTTAACGCTCTGTTCCCGAGTTTACTTGAGGAGAGAAAAGAAATGATACGTATCATTTCCTTCCGTTTCCTTCCAAATCGGAAGGAAAACTAAACTAAAGGATTTAGCCTAATTTCCTTCCATTTCATTTCATTTACTCGGGAACACACCGTAAAGCTTGCCTACGGATAATCAGAAGTATAATCAAAGAAATCGACACCTTCAGACAACGAATACTCATATGTGTGTGTGTGTATATGCCGTGCTCTCGATAGAACTTAGGGGGGATGGGGCGTTACCAGAATTGGGCACGGGTACCCCATTACCAGCACGGTAACACCGCCGCCACCTGTGCTGGTAGGGTTCCCGTGAACCGTTTTCTGGTTCTTGTTACCGTGCTGGTACAAAGAAACGGTTTTTTTCTTGACCAATAAAAATATGCCACATTTTTTTTACATTTGACCGTGATTTTTTGACCGTTTTTTTATTTTTTGACCGTTTATATTTTGACCTTTTTTTCATCTTTTACCCCTAATTAAACAACATCAAACAATAAACATTAAACAACATTAAACATTAATTATTAAATAAATCTCGCAACATTCGCCATGGCGCAAAATGGGGAAGTTACTCATTTGTTGGTGGTAGTAGTCGCCGCGCGTGACTTGGATTGCAATGTCTTCTTGAAGATTAAGGTGCCTCTCCATCGTGGCTTCATAGAGGACGTTCCAACGGAGACACCAGGACCAGAAAAGAATCCACCTATTAACGAGCGAAGCCTTGGTGCGGTCATTTGTGCCGGTTAAATCATTGAATATCGCCGACACTCGGTTCCAAAACGAAGTTGGGGTATCGACTTCATGAACCCATGTGTCTCTCACTATCAAGTATGCTCTCGTTAACGCGATCTCTTCATTTGCATTCCACGGGTTCATTTTAACGATACGATTAAAGTATAACCGGTTTTAGTGTGATTTTGGTATTGAAGTTTTATGTGGTTTTTATAGAACAAACCGTATACGGTACAAATTCTCGAAGGTTGCAACGGTTTAAATGTTTATTAACGGTGACAAAATTAATTACCGTCTGCAAAGTATACAACGGTTACTTTTTTTTAATTTAAATGAAATATAAAATGAAAGAATCCGTAGAGTGCTGCCTACAAAAAAGTGTTTCAGTAAAGTAAATCAGTGAAGTGATGTGGCAGTTTATAATTGGTTAAAATCAGTGAAGTAGAACTATAAATCTATAGGCGCCCCTTGAGGCCTTAAACAAAGCTGTATTGTTGAATAAACCTATACTATATTATAAAGCATTTGACAATGACTTTTTAAAACTTAAGAGACTCAAGTTCAATTGCTTATGGTACATCACCCAATGCATATAATAAATACTTTTTAGGGCACTTTTGTCTTTAGAACACCATATTTAATTACAATAAAGTCAAGAGTTAAGTGATATTTATGAGAACTTATGACATTTAATTTTAGGAATAATGGAAATAAATAATCCCAACTATTGACTATTGACCAATAACAGTCCCAACTACGAAAATTACCAATAATGGTCCCAACTTTCGACATAATGGGTGGCAACTTGATCCTACGTGGCATCTGACGTGGCAAAATGATCATACGTAGCATCTTATGTGGCATCCTAGGTGGCAAAATGAACTTATGTGGCATCCTACGTGGCATGCCACGTCAGTATCACACTAACGGAGTTAGACTCCGTTATTTTGGGTCCATTATATTCCAATATGTCGAAAGTTGGGACCACTATTGGTAATTTTTGTAGCTAGGACTTTTGTTGGCCAATAGTCAATAGTTGGGATTATTTATTTCCATTATTCCTTAATTTTACAATTACTTTAAACACATTAAATAGATAAATATAAAAAATAATTTATAATGCTACACGTTTTCTTATAATATTTTATGTAGAATTATATACTTTATAAAAGTTAGCGTTTTATAAACTTGATAATACTATAAGAAATCGAGAAATCAATAATAAAAGATGTGTTTTTAATCATGAGGTAACGTTTTGCATTTTGAAATTATTACATTATATTCATACACGTAAATATGTCTAATCTGATCTTAACTCTACGTCAACGGATTCTATGACCAGATAAAAAAGTTTATGTTTATAAATAATTTCAAACAAAGGTTTCATGTAATTACGTCAATTAATCATGATTAAATTAAATGAAAGTGAATTTTATTCTACAAAAAGTATTTGACATATTGTAATCTGCGAAAATTTGATATCGAATTGCTATGATGATTTTAATACGTTATAATTTAGTTGAATGATTATTAATAGAAAAAACTCTGGATGTTTAATAGATAAGTATTATTTGATAATTTGTGCTATACAAAATATCATTATAAAATTTTGTATTTCTAATACCCTGAGGAAAGGATTGAAATGGAAACTTATGTTATGGAGAAAAGCGAAGTTTCTTTATTGGTCATATTTTTATATACGTTTGAATGTAAGTTTCGTTTAAAAGAAAATTGTGTGTGATAGTATACAAGTATGTTTTAGTTTTTTATTTCCTTTTTTTGTGGTTATGTTACGGTTTCGACTTACTTAACTTTTTCTATGATAATTTTTAACTTTTTTTAATATGGCGAGTGAACTCGCCACCATGCATGTGCATGATTCAATGTTTTTTGCCTATTTTTGTTCTTTTTAACAGTCTGCCGCAACGCGCGGGTTTCTCACTAGTATATGAATGATCGATGACATCGTTACTTTTAATTTTCTTTGAAATAAGATATTTCACATATATACGAATGACATGGTGACGTCATTGTTGCTGTACAGTAAAACTTATTTTTTTTTTTTTGCAATATTGTGAAATATTTTAGCTGATGAGATATATGATTTATAAAAGTTAAAACAAAGGATTCTGACATGAAATATTAATAAAACTTTATAGTGAAGCTGTGCAAAAGTTTTATAAACACACATAAGGACATATATGTATAATACAAGCCAGCAGGTATTCTTACCCAATTTAAACAGTTACGAAAAAAATATAGCAATATAACAATGTTAAAACTTAGTTACCATTTTTTTTACATACGAGAACTTATTTGGAAAGCTATTGCCTTCAAGAACTTGCAAATTGTTGTATGTACTATGAAGATTTTGTACTTTGTATTTATAATCTATTATTCACTAATTAATTATATCTACGGGTATGAGTGTTAAACATTTCAAAAGTGTTAAAAGAGGCCGTGTTCACATATTAACAGGCTGAACTTGACATGATGAATTCAAACACAACATGTTAATAGTTAACATAAACACAAGTCTACCTTTTTGGCATTCTAAGATTTTTAAATTACAAATGACAATCAATAATACAAATGTATAAAAATAATTAAGTTCAAAACTTAATGTTTATTTTTATTTAAAATAAGCAGTATACCGCATTTAATTAGCTTAATTTACATGAAACACATTTTTTTAACAAACTTACAAAAAATAAAGACATTAAATGGGTTAACCCATAACCTTATATTCAACTTGAAATTGATTCAAACCCGTTTTAGACTAAGTTGAAATCCAATAATTTCAAATTAAATTCATATTTTCACAATCTTACACTTATGAATTCACATCGATATAATCACTTTTTCAAGATTGCGTATTTTGAAAAAAAAAGTTTTATATATACTTCTTCGGTTACTATTTAATGATATTGTATCTAAATACAAATATCTTTTAAAAACTGACATGATATATGGGGATTTGAAATTGTGAAACGATTTCTTATGACCAAAAGAAAAGTAGAGGAAATAAAAGGCTACTACATGGTTTCCATTTTTAGAAATAAATCCAAATTCGCTATCACCTTTTCTTTATCCATGTTTAGGTTTATTAAGTAGAGTGTGTATGTGTGTGAGAGAGTGAGAGTAACACTAGCATTAAAAAATCCACAGAACGTGAAGAACAAATGTGAAGAACAAAGCTTTTGTTTTGTTTAACACTGCTCTCTTTAGATCCGCCCCTGACAAAACCCTAATCTTTCCACATATCAATTGAACTCGCACAGTACGCGTTTTATTTGAAATATCATATACATATGGATACTGAAACTACCCGTAACCGTAACCCTAACCCTAACTGTTTCCTACCCAATGCGCTCCGTAGACGTAATCTGTTCATTTATGGAATGAGTTGTCGTCTTTCAACTATCTAGCGGTTGGTTTGCCAGCAGCATTTGTTGTTGTGTCGTGCATTTCTATGGTTTACACCACCCTTCCCGGTGGTTTTACCCAGGATACGCTCCTGGGGATTGGACAGGTGATCTATCACAAAGAAGGCAAAGCATTTGTGTAGTATGTAGCACCAATCGAGCTAGAACGAGTTATGGACTCGGCAGGATGGTGTTTAGTCTTTTGCTTCATAGCAATAGTTATGGGCACATTTCCGAAGAAAAGGTTGTTTGGGCTTGGTAGCGTCGTAGTGACCTTCCATGCAGTATCCTACATGATATCAACAGTAAAATTTTCTTTTCAAATGGTCCTGGACACACAGAAAACTGTAGGACTCTACCTTGTAAATAAGTACAGCCCAAAGATCAACCTTGCTCAGACGTGGTGGGATATTGGTACTTCCTGCATCGTTGTTCTAAAAGTGCTGGTTTCTGCGTACGGAGTTTTGAAGAGGACGAACAACGCCTAGGCAGAGTCAGCCGAGGAGAATAATGATGAGGCTCGTGAGCTTACAGAGATTGCAGAGTCGGTCGAGGAGGATAATGATGAGGCTCGTGAGCTTACGGAGATTGTTTAGTATATTTAATTAGTGATATATTTAGTTTCCTTTTGTATTGAATGATTATGTATGAAAAGATTGAAAGTCTATATTTCTTGTCAAAATGTCATGTGTATCTTCTGTTGGAATAATCGGGTTCGTTTACGGATCACAAGTCGGCACGTTATGGGGTCACAGATTCGGTAGCCAGTTACGGGTCATTGGTTAAACGTTATCGGGTCAGAAAATTTGGAAACGGGACAGGTGTATAGAAGTGGTCTAAGGTTGACCAAGTTTGTGGGGAACGTTTTAGAAAAGAGACGTTGAAATTCTTGCATGAAAGTAGGAGATCGTGGCCCATTTCAAGTGGAGTTTGTTTTGTTTTTAATATATAAATAGGTCTAGCATTTAACTTTGATTATTGTTCAGTTTCTTTGCAATTTCAATTTTCATGTAATTCCTTTGAATGTCAATACACAGAGAGTACGTAAGTGTGTTTGTGTGTTTATGCAAAGGTGTTGAACCTAGGGGTGTTCAAAAAATTCTGATCTGAATTCGAATCCAAAAAATCCGATAATCCGAATCCGAATTATTCAAAATTTCAGATAATCTGATTTTCGGCTACTACATGCCTTCCCCTTTTAGAAATAAATCCAAATTCGCTATCACCTTTCCTTTATCCATGTTTAGGTTTATTAAGTAGAGTGTGTATGTGTGTGAGATAGTGAGAGTAACACTAGCATTAAAGAATCCACAGAACGTGAAGAACAAATGTGAAGAACAAAGGTTTTGTTTTCTTTAACACTGCTCTCTCTCTAGATCCGCCCCTGATAAAACCCTAATCTTTCCACATATCAATTGAACTCGCACAGTACGTGTTTTGATTGAAATATCATATACATATGGATACTGAAACTACCCGTAACCGTAACCCTAACCCTAACTGTTTCCTACCTAATGCCCTCCGTAGACGTAACTTGTTCATTTTGTTGCTTACTATCTTGTGGCAATATTTATGGAATGAGCCGTCGTCTTTCAACTATCTAGCGGTTGGTTTGCCTGCAGCATTTGTTGCTGTGTCGTGCATTTCTGTGGTTTACACCACCCTTCCCGGTAGTTTTACCCCGGATACGCTCCTGAGGATTGGACAAGTGATCTATCATAAAGAAGGCAAAGCATTTGTGCAGTATGAAGCACCAATCGAGTTAGAACGAGTTATGGACTCGGCAGGATGGTGTTTAGTCTTTTGCTTGATAGCAATAGTTATGGGCACATTTCCGAAAAAAGGTTATTTGGGCTTGGTAGCGTCGTAGTGACCTTCCATGCAGTATCCTACATGATATCAACAGTAAAATTTTCTTTTCAAATGGTCATGGACACACAGAAACCTGTAGGACTCTACCTTGTAAATAAGTACAGCCCAAAGATCATGCCTTGCTCAGACGTGGTGGGATATTGGTATTGCCTGCATCGTTGTTCTGAAAGTGCTGGTTTCTGCGTACGAAGTTATGAAGAGGAGGAACAACGCCTAGGCAGAGTCAGCCGAGGAGAATAATGATGAGGCTCGTGAGCTTACGGAGATTGCAGAGTCGGTCGAGGAGGATAATGATGAGGCTCGTGAGTTTACGGAGATTGTTTAGTATATTTAATTAGTGATATATTTAGTTTCCTTTTGTATTGAATGATTATGTATGAAAAGATTGAAAGTCTATATTTCTTGTCAAAATGTCATGTGTATCTTCTGTTGGAATAATCGGGTTCGTTTACGGATCACAAGTCGGCACGTTATGGGGTCACAGATTCGGTAGCCAGTTACGGGTCATTGGTTAAACGTTGTCGGGTCAGAAAATTTGGAAACGGGTCATGTGTATAGAAGTGGTCTAAGGTTGACCGAGTTTGCGAGGAACGTTTTAGAAAATAGACGTTGAAATTCTTGCATGAAAGTAGGAGATCGTGGCCCATTTCAAGTGGAGTTTGTTTTGTTTTTAATATATAAATAGGTCTAGCAGTTAACTTTGTTTATTGTTCAGTTTCTTTGCAATTTCAATTTTCATGTAATTCCTTTGAAGGTCAATACACAGAGAGTACGTAAGTGTGTTTGTGTGTTTATGCAAAGGTGTTGAACCTAGGGGTGTTCAAAAAATTCTGATCTGAATTCGAATCCAAAAAATCCGATAATCCGAATCCGAATTATTCAAAATTTCGGATAATCTGATTTTCGGCTACTACATGGCTTCCATTTTTAGAAATAAATCCAAATTCGCTATCACCTTTCATTTATCCATGTTTAGGTTTATTAAGTAGAGTGTGTATGTGTGTGAGAGAGTGAGAGTAACACTAGCATTAAAGAATCCACAGAACGTGAAGAACAAATGTGAAGAACAAAGGTTTTCTTTTGTTTAACACTGTTCTCTCTCTAGATCCGCCTCTGACAAAACCCTAATCTTTCCACATATCAATTGAACTCGCACAGTACGTGTTTTGTTTGAAATATCATATACACATGCATACTGAAACTACCCGTAACCGTAACCGTAACCCTAACTGTTTCCTACCCAATGCCCTCCGTAGACGTAACCTGTTCATTTTGTTGCTTATTATCTTTTGGCAATATTTATGGAATGAGCCGTCATCTTTCAACTATCTAGCGGTTGGTTTGCCAGCAACATTTGTTGCTGTGTCGTGCATTTCTGTAGTTTACAAGACCCTTCCCGGTGGTTTTACCCAGGATACGCTCCTGGGGATTGGACAAGTGATCTATCATAAAGAAGGCAAAGCATTTGTGTAGTATGAAGCACCAGTCGAGTTAGAATGAGTTATGGACTCGACGGGATGGTGTTTAGTCTTTTGCTTGATAGCAATAGTTATGGGCACACTTCCGATGAAAAGGTCGTTTGGGCTTGTTAGCGTCGTAGTGACCTTCCATGCAGTATCCTACATGATATCAACAGTAAAATTTTCTTTTCAAATGGTCATGGACACACAGAAACCTGCAGGACTCTACCTTGTAAATAAGTACAGCCCAAAGATCAACCTTGCTCAGACGTGGTGGGATATTGGTACTGCCTCCATCGTTGTTCTGAAAGTGTTGGTTTCTACGTACGAAGTTTTGAAGAGGACGAACAACGCCTGGGCAGAGTCGGCCAAGGAGAATAATGATGAGGCTCGTGAGCTTACGGAGATTGCAAAGTCGGCCGAGGAGGATAATGATGAGGCTCGTGAGCTTACGGAGATTGCAAAGTCGGCCGAGGAGAACAATGATGAGGCTCGTGAGCTTACGGAGATTGCAAAGTCGGCCGAGGAGGATAATGATGAGGCTCGTGAGCTTACGGAGATTGTTTAGTATATTTAATTAGTGATATATTTAGTTTCCTTTTGTATTGAATGATTATGTATGAAAAGATTGAATGTCTATATTTCTTGTCAAAATGTCATGTGTATCTTCTGTGGAATAATCGGGTTCGTTTACGAATCACAAGTCGGCACGTTATGGGGTCACAGATTCGGTAGCCAGTTACGGGTTATTGGTTAAACGTTATCACGTCTGAAAATTTGGAAACGGGTCATGTGTATAGAAGTGGTCTAAGGTTGACCGAGTTTGCGGGGAACGTTTTAGAAAAGAGACGTTGAAATTCTTGCATGAAAGTAGGAGATCGTGGCCCATTTCAAGTGGAGTTTGTTTTGTTTTTAATATATAAATAGGTCTAGCAGTTAACTTTGTTTGTTGTTCAGTTTCTTTGCAATTTCAATTTTCATGTAATTCCTTTGAAGGTTAATACACAGAGAGTATGTAAGTGTGTTTGTGTGTTTTTGCAAAGGTGTTGAACCTTGGGGTGTTCAAAAAATTCTGAATCTGAATTTGAATCCGAAAAATCCGATAATCCAAATCCGAATTATTCGAAATTTCGGATAATCTGATTTTCGGCTACTACATGGCCTCCATTTTTAGAAATAAATCCAAATTCGCTATCACCTTTCCTTTATCCATGTTTAGGTTTATTAAGTAAAGTGTGTATGTGTGTGAGAGAGTGAGAATAACACTAGCATTAAAGAATCCACAGAACGTGAAGAACAAATGTGAAGAACAAAGGTTTTGTTTTGTTTAACACTGCTCTCTCTCTAGATCCGCCCCTGACAAAACCCTAATCTTTCTACATATCAATTGAACTCGCACAGTACGTGTCTTGTTTGAAATATCATATACATATAGATATGAAACTACCCATAACCGTAACTGTAACCCTAACTCTAACTGTTTCCTACCCAATGCCCTCCGTAGACGTAACCTGTTCATTTTATTGCTTACTATCTTGTGGCAATATTTATGGAATGAGCCGTCGTCTTTCAAATATCTAGCGGTTGGTTTGCTGGCAGCATTTGTTGCTGTGTCATGCAATTCTGTGGTTTACACCGCCCTTAACGGTGGTTTTACCCAGGATACACTCCTGGGGTTTGGACAAGTGATCTATCATAAAAAAGGCAAAGCGTTTGTGCAGTATGAAGCACCAATCGATTTAGAACGAGTTATGGACTCGGTAGTATGGTGTTTAGTCTTTTGCTTGATAGCAATAGTTATGGGCACATTTCCGAAGAAAAGGTTGTTTGCGATTTAATAAAAGACAGCTCTGGATAATATTCGCAAGTATTAAGAGAATTCAACGATACCTTTAACAGCTTAAGATCTTTTTTCAACTCAGGAGTGAGTGTTGGCGCAGGCATATCAAACCTATATACATATCAAACAAACTCATATCAAATTCAGCTTTCCGGTATTGTCTTTGACTTGCTTCTACAATAACTTATTAACCTTCTTAGGATCATTAGGCGGAACAAACAGCCCATCGACAAGCTTTGAGTTGGACTTGTAAACCAGACTAGTTTCTGATACATTATGAGTCTTGCCACTAGACCCGTTATTTGTACCAAATAAAAGAGAAGGTAGCTTTGGTTCCCATGACAATCTGATAACTTTCTTATCTTCTGGCATTCTGTTTCCTACTGAAATGAACCAAAACTATTAGCATCTGCTTCTATTCACAATCAAACTATATGAAAAATGGCTGATGTTGCAAATCAGAGTATCAACGCATAGATCTTTTTTTCTTAATTTAAAATGAAACAGATAGGCAACGGATCAAACGGGATACAGAAACACCACCCGATTCTAACCAAGAAGCATCCTAGACTGAGTATAGGATACAGAAATCACCACCTTATGTCGGTATAGGTTCCAAAGAACACCAAACCCGTTGAGGCCCTAGAATACAAGGTAAATCAATCCTCCGACCCAAATCGGGAAGGCACCTTCATAACTCCTGGATGCCTTTAACAAAAACTCCAGCGCAAGTTTTGGCAACGGAAAACATCGATTTCCCTAAACCAAGAGTCATCAAGAAGAGGGATGGTCTAAACCCCAACAAGTTTGGTGCCTACCATCAAGACATCGGTCATGAAATAGACGCATGTTTCCAGCTCAAGACCGCGATAGAAAATGCCTTGAAGTCCGGGAAGCTTGGACATCTCCTAAAAAATGTCGAGCGCAAACAGAATGAGGGGCCACCCCAAAAGAAGATCGAGAACGTAAGCATGATGATCCATGGCTGCAAGCGCAACAAGCGCAAGACTGACCAAACAGCGGAGTGGAAAGAGTTGCAAGTCTATTTCCCCACCATCAAAGGAGGACCTCCACCCGCTCACTCATTGTCATAGCCATCTTTCATCACTATAGAACGACACGAGCTTTCATGGACACCAGAAGAAACTCTGACATCATGTATGAGCAATGCTTCAACCTGTTAGACGATGAAGACAAAGAGCGCCTGCGCCCCATCAACTCTCCGCTCATGGGCTTCTCAAACGAAGTGATAACTCCACTAGGCGAGATCTCTTTTCATCTCACCCTCGGAGACAAAACCCATTCAAGAACAGAAAAAATCATGTTCCTTGTAATTCCAGCAAGATCAAAATATGACATCATCTTAGGGTGCGACTCCATGGCGTCCTACAACATGGTCCCTTCTGCGGTACACGGTGCCATCGGTTTCCCTACCCAGACAGGTGTGGTAATCGTATGGGCCAATAGAGAATGCGCCATGACAGAAGATCCGCATCCAGCCAAGATGATCAAAGCCAATCCGCGCACAGAACCAGAAAACTGGATCCTAAACCCAAGATTCCTAGAGCAAACGATCACGTTGGGGCCCGCTATCTCTGAAAAGATCCGAGACCATTTGAAACAGTTACTCAAGAACATCGATGTTTTTGCATGGCAACCATCAGACATGGTGGGGGTCCCGCGAGCAAAAACTCACACCTATCACTCGGTGGAACCCATTGCGCAGAAGCGCAGAAGCATGGGCGCAGAAAAAACAAAGGCACTGAACGAGCAAGTGGGTGAGTTACTGAAAGCAGGAATCCTGCGGGAGATAAGGTACCAAACCTGGGTGGCGAACCCAGTAATGCTTAAGAAAAGCAATGGTGGATGGCGGATGTGTGTTGATTAAACAGACCTAAACTAAGCCTGCCCGAAAGACGGTTATTCGCTCCCCGAGATCGATCTCAAGATTGAATCCTTAGCACCCTTCAGATTCAAATGCTTCTTAGATGCCTACAAGGGCTATCATCAGATCCAAATGGC
This sequence comes from Ambrosia artemisiifolia, assembly GCA_032199755.1. NCBI lineage: Eukaryota > Viridiplantae > Streptophyta > Magnoliopsida > Asterales > Asteraceae > Ambrosia > Ambrosia artemisiifolia. Next base: position 949,046 of record CM063525.1, read on the forward strand.
GCTAGAGGATGAAGACAAAATAGCTTTTAGAACGAACAAAGGCGTTTATTGCTACACCAAGATGTAGAGGTGTAAACGAGCTGAGCCGAGACCGAGCCCGCCTAGGCTCGCGCTCGGCTCGTCATGCTTTTTTGAGGCTCAAGCTCAGCTCGGTTCAAGCTTATTATTCTGAGCTCGAGCTCCGCTCGAAAGTAAAACCTAAGAGCTCGAGCTCGGCTCGGCTCGGCTCGACGTAATTTGCAAATAATCTTAAATGACCTAAAAGCTCGGCTCGAGCTTGCTTCAATAGCTTAAACGAGCAAAAGCTCGGCTTGAGCTCATGTCACATCCTCAAATTCCACGTGCGGGGTTTTACCGCGAGGCGTGACATACCAGGATCCAAGTCAACGGTCACAATAAACGGCAACTAAATGTAAAAGAAACGTAAACCAAGGATCTTGACTACGCGTGTTTAATAGTGTGTTTGAACGTTAACCGGACAGACCCGACATCCCGTTGGTGACCCATTACATCAACTAATCAAGTACATAAGGTTAACACACAAGTTTCAAGCATAACACACATAGTTTGCATAAAAAATCGCATATACGAAGCCGTAAGGTCGAACCGGAAGATTTCTGGGTTTGGTTCGACCCCTAGGGCTACTGGTTCGACCCATGGTCCCTTGGTTCGACCCTCATGATGTTCATTCAAACTAACACATGTTTATTCGACCCTAACATATGTTAATTCAAACCTAACACGTGTTAATTCGACCTAAACAGTGTTCATTCAACCCTATGCATGTTCATTCGACCTATTTGAGGTTCAATCGACCCCACGAAGGGTCGAATGACTTTCTGGTTCGACCCTTTTGCTGCAAAACTTCATAAAACGCACCAAAACGCATCTATACAGTCCGAAAACATCACGAAACATCACCAATCACAGCAGTCAACTATCATTAACCTATTCCCACAAAACCCTACCAATTTTATCCCGAATCTGTCCGTTTAACAAGTTACCCAAAATGGCAAATTATGGAAATGTCACATCATACGCATGCAATCTTTGCCCGATATGGAAACTTATCGAAATCATCTATCAATTAGTTCAACATGCTCAGATTATCATGCGTAAGAAAACCCCTAATCATTTTATCAACAATAACAACGTGAATCAAACCCTAGATCTAACACAAAACCCCCCAAAATGAGCAAAACATCATCAATAACCAATTGTGACCCATCTCAATCATAAATCATCATCAACAGTCCTAGATCATTGTTATAACATCTACACAACAGTCAATCATCAATCAATTCCACACAAGTTCATAACACATCAATTAACATCATTAACACATGTATTTTGCATGAAAACTCATTGTTTATGAAAAGATTTTGTTTAAGAAGATGTTAGAAAGGTTTTTATCCATGAAAACATGTTTGAATCAGATCTGGACACTTAGGATTTGATAAAAATGAATCACAATGAATGAAAATGGTTTTAGATCAAGAACGCACCTTGAATCTTCTCTTGTTTTGTGATATGGAAGATGATTGTAGGTTAGATTATGCAAAACAAGTTCAAAAACTCCTTCCTTAGTGATTAGAGTCGAGAGAGAGTGTTTGGAGGCGACTAGGGTTTGTGAAATGATGAAAAGTTGCAAAGTGTAGTATTTATACTAGAGTTCCATTCGACCCTTTACAGAGGTCGAATGAGAGCATCTATGCTTGGTTCGAACCCCCTCTGGGTTGAACCAGATTTCCCATTTTCCCATATTTCCAGTTTTGTCGTTTAAACGCATTTTAACACATTCTAACGCATGAACATGCAATCCTAACATGTGTTAAGCATATACAATCATGTAGAACCATATAAGTATCACTTAAACATGTATTCACACGTTACTCATCATACACGAAGCGGTTCAAGTTTATCATCCGATCCAATTATGTAAGTTCACCAATAACGGGACTCGAGACTCGTGTGTGTATAAAAAGGTGACCCCAATGATCATCCCGATCATTGAACCGTGGAAAATACGTAATGTAACCCCACTTAACTGACCCCGTTAAGTATGTTAAATGAATGGTTTCACTAAGGTCGAATCATATGTTAGAAAAATGTTACCCTGAGTTTGTCAGGTGTGACATCATCCCCTAGTTGAAAGAATTTTCATCCCAAAAATTGCCCGAAGCCAAAAAGGAAAGAGACGAAAAGAAAGAAAATTTTTCGATTGTCACATCATCTCCCAGTTGAAAGGAATCTCGTCCGGAGATTCACTCAACTTCAACCGTAACAAATATAGACCCAAGTACACGCTTAGATAATGAATGAGGTTCCCTAGATCCCCTCTAGTCCCCTCGTTTCCCACAAGAACTCTGGTTCATTACATGAACCATAACGAATCCAAACGATACGAAAGACGATCTGCACATGATCCAACCGAGCACCAAATGCTCGAAGCAACGCTTCCCAATGAAACGAAATGAAACGGAAATCACAAACAGAGGTGATAGAAACAAGTACTCCAAGCCGAGGAACCACTTCCTCAAGATGAATACGAGATAGCCGCTACAGACTGATACACGAGCAACCCAACCTGGGCGAAAATACGCTGAAGACTCCTTGTGATCGGTATAAACGACGCACCATGTACCATACAAGAAATGTGTTCAGACTTCCGAACAATACCGAACCACCCCCGGTTCCGTAACATAAACAATGTGGTCCTCCATGCGGACTCTAAGCTGATGAAATGCAAACGGTAACCTCCTCACGCAGTGCCAACACAGCCGAGTCCTAGAACTGAAACACCATGATAAACAATGAAACTGCTTGTTCTCACAAACAAAAGATAGGGTAAGGCTAGCAATGCGGTTCATCGGACCCATGAACCCCCAAAGATACGTTAGCGCGATCAAAAGGAGAATCAAAAGGGCCATAACAATTTTGAAAGAAAACCATCAATCATGACACACGATAACCTAAGTACCAGGTGTAGTTCATAAACATAACACAACAACATGCAAACCCAACGGCACAAGAATCAATCCAAAATCCAAAACGTAACGCTCAAGAAAAAAAATGTATCGGCATCAGCATCAAGATCTTGTCATGCCTCTCCTGCACCAATCATGAAGACACGCACGTTCCGGTCGCCACGACCGTTGCCTCTACCACCTGCATTCACACCCTAAACCAAATGTGGGTAGTTTCGCCTGAAGTGTCCTATCTCGCCACAATTGTAACACTCTTGATTTCCTCGAGTCTCAGCCCGAACCTGCCCTGGCTGAAGAGTGACCCTACAATCCTTAGCAACATGTCCTATCAACTTGCATCTGTTACAACGAAACCCATCACAACGTCCGCAATGTTGAAATCCACACTGGTTACACTTCGGAAGCTTCCCCGTATACCTTTCTTGCCTCTAACCAGACAACGAACCCACTTCGTCAAACTTGCTCGTGTTATTCCATGGAGTCTCCACAATAGCACCCCTGGGTGGCAAAACACCCTCACTAACCTTCATGTTAGTCAGCTTGTGAGCCGACCGGACAACCTCTGCAAACACAGTAGAAATCCTAGCAACCACCAACCCTGAAATCTTCGGTACCAACCCAGCAATGTAGTGCTCAATCCTCCTGAACTCCGGTGTGTGCAAGTCAGGACACAAATACCGCCAGCTCGTTAGGCCTAATAGTGTACTCCTCAATCTCCGATCCCACCATCTTATGATTCCAGACCTCATGCTCAAGCTTCTGAATCTCTTCCCTCTGACAGTATTCGCTCTTCAAACGTTGCACAAGCTCCACCCAAGGCATAGCATGGGCTTCCCCAAGCCCAAGGTCTGAGCAGTGGAGTTCCACCAAGTCAAAGCAGGACCCACAAATGTGCTGCGGCATACTTCACACGGTCCTCAGCTGGACAGTTACATATCAGGAACACTGATTCAACCTTCTCTAGCCAGATGAGTAGTCCCACTGCTCTTTCAGTTCCAGCGAAGTTATGAGGCTTACAATACCTGAACGTCTTGTAGGTGCAAGTAGGAAGATGTGGGTTAACAGCATTACCTGTACCATCACACCAAATGAAACAAAACGAATACCCCACGCAAGATAAGAACGAGAGTAGTAGTAATCAAATTACCACCAAAGCCTTGCTAAGCAGCCTGAAAGGCAGCAAGGGCAACAAACACCTGTTGCTGGATCAGATTGTTTAGTTCGTCCTGGGTCATAGTGATGTTTCCGCCGCCACGACCCCCAATACGACCACTGCCGCCACCACGGCGTCCTCCAGCACGACCACCACCACGAGTAGCAGACATCCTCTAGAAATACAAAAGAACAAGATGTTCATATTCGTCATTAGTATCAACGACTAGCGACAATGAGGGAACCACCCTGATCCAACCAACCCGTATCAACCACGAATCTATCGATCACGATACCAAGCGAACAAGAATCCCCGAACGAATAACCATTCCAAAGCGTACTAAACCAAGTACAAGTGCAAGATAGTGCGTGCAAGCAAGTGTGTCCATAGGAGCAGAAAAGGGAGATGTCCAAACACTGGATAGATCTCAAAGGTACGCTGAAGCCGCATCAATGTACAATACTGCCGTGCTATGACTCGACAAGTCAGTCCCTTCGTCTCCAAATCCCAAAGAAGAAGGTAAGATAGAGAATAGATAACCCAATGAGAAAGAACAAATGATGTATCACATAAGTATGATGGTAACATAGTCACCCCAACAACGTTAGCAAGTTTCCCCTACTAAAACGACTCATAAATATGTGACTGTCCAGTTACTAGTGTAACCCACTAGCAACTACAAGATTTCAGACCCGAAATCCAGCCCGAGACCATCAGTCCAAACGCAGAGTCCACCAGGATTTTCGCGCATCCCAGTTTATTATTTCGTGTGCACCCGAAATGATAAACCGTTCTACATGGTCCTCCAGATGTACTCCAAATATGAAGTTCAAGTCACCAAACAAAAACACTTAAGGATGTACCACTACAAGTACAAGATAGTGTGTGTAGGCAAGTGTGTCTATTGGAGTATAGAAGGGAGATGTCCGAATCCTGTACCGATCTCAAGGATGTGCCAAAGCCACTCCAATGTACACCACTCCCGTGTCCACAAGTCAACCTCTTCGTTTCCAAAACCCGGAGACGAAGATAAGGTAAGTGTAGAAGACAAAATCAAACAAGAAACAGAATGGATGATGTAACACATAGATGACAATGATGATACCGACACCCCCAATACCGGTAAGTGTACCATGTAACAAGACTCGCAAGTGTGTGACCGTCTAGTGTGTGAAACTCGGCTATAGACTAGACTCTACATGCAGTCGTAGTTCACTATAACCATTGGCTCTGATACCAATCTGTCACACCCTCAAATTCCACGTGCGGGGTTTTACCGCGAGGCGCGTGACATACCAGGATCCAAGTCAACGGTCACAATAAACGACAACTAAATGTAAAAAAAACGTAAACCATTCATTATGTTTTCAAAATGTAACTAACAACAGCGGAAGCATTAAACATCTGAAGAACTCAGAAACAAAGACATTCATCAGTTCGACAACGTTTGAAAACCATGCAAGTGACACCCTAAACACCGCGCGACAACGTGCGCCTATCAACAGCTGCTACCTTAGCGACCTGAGAAAACTTGCTAAAAACGTCAGCACAAAAATAATGGTGAGTTCACAGGTTTTTGAGTAAAACGTTTCCATAAATTTCCAAGAGATTCCAAAGGTTTAGAAGTTCCATCTAATAGTTTCCAAGAGTTTCCCAATCTTACCAAAGGTTACCAAGAGTTTCCAAAGTTATCAAGAGTTTCCAAAGTTACCGTTATGCTAAAAGGATGCAAACCTAGGTATATGAAACCACTCATACGATACCAAGTGCATCACACTTGTGTGCAACCGAACTGCCAACCCAGGCGTAATTGAACTACCGAACCCCTGGTGAACTGAACGGTCGAGCCCAACGAACCGAACTGCTGAACCACGGCTAACTGAACTACCGTCCAACGGCAAAACTGAACTATTGTATAGTAAGAACACAAAGTAACACTAGCATAACATGATCAGCATATAAACGAGTACGTAGCATGTTTCTACCCCGAAAACGTAAACACAGAAAGAGGGGCCGTGAAACTCACCTTAGGTTGCGTCTTCAAATAAAAGAGTAATCCGACACGTGTTCGATAGCCACAACTAGTGGCGACCTATGAATAAGTTTGCATAAGTGTTTTGACTACTAACCCGAGGGTTAACTAGTCCCCGATTGTCCAGACCTTGATTACGCGTGTTTAAAAGTGTGTTTGAACGTTAATCGAACACACCGGACAGACCCGACATCCCGACGGTGACCCATTACATCAACTAATCAAGTACATAAGGTTAACACACAAGTTTCAAGCATAACACACTTAGTTTGCATCAAAAATCGCATATACGCAGTCGTAAGGTCGAACCGGAAGATTTCTGGATTTGGTTCGACCCCTAGGGCTTCTCGTTCGACCCATGGTCCCTTCGTTCAACCCTGATGATGTTCATTCGACCTATTCACATGTTCATTCGACCTAACACATGTTCATTCGACCCTAACACATGTTTATTCGACCCTAACATATGTTAATTCGACCCTAACACGTGTTAATTTGACCTAAACAGTGTTCATTCGACCCTATGTATGTTCATTCGACCTATTTGAGGTTGGTTCGACCTATTTGAGGTACATTCGACCCCACAAAGGGTTGAATGAGTTTCTGGTTCAACCCGTTTGCTGCAAAACTTCATAAAACGCATCTAAACAGTCCGAAAACATCACGAAACATCACCAATCACAGCAGTCAACTATCATTAACCTATTCCCACAAAAACCTACCAATTTTATCCCGAAATCCGTCCGTTTTACAAGTTACCCAAAATGGCAAATCATGGAAATGTCACATCATACGCATGCAATCTTTACCCGATATGGAAACTTATCGAAATCATCTATCAATTAGTTCAACTTGATCAGATTATCATGCGTAAGAAAACCCCTAATCATTTCATCAACAATATCAACATGAATCAAACCCTAAATCTAACATAAAACCCCCCAAAATGAGCAAAACATCACCAATAACCAATTGTGACCCATCTCAATCATAAATCATCATCAACAACAGTCCTAGATAATTATTATAACATCTACACAGCAGTTAATCATCAATCAATTCCATACGAGTTCATAACACATCAATTAATATCATTAACACATGTATTTTACATGAAAACTCATTATTTATGAAAAGGTTTTGTTTAGGAAGATGTAAGAAAGGTTTTTATCCATGAAAACATGTTTGAATCAGATCTGGACACTTAGGGTTTGATAAAAACGAATTAAAATGAATGAAAATGGTTTTAGATCAAGAACACACCTTGAATCTTCTCTTGTTTTGTGATATGGAAGATGATTGTAGGTTAGATTATGCAAAACAAGTTAAAAAAAACTCCTTCCTTAGTGATTAGAGTCGAGAGAGAGTGGTTGGAGGCGACTAGGGTTTGTGAAATGATGAAAAGTTGCAAAGTGTAGTATTTATACTAGAGTTCAATTCGACCCTTTACAGAGGTCGAATGAGAGCATCTATGCTTGGTTCGAACCCCCTCTGGGCTGAACCAGATTTCCCATTTTCCCAAATTTCCAGTTTTGTCATTTAAATTCATTTTAACACATCCTAACACATGAACATGCAATACTAACATATGTTAAGCATATACAATCATGTAGAACCATATAAGTATGACTTAAACACGTATTCACACGTTACTCATCATACACGAAGCGGTTCAAGTTTATCATCCGATCCAATTATGTAAGTTCACCAACAACGGGACTCGAGACTCGCGTGTGTGTAAAAAGGTGACCCCATTGATCCTCCGGATTATTGAACCCTGGAACGAACCCCATTTAACTGACCCCGTTAAGTATGTTAAATGAATGTTTTCACTAAGATTGACTCATATGTTAGAAAAATGTTACCCTGAGTTTGCCGGGTCACAGCTCGGCTCACGAATATTATTAATTAAAATTTAACATGTTCAAAGGACAAAATTGCATATAAAAAAATAATGTAACATTTGTTTGTCTCGTTTACGCTCGCGAGCCTAAACGAGCTATGTATGTAAGGCTCGAGTTCGGGCTTGATAACCAAACGAGTCATATTTCAGGCTCGAGCTCGGGCTCGTTAAGGCTCGGCTCGTTCGAGCTTTTTACCGAGTCGACCCAACTAGATCTCGAGCCGCTACGTGTCATTTACACCCCTACCAAGATGCCCTTTGTCTTGAAGAACGCAGGCGCCACATACCAACGGTTGATGGACCCCGCGTTTGGACAACAGATTGGCAAAAATCTGGAGGTGTATGTGGACGACCAGGTCATCAAAAGCAGAGAAGAAGATCAAATGTTGAAAGATATCGAAGAAACATTCAAGAGCTTGTGCGAAATACACATGAAGTTAAACCCAAGCAAGTGTGCGTTTGGCATGGAAGAGGGAAAGTTTCTAGGTGTAGTTGTCACCAAAGATGGGTTCCGTCCGAACCCATAATAAATACAAGCCATAGCACAGATGCCATCCCCTTCAACCCTGAAGGAGGTACAAACTTTAAATGGACGACTGGTGGCAATCAACCGGTTCCTGTCGCATCATGCGAGCAAGTCAGTTTCATTCATAGAGACATTGAAAAGTTGCCTCAAGAAAAATCAATTCAAGTGGACCGCTAAAGCCGAAGGGGCATTCCAAGATATGAAAAAAAATGCTTAATGGACCTACCAACGCTAACCGCCCCACTCACAAAAGAACCTCTCACGTTATATCTGTGCGCAACAGAGAAGGTGGTCTTCGCAGTATTGATGGTCGACAGGAAGCTAGTCCAAACCCCAATCTATTACATCAGCATGGTCCTTACTGATGCTGAAACAAGGTACTCAACAATGGAGAAGTTGGTTCTGGCCTTAGTCCATGCTTCGCGCAGACTGCGCAGATACTTCCAAGGCCATCCAATCAATGTTCTCAGCGATTACAAGTTAAACAATGTGCTATCAAAACCAGAGCTATCAAGAAGATTGGCAAAATGGGCAATCAAGCTAGGCGAGCATACCATCTTCTACAAAATACGCCCAGCCATCAAAGGACAAATGATGAGAAAGCCGTCTGGTCACTCTACACCGACAGAGCATCAAACAAGGACGGGGCAGGCGCAGGCTTGCGGATCATAAGCTCTGAAGGTCCGGAGTTCACTTACGCAATCCGGCTAGAATTCAAGACCATAAATAACGAAGTCGAGTACGAAGCCCTTCTGGCAGGTCTGCGCATAGCACAGAAGCTAGGCGCCAAGCATGTCGCTGCACACATTGACTCCATGTTGGTAGCTGGTCAAATCACAGGCAAATATGAAGCCAAAGACCCATCAATGATCATGTATCTCCAGTGGGCAAAAAAGTTGATGAATAATTTTGCAACTTGTACCATCGTCCACATCAACAACAACACAACAACAACCTTACCCAGTAAATCCCACAATTAACAAAGCTAAGAGTAGGGTCTGGGAGGGTAAGATGTAGGCAAACCTTATCCATATAACATAGCAGGTCTCACTGCAACCCTATAGAATTTTCACTTTAATTTAGTAGGGAACCATCGTCCACATCAGCCGCAGTCAAAAAAAGCATGCAGACCCTCTAAGCAAAATGGCCTCCACAAGCTTTGGTCATTTAGCAAAAGAGGTCCGTATCGAAGTCATGAATGAGCCATCAGTTTCGCACAAGGAAGTCAATATCGTTCAAACGGCTGTTGACAGCTGGATGACACCAATCGTTTCATACCTCACCGCAGGGATACTCCCAGATAAGCGCGCAGATGCGAGGACATACAACACAAAGTTCTTCAATATCAAATGCAAGATGGCGTGTTATACAAGAATTCTTATCTGGTACCACTTCTGAGGTGTGTTGATGCGGACGATGCAGATTATCTTATGAGGGAGATACATGAAGGAATTTGTGGACTTCATCAGGGACACACATGGTAGTGGCCAAAATCATGAACGCATGGTACTACTGGCCGGGTATGCATCTTGACGCCCTAAAAGTCATACGCCGCTGCGACTCGTGCCAACGCCATGCGCCCAACACCCTGCACCCCAAGAACGATCTAATTCCAGTAACCTCAGCCTGGCTGTTTGAAAAATGGGCGATTGATATTGTGGGATCGTTTCCGATGAGATTGGAAAAATAAAATACCTGGTGGTCGCTATTGACTACTTTACAAAATGGGTGGAGGCCAAGCCATTGCAGAAATCATAGCCGCCCAAGTGAAAAAATTCATATGGGAGTTCATCATTTGCCGCTTCGGCCTTTTGCTCACCATCGTCACAGACAACGGCACCCAATTTGCGGACCGAGGACTGCTAAAATGGTATGATGATCTACATATCCAACCGGTGTTCACCTCAGTCGCCCACCCATAGGGTAATGCTCAAGTAGAGAGAATAAACAGGAGCCTAGTGGAAGGAATCAAGTCAAGACTAGGGACCAAAGGGAAAGCGTGGGCGGAGGAGTTGCCCAACGTGCTATGGGCGCACCGCACACTCACAAAAACTAGCACTGGTGAGACCCCATTTAGTTTGACATATGGTTCAGAAGCCATGATACCGGCGGAGATAGGTCTTCCCTCCGTTAGAGTCCTCTCCACAAACCGCACGGATAACGAGGCCAAGCTGCGCTTAAACCTCAATCTCCTGGAATAGCGCAGGGACATGGCCGCTGTTAAAGAAGCCAACTACAAGAAACAACTTGAGAGGTACTACAATGCCAGAGTCAAGCTCAACACCTTCCAGGAAGAAGACTTTGTATTTAGAAACAACGAAGCAAGCGGCGTAGTTCCTCAAAGGAAACTCACACCCAATTGGGAGGGACCCTACCGCATAGCGGAAGTTTTGGGAAAGGGGGCGTACAAGCTGGTGACCTTGGATGAAAAAGTTGTACCGCGAACTTGGAACACGGCGCAACTAAGAAAATGTTGTATGTAACTTTTTTCATTATAATGAAGGCTATTTAACCAAAAAAGATGAATGGATGCTGTTAATCCTTCGCTTTTAAACATTAGATTCTTGTCACTCATTTTATCCTAGTAACCAGACCAACCCGCATGCCACCAACAGAGCCCCACGCAACAAACCTAAAACTAAGTTGCATAGTAAAATGCAACCATAAACTACGTTGCATAGTAAAATGCAACCTAAAACTAAGTTGCATAGTAAAATGCAACCATAAACTACGTTACATTGTAAATGCAACCATAAACTAAGTTGCATAATTAAATTCAACCATAACCCACGTTGCATAGAAAAATGCAACCACAAACTAAGTCACATAGTAAAATGCCACCTAAACTAAGTTGTACAGTAAAGTACAACACTAAACTAAATTGCATAGTGAAATGCAACCCTAAACCAAGTTGCACAGTAAAGTACAACACTAAACTAAAACACATAATAACATGCCGCCGACACTACGTTGTATAGCAAAATACAACATTAAACTACAACGCATCAAAATGTTAAAAGCATAAAGCGTTTTCGCCCACATCCCTGTTAACATTGTGTTCATACATAATGCTGTAAACATAAATGTGTGACATAACTCGAAACATAAATGTGATGCGACCAAACAAACTATGCACAAATCATTCATACGCAAATCATAATGCCAACTAGTGGCACAAAATATCAAACATTGTCTTAAACATAACCAAGCAAGTACAAATGCATAATGACAGGCTGTCACTCAACTTTGCTGGCGGAGGGAGAATCGCTAAAATCATTATCATCATCGGACCCAGACAAGTGCAACTTCTCGCTGGCCTTTGGATGATCCCCCTCCCTTGCATCAGCCTTCTGCGTAGCAATCATCCTTCACCGATGCTTCGCATGCACCAACCCTTGCTTCTCAAAGGAATCTCGTAATTCATGAACGGTCGGGCGCTACTCATGGTTAACCAAAAAATCCACGAGCCCAAGCTTAAGGTCGTCGTACTTGGCAGTCTTCTTAGAAAACACAGCTTCTAGATTTTTCTTATACAATGCTAACTCTTCCAAAGCTTTGTCTTCTTTAGCATGTTGATACCCTTCTATGAAACCCGCCTTGCGCCCAACGAGCTTGGACGCTGCCTTTACGCCAACCACAGCCTTGCGCACTTCGTCACTATTTTTACAATAGTGAGCGACCTGAGAACACAAAATACACATAAGAGACGAATGGGTGAAGGCAAAATAAATCAACAGTTCCGAAACTTACCTCTGGGATACACCTGGTGAACAGCCACTTACGATCCTCTTGAGGCATGCGGACCTCATCCCGCACGTCCAAGAGCTCGCCATCCACATCCAATTTCTCTCGGAAAAGCTTAACCTGTTCAGTCTCTAACTGCGCCACTCTTTGTTTCAACTTGGCCAACTCACCATCCTTGGCCTTCAACATGTCACGGGCAGAGTTCAAAGCAACATCCCGCTGCTCAATAACCTGGTGTAAGCGCAAATTCTCCTGCGACGCCTCGCTATAACCCTGCTTTGCCACGCGCTCACGTCATCCGCGGCTTCAAGCTTATGGTTAGTCATGGTGCAGGCTTCCTTCCACTGCGCTTCGCGTTCAGATAGCAGCTTCTTGGCCCTATTCCTCTCTTCTCTGAACGTTACATCATCCCTTTTGGCTAACTTGAGTGCATGGGTTTGCTCTTCACGTTCCTATACAAACAAACGCTTCTCCTCTTCAAACTTTGCTTTCTCCTCCATGGCATACTCCCTGTCATAAGAAAGCGCACCCCGTTCGCGCACAATCTCGGCAGACGTGGACAAGAAATTGGCCAAGCTCATAACATTGTCTTCCAACAAATCATTGCGTGGATGAGTCCTCTAAAAACGTGCTTGGCCGGCGGTATGTAATTACTGAGGAACACCCGACAACTTTCCACGTCAGAAAACCGGCTGCCATGAGTAAGGCCCCACTCTCACACAAAAGCCTTACCAGCGTCTTTCAGATGAAAGATGTGCGGGTAAGGGATACTATCAACGCCACCAGAGTGGCCCTCAACAGACTCCAACGCAGTCTTCTTCCCTGCGTCCCCATCTGCAAACTCATCAGTCTCTAACACCTGCTCATCCTCAACTTCCTCCAACCCAACATCATCTTGAATCTCCCCCATATCTAACCTCCGAGGCTGGTCAATGTTAACGATATCAATAAGGGGAGGAGACTGCGAGGGGCTTGGAATTAACTGGAGGTGGAGATGTAGGAGGTGCAAGATCTTGGGGCGGCGTATTCACTAGTGGTGTAGGATCGCGGGGAGGTTACCTAGCAGGCGGAGTAGGTGGCCGCACCTGAAGGGAGGGTAACTTATCTTTTTCCAAAGGATTGACAATGAATCCCTCAGCAAACTGTGCGGTCACCACGGTCCCTTGACCCACACCGCCATCAGTCTCCGCAATCAAATCAGCTGCGCAAAAACACAAAATAAGTAGACACAAGTCAACCGAAACATGATACAAAAATGGGAGGGGGCACTCACCAAGTAAATCATCCTTAGTGTTGTGAACAAGAGCATCCAACCGCGCCTTCTTTAACACAGGAGATCACAAACTCCCAGCAGACCCCTTTCAGCAGATCGGTGCTTAGATCGTGAACGTTTAGATCTCGCCTTTTTGGGCTCATGCGCCTCAGATATCACCCCTGTCAGATCCAGGATCGACGCGGACTTAGAAGACTCCGCAATGACGGGTTTGACTACCAGAGCATCATCCACCGCTTAAGTCAAGACAATAGTAGTCGGCTCCTCATGCGTGAAAGCATCTGAAAGTTCAACATAGCCAGATTCAATCGGGTTATAATTCTGAAGGTAACGACTCACCACACGGCGGTTCAAAATAAAGCAAAAGTCTTCACCATCGGTACCACCGCTGTCTGCATTCTTCTTCTTGCGCGGCACCCTCTTCCTATATAGTTGTCCTCTTCAGTTTCTTCATCCGTATCCTCCTGCGCAAAGACAAGCGAGGGCACCTTGCCACTACCACCTACGAGCGAAACATAAGCGAATGAGGAACTACTCGAGCAATGTGACTCATCACTTGAAATAACAATAAACGAATAGCCCGTACGCATATACATGTTTATGGGGGAAACGTCAAGAGGAGGTGAAGAAGGAACACCTGTTTCACCAACCAACAACTGGGGATCCACCTTAGGCTGCGGAGACGGACGAACTTTCGGGCGCAACAAAGTGTCCCACGACTTCTCCAGCACATACAGCTCTCCCTCCGCTAACTCGCGGAAAGCAAACCCCATGTTGTCCCAGCCCAACAGCACAATGTATAAACTCTCAACATTTGCAAATAATAACATAACACATAAGCCAACGCAAGGGACCCACACAAACAGACAAAATAGAGGGCGTGGAGAGACATTTACCTTTACTATCCTCAGTCAAGTGGGGTTCCGCCCCTCAACACTATAATTTCCGCTCATGTCGGCGATAACCACAGCAGTCTCTTGAATGGAACAGACATCAACAGGGTAGCTAGTCAACGCTTTAAACCAATTCTTATCTTCATAATCAATAAGTTCGACCTTCTCAAACTCCTGGTCAATACATCTCCGTTGTATCTTCAAGGGCACCACACCCTCCGCAACCCAGGAAAACTTGGGTTTCCACTCGCGAAAGCTTTTAACACCCGACCTAGCGCATGGTGGCACCCCATGGCGCGGACGGCAAGAAAACCAGCTCTCCGCAGCAGAGAGGGTGTAGAAAAGATAAAAAAATGTGAATGTCCGGTTCAATCCCTTGTGCACGACAACAAAATTCGAAAACCAGCAACATAGAGATCAACCCGGGGTGCACCTTAGGTGGATACCCAGCACTTGTAGAAAAGAACCTAAAAACCTGGTTATTGGGAGCCTAAAGTTACAATCACGAAAGTACACAACATAAACCCCCATCTTTCTAGTGTGGTGGCTGTAGTATGGTTTTACCTTCTTCAGGCATCTCAGGCTCATATTGAAGACGGAATCCCATAAAGCCTACAAAACTTACGAAACTCATCCTTCGTTCACTTCGCCGTAACCTCTCCGGCAAGTGGAGGACCCTTCTTATCCTTTTTGGAGCCTCATTCTCCTTTTTTGCCCCCTTCTTAGGTTTTTCTTTGGATAAGACAACGTTGGAAGAAGTCTCCATCGAAAGACCAACAGAAATTGCGGAAAGAAAGAAAGATTTAAGGGTGAAAAGAAGGATTTCGACTGAATGAAAAAAAATATGAAAAGTTTGAATTTTGAACAAGTGTGAGAAACGGTGTAGAAGGACAAGGTTTATATAGGTTGGCCAATTAATGCTCTCGGTAAGCGTACAGTCGTGCCGCATGTCCGACCAGTTAGGGCGTGCCACGTTACGGTGAGAGAAACTTACACTAGACGATACGACAGCCGGGCCACACCACGCTCTGACAAAGCGAAACCGCCAACGACTTTTCGGCTCGCCAACTGTCGTTTCACCTGCCACATCCTGACCGCTTTGATGTAAAAATTAATTACTGATGTGCGCCATCAAGCAACCCGCAACTAGACTTCGCACATGGCGCACAACACACATTAAGAGCACAGAAAACCCCCTGCAACAAAAAATACAACCTTTCAAATTTACTGAGTCCAGTGCCCTGCATGCTAAGCATACAAAACCCTAGACTGGGGGGGGGGGCTTGAAGAGATATGTACCCGCGTGTGCGCACGACCCCACAACTCCACAACACGTCAGCAGAAGCGCTGACTAAACTTTCTAGAAGCCTGCGCACGGAAACCTAGTACATGCCAGCTGTGATCCGACAAAGAAATGGACGTGCAGCCAATCAGAGGCCGTTATTCCCTGCTCCATGATCACCTGCAGGTACGAGGTATAGAAAAGGACAGAAAGGACGACTACAGGACATATGGACCCTATCACAGGAGGACAGCGCCGAGAACGCTAACGGTTTGCAATCGTACAAGACAGCTGTCATCCCTAATCCAGCCAATCACAGGACGTCTCTAAGGCCTATAAATACCCTTTCTCCCTGAGGAGAAAGGGTACTTCAATCCTTCATACATTCTACATTTACAAAATTCTATGATAGTTGTGAAAGATAGATTATAGTCGAAACATTGTAACAATTTGTATCTGAGTGTCTGTAATCGTCCTAGCAATCATTAATACAAATATCTTTTTATTGTGCTCATATATATAGATTGTTATATTGGTGTTTCTTCAACAACCAAATTAGAAATTAAAATATAGTTAATTTTATGAATTAAACAGAATATTTGCCAAATTAATCCCCAATCATATCAAATCAAATCACACCGAATTCACACTGATTCTTGTTAAGTTGTTTCCATCACCTCTTTCTAAATTTGATGCCTACAACTTCATTCATTCCTTATCTTCGTAAGTAGCTAGCTTTTTTTTTGAAGGGCAACTTTCATTAAACGAAAAAACGGACTTCTCCAAGGCAGAGAAGACCAAACAAACAACAAAGTTAAATTACATCAAAATTAAAACTTTGCCAGCCCTTCCAATCCATGTTGACAACTTTACCCCTACTAGAGATCCATAAATAGCTAAGAGATTTTATATCCGTTAAGGCTTTGACAGTCGACACTTGAGCTTCTTTAAATATCTTCTCGTTCCTCATTTTCCATATGCACCAGCATGCTATCATCAATATCCCACGAACCACCTCTCTTTTCCTCTCTGATAGGCCCAGATTATCAACCACCCCCTGGATATCCCAAGTAGAAAATAAGAAAAAATGAGGGGTCCTGCACCACCGGGAAATCCCATACCAAACTGCATCTGCAAACCGACACCCGGATAAAATGTGGTCCACCGTTTCTTCCCCATCTTCGCATAAAACACACTTAGTATCAGCCAAGTTAATGTTTCGTTTTTGCAGCGCTGATTTCGTAGGTAGCCGATCAATCCAAGCGCGCCACATGAAAATGTTAATTTTCGCCGGAAGCCATTTACACCATCGTAAAACGTCTGCTGTATCTGTCTGTGTCGTCTGAACACATCACTGCTTGATGTCTTTAACTGTTAAAACCTGCATTTGACAATTATTCCACGTCCATGTGTCTGTTGTCGAAGACAAATCCGAGTCCGAGACCATACGAGCACACAAAACTAACTGTTGCATCTCTTGAACCGAAGCTGGGTATTGTTTCCAGTCCCACCTCATCACACCAGCCTGCCCATGTTGACCCAAACGATCTGCAATCGAACACCATTTTTTCTTTTCTAACCGGAACAAGGCAGGGAATAGAAATCTGAGAGGAACCTGGTGAATCCAAGGATCTAACCAAAACTTCAGTTGTTGCCCATCCCCCACTCTACCTTGGAACAATGAAATAAAGGAGGAACCATTAATCACCAAGCGATTACCACAGTTGACAATTTTAGACCATACACCTCTGATTTGAGGGTTGCATAAGATCGATTGAAATCGCCTAACTGACCCATGAATAGCAATAACCACTCTACGCCACATAGCATTATATTCTGATCTATATCTCCACAACCATTTCAGAAGTAAAGCATTATTAGCATTCCCCAATTTTGACAAGCCAAGCCCGCCTTTGTCTTTAGATTTAGTCACAACATCCCATCTAACCCAATGCACTTTACGAACATCAACACTACCCCCCCATAAAAACTTCTTGATCATAGCCTCAAGACTATTTAAAACCCCAACCGGGGCTTTGAAAAGGGAGAAGGAATATGTAGGAACGCTCTCCAAGACGGATTTTATCAAAGTCACCCTACCGGCAATAGAGAGAACCTTTGACTTCCATTTAGAGAGCCGCTTCCTAAAAATTTCCACCACTGGATTCCAACTCACAATTCTATTCATATTAGCACCAATTGGAATACCAAGATATTTGAATGGAAGAATACCCGGTGAGCATCCCAAATCCCCGGCCATACGGCTCAATTCATCCCCGTTCAATCCGGTTCCAAATAACGTCGATTTTGAAATATTAATTTTGAGACCGGAACACAAATGAAATATTCTCAAGATTCTTTTAAGTGCCTTAAAATTACCTTCCGTCCATTCACCCATAATCATTGCATCGTCCGCAAAGAGAAGGTGAGAAATACAAGGCCCGTCATTAGGTAACTTAATACCCGTAAAAATACCTTCATCACATGCCTTCTTAATAAGACCCGAGAGAGCCTCCATAGCAATAATAAAAAGAAACGGGGATATAGGGTCGCCTTGTCGTATACCTTTCTCGCATGAGAACTCATAAGTCGGAGACCCGTTTACTAGAACCGAGGATCTAGCAGACGAGAGCACTCCATAAATCCATCTACACCACAAATCAGGAAAGCCCATTTGTCTCATCACCATCAAAAGAAAGCCCCAATTCAAGTTGTCATAAGCTTTTTCAAAATCAATTTTGAACACAAAGACATGCTTTTTACACCGTCGAGCCCAATCCAAAACTTCGCTAACCACCAGTGGCCCATCCAATATGTATCTCCCGGTTATAAACGCCGTTTGAGTATCATTAATCATTTTGTCCATAACCTTCTTGAGTCTAGATGCGAGAACTTTAGAAATAATTTTACTCACCACCCCAATCAAGTTGATAGGTCTATAATCACCCAAGTTAACCGGATCATTATTCTTCGGAATCAACGTAATAAATGAAGATCCTACTCCACGCCTAATAACAGCGTTAGAATAGAAGTCTTGAAAAATTAAATTGAAATCCTGCACAAAAAGAGACCAAAATTTTTTAATAAAACGAAAATTAAATCCGTCGGGTCCCGGAGCTTTATCACTTCCGCATCCAAACGTGGCCTCTTTAATCTCCACCTCTGTGAATGGCATCACCAAGTTGTTCGCTTCCTCCACCTGTAACGATTTAATCCCATAACATTGGAGATCCGGCCTGGTCACCAAATCCTCAGAAAATTTCCTCCTAAAAAACCGAAGCACTTCTCCTTTAATCAGATTAGGATTCGTTTCCCACATACCATTAATCATAAGACCCGGAATCGCATTACTAGCTTTCCTTCGGTTAATAATCCCATGAAAATACGCCATATTCTCGTCACCATCTTTTGCCCATTTCACCCGCGCTTTTTGCTTGACATCTTTCACACGCCAAATTTCCAGTTGCCGCAGCCTGAAAGAAGTTTCTTCAAATACCCATTGCTCCTCCTCAGAGAGGTCACGATTTTCCATAATGACTTGTAAATCATCATTCTCGCACCTAGCTTTTGCTTCTTCCTCAGTTTCCATGCTTTGCACCTTTTTAATCCAACCCTTCAACTCCTGTTTAATCATTCTCAGCTTAGAAGCAAAACGTAAATCCGGTCTATCTTCCGAGCTATCAAACCGCAAACAAGCTCTCTCCACGACCTCAATGATACCATCACGATCGAGCCAAGAATTGTAAAATCGAAACGGCTTAGCCCCATATTTCCGTGATCCAATCTTAAACACCAAGGGACAATGGTCGGAATGAACACGAGTAAGGGCTCGATATTCCGCATTCGGCCAATCATAGAGAATATTATGAGAAACAAGAATCCGATCAATACGACTGAATTTATTCCCCACATTGTACGTAAATTTCCTTCCCCGTAAATTATACTCGCACAGCCCAATATCATCTATGAATTCGTTAAATTCCCCCGCCGCAACCGCGTCATACTTAGAATTCTTTCGTTCGTTTTCATTCCTCACACAATTGAAATCACCTCCCAAAATAACATATTCGTTATTCAACAGGTGAACATTTTTAACTTCATCCCAAATGCGCCTCTTGTCTACAAGTTTGTGCGGAACATAAATATTCCCACAAACTACTTCTTTTCCAGATTCTTTAATAGACCCCTTTACAAAAATCCAATTCTGTTTCTTGACGACACTCGGATTAACAAACAATTTCGCATCCCACACCATGAGGAGACCCCCTGATCTCCCATTCGAAGGGCACCACTCGAACTGAAAGTCGTCATTTCCCCATATTCGACCAATATTAATACCATCAATTGCCGTAAATTGTGTCTCTTGAATCAACACCATTCCACATTCATTCTCTCGCCGTATGTTACGTATCCAATCCCACTTTCTGTCATCCCCCAACCCACGCGCATTTATGGATAAAACATTCATTGTTGAACCCGCTGAAAACCTTCTTCCCGAACCAAGTTATCAACGGCAGCCTCAAACAATCCAATATTTTTAGCTCCCAACTTATCTCCTAACGCAATCGTTTCGTACACTTCGTTATGTACTTCGTTATCATCAACCCTGTCGTTACCATCACCTTCGTTCCCCATACCCTCATCTTCGACAACCGAAGCAACTTCCTTATTCAAGTCCGGCGTGTAAAAGTTATCTTGGGCCTGAATCTGAATATCAATATTCTGGGTTGGAGTACAAAAAGTATCTTGGGCCTGATCAAAATTATCAATATTTTGGGCTGGGGTCCCATACACATTATGGATAAATCTATCAACATCAAAAAGGTCTTCATCACTTCTGGGCCTCTTCTTGGGCCTATCTAGACCCACAGGTGAAATAGAAAGTTTCTTTCTTGATTTCTTTTTAAAACCCTTAGCTTTTTTATTAATACCACCTCCAATTTCATTTAAATTCTCCACGTGACCCTCAACATACTTTAAATTCTTAGAAACAGAATCACCACCACTAACTACCTCATGATTGCACTCATTAATAGGAGAGATAGTATACCTTTGACCTTGAACCTCAATTTCCGGGCCTTCCAAACTATTGGCTGTTTGACCTTGAGCCTCCGTTTCCGCACTTTCCAAACTAACCCCACCATTACCTTGTGAAACATTGACATGATTGAACTCTTCCTCAACCATATCCGAGTCCTCAGGCGCATTCTCCTCAATGAAACAGTCTTCATCAACCTCCAGGATACAATCCGGCACCCAATCACCAAGATCTTCTTCAATAACCACCGGAAAAACGTTGGACCTCCATGATAATTGAACTTTATGATTAATGCGATTACCTGACTTACTTAATACCCCCATTAACACATAAGAAAGATCATCACCATCATTAACACTAGGTACTTGAACAACTTCTCCAATGGACTTCCCGACATCCATAATAACCGAATCAATCATCAAACATAGAGGAATTTCGTAAACCTTAACCCATGCAATACGTTCAAAATCAAATATTTGACCCTCCCATTCCTCTAAAGTCAGGAAAACCAATTCCCATAGATTCTTCTTCGCTAAGAACCACATTTTATCTTCAACGGACTCAAACACAACAATGACGTTAAAACCTCCCAAATACTTAAAAGTAACCTTCTTGCTTATACTCAATGTAAACCAATTCCTCAAATCCGTTAAAGATTTAAGGTCCACTACTCTGCCTAAAAGGCCGAGATCATACCATTTTTTGGATGCAGAAACATCATCCGGAACCGTAATCTTCACCGTATCCGACCCGGTATCAAGATCCAGTAAAGTATCCCTAAATGATCTCCCACCGACATTACTCGAACCTGGTATATCAACTATAACCTTCGGATCTTGAGCATCATACCCATTCTTGTCCTTCTGTTGTTGAACCGGTTTCCATTCTTTTTCAGGCTTGTCTTGTATTTTCATTCCATCGACAAATCTAGCAATACCAATAAAAAGTTTATACGATCCGATCCACACATCTTTTAAATCCTTCTCCAGCCTCTCCGGATCCTTCACGTTCCCAAAAGACACGAACCCAAACCTTTTCCCTAGTTTGTCGTATTTCTTCGCAATGTACGTCCCTTGAATATCTCCAAACCCCTTTAAGACTTGAACCAAATCAGCCGATGAGCATCTAGGTGGAATGTTAGAAACAAACATCTTCGTGATCGTCCCACTTGCGCGACCTCCACCATGATTCCTTTGTCTTCTCTCGTTTCTTGTTGGAACATCGTACCATTGACCCTCCCTGTAGCGATCCCTTCCCGACATCTTCGGAGCATGAGAGTGAAAGCTAATCCCTCAAGTTGAACTAAACTTTTTATTTTTTTTGTAAGTAGCTAGCTATTCAAGCAAATTTGTACCTACTAAGTTTATCCCAAAAAAAAAAAAAACGTTTGTTTTTTACTTGTTCATGTCCAAACCCGTTTTACAGAACCAGACTACGAACTTGCATACAAACTTACGGGTTGGGTCAGGTCCAAACCGGTTTTTAAGAACAAGACTACAAACTTTTTTTTAACGACCAATAAACTGATGTGTCAACTACCCGGACACCCAACATCCTGAAAGCGCCCATACGCTCCTAGGTGAAGACACGTCTCAGGTGCCCGCCCTAGAATGCGTTGGGTAGCTAACACCCACCAAGCCACCGCTTCCGGGGAAAACCCGACCCTTTACTAGCCCAAGGACACAACGATAAAGAGCCGGTAAAACCCGGGGGATCAAGAATCAAACTCCTGACCAAGCGGCCAGAAGTCTTCCATCATTTCCCCAAACCACTAAGCTATAAGCCCGTGGTTAACAAGACTACAAACTAGCATACAAACTCACATGTCAGGTCCGATCCAAACCAGCTTCAAGAAACAAGACTATAAACTAGTATACGAAGGGGCTGTTTGGTTAATTAAGTGTTGAATCATTAAGATGATCTGAATGGTTAAGAGGCTCTGAATGTTTAAGAGCTGAATCATTCAGCATCCCTTATTAGCTTAATTGTTCAGCACTTAATCATTGCATTCAGATACTGAAACAAACAGTCTGAATGCTGAATGGTTAAGAGGCTGATTAAGAGGCTACCAAACAACCCCGAAGTTACGAGTTAAGCCAGGTCCTAACCGGTTTGGACCAAACCAGTTTTTTTCTAAACGGGTCGGGTTGGCCAGACGCCCATACCGGTTTTTGTACACCTCTACCCCAAAAAATAATTGAATACTACTAGCCTATAAATTCAGGCCCAAAGCAATATTTACTAGTCCATCTCTCCCTCTTAAATGCATATATGTACTATGTATATATAGAAAGGTGTATATATGTAGATGTAACGTACACACATTTCTCTCTCCAAACAAAACAAAAGAAAAAAAAAAAAAAACCCTTGACACTACCATTTCTTGTTCTCCATCCCACCCCCTCTGCACCCGCCGCATTCTTTGCTCTTTATTTTACTCACACTCTGTTTCTTGATCCATCATTTCTACATTTATTATTATTATTATTATTACTGTTCAAATAAATAATAACATCACATATTAGTCACTGCCCATTCTTGTGTTAATGGCTAATTGCCTGCTCTCAAGTTTGTTATGTGCAGAAGATAATACTAGCATATGTTATGATGATGATCATCATAATAATATTAAGAATCTTGAAACAGAAACAGAGTGTTGTGTTGTTGATCTTCCTGTGCAGAGTGATGAGTGTTTGGCTATTTTGATTGACAAAGAGTGTCAACAGTTTGTGGGATTTGATTATTTTAACAAGTTAAGGAATGGGAAGTTGGATATTGTTGCAAGACAACAAGCAGTTGATTGGATTTTAAAGGTATTATTTTTATTATTATTATCATGTCATTTTTTTTGTTTTTGTTTTCATTTGATGAATGTTTGTAGGGAATTAGGGATTTTTTTGATGTGGGGTTGAAGAATTTTGAGAAAATTGTGGAAAAGTTTGTTGCTTTTGTTATAAATTTGTGAAATCTTGAAGATGTTTATACTTTTTTTTTGTGGTATGTTTTGACTTTGACTAGGTTCATGCTCATTTCAATTTTGGACCCTTGTGTGCATATTTGTCTATCAACTACTTGGATAGATTTCTTGCTGCTTATGATTTCCCTGTAAGTATTTATTGCACATTTTCTTTCCTTTTTTTTTTTGGTTGTTTTTTAGGAGACGTATAAAAAACACAATGGATCAGAAAATATAACAGAATGTAGAGAAGTATAACACAACGCCTCGGAAAAAAGACACCATGAATCAAAATTTCTAAAATCTACAAGCTAACAATCCAAAAAGCAGAAACCAAAAATCTTAGATCGTAGAGTTCGATGAAACGGTTCCAATGCTGCTAGAATGAGTTCAGTTGGAATCCGTTTGATATTTTTTCTATGATTTCCTATTTTTAGGAGGTTATGTATTTGAACCTTTCCCTCTTTTTAAATCCTAATTGTTCATTGACTAAATTTTCATATGTAATTTGCTATATAATGAACAGAAAGACAAAGCTTGGATGATGCAGTTGCTAGCCGTAACCTGCTTATCACTTGCAACTAAAATGGAAGAGACTGAAGTACCCCACATTGTTGATTTACAGGTTCAAGTTCAACCTCTTGATTTAATAAAAGAATGTTGTGGGGTCAAACTAAATTTGGTTCTGACGTTGAGAATATGACTGATCTGCAGGTTTGTGAATCAAGATATGTATTCGAAGCGAAAACCATTCAAAAGATGGAGCTTCTTGTGCTGACTACATTGAAATGGAGGATGCAGACAGTGACACCGTTTTCTTTCATTGATGCGTTTATTGGAAAACTTGATTGTGGCCAACCAATATCAAGAGCTTTAATTTCGAGATCGACCCAACTCATACTAAGTTTAATAAATGGTAATTTACTTGTTACATTTGTCTAATATAGTGTTAACAATACATAAAGATAAAATGGTTGCTTCACAATATAGGGATCGACTTCTTGGAGTTTAGACCTTCTGAGATAGCAGCAGGAGTGACAATTTCGGTGGTTGGACAATCTCAAATTGCTGCCCTTCTTAAACATGTACAAAAGGTATTGATCATATGATGTCTAGATGTTTATGCTATGTTATGCATGCTTGGCTGTACTTTGTTTGCTTATTGCGTTTTAATACGCTGTAATGTGGCTGTTTGGGATCGATTATCCAAACAAATCATTTGATTATGTGTGATGTGTATCTATCATATCCTTATAACTGGTAATCATGCTAAACTAACTTGTACTTTAAACCATAGTTGTTAAAAGCCATCGCCTCTTGCGTCTAGGTCCATTTTTTAGGCGAGGCAATTGCGCTTTAAGCCGAGGCATTTGCGCTTTAATTCTCTTAGTGATAGTTTAGGCTCAGATTCCAGCGAGATTCCCAATTTCGGAAAGTTTTCAGCCAAATTCTCAAAATTATGGCTAGATCAGAGCCAAATTTATACTTTTATCTAAGGAAAACAACGTTTATACACTAATACACTAACATTTTAAAAACTTTTGATGCTAGTGTTATTTTGCTTATATAATACATTTTGCTTATTTTATTTGAAGAATAGTATTATTTTCCTAATACATAATATATTTTACTTTTTATCTGTCTTTTTTATCCCGGATTCCCGGGCCTTGCTTTTTTTTTTTTTTTGTGCCTTGTGCCTAGGCCTCACGCGAGGATGAAAGATTTTGGTTTAGAGCATCCAAGGTTTTGAATAATTCTAATCTAATTTATTTATCTTTTGCAGGAGAGGATTCTTAAATGTGTGGAACTAGTGAATGAGTTGAGTAGTGGTTGTACCAAGAGCATAAACAGTGGTACAGTGCCACAAAGTCCTATAGGAGTGCTTGAAGCTGCATGCTTGAGTTGCAATCAAAGTGAAGATTCAGTAGTTGAGTCAAGTACTAATAAAAGGAGGCGGCTTAACAATAGAACACTCTCTCATTTGGAGCTTTAGTTGTTTTATTATAATTCCATGGAAATAATATGTTTGAATTTTTGTTTTTTTTGGAGAGTAGTGTTTCAACGGTAATCCTGTGTTGCAAAGCAACCACTGTCCAGGATCGAATCTCATAGCACCACACGGGTTTCTCCTTTCAAACCCAAGCGGTTATTTTTTCGGTGGAGCGTGAGATTCGAACCTGAGACCAAACCCGGGCAGGAACCCTCCAAGGAGGTAAACCTTCCCACCTCAAACCAATTGGGTTGGAGATCATTGGCATGTTTGAATTTATTAATTTATTATTTTTTCGGTTTTTATATATATTTTTTATGTTATAAAGATTAAAAGTTAAATTGGGAGAATCCATAACTAAATCTAAAAGTAGGCCTTTCAAAAGACATGTTGAAAAGTTCTTAATGTTAATTGAGTGTCCGGTTCTCCAATAGAGTGACCTGCGATAATACCTACAGCTTCTCCCAATTCGACCAGGTCGTCATGAGCTGGACTCCGGCCATAACATAATTGATAAATCCAAGATGTACTCCTACAAGTAAAGGGTGTTCGAATAGAGAGAAAGAAGTGAGGAATCCTCTTTTCGACTCTAACTCTCCCACTCCAGTCGTTGCTTTTTCTTTCTGTTACTTCGAAAATAGCTGCTTTAGCTTCAGCCACTCGAATTTTCGATAGTACATGTTGTATATTGGTTCGGCGGTCCTCGCTTTGAGGATGCGTTCGTTTTCTAATGAAATTCAGAGTTCAAAAAAGAAAAAAAGACATTTCATGGAATAAGTCAGGGACTAAAATTCTTGTTAATATTTTTATGAAGGGCTTAAATGTAAATGTAAAGAAGTCTACTGAGTAATGACTAATGACAGTGACTCATCAAACTCAAGGCCACAAGGGCAACTTAAATGACGTAAAATAAAACACATAAAAAATGGATTTAAATACTCCAAATCATTGCTCATTGGTGATATTGTTCCCAAATATTACTTTAACTACCGATATTTGAAACTTTACACTTAGTTTATTATGTCACCCTCATTTTAAAATTAGGGTCAAGTTCTGATGATGAGGAAATGTTTGCATCTTAGTTTGGGGGTGACATAAGAAACAAAGTGTAAAGTTGAGAGTATTGATAGTCAAAGTGATAGTTTGGTGTGATATCGGACAATGAGCAATAATTTTAAGAATTAATAATCCGTTTTCCCTTTAAAATTGGTTTGTAAAATGTTTAAACATTTTAAGACTATACGTGGTGGAGTAGTCATGCCCCCTAGCCTCCACATCAATTCTCACCACCAAACATTGACATAAGGGCTATAATGACTTAGGGGTTGTTGGGTAAGTCTTTTAATAAGGCTCTGAACCATTCAGTGCTGAATGATTTAGTATTCAGCGCGTTTGATTCAGCTTTTGAATGGAATGGTTAAGGCTGAACTATTAAGATTTGGGATGTTGCTGAACCATTAAGCACTGAACTATTAAGTACTGAACTAGGCTGAACCTCAATGAGACTCTCCTACCAATGTGGGACAAGAAAATTAACCATTAAGAGGTCCAACTTAATGATTCAACACTTAACCATTCAGACCTCTTAACCATTCTAACACTTAATCAACCAAACAACCCATTAAGCGTAAGTGGTGTAAATGGCGTGAGTATGACTGTATGAGAAGCTTGTATATGTTTGTGGGTTTAATTTTTGAGCCAATGAAGTTTAACTAGAGGTAAAAGTTCCAACTTCTTAGACAAAATAATGAAATATCATCTGGTAAAAAAATAGGCCATGGACCCTAATTGATTATAAGTATATTACAAAAAAGTTAATAATTTCTGCCTTCTAGTTATAAAGATTGATAACATTTGTTTATATATAAACAAAAAAGATTTATAAGGAAGTATGCCAAAACTAAAAAGGTTTTGTAAGAAACACAAGGAACAAGTACTTCGTTTAAATTTCGGTTCAAACACAACCTAAATAGTCAATCATTAATGACGGCTAAAATGATTTATAAGGGTGAAAGGTATCAACCAAAATTTGGTATGTGTGTGAGGGGGCCAAATCGGGTGGCCACCGTGATTTTGGTGCTAAAAATCAGGGCCACTTTGGACGGGCAGGACAATGTTTCGATTAATGCCGTCCGCCCTAGTTTTTCCTCGGACACCATACCGTCCACTCTAACTTTGAAACATAATATTGTAGTATATATGATAATACAAATCAATGTTACAACTCTAAACTTTGTAAACCCGCTCAAATTGTAATCCAAATTTAGCTAAAAACAAACACATAGCAACTGCGTATTTAAAATTATATAAAACATTATGAATTATATAAAATAAAAAAACAAAATTCTAATTTAATTCTATTACGCATAAACTAATCAAAAGTTTAAAAATTGTCACACTAAATATATGTCATAGAAATTTGAATGTCTCCATGGATCAACTCAAGTAAAATTATAACTTCCATATGGATTAAACTAGTTCATTCATATGCGATACCAAAAAAAAAAAAAAAACTGATGTGTCTCCTAACACCAAGCGATAGTGGACGTAGTTGTGGGCATGGAGTCCACGCCACTTCGAATCCAGCCTTCACATGCCCCCTTCACCATTTGTTAGAACCATGCCTCCCCTCTCTGTGTACCTTCATGTTTAATCACAGAGCTAGACCATAATTTAAGGGGGAACATTCAAATTTTTTTACCGTACTATCAATCACTTGGTGGAGACCTGAGACCGTGGACCAGTGGTGTGTTGTGGTGGACCGTGGCCGGAGGGTGGTCGGGGCATGGAGGAAGTAGAACTGTTCACGAGCTGAGTCGAGCCGAGCTAGGGCAATCTCGGGCTCGGCTTGATTATAAACCGAGTCAGCTTGGCTTGGATTGAATTTAGAACTTAGCTGAAAATCCAAGCTTGAGCTTGACCTGTTTTATAACCAATATGGCTCGGCTTAGATTTAAAAAGAAAATTTATTCTTCAATAATTTAAAAGAAAACATCTAAAATAAGTTCAACTTTAATACGTTAGAGGCCAAAATCAACTTCAACCAAGCACAAATTAAGTTATAAATTTCAACGAGATATAATATATGTTCATTACCATATTAAGCAACACACAAATATGCACTAGATATCCATCTGCACTTTTAAATACTTGCAAATAATTAAAAAAATTATAATATCTTATCTTATATGTATATAAAATAAAATATATTATAAATAAAATAATCCGAGCTAACAAGCGAGCTAAACCGAGCCAATTTTGGCTCGTTATAAACCGAGCCGAGCTAGGCTCACTTTCTAATCGAGCCGAGCATGTTTCAAACCCAACCATATCGACTTCTTCTATGCACTTAAGCATGGATTACTACACATAGTCTTAATAAAAGATTATTGCTGTACGAACTGTAAAATTTTTACTAAAGAATTACCGATTTATGAATTTTATCCTGTTGTACAATTCGTGTAACTTAGTCTTTAATGAACAAAAACTTCTTGTGACAAACTTCCTACCATTATTGTTTTCATGAACTGGTATCAGAACTTGTTTGCATTATTAGTTTGTGGGTCTAAAAAGACAATACAGGAAGGCGGTAATAAATGCAGGTGTAAGAAATCTTTCGAGAATCTGCACAAAAATTGAATGTTTCTATTCGTAGAAACTTTGTTTTAATTTATTCACGGATCTAGGATGAAAAGAAGTTCTCAAGTTTTAAGACAAGAAACATATCTTCTTGTCTTTGGATACTTTCTTTCTACACATCCCATTTTATTATTATATCGTTACCGCTGTTATTTTGCCCGTCGCGCGTCGTGCCGGCGCACGTCAAATTGAACCGTGCAGTAACAAATGAAGTGTAAAACACAATACGTAAGACACAATGTGTTACACACAATTGGTCAAACATAATCCGTAAGAGAATTACTAAAAAGTGTAATACACGATGCTTTTAACTCGGTGTGGAACAAAATCTACGTCGAAAGGTGGACCAATTGGAAGCGTACATAAAATAAGTACCCAAACGTATTATATTTGACATTACTCGTTTTTCAAAAGGAAAAAAAGTTTAAGTCGAAACGTAGACCAATTATTATTTATACCGATACATATATAAAAATTCGCACGTAAAAATATAGTTTTTTTTTGTTCCAATTAAAGGTATGAAAAGGGGTTGAAGAAACAACGAGTATATTGTCGGGGAAATGTGAGGGGGTGGCTACTCGTGCTCGCTACAGGATATAATCCTTCGCTCACAACGATGATAGATCCGTGGTCCGTTAACTAATAGTAAGGGAAGTAATGACACGCAAGAAATAAGTGGTTCGGTCTCGTTGACCTACATCCACTAGAAAAGACTATATCTTTATTACTTGAATGGTTACAAATAATAGAAAACAAAGTACAAGTGTGTATTTGGTTGGTCGGTTATTCGATTCTTCAAAAGGAGGTTAAGTCCTCCTTTAATAGGAGATGCATGGGCTGGACGTCTTTTGGCCTGTCGCGGAAACACTGGGCTTGGGCCCAGGTGTTGGGCCTGTCATCTTGAAGCCCATTTGGTTGGATCCAAATCCATAGTTGAGTAAAGTGAACTTGGTTGAGAATGACGCCACCTAATTGGTCCACGTGGCGCATTATAGTTGGCTGGCAGGGGCGGTGCCCTGCCATTGGTACACGTGGCGCAACACGATGAACTGTAGGGAGTACTCTTTATCCTTCTGATGTCAGAGGGCGTCAGGTGTCAGGCGGCTTATCCTCTCTTGGAAGACCCGTTGAGTTGACGTCTGACACCTAAGGGATGTGCAGCAAGTGGAGCTTTAGGGGAGGTGTATCTGGGCGCAGGCGGTTACTAGCCTTTGGCGGGTGGATCTCTTCGGAACGGTTGGTGCACTTGCGCCTAATACTTGTCCGATGTTTGTTTGTGCAGGTAGAGACCTGTACTGTAGATCATTTGTGGGGTAGGGTGCGCCAAGGCGCTGGAAAACTAGTACCCTACCCCTTCAAGTCCCCCAAGTGCAGGGGTTCTCCTGGTCTTGAGTAGAGATCTGGTGAGGCGCTGGACTAATATGTTTTAGGTGATGGATGATTGCTCATCCGTAATTTTATTTATCGTCCCGCCTTAAGTTTTGCTCATAGGTTAAAGAGTGCGTTTGGCGACTCTTTGTACATGTTTTTGAGAAGAGTGCTCGTTGCAGCTATTCGTAATATTTGGAAGTAAAGAGAGATTGCGCGTTGCAGCTCTGTTGACGTACGTGTATTTTAAAAAGAGTGCTCGTTGCAGCTCTGTAAACATGTAGAAAGATAAAAGTGGCCCCTTATCTTTGTACATGCCTCTTTTTGTAACATTTGTAAAAAATGAATAAAGTGTTGCCACGTTATCTTATTTGTAAAATGTTGGCGGAGATCGTTCTTTGATTTTACGTTAAACTAGCGCCAGGTGATGACGTGGCAGTTTGTGTTTGTTTTTCTAAAATCTGGCGGAGAACGTCCTTTGATTTTACATCAAACCAGTGCCAGGTGATGACGTGGCAATCTGTGTTTGTTTTTGTAAAATCTGGCGGAGAACGTCCTTTGATTTTACGTCAAACCAGCGCCAGGTGATGACGTGGCATTCTATGTTTGTTTTTGCAAAATCTGGCGGAGGAAGTCCTTTGATTTTACATCAAACCAGCGCCAGGTGATGACATGGCAGTCTGGGTTTGTTGAGTTAATGCGCATTTAAAGTTGTAATAAATTTCGGCATGATTGGGAGTTAATGCGCCTGGTATTTGAAAAGATTCCTTTGAATGTTTTTGGGGGGAAACCTAGGAGACGTATTGAAGAAGGCGAGGTGGTTGCTGAACGTGTCAGAGGGCAGAGAGGATGTTTGCCCTGTCGTCAGTCACGTCCGCACGTGGGTGGCGTACTTTTTCTTCGTGTGTCAGGCGAGTAGCCGTACACGCGCGCGAGTGGGGTTTCCAGCTGACAGTAGACTGACACGTAGGAGGTGAAAACCTCCTGTGATAGTCGGGTGGACTCACGCGCTGACAGACAGCTACTTCTCTCCAGCTATTCATCCACGTGTAGCGTCCAGATGCTTCCTCGTCAGGGGAGGTGGAAGGTTATCTGCCAGCTGTACGCATTGCATTTAATGCGATGGGTATATATAGCTGGAGTGGCCTTCTCTCTCTCCATGTTTTCCTAGTTTTTCTCCAAAGAATTCTTTAACTTCTCCCAATCATCTTCAAGTTTTCCGGTTGTTCTTCAAACTTATCCGGTGGTTCTTGAAGTTTTCCGGTCAATCTTTAAATTTTCCGGCGAAGTTTCCCAGAAATAAGAATATTTTCCTTCCGTCTTTCTTTCTGAACCATAGTTATGTCTGAGGGTTCCATTGTTGGGGGTAACCCTGATAAAGCACCGGAGAAGACCAAGGGGTCGTCAAAGTTGATGTTTAATACTTCGTGCAAATGGAGTGAACGGAGTTTTTCGAAGTTTGTGAACGCCATGGATTTTGATCCTTCCTGGGAGGTGGAGCTACCGAAGGGGAACTCCACAGCCCTGGCACCTCCACCGGGGAAGATGACACTGTATGGAGCCCACTTTGCTCTCTGTGGGTTCCGTCTCCCGGCCACCAAGTTTCAGGTGGATACCTTGGTGAAATATGGGATTCAAATAACCCAACTGAGTAGGTTTGTAATGCTCCGTCTGGTGCATTTTGAGGCTTGTTGTCGTGCCCTGGACATTGAACCGACCTTTGATCGGTTTAATGTTTTTTATGTGATGACCATGGAGCAGTCCTGGTTTAACTTTGCTCACCGTCCTCAGGTACAGCCGATGGAGACAACTCCTCCTAAGTCACTTCATGACTGGAAGGAGAAGTTTTTTATGGGAAACGTGGTGTTATTCCGGTGGACCTGCCGTGGAAGGTGGTGGCAGAGCGTCAAAGAGTGCCTGATCACCCTGTTATGGAAGGTTTCAAGGAGGAATTGTGGTTCAAGGAACTGGGTGGTAACGCCTCTCCGTATGACGCTGCCATGTGTACGGAAGCTATGTTAGCGCTTTTGGGTTTGAGCCGTATTCAGTTGGTTGAGGGGAAGGAGCCTGTAATTGTTGAAGATGGTTAGCTTTTTTTCCCCCGCGTACTTTTAATGAGTGATATGTTTGTTGCTCATTTTGCTAAATGCTTTCTATTTTTTGCAGGAGTCTCAAAGTTTAATGCTTTCTTGGCGCGTGACAAGGCCAAGCTTGAGTGGAGAGCGCCTGCTGAGGGTAGGGGCTCTGTGATTGATCAGATGGTTGACAAATTTTATCTCCCCGATCTAGATTTCAAGCCTTCTAGTATGAAATTTTCTTGTGAGCAACCTATAATCCTGACCCTTTACGTTCTGTGCTGCACGGATCAACTCCTTGTTGTATTGTCTTATCTGATGAGGAGTCGACCGGGTCGTATGTGAAGCTGCTTCATCCAGCTCGTCCTTCTAGGGTAGCCGGTATGCGTGGTCGTAAGAAAATGGCGCCACGTATACGTAAGTATAAAGTACTGACCCAAGCTGAGTCTGCGCCTTTGAGTGCAGGGGGTGAAGGTCCTTACTTTAGTCAGAAGGACAAGCGCTTGGAGTCTTCTTTCTCTGCTCCTGAAGACACAGATGTGCCGGAACCCCCTTTAAAGAAAAAAGCGCAAGCTTGTGAAGGGAAAAAGGTGCAAGTCTACCACTTCCAGAGTTGAAGGTCCTCAGGGGAGCGTTCAGGCGCCGTTTTCATTGGAGATCAGTCCTCCGCCTGATCGTCGTCCTCTCCTTCAAAAGAGTGTGAAGAAAGTGACTAGTAAGCTTGTGTGCATTACCGTGTTTCCTTTCCATTCCATTTTCTAACTTTTATTCTCTTTTTGTAGTTGTGTCTCCCTCACATGTTCCTGCTTCCACTACTGGTCCGTCTCCTTCTGAGGCGGAACTTGTTAAGAAGAAGGTGGAAGAGGAGAACGCTAGGGCGGAGAAAGAGGCAGCTGAGGCCGTGATGCGGGTTAATGAAGCTGCCGCCAAGAAAGCTGAAGAGGAGAAGGCTGCGGCTGAAAAGCTGCGCGTTGAGAGGGAAAAAGTTGAGGCAGAGGCCAAGGCTAAGGCTGATGATGAATCGAAGAAGGCTGCGTCTAAGCAACCAATGCCTAAGGGGTCCCCCGCAGGGGGCGGGGGTAGTGCGGTGGTTGGCCAAACTGGTGATATGCCGTCTGGTGGGTTTGAGCAGGAGCCCCCTCAGACGTTGTTGAAGGATGTGTCTCGGTCAGGGACCGTTGGGAGGAGTAGTGTGGAGAGGAGTGATCCGAGTTACTCCGCGGGCGATACAATATGGCGCCCGCGCTTAGGGCTGTTCATGAGTCGAGCCGAACCGAGCGGACCTTTGCTTGTGCTTGGCACGTTTACAAACCGAACCGAGTTGAGCGGCTCATTTGCAACCGAGCCGAAAACTGAGCGAGCATTCTTCGAGCGTAAATTTTTCCGAGCGAGCGCCGAGCAAACAACGAGCGGAGATTAACTCGGACAACCATACAATTATGATGTTTCCTTCAATGTTTTCACTGTTGGGGGTGACACCCAAGGTCAAATTTTCCGTTGTTGACCCTTATATTGAGGTTCGAGTGACGGAAAATGAGGCTTATGTTAAGGTAGTGAGGTGATGAGCATACTGTAGAGAACAAGTTTCGCATTGTGACATACGGTGATATTAAGCGATGTTTAGCAATGGACGATTAATAACATAATGAAGTCAAGACTGTTACTTCACGAATTTGGGTTTTGTAAGTCCCGAAAATTAAAAATCCGATATCAAGTAACTATCAATCGATGGCGGAATCAAAGATGATAGTGATTCAAGAAACAAACATTATATGATTTAATGATAATACTCAACTAGCATACGATTTCAAGGAATCGTCTGATACTAGAGAGAGTTTTCTTCATGTAAACAAAACCGCTAGTTACAAATGAACCAATAAAACACCTTTTATACGTAGAACTTGGGCTCACATAGCCTTAACAGTCCCACAGCCCAACCCACAAGAATAAAGCCCAACATACTAACTGAGAACTAATAACTGAGAACTAATTAGTTCTCGACCTAAACACCTTAAATAACCGAGAACCCAAGTGTTCTCGGTCCTAAATAGTAAAACACCAATATGGATCACCAATATTTATTTGATAGCGTCAGTCTCATATTCTAGACCCAACAATCTCCCCCTAGACTGATGCTATCAAATGGTCTTCATAATTTGAATGTAGCATTGTGATCTCCCCCTAGATTGTTGCTGGGAGTTGGTGTTGTTTTGTTGAAAGTCTTCCTTTTTGTACTCTCAAACTTGGGCTACTTCTTCATTTCTGGGAGTAAGATCCACACTTGGATCATCATCAACATTTGCTTGAACTCTTGCTAAAAGAGGACGTGAGAGGAGGATTCTCATATCTCTTTCTTTTTCAATCTTTGTCTTTCAAGCAGGATCACAGGTACTTCTACATGTGTACTTTCATTATCAGAACATGCAATCACATCAAGTTTGTTGTCTCAGGTACACCTTCTCATCATGATGCTTCATGCTTGTTGACAACTAGAAATCATTCTTTATCAACCCCTGTTTTTGACAGATCAAATTCTGCACATTCTCATAACTTTGTAAGCAAACATTTAACTATAACAGAGGATCCAGTATACACATGAACACCAAGTAAATCCAAGAACTTCCAATTGAAATTTTCAAAAGAAACTTGAATTTCATTAAATCTTTTGGATGATCGGTAAAACTTCAAGAATGGTTGATTTTATAAAAATTAAAACTAAAAAGAAAATAAACAAAAGCAAAACAATAAGAATAAGAATCAAAATAAATGAAAAAGAAATTGAAATAAAAATAACCAAACATTTTTTCGGGGGATTGAATCACTGTGATTTAGACTTAGGGACACTTATCAACACGGATCTACTCCAGTCGGTCCGAGCAATTTCCAGTATATTTATCCACTTAAACTTATTGCCTTAGACTTTTTTTATTTGACTGTCCGTGATTAATTTATCATGTTTTGGTGTATTAATTATGGACACTCAAGCAAGTCACAATCAAATCCTAGAATTAAATGCGGTACACTCTATCATGCAAGCAGTTTCCCTACCACATATTTTCACGGTGTCTGTTCTAGAATTCTGAAACCTTGACTGGGACTTGGTTGAGAAGAGAAAAGAATAGATCATTTAGAGATAGAATGATATAATATACAAATCAATTTGATTTCTCAAACGATATAGTTTTTGGTGTTTTGGGCTCTAGAGGGCCTCTTTTGATGTGCTCATTGGCATCTTTTTGGGCTCATTGGCCTCTTTTAGAGTTTTGATCTACAACGCGACAATGTACAGCTAGGTCAGCATATATCTGGATGCAGCAGAAGCTGACATTGCCTAGCATCCCCAGGTCTTTGCTTACACAAAACAAAGGAGATACACGAGTTTTTCAGAAAAATATTTCAGACCTAGAACACAGTGTGTATCGGGACGTCACGCAAGCATTCAAATAAAAAATGTACCAAATCCAAGTGACGTTTCCTACTGAGGCCATACGTTCTCTTTAAGTGTGTCACTGGATCAGCCAATTTTCCAGTCATCAGGACCAAGCCTACCAACATATCACTCTCGAGCCTAACCGTTTCAATACTGGTCTTACGTGTGTCAGTCTTTATCACAAGTGATACAA
This sequence comes from Ambrosia artemisiifolia, assembly GCA_032199755.1. Classification (NCBI taxonomy): domain Eukaryota; kingdom Viridiplantae; phylum Streptophyta; class Magnoliopsida; order Asterales; family Asteraceae; genus Ambrosia; species Ambrosia artemisiifolia. The sequence goes on from CM063525.1 coordinate 985,528, forward strand.
CAAAAAACTCTTTTTGTAGTTTTCCTTCACACATGTCTTTGTATTTTTCTTATTTTTCCTCCTATCTCCCCCTAAATTTTGTACATAAATAAAATAAAACACTATTTTTGTTTCTTTTCTTAATTCTCCCTTCTCCCCCTAAATTTTGTGCATAAATAAAGAGAAAAGAAGAATTTATGTTTAAAATTTACCTAAAAATAAGAAAAATCTTTTTTGTTCTTTTCTATAACCATTCTCAAATAACGACCAATCAATCATTTTCAAAATTTATGCATCAAATTTAAATGTACCTGCCATGCTAACCTTACCTCCCTTATCTCCTTCGAAGGAAACATACTCTGTGTTAAAAGATGTAGAATTATGTAACAGAGAGATGTCACCTAACATATGCCTGGAACAACCACTATCAACACACCAATGGTTGACGATAATCCTCCTTGGCTGTCCCTGCATAAGTAAGGAGATTAATTAGACATCGGTACCCAGGCCATAGCGGTCTTGGGCAATCTAGAAGCATCGATATAAGATACTTCCCTCAAACACATGTCCTTTAAATTTGGAATTGCTGCTGCTTTTGGTTTCCAAAGATGTTTAGTCTTAACAAATGATTTAACTACTTTTGGATTAGACACTTTTGGTTTTTCAGGTTGTTTAGATTTCAAAATCTGTTTTTGTTCTTCAACAACCTTTCGTTTGTTCTTAGCAGCATTCCAGTCACCATCAGATGGTTTAACCTTTGGATTCACATTCTTCCTTGTCTTAGGTTGAGGAACCTTCATTGACTGGGAATAGTTGTTATATCCGAGTATAACCCTATGATTTTGTTTATAATATGGCACATAAGGACGATGTGTGCAATTTCGAGCAATGTGACCAGGAATTCCACAATTGTAACACGTCTGCTTCTTCACGTAAGGAGCATATCCTGGTTCATTCGATCCAACAGAAGATGATATATGCGATTTGTTGGATGATTTTCTCCAACTGTCCTCAAACTTTCTGCTTTGTTTAGCACATGTAGCACTCTTTGATCTGTTAGCACTTGTAGTTCCTGATGATTCACGAGGACAAGTTTTTCCTTGTGCAGTTGGTTGTTTCTGTTCCCTTCTTTGAACCTGTTTATGAGAGTTAGCACATATATGTTTTCTATTTTTCTGAAAACATTTTTTATTTTGTAAAACAGGTTTTGGTGGCACATATTTCTCAGATGTGCCATTTACTGCTGGTTCCAAGAGAAACTTTGGCACAAAAGGACATGCGGTGCTTGATAAATTAGAAATTTTAGCACACTCAGTCGCAATAGATTCATTTCCCTTAAGAACATAACCCACATTAGCATCACTTTTAACAGAAGAATCAGAAAGTGTTTTTATGTTTGAGTCATTAAAATTAAAACACTCTTCATCTTCTTCACTCCACTCTTCAACTAAAACTGCTTCTGCACATGAAGTAGAAGCATCAGAATTATTCACACATTTAAATTCAGTAGTTACTTCTTTTACTGTTCCTGTCCCGACAGTTTTTGAATCAAACAAATTTTCTGAGTCAGATTCATCTGATGTTTTCGACTCAGTTGACGAACTTGAAGAGCTTTTAGAGTTGATAGATTTTGCAATGCTTTTAAACAACATAGATTCAATTGATCCTAACGAGGAATTCGATTTTGTTGAAGGTTTGTCAGCATCGACAATGTCAGAGTTGTTGTTTTCAGATTTAACACCAGTGCTCATTTCGTTACTTTCAGATTTAACAAACTTTGCGACGGGAACAGAAGTAAGAGGAGCAACATACTTAAATTGTTTCCTATGACCTTTTGGTTCAGTAATCTTAATTGGCACAGACTTAACCAACTCTACCACTAACCCATTTGGTTCTGTTACCGTTATGGGAACACTATTTGCGGGTTCAACCACCAACCCCTTCCCATATTCCATATTTTTCTCATTTTCTATTTCCTCATCCGAAAGAGGCAATCCGGTGTAGTTGTGATTGTAGGGAGGTGCAATTTCTACAAAACCTATACCAGCTCCTTTGTTTTCCCTAAACTTGAGTTTTGAACTTATCATTTTCTCAACACGCTCACTAGAACAATCAAATTTTCTAAAATGAAAATCGGCATTTTCAAACTTTGATTTCAAAGAATCTAGCTCAGCACTAAGTTCATCAATAACTTTCTTCTGATGCATTACAAGGCAATTTTTATTGCTTAAATCATTATTGTATTGAACAACATCCTTTTCTAAGGCTTCTACCCTAAGTTTGTAAGCTGAAGTTCGGCTATTTAGACAAGAAATCTTCCCTTTTAGCTCATCATTCTCTCTTACTAATTCAGAGTTATAACCTTTGTAATATTTAGCCTTTTCAACACAAGAATTAGAGCATAGATAAGAAAATACCTCATGTGAAGCATGTTTGATATATCTTACCAGCACAGGAACCTGATACTCAACAGGTACTGGAACAACAGGGGCGGGTGCAGAAGTTGTAGCAGATATGTAACTTGGTAGAGTGGCAGCAACATTTTCAACTTTCTACTTCTCATCCTGATCATACTTGTTTATTATTGAGATCAAATCTTCAAGCTTTGTTGTACGCAAATTCTCTGTGTTCTTGATTTTAAACACATTTGTATCCCAATAACGTGAACGTGGCAGAGCATTGAGAAGTGTTTTGTTAACTTCGCTGTTTGACACCTCAATTCCGGCAGACTTCATTTTAGACATGAGTTTCGTAAATCTGTTGATTTGTGCTTCAACAGTTTCATTTAAGAGATGTCTAAATCGCGTGTCGAGTGCTAATCAAAAAATATTTTAAAAACAACTCCTTAGCTACAAGGACTGCAGTATAGGGAGTAGGGTTGTCGAACCACGAGGAGTATGTGGTTAGTGTTAATAGCAATTTTTAACTATAATAATAGAAAACTAATAAAATTATGAAGATTAAACTAAAGTGCTGCTTTGCTTGCATGAAAAGATTGATTAAAGTTTGATTAAAAACAATGATATAAAGAAAACGGTCACTCCGGGTTTCTGATTCGGTAATTATCAAACGAATTCTGTTATTACCCTATATAGGAAATCACATAGACATGACTTTGTTTAAGTTGTTCGACCCAGCTCAGCTATCATAACATTACTTGCAAAGTTAAATTAATCCTAGTGCAAGAAAACCAAGATACGATAACAGAATGCAATAATATTAATTAGCCAAACTGTCTAGATCAGTCAAACATACAATCAGACGCAAAGAACTTTAAGGTGTTCACAAAATCTGATCCAAATAGCAAGTGTCAAACAGAAAACAAATGATAAAGTACCAAAATCGTTCCCCCGAAGAGAACCGCGAGAGATTAGCCTTGCATCTCGATTATTGAAGCTTCTTCCTCCTTCTCTTTTTCGTGCGTGCCTCTGCAGCCGTCCAAAAGAATGAGAACCCCTCTTCTTTGTGCGTCAATAATAATCCCCCTCAAAGCTGTGTTGTGTGCCGTCAATCATAATACCTTCAACCACACCACCGACTTTTGTTACTAACTTCCTTTCAATTCCCTTCAAGCCCAACTAATGAATTCATTTAGTACAGCCCACTTGAAGTCCAAATTCACAACTCATAATTAATTCAACCCAATGAACACTTTTATTTGTGCACTCCCAAGACCCAAACATGCTCCTCGAAATTCCCTGCAAAAGTGCACATATCTTTTTCAACATTATTTTATGTAATGTGACAAAATCATTACTATTAGTTTGTTTAGTTTGGATTACTAAACGTAATGTTAATATTCATCACCAATAATTTTCTTTTACATCATGATTAGTTTAATATTATAACTTTAACTCATTTTCTTTATGAACCAATGAAATACAAGAACGAGTTAAAACATTATACTTTTATACAAAATCAACGCATTTCACTAATTATTAATATTCAATAACGTGTATGTAAAATGCACCAATCAAGCATTAAAATATATATAAAACTAACATATTAACAAGGTGTGTTTCCAAACACATCACACCCCCACACTTACCTTTTGCTTGCCCTCAAGCAAATCTGCTCAGAACATTACCACGAATAAGTAACAAATACCTCAAACGCCCCCGCCATGCACTAGTTAGGGTCCAAAGTCATACCCCATTCATAGATCATCATTAGATGTGTTAATTCAACAGGCAACCATGATGCACAATTTCAAAAACAAAACTCACCCAACTAAGTCTAACATGCTTTCGGTTTTTATGCTCATGCAACACACCCCTCACAATTTTTCACTCCACTCGGTTTAATATCTGGACTAGCATGTAATGCGCTAGTATTATTCACTCAAAACCAAACATGTAACTCTGTTATCATAGGCTTGTATAACAATCACACCTCAACTATAGACAATGCACGTATCTAAAGGACTTACGGGTTTTGGGCTTAGGGTAAAGGTAGTGAACGTTTAGGCTGAAAGTGGCTAAAATAAAATGGTGAAACAACTTGAATGACAATCCTTATTCACGATACTGCTAATAATCACAATTTCGGTCATATTCGACCTATAACACATACTTTTATTTTTTTTCTTTTTCTTTTTTTTCTCATATATATATTTTTTTCTCTCTTTTTTTTTTCTTTTCTTTTTTTTTTAAAGACAATTTTTTTTTACAACTTAAACATAACTCAATCACTTGAACAAAACACAAACACAATGGATGTCATCAATTTCTTAAACAACGGCTAACGGGTCAATTTGGGTAACTTTATAGGTTTAACAAACGAAAAGGTATAAGGCTCAAAGTTGGCTACTAATGGTAATATTCTTGGGTGAACCGGTTAACACAAACACATAAAAGGTGTCAAACAAAAAGGGAATCCTAAATCGCCTTTGTCATGTACGTGCATATCTAGTCTAAAACCTCGGCATGTATCAAATCACACAAGTTCTGCAACAGAGAAACATCTGGCCTACACTCAACAAATGAAAATATATATGTATCAATCTATCATCTAGTAGGCTCAAGATCTCACCAAAGTGTGGAAATGGGTTACCGATGTGTGCATGTATTTATTACCGACAGCTCGTTACACCTAATCTGGCAAATTCTAAACATTTTCTCTAAAATACCTGCTGAAAACGATTCATATGTCTGTTCTAAAGAATTGGACCATGATTAAGGACCCATACACCACAAGCAGAGACAGAATGAAAGCATTGAAACAGTCGCTTTCATGCCCGATCAGGCCTTTTATGACATTATTTTATTTATTTTATTTTTTTTAATTATTTTTTTAATGACTCAAAACTAAATAAAAAAAAGAAGTTTCTCCTCCCCCACACTTGAATGACACATTGTCCTCAATGTGAGCTAGGAATAAAATAAAGTAGAATTAAAAATAAAATACAACAGAAGTAAAAGGAACAGACTCCCCTGGATAAGCAATACGCGTATGAGTCCGTTCAATTCCCTCCAATGTCGGCCGGCTAGCATTTCATTCGCAGCCGGTAAACAAACCTGAAACAAAGAAACAAGGAAAAAAAACAAACAAAACAAACAAACCGGGATACCTGCAAACATTAGTGATTTCCGTATCGTCCCTGCCCGAATGGAGATTGAGTACGGGCGGGGCGATCTGTTCTTGCAATTAAAATCATAACAAGTAATCCCATGACTCTAACAAAAATAAAACTGACCCAAACACGCTTGAAAATAAAAATAACCTAAAATAAAACAAAATAAAAACAAATAAATAAATATACAAAATATACAAAAATCATACCTGATGTTCATTCATGGTGGTCTCAAAGAACACTTGCCTACCGAATTCCCAATGTATGTTCGGTAGTTGACATGTCGAATCTTTATCTTCTTTCTTATCTTTGACATGTCTGCAGGATCATTGTTGGGCCACTTCACTATACTTTGTCCAAGGTCTTCAATGCTCACCTTCCTCTTTTGCCCACTCAAGCCATCATCTTCAACTTTGTCTATTTTCCTCGTAAATATGGACGGATGGTTAGGGTACACCATGGTTACCCGGTTCACTGGTTCTTCAGCAGGTGTGTCTACAAGTGGTTGTATGTAGGAAGTCATGTCTACTTTAAGGCTTGTAGCTTCGTCTTCTAAGGCTTCCTCCATCACAACCAGATCCATATGTGCCTCTTCAACAACTTTTTCAGCCACATCAACATTAACCACATCCGGTTCAACTGTCAAATCTTCCAGAGGCAAATCTTCTGCCAGTTGACTAACTTGCTTAAACAATGCCTCAACGGTGCTGTCCCGAACTTCATTATCATTCTGAAATCTCTTAAAGTCCTCCCGGATCGCCTTTACATCTTCATGGACAGCCTTTATGGCCTCTAAGATCTCACTCAGTTGATCATTGCTTCCATCTTCATTATTTTGTTGCTGCTGATAACCGTAGTCAACACTCTGGCCTCCATTAACAAACGGTTCAGTATACATGTAGTAATCTGAAGTTTGTTCCCTAGATTGATAAATGTTTGGCCTGTAGTATCTATGCTGACAGTTATGATATTGTGGCCAATAATATGAGGATGATAAGTGTGAGTCTTCATCTTTTTCTAGCCCAAAGATAATACGATCCTTTCGTGCATTATATGCTTCAACTCTCTGACGGGCAATTGGACAATCTTGCATCACATGATATGGGCTCTCGCAACAACCACATGCATCATAATCCACCCAGTTCATCTTGAATTCAATTCTGCAAACACTAACACACCCAGCGTAATACTGAACAAAACAAAAAAATAACAAAAATAAATAAAAAATAATAAAGGACAAGAAAAAAAATAGATAAATAAACTAAAAACACTAAGCGCACGAACTCCCCGGCAACGGCGCCATTTTGATCGCGTGTCGAGTGCTAATCAAAAAATATTTTAAAAACAACTCCTTAGCTACAAGGACTGCAGTATAGGGAGTAGGGTTGTCGAACCACGAGGAGTATGTGGTTAGTGTTAATAGCAATTTTTAACTATAATAATAGAAAACTAATAAAATTATGAAGATTAAACTAAAGTGCTGCTTTGCTTGCATGAAAAGATTGATTAAAGTTTGATTAAAAACAATGATATAAAGAAAACGGTCACTCCGGGTTTCTGATTCGGTAATTATCAAACGAATTCTGTTATTACCCTATATAGGAAATCACATAGACATGACTTTGTTTAAGTTGTTCGACCCAGCTCAGCTATCATAACATTACTTGCAAAGTTAAATTAATCCTAGTGCAAGAAAACCAAGATACGATAACAGAATGCAATAATATTAATTAGCCAAACTGTCTAGATCAGTCAAACATACAATCAGACGCAAAGAACTTTAAGGTGTTCACAAAATCTGATCCAAATAGCAAGTGTCAAACAGAAAACAAATGATAAAGTACCAAAATCGTTCCCCCGAAGAGAACCGCGAGAGATTAGCCTTGCATCTCGATTATTGAAGCTTCTTCCTCCTTCTCTTTTTCGTGCGTGCCTCTGCAGCCGTCCAAAAGAATGAGAACCCCTCTTCTTTGTGCGTCAATAATAATCCCCCTCAAAGCTGTGTTGTGTGCCGTCAATCATAATACCTTCAACCACACCACCGACTTTTGTTACTAACTTCCTTTCAATTCCCTTCAAGCCCAACTAATGAATTCATTTAGTACAGCCCACTTGAAGTCCAAATTCACAACTCATAATTAATTCAACCCAATGAACACTTTTATTTGTGCACTCCCAAGACCCAAACATGCTCCTCGAAATTCCCTGCAAAAGTGCACATATCTTTTTCAACATTATTTTATGTAATGTGACAAAATCATTACTATTAGTTTGTTTAGTTTGGATTACTAAACGTAATGTTAATATTCATCACCAATAATTTTCTTTTACATCATGATTAGTTTAATATTATAACTTTAACTCATTTTCTTTATGAACCAATGAAATACAAGAACGAGTTAAAACATTATACTTTTATACAAAATCAACGCATTTCACTAATTATTAATATTCAATAACGTGTATGTAAAATGCACCAATCAAGCATTAAAATATATATAAAACTAACATATTAACAAGGTGTGTTTCCAAACACATCAGATGTCTAAATCCATTAAATTCATTTTTGAGTAAATCAAGTTGAGCAGACATTTTAAATCGATAAATGACGATCTACAATCCCTTTAAATCCGAGAACAATCTGGAAACACAAATAAACCTCGAGAACTCTAATCCGATAACAAGAACAAACTGAGAACAAGTCTTGAAACCCGAATACCAAAAATACAAGAACTTATTTTATGAATGAGTCGAGAACGTATTTTGGACTTTATCCAAAACTAAGCAGTTCGAGAACCGTGTGAAATCCCAATAGAATTCCGAGAACAGAAACAAATCTCCGGGAATCAAGCTAAATTTGTGAACCAAAGTAAAAACTCGAGAACCACTTGTAATTCCGAGAACAAATCTTGAAACCTGAGAACACTTTAAATTTCGAGAACCTGTGGAACCCGAGAAAAATAATAACTCCAATAACAAGAAACCCGAGAACCAACTCCTTTTTGAGAACACAACTTAAAACCAAGATCCTAAGAGATACCACGATCCGAGAACCAAAACTGAGAACCAGAGAAACCAAGAACTTGAGAAACCGAGAACCGCTGAATTAGAGAACACAAGATATGATTTTTTCGAGAACTAGGATTGATCTTCGAGGACCCTGACTAACATCAAGAATGAGACAAATTCTAGAACACGTTCCATCAAAACCTGCAAAATCGAGAATAATAATATCGAGAACTAATAAACCAAAGAGAATTAAAAGCTAGTAATCTTGAGAAAACCCTATTCGAAAAAAACAAAAACTAGAAACAAAAAAAAAATCGGAAGCAAAATTTTTATTATTAAAAACAAGATAAAATTTAAAATTTAATCCTATGCTCCGAAAATCTTGGATCAAAATCAAATAAAATCTTTTCAAAAGATAAAAAGTTTTATCTCAATTCCTTTCAACCAATTGATCCGAAATTAGTGTTAACATATTCTTGATTCACAAAGAGATCAAACATAAAAATTTTTCACCAAATCTAAAATATCTTGACCTTTTCATGAGAACAATTTTACTAATAAAAACATAAAACTCCAAAACATTAATTGAACCAATTTGATATCCACAATTAACAAAAGAACAGTAGCCGAAGAAGCACTAACTTTTATTATAGAAACAATATTAAAAAGATATTAAAAGCAAAGCTTCAAAGTTGATTCAGATTAAAAAAAAACATATAATCGATGCCAAGAAAAGCTTAAAATTAAAATCCACATTAAGAAACAGAACCAATGGCCGAAGATAATAATAATATTTTTTTTTTATAAAAACACAATCGACCAAATGAGAAACACAATAACATTCGGAACCAAGACTAAAACGAAGCAAAAAAGAATTATTCTTTCAACAAAAAAACTTGAATCCCTTGATATCAAAACTGAGCCTTGAACAAGCTTCAATGGCTCTGATTCCAATTGTAAGTCCCGAAAATTAAAAATCCGATATCAAGTAACTATCAATCGATGGCGGAATCAAAGATGATAGTGATTCAAGAAACAAACATTATATGATTTAATGATAATACTCAACTAGCATACGATTTCAAGGAATCGTCTGATACTAGAGAGAGTTTTCTTCATGTAAACAAAACCGCTAGTTACAAATGAACCAATAAAACACCTTTTATACGTAGAACTTGGGCTCACATAGCCTTAACAGTCCCACAGCCCAACCCACAAGAATAAAGCCCAACATACTAACTGAGAACTAATAACTGAGAACTAATTAGTTCTCGACCTAAACACCTTAAATAACCGAGAACCCAAGTGTTCTCGGTCCTAAATAGTAAAACACCAATATGGATCACCAATATTTATTTGATAGCGTCAGTCTCATATTCTAGACCCAACAGGTTTATTATTAAACTTAGTGTTACATTTATATTGGATTAAGCGGACTAGTTATATTTTACTAGCTTGTTTATCTTGGGCCAAATATTATATATACAACTATAAATATTACTATTATTTGGGTTGTATGTATAATTGTATACATGATAAAAAAAATAATAATTTATTCGATCCGAACCGAGCCGAGCAGACCTTTGCTCGTGCTTGGCTCGTTTACAAACCGAACCGAGCCGATCGGATCATTTACATCCGAGCAGAGGATCGAGCTAGCATCTTTCGAGCATTTTTCGAACGAGCGGCGAGCAATTTGAACAGCCCTACCCGCACTGGAGTATTCGGGAGAACTCCCGCTTCGCAAACCCTATTATTGCGGAGGAGTTTGTGAGTCAAGCTGTGCCTCCCAAGGAAAGGCAATATTAAGACAGTCTGGAGCGATCTCAACTTGTCTCCGACATCTGTGTTGGCCAGGCGCTTCAGTTTGCCGTCGTGTATTCATTGAAACGGCGTGACTAAGAGTTTGCCCGAAACATTGCTGAGTTTAATTCTAAGAGGGCTGAGCAGGCACAGAGAGAGGAGAAGTTGAAGTCTGAGGTGGGGAGGTATAGAGAGAGGGCTTACAAGGCTGAGGATAAAGTGAAGGCGTTAGAGCGGGATCACTCGGTGGCCACAAAAGGTGGACCGATGCTTGCCAAGTCACCAACCAAGAGATGATGAAGCTGAGAGATCAAGTCCAAGCTTTAAAGCATGACAATTCTAAGCTTGAAGAGGCCGCCGAGAGCCATCATAAAGCGTTGGCGAACAAAGACTCTCAAGTGGCGGGAGCACGCTCTGAGCTGAACGCCAAAGATCAAGAGCTTGTTAGTGCTACTACTCGTTCTATTTATACTAAGAGATTAAAGTGCTGGTGATATCACCCTGAAAACGACCCTTAACAACCTAACATAATGTACCTGCCAACAATTGTAAAACTGCTGGAATTAACTTACAAAAAACTGGAAACTAAACATCTGGAATTACAAAGGTAAATTGCTGGAATGACAAACAGTTGGAATTGTCCAACAGTTTGTCATATAACTTGCTAGACGAGCTGTTGACTTGTTAACCAACATTTTGACTCTTCAACTTAGCTATTTAAGTCCAGCAGTTCGACTTGTCAGCTCAGTTGTTTAAGTCTAGCTCTTTGGTCTTCAATATCCAACAGTTCTTGAATTCGGCAGTTCAATGTTGTTTTGTTGAAGCTTTTAAGGGAGCATTGATATTCTTCAAGTACTTGGATGAATAGATCCTTAGGTTTTGACTTTCATCCTCAATAATTATTACATAACCCAACAATCTCCCCATGTAGCTGTTGATGCCGAAATCTTTCTTAATGTACTTGTTTTTACTTTCTTAGTTATTGATGTTGGAGATTTTCTCTGAAGAAAAGATATTTCCTTTTGATGTCTAGCTCTAGACTTGCAGCTTGATCATCATCGTTTTCTTTTTCCAGCTTAAGATCCATAATGACTTTTATGTCATCAAGGCTTAAATCTACAACATTTTGGCCATTTAATCAAACCTTAGAGCCATTCTCTCTTAACAACACCACATCATTAGAGTCACTAATTGGTTTTCATCTCACAATCCTTGGGATAAGGAGGACTGAAAGCAACTTTTGAACCTTAGTGGGAGGGTGTGTATCTGGCCTTTGAGGCATTGTCACCCCTAGGTGTGCCACCAATTGAGGTGGATCTAATGCTATTGTGTATATACATGTCCTTTGATTTTCTAAAGTTCTGAACACATGAGTAATATTAGGCAGGTTATTAACAACCAATAGATTTTCATCTTCATCCATCCCTTTTATCCAATGAGCATACCCGAACTTTTCCTTTAAATTATTAATGTATTTCTCCATTAGTCTTGGGCTGCAGTGAATGATTTCCCTTAGAATTGTTATAATAATTAAGGTCTGTGTCTTCTTCTTTTCTGCAACATCACACTTTTTGAATTCATTACGAAGGAGCAATTCTTCGTAGCCATCTCCTTCCGCAAATACCTTCTTCTTTTCAAGTCACTCCACTCACAGCTGTAGAGTTTTGCGAAGGATCAATTATGTAGATTTAAGAGTCTTGTTATCTTTAACCGGAGGTTAGACCAGTTGTTTCTTCATTTCCCAAAAAGAATGATATGGGATAAAGAATAACATTTAGCCACTGAAACGGAGTAAGTACCGAGTTATTTTACATGTTCTTTTTTTTTTGTTACACGACCAGAGTAAAAATCTTGGATGCATTACTAGTCCTCAATACTCTGCGTTATTATTTCTTAATTTACTTTAACGTGGGGTTAGCCCATTTGGTAAACACACGTGTTTATTAGATGGAAGTCACATATTCAAACCCAACGATGGAGTAGTTTAAGATTATTCGTCTAAACTTTACTTTTGCGTTGATTACACAAAGTCTACACATTATTATTATCTTTATTATTTCTCATTCCGAAAGTATTCATTCCACCGTTTAACACTTGAACGAAAACATAAGAAACATATACCAAGATTTACTCAATCGTATTAGGGCCCAATATATGACATTATTCTTATGATCAAAGCCCAACTACTTATATTTGAAAGCCTAACAACTTACATGTTTGGACTTTGGAGCCAACATTTATTTTAAAGTTATATAATATTTAACTAGTCAACCTACATTGCGCATTGTACCATTATTATAGGTTTGTTCGTTTGAAGTCTGGCCCAAACGTAAGGTCCAACCTGATTAAACGACTGAGCCAAATATTTCAATTCTAGATCACCGATAGGTTAAAAAAGCATAAAATAAGCTAGTTTTATTTTATACTAGGATTTATACTTATTTTTTTAAAACTTTTGTAATTCTTTTTATAGATATATGTGGCAGCTCTATATATTACGGGTCTCAAACGAAATTTATTTATTGCGTATATTCGTAAATTGTTTTATCATATAAGCATCTACTATAAGATAATTAGAATTTTTAGCTTAACAATTATTGGTTTATTTAGTTCCTATTGACAATATCAAAATAAATGGTTTATAGTTTACGTAGTTAAAGACGAACATATCAATTCATATGTAAAATAATGCTTAAATGTTTCTTAACCCGAACTTTTTTTGGAGCCCTTTTGAATTTGAGGCCGGTTTAATTGCGAATGTATAAATTCTTTACTTTCTTTAAGTACACTATGAGGTTGTTTGTAGTTTAGAACGTTGATATGTTATTGTTGACAGTGGTGAAAAATGAAGTAGTTATTGCAAAAATACCTAATGTTAGTAAAAGTTAAAAGAAAAATAATCCATCTATTAGTAAACTTTTCTTTTAAGTGTTTCACAAAAGTGGTGTTGTTGCTGCTGCTTCTTAAGTCTTAGGTGTTTCATTGTTGTAAACTTTATTTTGTTATAAATTTTGGCACTTTTAACAATTAAATGACCTAAATGGAAGATATATGAATCTCTATTAGTATTTTGTGAATATTACATTATTTTCAATTGACTTGATTATTATTAATAAATATTTTTCACTATTAACTCATTACTTGAAGTTAATCTGTAAAAAAACCACTAAACATCAAATATGATTATTGCATGTTACATTGAGGTCATCTAGGGAAGGCGGGGCGCCTTCGGCTTCGGATGATTGTCAATGTAGCCGCTTCAGCTACACTGCTCCGTCCTCTTCGGCTTTGAAAGTCGGCTATGATGATCGGCATATGGTTGCCGATTGTGTTTGCTCCCTTTAAACGGTCATGTGACCGTTACACATTTAAAAAAAGTTTTTAAATTATTTTAAACACTATATAAAACACACAACTCATACACAATTTTATACAACTCTCATCCAACAATTTGCTACCATTCTCACTCTCATACCAAATTTCACACTTCCATAATTTTCTTTTCAAATGGAAAATAAATTACCTACAATTATTCCACTAATAGAGTCGGATGGCGATATTTTAAACGACAACAATCTTATTTTTTTAAGGATCTCATTGAGCAAATTGACGAGGAAGACATGACATCATCTAAACAAGTCGTCAAACGTGATCTCGAAAAAGGAAACGAAGTTCTTATGGACGACTATTTTGTTGCTGAACCCAAATATAATAATAATGTTTCCCGCTATCGATTTCGTATGTCGAAACAATTGTTTTTAAAAATTGTTGCCGACATCCCAACCAAATATCCATGGTTTCAAGAGGGTTATGATGGAAGGTTGAAAAAAAGTTTTGCACCGATTTCAAAAAATCACTTCTGCCATTAAACAACTTGCACACGGTAACACACCGGATGAATATGATGGGTATTTGTGCATTTAAGTTTTTCTGCAACGCCGTAATTCGAACTTACAGCGAGGAGATTATGTGTTGACCCACAAGCCACGATGTTGCAAATTTATACCAAAATCATGAAGAAAAACATCATATTCCTGGCATGATGGGTTGCATTGATTGTACACACCTAGAATGGAGGAATTGTCCAAGAGAGTTGAAAGGAACATATACGAAAGAAAGGATGTTGAACGCGCTTTTGGTTCTCTAAATGGAAAATTTGGCATATTAAGGCGACCCATGCGGGCCATGACGGTGTACAAGATTAGAAGTGTGACATATGCATGCATGATATTGCATAACATGATCCTTGAAGACGAGTTGAATGCATTGTCGTCGGATCACACTAGGGATCCAATTATTCAACCCGTTTTTTACGAGGATACCCTTCGTGAAATTATGGATCCACACACGCATTTCCGACTCTCATTGACCTAGTCGAACATATCTCAACTCAAGAACTACCATATTTCAAAGAATCCTACGTTGAATAATTTAATTTTTAATATTTTTAGTTGATTTTTTTATGTTTCGTATTTTTTATTGTATTTATATTTATTTATTTATTTTATTTAATTAATGTTTGTTTGGTTTTATTTTGTTTTAATTAATTGGTATTAAAAAAGAACAAATTTTAGGCTACTTTAGGCTAAGCAATGTCAGTATTTAAGCTACTTGAGGGTTAAAATGACATAACATGTGTGATTGGTACACTTTAGGCTTAAAGCCTAAGATGCCCCTACCTCCCTTAACTAACTTAAAAAAAATAGACATTCACATCTATAAAATATGTTTCATAACCATGAAACATCTAATAAAAGTTAGGTGATTTAAATAAACATAAAACTTAAATGACTTTAGTAAAACACTACACTGGATGAATTTTTATCTTTTAAAAGTTTTTACAGTCTACGTTTAAAAAGTCAAAAGTCTTGGACACTACACAAGATGGGAGCCAAGAAAAGATTAGTCAAGATTAATAATAAGAAGAGATTTTGACATAATAATAAGTTGGTTTTCGTGAGAAATAAATAAGGTGTGTAAAGCGTGCACGAATGCATGCGTGTATACCGCAATTACACTACTAGACGATTCCCTTTTCACGCTCATCATTTTCTGCCATATTCTTCGGGCATGCCTTTCCTTTCTTTTTTCTACTTTTACACACCTTAACTTCATTTTTATTATTAAACTTCATTACTAATTATTAATTCACACTAAGTCAAAAAATATGATACATAAAGAAGACCTGAATGAATTATCTTAATTTTAAATCATCTCATTTCATTGAAACTATAGATAAAAATACAAAATATCGTTATCTAAGATAAATAATGATTATAATCTATTTGGTATGATATTATGACCGGTTGACCGTTGAAGTAGTTAAATTGATAAGAACTTGATATTCATTTTCATATAGTTTTTTTTTACATTAACTTGCATTCATACCAAGGGTATTCTCAAACCGAAGATCACCGAAACAAGCTACAACATATACAATGGATATACGCACTAGTCCTTCTAAAGGAGTGACTTGTGACTAGAACGATTTTTTTAACCAAAAGAAAGACAATTGCTTCACAATACTATAGCCTCAATCACCTTAGCCTCTTTGTCATATTTTCATTTCTTGTCTTTCAAATCAAACAACACGCCACCAGGAGAATGGCGTGAATAATTTCCATTAACTTGTATGTAGATATTCAATAAGTTAAAAACTATATATACTATATTATACAACATGAGGGAAGGGTTCCATTCAAATTTAAGTAATTACAAAATATAATGCATATGGTATAATAACTTAATGAATGTAGTAAAGGAGTGAAGTTGTCTTTTTACATTAACAATTAAGTTGATTATTTATAAAATAATAAAGTCATTAGTAACTATATGGTATAATAACTTAATGAAGGTTCAATCCTTGGCAAGGGTGTTGTAGTTTAGAATTATTGGTGTAATAGTACAGGAGTTGTAATTTGCCGTTCAAAAAAAAAAAAAAACTATCCATGTTTCTAACTTCTTTATAAATTATTAGTGACTATCCATGTTCCTAACTTTTTTTATCTCATTTATGTCTATACATTTTATTAAAGCCCTATAAATAGTGGCCATTGTGTTATTATTATATACATCTCAATGAAACAACTCTCTCATTCCTTATTCTTTTGTATAATCTTTGGTTTGTTAGTTGGCATTATCACTGACTTCTTTCTTCAAATTTTACCTTTATAAAGCCTTATTCTTACTGATATCTTATGTGCCACCTTCTACCATGAAAACAATTAATGAACCATTTTCTTTTGTTTCTACAGATTCATAAGGGATTTTGTGTACGAGAATATTGCGGATAACTGTTATGATGTATTATGTCGTTCAAGATTTTGTGAAATATATGGTACTGATCTTAAGGTAACCTTTTGTTCACCATTAAAACAATATTCTTCCAAACATTATGTGTTTACGCCCCCAACCAATCCATACCTTGTTGTTTTTATAATCTTTTATACAGTTAATATCTAGATTTATATTTTTATATTTAGGAAGTTCATAGAAAAGAAATCAAATAATATATTGATGCATGGATAAGGTAGAGTGAAATGATTTTGTATGTTTTGGTTTGACATGCATGAGAAACATGACCATATTATGGCCTTACTCGTGGGTTAATGTATAGAAAACGCTTAAGGGCTGTCATAAAAAAAGTTTTTGCAATTAAAAACCACATAGTATCCATATAATCTGAATACAATATAGAGCATTTTATGATTATATAGTAGTATACACAACTGGGTTGTTGGTTGACAAAAGACACTCATTCATTACATGTCATATATTGTGGACAACTTGCATACGGACCAATTAATCAATGTCATATATTTTTAATTATTTAAACTGGCGATGCCATTTGACTTTTCATAATAAAATGAGAAATAAACATGGCATAGAATGAGGGAAGCTTACCACGTACTTGTAGAGTAAAACAATGAATGAACTATGTTTGTGTTTTGTAAACTTGAGAGTTAAAATAAAAAAATGTAAAAAATAGAATGAAAATAAATTCATAACAATCGAGTCGGTAGTTTAAGTTGAATAATTTTGAACCTAAACCATGTCTATAGATTGAGACATAAACATAACATGGAATGATGGAAGCTTACTACATATTTGTAGAGTAAAACAATGAATAAACTATGTTTATTTTTATAAACATGAAGTTCAAATAAAAAAAATGCAAAAAATAAATTCGTAAAATCGAGCCGATAGTTTAAGTTGAATAACTTTAAAATTAAACAATAAAACTATATATCATTCAAAACAATAAAGACAATAAATCTTTAGTAGTAAATAAAGATGTGGGAGATACAATGGTTTAAATTTTTTACTTATTTGTGAAAGATGCAATGGTTAAAATTTTCCCCTCAATTGACGTGGACAATACTTGTACATACATAACTTTAAGAGTTAGACATAGAGAGTTCCTAAAATGTTTTTATCTATATCTATATTATATTATAAAGTATTTAGAAAGGTTACCCACAAAATTTAAAAACAATAATAGGAGATGGCAAACTTCTCTTTTTCCAACCTTATACTACTAGATGTTAATCAAAACTTACACGTATATCGAAGCTTGGTCATTGTGCCAAGCCTTCATGATGAGTCTATGATGTCCTTCCTTGTTTCATGTAAGAGGCAACAAAACCGTATGACACGTGCCCTACCCTTGTTTGCATTTATCATCACATATTATTTTTGTTGTTGCTTCGTTTTTAATAAATGTTGTGCTCCTGCCGCAACGCGCGGGCACCCCACTAGTTTAGAAAAATGTATGAAATAGATCTACTTATACCTATGTGCGATCTTAGATAAAATATAGTATTGTTTTAGTAAGAACCAGATATCGAACCCAAATGATATGACTTTTACTACTCAATTTTAAATAACCAATTAGTGAAGTTAAGTTGATTTGTTTGTTGGTGATGGTTAGGACAATAAAGTAAATAAAATAGTAATATCGGATGAAGAGAATATCATATCAGTCAAAGGTATTGCTAGGGATCGAATCGTTTTGAGATGAAATAACAGTAAATAAAATAGCTTAGTGGTGTGGAAAACGATTAAGTCAACTGAGTATGTTCTTGAGGTTATTTATGGAAGGGCTCCCGGTCTGATTTGAAATTAGACAAGAATACTTATTCATTTTTTGTCAATCAAACTTATGTGGTTATTTATAATTTGTTAGATCTTAGACTTCTAGACTATGTCACATTATTAATTTTAATGAAAGTAACCTTAGGTTATGGGGTGTGGTTCCTCCTCCCCCTACCTTCTCCTTGTCCACATCAGCGTCACGTCACTTCCCCCTTCTACTTCTCCAAACCAAGGAAATGGTTCCCCCCCCTTTTTATTATTTTCCATCATCAACATCAATGGTCAATTTGCTTCGGGGATGAGGGGGGGGGGGGGGGAAGAAACCCCGATGGCACCGATATTGGGTCGGGGGGGGGGGGGGGGGGGTTTACCCAACGGGGACGAGCTCCAGATCAGCCCATACCCCTTAGTCTTAAGGTGGTGGGTCTGGTCATTTTAGGTACCCTAACAATTTGTAATCCTAGGCTGTCACATCAGATTTGTAAAATACAATCCTAACACTACCCTAAAACACCATATTTGAAAAGGGCACCAACCTAAGGTACCCTAACACTTTTTTCAATATATATAGGGGAATGATAATTTGAAAACCTTCCCCACTTAAGAAAACTCATTAAACCCATATCTTAACCATCCATTCCATATGATCTATGGTGGAGATTATTTCTTGATTTTGATCAAAAGTAAAGATGCATTTTTAATAACAAAAGGGTAATATTGTCCATAAAAAATTGAGTGTTCTCTCTCTTCTGAAAAAACCAGGCATTCCCTCTCATCTTTCTCTCTCTCCTCTTTCCTCTCTCCTCACTTTTGTAATAAAAACATATTCTTCACAACTTATCTCACTAAAAGACATATATATAAATTATAACCCAACAGCAAAAACATATGTTTTCACGACTTATCTCACAACTAATCTCACCAATAACATATATTAAATTATAACTCAACAACAAAAACATATGTTTTCACGACTTATCTCACAACTAATCTCACCAATAACATATATTAAATTATAACTCAACAACAAAAACATATGTTTTCACGACTTATCACACCAAAAAAACATATAATAAAATAACCCTACAATAAAAACAGATGTTTTCACTAATTATCTCACCAAAAACATATAATAAAATTATAACTCCACAACAAAACCATATGTTTTTACGACCAATATCACAAAAACATATAATAAATTATAACCCAGTAACAAAAACATATGTTTTTAAACGAAACAATCTTTGATAGACAAAAAAATAGTGAAACAAACAAACTTCAAAATTCATCAATGATCAAATGTATCCGAATCAAAGCAAATCCACTAACAATGAAATACATAAAAAAAGATAAGAACAATCTTTAAAGATTTCTAAAAGAAAAGAAGAAAAAAAATTAACTAAAAAAAAGAATCGATTAACAATAAAATACATACAAAAATCTCATATCTAGAGATAATAACAATTGACCACCGAATGTTGATTTTTTTTTAAATCCAAATTTCAAGGTTGCTTCTTCTTCTTCGATTTCCCACAAAAAATAAACTCGGTGCTGGTGTTGCTCAAGTTTAGGTGAACGCAATGTTCGTTGGGTTGGTCAAAGATAGGGATGGGTCGTCAGATGGTGAAGGTGGTATGGTCGACGGAGTTGATGGTGGTTAGAAATGGTGGTGGGTTGGAGCAACAATAACTAAATCTTCATCTTCTTCTTAGTTGATCTCAGATTGGTTGATCTGAGTAAAAATGGTGATATGAGTTGCTCATAATCTTTAAAGATTTAGATAAGGCATGGTCTATTTCCACCCCCCACTTCTATTTTCACCCCCTTGAAAGCGCCTCGCTTAGGCCTAAGCAAGGCGCTTTCTTTGCTTTTTAACTACCTCGGTACGAGGTCAGAAAAAGCTGATTTTTGACCCAAAGCGCCTCGCTTAGGCCTAAGCGAGGCGCTTCGAATAATTTTTTTTTTTTGGGTCTTTTGAGATTAAGGTTTAACATTTTTTTTTTTAAGTCAGACGTTTTTCAAAAAAACATTTTTATGTCAATGGGAGGGTAAACAAAATCGTCGATCCGACTGTTGATTTCTTTCTGCAACAAGGAACAAAATGTCAGCTTTTTCCTGAATTTTACTTGCTTGTATGAAAAGTATATTTTAATTGTTCGTTTGACAAACGTCTGGCTAACCTGTCCAGTTTTCAATCTCACTGTCCAACAACTGAATTTTACTTGCTTGCATGAAAAGTTTATTTTAATTGTTCGTTTGACAAACGTCTGGCTAACCTGTCCAGTTATCAATCTCACTGTCCAACAACTGAATTTTACTTGCTTGCATGAAAAGTTTATTTTAATTGTTCGTTTGACAAACGTCTGGCTAACCTGTCCAGTTATCAATCTCTCACTGTCCAAACAACTGAATTTTACTTGCTTGCATGAAAAGTTTATTTTAGTTGTTCGTTTTGACAAACGCCGGCTAATGAATTTTACTGTAATGATCAGAAACATTCCAAATAACTGTTCAATTTCAGCTTTTGTTTAACTATTTTAGCAACTTCCATAGAGAAGGTATCAATCTTACTTCTTGAGTTGAACTTTCCATGATCTACCTTTATCATCTCAGAGAGATATGTGTCAACGATGAAAGGGAACCCGAAACAATAGAAGTGAGATTGATAACTTCTTTCATCATTGTACATATACCTCCTTATCTAAAAACAAATCACATCATTTGTATGAGTAGTGACCCTCTGGCAAACCTGCGTATGAATAGTGACCCTCTGGCACACCACTAGAACATTAATCGGTTTCATCTTTGTTTTCTTGGGTTTTGCTTTTTTTTTTGGTGAAATGAACTTGAAGAAATGATTTGGTTGAAGAAAGTTGTGTGCCAGAGGGTCACTATTCATTCAAATGATGTGATTTGTTTTTAGATAAGGAGGTATATGTACAATGAACTTTTTACGCTAAATAAAACTTACACACAACTTTTTGCTCTAGTGGTGTGGCCTACCTTTTTGACAAACACCTGGCTAACATGTCCAGTTATCAATCTCACTGTCCTTTAAGCAGGTTTGCCAGAGGGTCACTATTCATACACACAACTTTTTGCTCTAGTGGTGTGCTCTACCTTTTTGACAAACACCTGGCTAACCTGTCTAGTTTGCCAGAGGGTCACTATTCATACACACAACTTTTTGCTCTAGTGGTGTGCTCTACCTTTTTGACAAATACCTGGCTAACCTGTCCAGTTTGCCAGAGGGTCACTATTCATACACACAACTTTTTGCTCTAGTGGTGTGCTCTACCTTTTCGACAAACACCTGGCTAACCTATCCAGTTTGCCAGAGGGTCACTATTCATACACACAACTTTTTGCTCTAGTGGTGTGCTCTACCTTTTTTACAAACACCTGGCTAACCTGTCCAGTTATCAATCTCACTGTCCTTTACGCAGGTTTGCCAGAGGGTCACTATTCATATTATTATTATTATTTACATTATTATTATTTCAGTTCAAACTTTTCAAACACCTGCAACATCTCAAGAGTCGAGGTCCTCTGAAAAAGACATTGTACAATGATTTGGCTTTGCAATATTTGAAAATTATCATTTCTTGACATGCTTGGTAACACCTTGATCTGCAATATATGAAAACAGGAACATTCCAAATAACAGTTCAAATTTTAGTTCAAACTTTTCAAACTCCTGCAACATCTCAAGAGTCGAGGTCCTCTGAAAAAAGACATCGTACAATGATTTGGACTTGCAATATTTGAAAATTATCATTTCTTGACATGCTTGGTAACACCTTGAGTTCAAACTTTTCAAACTCCTGCAACATCTCAAGAGTCGAGGTCCTCTGAAAAAAGACATCGTACAATGATTTGGACTTGCAATATTTGAAAATTATCATTTCTTGACATGCTTGGTAACACCTCTGCAATATTTGAAAATTATCATTTCTCGAAAAGTAATTAAAAACACTTAAAAATGAATTAAAAACAATTGTTGTGTCGAATGTTTAGTCGGAGGACCACTTACAATGATTCATCAAAGTTGTACAAAGCTGGATGTTTTTACTGGAAAACCAAAACGAGCAATAAACGAAGCGAAACGGAGAGATATAATTTTCTTGGCTTGGAAACAACTTAAAAGAAGCAAAAATGAATTAAAATTATTTTTTGGTGATTAACAGATAATTTTAAAGAATTAAAAGAAAATCAAGTTTTTAAAATAAAAGGCCAAAGCGCCTAGCTTTGGTCAAAGCGAGGCGCTTGGGTGCCTAGCTTTGGCCAAAGCTAGGCGCTTGAATGGTTTGATTAGACCACAAGCTCCTCGCTTTGACCAAAGCGAGGCGCTTTGGCCTTTTATTTTAAAAACTTGATTTTCTTTTAATTCTTTAAAATTATCTGTTAATCACCAAAAAATAATTTTAATTCATTTTTGCTTCTTTTAAGTTGTTTCCAAGCCAAGAAAATTATATCTCTCCGTTTCGCTTCGTTTATTGCTCGTTTTGGTTTTCCAGTAAAAACATCCAGCTTTGTACAACTTTGATGAATCATTGTAAGTGGTCCTCCGACTAAACATTCGATACCCATTTTTTTTCAAAACATAACTTTTGCATGTTTAATTGATATGTTTGACTTCCAGACTATATTATAATTGATCGTTGGTGGTTTTCATAGCACCTTGTTTGATTACACTCGTGTTCAGCCTTTATCAGGCTGCCTTCATCGTTGACAATTATCTCTCCGATAAACAACTGTAAAGTTGTTTTACTAATTTCATAGTCTTGATACTTTTAACAACTGAATTTTACTTATGGAATCTTTTCAAAGATGATCAAAAGAACTAGACAGTCTGTTCCCATGTTCTCCATATCCATACCTTGTTCCAACCACTAGACAGTACCTGTGGCCAAAAGAACTAGACAGTAAAATCATCTTCTTGTAATTACTTTCAAGTTTTTTAGAATCATTGAAGACACCTTTTCAGTTGTTATCCGAGAGATAACGATCATTTCGTTATCATTGCTAACAGACTTTGACCGATCAACGATGAAGACAACCTGAAAAGTGGATACCATGGATCAGAGAGATTTAAGCTAATCAAACTCATATCTCAAGCCGGTGCAAGTTATGTTGTTTTCATCTATCTCATCACCTTCTTCTAACTTTTTCAGTTGTTATCCGAGAGATAACGATCATTTCGTTATCATTGCTAACAGACTTTGACCGATCAACGATGAAGACAGCCTGAAAAGTGGATACCATGGATCAGAGAGATTTAAGCTAATCAAACTCATATCTCAAGCCGGTGCAAGTTATGTTGTAGCATCTTTGATCATCTTCTTGTAATTACAACTTTTTCAGTTGTTATCCGAGAGATAGCGGTCAACGATGAAGACAGCCTGAAAAGTGGATACCATGGATCAGAGAGATTTAAGCTAATCAGACTCATATCTCAAGCCGGTGCAAGTTATGTTGTAGCATCTTTGATCATCTTCTTGTAATTACAACTTTTTCAGTTGTTATCCGAGAGACAGCGGTCAACGATGAAGACAGCCTGAAATGTGGATACCATGGATCAGAGAGACTTAAGCTAATCAAACTCATATCTCAAGCCGGTGCAAGTTATGTTGTAGCATCTTTGATCATCTTCTTGTAATTACAACTTTTTCAGTTGTTATCCAAGAGATAGCGGTCAACGATGAAGACAGCCTGAAATGTGGATACCATGGATCAGTGAGATTTAAGCTAATCAAACTCATATCTCAAGCCGGTGCAAGTTATGTTGTAGCATCTTTGATCATCTTCTTGTAATTACAACTTTTTCAGTTGTTATCCGAGAGATAGCGGTCAACGATGAAGACAGCCTGAAATGTGGATACCATGGATCAGAGAGATTTAAGCTAATCAAACTCATATCTCAAGCCGGTGCAAGTTATGTTGTAGCATCTTTGATCATCTTCTTGTAATTACAACTTTTTAAGTTGTTATCCGAGAGATAGCGGTCAACGATGAAGACAGCCTGAAATGTGGATACCATGGTTCAGAGAGATTTAAGCTAATCAAACTCATATCTCAAGCCGGTGCAACACACACTTTCAACCCATTCCTAGTAAACCCAGGGGAAAATGGCTATATTAAAAAAACTTCAAGATTATTGTTTTGTTTTGTGGATCAGACGAGGACTTGCCTGTGTCTTGAAAACACAAGGATGACACACGAAGCTTTAGACTCCAAGCGGATCCCTTGATTGCCGCATTTAATGAAATTTAACGCGCATACCGCATTCGGAGTCTGATTGCACCGAATCCAGTCTTCAAGGTGGAATTAAGCACCTGAAAGGGAAGTTGAAATTTTGAATGATGTTTTGTTTTGTGGATCAGACGAGGACTTGCCTGTGTCTTGAAAACACAAGGATGACACACGAAGCTTTAGACTCCAAGCGGATCCCTTGATTGCCGCATTTAATGAAATTTAACGCGCATACCGCATTCGGAGTCTGATTGCACCGAATCCAGTCTTCAAGGTGGACTTAAGCACCTGAAAGGGAAGTTGAATTTTTGAATGATGTTCGTCGACTGCACCTTGAGCGAGCCGCGTTTAATGAAATTTAACGCGCATACCGCATTCAGAGTCTGATTGCACCGAATCAAGTCTTCAAGGTGGACTCAAGCACCTGAACGGGAAGTTGAAATTTTGAATGATGTTCGTCGACTGCGAATGTTGCAACATGAGTTCGACCAAGATGACACACGAAGCTTTAGACTCCAAGCAGATCCCTTGATTTGGGTGGAACAAGGTATCATCAATCTAGTATTAAGCACCTGAACGGGAAGTTGAAATTTTGAAGTTGGTTGATGATGTAAAGTTTAAGTCATTTACAATGATTAGGGTTATTACTTTGTTTTTTAAATTTTTTTAACTTTTTATAATTATTAAATTAAAAAAAAATCAAAAAACCAACTCAAAACATCAAAACAACTACCAAAATAAATTACCCCCTTGAAGCGCCTCGCTTAGGCCTAAGCGAGGCGCTTGGAATTTGAAAATCAGCTTTTTCTGATTCTCGTACTGACGGTCTCGAAGTTAGCTCAAAGCGCCTCGCTTTGGCCTAAGCGAGGCGCATTGAGGGGGTTAAAATAGAAGGGTGGGGGGTTTAAATAATACAACCCTTTAGATAATAGAATATGAGATTTAGAGAGAGAAAGGTGTACTTGTTTCAATATTGGAGATATTATATTGAAATGGATTCAGTCTTTTTAGAGAAAGAGAGAGAGGTACTTGTTGAATGTGTCAGGACAAAAGATGTTATATAAATTTAGTGTGTCAAAACTACCCTTCAAGACAATTCAAAAAGTATTCACGTGGAACATTTTATACCATTCATTTGGGTTTAATGGGTTTGCAATTTATAATTACCCTATATATATATATATATCTTAAACTTAATTTAAAAAAAAGTTACCTTAATTAAAAAAAACATACGCAAATGTAAAAAAAAAGTATGAAAATGTAAAACAAAATACTAAAAATTACAAGGCCAAACATATTTGACGGCTATTTGACACTTCCGATAAAAGATGACTTCCAACATCGGGCATGTCACTTCGTTGTGCTATTTCATAACGTCTCAACATCTCGATCATAAACGTTTTTGCCTTAAAGTCTCACATTTATCCTTCAAAGCCACACGTTCCGACAACAACATTATAGCTTCTTCACTTTGTTTCATTTTAATTTCCACCAACGTGTTAATATTGTCTTCTTTTATTGATCTTTCATCAACCAAATTGTTCATGCTACTCCTCTTGGCCCCTTTCTTTATGTCTTTTTTTTTTGTTTATTCTAGGTGGTGCGTTGTCTTCGTTGAGGTCCAACATATGATTAGTCCCGACATCATCGGGTGTAGATAATTGGTAATTGCTCGCTTCCGATGACTTTCTTCTTTTGTCGAAATGGTTAACGTAAGCCTCACCGCCAATGGAACACTTTTCCGTTTGTCATGCGTGCGTACAATCTTCCATGTGGCTTGTTAAAATTGCAGTTGGGAAAAAAATTGCGGTTGTTGTAGAAAAGGTATGAAAACATTTGCGGTTGATTGACAATTTGCGCGGATGACTGACACCACAAGCTTTGGAACCGGCGCCATGCCCGAATGAACTAGCACCTCTCGATTTTCCAATGCAATTTCTTTAAAGTGAAGATGGTATTGTTTTTTGATTTTTTTTGTTTTTTTAAAAAACATTTCAAATTGTCAAAAGTATGACTGTAACCCCACTTTCCCCCACCTTTCACAATCAGTTTCACCTACCAGATAACGACATCCGAAGTGTCCCGAACCATAGTACCCGAGTGGCAAAGGGGCGGTGTAGCTAAATGGCTACCCCTAAGACTGCTTGGTGTGGAATCGGGGAGAACGTTCGGTGGGTCTACCTGGAGCTCGGTAGACTCGGGAACACCACCCCCCGAGGGATATTATTGGTGTAGGGAAGGTGAAGGTACAAAGAGAGAGAGAGAGAGGGGGAGGGAGGGAGATAGACAGAGGAGAAGGGGGAAGGGGAATTGGGAGAAACCATTTCCTTGGTTCAGAGAGGGAACGAGGAAAATGATGTGACGCTGATGTGACATTTAAGGGAGTTGAGAGAAACCATCACCACACCATATAACTTAACTGAGCCTCTACCTGAACTGCACACATCACCACTATAGATTTATAAGATTGTTAATTGTAGTTGTTATTGGCTTGTTTAGAGGTGTTGCTGATTTTAACACAAATATGATACCTTAACCTTATTGATTGGTTTGTTTAGAGTTTATTTTATATATTTAAAGTTAGTTTGTAATTTTTGTTTATGTGTTCTTTCAATAGCATTGTAATTTTATTATGATATTGCCTTTTATTATGTGATTCGATTCGATTTGATTTCATCTAAGAATGTTTACTCCAAGTTATTAAACCCAATGTTTTAAAAACCGGTTTTTTAACCTTACCGGATTGGACTCTGAAATGGTTCAACCGGTTGAACCGGGTTGTATCGGGTGGTTCAACCGGATTGACTACTTAAACCTATAATTCTATAAAATACAACTTGAATTAAAAAAGTAATCCAATAGTACACGATTTCATAATAAAAAATAATTCAAAAGTGAATCCATTATCAAAAAATAATCCAAATTACCCACACAGTTTTTTCTATATGAAAGGGAATACTAGGTTTATGTCATTCAAGTGTTAAATACATTAAGTTTATGATTACTTAAAAGATAAAATTTATAATCATCGTCATCCTCATCAACAAAAGTACAACCATATTCGTTTTTTACAATCTTTAATGAGAAGTTTTAGTTACCAATAATCAAAATATACTAAAATTACATAAAATAAGTAACATATATATAAGTTACTTTGTGTTAAAGAAACCGGTTCATGCTCTTTCTCACCACACATGTTATTAATACCTTCACTACGGGTCGATAAAGTCCAAAGTTTAACCTTGTGCCGGTACCGGTATAGCGGTATAA
Source organism: Ambrosia artemisiifolia (assembly GCA_032199755.1). Classification (NCBI taxonomy): domain Eukaryota; kingdom Viridiplantae; phylum Streptophyta; class Magnoliopsida; order Asterales; family Asteraceae; genus Ambrosia; species Ambrosia artemisiifolia. The sequence goes on from CM063525.1 coordinate 1,013,507, forward strand.
ACCGGTATACCAGAATTTACCGGCGGTTCAAATCCTATACCGTTTTCCCAAAATACCGTACTAATTCGTGCCGGCCAAGCCACCGGTAAGCGGTATAACCGGTTCAACCGGCCAGTATAAACCGGTTTTTAAAACATTGATTAAACCCGAGTTTGGAAAAAGACATCATTTAAAAAATTAGTGGTTTTGTCATTATAGAGTTTAAATTATGTAAAGTGTAGATTTTTTTTAATAGAAAGGAACAGACGTGCTAACTATCATGACATCCGGTGTTGTAGCCAAGGTCGACTACTCGACCGCCGCCAACCCCTTGACTCTCTTACATGCGCGAAAACCCGACCTCACACACTCGAATGTATGACAGTTGCATAATTGGTAAAACCTCGCCTCCCATCTGAGTTGAACCATCACCACCTGTATACGCTCTTCACTTGAATGCCGCAGAAAATAATGGGAAGGGTGAGAATCGAACTAGGGTCACAAGAAATACCAAGTCTTTTCCTAACCACTCCAACATTACCTCATTGGCATGTAAAGTGTAGATTAATTCATACTATAAAATTAAATTTAGGAATTGTTTTTTCAGTAAAAATGACTAGGTTTGGTTTATGACTTTAATAGCGACAATTTCCGTTAAGACTATCCGTTGTGGCCCGCAAGCAGCCTACCGCGAGCCACAATCTTATCCACGTAGCTAGCGCTAACGACAACTGGGCCATGTGAAGACTGACGCGAGCGACCGTATGTGAGCCAGCTCGCGTCCGTTAGGGGGCTAGCTCACGTTTCAAATTCAAAAAAATTGAATTTTTCTACCACTAAAATTTATTATCCCCCATTTATTTACCTATATTTACCCTACCCTCCTCTTCTTCTTCTTCACACAATTCTCCTACTTCTTCATCACAATTCTCCTACTTCTTCATCACAATTCTCAACCCTAAACCTTCAATTTATCAACCCAACTTCATCATGGTGCAATGGACCGAGGAGGAAGAGTTAGCACTCGTCATCGCGTACCAACAAGTGCACGGTGACGGTGCTTTGACAAGCCAGGGATCACTGAGTGCTCGCGGGCCACAGTGGCATCGGTTGCTAGCCGAGTTTGGTACCTTTGTCGGGGGTACCAACCGTACCAATGACTCCATCTCCCACAAATTCGGTGACTTGAAATCAAAGTGTAAAAACTTCGAAACCGCGTACATGGAGGTGAAGAGAGATCTCCCTGGGGAGGAAGAAGACGTGTTTACCCATGTGGAGTACCGTCGCAAGGTTGGCCACCCCTCTCATCACATTTCGGCGTGACAAATGTTGCGCTCGGGCTCCCACTTACGTGGTTAGGTTTTTTTATGATCGTTTGGTGTGTTTTTCTTTTTTTAGTAGTGTAATGTTTTTTTTTCTAATGTAATTTTCTTTTTTTAGTGTAATGTTTGTTTTTTATTTTAGTTTAATTATTCTTTTTTTTAGTTTAATGTTTTTTTTTATAAAAAATTGTGGTAAATATTTAAATATATTTGGTAAAAAAAACCCGCTAACCTTGACCCACAACACCCTTCCACAAGTAACCGTCGGCCGCTACCCAATACAACGTAGGCGTTGACGTGACAAAATATTATTCGATAAATCCCTCACTCACCTCTACCCACAATGGAAAGTCTAAGACTATGCGGTGTGGGGGCCGACCAAGGCACGGCATCCCCGTCTTGGCCCGGCGTACACCGCCCCGGACGATCCTAATCCGGCCAACCCGACTACTCTTGGACGAAATGGACGGGCTGCATTTATTGGTTGTTTGTGATGGGTGGGCCCTTTACAACGATTCTTCCTCTCTCTTCAGTTCTTCCTCTCTCTCTGCTGTGTTCTTCGTCTCTCTCTCTCTCTGCCGTGTTTTTTTAAGGGGTTGATGGTGGTGGTGATGGTGACGGTGGTGGAACGCGATGGTCTCCGGTGGTGAGGTGAGGTTACTGATAAAGACGGTGGTTGTGTTGTTTGATGAAGACGGTGATGGTGTTTGATGAAGATGATACAGACAATGAAGATATAGACAATAATATGTGGTGGTGTTATATATAATGATTTTTTAATTATTTATTTTAATTATTATTTATAATTTGGAATTAAAAAAAACTAAAAGATTGGACCAATAGAATTGAAGGACTACTTAAGGAGGACTACCCTCACACCCTTGAGTAGTCCTCAAAATGTCTAAAACCATGTGGGATCCACTTCTTATTGACGTGACGGTAAGGATTTTCAAGCCTTGCCTCCACCACACCACATAACTAGTCTAATAGACTTTAGTGTAAAAGGAATAAATAATATATTCAGTTTTATAAATATATACGAAATTCATTTTTTTTTGAACGGCCAACAAATTGGAATCACTTACGGAACATTAGAATATCATCGTGCCACCAGTGTTGCCACGCGATCATATTCCACCACCAAGTCACCAATTCAGGAGGAAACTCATAATTATGAGAAAACCCCCTTTGTGAGATTCGAACCCAGAACCTTATGGCCCCTAACTCGTATCTCACCACCAAGATACCACTAGGCTATAATGCCATGGGTTATACGAAATTCATTTTAATAAGAAAGTCATCTCCTCGTTCAACGTACTTGTAGATTTTGTTGTCGGAATTCGATGATTTAGTTGCCATTCTTTATTATTTCATGCTCTATTTTTATATTTTTGTGTTATAATATAACGGATGCAACCATAAAACCAAAGTGGTCGGTAATAGTATTGTTATTATTTTATAAGGGTTAAAAGTGTAAATTTAGTTTTAAAGTTAACTAAGTTTTTTAACCGAGTTAGTCTAAAGGACAGAGGGTATAACAAATTTAGAAAATAAATGACATAATGAGTGAAAAAATAACATAAAGGGCAGAGAGTGCAATTTCGCTAATAACTAAACGACAATTTGGTTAACTTTGTAAGATTCTGGGTTCAAATCTTTGCAAGTGCAAGGTAAAGGTGAAATAAAAGGGTGTTAAAAAAAAGTTTGCCGTTCAAAAAAAACTAAAGGACAATTTGTGTAATTATCTCTAGATTTTTTTAACGTATTAAATTAAATTAAGCTCGTCTTCAACGGCGTTTGAGCCCTTGTTCTCCAAAGGAGCAATAACTTAACTCTAATGGGTTTGTCAATTAGACCCAACCCACACCCCTGTGTTAGAAATTTTTATCAGGTTTGGCTTGTATCTTATATTTTTATTATTTTAAATTTGTAGTTATTTTTTTATTGTTTAACTATTTTTATTTATATGTGTAATTAGTTTTTTAGCATGTTTATAATTTTAGTTGTATATATGACGCAGTATATATATAATACCTACTTTGTAAGTGTATAAATTAGTATTACATTTACGTACATAATAGGCGGAAGTTTAGGTTCAAGATTGTTTATTAAAAACAAGTTTTAGTTTAGACCAAATAACTTTTTTGTTGGGTTTATTTTACGATTGGATTATTTTAATATGCAGTGAATATGTACTCCTAAATATTTCAATAATGGTAGGTTAACAAAGGTAGATATAATTAATATAGAAAGAAATGTTAAAAAAAAAAATAATATAGAAAGAAAAAACAAATTCATTTCAGGGGAAATTAATAGGTAGGAGGAACTCAAATGGTGATCATAGTTCACTCGTGTACACAACTAATGATGTCTCTTATATTATCTTCTTCTTTCCCTTTTATTCCTTTTTTTTCACATTTTAATTAAAAAAGATAAATAAAAGCACTCAATTTAGGCTTTTAAACAAATAATTATTCATAATTACAACTTTGAATTTCTTAAAGAACTCAATTCTTGAGTAAAATATTTTAATTATCAAACTTTCGAACCATTGAACGATCATAAGGTAAATTAATAATGACGATGGTCCGACATTTGTTAAGAAAAATACTCTCTTAGTTAGTGACGTATCTAGTATAAACTGTTGTGATTTCATAGCACAATGCAACTTTGACTTCGATCGGTAGTTCGGTTCATTTCGTCACTATGGTTCTATTACTCGGTATGGTTGACAGTCGGAATATTTAATACAACCCTCTTTGTAAGGCCCTGAGCCTAGGAGACCTCATAGTTGAATTCAAGTATCAAACTATAGTACTAACACTAATAAATGTTAAATAATCGCAGTGAAAACAATAAAGTTTTAAAAGTTTGGACATAACAATCAAAGTCATAACAAGTCAACTATAGTCGAATGATGTTAGATTTCAGGGTAAATGTTAAATAATCTTAGTGAAAACAATAAAGTTATAAAAGTTTGAACATAACAATCAAAGTCATAACAAGTCAACTATAGTCGAATGATTTTAGATTTCAGGGTAGCGTAGCCTTCATTCCATGCCAAGTGAGTTATTGGTTAGGTTAAAAACATCGAGACATCATGCATGCTAAGAATAAATCATCTACGTTAAGTGAGTTCTTGGTTAGGTTAAAAACATCGTGTCATCATTTTGAGTAACCAACCCCACCTGTTGTGGTGTGGTGTGGTGGTAAAGGTGTTGGGATTTTAAAGGGGAGGTTGAGAGTTCAAGCCTCATAAGAGGATGACATAAGAAGCGCAATAAAAAGGGTGTAAGAAAGAGTGTAAAAATTAAAAAAAGTAGTGGTAAACCATACTAAACATCCATCATGCAAGTCAAAATCAATACAGACATAAGACCCCATATCCTGCTATGTGGTAGCACTCACATGATCCATCACTACTTTTCTAGTAGCAAATATTAGACAAAAATAATATTAACAACAATTGCTTACTATTAATCATTTCTTGTCAATTCAATCATGCTTCGCTACTTAATCTCAATCACATAGCACCGATTATTAGAACATCAATCACAAGCACATGATAGGTAGCAAAGGCCTCAAACCGTTACAAACATAAACATGTACAATTGCATGCATATCAACCCAAAAGTGTAAAGAAAACGGGCATGTAGAACTTATTTTGGAGTTAGCTTCTTTACAAATTACTAGAATAGTATGAAACTCGAACACTTAATCAATCTGTTCAAAGATTTACATGCAACTGGTCAACAATTCGCACCATAAAACAAGGCGAAATGGTAAGCTTTTCGCACAAAATGTCCCCATGTGAAGTGTTACTTTCCTGTGGACAAAGCTTCCCCTCATCCATTTCGCTATAACTAATTACCAACATTTTGTGTATAATACATTTTCTGTGACTATTTGCACAACAATTCTACTATTTGTACCAAGTACCATGTGAAAACTAGCATACGAAAACTAGAACTACTCGTGCGAAAAGGTGTCACATTTCATGTCATTAGTTATAAACGAAGAAGACCAAGCGAAAAGTATCTAGAACCCTACAAACGCTTCAATGGCGGCTATTATTCATACCAACGCATTTTAACGTCAATATCCTAACATGATTTTAATACCAGTTTAGGGAAACAAAAAAGAATTGATTAACCAACATATGTTCTCTGATACCAAATGTTGATAAATTGATTATAATCTTATATAAAAAAGAAAAAAATAATGACGTGTACCTGATAATAATTCGTTAACCTATGTGAGGGAAGACGACATGATCGATGTTAAGGATGACCGGGTTCCCATTTTGGGTGTATAATTAGAATGGGTAAAGCATGTTGTATAACTAATTAATTATAGAGTGGAGAAGGTGACGAATTTGTGTGTGAATTTGGTGTTTCATTAGGTTTTAATCCCCTCCAATGAGGCGCTCTATGGGGAAACCCTATTTATGGTTCAGGAAGGATAACTACTTCCATCAAATATTATTAATGACCAGATATTATATATTTAGTAATATTTCATCTTACAAGTAATTTTGTATTGGTGTGATATTATGATATTATTTAAGGATGTGTATGTATTACTAAACGTTAGAACTCGTAAGCGTAAGCTTAGCAATTTAGAATGTTTTTAAGGAATGGTCGACCTTTCTAGTAGCAATGGTATGGGAAATGTTGGTTTCCGGGCATCCTACTACTATATATGATACACAACTTTATGATTAGTTTATGATTCATTTATGGATTTCTAGTTGTTTTACATGTTGTAAGACGAATTTAGAACTTTTGTTGCAATGCTACTTTTATTTGATACCTAGTAATGAGTAAATCCTACTCAAGTTTTAGGATGTGACACATGTACATTATGTCAAAATATGGTAGAAAAAGAGAACAAATTATTTATCAACATAAAAACACGCATCAAATGTAGTACTGATAATACCATTGTGTATACATAAGAGAAGTGACGATAAAATGAAAGTAAGTTTTTTTCTTTGTTCTATATTTTATGTCTTGAATACGAGTGTAAGCGATTCTAATCGGGCCCGAACCTGGCTAAGCTCGAACTTTACTCATTTGCTTAAAAAAAGGACTCATGCTTCTTTAATTTAATGGAACTTCTAAGGAGTTAGATTCAACTATTCAAGTAGTTCATGACTAAATCGAGTTAGTTACTTTCTTATTCTTTGTTAAAATTATAATAATACCATTATTTATGATGATATCGTATTACATATTCAGTTAACAGAATCTTGCAAGTAGTTCATGACTAATTCGACTTAGTTACGTTCTTATTCTTTAATAAAAATTAGAATATAATATTATTATTTAGTAGAGTAATATTATTATTTATTGATAATAGCATATTAGTATATTACATAAAAATTAGAATCTTCCGTATTGAATTGTTAGACTTTAATGGGGGCATGTAGCTTGCAATGTCTTAGAGACTGTTCAATTTTTAATCGATTTTAAGAGGTTACCTTTTAACGGTTCATAGCCTTTTAATGATTAAAAGGTAATCTTACATTTGCATTTTTTAAAAAGGTTAATTTTTGTGAGCCTTGAAACCTAACACCTCTCACAACCTAGGTGTTTTAAAGGTTTTGTCTTTACCAATAGACTACAAACCTCATTGGTAACATTAGATTTGCATTATTGAGAGATAACATCTTAATCTTAATGGTTATCATTCAATTGTGTTTTTGTGGGTTGATATTTAAAAGAAAATTAATATATATAACTTTAACCAACAAATCATATCTCTCATTTGGCACACTCTCTAGTCTCTCCAACACAATGAGAAGTTCCTTCAAAAACACATTTAATCCTATCCAAGTGACCATGATGAGGTATATATTATGTTTCCTTGAAAATTAAGGGAGGGTGGTGCAACCACCATATATATGCTTCTAAAGATCTTGTTAACTATGATTAGTAGAAACATCCCTACCATAAATCTTATATAATGTTGTTATGCAAATAAATCTAGGGTATTTTTAAGCCAATATGTTCTGTGTACAAATACTTGGAACTAAGATATAAAAAATTTCTAGTGACATATACTTTGTGACAAAGTTATTGAAGTAGATATGTAAAAGTTCTTATAAATGACACTTGATTATAAAAAAACAAAGAAATCCACTAAACTTTCAGTTTGTAAGCAGTAATATAAAATATTTATATTTAAAGTTACTATTATATCCTTAACCCTAAAGTATTATATTAACCTTACAATTTCTTGAACTAAAAAATAATATGTTAAAGTTCTTTGTATTTTTTACACAACTCAAAATAAGCCAAAAACAAACATCCTTCTCCACATTGGGTCATCTCTTCCTACAATAACCATCCTTGTCCTCATGTGTCACGAGACGACGACCATTCTGCATCAACTCTGTTTTCTAGTTAACAATGATCATCTTTCTGTATGTAGGTTATTTTAAATGTTTTAAGTACCATTGAAGCGAGAAGACGATTAACATGCATTTGTTTTTAGCAGTATCAAAGAATATCTATCAACCAATTAAAAAAACGAGAGGTTGCTGATTTAATTCTACATTTACATTTTTTAAATTGAAAAGATGATTGCGCGCATTTATGTTCAACTAGGTTTTTTACCCGCCGCGCGTTGCGGCGGCGTTTGGAAAAATAAGTAACGACATACTTTGCGTCATTTAATGTAACGAATGCTAGGTACGTCATATTTGTGATGTGACGAATTAACTAAGATCACAAATCATACAACAATGTCGGTTGAATGGTGGTCACATTTCAAGAAATCAACAAAATCTTAATCTAATGATGCATAGCGCTACAGGGCATCATTTCCATCAAGTCATATGAATATACACCAATTTGAGCCAATTGTTTAACAGGTATAAGCAAAAAACTAAAAGAAAACGGTCCAAACAATTGGCCAAAACATTGATTGTTACACTATAACCGTTATACGGTTTTTTTAAGGCCAACCAGTAAAAAAGATACACCTCACCTCCAACCTACGCGCCACGGGGCTGGTGTTTGAGATCTTTCACGGGTCTATAAGACACGGCCCCACCAAATAAAAGAAACCACCATGTCCAATTTTCGGTCCAGATTGTGTGCTTGTTATCAGCATTCGGCTTGTGATGGCTTGTGCCCATCACGGTAGAACCCATTGCAAGTGTCTATCTGTATTCATAATAATTAAACAAAAGAAATGTTAATCCATGTTAACGGGTCAAAATATTAACTTAACTCGTACCCTATATACTATATTCCAATAAAAAAGAGCAAACTTCAAATAATTAACCATGATATCTTAAAGCACCTAGCCTAAAAATGATGACTGGAATTATTTACGACTATGTACCATTGTAGATTTCCTGAACGATCATGGGAAGCAATAGAACAAAATGACTATGAATTCATACCTACCCCACGGTAAAGGCCTCTCATCCCAGCTTCTTTATAAGTTTTTTCAAAACAATCTCCAATTCCTTTAAATGCTTGTTCGCTAATCATGGATCCTTTAAGATTCAATTTAGGAGTATCCACAACCTGTACTATCATATGAGAATGATTATCAGTTAAAACTCAACATTTTTATTCGAGATGGCATACCGATCCATTGACTTATGAACCGGTCGATTTGGTTGTTTCCATCATAATCAGGTCAAATGAAACAATTAGCTACAGGAGAATGAGACAATGAGTTGAGCAAGTCAAACAGGTTAAAAGTCGCCCACATTATTTTTATTGCGTACAACCTCCTAAATGGCTTTATTTAGAGGTCCACTATCGTTTTAATAATAAAGCTTTCGAAATCACGATAAATGCCGTCAATGTTTTTATTACAGTTACTAAAAATTTAAGCAAAAATGTTAGTTGGTCAACCAAACCTTGCCCATTATAAGTTATAACAATGCTAAAAAATAACCCTTTAAACCAGAGCCAGTTACCCACTGCCTATCTTGCTACCTCTACTTATGTTTTCAAACAATGCTTGTAATATGGAGTATGACTTGTATACCTGGTAGGCCAATTTAGTTCTAACTTCTAACTAAATCAAGTGGGTATGTAAAGAGAACCGCGGTTCTTCCGGATAATGATCCGGCTACAAGATCAACAACTGGCCCATTTCCCATAGCAGGAAAGTGATAGTTAATTAGTCTTGAGCAACAATATACAATGGATTATTGAGAAGTTTAGGATGATCCACAAACCACTATTATAATAGACAAACACCACAAGCACATATTTATTAGAGTTTGCATCTGTATTACAAATTGTGAATATATTGGGGAAATGCTGACTTAAAAAATGGACAATCATTCCATCCATCATGATAACAAATGACCTTAATTACCTCCTTTAGAAAACTTTAAGCCTGGATTGCTGATAATGTATCATTTGATATATAAGCTTCGGGTGTTTCAGCATACGCGAATCCAGTCCCAGCAGGTTGATCAACAAATATTATGCTGGCCACCTAAAATATCGAATACATTTCAATATTCTTAAGTAATATGTTAAATCATTACACACAATATTTGGTAAAGGTTATACACCTTTGTCCAACTATGAGGGTTAATCTCAAGTATTGTCTCCTCCAAAGTGGAATTTGCATAGTTAACAGTTAAGGGTCTTGCAATGAATCACTGAATTCGATGTAAAGCTTGGAAAAGGCCAAATAAACATATGAACCAATGCTGCAGATGAAGAAATACCTATTTCATACAAAAGAGCAGAAAGACCAGAACAACCAGGGTCTCCAATGAGCCAAAAGATTAGAGGGTCATCTTTCGGGTTCGCTTCAGACTCAATGAAGTAGTAAAACAACTCGGAATCTCTACCCCTATGTAACTGTGAGTATAATAAACAAATAATGCAGAAGAATAAATGAACATATTACATATATAATACTATAAAAATTAACTAAGGAGCTTACCCAGTTTCAAGTGTGAAATTCTATGGCTTCCAAGGATATTATTATTATTAGAAGAAGCAATACTGTAAAAGACATATTGGACTGTTAAGATAAGAAACAAATCAATTTTCTAATGAAATGAGAAGTTGAGGAGCTTGATGGGCCAGGAAACAACAGGTAGTAAATGGGTTAAAACATCCTCAAGCGCACAGCTTATTTGCTGCGAAACTGGCCCAAGCGCACAACTTAATTGCTGCAAAACACACCCTATTGCGCAACTTTATGACGACCAAAATACACGTGAGCGTACAACTTTATTCCTACCAAAATAGCTTCCGAATGTGCAACTTAATTGCTGAAGCCCGCTGTCGTTTTAGCCATTTAATTTTTGTTAACAATGTTACTTCTTTAAAACTTTAAAATTTTGTATTTACTGAAATAAAAACTGAATTAAACTAATTTGTGATGTATTTTTAGATAGCCTGTAACTTTAATCATTTACTTTTGTGAGGCCAATAGCCGATGACAAAGCTGTATCTACACCTTACTTTAAATTAGGAATTAATTTTCAAATGCACATGCAACAAAATGAGAAAAAATCATGTATTGTATATGCACGCACCTTTCATAACAATTATAAAACAACCAAATAAGAACAACATTTTGTCGAGCACATGGAGTGCGTGATTAAAAAAACATAAAAGCAAAAAAATCGTTACCTTCAATGATAGCTCATCCAACCACAAAAGAAACCAAAGACCCACATCCTTCGGTAATTAAAAGCCAAATCAATAGTACTGTGTTTCCGCTATGATGATTTTGTTGGGTATTACTTGGTCTCTGCAAGTAACCATTCGCATCATCAACAACAATCAGAATTCAAAATTAAACAACCAACCCAAAAGATGAACACTAACTACCAACAACATTACATGTACTGATTAATAAACAAATACGAAAATAATCAGAAGAGTGATTACGATTATAATTTCGATTACAGGTATAATCAACAACGGTTTCTGAGATAAACCTTAATTACAACCATACCCAACATTTGAGGAATAACTCAATCAAAACCCTTAATTTAATCAACCAAAAAAATACAACCTTATCTGAAAATAATTAAACAGAGATTACATTCATCTTCAAGAACTGTAATAAAGCTAATTCATTTTTTGTGTTTATAACTTACTGTCTAACTATTGTAACCATACATATTCTACAAACATGACTAAACCATAGTCACAATATAAAGGTTGGCTTACATATTCAAAAGCCACATTGGCTTACAGTCGTTAAAACCTTAACTAAAAGACAAATAATCAATAAAAAACACATTACCCGTCAACTGTCGCACTGATCATCGAGCACTGCCTTCTATGAGATGTCGTCTTAGACCACCATGTCAATCGACATATCATCTTTTACCCATACCGTTAGTCTTGCATAGAGCGTAAAATCCATTTGTTCCCAGAGAAAAGAAATAATAATTTCTTTAAAATTAGAAATAAAATTCATGAGTAAAAAATAAAGTTACTCGTGGTTGCAGAAACACAATTCACACAGAGCACCACCAAATTCAAAACTCTAGAGCACATGTTAAAAGACTAACATGCAAGAGAAAGCTATGCTTACCGAAGACTCGCCGCCCGACAGAAGAGGGTAACCGGGGTAAAAGACGAACTCAAGAAGCTGCAGAATGTAGTCGGAATCTCATCGGAACCCTACCACCATTGTCGGAGGCGGCAGCCAGGTGTTAAGATCCCTAACATTGATCACCATCTACTCTTTGTATGTCTGTGATATGTGTGAGAGAGAGAGAAAGAGAGAGGGGGAAGGTGAAGGGTTGAATACAGATAAAAAGGTGGGGTAATACGTGTTTAACGATTAGGGTATACCGCCAAATACCCCAATCAAAGCCAAACACCTACAAAATAGCTACTGTATCATAACACGTGTATAAGGAGAAATAGGGGAAAAATAAAAAGAAAAAAAACTGTAATCGAACCGAGGTCAAACAGTTATAACACAAACCTTTACACCACTACACCACCAGCATCAGATGTTAATACTATCAAAAGAAAACATATTTATCAGCATTCAGATTTAAGACAGGAAAAAAACACTATTCAAATGCATTGGTTTATTAATATATTCTAATTAATCCCATGCATTTTATTAACGTCAGGTGACATGCAAATATACCAGACTTAACAATTATGTTTGTTTCTTAGAATTCTTACTCTAACAATGTTGTCTTATATACTTTTAAAATTTGATCCAAACGGATATGGGACGTTGAGTTAGAGGCTGATAATGCAGTTTGTTTGTCAGGAAGGTCCAAATGTACTTGACCACTCACCTGCTATCTTAATATAATTCGGAAATGAGAAGGACGATCTCAGTTAAAAAAAAATCTAAAATATTTACTTTTTTATAATCAATTGTTCATATATTTTTTAATAATTTTCTTCTTACATACAAATGCGCATATTTACACATAAAAAAAATACTAAATTAATTTGTTCATATGTTTTTTCTTTGTTTTTTTAAAACGTTTACCAACACATAATTTGCATATGTGTAGATTCTATAAATAAACAAAATTTAGAGAAAGACAGATAGACATTACATTTTAACATTTTTTTTATATTTTAAATATTTTAAACTTGAAAAAAATTAAATGATATTTTTGGTTCTTTATCTTCTGGCAAGAAAATGTTTTGTTTAAAATTTTTCCATATATGCGTTTGCACTTAGGCGTACGCGCTCTATCTCTCTCTCTCTCTCTCTCACATATATAATAGGTATAACAAATAAAATATATTGAAAACAAAATTAAAAATAAGGACGCCGCACAAGCTCTGGAATTGACCTGGATTATGCATAGGCTCTAGAATGCTTGCACGACTCTCTTCCCGATTTTGATCATGGCGGTTTCACAAATAAGGACACCCCCCAAAGACTTAAAAAAACTTTCGCAAATGCCCTTTTTAGTAAAATCTCACAGAGCATGGGTGAAGAATTCGGTATGTCTCGCCCGCTCAAAAGCAGTGGTAGAATGCTTGCAAGGACCCCATGCCTAGGATTTCATGACTGTCATTCCTATCAAAGGGTTTGGGCATCGTATGTCAATGGTTAAGTACGTGGCGATTCTTAAATGCCGCTTAATGATACCTATGTTCTCAGATGACGAACATTGACAGTCTGTCGTAAAGTTTGCTTGGATAAATATGTGGAACATGCGGTCCACGTACTACAAAGAGTTTCCAAGGCTCAAGTATCACCACGACTTGGTTCGGGATGCCTTATGGGATATACTCAGGCGAGCAGGGATACCAACAAATAAGGAGGCACTGGTTAATTTTCTGGCAGAGTCAAAAGAGAGAATGTCTACTTTACGTCTGGAAGTCGTGCTTGTGTTTGGTTGGGCAGGTGGGAAACATGTTTGTGTGGACCTCTAGGCTGCATCTCCCCTCGCGGGGTTTCATGATAATGCATTTGTGGCCTGACAAGCGATGTTGAAAGCAGAGTCAAAAAAGACCGAGAAGCATGCTAGAGCCTGTGTAGATAGAAAAAAATGTTTTTGTCCCGTTTAGCCTTTGATACTTTTGGCTTGTCGGGTCCCAGAAGCTGTCTATTTCCTTACCAGAGTCCAACATGTCGTTTGTAGTAATATTTCGACCCCCTAGGGATAAGAGTTTGTTTTTAGTAGGTTAAGTTTCGCTATTCAAAAATGATGACGGCGTAGCTTGTTGCCCGTCTGCCTGTCATCCTAATGTAAATTGTCCGTTATGAAATAAAAACGTTTTATATTACAAAAATAACCCTCTAATTCTTTAATGGAAGATGTGATTTCAAAACCTAATACACGGCAATTACCATTTTTTATAAGTCCACATAATGCGCCAATTTTCAAACACGCCTTTAAAGTAAAAGGTTGACACCATATAACGAATCTTCAATAATTTATTATATAGAAAAGATAAGTCACGTATGCATATTTCTTTTTTCACTATGGAAGCCAAGCTACACGTTAGAGAATATATAAGAAAGATGTTATACCTTTCCATAAATATGTGAGCTCATAACCTTTTCGAATATTACACTGACACATGTACGTGTACATAAGTCATATGTGTTATGCAGCCTGACTTCAAATAAGAAACAAAAATAGCCATATATTACCTAGTCTTTAATTATTGAGAGGGATAAATGAAGGATAGATGTACGTGATTCAAGGATTGGAAGAAGCATAGTCGTCTTATATCTCATTACCAATCCATTAAAATATGATTCAAATTAGGGTAGTTGTTCTTATTCGAATCTCCTTTCCGATACTATATATGTGAAACAAAACTTACAAATTTAACAATCTAAGCTAACCATTCAAAGTCCGAACAAAATAAGTTTATATGAAACAACTTTTAAGTATTAATGTGTGATTGTGGGCAATGCATATATAAAAGCAAGTTGCTATTTGATTTATTTGACAAAACAATGAGGTTGATATTTCAATTTGTCAAGATTACATGTTCCATATAAAGAAAGCATTTGACTTTTAATTTTCTAACACATATGCACAACTAACCAACCTCGTTCTAAATGCTGATAGCTACACTTTCATAAAAGCCGGCTAAATGCCTAAATAGATAATATTTATCTCATGTCTTTGAGTGTTTCAGTCTGTATGTTACAAAAGTGCTCGCATGATCCAAACTATAAAACTTGAATAATTTGAGTGGATTTCTTGAAATCATGTATCAACAAGATGTCATGACTTAAAAATCGTTTTTATCATATTCTACTTAACTAATGTTGTTTGTACACTAAAGATATTGTGACTAAGCTATAATGAAAGTATAAATAAGATGATTTTAAACCTATTTTGGATCTTTAAAGGATTTGTATTTTAAAGTTGAGCATAAATAATAAAGGAATGAAGTAATAAAGCAAGGTTAAGGTGGTGGAGGATGGAATTGGTCTTTAACTTTCCAAGCGTGGTTGGTTTTTGTTGGAGGATCCACAACCAAATGGCTCCATGGTTCTCATGCCCCACTCCTCTTTGTTGTCTTCCTTTGTAATCCACTACTCACTCCCTTTAATTACTACCTTTAATTATCCTCAACTATTGCAATATACATACACAATGTATATATTTTACTATATTTTTATCTATAGTTGGTTTTAGTTTATTGAAATTCAATTAGAAAAAAATAACACATTTTTTTTTTGGTTTTACAAATAAAGATGCAAATAATTATATATATGCATGTATAATATATAACTAATATTTTATGGATTTCGATTTTCCTTTGGGGTTTTCGTTAAAAGTTAATATCTTCCAAACTAGATATAATTTTTTAGAGGTACGAATACTGAAACCAAGTTATTTAACGTGAAATTAATTTGATATGAGAAATGACAAAAACATTGTTTACGAATCAGAAACCTCATGTAAATGGACAAATAAGCCGTATGATTGAATATTGCTTTATGCCTATTCAAAGTGTTTAGTTACCAAAGTTTAAAAAATGACTAAATTTAACTAGTCATTAGAACGATGATTGCTACTTAATATAAGTGGTTTAAAGTTTTGTATATAAATTTCCCTTTATTTCTCAAGTAGAGGGAAACAAAAGAGAGCTAGAAGTCTCTTTTTTGTGAAAGAGGGAGAATAAACAGGGAATAGTTCTTTGGTTATAGTGATAAAAGATGAAACAAGGAATAAAAGAACCCTCTTCAATTTTCTTTCCATGTTTTTTGTCAATTCCCCTGAAAGGGGTCATAAAAAAAACCTAGGTGTGATTTGAGGCTAGTTGATCATCTTCATATTCGCTTTACCCTTTGCTCATACTGTACTCTAAGAAGTAGACATAGATGACAAATCTATTTCAATGAAAGTGTGGCAAACATAAGGCTCATTTAACATTTGATACTTCTTGTGATTGATTGTAATTATGTTTCGACATTAATTAAAGTTTAAATTAAGCGTTATTATCAAAACCAAATTTTAGGGTATACCCCAACCATTTTAAAGATAGTTGTTATTATTAGGGGTAAGCATACAATGACTGGATTGAAAAAAAAAACCAAGAACCGCACCGAATATATACCTTAACCGACCCGAAATGTTTTTTTTTTTGAAACTTAACTTTCATTAAAAAACGGCAAAGTCCTCAAACCGAGGACCGCCAAACCAACATCAACCAATTACAACATATACAAAGGGGATGAAACCCAATCCTTCCATTCTACATCTTTGAATCGGCTCCTATGCTTGACCCAAAAGAAAGACAAAGACTTAATGTTACCAATGACCTCTTTAACCTTCGGCATTTTATTATTGAAGATCTTCTGATTGCGGGCACGCCAAATTTCCCAAAAGAACACTAAAATAATACCTTGAATCAGCCGAGCACCTCTCTTATCCACTTTGATAGACTTGTAAATATCCAGCAAATCCCTCACATCGAACACAAAGTGATTACTAATTCCACACCATTTAGCAATATCAACCCAAACACCATACGAGAATCCGCATCCGGAAAACAGATGTGAGGCTGTCTCGGGATTAGAATCACATAAGGGACAGACCTGATTTGCCACTTGCACGTTCCGTTTTTCTAAAGCCTGAATCGTGGGGATACGATTCATTTCCGCACGCCACGCGAACATGTTACATTTCAGAGGGATCCATCCAATCCATTTGAAAGAATACCAATCTCCATACTGTCTATTATCGAGCATCATTTTCTTCACCCCTTGAACCGAAAAAGAGTCTGAATTCTTCCCAATCCATTTCCAGCGATCAGCATTGGTACTCAAACAAACCCGTTGTAACTCAACCTGTAAGGTCTCCCATTCCCACAGCCCTTCTTCTTGTAAATTTTGCAGATCCATTGATAAACACCACTTTCCAGTTTCGCCATTTCCAGCCCATTTTTTTGAAACTACACAATCTTTATCCGCCTCTAAACTAAAGAGATAAGGGAGTTTATCTTTGAGAGGGACATCAAGAAGCCAAATATCCAGCCAGAATCTAATCGTTTTACCATCTCCACATATACCTTTGAAACAATCTTTGAAAGTAACCTCGCCAAATTTCAATTTCTCAACACATCGATTAATATTAACCCACGTACCTGCAGCGTTTTTCGAATAAGGAACAAAAGTCCACCTTCGTCTACACGGATGACAAGCGAGGATCACCTTCTTCCAAAGAGAGCAGTCTTCTTGCTTGAATCTCCATACCCACTTGGCGAGTAAAGCTTCATTAACATCTTTTAAGTTTGACAAACCCAAACCACCCTTCGTCTTAGGAGCCGTAAGCCTCTCCCAAGCTACCCAATGTATTTTATTAACACTATCGTTTCCCGCCCACAAGAATCTCTTAATAAGCCTTTCCACTTCATCAATAATATTTTTAGGCGCTTTATATAAGGAGAAATAATACACCGGAATGGATTCGAGGACCGATTTGATTAAAATAACCCGTCCTCCTATGGATAAATTTTTTGCTTTCCAAGAGGAGAGTCTATTTTGAACAACGTCAACAACTTTTCGCCAATTAGAACACCGGTTCATATTCGCTCCGACTTTGATGCCTAAGTATTCGAAAGGAGACTGACCGATCCGACAACCAAGGCATTCTGCCATTTCCACCACCTCTTCATCCGAGATACCTAGCCCAAACAAATTGGATTTGTGTATGTTAATCTTGAGACCCGAGCAAACATGGAATATGCGAAGAATTCTGGACAAGTTTCTAATGTTTGAATCGGACCAATCACCCAAAACTAAGGCGTCGTCAGCATAGAAAAAATGAGAAATCATTGGTCCGTCTTTGCCAACCCTTAAACCTTGGAAATAACCAGCATCCGAAGCCTTGTGTAACAAACCGGATAAAGCCTCCATAACTACCAGAAACAGAAAAGGGGACAAAGGATCACCTTGTCTCAAACCCTTCTCACACTGAAATTCAAATGTTGGTGCCCCATTCACAAGTATAGCGGATCTAGCCGACTTCAAAATACCTTCAACCCAAACACACCATTTATCCGGGAACCCCATTTGTTTAAGTATAGAAATCAAAAACGCCCAATTGACATTATCATAGGCCTTTTCGAAATCTATCTTTAACAAAAATGCCTTCGAACCTTTTCTTCTAAGCCACGAAATTAATTCATTCACCATGAGGGGGCCATCTAAAATATTTCGATCTTTCAAAAAACCCGTTTGATCTTCCGAAATCACACCACCAATGACCGATTTCAGCCGAGCCGATAGAACTTTTGAGATCACTTTGCTAATTAGCCCCACCAAGGTTATAGGCCGATAATCCTTTAATCCCAAAGGATCTTTAACCTTTGGAATTAAAGTGATAAACGAGGACCCACTACCCCTACTAATGGTACCTGTATCATGAAATTTAGACAAAATGTTAAAGAAATCTTCTTTTAGATCATCCCAAAAAAGCCTAACAAAACGGAAGTTAAATCCGTCCGGGCCTGGAGCTTTATCAATCCCACAATCAAAAACAGCATCCTTTATTTCTTCACGAGAAAAAGGGGCGATCAGTCCATCAACCATATCATGGGGAACCTGTTTCAGATTCCCAGTTCTAAGCGAAGGTCTATAGCGAACCTTCTCAGAGAAATGGGATCTAAAAAACTTCAATGTTTCTCGTTTTACCCAAGCCGGTTTGGAAATCCATTGCCCGTCCACCATAAGGCCAGGAATTGAGTTACTAGCCTTTCTACTATTTATAAACCCATGAAAAAACGAAGTGTTCTCGTCCCCTAATGAAGCCCAACGTATACGAGATTTCTGCCTCAAGTCTTTAACAGCCGCACCCTCTATCTCCTTGATCCTATAATGACATTGAGACCAAATCCATTCCTCTTCCTCTTCAAGCTCCCTGTCTTCGGCTTTTCTTTCAATTCCTTCTACCTCATCTTTCAGATTACTTAATTCCTCTTTCTCTTTCAGCTCTATATTTTTTCTCCAACCAATCAACGCAGTTCTAAGTTTCTTCAATTTACATAATAGAACCACATCCGGGGGACCAAACAAATTGCAGCAAAATTGACTTCAGCGATAGTCAACAAAAGAGGGCTGTGATCAGATAAGTATCTCGGCAGAGCTCGTAAACAAGCTTCCGGCCATTTACCAAAAAAGTCAAAAGAAACTAAACACCGATCGATTTTGCTCATCTTTAAACCTTTCCCCTTTCCTACCACAAAAGTGTATTTCAACCCTTTCATACAATACTCAAGAAGCCCCGCGTCTTCTATGAAGTTATTAAAATCATATGCTACCGACTGCTTAAACACAGAATTTTTCCTCTCATCCGCGGATCTAACCGCATTGAAATCACCCATACAACACCACATACCATCTCTACCATTTATAACTCTAAGAAGACTACACCAGAGCGACTTTTTTATCTTGACTCTTTTGTGGTGCGTAAACATTCAGTACATTCAACATTTGATTATCTTTCAGCAAACCAGACACCAAAATAAAGTTCCTATGAATCTCGACAGAAGTTTTACGAAAAACTTTCGGATCCCACACTGTAACCAATCCACCCGAAAAACCAGTAGAACCTACCGCTTCCATCTCAAAATCTCCATTACCCCAATACCGGTTCACAATTTTGACATCCATAGTACTCACTCTCGTCTCCTGTAACGCTAATAAAGAAACCCCGTGTTGTCATCTCAGTTTACTAACCCAATTATCCTTCCCTTCAACCCCCATTCCACGAATATTTAGCGAAAGAAAATTCATGGTTTAACCCACTGTACTCCTTCTTCCCTAACTAATTCTTCAATAATCTGATTACTATTACTGATTGCAGCACCCAGATTTACCCCCATAGTTATAGTTTTACTAACCTCAATTTGAATATCTTCATCCTGTATCTCTTCGACAACTTGTGTATCCGGTCTTGAGTTAAGATCAAACTCGTTCTCTTGCTCTGCTTCTTTGAGGAGATCATCAAAACTCTTGAGTCCTTCCTCTGTATCTCTTCCATTGCTTACCGTATGTTCTTCTGTAACAAACTGAGGAGAGTTCGGCTTTTGTTCTGTACGAATTGGGTTAGTACTGACGTTTGGGCCTGATCTCCTAACCGCTACCATAGGCCCAATCAGTTTATCCACATCAAATGGATCATTTGGGTCAATAAGCACTTCCTTATTCCTTTTCTTCTTCTCTGGCCCGCTATTTGACTTGGACTTGGACCCAGATTTTTTGAATAACCCTTTCATTTTCCTCTTTCTAGATAAGACACATTTGACCCCTCTTCTTTGCTTTCTTCCACTAGACCCCCCACTAATGATCTCACCCTCTTCAATATTGTCATTAATATTTTTTAAATTCTGATCGCCAATATCTCCCTCCACATTAATATTCCCATTATTAACCAAATCACCATCATTATTTGTTTCCATAACATTCCCATCATTAAAAATAGCAGTTTCCATATCAACATTATGGTCATTAATTGTGCCGTTTGAATGTTGACTCATCGGACTTTGACTTTCTGCCGGTTGTTCGTCGGAATTCACATTGATCGGCACATCCTCCTGATTATCATTACTTTTGATCAAGAAATCTGGAAGCCAGTCTCCCACCTCTTCCATAATCCAGACCCGAAATCTCTTCCTCCTCCATTGTAATACAATTTCTTCCATAATTCTCTTACCGTCACCAACTAGAACTCCCACATAATCAAAAGACAGATCACCGCAATCCTGTTGTACCTTTGCTCTATGAATGACTTTACCGAATCTTTCGCCAATCATATTCAACGTCTCATTACATAACAAATTCAGTGGGATACCTTGGACCTTCAACCACGCTATTCTTTCGAATGGGAAAGACTGTCCTTCCCAAGTTTCGACTGATTGAAATACGTCTTCCATCCGTGCCGCTTTCTTCCTAACCTCCTCCGTTTGAGACTCATCTTCAAAGGATAATAACACAGAAAGGCCTCCGATGTATTGGATACACCCTCCTTTAGGATTCAGTTCCCTAACGATGGTACCAATCGTTTTGAGTTTATCAACATCCCATAGAGACACCACCAAAGACTTTCTATGCCTCTCCTTAAACTCATTAATTTCGTCTGCAATGTTAATGAGTTTTATGTCACTAACTTCTTCCTTAACCCCTGTGACTTTCTCCTTGAAAGACCATGAAGAACCCCCCACAAAATTGGAGAACTCAGGCCTTTTAAGATTGTCTTCTTCAACGTTTTTTTGTTGGGGCTGTTGCTGAAACTTTTCTTCATTGGATCGGTTGTAACCTTCATTCATCTCCCTGAATCTGGCAATATTAACTCGAAGTTTATAACTTCCCAGCCATAAATTTTGTAGAGAATTCTCTAAAACCTCCTTATCCCGTACTGCTATGAACGAAATAAAACCAAATCGTCGACCACCTTTATCCCTCTTCCTTGCTATGTAAACCTTTGAAATAGTCCCAAACTTTTGGAACAACTTCTCCAAATCTGCCCCTCCACAGTTGTCTGGAAAGTTTGCTACGTAGAACCTGATGCTTTCATCTCCATGCACTGGATCTTTCCCTTGTCTTCTTTGATAATCGCCCATCCCCAGAGAATTTGAGATGAAGTTGAGTTTTAATACGTTCCGACCCGAAATGTTGCATCCGGGTAATATTTCAGTTTGTTCTTGGGGTTGTTTCGGGTCTTGGGTCGGTTTCGGGCCAAGACACAGGAAACCCGACTAAATTTTATTAAAACCAAGATGGGCCCAAAAGCGTTTTTAGATATTATAACCTATATCTATAAGTTATGACATAGATAAATTTGACGAATGATTGATACAATTAAACAACATACAGATGCTTGATCAACAAAATAACGATCAACCTGCTGTGAATATTGGATCCAATACTTCATTGTCAGTCTATGATGTGAGAAAAAGAATAAGAAGAAGTATAAGGACCAGTATTGACAAGTTGTAATAGTTGTAATAGTTTGTTAGAATAATAAGGACTTGTATTGTAATAAGTAGATAGTTAAAGGGTTAGAAAGTGGGCGGGAAAGGTATGTTTGTAACGGTTTGTATAACGAACTGGTAGTTAAATACCGTTGATAAGCAATGAGATCAATCAGCTTGTTTGGTCTTGAATCTCTTTCTCTGTTGTTCTTCTTTCATTACTAAAATAGCTCATCAAGTGGTATCAGAGCTCTCGTCGATCTGAGCTCCGGGACCGCCATATCCACCACTAACCGTCGTATCACCGCCGTTCCGATTGTCTTCTCCGATAAGTTTTTTTCATTTCTTTCGTTTCTTTCTAATTCTTTGTTCATTTCTGTGCGGGATTGATTGTTGTCAATCAATCTACTCCTGGTTTTGATCAATTTGTGATCAAATCCATCCTGTTCCTAATTCTTTTCATCTTTTCAATCGATTCTCCATGGCAAACAACACTAGACAACAAGAAATGGAGAAACTCGAAAAATAGTTGAAAGAACACTCACAATCCATCAAGAACAGTCAAACCCTTAATGAAAACAATGCAACCGCTATTGCTCAATTAACCCTAAACCTACAATCGATGTTTGATAGCCTTAAACAACAAATCACTGATTTGCAGAAACAAAACTCTCACCAGAACCATCATAATGATAATAATAGTAATCACCTACACAACAACAACAATACCTTTCATAATGATAATAATAATCACTTTGTTAATAACCAGCACCATGATCAGAGGGTAGCCAGATTGGGGAAGTTGGATTTTCCCAAGTTTAATGGAGATGATGTTGATGGATGGGTTTATAAGTGTAATCACTTTTTCTTAATTGATAAAACCCCTGATCATTTGAAAGTCCATTATGCAGTTGTCAATCTTGAGGGCATTGCATTGAAATGGCACCAAGCTATCTGACAAGTGCAAATAGACCCATTGAACAGATCAGTTGGGATGAATATGTTAGATCCATCACCACTAGATTTGCTGAGAATCTGTGGGAGGATGCTATGGAAGAGTTAAAGAACTTGCAGCAGGTGGGTACCTTAGATGAGTATTGTAATGCATTTGATGCATTAATGACTAAGGTAACACTTTCAGAGGAATATGCTGCTAGCCTCTTTGTAGGGGGGTTGAAACCAGAAATAAGATGTTTGGTAAAGGTTTTTAAACCAAGAACTCTGAGGGATGCTATTGCCATGGCTAAGCAGCAAGATAAAGTGCACACTACCTTATTTGGAAGTAAAGAAGTAAAGAAAACAAGTTGGACTGGCAACTCTTCTTTTACTTCTAATTCAAGAACCAATTATGGGTCTAAATCTACCAATGTAAGTGCTGCAAACCCTCCTTTGTTGCCTACACCAGTTAACTCTGTCAATAGTAATAAATCTGTTAAAAGACTGTCTAATAAAGAGGCTGATGAAAAGAGGGCAAGGGGTGAATGTTTCTTTTGTCCTGAAAAGTATTCTGCTACACATAAGTGTAAAAACAGACAGTTTTTCATCATTGAAATTAATGATGATGACTGTGAGGAAGAGGAAGTGGTCACAGAAATAGCAGAATTGGCTAACATGTTTGGGCAGCCCCAAATATCTATTCATGCTATGAATGGTATTCCATCTTATTCCACTATGAAAATTGTGGGATCTATTGGCACCAGAAGGCTATACATATTAGTGGATTCAGGGTCCACTCACAATTTTATTAGCCTAAGATTAGCCAGATTATTGCAATGTGCCACTATTGAGGTTCCTGCCTTAAAAGTATCAGTAGCCAATGGGAACCAGATAGACTGTGCTCAAATGTGTAAAGGGTTTAAATGGATGATGCAAGGAATGTGGTTTGAGGCAGATGTAATGGTCATTCCTCTAGAGAGCTATGATATGGTACTAGGGATACAATGGCTCTCTCCCTTGGGAGACATTGTGTGGAATTTTAAACAGTTAACCATGGAGTTTCAGTTTAATGGTAAAAGACAAATCCTGAAAGGGATTAGTAACAATGCAATAAGTTTGTGTTCCATTGAGAAAATGGACCATTTACTGAATCATCCAAATCAGTTAATGACCACTCAAATGTATGGTATTCAGTTAATATCCATTGAGGGGCAAAATGGTCAAAGTACCAATGTTTCCAATGAAGTGGAGGACTCAAGAATAACTGAATTGTTGGAAAAGTTTAAGGTTGTATTTGATGAGCCTAAAGGATTACCACCTTCAAGGGACTGTGACCACAGAATCATTCTCAAGAATGAAGAGGAGGTGGTTAACCTAAAGCCATACAGATATCAGTCATTGCAGAAAGATGCCATTAAGCAAATGACTGATGAATTGTTGCAGTCAGGGGTAATCAGAAACAGTTCCAGCTCTTTTGCTGCCCCTGTGGTATTAGTGAAGAAGAAAGATGGTACTTGGAGGATGTGTGTGGATTATAAGCAGTTAAACAATGCTACAATAAAAAACAGCTTCCCAATCCCTCTCATTGATGAACTGCTAGAAGAATTGAAAGGGGCTGCTGTGTTTTCTAAATTGGATCTGAGGTCTGGATACCATCAGGTTAGAATGTTTCCTAGTGATGTTCATAAAACTGCCTTTAGAACACATCAGGGGTTATTTGAATTCTTGGTTATGCCATTTGGCTTAACCAATGCCCCTGCCACTTTCCAATCTTTAATGAACCAGACTTTTAGACAATTTTTGAGAAAATTTGTTTTGGTTTTCTTTGATGACATTCTGGTGTATAGTCAAGACATACATCAGCATTTGGTTCATTTGGAAAGTGTTTTGCAAGTTTTAAAAGACCAAAACATGTTTGCAAAAAAGTCAAAGTGTTCATTTGCTGGTCAACAAGTGGAATACCTGGGTCACATTATTAATAAACAAGGGGTGGGCATTGATCCTAAGAAAATTGAAGCTGTGATTAACTGGTCTACACCACTGAATGTGAAACAAATGAGAGGTTTTTTAGGGTTGGCAGGCTATTATAGAAAGTTTATCAGGTCTTTTGGGATCATAGCCAAACCTTTGACTGAGCTGACCAAGAAAGACTCCTTTCAATGGAGTGAAAAGGCTCAACAAGCCTTTGACCAGCTCAAACATGCTTTGACTTAGGCTCCTGTCCTATCTCTTCCTGATTTGAATAAGAAGTTCATAGTAGAAACTGATGCCTCTTCAAAAGGCATTGGAGCAGTGTTGTTGCAAGATGAACATCCACTGGCTTTCTACAGTAAGGCATTATGTCCTAGACAAATGTCCCTATCAGTGTATGACAAGGAGCTCTTAGCAATAATCATGGCAATCAAGCAGTGGCACTATTATTTGGTGGCCAAGCCTTTCATTATAAGGACTGACCAAAAGAGTTTGAAGCATTTGTTATCCCAAAAAATAACAACTCCACTTCAACACTCTTGGTTAGCCAAACTTATGGGCTATGACTATGAGATCCAATATAAAAAGGGAGTGGAGAATGTGACTGCAGATGCTCTTTCCAGACTGGAGAGTTCTGCTGTGTTTAATATGACTCTTAGTTCTTTTGATCCATTATTGCTGCAAAAGATAAAAGATAGTTGGGAGAATGATATAGTGTTACAAGTTGTTATTGACAAGCTTAAAAAAGGCCAGGAAGTTCATAAGTACAGGTGGAATGATGGGTTGCTCAAAAGAAAGCAAAAGTTGGTTATAGGGGCAAATTCGGAATTAAGAAAAGAATTGGTTAAGCTGTGTCATGATTCTTATATGGGAGGCCATTCTGGGGTTAATGCAACTCACCAAAGATTGAAAGCAATGTTTTACTGGAAGGGGCAACTCAAGATGGTGAAGCAGTTGATCAGATCTTGTCAAGTATGTCAGCAGGCTAAATATGATAACAGTGCTTACCCTGGGTTACTTCAACCATTACCTGTCCCTACTGCTGTTTGGGCAGACATTAGTATGGATTTCATCACAGGCCTGCCAAAGTCACAAGGGAAGGAGGTTATATTTGTTGTGGTAGATAGACTGACTAAGTATGGTCACTTCATGGCTATGGCTCATCCTTTCACTGCTCTTAATGTTGCTCAACTGTTCCTTGACAACATTTATAAGTTGCATGGGTGGCCATTTACCATTGTGTCTGACAGGGACACAGTTTTTCTTAGCCATTTTTGGAAGGAGTTTACCAGATTACAAGGGGTTACTTTGGCATTATCCACTGCATACCATCCTCAGTCAGATGGCCAGACTGAGGTGGTGAATAGGTGCTTAGAGACCTATTTAAGATGCATGACCATGGAAAGACCTAGTTCATGGGTCAAATGGTTGTCACTTACAGAATTTTGGTATAATACCAATTTCCACAGTGCAATCAATATAACCCCATTTCAGGCTTTATATGGCTATGCCCCTCCCTTGCATGTTCCCTATGTGCACAGGGAATCTGATGTAGCTACAGTTGATGAGTTCATGATGAATAGAGAAGAAACAATCAAGCTACTCAGGGAAACTCTCTTTAAAGCTCAAAATAGAATGAGGCAGCAAGCTAATAAACACAGGGTGGACAGACAGTTTGTGGCTAGAGATTGGGTCTTTCTGAAGCTACAGAATTATGTTCAGTCTTTTATAAGGGGCAAGCCTTTCAACAAATTGTCACCAAAGTACTATGGTCCCTATTTGGTGCTGCAAAAAATAGGGAAGGTGGCTTATAAGTTGGATCTCCCTGATGATTCTAATATACATCCAACTTTTCATGTTTCATTGCTTAAAAAGGCTAGTGGACCTCCTACTGCTGTCATTCCTATTCCTAAAGGTCACAGATTCACTCTCAAGCCTGAAGCTGTAGTGGATTCCAGGGTAATCAGAAGGGGAAATAGAGCTGCAGGTCAAGTTCTTGTGAAGTAGAAAGACAGGCCTTTATCAGATGCTACCTGGGAATTTCGTGATGAATTGGCTTTAAGATTTTCAGTTCAACAATCTTTGAGGACAAAGATTTTTAATAACCGGGGAGTATTGATGTGAGAAAAAGAATAAGAAGAAGTATAAGGACCAGTATTGACAAGTTGTAATAGTTGTAATAGTTTGTTAGAATAATAAGGACTTGTATTGTAATAAGTAGATAGTTAAAGGGTTAGAAAGTGGGCGGGAAAGGTATGTTTGTAACGGTTTGTATAACGAACTGGTAGTTAAATACCGTTGATAAGCAATGAGATCAATCAGCTTGTTTGGTCTTGAATCTCTTTCTCTGTTGTTCTTCTTTCATTACTAAAATAGCTCATCAGTCTACAAGGTAAGAATCTGAAACTTAGAATCTATTAACATTAAAACAAATTTAGAATCTAAAAGCATATGAAACCCACAAAAAAACTAAACAAATTACACATAAAAAACAACAAACCAAGTAATAAGGCTAGTTACCTTTAAAATATTGGATGCTTATCAACAAATTGGAGTTTTAATGGCCACAGATCCGAGAAAAATTGATGAAAATGCAGCTTTTTTTCGGTTCGGGCATTACTCTTCGGACTGATTGGAACCGTAAGCATCAGGACCGAAGACCGACCCGTCTTAATGGTCCATATATCAGTTCCAACTTTAACGGGTGGTCGGGTTTTGAGTCAGTTAAAGAGCGGGTCGGGTCGATTTTCATTGTTTACTCACCCCTAGTTATTATTATTATTATTATTATTCTATAATTTTAAAGAAGGGGCACTTTAATGGCATCATTTCGCTAACTTCTTTGTGTTTGCTAACATGCACAAACATTTAAAAAACTCTTGTTTTTTCTTAGGGATTGACATTTGGTACCAGATACTCGTGTCAAATCGATACTTTCGATATCAGTATAATGACATTTTTCTTCATCATGAAGAACTGATCCAATATTGTCTCCATATCGATATTGTATTCGCTTTTATAATTGTCTCAACGTAGCAGTATAAAATCCATTGAAAATGAGAAAAAAAAAATAGCAGTATAGTGATATTGTTCTTCATCGTGGAGTACCAAACCAGTATTGTCTTAATATCGACATCAATACCATATATGTTTTTGTAGTTTTCTCAACGTGACAATATAACATCTATTGGAAATGGAGTTATATTAGCAATGCAAAATTTTTTATGTCACACCCTCAAATTCCACTTGTGAGGTTTTACCGTGAGGTGCGTGACACACCAGGATTTAAGTCAACGGTTACAATAAATGACAACTATATGAGTAACATTGCATTTAAACAACCATGCAGTTTAAGACAAGTAAGACAAATAAAGCGGAAGCGGTAATAAGTTTACATCCCATAGTACTAAATGAAAATAGTTCAAACAGTTTAAAATAGTGTTTGATGAGATGCATGACAAGATGAGACTCTGTGTGACTCTAGTACGCCTAGCCTCGCTGCTACCTTAGGGACCTGAGAAAACATGCTAAGTTTGTCAACATATAATGCTGGTGAATTCACAGAGTTTATGTTTGCAATGTAAGTAAATGTTTGTAAACCAGACCCATATGATCCTTACCTCTATACCTGATGCTAGCTAAACATCGTTACATGTTACTAAAGCGTTATGAACCATTGTTGAATGTTAGTAAGTTGCCTTGTTTCCCCGCCACCGGTCATCACTCGGCGTCGTAAGTTAGATATGACATATATGCACCGCGTTCGACCTCCATTCGGCACGAGTGGAGCTTGCCGGACCCAATAGATCTATTCACGCTTTCCCTGCTATGTTTCCACATGTTAATGGTTCAAAAGTTAGAAGGACTTTAAATGAATATCGCTTAATACACATGTGATATAATGTAATAAATGTGGTCTAAACGTTAGTGTTCGTACAACATATTTCTTCCCCAACAGGAAAACAATAAAAGGGGCTGTGAAACTCACCTTAGGTTGCGTCTTCGTTAAATAATAACCCAAAAGTTTGTGTGATAGTCTTCACTACGGAAAACCTATCATAAGACGCCTACAAGTGTTTGACCGATGATATGTTGGTCTAATAACCCTCGGTTGTCCAAACCGTGACTTTGTATGTTTGAAAAGGTTTTTGATGCTTGACACGACAGCACAAGACTCGACATCCCATTGGTGATCCGTTATATCCGTTTATCTATTAAGTACAAGCTCATAGACAACAACACATAGATACGTACCACATATAATGAGTAGATCACAAAACTTAGCATATAGATCATGTAATACACGTATGAGTCACAAAACACGTTACTGGGTTTCAAATACGCTACTAGGGTTCAAAACATGCTACTGGGATCCAAAACATACGATTGGCTTTCAAAACACACGGCTGGCTTCAAAACACATGACTGGCTTTCAAAACACACTACTGACTATGCCAGTCGCCCCTGAAACACACGACTGGCTAGCCAGTCGCTCCCTGATAGGCGACTGGGTTAGCCAATCGCCTGCACTGCAGGTTTTCACCATTTTTCACGCAAAACCCTCTGAATCAGATCAAAAACTTATTGGAACACTACCAATCAAGACACAATCAATATCTAATCTAACCCCATCATTATGCCCCATTAACACCTCGTTTTACGCGTTGCAAACTTTTGCCAAAATGGTTAATATTATGAGTAAATCACATCAATGCATGAAAAAGTTTCCCTAAATGGCAAATAACCCGATTTAATTACATAATCATGTTTAAAACATCATCAAGATTCAATATAATCATTCTAACATGAACCCTAGCAAGTTACGAGCATCATATCATCATATCAAACCCTAAATCCAACTAAAATCCCCAAACGGGTCAAACTTATAAAACCTCATAACAACCCAAATATCATTCAATCATATTCCTAACACCTAAATAATCATCATAACCACAACCTAGAGTCATTCTAATAATAAACACACAAGAAACCTCATGTTTTAGATCACCAACATCATTCAAAGTTTCTATTTTTATCAGAAACTCATAGGTAAGGTTTAGATCTACTTTAGAAAGTTTTTTTCAAAGGTTTTCATTGATGAAAACATACTAAGTTCAGATCTGGACTGGGTTCATAGTAACAACATAAAAATATTTGGATAAAGATTTGGATGAACCAAAACCTTATATCTTCACTTGCTTATGATTTTAAAGGTTGTTTTGGCTTGGAAATGATGATTTTAGGGCAAAAATGGGTTTTACAGAGGTTATGTGTTGAGAGAGAGCACTTGGGGTTAGTTAGGGTTGCACAAATGATGAAAAACAAGTCAAGTATGGTATTTATAGCTGTTACCAGTCGCCTGACACATTCTGGGTTACTGGCTTCTTTACCAGGCGGCTGGCTAAGCCAGTCGCCACTTCCATAAGCGACTGGGTTAGCCAGTCGCCCCTACTCTGGACGACCGCGTTCCAACGCGTTGTTGCTAAATAAACACATTAATTCACGTATAGACATATCGGTAAGTTATATAATGATCGTAAAACATTCAATTCCCGCCAATTTACACTTTTTATGTTATTTCAACACCCCTCGGGTTTCGAGCCTCATGTGCTTGTGTTTACCGATGATCCTCCGAATCACTAACCCATGGACATTGTGTGTGTAAACCGAATCCCGATGATTCCCGCAATCATCGAACCGAGTCAACTAACCCAATTAATTAAAGTTTAAAGTATTAACTTGAGTTTGTTGGGTGTCGTATCATCCCCTTGTTGAAAGAATTTTCATTCCGAAAATTGCTCAAAGTTGCAAAGAAAGAAAGAAAAAAAATTCCGGTTGTTACACATTAGGTATCAAGCATTTCTGTTTCAATACATATGGACTTCAAATAGCATTGCGAAAGCATGGGTGTGAATTGCGTCATGCGACAATTAATTAAAAGTAGTTTTTTAGATTAGTTTCTAAAAACAACAATTACCTACATTTACCTCGAATGCCCATCAAACCCTTGACAAAACAGGAGTCCTACAACAAAACGCGAGAAACCTATAGCACTATTTATTATCTCGTAAATGGTATTATTCCCGTATATTCCGCAAATTTGAACATGATTATATGAATTTTGATTTTTCCTATTATTATATATATCATTTAACATCGCATTGGTGCTACGGTACCTCTTAAGAAAATTACGAAATTGCCATAATTCTGAAATTACATTACTGTCACTGTTCAATATTTAAGCTTCTGCTGCTTACGGATTTACATCGACGCTATCGAACATGGTTTTTTAGCGTTTAGGGGCGACTCAGGAAGTAGTGGTAGTATTCGAGGGAGGCATGTAGCGGCGGGATGGTGGTGCAAGGGCGACTCGAGGGCAACCCAGCAAAAACCAGTTATCCAGCGACTAGAGCTGTGACACGAACCCGACCATGGCGGAGATAGAAGTTATGGTGGAAGCTTTGATGTTGAACCTGACAGAAGCAGATTCCGGCCACCTAGAGTTCCGTTGAAACCGATTTTCATTCACATGGTTCTTTTTTCAGTTAGATCGGCCACACCATGAGTTAGATGAAATAGAACCTCAGAAGTTGTTTTGACGACAAAGTGTTCACTTTTTTAAAGTTCCGGCGATAGATGGTTGTGGTTAAACTAGAGGGTTTGATAGAGAGAGAGAGAGAGAGAGAGAGAGAGAAAGAAAGGGTTAAAACATAGTTATTTTCTCTATACAGCCACTAGATATAGAAAAGTCTTTTTCATTGTCTTTTTTATATTTGAACCTCTAACTAAACGAACGCATGAAATATAAATGTTTAACTGATTTTGTGAACCGTAAAAGACTTATCATGTTTTACTTTTAACACTTTTTGATAGGATTGACATCAAATACACAGTGAAATTATATATATTAAATGATAACCTTCGGTGGAACAGTGGCTTCTTCGTATTCCGATTTTCCGCACCAAACTTTTATTCTTCCCGTTTTGGCAGTCTATTTTGTCTTTTTGTGGTTTTATTTTTTCCATTTACACCCCGTTTGTACTTTAGTGCTTTCTCATTTAACACGGTTTGTTTTGTGCTTTTGCACACGTTTGTTCTTGGTTGGCTTAGTACTTAACATGGTTTTACGACTCATTTTCCCTCTGTGTTTTCACGTTATATGCGTCACTTTGTGTTAATAGTTTGTGTTTTTCCTTACGCTTTTCCTGGGTTTTTTCGTTGTTTCGTTGCTACGTAGCACGGTTTTACGCTTCCATCCTACAACGCTTATGGTACGGTTTACGGCCACCGCCCCGCAACGCTGGGCGCGCTTGAAGACTAGTTATAGATGACTTGACAAAAACATGTCCAATCAACTAAAAACCAAACTGTAAACCAACTTATTAGAACCAGACCCTTTTGACAATGATTTAGTGGTTGAGACATTTAATATAACACGTCACATAGGTATAACTTATTAGGCTTAGTGAAATAATAACTAGTACACTATTAAGTCTTCAAATTAAGCATGCTTGCTACTACATTACTACCATGAAGCACGTAGAATTCAAGAAACTTCATTTCAAGATAAAACAAGGATAAGCCAATAATTGATCTCCCAACCTAAACCTCATACTTAAACGTAATATAATTCAAAGAGTCATCATCACTGAATGCTTATCAGAAACAATTAATGAATCTTAAATTTAATCGAGTATTATTATTTATTTAAAAATACTATTAAAATATATCGATAAAAATTGTTTCATTGATCTGGTCAATGAGCATGCATCGTGTCACATCCACATGACATCAAGATATGTGCACATATACTCTTCATATATATTATACGATAATACTTTTAAAAGTATAAATGATGAAATTGGAATTAAAAAAAAAAAAAACACAGTGTTTATTTATACACTACGTACGTCTTTAAATATATGTTTTAGGTTTATTACGATTAAATTATTCATGGTTACAAATTTAAAATACAAGTATACAACACGGTCAAACATAAAAATATTTTTAAAGACAAAATTCGTAAGCCATAGAATCAAAAAGCATTTTCTTATTGCAAAGGATGATTAGTGCGGAACTTGTCGAAGTTATATTGATAAAATATACCCATTACTAGTTATCGTAAAATTATATGGGGTAATTTTATACATACTCCTTTAAACTTATAAACTTACAATTTTTTTATCAATCATGATTGAAGAACACTATACATTATGCGTCAAAAACTTTATGATTTGAATAAATATATAATTTTGTAAGTTTAAAAGTGAAATGTATGAAATCCCCTTATACATTAGAAGTTAGACTAATGTTTTTTTTTTCTTTTTTTCTAATTGTTCTTATTATATTACTATAGATAGTTAATCCATAATTTACAATACTTGAGATTTTCATTAGTAATGAGTCTTAGGGTTCTTATCTATATCTTCGTATTTGCTCCCCGTTCTTATCCCTTTTAATCGACGGCATCTCCATTGTTGGTGCTTTTTTTTCTCATCACAACTTCTAATTACGATATAGGTAACTACAATTAAACTCATTTACACTATATATGCTATAACTTGTAAAATCTAACTAATACGTTTCCTACTTATAAAATCTAACCATTAATTAACTAATATTGAGGGAACGTTAGAGAATAAATTTTACCTAGTAATATATTGGTCTTTTTATTATAGTATTTACATTCATCTGTAAATATCGAACACTCTTATGTTATAAATGTAGAAATCGATATGGTGCTATTAGTCTATTAGATATCTAACCTTACATGCAAAATCAATCAAAACTATATCGTTTTTATTGTAAATCGATTTTTTTAGTGGCAAGGCTTTCATTTCACAAGGAAAAAATGTTGGCTGAGCAAAGAGCTAGGAAAAAAAAAACACGCAGAGTTAAAAATAAATAAATAAATTACATTAGATCATCAACTCTAAAATTTACTGCTTCTACTGCTATGTCGTTGATTATTTTCAATTTAAGAACTATGATTTGATAAATGAAACAAACTATGAGGTCCTCGGGTTTGAGGCCTAACACGAGTCTTTGAGACCTAACACGAGTCTTTGACTTTCACATACTAT
This sequence comes from Ambrosia artemisiifolia, assembly GCA_032199755.1. NCBI lineage: Eukaryota > Viridiplantae > Streptophyta > Magnoliopsida > Asterales > Asteraceae > Ambrosia > Ambrosia artemisiifolia. The sequence goes on from CM063525.1 coordinate 1,047,680, forward strand.
GTCCCATGTTAATCCTTGACTTTCTCATAGAAAATTCCATGCATAAAATTCCAACTTTTAAATTAGCTCAAATGAATGTTGTGGTTTTGTTATACGCGAGAGTTGACCATGTTTCTTACATGAACCTTGAGTACCTTGCCTTGAGTGTCCAGGTCAAGGTAGTATAATATCTTATATTTTAGAATCAATTTGCCTCAAGTGAGTTCTAGACCCCTTTTAGACTATTTAAAGGTCGTGCGCATACTTGGCAAGTGTTTTAAAAGTTTAGTACATTTTATTTTTTTACGGAAGTCATTGGTTGTCTCACCCTCAATTTCCAATTGCGGGGTTTTACTGCGAGGCGTGTGACATACCAAGATCAAAGTCAAAGGTCACAATAAATGACAACTACATAATAGAGAAAACGACGCAATAAAGATAAACCAAACTGTCCAAAAGTTTAGCCAACCAAAATACCACAATCAGTTTTAGAAGTTACAATCCAAAACATGTTCAAAAGATGCATAGTAACTCTCATGCACCAATGTTGAAAAGTAGTTCAAAGATAAAGTTTATGCACCGGGAATGTAAAACAGGATGTTGTGCGACTCCGTGCATCCTAACCCGACATGAGAAAACATGCGATGTTAGTCCACACATACAGTGGCGGTGAGTCACAGAGTTTTAAATTTGCAAAAGTAAGTAAAGTTCGTAAAACCAGACCCAACAATCCTTACATCTATACTTAATGTTAGCTAGACATCGTTACATGATACTAAAGTGTCGTGAACCACAGCTGAACGTTAGAAATGCCTTAATACCCGCCACCAGACATCACCCAATGTCGTAAGCTAGATAGGGCAAATATGCACCCGTCCGACCTCCAGTCGACCCGAGTGGGGCTTGCCGGGCCCAATAGATCTATTCACACTTTCCCCGCTATGTATCCACATATTAATGGCTCACACGTTAGAAGTACTTTAAATGATGTAATGTCACTTAGTACCCATGTGATATAATGTAATACGTTGATCTAAATATTCATAAAGTTCGTACCACATGTTTCTCCCCCAAATATGAAAACAGTAAAATGTGGGGCTATGACACTCACCTTAGGTTGCGTCCTTCAATAATAACATACCAGACTTGTTATGATAGTCCCGACTATTGGAAACCTACCATGAATAGTCTATAAGTTTTAGACCAATGATACGTTAGTAAAATAACCCCTAGTGTCCAAGACCTTGACTTTGAATGTTTGTAAAAGCGTTTAACGCTTGACACGACCCAACATCCCGATGGTGACCCGATACTCCCGTGTTAGTCAAATACAACTAAATAAATAATCATGAGTAGATACGCACCATATACGAATAACATTACACCATATACGAATAACAGTTCAAGCGTGTGACTGGGTTCCTAGACATGTCACGGGGTTTAAAATATGTTTCTTGGTGTTAAAACATGTTACAGGGTTCCAAAACGCACATCCGGCATCAAAACATATGACTTGGCATAAAAAACACACGACTGGGCATCAAACAGCCCTTATGGGCACGAGTAGCCCTCTACCAGGCGACTAGCGACTAGCTAAGCTAGTCGCTCCTCAGGCACACGACTGGCTTAGCTAGTCGTCTGCCTGCATGCTGGTGGTTTTTTTCGCGCGTGAAGCCCTCCAAATCAGATCCAAATCAAGTTGTAACATCCCCAGTCAATCCCCAAACATTAAACAAATCATTCCCATGAAGCATATCCCAAATAGTCATCCGTTTATCATGTTAATTACAAATGTTTCCCAAAATGGATAATATTATGGATTTGTCACATCAACGCATGAAAACTTTACCCTAAATAGCAAATAATCATATTTCATCCCTTAATCACATCCTAAACATCATCATGTTGTTGTTACATCATTCTAGCATAAACCCTAACAACAATCAATCATCAAATCAACACATATCATCCTAAATCCTTCTAATACCCTCAAACGGGTCAAAACTCATATTATTCACAAAACACATCAAGCAACCTTCATAACCTGAGATAATCATCCTAATAGCTTATTCATGTCTTAAAAGTATTAAATATACAAGAATCCCCAAGTTTAGACCATCAAAACCCATTTTAAGCTTGTATCTTTCGTTAAAAACTTATATAAAGGATTGAATCTAGTTTAGAACTGTTTTTCAAAGGTTTTCAAAGATAGAAACTTTATAAAATCAGGTTTGGACCTTTAGGGTTCAAAATATTGACTTAACAAAGGTTTGTGACGAATAACAAACCTTAGATCTTTGCTTATACAGGGGTTAAGGATAGTGTGAGAGCACTTTGGGTGAGTTAGGGTTGCACAAATGATGTTTAACAAGTCAAGTGTGGTATTTATAGTTGAAGCTAGTCGTTCTATACATTCTGGCGATTGGCTGCTGTAGGACACGACTAGCATTTCTAGTCTCCCCTCAAAGGGCACGACTAGCTTGCTAGTCACCCCTAGGGGTGTTGACTAGCTCTGCTAGTCATCCCATGTAAGCTGATTTGGTTTTTCAGCGCGTTAAACACTATTTTAACATATTATATCACATATTCACATACCAGCAAGTTATATAATGATTGTAAAACACTTATTAATCGATAACTAACACGTTCACGTTAATTCACCAACTTCTGGGACTCGAGAATCGCGTGTGTGCGTTTAATTCGGTGATCCTCCGAATCACCAACCCTTGGACACATGGATATAAACCGACTCCCGATGATCCCCCGGATCATCGTAACGACTTTTGATGATTCCCCGAATCATCGAATTGACTCAACTAACCCAGTTAAATATGATTTATGAATGCTTTGCTAAGGTAGATTTCTAAGTTTGATAAAAGTTATAAACCTAAGTTTGCCGGGTGTCACATTGGTGTACAACAACGTAAAGGACTTGATAGCGACGACTACTGATATATGTATCTTGCTGAAATCATACGCTCCAAATCTTTTAGTTAATATGTACAATGAAATTTTATTCACATAAAGTAATGTTTTAATGAAATGTTATGTTTGTTTGTAACACTATTTATGGAACTAGTACTCACTCAGCGTAGTTGACTTTTAGTATGCTTATCAAGTTAAAGCCTAAGTATGCTTAGATATAATGACTAATTGTTTCCACCGTGTATGTATAAATTTTCTAGTGTGAGTGCTATGAGCCAAACATCTAAGACCCCCAAATTTGGGGTGTTTCATCAGTATTTTGGGACCCAATTATACGTTTCATAAAATGGAAAAGCTCTTTGCTCGGGGTACCAATTTCCTACAACTTATCGGATAATTAGAATGATAGCACACTCTAGCCACCACAAAATCAAAATTAAAGCCATCTTATAAAATCATATTAAGGTGCAAAGTTCTAATGCACAATTTAAAATATCTCGAGACACAATTTCATGATTTATGATAATATAACTGTGGAAAGGATCAGCATGCATGTCATGAGCCACTGTCTCTATAACACACAAGTCCAAAACTGAAGTTAATAAAGGTTAAGCACTCATATTCATGAAGAATAATTAAGACTTGAGATTATAAAATTTTAATTACACCATATTAACTAGACATCAAATATCCTAAATTAACCAAACTAAGTTCATCTACACCAAAGTGTTACAATAAGACTAGCCACAAGTGGCCATAAACTTAAAAAGACCAACACTTTGTGATAACATTATGGTGTGATTATAAGTGATCAACCAAATCTAAGTAAAGTTTTATAAATATTTCTTGATCTAAAAAGAAAATGTTTTCATTTGAAAAGTGATAGAACGGTGTTGAATCGAGGTTAGAACCTTCAAGGTACATCCCCTAGTAAAGTTTGTGGGTGGAGTGATTGGAAGAAATGGATGGTGGACGCTTAAAGTGTGGTGTTAGTGATTCAATTTATACACAAATTTTAGCTCACACATAGTTGTACCACTATCTTCTCACCTGTCACACTTGTATGATTCCTTAGAATTGGTTACAAAGGTCATGTGTGTGTTCAGGCATTGGCATAAGCCAACATTTTGATCGGCACGTTCGGATTCCATCTTTGGAAGGTCATGGGCATGTATCCATAATGCGCATTTCTACGCGGCTTAGTTTGTAGATGCATATTCATATGTGTCTGTAGCTTTTGGGTTTTCCGAGACGTTGTGTGTCGTAGTTTGTAAAGTTTTGTAAGTCAAGTCTTTGTAATTGTGGTCGAACATGCGAATGAAAGGCAGAATTACTAATTCGTGTGTTTGTTATAGCGAGCTAAAGTTAGGTAGAACCATTAGTGTGAATGATCATGCGAATGAGACCATTCGCCTAATCAATGTAGCGAATGGGCCAAGTGTGTGTGTGTATATATATATATATATATGGGTTTGAGTTGCTGGCAATAGTTAGTTATATCAGTTATGTTTAGCGCCAAAACTCTGTTTAGAAACCCTAGATTTAGTAGTCTTTGTTATTTGATCTTTTGAATCTGTAAATCTTATTCAATAGTTAATTAATGACAAATATGGACATGTTTATTGATTTTGTGTGCATTTTTACTTAGATTTTCATATCATTTTGCTAGACCCGAGGGGATTCCGCAACCGTAGGTTTATTTATCGTGCAGATCTTAGTGAACTAACATAAACCGATCCTAATTAGTTTTGTATATTATTGATTCTTCTTATGTTTTTTCACTTTTTATCAATAAGAAACCAGATGCCGCTACAATTTTAGACAAAAAAAATACACGTAAAATTGCATAAGAGGTCAAATATGGGGATAAATACGCATTTAAAATATGTATACATGATGACACATCAGATATCCCCACATTTGATTTTTGTTGTAATTGGAACTTAAATACTTATCTAACCTAAGAATTAGAAAGAAAGAAAAAGTTAAAATATAGATATATGAATCGGGTTAGGTTTCAAAAGCATGGATGATTACCAATACGAATAAACAATTATAGAGGAAACCCTAACATATGTTTATTATGTTATGGTTTTTTTAATCATGCTAATATCCACACCGTGGTAACACCGCTAGTAGGGATCTCCTTGTCAGCTTGTTAGTGAGTGCCAGTCATTGTGGACAATTATCATTTACCTTATTAAAATACTACTAAATGTTGTTTCGAATTTGCATGTTTGATGAAAAATTGAAAGGAAACTAAATTATGGTATCATTAATAATTGGAATATTGGATTTAAATATCTTGAAGAAACAAATAGTCTAACCTCCTTACAAAAATGGCGAAACTATTGATCCACAGATGATATCCTTCACTGATAACTATATGGTCTAACGATACCTGGTAGGAATAAAGAATAGTGGGTAGGGAGACGACTACGATTGTAGTTTTCTATGGTAAAAACTTGTTGATGAGGATACTATCGTGATAGCTTTAGGGTTAGCAAAAAGTGTCTTCTCTATGGGGGAGAACCTCCCTTATATAGAGTTCGACATATGCCATCATCACCCAAAACCCCAATCGTTATGGGCCAAGGCCTAATTAGGGTTGCCTCCACTACCCTAGGTTATATTAGTAAAGTGATTAATGTTAAATATGTAAATAGGGAAACATGAATGAATACTGCTAATTGCGCGCGTCCTTCCTGAATTGTAGGCGAGTCTCTTGGAGACTGCTCGTGACGTCCCTTTGCATGTATTATATGTCTTTCGGTGCGTGCGCACCAATTACATGTTTCGCGTGTTTGCGTGTACTCCTGATTACGCATAACAGGAGCTTGGGTTGGGTTGATCCATAGCATGGTTCGGTACCTAATCCCGTCAAATCCAAAGAGTGGTCCGTTGGCCAATAATAATCTGAAATTTAATGTTGGACTAGGATACTCTCAACTGGACCTATGGGTGTAAAAAATGAACCTCCGTTAACTCTGAACTAACTGGGTTGGTGAAAGCTGACGATATGCTAACGTGGACTAGATGCTGATGTGGCAATTGAGATGTCATGCTGACTTGGATTATTTATTATTATTATTTTTTCATCTTCATATCAAAACATAGTCACTCTTCTTCATCATCATCATCATCATCATTGTAACACCCCAACCAATGGCGGAAACATCGGGATGTCACGTAGTGATGATTGTTCAATAGCTCGTGGTACTAAATGGAAGTTGAATTATATTAAACAATTTACAATTCATCTTACAAGTAAAGATTACAAAAGTTGATTATTATAAACTAGGTCCAAAGCTCCTATGTGTTCCAAGACTTGTACAACTTCCAATAGCAAATAAACCTGAAACATGTTAAGTTGGAAAGATGGGGGGGGTCAACTATAAATAGTTGGTGAGAATACATAGGTTTTGCATATAGTTGAAAACGACATGTTGTATAGCAATCATGGTTGAAGTATAATAATGAGTAATGATAGAATATGAGTCCGACATGTAACAATGCGTCTTTTGTACAATCAAACCTTGTGTCGACTGAGACCTAACTCGCAAGTTAGTAAAAGTGTAACTATTATCGATCATCCCTGAATTTATGCGGGGGGATGGGTTTGTCAGACCTATAGCGCTATAATCTAAACAGGCGGCTTGATCATTGTTAATGATTGTACTTTGTCTTTTTGTTACAGTCAAATGATAGAATGAGCAAATGATAGTGTATAAGATGTTTATAATTGAATCACAAGTTTCAACAATGATAGTGTATAAAATGTTTAAACGTGTTTCACCCCAAAATGTGAAACAGAAAAAGGGGCTATGTAAACTCACCTTAATGCTAGAATTGAATCCCTTGATATAGAATAGTTGTGGCTCTTGTGTCCAAATATCACCTAATTTTTTTAAGGCAATAATTGAGTAATGGGAAAACTTAAAAGTCTAAGTTTCCTACTCTACAAGTATTTCTAGGGTTCCTAATTTGGGGATAGACAATTGTCTAATTGTTATATTTAAAATAAATTGTTAATGATCTAATAAATAAAAGAAATTAGAAAAATAAATAAATAAAAGACTTTTTTGTAAATTTTGATTAAAGATAGTTGTACTATGGTCTTGTAGATATGAAATAATTTTTATAAAATTATTTTCTTAATAATTAAATATAGAATGTAGTTATATTTATTTGTCAAAATATAGTATTAATGTCTAAAAATATTAAACTTAATAAATTATCAAATTAAAATTTATATTTCTGTTCTAAGTGAACAAAAATAATTTATGTAAAATTTTGATATAAAATAGTGAAAATTGAATTTATTAAGAATTATTTGTGCATAAAATAGTAAAAATTTAATTAAAAATATTTAATAAATGTTTTTCTGAAATCAAAAATTATTTCTGGGATATTTATTGATTTATAAGTTTAAAATATTTTTTTTGGAATTTTATAAAATCGTTTAGATATTTTTATAGAATTTTTAACTTATAAATGAATAAACTTGTAATATATTTTATATATACTAAATAAATGTATTTTCTGAAAATAAAAATTGTAAAATTAAGCTTATAGTTTGTATATCAGGATATAATTTTTATAGAATTTATAAAGCATATTTGGTATTTCAAATACAATTATAAAAATTATAAAGTTTTTATATAAACAAAAAAAACAAAAAAAAGATCTGTTGATGCCAAGGTTCGAACCTATGTCTGAGCCGGCACAAAGCTTATCACAAGTGTGGCTCACCAACTGAGCAACACCCTGAGAACGTTTATATATCCGATTTACAAACCTTTATATTCAGATTATGTTCGAACCGGATTTGTGTTCTTCCCCAAATCAACACGCATGAACCCCAGATTTATCAATCAAATGATTTACCAAACAATAACCCCAAATCGTATGTGTTTATCGTTCCTCTGATGCAAACGAATCAAAACAAAGCAAAAAAAATCAAAACTTACAAGATGAAATCGAAGTAGGACAACTGGTCAAACAAAAAGTCAAACAACGATTGATTTCTTGATTAATACGATGAATTAACAGAAATTTAGGGTGGGGAAAAGGTTATCGGCACACTTAGGTTGTGGTAGAGGGTCCAATTTATAGTATTATAGATTAACTCGACGAATTGGAAAGTTGACTAAGCCTTGAATTTAAAACGCGTAAAATTTATCAATTTCGGAATGATTTGGAGTAATTGAAATCTGGCAATGATGAGGATTGCTTGCTTGTTCTCCAATCCGTCTAGATCATTGCCATAAACAGCCGAATCACACATCATTTGATATTAATCGTGGATTGGGATGTGGATCTTTGACTTGGTCTTGGAGACGGGGGTAATTCAGGAGGTGTTAAATTTAATTGTTTTTGGATATAATCAAAAAAATGGGTTGTAGCCCATTTGGTTTTGGTGATGGTGTTTAAGTCTTTGACTCGGCCAAGGACCTGGGTTCGAGTCCCGATTCAAACATATTTTTTAAAGCATTTTATCATATATATATAAACTATATTATTATATATATTATGTTTACACAAGGTTAAAAATGTTACGAAAAATTTTAAAACACATTAAAACGTCGAGATTCAACGGGTTTTTATTAAATAATTATTTTAAGGTGTTTAAAACAAATACATTCTTTTTGATTAATTAAAATTTAGGGGAAAATATGCGATGTTACAGCCTCCTCTACTTTTGGAAACTTCGTCCCGAAGTTATTAAAAGCACATGTTTGAGGGTGATTTGGTAGAAATTAAGGCAGCTGTGGTTTTACGTTTAAGGCAAGACATGAATTTGTAGGTAATAGAATAATCTGTTTCGAATAATTTGGATAAGAGATTTGATATATGTGAGTTTTAAGGGTTCGTCTGAAATAGCAAAGAGATTAAGAATCTAGCAAAACACTAAACTTAATTTTTTTGGAATTTTGAAAGAAATGCGTGAGTTGATTAACTGTCAAAAGACTAAATGAACTACTAGGTAACTAGAGTTTATAATTGATTAGCTACCGAAGAACCTTGATAGAATTTCACACTACCTTAACGTACCTGTAAATTCATGATTACGTTCCGGACCGTAATCACCAATTTACCTTACATTAGGGTTTTGTGTCCTTCCATGACTCTAAATACACATGTAAAGTACTACATTTAACCTTGTGGTTGAATCATTTACAATGTATCCAAAAATAAGTCCAACTGTTGAGCAGGAAAAAGACCTCTACCAGTCAGTGAGTAATAACCTCTACCGATTGTTGAGCAGGTGCGATAGCCTCTACCAGTCATTGAGCAGGTTGTAGGGCCTCTACCGATTGTTGAGCAGGCATGATGACCTCTACCAATCGTTGAGTAGTTTATCTGGTACTCTACTAACTGTTGAGCAAGCACTTCACCCTCTATCAGTTGTTTGATTAAGTATACCAATTATTACACACATAAATTGCAAGTTGATAATATGTACATGTAAGCTATCTAGTATCAAGCATAGCATGCGAGTTGCAATAGAGTTGCCCTAGACAAGGTTAATGTCTCTAGGTGTGTCTATAGCAAATAGTTTATGTTCCATGCTTTCAAGTATCAAATGTTCAAATATAGTAGATAATCAAATCCTCATGTATAACTAAAGATTAAGTTTTGATGCAACACACAATCAGGTTTCAATAATTTGGTTATCATGGGTAACTAGTTCATGTTTGAGAATGTGAAGGATATGAGTCTAATTCTTGAGAGGATGGTGAAAAATCTTGAAGCAGAATCAAGGTTGTGAGAGATAGTGAATGTGAAGATAGTTGATAAAGAGCTTATTTTATAGTAAGGGGATTATGTAGCAATGTAAACTGTGGGGTTTGGATCAAAGGTTAGAATCAAGTGTATAAGAAAACATGATTGCGGTAAATACCAAAAATTGTAAAAGTTTCGAACTAGTTGAAAATATGTAGGTGTCAATGGGGAGTTGGAGATTAAATTTTTGTTCATGAGGATGGAAAGATTTTAAAATTGGTTTTGTACATAAAACAAAAGTCGTTAAATAGTACAAACTAAGTGAGATTTGGTTTAAAATATTCCAGTTAGTTGGAGGTTTTAAACACGACATTGGGTTTTGAAGATCAAGGTTCTATTAAGTGATTTTTTTTAAATAGATTAACAGCATTATATAGAAAATCGTTTATTACGTCAATAAATATACAATTGAATTTAAGTTCGAGGACATCTTTTGACAAAAATATGTATTTTGTAAAATTTCTAGGTAATGAAAATTCAACAAAATTTAGAAATCTTTAGTTTTGTGCTGGGGTATACTCAGGTTATGAGGTTACAGTTTAAAATGTGTAACATGTTGAAAAAAAGGCAATAATATGATTTGGGTGGGGTGTTGAAAATAATCAAACATGTGGCTAAGATGGTAAGATGAAGTGTGATTATGAAACTCATATTTGATTATGAAATGGGATGGATTTAAAATGTAAAATCTTGGGATTTAAAGCTTAGGTTTTAATGAGAGTGGAGTATTTTCAACAACGGAAACACGAGGAGTGTAATCATTTATTCGTCAATCCTAACAAATAAACGAAAACGTTGACTTATCAAAGTTTCCAGATTTTAATAACATAATAAAGACATGCTTTAGCCTATAAGTGAACACTCATCCCAAGAATTCCCAGGTAGGCATCCGGGTTCCTCGTCTGATCGGGATTTATGCGCAATGCCAGTCCTAGACAGATTCAACGGGTTTTTATTAAATAATTATTTTAAGGTGTTTAAAACACATATTGTTTAAAACAAATACATTCTTTTTGATTAATTAAAATTTAGGGGAAAATATGCGATGTTACAATCATTATCATCATCATCATCATCTTCTTCACATCAAAACATAATCACTCATCATCATCATCATCATCTTCATCTCCACCGCCACCCTCCCTCTCCTCACCTGCAACACCACCATCTCCATCGCCACCCTCCTTCTCATCACCATCTCCTCTCTCCTCCACCACAATAATAATAATAACAACAACGACAACTACAATGACAACAACAACTACTTAATCCTTACAAGCCTTAAAAAACATGTTCTTAATTGATATCTATTTAATTTGCAGGGGAAGAAGAAGGATGTCATGAGTACAGAGTGAAGAGTGGGGATTGAATTTTAGGATTTTAGGATAGTAATAATAATAATAATAATAATAATAATAATAATAATAATAATGTTATTCAACTGAAATGACCTATCTTGAAAGTTGAAACCCCGAAACAATGGTCAGCTCCGGTGGAGGAGGAGGTGATGCAGACGCACCACCGCCACCTCCTAGTAACGGAGGCGAGTTCCTTCTCCAACTACTTAAAAACCCTCCACGCCCCCCCCCCCCCCTGGTACCCCTTCTCCACCACAACCACTCCCTCTTGATCCAGTTATCGTCGTTGTTGGACCTTTCTTCCCTCCATTCTCTTCTTTTTACTCACGCCCTCTTCTCTTCCTTCCTCACAATTACTTCAATCAGGGTTAGTCTTTCCCCAAAACCCTAACCTCTCACAACCTCAAGTCACCAGAATCGAAAAAGAGGATATTATGAAGACGACGGTTGATAGGTTGAAGTGAGGGACTGAGGTTTTAAAAAAAGAGGATGAAGGCAGGAGGGAAGTCTGATGAAGATGAAGATGAAAAACGATATGTTTGATGTTAAAAAAAAGTTCCAAGTGTGCATGACACCTAAACTGCCACATCAACATCTGGTCCACATCAGCATGCCATCTCAACTGCCACATCAGCTTTCACTATCCCAGTTAGTTTAGAGTTAACGGATGTTCATTTACGCCCCACTTACGGTGTGCGTACATATGTGTGGCCCTCGGGGGGCAAAAGTAAAGTTGCACTCGTTTTAACGTTATTTTACTAATTTCGTGAAAATAACGTTAAAAACGACGGACGGTTAATCATGCATCATGTGGTGGTGTTGATAGCCAAAAGACAAGGGGGTACATGCACCAATCGAGTTTGTCCCAATTGCTAAGTGTTATTTGCCTTATGTCCAAGGCTTGATACAAAACCACATCAAGTCGGGGGTCTCACTGGAAGCAGCCTCTCTATTCTCAGGGGATAGAGGTAAGGCTGTCTACATCTTACTCTCCTTAGACCCTACCTTAGCTTTGCTAAAGGTGGGATTAATTGAGTATGATGATGATGATGATGATGATGATGATGATGATGTCCAGTTGAGATTATCCTGTTCCAATGTTAAAGTTTAGATTATTATTGGCCAATGACCAAAATTTGGATTATTTAAATCCAATGTTGCTTAATAATTAAATATAATCATCAATGTTAAGTTTCTACTTATTGATGACGGTTTGGTCCATGAGTGATAAATGTAGTGATACATGTTCATTGGTAGCAACTGATCATTATTGGCATTAATAGTAACTTGGAAGTAAGTGGGTTACTATTGAAATAGTTTTTGCTGATAACTTTCCATTGATATAGTTATCGAACCGTCACTAGTTATATATAATCGTCAACTGCCATATGAGACGTTGTGATGATCCGTCCTGTATATAAGAAATACTTTTGGTCTAATTTCGATACCAGTTTTCAAATATAGTAGATTTTGCATATTAGTTTTTGTTTTTTCTTTGAATTGTTTGATGATCTCTAAGTAAGTATCATCAAAATACTTCAATATAGAAAGTGATCACCATGCAATTCTTAGAAATTTCCATGCATGTATGAATTTTTATATAACCTACATAGCTCAAACGACTCAGTAGTTTAACTAGCCACTCTCGCCTAAAATTTTGTTTGGCCAACAAAAGAATGAGATGGTCATCAAGCTTTCTTTAATTGGGTTGCTCAATGCCGACACCTTCATCTATATTTGGTCCATTAGCTTCTAACCGAACATATGACATCAACTATTCATGCTTCAATCCATACACAATCATCTACATTTACCAAAAACAACAAGCCGTCTAGGGCATTTCCATTTTCGTCATTTTTATCTAATTTTCGTTTAAATATGAAAATGTCGTAGTCTATATTCATTACCAAACGATACCAAAAATTTCATAGTTTAATTGATAATAAGGGGTAAATGAGATCATCGATATCATTGCTACTTAAAATGTTGAAAATATCGAAAAGAATTGGTGAGAATTATATTTCTTTATAAATATATATATTGAATTAGGTGTTTGATTGAATAGAATTAATCGAGACTTCAGGAAACATTTGACTATCGCTTTCAAACAAAAACCTAATTCCATTTAAATAATAAAATGATTATCAAATAAAAATAAAAATAAAAATGACAGATTTCTACGAATATGACACTTAAGAACTAATAACTATTCTACTTGGTTTTATAAATGATACTAGGTTAGAGTCCCGTGGGGACTCACGGTTCACCCGAAAGTAAAATGAAAAAAAAAAGTAGAAAAATAAGAATTGTATTATGCAATTTGTTTTGGTTACTAAATGTTTGATAATGCAATATGTATGAATTTTGATGTTAAATGCAAAATGTCATCTAACAGTTTAATGTAACAAAATGATGGATATATCGAGTAAGTAAAGTTTAATTTGACAACTGCAAACTACATAGCATACTATCACAATATCACACATTACATCATTTGGGTAATATCTATATTCTAATCATAACTAAGCTTAAGCATAGAACACTTATCATTTAGTTGGGGCTTAACGAACTTCAACCAATATCACACATTACATCATTTGGGTAAGGGTAATATCTATATTATAATCATAACTAAGCTTAAGCATAGAACACTTATAATTTAGTTGGGGCTTAACGAACTTCAACCAATGGTCCATTTTCATTACTTCAATCAAAATCTTTCAACTCTTGCTCATTGATAGCTGATTTTTCACCTTCGAAGTTGTTATCATTGTCATCACGATCCTAGGAGTGCAGCTCATTTTCAATAATTTATGAAAACCTCTACCATTGTATTCCATATTTGTGTTCTACATAAAATATAGTTGTTGTAAAGATATGGATACGGTGATAAGTAAATCAAGAAACAATCCTTAACCCACTTACTTGAATGGGTAGCTTAAATTTTCATGTTATCTCTCCAATGGTTCAAACCGATTACATAGCTAAAAAACAACTAATAAGAAAATGGGTCCAATGTCACATGCTGTAATATAAATTTCCTATATTTTATTAAAAAATAGACACCAAAAGGATCAACCCCAGACCCATTTCAACATGCAGCCAAAAGGACCCATTGTACACACACTTTAGGCAACTTTTGACATGTTACAAAAAGCCGCAAAAAAAACGTCATTATTTAAACTGTGTAAATATAGTACTTAACAATTAAAAATCTTAATAAATAACATCAAAATCATAATCAATCATTCAAATCAATGACATTAAAATAATCCGCATCTGAAATTAACTTACCCATTATATACAAATTATTATTAACATCTTAAAATTAGCACACTTAAAATTAGCACACTTATTGAAATCAAGATGATGATTATCGTTTAGTTACAATTGATTAAAGGAAAGTCGTAATATCAAAATGAAAGTCGGTCAACAATGTTAAAATGAAATTCGTAATATTAGTAACATCAATAAATAATATTAAAAATCTTAATAAATAACATCAAAATCGTAATCATCATTCAAATAAATGACACTAAAATCATCCGCGTCTCAAATTGCCTTAACCATTATAAACAATTTATTATTGACATTTTTAGTAATCATTATTAGTTGTACAGAAAGTAACATTTTGAAAATTTATATTATCATTTAATTTCGTTGTTAAATTTGGTATGACGATTAAATGATTTTATTATTTGTTAAGGTTTATATAGTATTGCTGTCTCTCGAACAATTCTGCAAAATCGGAAATACTGTGCCTCGATTGACGTGATCGAGTAGGAATATTTATTTATGTATTTGAATTATAAAAATGGAAGGATTGGTAATTGATGTGAATTGGTCAACAACGCTTAAAATTAGCACAATCAAACTCAAAGGCATAAAGTCAAATAATTGACCTCCATCAAATTAACAAAAGCGTAAAAAGTTTTTACTCAGATTTGGTCAACAATATTAAAATTAAGGTCGTAATATTAGTAATAACATTGAAAATTATCTTGAATACATTATATATTTTAGGAAACTGTTAAATAGATTTAAATTATATTTATTATTAAAAGAATAATAAAAGTGTAGGAAAATAAATGTACACTCCTATCTTCGGATTATATTTAAATTATAAACTGTTAAATAGATTTAACACTGTTAAATAGATTTTAATAAATGTTTAAAAGAAAGTCGTATGTGTTTAAAAGAATATCGTTTCATGACAATTGATTAAAGGAAAGTTTTTGAATTATGAAAAAAGGGAAGGATTGGTAATTGACGTGAATTGGTCAACAACGCTTAAAATTAGCACAATCAAATTCAAAGACATAAAGTCAAAGAATTGACCTCCATCAATTTAACAAAAACGTAAAAAGTTTTTACTCAGATTCGGTCAACAATATTAACATTAAGGTCGTAATATTAGTAATAGCATTAAAAATTATTTTGAATACATTATATATATTTTAGGAAACTGTTAATTATATTTAAATTATATTTATTATTTAAAGAATAATAAAAGTGTAGGAAAATAAATGTACATTGTTATCTTCGGATTATATTTAAATTATAAATTGTTAAATAGATTTAACATTGTTAAATAGATTTAAATAAATGTTTGAAAGAAAGTCGTATATGTTTAAAAACATATCGTTTCATCACAATTGATTAAAGGAAAGTTGTAATATCAAAATTAAAGTCGGTTAACGATATTAAAATGAATTTCGTAATATTAGTAATATCAATAAATAAGATTAAAAATCTTAATAAATAACAACCAAATCATAATCAATCATTCAAATCAATAACATTAAAATTATCATAAATAACATTAAAACTCTTCATAAATAACAACAAAATCATAATTTAAATTTCAAAATCAAAAACATCTTGTGGTGAAACCTTAGTAACAAACATTTTGTGCTCGATTGAACACCATTTGAAGACACAATATTCGCCAATGGAAGTATCTTTTTATTAAAGCAAATCAGGTCATCCAATCACAGTAAACCTTTACAAAAGAATTAAGTATAGAAAATTTAGAATGTGTAACTAATTATAAAATAAGAATATTGTAAACATAAATGTTGAATATGCAAATAACAAACCTAGCGACTTGTGAAACAATTTCTGCACGTGATATTAGTATTAGTAATATATTCGTAAATTAATTCGGTCAATAATAAATAAATGGGCTTAAAAATCATAATATATAACATTAAATTCGATCAACTATTATTAATGCCATTAAAACTCATAATAAATATCATTAAAAAATAAATAAATCCTATTAATTGCAGGCAAGACCAATAATAATTCGAATGAATAGTAATATAAATAATATTAAACATAATTTTATAAAGATTGATTAAACATAATTTCGTAGTAATATTAATATAAATAAATGAGATTAAAAAGTCATAATAAATAACATTCAACTCGGTCAATTATTATTAATGTCAATAAATAACATTAATTCTAACATACTAAAAATACATTAAAAATAATTAAATCTTATTAAACATAAATTTGAAAAATGTACTATAAATAAATGAGATTAATAATTTTAATAAATAACATAAAATTCGGTCAATTATTATTAATGTTAATAAATAATATTAAACATCTTAATAAATAACAATAAAAATGAATAAATCTTATTAATTGCAATCAAGACTAATCATAATTCGAAAACATAGTAATATAAATAAATGAGATTATAAATCTTGATAAATAACCTCAAAATCATAATCAATAATTCAAATGAATTACATTACAAACATAAAAAACCGTAATTTTAATTTGAAAATCAATGACTTCTTGTGGTGGAACCTTTGTAACAAACAACCTGTGCTGGATTGAACACCATTTAAAGACACAATATTCGCCAATGGAAATATCTTCTAATTGAAGCAAACTAAAATCGTAATATTAGTATTAGTATTAGTAATTAGTAATATATTTGTAAAAATAGCAATAGTTTATTTTAATTCGGTCAATAAGATATAAATGAGATTAAAATTAAAAATCGTAATATTAGTTTTAGTATTAGTAAAATATTCATAATTTAATTCGGTCAATAATAAATAAATCAGATTAAAATTAAAAATCGTAATAATAGTATTAGTATTAGTAATATATTCATAAATTAATTCGGTTAATAATAAATAAATGAGCTTAAAAATCGTAATAACACTAAATTCGGTCAACTATTATTAATATCATTAAAACACATAGTAAATATCATTAAAACTCATAGTAAATATCATTAAAAATAAATAAATCCTATTAATTGCAGGAAACACCAATAATAATTGGAATGAATAGTAATATAAATAATATTAAACATAATTTCATAAAGATAGATTAAACATAATTTCGTAGTAATATTAATATAAATAAATGAGATTAAAAAATCATAATAAATAACATTCAACTTGGTCAATTATTATTAATGTCAATAAATAACATTAATTCTAACATACTAAAAATACGTTAAAAATAATTAAATCTTATTAAACATAAATTCGAAAAAAAGTAATATAAATAAATGGGATTAATAATTTTAATAAATAACATTAAATTCAGTCAATTATTATTAATGTCAATAAATAATATTAAATATCTTAATAAATAACAGTAAAAATGAATAAATCTTATTAATTGCAATCAAGACTAATCATAATTCGGTCAACAATAATATTAAATATCTTAATGTCAATTAGTATTAGTAATATATTCGGTCAACAATACTATTTTTACGAATACTAATACAGGTTTTAATACAGGTTTTAATTTATTTAATGTTATTAAATAGGCAACATGTGTATTGCTCCTTGTTTATACTCGAAATTAAGATATAATTGGAATGTGTCAATCCGTTTTAATTGGAAATAAATGCTGACACAATACAACCTATCTAGCCTAAGATTGCTCCTTGTTTAAAGCCCTTAATTTACGAATTTTGATTACATGAAAGATTTTATCTTTATATACTCATTATAATGGTATGTGTCAATCCGTTTATCAATCCATGATTTTAAAACAGTTAATTACAGAAATTAATGTCTAGAATCCTATAACCGAAATAAATGTAACTTTTACATAATTTCAGTAATTAATGTCTACAATCATATTTAAGGAATGACTAATACGGTTTGAATTTTTTTAATGTTATTAAATAGGCGTTTTTTTTATTTTTTGAAATTTATACTCGAATTGGAAATTATGACACATTACCACCTATCTATCCTAAAATTGATCGTTTGTTTAAAAGCCTTAATGAAGATTGCTAATTTTTAGCCTTATGTATTGATAAATATGACCTAATTATTATAATTAAAACCGTAAATTTGTATTATAATTAGTAAATTGATTATGGAAATTACAGAAATTAATGTCTAGAATCCTATAACCGAAATAAATGTAACTTTTACATAATTTCAGTAATTAATGTCTACAATCATATTTAAGGAATGACTAATACGGTTTGAATTTTTTTAATGTTATTAAATAGGCGTTTTTTTAGATACCAAAAACTTGTTCATAGCTGTCGGCAATGTCTGGATCAAACATTAAAAACAACATTACGAGAATTAATATAATCAGTTTGCTTAAAGTTAGCAAAGATAATTATCAAAACGAAAATTACAATCATACCAAAACTCTTGCGGAAGGGTCATGCATGACCTTGAAGAATTGCTCCCCCTTGTGATAAGCCATATTCGCAACTTTGTATTCGGATGGTAGTCTAGCATTCAAATGACAAAACAATCAAAACATTCGCGGCATATCATATTTGACTCATAAACATAAAGATGACAATGAATCCTCTCTGGATCTCAAATGAAAAAAAGATCAAACAACAGTTAATATATTTGTTCCGTTTCATATACAATTATTGACTTAAAAATCTGATCTTGCTTCCATATTGCGGTTTGTATTCAACACGTCCATATTTAATTAAAACGCTGAGAATGAAGATTTTCTCTTCAAATATGAAAATGGTTACATATTAAATATTGTTTACAGATAGCCATGCGTTAATAATAAAAACGATGACAATATGGACTTGTTCCACAAATCGTTAACTGGTTCCATATTATCACTAAATGTTTTACAGGTTTGAGATCCATTTTTGTTGGCTATATTTAACGTTTACGAATAGGAAAACGTTACAATGGTTGATCTTGCTTCGATCCAAATGAAAAAGAAAACATACCTAGAATGAAGAGTGAATAAAAAGAAGAGTGAATAATGTTAATTGGAAGATTTGTTAGTTAGGTATTGGAGGAGTGTAATGGAAGAATGTATGAATGTAGAAATAAAAATTAGAAAGAGTATGTAGAAATTCAAGCGGAAGCATGTAAAATTTCTAGCGGAAGCATTTTTGTGTTTGGGTTGAGTTTGTTTCGGCCTTGCGGCCGGAGGCCGCTCGGTTTCTAAACGACTCTCAAAATGGCTAGGTGGTTTGGTACAAGAAGTAAAGAGAAGTAATGTGAAAAAAGTATTTTATTGATAATCTTTTGGTACAATTTTGCTACTAATTCCTAGTAGCTATTTATAAGCAAACACAAGAACTAACAATTACATAAGAAATGAAAGTAATAGCATAAATCAAGTTATCCTTGATTTATGCCTTTGACTTGACCATTGACCACATAATTATTGGAGGAGAAATTATCTCCAATACTCCCCCTCAAGTTGGAGCGTGAAGAATACGAACACCCAACTTGCCAAGTAATATTTCTTCTTTTCGAATATTTCTTCTTGCGAGCTTGAAAAACTCGACCTTTCTTCTTGCGAATTCAAAGAACCCGACTTTTCTTTTCCTTGCGAGCTTGAAGAGCCAGACTTTTCTTTTTCTTGTGGGTTGAAGATTTGAACCCGACTTTTCTTTCTTTTGCGAGTTCAAAGAACTCGACTTTTTTTTTTCTTGCGAGTTCAAAGAACTCGACTTTCGTTCTTGCGAGTTCAAAAGAACCCGTCTTTTCTTTCTCGCGAGTCCAAAAAACTCGACTTTTCTTCTCTTGCGGGTTTTTAAAAAAAACCCGATTTTTCCTCTCGCGAGTTTAAACAACTCGGCTTTTTTTTTTAAACCCTTTTGCTTTAAAAAAAACGTTTTTTTTTTTTCTGAATAATCATTCACTAATATTTTTTTTTTAAACACCAGACCACTCATCACCTTTTCTTTAATTCTTTCATTTTGTCTGGGGATAGTGTTCCACACTATCCACTACAATTCCATTTTCTTCATCTTTTATTATTCCCATCACCCCCTTTTGTAATAAACTTCTTGAAGAACCCATATTCTCTTCACATTTCCCTTTAAACAATCTAGAACCCACCTCTTATACATTCATTTATCCATACAACTGTCTTTTTCATTTGCCTTTTTTTTTAATTGAACCACCAACCTTTTTTTTTATTTTGGAGTACAACGGTCTTGATATCCGGTGCTACTAATTCCTAGTAGCTATTTATAAGCAAACACAAGAACTAACAATTACATAAGAAATGAAAGTAATAGCATAAATCAAGTTATCCTTGATTTATGCCTTTGACTTGACCATTGACCACATAATTATTGGAGGAGAAATTATCTCCAATAGAGTATTTATAGTTGGAGCTCCATATTGGAAATGGGTACCTCAAACACTCTCTAAGGCCTCCATTCAACCCAATCTCACCTCAATTATTATATAGATAGATTAGAAATTTGAAATTCTAAGAAGAATAAATGTATTCTTTCATAATAATTTCGCACCTACATCTATACAATGTCCTGCTCTTGGGTGTAAACGAGAGTTGAATTGTTTGCATGATAAAGATCTGCTCGTAGAACGAAGTTGAGCCAAGCTCATACCTAAAGAGCTACGTATATAACTACATAATATTTATTTATATAAATGACATAACATAACGTAATCATATAATTGTTATTATCTATATCTATATAGCTATGATAAACGACTACATAACATATATATTTGTATACATATATATAATAAAAATAATATGTATAACAAAAAGAATAAATAAACAGTATACAAGCCGAGAACGACTCAAACTTAAACTTATTAACTACCCATGAGTTGAGTAAAACTTTAAACATAAATTAACCTCAAAACAAGTCCACCTTAATCATAATATAAAAGAGCCAAACTCCATTTCTTATAGATATATAAAGATGAACCTATAATCTAAGACATATTTATCAATTGTATTTCATCTAAATATTTGTTACAACTTGCTTCTTCTTTTTTCTCCTGATTTCAAATGACATGGGTACTCCGTCATTCAAGTTGTAGTTGGTTGATGAAGATTTAATTTGTCATTAGGTGCACCTATATTGAAGAGTTCATATATTTCAGGTACACCAAAAGAGAAAGTACCGAGTGAGAAGCCATATTTTGCAAAATGGATTGGACCCACCGATGAAATAAAAAAATTATCATTGTAGCCCGTCTGGTTACAAGCTAATGAACCATACACAAATGAATCGGTTGGTTATGAACAAACCACTCATAGCATGTGAAAACCCGAGCAAAAAACGCTAGAAAACCAACGAGGTTTGCCTCCTATGTTCGTAGAGTCTTCAGTTTTTGACGAGCTCTGTAATTTGTCTAGTTTTTGAATTATTACGTATATGTGTGTATTTAGTAAGATATAGATGGTGGTTAGTTATAAGTTAGAGTAAAAATAAAATAAAAATAGCCATTAAAGTTAATCCAATGGCGAACCATTTGTCCACAAATGTATTTTTTTTTTCAATAAATCTTTTATAAATTTATAAAAGAAAACGTGATAAATTTATTATGAATTTAGTAAAAATAAAATAAAATAGCCATTAAAGTTAAAGTTCAATACTAATGAATAATATGTTACGAAAATAATTATTATTTAAAAATGTATACGAAAATAAATCTTTTATAAATTTATAAAAGAACAAGTTATAAATTTATTATGAATTTAGTAAAAATAAAATAAAATAGCCATTAAAGTTAAAGTTCAATACTAATGAATAATATATTACGAAAATAATTATTTAAAAAGGGAAAATCACCAATATAGCCCGTTGACCGGGTATTTTGCACAAATAAACCTTGCACCCGTCTTAGGAGAGACGGGACACGGCTCCCAATGAGCCTGAACCGTCTCCCAAGGGGCTTCTCGTTTCAACCAACAGAGGACCGCCACGTGGCGTTGTTGATCCCGAGGCTGTCCCGTCTCTCTCCAGACGGGTCAGAGGTCAACCGTTTCTCTCCCCAGACGGTTCACACTTCCCCATGCCGTCTCAAACCGTCTCGGGAACCGTCTGAACCGTCTGAAAATTGTATATAAATACCGGATTTCATTTAACAAAATTTGCACCAACCACCCTCTCCAAACCTTTCATCTTCCAAGATGTTTTTTGGTTTGCCAACCGAAGCCTACCGGCTTACGAAAATAATGTCCGATTACTTGGATTGTTGTTTCATCTGCGTACGGCTACTTGGATTGTTGTTGCATCTGCGCGTGGGTTAACCCGTGTAATTTGCATCTACAATGTGGTAGTCTATTTTATTTGCAAGAAGAGTTCTTTGTCTATGTAGCGCACATACACCATTCAAACAAAGTTCTTAGTTCTTAGCAAGTAAATTTAGGAAGTTTGTTGTAATAGTATAGTTTGTTTATCGTTATTGTAATAGTATAGTTTTTTTATTGTTATGGTTTGTTTATTGTTATTGTAATAATATTGTTATTGTAATATTAATGATTTTTATTGTAATAATATTGTTATTGTAATAATATTAATGAAATATTTACTTTGATATAAAAAAAAACATAAATAAACATTACATAACATTAATAAAAAAACATAAAAAAAACATAAATAAACATTACATAACATTAATAAAAAAAACATAAAAAAAACATAAATAAACATTACATAACATTAATAAAAAAAACATAAAAAAACTAGTTAAGATAGATAATCTCTCATCATTTGCCACGCGGACAAATGTTTAAATTCTTTTCCCTCCCTGTTTTTATACTGTCTTTGGCTGTGTCTAATTGACGTGTCTTCGGGAAAGCCGGGGGGTACCAACTGAAGAGTTCGGTTGTGGTACCCATTGAAGATTTGACACTTCGTTGTCAAATTGTTCAATTTCCGGCTAAGGGAGTCCGTTGTCCGGTCAGACCCTCCAACCAGCCGGTTATACTCGTGTTGGATACGAAACCATTTGTTCGTTTGGTGGGTGCTCTCTTCAACGTGGCGCCAAGCTGATACGAGTGCAATCTCTTGTTCTTCTGTCCATCTTTGGGGTGCCATTTCTGTTAGACGGTGGTGGTGGACGGTGTGGTTGTGTGGTGGTGCTGCTACTGTTAGACGGTGGTGGCGGTGGTTTGGATAGTGCTGCTACTGTTAGACGGTGGTGGTGGTTTGGATGGTCTGACGGGAGGGAGACGGGACACTGTATTTATAGGTGGTGACCTGGACAACCGAAGCGTCGGTCGAACCATCGGGACTCACCGGAGACGACGTCTCGGGACAGGGCGAGTCACCGTTGTAAAATGTGACCCGGCTTCAGACGGTTCCCGAAACACTTCAGACGGTTCAGACGGTTCCCGAGACGGCTTGAGACGGCATGGGGAAGTGTGACCCGTCTGGGGAGAGAGACGGTTGACCTCTGACCCGTCTGGAGAGAGACGGGACAGCCTCGGGATCAACAACGCCACGTGGCGGTCCTCTGTTGGCTGAAACGGGAAGCCCCTTGGGAGACGGTTCAGGCTCATTGGGAGCCGTGTCCCGTCTCTCCTAAGACGGGTGCAAGGTTTATTTGTGCAAAATGCCCGGTCAACGGGCTATATTGGTGATTTTCCCATTTAAAAATGTATAAGTTTCCCAATGCATAATTATATCGAGTATGAATCCCGAAAGGAGAATAAAAAAAGTTAATAAAGTGTTTACTGTATTTATTAATATTCTTTATAAAAGTGAACACTCCCATGGAAAATGTGGTGTAAAAGAAAAAAAAAACTTTGGTTCATCTTTTAGCGA
Source organism: Ambrosia artemisiifolia (assembly GCA_032199755.1). Taxonomy (NCBI): domain Eukaryota; kingdom Viridiplantae; phylum Streptophyta; class Magnoliopsida; order Asterales; family Asteraceae; genus Ambrosia; species Ambrosia artemisiifolia. Next base: position 1,071,764 of record CM063525.1, read on the forward strand.
AACTCTTTTAGAAATTTATATACGAAAATTTATATACACACACAGACACATGCAAACACCCATATCTGAAAAAATTGTATTGAAAACTCTAAATACTGTGACCATGTGAGATCTCACAAGAAATTAATTAAAATCATTATTTATTATGAAAAATATATAAAATGTTTGATGTTTTTTTTTTTTTTTTCTAAACCGCAAACTATGCTACTCCTAAATCTACACTACTTGTCTCCAATGAGAGTAGAGCCGATCACCGCTTTAAAAATTAAAAGAGATGCAACAAAACACCTTAAAACCCCTTTCTAAATTAGCTTTGTTAACCTTTTTTACGCGTGTGTAAACAAAAAAAACTTACCCACATGTAATGCAAAATAATGTTGTATTTTAATAATAAAAAAAACAATTAGTTTTAATTGATAGTTATTTATTTCTCATAGTTGTTACAATATATGAGTTCTTATTTGATCATCCTCTTTGACACGTATATTTTGCAAGTTACCATATTAAAATTCAGAAGTTCAAATTTTAAAAGGAAAATAACCTTTTATTTTTATCCACTTAGAATCTCATTCACATTAAGCCATGAATCACATCAATGAAAAGTGTTTTTGTACTCGTTTGCCCACTTTTGGTGGGGATATCAACTTATCACTGTTTGTGGAAAAGGGATAAAGGTTTCACATTCTCATTTACGTTATTTATCACACTTGTCTCAAAAATAAATGTAACAAAATTTATAAAATAAACTGTTCTATATGATTTATGTAATACTCATACTTCTAAAATTGATTTTCGACCAATTATAATATGTAAAATAGTCCCCAAAAATTTTCCTTAATCAAAGTTTATTCATGCTTGATGCTTCCTTAAGACAACACATTTATAAAACAACCAAAGATGATTAACTAACTTTCTTAGTTCGAAACCTATCATGTCCCCAGCCAACATGATCCGTCCATATAACATATCCATTTTAATATAACTTGGGCAATTTGAGCGAAGTTGGCTAAGTTTCAAACATATTTATACCAAACAAAAAGATGTGTGTTTGTGAAAACGTCCCGAGAGCTTGACAATCACCCATCATCTCACTTGAGAGCAAGCCCGGTTTTGGGTATGGGCGGGGTGGGCGACGGCCCAAGCCACTAACTCTTGCGAGCTAGGCATAAAATTTTTATTTTTTTAAAATATATTATGTGCATAAAATTTTTATTTTTTTAAAATATATTATGTATATATTGTATTTAAATTATTTTGGTGTGGAAAAGGATAACAAAACTAAGGTAGATGAGTTGGATAGTGGCTTACATTTCAAGATGGAGAACTTGGTTCAAGTCCCTCTTCTTCCATTTTATTGTCCTATATGTTAATACCTTATGAACATTGTTTGATGATAAATTTGTAATATAGATGTTGTGCACTGGCGGCCATCAGCCTGTTACTACGTTTCTGTTACCCGTTAATGGTTAATGGTGGTCGGTTGCTGGTTTGACGTTTAGTCATGTTCACACGCCTCCGATGACCAGTTTAGACTACCTTGTGTAGCCTATTCACACATCAATCTCTTTACCTTCTCCCTAAAAACCACCATTGGTTGTGGTGTGACCCTTAATTGGTTGGGTTCACGCGTCATCCGTGGTCAGTGTTGTGGTAGTTGGTGGTGTGACGTTTGGTTATTGGTTGACCTATTTTGTGAGTTGTTCTGTTGACCTTTGGTTGGGTTCACGCGTCGCCAGTGGCCTGTTCAAGGTATCTTGGGTGGCGTGTTTACACATCATTGTCTAGAAACCACTGTTGCATGGTGGTTGTGGTGGCTAGTGCTGTGACGTTTAGTCATTGGTCGCCATTGTTTTGTGGGTTGTTTTGTTGACCATTGTTGCTATGTTGTGATGGTGTTGGTCTGTATTGTTTGATGTTTCCGTTATTTAGGCTCCTTATGGTGGTGACGGTGCCATTCTGTTCTGATGTCATCCTTTTCTTTTTTCGGTTTTTCATGGGCGTTGATGATGGACTGCTTCTAGTCATGGAAACTTTGGTTGCAGCCGAAACAATGTTGAGCTGTTGTTTACATGGAAATACAATACATACAAATTGTCATATATATATATACACATATAAACAAACTTTATGAACAGTGTTAAGTGGCAAATTCATAATATAGAGGATCTTCGGTGTCATTTTCGCAGTGGCACATGTAGTATTGTGACCTTGCAGGGGTATTCGTATAACATTTGTAATTTTGAGATTTTTAGGTGATGTACTCTGTTGGTGATGTCGGTTTTTGTTTTCGTGGGTGATGATGGTGGGCTACTTCTAGTCATGGCAACTTTAGTTGCAGCCAAAATAACGTTGAGCTGTTGTTTACACACAAATACAATACATAGATATTGTCCTATATATTAATATGCAAATTTTATGAGCAAGGTTTAATGGTAAATTCGTAATATAGAGGATCTTCAATGGCATTTTCGCAATGACACATGTTGTAGTATTGTGACCTTGCAGGAGTATTCGTATAGCATTCGTAATTTTGAGATTTTTGGGTGATGTACTCTGTTGATGATGTCGATTTCTTGGTTTTATTCGGTGATGATGGTCGCCCACTTCTTTGACAATGATATGCGGGATCTGACTATGTGGATCTTATGCAGGCGCTATTCAGTTTAAAAACCTTTTGTTATTAAATTTGTTTTGTAATGTCATGTTGATAACTCCATTTTCAATGGATTTTATACTGCCATGTTGAGAAAACTACAAAAAGATTACTACATCGGTAGCGATATTCAGATAGTACTGGTTCGGTTATTCACAATAAAAAATATCACTATACCGGTACCGAACCAGTACTTACTAGTATAATTCCATTTCCAATAGATTTTGTACTATCACATTGAGAAAACTATAAAGACGAATACGGTATCGGTTCTGATATTAAGATAATACTGGGTCAATTATCCATGATAAAGAAAAATATCACTGTAGCGGTACCGAATCGGTAGCGAAAGTACCATTCGGTATGAGTACCATTACCAAATGCTCATCACTAAAAGAAGCAGGGAAAAAAAACCAAACAAGATGCTCATCCCTAAAAAACAGAAGAAGAAAAAAACCCAAAACCCGATAACAAATACAAAGGGGTCTTACTACAAAAAACAAGAAAAAAAAAGATTTTTTGAACATTGGCTCATGTTAGCAAAGTAGAGGTGATTCATGTTAACATAGGATAGATGTGCATGTTAGAGAAGAGACACTATTAAAGTGCCCCTCTTTAATATATAGATAATATGTCGTATATAGAATATGCGCTTCGCATGCAAAATCTTTATGCACAAAAACGTAGTCTGTCATAAAGTGTCCGACGAGTTTGACACCCAATTGCATAATGATAGACTTATAGTATAATATCCTGGTAAGGTTATGCGGTATAAGAATGGGGAAGGGGGTCGGTGAGCCTATATATGTGGCATCAGCACCGATAGAGAACACCACCCCCTTCTTAAGTGTTCGGTGAAAACGGGAGGAACCCCCCTCCTGTCAAATTGATTTTTATTGGTTTTTAAACTTTAGAGTGGAGACAACGTGTAAGGGGGAGGGGAACACCATCTCTTTTGATGGAAATGAAATAGGAAATGTTATATGAAGAATGGGAGATCGGGAATCATAACAAATATAGCCTAATCTACAGTCATAAAATTTGGCATTTATTATACATTAGTTAACAACCACAGTATCTTGAAAAAACAAAAAGAATAATGTGCAAAGCATAACATTTGTTTAAACATGGTGAAATAAGCATCTTAATGACATGTACATCATTTAATAAATTATTTGAACCGGTATAATTTATATAAGTATGTGATACTAAAAACGTCACAAGTACTTTTTAATTACAAAATAACAGAAATAGAAATACAAAAAAATCAACATATTAATATTAAAAACATATAAAAAGTAAAAGTTGAAAGCAAGGCATAATGGTGGTTCAATCTCAAACCTAACCATAAAGAGGAGTCAAAAGACTCAAAAGCTATTGAAATTAATAATGAGTGGCACAACCACCCTTTCACAAAAAGATTTTTTGGATTTTAGTTTTCAAAATAATTGTGTATACTCAACAAAAATCTTAACGAATAATGTACACCGTAATATGGTAGTTTGAGTTGGGTATTTCTGACTTCACTGATTAAATCATTTGTGATATAAGATTATAAGTACGGTACTTAAGGCATATGATATATTGTATGAATGTGTGAATACGGACATGGCTAGAAACCACCGTTAGACTATCCGGAGTGGTGTGTGTGTGTGTGGGGGGGGGGGGGGGGGGAAGAGGGGGATGAAGCGCCATGTGACCCCCCACAAATGCCCCACGCCGGTGGTATCTTCCCTGCCCCCCCCCCCCCCTTCCCGCCCCCACTCCGGGTAGTCTTAGGAATTGTGCTTTACAAATGCCCTCACTCATTGTATTTTATTTTATTATTATTGTTGTTGTTGTTGTTATTGTTGTTGTTGTTATTGTTGTTATTATTATTATTATTATTTGGGAGGGGGGGGGGGGGGGTTCCTTAAAGAGCATAAGCATTCCTTGTACGATCTTGATTTTCTCACATCAATTACTGTTATACTGTTAAATAGTTAATTATGTCCCGTACAAAGGGAAGACTTTATACCTAAACGTTATAAGTAGATATAGAGTGTTGTACTCATCTTCTTTGGATGAATGGTAAATTTTTGCCATCTCAAATTGTTTAAGCCATTGATCTATGATTTTGTTGGACAAAACCGACATCAAAGTCCTCAAGTCTCGAATTTCAGATGAGAGTGTAAAGTTATCGTCGTGTCCACCCTATCGTTACGCTCAACTTTTCACGTTTCTTCCAATTTTCACATTCGTTTCTCTATCCTTTCTTCCATGACTATAGACAACATTCTACTAGGTTTTCTTCTACAAGGGAAACCGACAATAAAAATTGATCTTATCAACTCTCACATGTCCCGTAATATCGTACAAATGTCTACCATAAACCAAATACTTTGTGGATATCTATAGATAGCCTTTTTAGTCCCATCTTTCTAACTAATCCAAAACACCTTCCCGACACTTATTCATAACATGTGTAACCAATAGATCCTCTCATGTTACACGAATCATAGTAAAATCAAAAGAAAATAATAATAAAAAGAATCTTAAACCCATGCCTATGATTCGCACGTACCAAAACACACACACACACACAAACACAGCTCTGTTTGCACGCGCGTAAGGAGTTAAGTTAAGCACATTGATGACCATTCGTTTGTCTATTTATTATCTCTCTTCCCCCGTGCACTCTCTCTCTACCTTTCTCTCTCTCGCTCTCTCTCTCTACCTTCATCCCGTGCTCTGCCTTTTCCATTGTCTCTATCCTCTTTCTGGGTCTTCAAGATTTTCCATTTCTCATCTGGGTTTCAATTCTTGCAAGGTATAATTCACTCTACGTTCTTATTTTCAACATCACCATTCACTCTGTTTTCTTGTGTGTGTGTGTGTGTGTTTCAATAACTCTTGTTTAATTGTTGTTTCTCTTGTATTCTAAGTAAATTTCTTAACTTTTATCTATTTGGTTTCTGGGTTTTCTAGATCAGTTATTTTGAGATTTGGGTTTGTTAATTATATACATTTTATTGTTATAAGCCGGTAGCGGTGCAGTTTGTTGTCCGTTTTATGCTTTAATATAAAATTCCAATAAGATTTAAAAATTTTTGGGTATTTTGTGTGTTGAATCATAATTGTGCTATAAATTGAGCTTAATTCTCTTAATTAAACTTTAATTTAGTAATCTTTTACTTTTTGTTTGAAATCTAGAAAAATATTTAGAAAAAAAAAGTTATGATATGTTGAAATTTCACATATTGGAAATGGAAAAACATTGTTTCATTAATTATATATTAATTTACTTCAGTAAATCTCTAATCTTTTCAATTGACAACTTAATTTAACATCCTTAGTTTGATTCAAAACAAGTTATGATGTATATGTGGAATGGGAGATTAAACTAGTTACTGTGGTTTGCACTAATCTGAGTGTTTGGGTTATAATGATTATGATTCTTTGTTATGAAAGTAATTATATTTGGAGACACATGAAAAAAGTGGCTATAATGATTATGATTCTTTGTTATGAAAGTAATTATCATAATAGTGTCACTTTCAAGATAAAAGTATAAATTAGCTAAGTTGATATAGATCTTTCATCCAACAATTAAACCGGTTGGTTATAAGATTATGATAATCATGTTCATATGCATCTAATATGCATCTTGTTTTTTTTTGTTAATTTTGCAGGTTTAACAGTAAAAAACTAGGAGAAAAACCGTGGCGTTAATATCTAATTGCAAAGAGCATGCGGTGGTATAGCTTATTTGTAGACGTTTATCGTAAAATCATCTCGCTTAACCTCTACTGTCGCGTGATTCTGTAAATCTTACTGAATCCTCAATAGTTTACCTTACAAACCCTTTTCATATCTCACTTTTTAGCAGCCATTTTTGAAAGTTTCATCCATGGGAACCAATTTATTTGTTGTTATTCCGTGTTACGTTCGCTGGATTAGCTGAACTCGTTCTTTAGCATTATTATTTCAATTCAAAGTTGAATCTTTTTTAGTTCTTTGATCACTCTTTTGGAGAATATTTTGTTGGATTGTTTGTCAAGATCATTAGGGAGTAAAACTGCCTATAACAGTAGGGAAAAAGTAGTTATGGTGTGTCAATCAGCTGGACAAACAAGATTTCGGGCATTGAAACATTTAAATGGAACCGCTGGGAGCGCCACCATAATTGTTAAAGTTATAGCATGCTTTCAACCTCTTCAAGATTGTCAGGTTCGTTACATTTATGTTTCGTTTTACGCATCTTGTTGTTACTGTTATAAGTTACTTGGATTGAACCTTTATTGGAAGAATTGGATTCTTCATAACTTTATGATGTTTAAGGTTGTCTTTGAATCATATTCTGTTTCATGTTGGTGATATTCGGGACAATACGAATCTAATACGTTTTCTTTGTGTGGTTGTTCAACGTTTCCAGGCCGAATACTTTCGTCATCTGCTTAAACCTGTAACGTAGTTCTCCTGTTCTCGTCTGCTCAAATTACTCTGGATTTTTTAGTTTTCGTCTTTTTAGAAGTTTTCAGAAATCTTTCTACACGCCCACGCAATCGTTCATCGCCTGGTAAGTCATCTAATAATATCCATGTTCCTTTAAATGTTTTGATTGTTTTGAACCCAGTTGGTATGCTTATTATCAGAATACCTTTACAGGTGTTTTTTTTACTGAATGGAAAAAGGTTTTAGTTCTTGGTCCCGTGACCAGCCAATCGATTGGCAATCACTCAATCCGAATATATCGAGTGCCCAGTTCGGTTTAGGGCCTCAAGTTATTATCCCTCCGTATGGGAACATGGGTTCGTTACCTGCCCGTCAAGAACCCTGTGGTTGGTTTTATGGCCTGCCACGATACCGTCAGGGTTTGGTCCCTGTTGTCAACTCTGTTGTGCAACAGAAATCTCCAGTACCGAGCCCCTATGTGGCTCGAGAAACAAATGTTGCACAAAAGAAGTTTCTTGTGTTTGATCAATCGGGCGATCAAACAACTTTGATCTACAGTGCAGGCGCCGGGCCTGCCCCGATCCGTTACCAGTTTCCTTCTTCAAACAATCCAAAACCGCAGTTTGGATCACACACTGTTAGTATTGATGAATTTATAAAAGAAAATGACGGAAATGACTCAAAAAGTGAAATGCGAGAAGACACCGAAGAGCTTAATGCATTACTGTACTCGGATGATGATGAAGATGATGACGACGACGACGATGATGATAATGACAATGAAAAAAGTACAGGGCATTCGCCTAGTTCACTGACGGGCTTCCGTGAACAAAAACAAAAACGAGAAATTGAAAGCGGCGAAGAAGAGGAAGTTGCAAGTTCTGGAGGACCCACGAAAAAACGTAAATGGGAAGACGAGGGTAATATTGAAAATGTGCTCGAAGACACTGCAAGTTCCGGGAAATCTGGGATCAACTGTTCGAGTAACGGAGTGTTCAACGACGAATCTGATAGTTTTTCGTCCGGTAATAAGAGAATGAGAAAAGAGAAGATCAAGGAGACTATAAATCTGCTTCAAAATCTTATTCCTGGTGATAAACATGGCAAAGATGCCATAATGGTTATTGATGAAGCAATTCATTACTTGAGAAATTTAAAGGTGAAAGCAAAAGCTTTGGGACTTGATTCTCTTTAAGATGTTAAAGATTATTGTACTTTGGCTTATACTATGGTACTACTAATGGCAAAAGGGAGAATTTGGTAATTTTGATGTGGGCTTGTGATGGAAATTAAGAAATGGGCATAAAATTGTTAGATTTGCATCCTCAAGTGCTTCCTAGAAGGATGGATGATGAACATCTAGGGTGCTAGTGTAGTTTGTGTGTTTTTTTTATGTGCATATATGGGTATTTTGGTAATTTTGATGTGGGCTGTGATGAAGATCAAAATCTTGGGATAAAGTTGAAGCTTTTGAGATCCTCAAGTGGTTTCTTGAATGATGGATGGCATTGGATGTTATCATGTGTGAAAACTACTGTGTTAGGGATGGGATATCTTTGTAGATGTGGGCTTGTGGTACATGTCAAGATTTGGGCATAAAGGTGAAGCTTTGTGAAGAGAAAGTTTAAAGCCATCAAAGCATTCTCAAGGTTAGGGAGAGTTTGGTAATTTTGAAGTGTGGTTGTACTTTTATCAAGGGCAATGTGGTAATTTTGAAGTGGGGTTGATGAAGATAAAAAAAAAGGGGTCATAAAGTTGAAAGTTTTGTGAAGAGAAAGTTTACAACCCATGCTCAAGTGTTTTCTTGAATGATGGATGATAATCATTCATGTGTTGTTGCTTTGCAAGGACAATTTAGTAATTATGTAATTTGGTGTGTGCTTTTGTTGGATGATTTTGTGTTGATTTCTGTTTGGACATGCTTGTAATATCACTGTTGAACTTGCTGCTTTTTTATCTACCATGTTTGTGAAATAAAATATATTTTAATTTTAATTTAATTATTGGCTAACAAACACAATAAATGCAAGTATGAAGAAAAGAATTATTGCAAAAAGAAATTTATTGTATTTAAACGTAATTTTAAAAGGTTACAAGATGAGTTTTACATGTATAATTATAGTTTTAACAATTACAATATATATGTTGATGCTACACAAGACAGGTAAATTTTTACTTTTAACGAGTAGGTTCTTTAAGATTTTTTTGTTTCTTTTCTTTTGTTTAAAACACATAGATTCTATTATACTTAATTTGTTAAAGGTATCTCCAACCCTTAGGTGTACTTACATAAACATATGACTTAGGTGCTGTTTGATTAGTGTGTAAAATTTGTATTATCACTTTAGCCGGTTACAAATTTATGAAATAACATTTTAAGTATGTAAAAATGCCAACATAGATAAAGTTTTTGTTCAAATAATTTTTAAAACTTTAATTTAAACTGGCGTTATGAAATCATTTTCTAAGTTATCCCAAGAAGTTTATGTAACAAACATGCACATGCACGCCAACAAAAAATCACATACATATCCTCGACACATGTGATAATTATGCTACTATTTGTGTTTATCATTGATTTCTGATGTTTGAATATATTTTTTTTAAACTTCAGAGATTTTAATTATTATAAAAGTTTATCTATTTAAATTTACATATAATTTTTCGGTAACTTTCAATACAATTGTACAAATTGCTATTTGGAAAATAAACTTAAGTAACATAAGATATGGGCAAAGGGCTAAGTGCCATCAGACATTCAGACCCAATCCCTCTTCACCTTATTCGGCCCATCTTATATACACACATTTTTTAGGCAAGATATACTTGTTTCAAAGGGCGCAGAATCTATATTAACTCTAAGACCACAGGGAGTGGGGCGGGGTTGGGTGGGCGGTAATTGGTTCCCGGGCGGGAACACCGTCCCGGGGGGCGGGAAGAGGAGGGCGGGGAGGGGGGGGGGGGGCGGTGGGGGAAAGCCGGGCGGTGGGGGGTTTGGGTGGGTGACGTGGCAGTTTTTGGTTGGGTGTTTTTTTTTCTTTTTTTTATTTAACTTTAAAACAATATAATATTATTCCTTTCACCCCCCTTTCCCCCCCCTTCCACTCCCCACAATTTTTTTTCCCCCCACATGGGTCCCACACGTGCCACATGGCGCTTCACCCCCCTCTTTCCCGCCCCTCCACTCCCTCTAGTCTAAATTTGACACATTTATGCATGTTTATAACTTTGATAAGATGAATATAAATATAAATAAATGCACAAAAAGTATACTATCTTTTTTTAACGGCGAAACGCTTTATATATAAATATAAAGAGTCAGCAAGGGGCAGAGAACAAACAAAACAAAGAAACCACAAAGGACGCTTACAAACAGACAACATCGAAATCCAACAAACTTTCCACGACGGAGTCGGAGTATTAGCCCGGTTTGACAGCCACACGTAAGTGTCTTCTTTGATGAGATCAACAATCTTCCGCGCTTGAATGAACGTGCCTTCGAAAACTTTAGCGTTCCTTGCCAACCATAACCTCCAAAGCTCCAAACAGTCGCACAAACAACGGAAAAAACAACACGCTTCCACCTTTTAGAGCCGGGGCGGTCTTCAACACGCTTCAGAAGGTCTATAAGATTATTCATATTAGCAGGAAACGGGATTTTCAACCACACAAAAAAAATCTCCCACCAAATCCCCATCGCGACAGTGCAGCTAACAAGCGCATGATCCGAATCTCGATACCATACCCACAACGGTCACAAACCACATTAGGGAGGGAAACGCCTCTAGCGACCAGCTTTGTATTAATAGCAATGATGCCCAGAATCTCTCTCCACAAGAGGATATTGCATTTAGGCGGCACCCACGGCTCCCACTTGAACCCCATCTCAATCGTATTAGTATCTCTAGACTCAAGAATCTGCAGCCTCAGACTTTTAACGGAGAACCCCTCCCCCGAACAGTTGTCCCCCTTTCAAACGTTGTTGTGACTGTCCCAACTGACCTGAGAGAGAAGCTGCAGCAACGAACCAAAGCTGCTCCATTCCGACCCGTTTCTAGGACATCTGATCCACTTCCACGCCTAGCGGTTCTCCCCTCCAACTCTAGAAAGACAGGATGACACACTCCTATTCTTCTCGGCATCCATACTAAACAGATCCTGGAAAACCAGATGAAGAGGACCCACAGGAAGCCACGTATCGATCCAGAATTTTTTATATTTCCCGTCCCCCACTTCCACCTACAACTTATCTTTAATGCAAATCCCAATCTTCGAAAAAGTTCTCTCAACCCCGAGGAATGTTCTTTTTCATAGGAGAATACATCAAACTATTAAAACTACTTTACAGCTTCAGTTAAAATACTCTAATTTTATTAATATCAAGTTCAAAAAGCTATTTAATGGAAACTATAACCCTATTCCCTTGTTTATTTTTTTTAGATTTCGCATAAATAATTATAGAGGAGGGATATTGTACAAAGCGTCTTTAAAATACAAAGCGTAAGAAGGATTGTCAGCCGTTGATTTAGACGGTGGCAAGATCGTAATGTAAAAGCGTCATTAATGTCCAGTTAAACAAACCAAGGGTATATTAGACAAATAACAATAATCAATTTTAATTTTTTTAATACCACCTAAATTCCTTCGACGGTTATGTATAATTGGATCATGGTCATAATTTGATTTACTAGGGTTTTGAAAAGGATTAGAATTACACGAACTAATTCGATTACAGAGAATCATTTCATAACACGAACTAAATCGATACATAGCTTTATGGCTACAAAACATAAATCAAGTAAGCATTTCATCGTTGTTTATAAATAACTTTTGATCTTACTCATTAAATAACATCTACAACCTAAAAAAATTTCAATGAATCAGATGATGAAGGAGAAAAAAGAATCATATGCGTCTGTTTGTGATTGAAAAACGCATGTTATAAATGCATAAAAAAATACATTATAAATGAATAAAAACACACGTTACAAATGAAAAAAATGCACGTTTTAAATTAAATAAAAACGCACGTTATGAATTGTAATGCATCCTTTTGTGAACTGAAAATATTTTTACCTTGTATCCGTCTGTGTTCATCAATGAAACTCAAACTGCCACTAACTCATTGATTGTTTGTTTCTTCTGTAATCCTTGTTGAGTTATAAAAACAGTAATATTGCAGTAATAATGATTGAAATAAAAAAATTAATGAAAAATAACATAGTAACCTATCGATCATGTCGATAAAGTCTTCAATCGAATATCAATTTTGAAAAAAATTATGGACAATTAGTATTCTAGCATTACAGATGGAATTCGGAAAAAAATTAGTGAAAAAAAATAGTGTGATCAGTTACGAATATTTGAATTTGGATTCACATAAAAACAATGATATATATCTTTGTTGGAATTAGAACGTGATTACAAGTGTGGGTGATTGTCTATAATACATCATCATCATCATTACCATACTCAGTTAATCCCACCAATAGCAAAAGCTAAGGTAGGGTCTGAGGAGGGTAAGATGTAGACAGCCTTACCTCTACCCCATGGGAATAGAGAGGCTGCTTCCAGTGAGACCCCCGACTCAATGGTGGTTTCGTATCAAACCTTAGACACAAGGCACATAACACTTAGCAATCGGGACAAACCCGATTGGTGGATGTACCCCATTGTCCTTTGGCTATCAACGTCACCACATGATGCATGATTAACTGTCCGTCATTTTTAACGTTAAAATCACGAAATTAGTAAGATAACGTTAAAATTAGTGCAACTTTACTTTTGCCCCCCGAGGGCCACACACATATATACATTATATGTGCACAGCCGTAAGCAGGGCTTTGATTGTCTATAATACCCTTTTGATTATTTTTAAGGACGTTGTACGTTATAACCGTCAACTCCACGTGTCAAACTCTAGTTCATTCTTACGCTTTATATTTTAAGGCGCTTTGTACCGAATACTTTCTCAATTGAAGGACCTTCCCTTTGTTGTTCTTGTTCCAACAATCAATGAAATAATCGATAATGAATAATCGCATACATAATGAAATTAACCTAACTGAAACCTGAAAAATCAAGCAACAATATAAGCAGCAACCACTCAAAACACAGAAAAAACTATAAAACAATGAGTAACGTGAGTCATACCACGGTGGTTCTGAGTAACGGCCATGACCACTTTCGATCCCATAGGACTGGTACTGTTCCTGATGTTGATTAGGATTAGGGTTTGAGGAATTGGGGATTACCTCACATGTGTGTGGTTGCAGGAGAGAGAGAGAGAGAGAGAGAGGGTGAGAAAAGAGTGAGTTTTTAGGGTTTGGGATGGGGAGAAAGCTTTTACACACGGGATGAGTTTTTTTTTAATGCTTACTGCCACGTGGCACACTCATGCTTTGGTTTATCAATATACTAGTTTATACACCGGGAGCGTCTCGGGATTGAAAAATCTAATATGACGTAATAAAACATAAGGTTTTATTACTAAGAATCCTTTGTAAACAATCAACCATTTCAAGATTCTATCATCAACAATGTTTTTTATGTGAAGAATTACCATCTTTTAAAGCCTCATCGCGTTTGACATTGAGACGAGCTGTTAATGTGTTTAGGCCATCACAGGTGTGTAAAATGACAGAAAATGGAGGTAGCGGTTGATGATAGTCTTCAGGTGTATTAGTAATATGTTTCCTTCTAAACAAGAATAATGCCATTAAAGTTAAAATCATGATCTTGGTTTTATACATAGGATTGAAAATCTATATACAAATACCTTATCTTAGAAGGTGGCATGGACGTTTCTAAACCTTTTGAGCCTGTAAATCATCGTATGATATCAATTTACCTTATTAACTACAGTCAATATTGCGATGATGATAGTTTCATATCTGCAAAAAAACACTATATCGGGCAAACTTATTTAATAAAAAAATATGTTATTACTACGACTATACCTTGCATAGAAGCATGTCTTCCTCTTCTGACCAACGTCCTTATTTAAAATCAAAATTTAAATAAGTGAACCACCTGTATAATAAACATCAATCAAATCCAGGTATAATAACATACCTTAATAAAGAGAAAAAGTGGATTGTAACATGAAAAATAGTAAAAAGCCAAAGAAAACACATGTAACATTATTGCATACCTTCTCCTGCATTGTCTTGTAGTTTTATCCTTAAACTTAGATGCAACAATAGCTCAATTGCACATGACACTGATCAATTTTATTAATCCAATCATCAAATAGATATTCAAAAACCTAAACATGATTTAAAGATATATAATCCTACTTTTATGGAGTGGCGGTTACTGGCGGTTATCCACTTTGGTTCTTGTCACAATGAACCCTTGCACTAATACACCACTTCCAAATATATAATAAACATATTATATAATAATTACATCAAGACCCCTATACTTTAGATGTGAGGGATTAATCCATCATCATTCTCCCCCCTTAATCATGAACATCTTCAAATCTGTAGGTCTTGTAATCCGAGCAAATCTAACTCCTTGAATCTTCCCGATATCCAACACTCCACATGGATCTTGCTATTCACGAACCTTGCTCCTCGTTTGCTTCACACAAACACTTTGCTTTTGTCTTAACCACACCTGGTTTGTGTCACACGAACCATTCCTTGTGTTGTTATCTCACGTAACTTCTCCCGGTCTTTAATAAATTGCACCACCATCAATTTACATGACCTGAATCTATCTCGCATAGATTTTCTTCATAATCTGAGTCACACAAATACTTTCTCGTGGTTGTGTCATGGAACGATTCCTTCTTCTGATCCAGTCATTTGATTATTCATACCCTTTACACATGTGTCTTCTTCTTAATATGTCATTGATTCAATATCCTTTCACAGAACAAATCTTTCATCATTGATTGCTTCCCACAATCCATATTTTCACATTTGCTTGATCCATTTGCTGGATTATTTCACTGCACCACCCCTCACGGGTTATTATCGCATTACACGGTTGCTTCCGTTCCATTGATTCCTCACAAATCAACATGTCCTCCACTCGGGTCCATAATTTTTCCCTGCATTAGCTGCATTGTTTGATTATACCACCCTTCATGGGTTTTCTTCGCATCACATGGTTTCCTCGTTTTGATCGTATCACACGAATAAAGTCCCTCTTTCTATTTCTCTTCAACATTTAGGCATATCAGAAGTGCCGGTTCATCATCTTCTTCTACCAAAAGCGTCTCATTTT
This sequence comes from Ambrosia artemisiifolia, assembly GCA_032199755.1. Classification (NCBI taxonomy): domain Eukaryota; kingdom Viridiplantae; phylum Streptophyta; class Magnoliopsida; order Asterales; family Asteraceae; genus Ambrosia; species Ambrosia artemisiifolia. The sequence goes on from CM063525.1 coordinate 1,087,089, forward strand.
CCTTGGTTTTCTTGGTTGGGCATTCGTAGGCATAGTGCCCAAGTTTCTCACATCTGTAACAAGTAATTCTAGACTTGTGTCTTCCACGGTGTTTCTTGCATGTCATCATCCGTTTGTGATTTGTCAGTTCCTTTCGACCCATGAGAAGTGTGTCCTTCACTTCTATGATGATAATTACTTCTCCCCCGGCCTTGTGATGGATGAAATCTCCCTCTTCCATGATCTCCATGGCGCATGTTATTGTCATGATGCGTGTATAAGAGTTCTTCTAGATTGTTCACAGGGCTTCTTTTCTTCAAGTTTATCCTCTTTTAAAAAGTCTTCAATCAACCAATAGCCTCGTCTAGAGTCATCGTATCTAGATCTGAATATCGTTCTATGGATGCAATAATCTGAATAAATTTATCTGTCATGGCGTTGAGGAGTTTCTGTACTAGAGTTGATTCATCTAGAGTTATTCCAAATTCACTAGCCCTTGTGACAATACTGTTGATCTTGCAGAAAACATATCAATCGTGTCATCTTCCTTTATTTGCAATAACTCACAGTCTGACATGAGTGTTTGGAAACGAGCCTTCTGCACCCTACTTTCAACAACATGCCTTGTCTTTAACTTGCTCCAAATCTCTCTTGCAGTCTTGCAATTTGCCACTTGCAAAACGACATCCTTTGGTATTGCCTGGAACATATATGCAATCGCTGATTTGTCTTTCTTCACATCCCCTTGCGTTCCTTCTGTGGGTTCTATCATATCCCATAGTCCATTTGCTTCCATTATGGTTTTGATGCGTATTTCCCATACCGTATAATTTGTAGGTTTCAAAATTGGACATTGATAGTGGGTCAAAGATCCCACATCCTTGTGAATTACAACTTGTTGACCTGAACCATTCGGTGCATCTGCCATAATTTCTTATCTAATGACTGTCTCAATATGTAATTTTACAACCTTGTATATTTCTTGTTTATATACCACCCAATACACCCAAATCAAAATTCAGATTTTAGAAAGTTTGAAAAAACCTGAATTGAACCGTGTATTGTAACTTGATTTTCTGAATTCGATTGACTCCTGAAAACACCACCTTGATCGTGTATAATACGAATTGTCTATGAAACTTCCTGGCACCCTAAAGCAAATCGATCCCCGAACTTGCCTTCAACCATGACCCGCTATATGCACGAATTACCAAACCCGATCGCAACCCCTTGAACTGAACACTCTCACGCGAACCAATCCCAAGCCGCGCCTCTCTTTTTCTTTCTGTAATCTTGTGCCTCTTGAATTCCTATACCCGCGAATCAATATTAAAAGCCTGATGCTCTGATACCACTGTTGGCCCCAATCTTCACAATTGATCTTACACCAAGTAGAAATCCCTGCATATGTTAGGGGTGATGGTTAGGGTTGTTCACGAGCCGAGCCGATCCGATCCGAACGGAGCTTTGCTCGTTTACAAACCGAACCGAGCGGAGCGGCTCATTTACAATCGAGCCGAAAACCGAACGCGCATTCTTCGAGTGCAAATTTTCCAAGCGAGGGCCAAGCGAGAATCGAGCGGAGAATAATATGGACGATTATAAAATTGGGATTTTTCCTTCGATGTTTTCATTGTCGGGTGACAACAAAGGTCAAAATGTCTGATGATAACACTAATATTGAGATCCCAATGTCCAAGGATGAGACTTAGATTAAGGCTGGTGAGGTGATGTGTATACGTCAGACAACAGTTGTTGCATTGTGACGTATGTGTGATATCAAACGACAATTAGCGATGGACGACTATTAACATAAAGAAGTCAACACCGTCACCTCATGACTTATTGTTTTACTATTAAATCTAGTGTTAATTTTTTTATTGTGTTAAGTGGGCTGGTTATATTTTGTTTGCATATACTGAGTCAAATCCAATAGAATCTTATATATAAAGCCATAACTTTATCTGTAAATTATGTGTATATTTATTATTAAATAAATAAAAATTTATTCGAGCCGAACCGAGCCGAGCGTACCTTTGCTGGTGCTTGGCTCATTTACAAACCGAACCGAGCCGATCGGCTCATACACAACCGAGCAGAAAATCGAGCGAGCATTTTTCGAGCATTTTCCGAACGAACGACGAGCGATCCACGAGCGGCGAGCGATTTGAACGGCCCTAGTGATGGTGGATGAGTTTCAAGTTATATTAAGAATGAAAAAAATAAAAATAGAAAATGGGTAAATTGTTTTAAGTACCTTAGCGGTAGTTGGAAAAAAAAACGTATTAATAAGTGTTAATTCTACAAAACTTTTTGCCACTTTTCCTTTCTATTTTAAAATAAGCTATCTTTAAAGTTAGACTCCATAAACAAAATGCCAAAAGGACACTAAAATCAAAAGATTTGGAAAATATATAAGAAAATCTGTCAAAGATATGGATGTCTAGCAAATTATGATATTAAACTTGATTAATAAGAATATAGTTTAGTTCCTAAGAATCTCAGATGGAACCTTAAATAGAAAAAGGTAGGGACATGGGGATGTTTGCAAATCAGCAACACTTGGGTTTCCATTAATATACCTAAAATCATCACATTAATGTCTAAACATAGAACTTGTCTACTTGCCCAAGCCTTTGCTTTAGATACATTGAACCCATTTCACCTCCTCTCTATTTTTATATGATACACATATGAAGACAAATTTTCATGAAAATAGTTATTTTCTTTATGCACGTTATGTGAAATTATTTCGGCTATCTACTTAATTTTGCATATTTCTAAAAGTGTTCAAAAATAAACCAAAGATATTAAAGTACATGTATTATCACTTTTGCACTTTGTAGCACATTTAGTCACCAGCCAACAACCCTAAAGCTTTTAGCAGGTTTAAGTTATTTACTAAATACGTTACAAAATGCAAATCATAAAAACCATCCATGTACTTTTGAAAAAAAAGTTGGATACTTTTACATTGATCATCCGTGTATTTTACTCTAAAATCGTCCTTGAGGTTTGCACACTTTTGATATATCCATCCAAAAAAGGTTTGTTTTTTTCTCAACTGGATCAATGTGGTTTCAAAACTATTGCTAGCTCCATCCATTTCTCAAACCCTGTTAAAAAGTAAGGTTAACTGAGGGGTATTTTTGTCATTTTATAATTTTGTTTTGTTTTCTAATTTTTTGGACAACACTACACATTGTGTCCTTTATGTATTACCAAATTTATGAAATATGCCCTTTAAAATAAAAATTTCATTTTATGTCAAAATTCTCTGTTTTTCTAATAGACTTTGTCCTTTTATACTAACACTATTAGTAAACTGGTTAACCTCAATCTAACAAGGGCAAAATGGTTCATTCATCTGCTATTGAAGCAAAAACCCATGTTTGACCTAAAATCTAGTCTTTTTAAAAAATCTTCTTCCTTAAAATCAATTTAGGGTTCTTCCGCAACCTTCCCACCACCATTACCACCTGCCATCACCTACATTCACCACCATGGCACAATCTCCACCAAAAGCACCACTCGCCACCCCCACTAGAAACACCAGCCCACCCACAGCCCCCATCACCCACAGACATGGGTTTAACACCCAATTGTGTAATCCACCTCCACCACTATTGCCTAGTTTCATCCACCTTTTCTCTACCACCTCCCACCCTTTTCCACCACCACCACCACCTTCGTGCATCACTAACAACTCAAACTTAAACCGACAACTAAAACCAAAATAAAACCCATAGGTAAAAACCCAAAATAAAAAATAACACACTAGACTTCAAAATCGGTCGCAAAATCAGATTCGTTCACCACCAACAACCACCGTCCACCTTCTCTTCAAAATCAGCTCCTTTTCTTTCATCATCAGAAGTTAATGTGAACTTGAAAATGGGGATTTCAAATCTGGGTTTTGATTTAAGGTTGTGGGTTTTTTAGATTTGCTTTGTGGTGGTGTTGTTTATGGTGTAAAACGATTGGAGAGAGATATAGAGATAGATTGGTTTTGTAGTGGTGGTTTCAGTGGTGATGTGCGCGTGGTGGCTAAGGGAGGTGATGGTAGTTGTGGGTGGTAGTGGTGGGTGGCAAATGGTGGGCGGATACTTTTTATACACAATTCACACACACACACACTCTAAATTGATTTTGAGGAAGAAAATTGTTAAAGAGGCTTGGATTTAGGGGATATAGCAGCCGCCTATGCCGACTTTGATGGAAGACTGGCTCTACAATCCTTTGCCAAATGACCAGTCCGATTGCAACGCTCACAACGAAACTTATCACAGGTACCATAATGATGAAAACCACACAGTCCACACTTAGGGTTCTTCCCAGCATACCCTCCTTGTTTCTGATCCGATGCTGACCCTGAAGCTTCAACCTTCTTAGCCGGTGGCTGTCGCTGAACAACAGCTGAACTCTTCTCCATACTCTCCCACTTCCCCTTGCTACTCTCAGAAACCTTCACAGCAGAGCCCCTAGGAGGCAAGACACCCTCAGCTATCATCATATTGGTCATCTTGGTAGCCGACCTCACAGCCTCAAAAATGGTGATAGGATCCCTCGCAGCCACCAACCCTGCAATCTCTGGCACCAACCCGACAATGTACTGCTCTATCCTCCGGTACTCTGGTGTCGATATTCCCGGACACATCACTGCTAACTCATTGTGTCTGATCGTGTACGCCTCAATCTAAGAACCCACCATCTTGTGATCCCCGTATTCCTATTCCAACTTCTTGATCTCCTCTCGCGGACAGTACTCGGCCTTCAACCTAAACACGAAATCCGCCCAAGGTATGGCGTTGGTCTCCCCGAGACCAAGTGTCCGAGTGACGCAGTTCCACCACGTCAGGGCGGGTCCTTCAAAAGTTCCCGAAGCAAACTTCACCCGATCCACAGCTAGGCATTCATACAAAGCAAACACCGACTCAATCTTCTCCAACCACCTTAGCAACTCCATAGCTCCCTCAGTACCTCGGAAGTTGTGGGGCTGACAGTCCTTAAACCGCTTGTAGGCGGTCCCCGCTTGCACCGGAGTAGCGGTAGCGCCTATAAAGGCCTGATGGGCAACTTGGAAGGCAGCCAGTGCAACGTCCAATTGCTGCTGCATCATCTGCTTCAACTCGTCCTATGTCAAGGTGATGTTACCACCACCTCTACCCCCACCAGTGCGGCCTGTGCGACCCCCAGTACGTCCTCCGTTGCGTCCAGACATCTTCTGTCAAAACAAGAACAAAACACTCAAATCCATCACCAATGCTAAACCAAGAGAATAAGAAAGAGTCAAGGATTGGGTCCAAATGTGACCATTAATCCCAATACGAGGTCCGCCAAGTCTTCCATGCATTTCAACTTATGATTTCGTGTGCACCCGAAATGATAAATTGCTCTACATGGTCCTCTAGGCGTGCCCCGAGCTTGAACCTCAAGCCACCCGATACCCACAACTTAGAAGGAAATGACCAAGTCAAAGATCAACAAACAAGTTCTTTCGACTTCAACCCGAGGGAGAAGATAGAGTAGAGCTAGGAATAACCAAGGATGAGATAAATAATACGATACTGTGTGATAAGGATACCGACACCCTGACAAAGTTAGTATGTTTACCAAAAGACACGACTCCAATGTATGTGTCCGTCTAGTGTGTGCGAGACTCGGCTATAGACTAGACTCTACATGCAGTCCTAGTTCACTATAACCATTGGCTCTGATACCAATCTGTCACACCCTCAAATTACCACATGCGGAGTTCTACCGCGAGGCGTGTGACATACCAGGATCCAAGTCAACGGTCACAATAAACGACAACTATATGTAAAAAATTACGTAACAAAACCATGCGTAAATTAAAACCATCATTCACCTTTGGTTGCATCTTCAGTTAACAAGTAAACCGATATGTGTGTGATAGCCCCAACTAGTGGCGACCTATCATAAGATGTGTGTGTGATGTTAGACTAATAACCCGTTTGGTTCATTAGTCCCTAAACGTCTAGTCCAAGACCATTATACGTTTGAAAATACGTTTGACTGATAACCAGACTACCCAAGACAAGACTCGACATCCCATTGGTGACCCGACATCCCACGTGTCAATCATGAACAAGAGATCATGCAACATATGCAATTAAACACTTAATATGCGCAACGGTTCACTAAGTCTAGCATATAGTTCAAATAACGCATAAACGAGTCCGAACATGTAACATCCGGCCCCTCTCATCACCAATATTTTCCGCTTTGCCCCGATGGGTTACACATCCAGAGCTCACGAATTTGTTTTTGGTTGCCCTGGTGGAGACTTCCCAGGAGGTCACCCATCCTGAAATTTCTCCCACCTAAGCACGCTTAACTGTGGAGTTCTTCTCTCATCCACTAACATTAAGCCCCAAAACGCGTTGGTGATTTAAGAGGCATTGTATTACATATGAACCAACGATCTCTCCTGGCCACAGCCGATGTGGGATTTTCCTAGGGTGTCACATTCACCCCCTGTTAGAGTCTCATCGTCCCTGATGAGGTATGCACCCACCATCCCGAACGACACAGGAGTGGCTCTGATACCATCTATAACATCCGGCCCCTCTCATCACCAATATTGTCCGCTTTGCCCCGATGGGTTACACATCCAGAGCTCACGGATTTGTTTTTGGTTGCCCCGGTGGAGACTTCCTAGGAGGCACCCATCCTGAAATTTCTCCCACATGAGCACGCTTAACTATGGAGTTCTCCTCTTATCCACTAACATTAAGCCCCAAAACGCGTTAGTGATTTAAGAGGTATTTGATTACATTACCAACAATCTCTCCTGGCCACGGCCGATGTGGGATTTTCCTGAGGTATCAAAGTGGTAGTATAAAAAGACATAATCTGTTAGAAAGAAGAACAAAGAATTTGAACATAAAATGAAGTTTTTATTTTTAAAGAACACATTTCAAAATAATTCAATGCATATTTAAGTTACAACATTAGAAAAAAAAAACAAACAATAATAATAATGAAACTTATTTATTTACTATATTATTATTATCTTAAATATGACATCATAACTCTTAAGTAACTTTCAACCATTATACTTTGGAAAAAACTACTTTATGCAATTATTATTATCTTAAATATGACATCATAACTCTTAAGTAACTTTCAACCATTATACTTTGGAAAAAAACTACTTTATGCAATTTGTAGGCAACCTTTACATTTGTTATCTCATAAAAGGTATTTAACCGTATTAATAATTTCTTTAACATCAAATAATGATTTACATAAATAGCAAGGTGTAGTCAACCTTTAGAGCTCTCAGTTCATAGAAAGGTGCACTCAATCATTTCATGCCATACCACAAAAAATGTAAAAGTCCCTTTTTGCAAATAAGGGTAGTATTGGAAGAATTTTTAAGACATATTAGATGTGAAGCAAGGAACTCTTCATATGTCATTTTAAACATCACAGAAAATTATTATTGCAGCCACATTTAGCTCTTTATAATGTGGTATAGATTTGTTTATAACATTATGCTATACAAATATACCCCATTAATAGCAGTTATTCTATAAATCTGTCTATAAAAAAATAGTTTTGGATGATATATAACTAAATGAAATATGTAGTCATACACATACTAGAAACAAACACATGGATGTGACAACACATAAAAATCATATGAAGGTGAGACATGGACTTTAGCATGATAGAAATGGATTGTTGCTATTATTGTTTGAGGAGGAGGGACAACCCCCACATGTTCGAAAATGGGCATAAGAAGCCACTCGCAAGTCGCAAACATATATCCATCTACAAATACAATCAGTATTTGAAATCTAAATCAAACATCTATTCTAAATAAGTATATATTCAAATAAGAGTTAATTGACATGACAAATTCAATATGAGGTAAACTCAAATCACGGTTGTAACAAATGTTGTGGACAAAAAGAATTCTTCTCGTTGTTTTAATCGTGTATAAACAACTATAATACAAACGATTAGAATAATTTTAAGTACATTATTTGTTGATCACGATAGAGTTATTTGTCTTGATTGACGATTGTTAGGGACATACAAGACAAAACCATCATGTTCATGCCCGTCCCCAAACGATGTGGTTTATGATCGGTTTACATTTTTCAAATGCACAACTTAATCGAAATGCGAAAATTGTGGACTCATTCTAAATGCAAACTTATCAAGTTTTTTTTTTTTTTTGGTCGGCGTTGTTTTATATTTATTAGCATTGTGTTATATTTTGTGACTCGTTGTGTTTTTTGTATCCTTCTCGCCATTCTTATTTTTTTATACTGTGCCCTAAGATGGAATAAAAAAAATTTGTTAAAAACTTATCACTATTTTCTTGAATACGTACTAGTTAAATCTATCCACTTATATTTATACGAAACATTTTACAATATTTGATTCTGATTAGTTAATAACATGTATTATGTATTTAAAAAAACACAGAACATTTGATCTCTTTATTAATACATAATGTACATGCATTGTTGAACGAGATACTAGAGGTGACAAAACTAAAAGAGATACGTTAAAAGATAGGTTAACACGAGTAATGTTTACGTAATTAATAAATAACGTATCGTATATGGTTAAAAACTATATTACTAAAAAAACTACAATTTAAACCCTTTAAACTTAAAAATTAAGTCTTAACATTTGAATATACCCCGTTTAACCGTTTTCCCTGTTGGCAATATTCGTTTATAGCTACAATATTTATTTTTATTTTATTTTATCAAACCACTATATATATTGCACCCGACAAACTTCATTTTTTTCTCCCAATAACACCCCCACCCCCACCCCAACCCAACACATACATAATTCACCAAACATTATAACATGATCCCATCAAGTGCATGTACCAAATACTATGCTTCATGGTCAACTATCATGTCTCAAAACCATTTACCATTAAGTTATGATAAAAACATATTCATAAGGGATTTAAAAACGTTGAAAAAAATCCTTTTAGATGTGCTTATAGATTCATTAAATATAATTATTGAAGTATCTATACATTTTGATTATCTTACTATTAATTAATGTCTATTTGCCATGTTTATATCATGATAACTCACCATTTTTACGTGAGGAGATTTATTTCATTACTTTGGATGTGTATCTGTATGAAAAACTATATTGTTTTTTAGAAGTGAAACGCTCTTTCACTACAAGGAGCTTGATCTTTAGCGACGACTGTCGTCTCTACTATGTTGTCCCAATGGCCACTTGTCGCCGCTAAAGCTTAAATCCATGTGACATTAATTTTAGAATTTTTTTTCGCCGCTAAAGGGTTTTTTTTTGTATTCGGTTTTAACGCCCTTACTTGTCGACAATCGCACAATCAAGCAAAAAGAAACTAGAAAACTAAGCAAGCATACCAAGATTTACATACATATATACAAATACCGGCATAATTAACGCATAATTACAAACATAACGTTATCACATCGTATTAACATAATAAATTGTTAATGTATTAACCATTCTTACAAATACGCCTAATCATCTTCCTCTTCAAATACGTTGCCACACCAAGATATCAATGACATATCATACATAGATTCAGGAATCAAAGATATACATTTAGTAAATCAAGGTGTTTTCTTACACAACTTATGTAATCACGACCGTTTTATTTACTAATAAATATAGACGATGGGTCACCGATGACCACATTGATGTTAGCGGATCATCGATAGAATGTTCACCAATGTTCAATTTTCACCACTACCATATCACCAATAGTTGCCTCACCAAGATATCAATGACATATTTTACATGCATTTTTTTTCCAACTTTAAATTTTATTTTTATTCCATTATCAAGACAAAACAAGTTACATTTAGATTGTGGGTAAGCGGGCAACAAGTTGCGCCGCTATCCCCTTTTGAATCGCAAAGTCTATCCTACTAAACACAAACCTTTGGTTTTTAGGGCTCTGCGAGTCACTGTGGACCACCTTCTGCATTTGAAATGGGGTTTTATCTTGTAACAATTATTATGTTTTTAAAGTTATTTTGTAAATGTACATCTAGATGCAAAAGATTTAAACGAATAATTCTAAGTAAATAAGAGAAAAGTTAGAAAACTAATTTAGACTCTATGAAAGCACACCCAAGTGATATTTTAGCTCATGTGACATTCTTATAGGCTTTTTGGTGACTCATCCCTGTAAAGGATGAGGTATGGCAGGTTTTGTAAGAGGGGATTAGAGATAGAATGAGATGTTTTTGGCCTTAATATAAACAACCCGAGTAGTTGACCATGTGACTAGTGCGTCTTACGACTTCCATTGGAGATGCTCAACCTATATATTTATGGTCGTTCTATTTATCCTTAAATAATCAAAATTTATCACGCTTTTAAATAATTAATCATCTATTTATAAAAACATCAAATTGACTTGTAATGTAAGATTTTACAAAGACACTACTAGCTAGCTTTATTAGTTACATAAAGAGAATTTTGTTTCGGCCGCGATTTTTTAAAAAGTTTGAGCAACCCAGCTCATCCAGGTTGGATCAGCTGGTTTTGATCAAACATAACCCGACCAAACCTACTAAAAGTTCGGTTCAATCGGGTTAGAAAAGTTCGAGTCATTTAGTTGAAAAGAAAAGTAAAAAATATTTATGATTATCTTGTTAGTACTTAATACGGAAGTGTAAGTCTGTAACAAAGTAACTATTTACACAATTACACCGGTACAATTAATCTTGTGTATTTTTCTAGTACTACATTAACTCTAGTGTGAGATAGATGCTGAACCCCATGCAAATACCATCATATAATCACCTACTTCTTGTTTACCCAAATTATCATACAGTTGGGCAGAGACTTTAATGTCATAGATCTAAATATGTGAACGAAATTAAGGAGAAGATGACACAAGTTAGCCTGCATGTCTAACACGTCTTCCTCATTCTTCTTCTAGTTTCGTCATCACACAGTACACCTCTCTCTTTCTCTCTCTGCATTACATCTCTTAATTTTATATTTAACTAATTTCTGATAACCGACTGTGTGTATGAAATCATAAATAAATTTGTTCAGATAAAATAAAGGTGGTTCACGGTATTTCGCAAAGCTCTAAGAATTAATAGTTTGTCTTTAGCTGAAAAAGGTTTGTAATTCAGAATCAAGCAGCGGCATAACTTGTTGTCCGTTTACCTATTATCTTATGTAGTTATGTGTTTGTTTGTGGGATGAAAAATGGCATCATGTATTAGAAAAAAAAAATGTAAAATAATAGAATTAGATAGAATTATAGAACATAGAAGCCAAAAGAAGAAGATAATCACATGTTAATTTGTCCAAACCAACAAACGATTAACAAACATGAGATCACACATACTAAATTTCGAAATAATTAAACAAATTGTACTACCTAACCGAGCCCATGAGATCGAGCAATCTTTTCAACTACAACTTGTGTTGTAAAACATTAGGGTTTCTTACCAATTGTATGCTTATTATTATGCATCCATACCTTAAGAACATGCCTTTTAACACCAGTTTCCGCACAAAACTGTTGTACGGCGGCCTCGTCATGTTTCTGGATCCGCCACCCTAACGCCTCAGAAAACGCCAACATCTTGTCTTTCTGTTCCTGTGTAAATTTGGTTCGAAACCGTTTTTTCGAACCACTTACACCATCCCCACCCCCACCACCACCCCCGCCGCTAGAGCTAGGGTTAGAGATCTCATCCAGATCTTCTCTAGATGTGGACGGTAGCGCTAGCGGCGGCGGGTGATGGTGAGAGTACGGAGCGGGATTTATATGTAAATATCCGCTCTGTCTCTCATGGTGGTGGGGGTGATGATAGTAAGGCGGTGGAGACACATAGTGGTGCTGATGCGCCGCATGCGGTTGCTGACGCTGCTGCTGTTGTCCATTTATTTCCTTTCGATGGAAATTCCTGTGACAACCGCACGCGGCGCATTTTAGCGCATCCAATGTACCGTCTTCACCGCCTGCCATAAACTCTCCACATCCATCTAATGCGTGTCCGCCGATACCTAACGCATGGTTTTTCATACACTCTCTATACCTATATCCAACATTTTTCCTCCCGGGGTTGTCAAAATTCCCGGGAGGAAGCTGAATTCCAACTTCATCTTGTTCGTGTTCGTGCTCGTGTTCGTCAAACTCCATAATAATATCTTTTAACTTCTATAAAATAAAACTATATCAACAGAATCAAGTTAGTGTTGAGATGAGGTGAATTGATGATCTGAGGTGATGAGGATAAGTGGAATGGAGAGGGTGTGGACAACAATTAACCCTCGCCTGACAAAAATAAAGCAAAAATGTGTGTTTTTAGTGTGTGTGTGTGAGTGAGAGAGAGAGAGAGAGAAAGAAAGAGATAGAGAGAGGATTGTCCTGTTATGAGCAAAAATATATCAGGTGTGTTCCGGTTAATGGAGGAAAGTGGTGACCGGCAATGGCCGGTAATAATCTGCTCCCCAAGGATATGGCATCATTAAACTTGCCTTTAAACACTGATTGATCGAAGTTATGGGTATGATTTAAGGTTAATCTGAAATTAACAAATGGTGATTTGATATGATGCCTAACGTTGATGCCCGTCAACCCTAATTTGATCATGATTAAATATTGTCTTTAAGTAACATGATGACTTGTTCATATTTTTTTTTTTTTTTTTATATAAATTATATATAGATTAATAGATTAAGGGTAAATTACATAAGGATGGTAGGTAGGCGGGCAACAAGCTGCGCCGCCACCCCTTTTTGAATAGAAAATCCCAATCTGCTAAAAACAAAACCCCGCCCTTGGGGGGTGGAAAAGTTGCTGTGCACTACTCGTTGGACCCGAGCCAAAAACCGCACCGCTTCCGGTGCCAAGGAACCGAACGTGTCGAAGGCCAAGGGAACGAAAACATGCTGATTATCCTCACATGCTTTAGCATGCTTTTCCACTTTCTTGGATTATATATATATATAAAGGTGAGTTGTGAAAACCATAGAAACTCACTTTATAACCACATGCTTTTTTTAATAAAAAATGAATATGTGGTCCATAATTAATCAACAATAAAATAATGAATAAAATATTAATATAGTTACACGAGGATAAAAATCCCTTACACCGGTGCATTTGGCGTAAATTAATGTATTTTTTTTAAATTTTTTTACAGCGGGGTTTACGTGTTTTACACGAGTGTAAAAAAAAGAAATTTTTTTTCGCATTTTACGTCGAGTTCCTACGAGTTCTCACAATCGTCGAGTTCTCAAAGTATCCTAACCCTATATATATATATAGAATAAAGATCTTGTACAAAGTGTTTTTTTGGTAAGAACTGTGAGAATTAAAGGAGATATTTTTTTTTAATTTTTTTTTCGAAATTCTTTTTTCCCATATTGTTAAACAAGTATTACAGTATTGAAAACTAAAAAACAAAATTAAAAAAAAATTGGTGTAGAGTAATTACGTGTAGAGTAATTACTCTAGTGTAAACTAATGTATTTACTTTAATGACGTAATTACACTAAAAAAAATTTTAATTTTTTTTTATTATTCATCTAGAAAGTATGTTTAAGTACATGGGAAAAAAAATTCTAAAAAAAAAATAAAAATTTTTTTACCCCCTTTGATTCTCACAGTTCTTACCAAAAAAACACTTTGTATTTGATCTTTACTCTATATATATGGTCAAACTGAAATGATTTAGGATGAGTGTTAAAACGGCTTATTTACAATCGAGATAAAAATCGAGGGAGCATTTTCAAGTGCGAATTTTTTCGAGCGAGCGACAACCGGATAGTAATTTGGACAACTATAAATTTTGGATGTTTCCTTTAATGTTTTTGTTTTCGAATGACAACTAAGGTCTAATTATCCAATGATAACACTAATACTGAGATCTGAGTGTCCAAGGATGAGGTTGTAGGATTGACTTTCGGGTTACCCGACAATCACGAGCTTTACTGTTTAGAGTGCGGAATCCACTAAACAGGTTCGGACAACAAAACGACAATGAAACTAAGATAAACGAAGCATCAACACACACAAAATACGGTTAAAAGGTTGTATTGATTAATTAAAACAGAGCTCAGGTGTTTACAGACAATCTCAGACCTTTAGACCTTGGCTAGGGTGTTTGGGGAATGTGTGATGTGACAACTTAATGATTAGGGCAATGATTGATGGCTTTTATACATGTCCTACTCGTCCAGGACCTTAGACACGAGTTGCAGCAAAACACATGAGTAACTGGGGCGAGTAGCTAACTACTCGCCTGAAACCCAGGTGATTAGCTAAGCTATCGCCTGTAACCATAACTAATCGCCTGTAACATGATCTGTACTCCTCAAATTTTGGAGCCTCAGGTAAGTCCTCCTTCTTACCTTTTCGTTTGGACTTGCTGACAAATGTGTTTTTGGGTTTACGATCCTCGAGACATTGTTTCTGCCAATCAATCTCGCGTCATCCTCAACAACATTTCCAGAAGGTCTAACAAATTCAGTCAAATGTTTCTTCAGATTTTTCTTTCGAGCTTGATTTTGAGGCTCATCAGTGTTCTTCTTTTGATTATTCTTATTAAATTCATTGGACTGATTACCCTGGTCCTTTTTACCCTTGCCCTTACCCCATTTTTCTTTTTTCTTAGGTAATGACAGATTCTTGCCAAATTTTAGTTACCATACCATGGGCCATATATCTGATAGGAAGCTCCTCATCAGCATATATTTTATCAAATCCCTTCATTTATAGAACACTTTTAGTGTCTTATCATCAGTTGACTGCACTTTCGGCTCAGGAACACATCTATTTTCAATGGTTATGATGTGATTCTCAAGAGGAATATAAACATTCTTAACCGGTGCATTCAGCTGTGAATCCTCAAGATCATCATCCGAAAGGTCTGTTTCACAGATGCTCACATCATCTACAATCTCACTAGCTCTAGCAACTTCAGTAGCTTGTGCAGCCTTAGCAGCTTCAGCAGCTTTAGCCGCCTCTACCGCCTTAGCCGCTTCTGTAGCTTTAGCCGCTTCTGCACCAATGTCCACCACCTCCTCCTTTGGCAGGACGTCATAAGTGTGATTTTCAAATCTCACTGGAGGTGGGCATTGTGCATAAATGGGGCTAGTGGGATCAGAATTGTCAATTATGTGATCAAGAACATACTTGCAGTTCAGATAACTCTCAAGCTTCTTCTTGATCTTTTCATAATCACAATTAACTATTGCCAACTGTTTCTTAGTGTCTTCTAACTTATTAATGTAATTATTAATAGCCACTTGCTTGTTATGAAGAGTTTTAGACAATTCAGAAATATCTTTCTTATAATTTGTATTGGTGTTTTTAAAGCCTTTTTTCATTTGATTTCAAAACATGATTGGATCGTTGGCAATGACCTAAATCAGCTTGAGTTGTGCTTCTTCTTGTATCAGGCTTCCTGAATGAAGGCATGGTCCCTTTCTCTTCCAAAAGGTCCAGATTTAGCAATACCTCTTTGTTGTTATGTTAGGAATCCTTTTGAGTGTTTCTTCTTGAGCTTACTCCGACCTCAGCAGGTATCACAACTTCACTTCCAAAAAAAGACTGTAAGGTGTTCTTTGATGGCTTGTCTTCTCCATAGTTCTTATCACCCAAATGACACTTTATGGCATGACACGTAGGCAGAATACTAACTGGGTTAAACCCAATAAGTTTTGGTCTAGTGAAATAAAAACTAAGGGGCTGTTTGTTTACCTCCGAATGGCTCCATTCAGAGGCAACCTCTGAATCGGTCAGAGGTTGGTGATGTTTGGTTGCAAAAAACCCAACCTCTTAATCGGTCCCATTCAGTGTGTACCATTCAGCTTTGGGAAGTTTCTGAATGAAAAAATTATAACCAAGCCCTCATACGTTCACTCCTCTGCTGTACAAAACCAAAGCCTAACAATGACCATCCTATACACCGTGACCATCCTTCACCTTCTCCATCTTCCTCCTCCTCTCCACACCCGCCGGAGACCCCAGAGCAAAAAAGTAGAGAGAGAAAGGAAGAGAGAGAGAGAGAGTCGCGTAGAGGGAGAGAGAAACTTCACCGGTGACCATCCTCCACACCCGCCGGAGACCCCCAACCTTACCGGCTTACCCTACCTTTTTCCTTCTCCCTGTCATCAAACCACCACCATCAAAGAAATTTCACCATGACCATTCTGGTTATGTGGGTGGTATTTTGTGTGGGTTAAAAGAAAAAGAAAAAAAAAGAAAGAAAATGAAATTGTGAAGAGACAGAGAAACGTTGTGTAATGTATGGTGTAGTATGTTTGTCTTGAAAAAGAAAGAAAAGAATATAGTAGGCGAAAGAATAAGTATTTTTTTTAATTGATATTATATATTTATAAAAAGAGGTGAGGGTTAAAAGTAATTTTGTAGAGTTATTCAGAGGTGTAACCAAACAATCAATTACTGATTCAGCACTTACTGGTTCAGAGCCTCTTACCCATTCAGGCCTCTTATTAATTCAGCACTTACTGGTTCAGCACTTGCCAAAGAGCCCCTAATACAAGTTGGGCATGTTAGATTCTAGTTTTTAGGTTGAGGTTATTGCCTTCCAACCCGACAAAGTTAGGATTATTTAATTCCAATTCCTCTCTTAAGAAATAGGAACTGTGAGAGTGGGCGGGTGCTACCCAAACTCCACTAAGAGAGTGTTTGGGTTTGTGTTTCAAAACTCCTTATTGACTTATTGACTTCAACAAGCCAATAAGTCAATAAGTTGTTTGTCTAAACCAAAATCACTTTTGGTTTTGGCTTTTAAATAAGGGTGGAAAAGTGGTTTCAAAAGGTTAGAAATGCTTGATTTTGGCTTTTTGACTTTTGGAATAAAATTACAAATCTACCACTCATACAACCGATCTTCACAATAAGTTAAATGAAACATTTAAAAAAAACAATTTATTGACTTTTTGACGTTTCTCATCACAAAAGCTAATCCAAACACTTTTCTTAAAACTCTTTTTCAAAAGTCATAAACCATTAAGCACTTCTAACCAAAAACACTTTTGGAGTTAAATAAGCAATCCCAAACACCCTCTAAGAGCATTCACATTAGCTACTCCATCTCCATCTCTCTAATTACACTAAAATCATTACTTTTTTTCTCTCCTTTTCTTTTTAATAATATTTATACTTTTATCATTAACTTTTCTCTCTCCTCTACTCTACTTAGAGCCACTTTTAAAAATATTAAAAAATTATGGAGGATGAACAATGTCTCCTCCAAATATACCGGTGAACAGTGTCTCCTCCAAATATTTTCTATCTCCTCTACTCACAACCACTTATACCCACTGTATATAATATAGAGATTACACTCACACTATCATGAAGGAGCTAATGTGAATGCTCTAAGCTACTCTGATTTTTCACTAATATTGTATTACTACATAACTCCACTGATTTGGTTAACTGACATACCAATTTAAAGGCAACATTACCCTAAACCACCAAAACTATATAAAACAAAACCCCTAACACAAAACCCTACTCTCCATCAGTTAATTAAGACCCGTAATTGATTCACTATACCACTACTCATGCCACCAATGTATTACCATCGAGTTGTGGAATACGTGTAAAGAATTCGTCAAGTGCCGGTGTAGCCTGGATTTAATTTTAAAGGGTAAAAGCAGCGAGTTTGAAGCTACTTTTCAGTAAGCATGAGAATGTTAAATTGTTAATATTGAAGTGACGTCTCAAACTTTAATTTTACTGTTGAGATGACATCATGATGTAAATCCCAATGTTTAGCTTGTCGAATTGTACTAAAGATATTAAGATATTGACAAATATGAATGTAAATCCCATCGTTTGAGTGGGACTCAAACGATGGTCTGGAGCGAGCCATATCACCCCCACGCGAGCGATTACCAGAGAATTGGTTTGGAAGTGGTCGTGCCCACTCGCTCGTGCACTACAACACACAGTCTTAGCAATTAGGTAGCTACTTTATGCGTTTTTCGAGATCGGTAATTCGAGGTCCGTATGGTACCAACATTTTTTATTGATTTACCATCAATTACTATACTGTACCAAGCATTTAGATACTGGTATCATTACGGTACCGAGCCAATCCCTAACTAACTCAACATTTTCTCTACTGAGCACAATATTTAACCATCTCCTTGCTCTTTTGGGGATGCTTTCTCACGACTACTTCTTGATGTTGATTCATCGGTAACTAGGTTTGTCCCTCCGCTACGCGGAAAGAGTTTAGGCGTTTTCCCTGTGCTACACGACATGAATTTTGCTGTTACCAACTTGACTCACTAGGAATCATAAAAATGAATATTGGTACCGGTTTTGATAATACCAATACCTAATGTATTTGCTCGTAATCAGTTTACTATGTTTTTTAAAACACAAATGGGCAAAAGGTAATATTCCTAATTTTGTTTTCTGAATATGCACATATACTATGTTTTAAAAGAACACTGCTTGGATTGTTTCCATTCATTATTACGTTGTATATGGTCTGGGTTGTGGGAAAGGGGTTTTGAAGCCCCTCGAAGTCCCATATATGGTGTGGACGACGACATGGGGTAATGGGGGTGGTAATCTTCACCGGCATGGGGGGTGATGATGGTAAGCTAAATGCGCCATTGTCAACGCCTCTTTTTAAAAATAAAAAATATTATTTTTTTTTATTACCATTTATATATAAATCAAACCCATTCACACAATTTATCACACATTCTTACCTCATTCACACCATTTTTACGCTTCCTCTCTAAAAAAAATCCTACCAATTTCAACATTTTTTAAAACTAAATCATCTCTACAATGTGTGTTGGATCAAAGAGGAAGAAATTGCATTAAAAATGGCGTGGATAAATGTCAAGGAATCAAAAAAACTCATTCGGTCCGTCTTCTTTCTGGGCTAACGTTTTAGCCAAATTTTATGTGCTAGTCGATAAAACACACCACACTTGTGAATTGTGATTCACTCTCGCATAAGTGATCGAATCTTAAAACAAAGTGTGAACGCTTTGATATGCTGTTTAAAGTAACCATGGATGAAGATCCTAATCGAACCGAAGGCATAGTATTAGAAATTACTCAAGTCAACTATACTTTTGAGGTCGGCCAAAGTTTTGACCATGATTCGGGATTGCATATTTTAAGACCTAAATTAGATTAGGTTAACTATGTTTTCTAGTTATGGTAGCTTTCTAGTTTATTTTATGTAGTGTTATTATTTTATTTTAAGGCCTAAATGTATTGTTGTCTGGTTATTGTTTTATGTAATGTTATTATTTTAATAAGAAAATAAAATATTTAGGTATTTCATTAAAACAAAATACAAAAATTACATCACAATAGAAGGTAGACGGGCAACAAGCTGCGCCGCCACCCCTTTCTGAATTGCGAACCCTAGTCTACTAAAGACAAATCCTTGCCCCCCTGGAGATGAACTATTGCTGTGGACGACCCGTTGGACCCTGGTCAAGAAACGAATAGCTTCTGGCGCTAGGGAGCCAAAGGTATCAAAGGCCAAAGGGATAAAGACATGTTGGTTCTCTGCACAAGCTTTAGCATGCTTATCTACTTTCTTCGATTCCGCCTTTCTTGATGCTTGCCCAGCTACAAACCCAGTTTCCCTTAACCCAACCAAAGGAGATACCCCTGTGAGGTCCACGCAAGCATGTTTCCCCCTCTCCCAACCAAAGACAAGCAGATCTGCTGGTCGCAGGGTAGAACTCCCTTCCGCAGGGTCTGTGAGGAAATTTACAGGGGCCTCCTTTTTGGCAGAAATCCCAGCCCTTCTCAGGATGTCCGACAAAACGTCCCTCACCCAGTCATGCCGGTATTTGAATCCAGGGAGCTCTTTGCAATGAATTGCGTGCTCCCCGTATTTATCCATGCAAGCTTTACGGCAGATGGGGCATGTTTCATCTTCCGGATACATAGGGATCATCAACCGGTACTTGAGTATAGCCCTGTACTCCACTGCAGACATGCATTGACCCAAACCCTCAATCGGGATAACGGTCAAAAAATCCTGAGCATGAGGACCCTTTAGGCATTCAATCACCGCCTTATCGCGGGAGGACAACTCAAAAACTTCTCCCAGGCTTTGAGCAGTTTTGCTAAACAGAGCATTCGCCAAAGTTTTTTGTGGCTTTGAGGGGGCGGTGTCCTTATTAGAAAAACCGCCAATATCAAAGTCCGGGAGATAGACATTTAAGCGTTTGAGTGCTTGTTGATAGTCCGGGTCTAGCCCGATGACCCCACTGTTTCGAAGGATATGATCTTGAAGTTCCCAAGACTGAGCTCTAGACGCCACAAAGGCATAAACCCCAACATCTCGAGCTGAAATGAGGCCCAGACCACCTAAGCGCATCGGCAAGGATGCCAAGCGCCACTGGAGGTCCCCAAAGAAGGGGCCACCACACACAACTATATCTTCAATAGCCTCCCGGAGGCCTTCATCGAAAAGGGATACCGCATCTACCATCAAGTGGGGTTGACAAGTTCGCAACCCAAAAAGTAACTTAGCGACCCCCATGCATGACCTGAGCAGCAGGAGTTCACTTTGGGGATCCCTAAGGCGGGGCAGGAGTTTCATAAGGGCAACCGCAACCGTAGCCCGCCGCCCTGCCAACTCCCCAATAAAGATTGGATCTCGGCTAACAGCCCCACCAAGGAGCTTAACCCCCTTCTCTGGTCTACCAATCCCTCTTGGGAAAAGCCCGTCTTGACCTTTCAGCCCGTCACACGTCGGCCAAAAGACCTCTGTTTTCTTAATATTGAGATGAAGCCCCAGAGATGGCCCATGCACGTTGATAATGTCTAAAGCCTTAGCAACCTCAGCTGCGTTGCCTATAATCGTCCCATCATCCAAATACCAAGCATGAAACGGGAGGTTACAATGTTCCTGAACCCGTATGATAAGGGGATGTAAGGCAAGAGCAAAGAGAAGGGGCCCCAAAGGATCTCCTTGCTGCACTCCGGTGGTAGCCCCAATACAATCATTACCCACATACAACCTAGCAGGCTGGGCGTAAAGGAACTGGACCCACGGGTAGATAGACGGGCACCGCTGGTGAACCTCTCGAAGAAAGGCTGTGCGGTCGACCATGTTGAAGGCATTGGAGAAGTCTACTGTTGATTTGTTTTGGAGCCTCGGTGAGGAAATCCCTCTCTGCTTACGTGACTTTCAGATGTCGCTCCACAACTCTTTCACCCTCATGACCACACCGTGTCATAACATTCATCTCTGCTTATTAGATAGGTAGGCTAAGCATAATGAGCTCAACCCCACAACCAACTCATAACATCCGCGCTCTTCACATTACTCTTGGTGGGTGTTTACATTGATGTTGCTGCTTATCCTTTACTACAACAGCTAGTTGGGCATAGTGGGTGAACCAAAAAGTGCAAAAACAAGGTGTTACACAAAATCGCGACCACATTGGATTTCAGGGTTGCCTTTTCTTTGATGTTTGGAAAAATAAACTATAGGATTGTGTCACATCCTGTAGGGACGCACGACAAGCCTTGTCCCACATAAAAGCGTCTCAACCAATGAGCCTGTGCCATGATCTTGTACGAATGCACAACAAGTTGCGTAAGAGGATCGATTGTACGGACACGCTTGAACCGAAGTGATGAATTAGACATTTGAGTGCTTTGACTGATCACACGCCCAATGATTCTAATTCAGTACGTTTGATGCTATAAAATCGACTACTTTATAAAAATCCTAAAACTAGATTGAACTCTTTTTTTAAAACTAGTTTAGAAAAATCCTAAAACTAGATTGAACTTTTTTTAGTTGATGGTGATGATTTGATATTTTGACCCGATACATTATGTCTACTAATCAAAGAAACAAGTAATAAAACCCATGGCACTATTGTTTTCATCATTTGGTGAATAGTGAATACCACTCCTCGCGAAACTAGATATAAAACCATAGATTTACAAGAAATACTGGCTTTTATAAAACTAGACAACAATGTAAAAGACGTATATGTGTATAGATAGAATTGTTTTCTAAAAGATTAAAATAATAAATTACATATATAGGACATGTGTCACTATATGATTGGTGGATGGCTGAAGTGCATGCATGGGTTCCATAATCCAAACAAGTATACGACGCGTATGAATGAGTTTTGGTGTGTGATTTGGCACATTATCATGTCACATGTAAAATACTTAATGGTTAGTTTGATCTAAAAGATTTAAAAGTTATATCTATATATTTTTCTAAACGGCATGTTAAAGTTATATAGCAAAATAGCTAATGTAAATCCAAAATGATTGTTTTTATGAATGTTCGAAGGTTATACGGCTATATGATGTGGTCACCAACTCCCTCAACTTCCCTAAATGTCACATCAGTGTCACGTTATATTTCCACTTTCCTCTCTCAAATTAAGAAAATCGTTTCCTCCTTCCTTTAAAAAATGAAGAGAGTGAGAGAACCAATCACAGAGCTCGGTGAATTTTCCACCGAAGATGTCGAAGAAATTTCGGGGGGGGGGGGGGTACCCGATCAGTGGGCTTGCCATCTCATCCCCACCGAGTATGTTATACCAAGTCCACACCAAAAGGCCTAGGTTCTGCAGATCCAACCCGGAAGAAAGTCTTGATTGTGGGGATTTTAGTACTAAAGGAGGGCCATACATTTTTGTGAAGAAACAGTTTTCAACGTTGCTGGAGAAACACACACACAGTTAGAGAGATGGTGACAAGGCGATGAAAGTCAGAGGGGCCCTATTGGATTTTTTCAAATCTGTGCCTTTCATTTCTTTTTTCTTTTTGCAGCCTTTCTCTTTGAAAACCTCTTTTTCATCCCATTTATTATTACTCTTATGTCTCAATTCAAAAATCTAATAATCCATTATAAATGAATCTAATATAACCTGATTAAATATATGTGTTATAATGTAACGTAGGTAAACTATATGGAGGAAACCCTCCTTATTTGGTAAACTCTGGAAACTCTGACTTCCCAACATTTTTTTTTTTTTGAAAAAAATAGGGTATGTAATATACATTTTTTTTAAGCATTTTGAGCCAAAAAAATCGAAAAAGCGCCGAACGGTTTTTTTTTAAAAAATAAAAAACGTCTACTGTTTACATATAGTTAACAGATTGTTAACACCTGTTATTAGCGCTTAACTTGTGTTAGTCAAAATTTTATTTTATTTTTTTTAAAAATACTCGGCGCCTTTTTAATTTTTTTGGCCTAAAATGCTTAAAATCATGTATATTACTTGCCCTATTTTTTTCAAAAAAAAAAAAAAAATATTGGGAAGTTAGAGTTTCCAGAGTTTACCAAATAAGAAAGGTTTTCTTTATATCCATTCCCATGTAACGTAAATTTATATGAAAAAACAGTAATTTTAATCATATGAATAAGAAAGAAAGAAAATGTATATTAAAACGAAATGTATGTTTGGATGAGGAGCGGAGATACAAACAACCACTGCAGGGCATGATTGAGGCGGTAGTCTTGATGGTGTGACTTTTTTTTTTTTTTTTTTTGAAATGAGTGCTTTTAATATATTCTGCTTTTGATGAAAATAAAATTCCTAGTTTGAACATGATTAGTGACACGACTAGACATGGTTAATTAATTACCTTAACACATTGTGTTTTTTTCCTATATGAATAAAAACCGACAAAAAATCAATTTTTTTGTATAGCACTATGGTACTCGTTGGGAAGATAATAAAACGTTCGTTAATTAGGTGTAATTTTTTTAAAAAGAAAATCTCGTATATAAAAGTTATTACGTCTTAAAATTGTGGGGAAAACATAAGAGAGAAAGAGACTTTTGGATGGAAATAAGGAGATGCAGCATGGCACACTAAATAGGGGGGGGGGGGGAGGGGATGGCCTCTTTGAGTGCCATGTAGGATTTCATGCTTTAGAATATTAATATTAGTGCTATACAAAAAATGAAAAAAAAAACGATTTGTTTTGTCAGTTTTTGTTCAAATAGGAAAAAAAACATAATGTGTTCCGGTAATTCATTAATCATGTCTAGGCAAGTCACTAATCATGTTCAAACTAGGAATCATGTTTTCATCAAGAGCAGAATAGGTTAAAACCACTAATTTCCAAAAAAAAAAAAAAAGTCACGCCTTCAAGACTACCGCCTCAATCACGCCATGCAATGAGTGTTTCTAGCTCTGCTTTTCATCCAAACATACATCTATATCTATATCTATATCTATACTATATTAAAATGTATCTCTTGTGGGCATAGTAGTAATTTCATATAAAGACAAGTTTTTAAGCTTAATTTACAAATCTATATTGCGTAGGACATTGAAAGGGCTTAAGACACGTCTGTTGCTCTTCTTTTAAGACGTGCGTTCTACTTCCATGGTGTAAATCTCCTGTGATGAAACAATCATCGGTCATTAATTGAAAAAATAAAGCAACGTCGGTTACCCACGCATCATATTCTTTAAAATCCCCTCCCTATTCCTATTCAGTAGCAACACCTTCTGGTAACCTAATTTCTAATCGCCTATCCTTGCTTTCACTTGTCAGATTGTAAACCATCGAATAGAATACGAATCGAGGAGATACAGGTAAAGCATGTTTCCCTTCTAAGAATTTTACCTACTTGATTACTAATCAAATTATGAATTTTGATCATGTGACCGAAATTTTAATTGCAAAATATGTTAAGTTAGTTGTAAATTGAGTGATGTTTAAAGAAGATTTGTGTTGATTTGCAGATACCTATTAAAGCTCATGGAAGTGGTTGTGTCTACTATATATATAACATACTTGGATGAAGAGCTAAGGTAATTATTGACTCCTTAAAACATTGTAATTTGACTTTTGTTTTAGTATACTTGATGCACACAGTTATCAAATTTATGAAGATGGTCTTGTATTGGTGACTGATTTTAATAAAACATGGTTTCTAGCATGCTTGATAAAATTATAACAATCAACTTTGACTAATTCATTCTAACATCACTAAGGTACACAGCGAATGAGACGACATCCTAAGGTATTTTTTACGGAGTACAAGCAGAAGTGATTCGGACTGTTTGTGGCTATGTGGGAAGACTTAGAGCAACAACAATATTAGCAAATCGGTAGTCGAGCGTTAGGGACAGAACTTAGTGAGTTCTGTATTGGTTGCGAGTTCAGGTACGAATTAGAGGTAATTTCTTTTAAAGTAAATATGTGGTTAAGCATTCACACCAAGGATGATATCGATTGGTGAGTTTCATATAAAGAAGCATTCATGTGTTTCTTCAACATTTTAAGTTCTATCTTGATTATAAAAAAACTTTGATTTGAGCAACAAAAAAAAAGTTTGATTGTATGAATTTCGTTTGAATAAAACAATGGAGTTTCAAACTTTGGCCACTAAAGGTAATTAATTGTTTTGGTTTATTTAGTTTAACTAGTACTTTACCCGCGGGCGTTGCCCCGCGACGCGAGCTTGCGACGTATCAAACAAACCAAAACACAACGTGATTAGAAAACCTGCAGTTGATTACTTGATTACTCGAGTGTTTTAGATTTTCACACCAATATTAATTTCCTGGCCTTTGGGCTTTGAAATATCTTCAATAGCCCAGATAAAAACCAAAGAATACATACAGTCAACAGAAGTAAACTCGAGAAGGATGGTCAAAGTTGTCAACTCGGGGTTATTGTATCAAGAAAATGACGTTTACCTGCGCCGTTATATTTAACGGAAAATACTATTGCAAAGGATTTGCAAAATGTATATATATACAATTTTTTTTCTTCGTTCAATACTGAACACCAGCCAACAAAAAGTGGTTTGCGTTATAGATCATAACTGAATCGAACCATCATGTGCACTTCATTAAAACCATTAACATAAATATTGTGTCCCTGCGGCATCGCGCGGGCACCACACTAGTGTTTTTATAATACATTTTCATTCTTATTCACATGATTAAAATTGCTGTTTTTTCATATTGTAAGATATTAATTTATGTTACATCATAACACATATTTAATCACATCATAATAGATTTATCTATCCCGGAAAGCTTCTGGGATATAATCTAGTTAACTATAAGCCATTTGAGTATCTATTGGGTAATTACTCATTGAATATCGGGTATACCAATTAACTAATTAAAATACCCATTGAGTATACTCAACCCAAAACTCCTCGGATATATATTGTGTAACTAATAATCAATAACAGTCTAGATGTTTCTATAAGATTACAAATAAAGTGTAGAGTAAATTGCCAATTTCGTCCCTTTCATTTGGCCAAAATGCCATTGTAGTTCAAATAACATTTTTTTCTCTCATATGGGTCCCTGACGCCTGCATTTTTAGTGATTTTCGTTGTTCTCTCTAATGTCGTCCAAAAATGGCCGCTAAGTCGTGGTATTTCGGTCATGGTACATATCTATTTTTATTTTTCCTATAACACTTTATTTATTTATTTTTTACTTACTTATTAATACCCAGTGAACCCAAACCTTGACCCTACATCCCACCCCCACCCCCTCTCTAACTCATCACCACATACAACTCTTGTTACCACTACAACGACCACATGTTATCACCAACCTCCACCCACCTTTGCCACTGTCACCCATCTTTTCCCCACCATTTCCATCACCTGCAACCACTACCATTCCAACCACCATTTCCGCCATATATGTGCCACCACCACCACCACACAGTAAAACCCATTTCACCCTTCTGAAACAACATCACAACACCACCACCATCCTCAACCATCATTCAACATTGCCACCATACCTATCATTCACCACCATCTCGTTCACCACTATCATTCCTGCTGTTCAAAACTACCATCCCACCGTTCACCACCACCATCCCAATGTTCACGACCATCGCAATCCCCACCGTTCACCACCACCACAATCCCCAAACCAAAATCCACAAACCTAATTAAAACCACCCACTCACCACCACCGTCTCTCTCTCTCTCACACACACACACACAGTGGCGATATAGAATTTTTTTATACAGTGGGTAATTTATTGGTTGACTAAAAATAGGACAGAGAAAAAGAATAATGATGAAATAACATAGGTCATTACATACTTCAAACATAATATAAAAATACCACAATTACAGTTGTCCACTACGCGTTTTCATCTTTTGGTAGATTAACAATAAAATTAAAGGTATTCAAGAGATTAAAATTAACAAAAAAGAATGAAATCATGAATTAAGATTGAATACTTACTTATTACTAGTTAATAAAGATCAAGAAGCCAAGACCCACCAAAAGTCACGAATTTGGATTCACTAAGAACTAAGAAAAAAGAAGGTGGAAATGGAGAAAATGAATTGATTAAGCATATATGGTTACAGTGGCGATGAGCGCGAAATTGAGATTAGAAACGTAAAGATCTCAAATATAGTTGTAGCATATTAAAA
Source organism: Ambrosia artemisiifolia (assembly GCA_032199755.1). Classification (NCBI taxonomy): domain Eukaryota; kingdom Viridiplantae; phylum Streptophyta; class Magnoliopsida; order Asterales; family Asteraceae; genus Ambrosia; species Ambrosia artemisiifolia. The sequence continues at coordinate 1,114,499 of CM063525.1, forward strand.
ACAATTGTTGGGCTAGGCGTTTCTTTCTAGGTTGTGGGCCTGTGGCTAGTAATTTTGGGCTGGAAGTTTAGAACTTCATAAAATAATTATACTGGGCTGGAACTTCACAAGTAATTATACATATGAGTTGCTGGACCTACGTTGGGCAGAAGCCCACCCTTCTTATATATTGCATCCGGCCATGCACACACACACAGAGGAGCACAACCATCTCTACTAGCCTTAAACCATCGTCATTCAACGTCTAAAGATCTTCGATTGAAGCTTAGGACACCATTTATACATGTGTAGGTCCACATCTTTTGGATTTACGATCGTTTAAGATTAGTACTTAGGTTAGCACGATATTTGTTTGCGGATAGAAGGTCGTGATGTGGAGGTTGTGTGATGGCCGGAGTCTTGTAATGATGGTGATGCATGGGATGTAGAGAGATAGAGAGGGGGGAAGAGTGGGAGGGTAGATGGGTGAGAGAGTGTTTGCATTTTGTTTTGTTTCTTTTAATTAAAGATTTGTCAAATGAAAAAATAGAAAAAAATAAATAAATATGTACAATGACAAAAATACACCTGACTTAACAGCTATTTTAAACAGCTATAGGGAGAAGGACGAAAATGAACAAAAATATAAATGTAAAGGACCAAATGAGAAAAAAACTTTTTGTACTAAAGTGATATTTTGACCCAAACCATAGAGACAAAAATGACAATTTGTTCAAGGTAGTTTTTGACAAATCGTGAAAATTAATAGCAACGATTTTGAAAGCTATTAAGGATATATTTTTGAAAAAGTAGGATCATTGGGGGTACTAAATGACCATTCGGTGCCAATAAAAAGAAAATAAAGAAAACTATATAATTCATATTGTGGGTATATAATCGGGTAAACGAGTATACATTATCGGCAGGGCCGGCTCTAGCATAAGTCAAATGAAGCAAGGGCTTTAGGCCCCAAAATTTTAAGGCCCCCAATCATCGGCGGAACCATAAGGTCCGACACTCCGGCCGGCTAACTGTTTTCCACCGGAGATGTAATGGTCGACTGTTTTCTCTGTTTTTATTGGTGTTTGACCCTTCAAATAGTCAGCAAACCAGATAAAATAAAGCGAGAAAAGAGTAAAGTTTAGATCTGAATTTTTTTTCTACCTGTAAGAATTGGTCGTTGCAACTTGCAGGTGAAGATGAAGAATTATAAAGGAGTAGAAAATGAATATAATATAAGGTGCCACTCAAAATAAATTAATATTTTATTTCTTAACTTTTTATTTTCCCTATGCAACGTTTTAAGATTTATATTTTTTAAGTTTCACAATAAGTACTATTTTTCATTCTCTTCTAGGTTTTTACCTTCGATTTTTTTCTTGTGTTTTATACTTATTTAATTTAGTTAAGAGAAGGTTTCTATTTTTTTTTTGAACAGAGAGAAGGTTTCTATTTGATTTGAATTTTTTTATTTATTTTAAGTTTATTAGTTTATATAAATTTTAATATTCTGCATTATATTTATATTTAAAAAACTTATATTTAATGTAATATATATACTTACCTTCAAAAAAAATAACATATATAAAAAGGCCTCCATTTTATTATTCGCTTTAGGCCCCGATAAACATTGAGCCGGCCCTGATTATCGGGTAATCTAGTCGCGTAAACGGACGTATCACCAAATCCCATACCCGCGAAAAAATTAAACGCAATCCCATACCTGATTACCTTACCCTATAAATATCCCAAATGCTCCGGGTTTCATGTTTATCTATTAGGTTTGGGTTCAGTTCTAGTGTTCGATATTGTTTTTGAAAGTTGGTATCTCCTAGCAGCCAACATCAACTTAAATCCAGATGCATAAACATGCAAGAGATGATATTTAGAGAATGATTCAACTATTCACATCAAGAAGAAGTCACTAAAAATTGGTACAATAAGTTTCATTCTTTAGTGCACCCGTAGTGGGCGTTTTGAGCAATCGCTATGGAGCGTTTTGAGCCTCCATAGCGTTGGGCACACCGCCCCCCGTGTTGGGTTGTGAAGGCCTTGAGCCTGGTTTGGGATGGAGGCCCGTTTTGGTTTCTTGTTCCCAAAGTTAGAAACCCTAATCATCTTTTATATAAACCTAGTCATTGTAATTGTAATTGCATGCCTTGAGCTTAATGAAATAACCTAGTTGCAGCCCGTGGACGTAGGTCCCCCACTGGGACTGAACCACGTAAAATTCTTGTGTCGTGTGTTTATTATTTTCTCGTTTGCGTGTGTAATCGTTTGTGCATGTGTTGATTCCGCTGTGCCGCCTGATTCCAAACAAGTGGTATCCGAGCCACGGCTCGTTAGTTACACACCGTTTGCATTGAAAAACGATTTCGCAGGAGGTTTTATACAGATCTAGGTTGGACGAGTTAGAGTTTCGGTTTAGGTTTGGCGGTGTTCAAATCTGGTAGCTCGTGATTTCGTCGGTGTATTCGGGTTCGCGAAGATCTAGATCTGTGCATTTGAGAGTTTTGGTTTTTTGGGTTTATTACCTGTTCCGTTCGCCAGAGGTTTGAATCGTGATTAGGATTGGGTTAGTGTCAGTGGCCATAGCCGACATCGATAACTTGGAAATCCTTTGAGTCGCGTTGAAATATCAAAGCCGTCGTTTTTTTCTTACTATGCAATTGAGAAGAATGAAAAAAAAAGAATTTTATTTTACTTGGAGTTGTGTTATTTAAAAAGGTATCTTCTTCTTTAGTTGTTGTATGCGTTTGACCAAGAGGAAACAACAAAAAAATGTTTTGTGGTTGATGTTATCGCATCAAGAAAAAAATTGACAAGTTTTTGTTTGGTGGTTGACGAAGGAAGTATAACAATTATTTAATTATTTGTTTTTGGTTATCAACCGTGTTCATCGAGATAGCACCGGGTTAAACTCTTTAAACACGCTGATTAGGGTTTGGTTAAAAACTCTTGAATTTGTCGTGCAAAGGTTAGAGTTTTCGTGTTTTCAAGTTCGGGTTTGACTATTTATTATCAACCATAAATTAGGGAACCGTTTTTGGTGAAGTTCAGCATTCAGGTGGAGATTTGTCTGAGGTAACTGGTTACAGTTTAGCTTTCAGTTACTTGATTTATCATTTGTGTAGGTGCAAATCGGTTTGATTGGCAGTGTTAAGTAGAATAGCCATCAAGTTCAGGCCTGTGCCATTGCTGTGTCTGTTCATTGTTTTTCGATTTGTTCTCGTTTGTTATTGTTATAACTGAGACGAGATGGTAGTAATCAGAATGTTAGACGGTTTTGGGTTTCGGTTGGTTGGTTGGTTTGTCAAGAGAACTTGGATGAGGTACTTTCAATGGGTAAACCTAGAGAAAATGGAACCAGCTGATTTGGAATGCTTTGGGTTTAAGGTATTCCTGCTCGGGCGTGCTGGTAATGACATAAGTGAAAAAAAAGGTTAGTATCAAGTCATGTGAACTATTGCTCGTTTGGATAATCTTTCGGTTAGGGTTTGTGTTAACTGGTCGTGTGTACGGTCATAGAACCCTTGGTACCGTTTGCTTTCCATGAAAGCTCAACTGATGTTATGACCGTTTTCCTGTTAGTTGACCTGGAAATGTGAAATTATCCTTGTTCGTTGGTGATCAGTGGTTTGACATTTGAGTGGATCCTTGTAATAGTACTGGGTGAAGGTTTCGCTGGGGAAGTACGAGCGAAATTTGACTCATGAGTGTCAGTTTGGCATGGGTTGGGATACCAGAGTCAGTGGGAGCTTGGCATGACTTGTTGGGGCTGCATGGAGGTGTAGACATTTTTTAGAGTCGATGTCATAGATAGGAAATTCTGCTTCTGAGAATGTGTCGTGGTTTGACGCAATTGGGACTCAGTGGAAGGCAGTGAGACTCTTGGGTTCGAGATTCTGGTATGCTTCATTTCATGTTACCCACTGTAGTGAAGTATTGTTGAATCTGTTGAAGACTTTTGGGAAATACCGGTTTATGTATCACAGGAAGAAGTGAACCAACTTCCAAGTAGTAAAGTCTTGGCTCGCTGAATCGGGTAGTTTTAAGGGGATTCGTTTTGCAAGCATGAATCCCGGAGCCACATGGATGTCAGCTTGAGCGCATTCGGAGGTTTAAACCTGGACGGGGATTTGGTAACAGTGGGAGCACGAGGGTTGTTCCGGCACAGTTACATAGCGGCGTTGGGTTTTGAGATCGGAATTCCGAATGGAAATTCTCTCCATGGGTGCTTGCTGTATTTTGGAGAGTGTTCTTTCCTCTAGGGTCTCTAGAGTCGGTAGTGCGAATCAGTGGGAGCCGATTGAGATTGAGGATGAGTTATTGGCTGGTTTTGCCATAACTGGGTATGTGATGACCGTATTGAAGCTGTTGGGAGTTTCAATGGGCCATTTTAGGTAACTGGTGAGAAAGTCCGCTGCAACTAGGTTGATTGGTATTTGAAATCTTAGCTTGTTCCTGGAGAACTGGAGGCTTGGATAACTTTCGTCATTAAAGTTTTAGCTTGTTCTTGGAACAGGAGGTTATGCGGATTTCTGTTATTGAAGACTACTGGAGTTACTGGATGACTTGGTTGATTATTTCTTGGAGGCAGGCTGAGTATTCGCAAGGCCTTCAAGTGGGAGATTGTTGGGTTGTGAAGGCCTTGGGCCTGGTTTGGGATGGAGGCCCGTTTTGGTTTCTTGTTCCCAAACTTAGAAACCCTAATCATCTTTTATATAAACCTAGTCAATGTAATTGTAATTGCATGCCTTAAGCTTAATGAAATAACTTAGTTGCAGCCTGTGGACGTAGGTCCCCCACTGGGACCGAACCACGTAAAAGTCTTGTGTCGTGTGTTTATTATTTTCTTGTTTGCGTGTGTAATCGTTTGTGCGTGTGTGATGATTACGCTGCGCCGCCTGATTCCTAACACCCCGGCGCTATGGAAGTGTTATGGGGCTGCATGTTATGCAGATAACAAGAGAATGGCACGAGAATTCATACAATTTGAAGGTTGAGAATGATTTGAACGTTGGCTTCTTCCCGTTGGGAACGGTCACTTATAAAAAAAATTTAATCACTTTATATATTTAACGTAATTATTCACACAACTCTTCACACAAACATTCAAACACAAAGATGAATCCTTTCGGTCGAGGTTTCGATTCTCAATCGTCTGGCGAGCCTAACCAATCCATTGCTCCGGGTTCGGTTCAAAACCAAGCACGTTTTATGAACCTGTTAAACCAACCCATGGGATGGGACCTGAACACGTATAACTTTAACATGTTTAACATGGGAGGATTCGAGTCATCCCAATTCTTTGGATCTTCTCAAATGTTCAGGTCATCACAAGCTTGGCAAGAGCCAGTGTCGATTCCGGAGACCTAGGAGCCGGAGCAAGACCCCGAGCGACCAACCGGGCGACAAAGACGATCCCACAAAAAGAAAGAAACCGAACCCCGTGCAAAAAAAAATTACAAACATGGGACGACGATGTGTTGTACGCGTTAGCCCGAGTGTGGATTGAAGTTTCGGATGATCCTATTGTTTTTAGGACATATATTTTTTGTTATGTTATATTAATTTATACATAGTATTTTTTCAACGCGCACTAATATATTGTTTGGTTTGGTTTTTTTTAACGAACTATCAAAATAAAGGTGAGTTTTGGAGACGAATCCGGACTATATTTTTTGGTCTTGTTGGTAGGGGAGAAGATTACCGGCCCTCGGATTCAATATCGGGCAAGTGGAGCGATATTAACACCAAATGCACAAACTTTCAACCCATTTATCAACGTTGCCGGTACGGTTGGAAATCCAGCCAAAACGACGAGCAGATTTTGGAGTCGGCTTTGGAAGAATATAAAGCCACATATGAGAATTTTCAATACTTGAGGCTTTGGAGGCTGCTATGAGATTGCTCCAATTGGCCCAACGTCCGACCGACAGTTGGAACTTCTTCATCTAGGGCCAGAAATATGAGGCCTTCAAAGAAGTCCAAGACCATCGACTCGGTTGATCCCAAAACGCTAACGTCTGACGCGCGAAACAACGACTTAAACGCCGAAGAAAATGCGTTTTTTGCAGGGGAGGAAGGGGCGGACGAGATACCACATCCACCCGGTCGAAAGGCTGCTCGAGCCGCCCGGTCGGAGTCTTTGTCAGGGGTGAACGAGTTGAGTCAGGTGTATTCTGAGATGAACTAACGCCTACAAGACATACGCGACATTCGGGCTCAACGTATCCAAGATAACTGAGAGGTAGTCGAGCTTATGAGGGATCGACAATTTCAACGCGACTTTGAGTTTTACACGAGGTCGCACGACCACCTAACCGGCAAAGCGTTGGAAATGTGTTTGAAGCAAAAGGCCAAAATCGAGAAAGAATATAATCTATGAGTATTTGTACTTTTTATTTTAGTTTTTGCAATTTTTTTAGTATATCTAATTTTTTTAAGTATTTGTAAGTTTTTTTTAGTATTTGTAATTTTTTTTATTTAATGAAAAATTATTTGTTATTTAAATAAAAACAATAATTAAGCAATGATTACCCAATCATTTACAAAACCTATTGAGCTTTTTCCCACTACATCCTATTTTCCCATAAAGCCCTATGAAGCCCTTCTAATACTTTATAATATTTTATTACCCATAAAGCCTTATGGAGCTTCTCAGTACACATGGCCTTATGAACGTTTAATTTCTAGGAAGCATGATCCTTATTAAACATACATCACCTATCTAATATACCCCTATGTGAAAGGTATATTTGTTTTGTAATAGGGTGGGTCCATCTAATCTAGTATGTGAGCTAACACACATACAGGGTAAGTATCCCATAGAAACCTTATTGAGTTGTGGAAACTTTAGAAACCCATCCAATGGCTCCCATGATTCCACATCCCCCTTCTCCTCATTTTAGCACAAGGGCAAGATGGTAACTACACCATCTCGTTGATACACCATGTAAGCCTCCCTTTTGTACGAACATGACACCAAGAGTCCTTTATCCACACCTTCTCTCTTTCATATCTATGTACCCCACCCCCTCTCTCTCTAATATCTTTTACAATTTTTTTCTTTCTTATTTTTAATATCAAAACTCTCTTCACAACATCTAGATCCAGATCTGCATATTTCTTATATCCAACACTCACAACTTCATCTTCTTCTCTAATGATGGCAACACCATTTCTGTTAGGTTGTTAACCATAATTTATTTGTTAAGAAATATCTAAACATCAGCATCATCCATTATTCTAATTACTACCCAATGAAGCAGAGGTTACGGGTCTACCTTCGTCGTTGGAAATCAGCTCTGACCCACTAAAACCTTCCTCCTTGGCCGTTAATAGATTCCAAGCCCTCACCTTAATGGAAGCCCTAACCCTCGTCATCTTTGTTTCCCGATAAAACATCGTCGTCATCTGAAACGGTAACAAGACCTCCCTCTACTCGAGTGGTTAAACCGATGCCTCTATCAAAATCATGATCCTCCATTCAGAGTGTTTGGGGGGTTCACGGCTGGAATTGGATATCTTGCATCCAATCATCTAAAGATTGGCCCATTTCAAGAAAATGAGTCACCTTTGGTTAGTCTGTGTTTGTTTTTACATTTCTTGAATCTTTATTCACACGGGTCTGTCTGATTTGTTTAAAGTTTACTTCTTTTTGTTTTTTAATCCAGAATTTAGTGTTGGGTCACATGCAGTTTCTTTATTTTTATAAATCTTGAATTAATTTGATTTTTTTTGTAGGTTTTTGAAATCTTGGACTGAAACAATATGGAGTATGGACCCATTTGTAATCTGATTAAATTATATTATACTATGTATTAATTAAAACATAAGATGATTAGTGTTTTTTTCCAATTTAGCAACAATATATCAACCGTAGGCATGGATTGTGAAACAATGTAGGCTGGTGTTGTGATGGTTTTCTTGCTGTATGTCAAGTGAGGTTTCTCGGGTTTGATTCTGGACTCTTACGTTTTTCCTTCCCCTGTCATTTTTACACGTGTATTAATGTGATTTTGACGTGTCTATTGTTCAAATACTCACCATAAAGTGGGTCTTGAGCCCTCTTTGATTGTATTTGACCGCCCTAATTACAGCTCCATTCTGCTCTCCTTGCGCCACCTTCGTTCCACGTGTTGTTCTCATGCTCACCTAGGCCATAGCCTTGCATACATGTGTTTCAACTTGACATCCTATACACCTCTTTTCCGATGATGAAGTACCAGATTCTTCATCGTTTCAGTTTCCTCTTCATTGTTCATCGGCGAGTTTGTGGTTGTTTGGATTTTGTGTTTGGTTTTCATCATGATGCTAACCTTCAACGTTTAATTCTAAGTTTTGAGCGGCCTTTAATTTTTGGTGTGAATCTTTCAGTTTTGTTTTTTAATGTATGTTAGTTTTAGGAACTGGATGCACCTGTCTCTTCATCGCTTCCATTATTTATCGGTGACTTTGTGGTTATTTGGAATGTGATTTTTAAGAACCAGGTAAGTTGTTACCGCTTTACCTTTGAAACTACAATTAAAAGAATTAATATGATACTTTTAACTTTTTTCAATTTTTATTGCTTGACTTAATTAGAATTGCTAAATTTTGTATTTTATATTACATTGCTAAATTTTGGATTTTTGGTTAGAACAGTGTATAACGAGCCAAATTTAGTAATATTTGTTAATCCAGTGACCATCGATATTTCGACGAAGATTCCGGTGATCAAATTGGCAACTGCATGTTGATATTTAGGCGAAGAAGGGTGACGGCGGTAGTGCTGGTAAGTTTAGGTTGGTTGTGGTGCTGAGTATAAGTGGTGTTAGCTATTACTGGCTGCAGATATTATCTCCGACCACCGGCCAGTAATGGATAGTGAAGGATGTTTTGCTTTGTTTATATCATTAAAATTGTAAATGTTAGTGATAAATGGTTTGTGGGTTAGAATCTGATCTAAGGTTTGTGTTGTTACCAAGATTTGGTAAAGGTTCAATATAGACTGCTTGGGATGATAGGATGTTTTGCTTTGTTGGCTTGGTATTGTAGCTTTTCTTTTGTGGTTCCGTGTAATATTCATGATATCTTTGGGAGACATACGACAAGTCATAGCACAATTGCGAGGTGAGGTTACTCTTGTCTTCTCTATTCTCCCCTGTGTTCCATCTTGAAATCGTTTTTATATACATTTATTACTTTTGATAGCCTTTAATTTGTTGAATTACAGTTTCCAACTGGAAGTGAAGACTAAAGAGAGGGAAGTGAGGAATTAAATTGGGTTTTTCGTATGTAACTTTGTCTTGTTTACCACGTGATATATGTTTTTTTTAATAAAAGAAGCTATTTTTGTATGTAGGATCTCTTGTTACAATGTAAAAATTATTAACATTGCTCTTTACAGATAAAGTGAGTTTTATATATATTGTAACATTTATACAATATATAAGTTGTAACATTTTTAGATACTAACTAAAGTTGTAACACACTAGAACTACAAGTTTTAACACAATAACAAAAACTGTAGCATACTAAAGTACATGTTGTAACACAATAATAAAAATTGTAACTAACGAACAAAGCTGTAACATACTAAAGGTACAAACGTATAGATAAATTATTAAAGTTGTCAGAGAAAAAAAAGTAGAAAAAGTAGAATGTGAGAGAAAGATTCAGGATTCAACGATGATGCATTCAAAAAAAAAAGATGAGAGAGAAATGGAAGAAAGAGATGAGAGATGATGTACTTTGTGTAAGAGGGAGAGAGAATTTCCTTTTTGTAAAATGTCAATAATGTCCTTTCTACACTTTATGATATCTTTTGAAGTTTAAAAAATAGTTAAAACTAGTGTTAAGCCCTTGCGCGTTGCGGCGGGGGTGTAAAACCATGCCAAGTAGCACTAATGTCATACCACCACCAGTAACACCAAAAAGCTCGTAAAAGTAAGATAAATAAAAAAAGGAAAATAACACCGAATGAAAAGAAGGCGTAAAATCAATGAATTTTAATAACTATGGATAATGTGAAGTGACTAAGTCGGTCTAGGACCCGCGCTTTGCGACGAACTTGTTATAACTTGCAAAATTTAGAACTGAACTTAAAACAAAAAATTGTGTAAGATTAAAATTATGTGGGACCAAAGTTGAAAGAAAAAAAGTGTTAGGGTTAAATTGTAAAAGATTAAAATCTTTGCGTTAAAAGTAAAAAAATGTGAAGTTTTGGGTTAGAAGTGAAAATCAAAATTGTTAGTGTTAGTGTTAAATTGTAAAAGATGAAAATATTTGTGTTAAAAGTAAAAAAGAAAAACATTTGGACTAAAAGTGTAACATCATTTTTTTTTGTTTGAAAAAACCCCTAAGCATATGGTACAACCCCTCTAAGCACAAAATTTTTGGTAATTAGAGTATTTATAATGTGAGAATTAAGATAGGCCATAGATGACATTGATCAAGGGTGGATACAGAGTTTCTTGGGTTTCCGCAACTCAAGAGGGTTTTCAAAATAACCCAACCCTATATACACACATACTTAAATAAAAGAAAGAAATCTAGTGATAAATGTTGAAGGATTCTGATTTTTTTTTCCTATGAGTTCATCTATTTTTGGTACGTGGTTAGATATCTCAATCAAAGGTTACACGCTTTACCATTTACCAGACCCGTCACCATTTTTATTCACTCAAACTGTCCAATATTCATTCCATTATTTATACTCAATCACCCAATTTTACCGTGTCAAACCCAAATGATAACATCAGGATGTTCATTCCGCAGATAGTTTCCGATAGTGGTATTTTTTAAAAGACAGTAACATACAATTTTTCAAAGATCTCATAGAGCTAGCCAAAGAGGAAAACATGAGTCGTTCTACTTGATGGTGAAAAAAATAACGTTGTTCTTATGAATGATTATTTTGTGGAGGAACCGAAATAAAATGACGATGTTTTCCGTTACCGATTTCGTATGTCAAAATGGTTGTTGTTAAAAAAATTTAGTGATGTGGAAGCACAATATCCATGGTTCGAAACAGTTATGTCTGTCGTGAAACAATTCGCGACTGGTAATACTCCTGATGAGGGCGACTAGTATTTATAAATGTTCGAAAGGACTTCGCGGGAATGCCTACAATTTTCTGCAACGCCATGAATAAGATGTACGGTGATGAGTTCCTGCGTAGACCAACAAGCCACGTTGTCTAGCTTTTGTACCAATGACACGAAGAAAAATATCACATTCCAAGGATGATGGGAAGCATCGATTGTACACATCCGGTTTGGAGGATGTGTCTTAAAGCGTTACGACGCCAATATATAAGAGATGACACCAATACCCAACGATCATGCTAGAAGCGTTGCTTCACATGATCTATGGTTTTTGCATGTGTATTATGGTCCACCCGGTTCACTCAACGGAATGGAACCGCACCTAAGTGTCCTAATCAAATGAATGGACATACATACAAAAAAGGATTAAAAAGAAGTTTAAGAAATTGCAAGAGTCAACAAGAAAAGATATGGAACGCGCTTTTGGTGTTCTAAATGGAAAAATGGGCCATACTTAGGTGACCCATGCGGCTATGACTATAGAAAAGATTAAGAGTGTGATGTATACATGCATGATATTGTACAACTTGATCCTAAAGGACGACGAAAGAGCTTTCTTACTGGTCAACATAAAGGTATCCTCCCGTGCAACCCGTTTTCCACAATGAGGCACTTGCCGAGTTGATAGATCCACATAAGCATTTCCGACTACGATTTGATCTTGTGTAACATCTTGCAACTCAAAATCTACCCTACCTAGAAGAAGGGACGAGAAATAGATTTATTTATATCCATGTATTTTTTCTATTTATTTTAATTATGTATTTTATTTAATTACAATTTTTATTTTATGTAATATTTTTATTCTAAGGAAATTTTAATTTTAATTACATTTAATTGTTTAACTTATATTTTAAATTTAAAAAATAAGTAAAAAAGTTCAAGGGTACTTAAGGGTAATGTTGCTAGTAATTTTGTGGTTTGGGAATACTTGAGGGTAGAAATGAGGAGACACTACAGGATTGATGGATGTGAGAGTTGATGACCTGTCGTTGGGGTCATGCAAAAACCCAAATAAACTAGATGGCTAGAGTAAGTAGAGTATCGAATCCAAGAGAAGCATGTGGTTAATATTACACGTTTCGTTTGATTATTTAAGCTAAAAATAACTAAATTAATTTAAGACTGAACTTTGAATTTAATTGAGTAGCTAAACTAATGAAAACTGAACTTGATTTAGAAACAAATATGAGAAAGGGTGGTCTCTCTAGGATGGTTAGCCAAATTCACTCGGGTTTGCAAACGGATCAATTGGAATCACATAGACATGATTTGTGGTTAGTAAATAACGTAACTTGTAAATTGATTAATGACTGCATTGGCAGCCAATAACTAGACCGATATCGTTGATTCAGTTAATTACCACTTAGCAAATTACCGGTTTTTAATTAAATTAGTAATAACTTCCTTATCAATCAATGACCACCGACAACAAGACCGCCATGGTTGATGAAATCAAAACAAGCAACACAATTAACAATTAATGATAAACCGTTCATAAACACACCACAATTGAAAGTTTAGAATTCGAAATCACAAAACATTAAATCCAATGTGTCAATAACGTAGCAAAACCCTCGCAAAATAACTAATCATTCACCCGGGGAGAATCACATGTGATTTAGCCGCACATAGCTATGGTAGAAACATTCATATTCTCTCGATATTTATCCCGTTGACCAAAAGGTTGCCGTAACAATAATAATAAAAAACCTCCTCCCTCTTTTTTTTCGTTGACATTATATTTGTTTTTGTGTTTTTTCTAGCCCAAGACCAGGAGACCATAGTTATAGCAGCCCATTTCCATTTCCATGTTCCAAACAATTAGTTACATATAAGCCCAATAACTCTTTTAGCAAACTAATTTCATGCTTCATGTTTCATTGCTTCCTGTAAAGCAAATTAAACCATCACAACTTCAAAATCAACTTTGATAATGCTTGTATATATAGTTGTTATTTTGTGTTTGTTCGTAGCAATTTAGAATCCACGTAATCATTAATTAGTCTTATAATATTTACCACTCGAACATTAAGGATGTTAATATCATGTATTATTATATTATTGCTATATAAGTGCATTTATATTATTATTATTATTATTATTATTATTATTATTATTATTATTATTATCAAATAAGTTGGACCAAAAACTGTACTTATCAAACACTAAAATATATACAAAACTAGCATATTAATAGGGTGCTTTCACAAACAAACACATCAAGGGTATTCGATAGTAGTGACCCTTCCCCAAAGTAATTAAAAAAACTTAACAACTTTGCGAAAATGGATTTAAATACTCCCAACTATTGCCCGTTGGCAGATAATACTCCAAACTATCACTTTGGCCATTAGCACTCCAAACTTTCAACTTATTTTCCATCATCACTCCCAGACTAACAGGCAGTTAACAACGTTATCCTACGTGTCATTTTTGATGACGTGGCAGTCTGAATTGGCAATATTTGTTAATAAATAAACCTTTTCCCTCAAATTAAAATCTTACGTCTTCCCCCAAAATGAAACCCTAGATTTTAAAATCAAACCCTAGAACGATTGAAGGACCTATACTCGATTCAACAACAATTCGACTGAAGAACAACCACTTTAACACACGAACGAACATCAATCATGAGCTCGTCTTCTACTTCGAACTCAATTGGAACGAGAAGCACTAACTTGTTTAAAGTCGATTTGGATGGGAACATCTATTGCCACCATGACATTGTTGCAGTACTTCGAGTTGCTGGAGTAAAGAGTGTTCGAAAAGGTGAACAATTTTATGGTTGCTCGTATTGGCCGGATAGTACCCACCCTTATTCAATGTTTCTTTTTTGTATGAACAATTATTTACTTAAAAATTTGTAATTTGAATAGAAATCCCACTGCAAATTCTTCATGTGGAAAGAGGATGTTGATATAAAGTTTAAAGAACAAGCAAATGTTAGAAGCCAGACTGTGAAGTCAGATTGTTATGAAGGTTTGAAGATTCAGAACTTGAAATTACAAAAAGATTTGTTAATTGAGGAGAACAAGAGGTTGCAAGAAAAGATTGGTGACAGAGACTACAAATGGAAGAAGAAGACATATGTTTTTAGTGTGTTGATAATTATTGCAATATGTATGTACTTGTCCAAGTAGGTAGTTAGTTGATCTAGTTTGGTAACTTTGACATGAATGAAATGTTTTGTAGATCAATTTGCATGATGTAAAATTGATTATGTGATATGAATGAAATGTTATTTACATCAATTTGCATGATGCTTGAGTGAATTTGCAGCCCATGAAGTAGGAACCAAATTGACCCATTTATAGGCAATGAAACAAAGCTGTTTGTACACAACAGCCTACCAAACAAACAAACTACCAAACCAAATGCACACAACAGCCTACCCAACTAAGTTGACCCATTTGCAGAAGCTGTTTGAATGAAACTGACCCATTTGCAAACTGAACCTAACCTGTTTATACCAACCAAACTGAACCTAACCAAATTGATCCATTTGATCAACATTCATAATAGTCATAAACATTCATAATAGTCATAACATTCCCAAAACATTCATAAGAGTCGTAAACATCCATAACAAGATCCTAACCATACAAACACCAATATATTACACAAAAGGTGGTGTTAACTAGTGGAACATCATTAGTTTATCATAATTAAACACAGTAGGTGGTGTTAACTAGTGGAACATCATAAAATCAGCAATCAGCAGCCCCTTCCTGCTCCCCTGCCCCTTCCTACTGCCCTGCCCCTTCCTGCTCCTCTTCCTGTTGACACAGTAGATTGTTGTGTTGGCTGACTTGGACCTTGGGTCTGAGTTGACTGTTGGGTGGTCTGTGCAGCTTCAGGTGGGACTTCTTTTCTTGGCCTACCCATTTTTTGTCTTTTAGGCTTAGGGGCAGCTACAAGACAATAAAATGAACTTCAATATGTATCATATGAACATTAATAAAAAAATGCAACACATTAACATTACCTGCAATCATCTTTCCCTTCTCTGTACACTTCCTCTTATGATGAGCTTTTGACCCACAAATGCTGCAACTCAAAACCACACCATGCTTTGTAAGCTTCCTTGGCTTCTTAGGGTCTTCATGAGGATCCCTTCTTCTATTCTTTTTTGGCCTTCCAGGAGCTGGTTTGATTGGAGGAGGATCCATAGGATAAACCACCTTGGGCCAATACCTTTAACTAGGCAATGGTGGGAATGAGAACTCATATGCTTTCATGTAAGTTTCCTTATGATAACATTTATCAACATAGTCCTCAGCAGGCTTTCCTAGGAATCCAGCCACAACACACACATGTTTACAAGGATAACCTCTCAAATCCCATTTCCTACATGTACAGGTCCTATTCTCCAAGTCCACAGAAACATCATCATACTCCCTAACTTGGAAAACTTGGTATGACGATGGATACACATCACATCTAAAGGCATGGCTTTTAGAAAATTCTAACTTTTCCTGAATCTTAGGGGATATGACTACATCTTTGTTTTCCATTTCAAGTTTCTTAGTAGCAAGTCTACTCATCACCTGAATCCTGATGTCTTCTAGCATATGTATGATATGTTTTGACCTTGCATTCAGGATATAGCCATTGAAAGTCTCTGCCATGTTGTTCACAATTGTCTGACACTTGGTTTCACAATTCAAGTAGCACCTGTTAAAGCACTTGGCATCTTGTTTTAGCAAGGCATCTACTGCATTTGTATTCACAGTCCTCATCTCTTCAATTGCTTGATTATAATCTGCTTCATTGTAAACCCTTGCTGCTTTCCAAAACAATTCTTTAAGCTATTCATCCTTGAATGTCTTGTGTCAGTTTGCATAGATGTGCCTTGCACAGTTTCTATGCCCTGACTTTGGCCAGAGAAGTGCAACAACATTCAACAACCCCTACAATTAACATTGTTTGTAAATAATGAATCGATAATAAAGACAATATGATATTGAATGAACACAAGATGTTACCTTCTGCTGATCAGAAATGAATGTCCATCCTTCCCCTTCATCAGTCACATCCATGCACCTCCTAAGCTCATTCAAAAACCATTCCCAACTCTCATTGTTTTCACCCTCAACGACTGCCCAAGCCAATGGATACATTTGGTCATTCACATCCCTCCCCACTGCACACAACAACATCCCACCAAGAAATGTCTTCAAAAAACAACCATCAAGGCATAGAACCTTCCTACACCCTGCCAAGAACCCTTTTTTTACACCATCAAAGCAGACAAATAGTCTGAAGAATGTCTCAACCTCTGGATTTTCACTAAGTTCACCTGGAGGGGCAGTTTGAAGCACAAATGTTGATGTGGGATTAGCTTTCCTTAAGACATCCAAATAAGATCCAATCTTGCTATAATGATCCTTCATAGATCCATGAAGTTTCTGATGGGCCATTGACTTAGCCTTATAAGCAAACCACTTGGTAACTATCATTTTATACTTCTGCTTCACTGTTAGGCATATTTCCTTTGCAGACCAATTAGGCTTTGCTTTAAACAAAGGCATGAACTCCTCAGCTACAAACCTAGTAGTCAACTGCCTGTTCTTTATCATGCTTATTTGACAATTATGTTTATCTTTCACACACTTAATCATATAACACTCTTCCCCCTTATGATATGAACAAAAAATGTAAAAGGCACAACGTTTTATACATCTAACACCTACACGACCTTCTTTCTTCTTATCACTCTTAGCAATTACCAAACTTCTACCTGTTGTTACATCATACCTCCTAACAGCTTCTTTAAATGCTTCTCTAGTTGCAAACCTTGTTCCTACTTTCCAAGTCCACTTCTTCCAATTTGTGTTTTCATCAACAACAGGAACATGTTTTTTGTACTTCTTGCCTCTTATATCATCATCCTCACTTTCACCAGGTGTGAGGATATCACCATCAGACTCTTCATAGCTACTATAACCCTCTATATGTGTGTCTCTATCATCAACTGATTCAATCAAGTTACCTTTTCCTGTTGTTGCCAAACACTATTCTAACAACTTCTTATGAGCTTCACTTTCTTGATGATTTGCTTCTTTAATAGCTTTAACAGATTCTACCCACTCATTGTCTTCATTGTCTGACTCAGATCCAATTACTTCATTCACCACTTGTTCAAATACTACATTCTCTTCATTGTCTGACTCAGATGCAAAGACCTCCTCATCATCATCTTCACTTGATTCAGATCTAAATACCTTCTTGTAATCACTGTCTCTACTATTATAACTTTCAGAGTCAGATTCAGATCCAGATCCAGATCCAAATACCTCCTTATCACTTTCAAAAACCTGTTTATCACTTTCGAGCCCCTCTTTATCACTTTCAAAGACTTCTGTACCCTCCTTTCCTGGTTCAAATACTTCAGCATCATCTTTTCCTAATTCAACAACTTCTTTTCCTAATTCAACAACTTCTTCAGCATCAGTTTTTTCTAATTCAACCACTACTTCAGCATCATCTTTTCCTAGTTCAAATATGTCAGCTAACAGATCTAATTTGGAAGTATCAATTGGCTTTGATGGTGAGTATGGTGTTAATCTACAAGCAGAAGCTTTGGTTCTCCTGCCAAGAGACACAGGACTCATTGTTGACCCAATATTAAGCTGGGAGCAGGACTGGGGAGGTGATTCTATATTGGGTTGGGCTACAGTGATGGGTTGGTCTGCAATGTTGGGCTGGGCTTTAGTGGTGGGTTGGTCTACAAACTTGGGTTGGGCTACGGGACTGCATTTGTGTAGGGCTGATGTTGGGTTGCTACAATACTTCAATGTTGCTTTACTCAAAGGTCCAACATGAACATATACTTCAACAAATGCCTTAGGACTAGTTTATACCTTAATTGCCTGGCATCCAACATCCTTGTCGTTCATCAATTGCTTCAACAATCCGTCTTCGGGATCAAGGCAATACAAGTCAAAATCCTTAGATTCGTAGCACCCTGTTTCCATTACACAACCCACGAGCTCAAAGAATGAGACAAGGCCTGGATCTATACGACACATCTTCCATTCACCACCAATATACTTCAACTGACCTAACCCTACATCAAAGCCCCCACCATAATACACCTTGAAGGCGATTTCATCCATTGAAAGGTTCGAGCGTGATGAAATGTATGTTTGATTGTTTGTTTGTGAAGAGATTAGGGTTTGATTTGTGATGAAACGAGTGTAATCGTGTGAGAGTGAGAGTGAGTGAGACTGATGTGTAAATTAGGGTTTATGTAAAAAAATAAAATTTACACGAATGAAATGCCACGTCACATTCCGTTAGCCACGTAGCATTAAAACTAACAGTGTTAAGTCTGGGAGTGATGATGGAAAATAAGTTGAAAGTTTGGAGTGCTAATGGCCAAAGTGATAGTTGGGAGTATTATCCGCCAACGGGCAATAGTTGAGAGTATTTAAATCCATTTTCCCAACTTCTATCGTTTACGATTGCACGCATTTGGAGAAAATTATGTAGTTCTAAATACACCATATTTTAATCTAATGGAATATGAAACAATGTGTGCTGCATATTGGGTAAAGATTCTTTTTTGTGTAATGATAAGGTTAAAATAAATGAAAAGGGTGAGAAGGACCAAAGTCATAATAAATCATAAAATATAATACAATATCGATAAAAAAAATACACAATAAATCTAAAAAAAATTAGAAATTAAAAAAAAAAACACATTATCAAATAAAAAGACACAACAGAATAATCTATCCAAAATTTTAAATCTACAATTTAAAAATCCAAAAGCAAAATGGTAAAATCTAATATGGTAGAGTTCAATAAAACGGTTTTAATACCACTATAATGAGTTCAGTCGGAGTCCTTCTGATACCATTCCTACAACCAAGGGTGAAGCATAGTGTAGGCACGGGGGTGCCCCGGCCCCCGCTGTTTTTTGGCGCAGTGGTGGAATTTGTGATTTTTATAGGTAATTTTTATATGAATTGAGTCCGGCCCCCACCGATTTGATTTTCCGGGCCCTACCGATCGGAAAAAAATGAGTCCGGCCCCGCCGATTTAATCTCAAAGCTTCGCCACTGCCTACAACGTTCTATTTTTAGGAGACTGTGTTTTTTTAATCGCTAAATGTTGCTTCAAAAGAGGATTGAATCCACAACCTCTTATAAGTTAAAAAGTTAGAACGTTAGAAATCAAGATTAGTATCCCTACCCCACACGGGAAATGAGCTTTTCCTCGTAATGATATTATAGGAAATGAATGTTTGAGGATGAACCAAACAGCGACCCTACATTGTTGGAAGTTACAGTACATTTTACCGGAATATATACGAAGTAACTTAAAATAATAATAATAAGTTTAACATATAATACAACTGCCAACAAACATATACAAAAATAAAATGAATTTTTGTTGAAAGCCGCCACATTTTTCTCATTTTTCTTTTGGTAAGTAGCAGGTAATGGAGTTGGTGAGTGAGGTGATCATCTCTAATTTCTCTTCTTTCTTATCCACCTTTTAAAGCTTTAACTTTTGTCCTCTTATTATAGGACATTTTATACTTTATATCAACTTCTCTTCTATGGGGTACGAGGAAAAGCTCATTTCCTTTGGTGACGTTGATAGCCAAAAGACAAAGGGGTACATGCATCGATCGGGTTTCTCTCGATTGCTAAGTGTTCTGTGCCTTATGTCCAAGGCTTGATACCAAACCACATCGAGCCGGGGGTCTCACTGGAAGCAGCCTCTCTATTCTTAGGGACAGAGGTAATGCTGTCTACATCTTACCCTCCTCAGACCCTGCCTTAGCTTTGCTATAGGTGGAATAAACTGAGGGATGATGATCAACTTCTGTTCTAATTTGAGGGGTCAAAGCTAAAAAGTAGGATTGTTAGATATCCTATTAACTAGGGGTGCAAGAGCCACTCTCGAGTTACTCGACCTTGGCTCGGTAAAAGGCTCGAAACAAGCTGAATTTTATTAAGCTTGAGCCTAAAACAAAGCTCGTTTATTTATCGACCCCAAGCTTGAGCCTGGCATGTGAAGCTCGTGAGACTCGTCGAGCCTTATCGAGCCTAGTGTAATATTAGTTTTATTAATATTTAATAATATTTACCACTCATTTACTGTTGTTTAGTAAACGAACTTCAAGCTCGAGCTTCACTTATCGAGCTTACATGCCTAAACAAACTATTATTTATATTAATTTTATTTAGTATATTAACTAGTTGATAATAAACGAGTCGAGCCCGAGCCGAACTCAAGCTTGAGAAATTGCCAATGAGCCAAGCTCGAGCTTTGAAAACAAAGCTTGAATCGAGCCGAGCTCAAACTCTTATAAGATAATTGGGCTTGAGCCTGGTCGAACTCGGGCTCAGCTCGACTCAACTCGTTTGCACCCCTACTATTAACTACATATAAATTTTCAACTTTATATTAGTTGTAACTTGGTTGTAACTACTAACTCGCATGGTTTTTAATGTTTTTTTAATCTTTTAACTATTTACTAATTTGCAATTTTGTGTCGTATTGTTAATTAGGGTGTTCATGGCCTAGTTTTTGCGGTTTTTAGTTTAAACCGCGAATCAAACCGTTAGTAACGGTTTTTTAATTTTCTAAACCGAAACCGAACCAAACCAAACCGTTAGAAACGGTTTGGTTTCACCGTTTTGGCTTGTTGGGCCGTTATGTGTACAAGTTGTCCCGATTTCGCAAAAAAATGTCCAAATTTCAAGACGTCATAAAATTGCCCACAATGCTTAAGTTGTTTAATATAAATACATATCCAAATAGCTTAAAATGTAGTCCAAATATATAAAAATAGCTCTAAATACATTGATACATATCACACCCTCAAATTCCACTTGCGGGGTTTTATGGTGAGACGCGTGACACACCAAGATCCAAGTCAACGGTCACAATAAACGATCACTATTTGAATAAAATACGTAAACCCAAACCATGCAATTTAATATCATAAAACTACTAGCGGAAGCTTAAGTAAGTTTACAACCCATAATCGTATAAACATAAGTCTGAAACTGTTTAAAAACATGAAACTGAACCCTAGACGCCATGCAAGACTCTGTGCGCCTAGTCCATGTACTGCTACCTTAGCGACCTGAGAAAACATGCCAAAAATGTCAACATATAATGTTGGTAAGTTCACAGGTTTTATAATACGTTTCAATAAGTTTGAAAGACCAATCCCGTTACTACTATGTTATGCGAACGTTAGCTAGACATTAAGTATGTTACTACTACGATTAGAAACCATTACTGACATGTTACCATATATGTATGCCCAAATGTTGGGCTACCGTTATCTGCGGTAGGCCCGAAAGTTAGAGACAATATGCACCTGTCTGACCACTAGTCAACCCGAGTGGGGTTTGTCAAGCCCAATAGATGTATCCACATTTCCACCATTAAGTATACCCACATATTCATGGTTTCCCCTCGGACTTGGATGAAGTCGTATAGTAAACAAAAAGATAAACATAGTATAACATAATCTGTACGTATACAACATGTGTAGAATGTTTCTCCCCCCCCCCCCCATGAGAAAATGTGTGAAAGCGGGGCCATGAAACTCACCTTAGATTGCGTTCGTGAAAACAGGTAAACCGAATTGCTATGACAGTCCCTAATACTGGCGACCTATCATAAGATGCATACAAGTATCCGGAATAATAACCCGTAGGTTAACTAGTCCCGGAATGTCCAAACCATAACCATTGTACATTTGAAAACACGTTTGAATATTAACCTGACCACACAAGACAAGACCCGACATCCCATTGGTGACCCAACATCCCCCGTGTTAGCCAAATACAAGTAACCAAGCAATCATGTGTAGACACGCACCTTGTACGAATAACAGTCCATCAAGTCTAGAATACAGTTCACATACCGCACATACGGGTCATAACACGTGTTACCAGGGTTCTAGACATGCCATGGGGCTTACAATATGTTCCTAGGTGTCAAATCATGTTTCGGGGTTTCAAAATACACTTACAACAGCACGACTAGGTATCAAACAGGCAACTAGCATAGCTAGTTGCCCCCTGGAGGGGCGACTGGCATTCATACAGACGACTAGTCGCCCCTGCAGTCCATGCGACTCTTTTCGCACGTTAAACCCTCCAAATCAGATCCGAAACAAATCAGAACACCCAACATCAATCCATAATCATCAAGCAACTTATCTTAAACAAAAACCCCCAATTTATCATCAGTCTAACACTCTAATTGCAAGCATTTCCCAAAATGGAATAAAATTATGAAAACATCACATCATTGCATGAAAACGTTACCCTAAATGGCAAATAATCAGATTTCATCACATAATCACGTTCCAAACATTATCATGTTGTTACTACATCAATCTAACATAAACCCTAACATCATTTAATCATCGAATCATCACATAACATCCTAAATCCTCCTAACACCCTCAAATGGGTCAAAACTCACATTATCATCAAAACACATCAAACAACCTTCAAAATCTGAGATAATTATCCTAGTAACTCATTTATATCAGTTAACATCAAACACATAATAATCCCCATGTTTTAATCATAAAAATCCATTTTCAAGCTTGCATCTTTATCTAAAGTTCATAAAAACTTTATAAAACCGGTCTGGACCTTTAGGGATCAAAATAACGACATAACAAGAGTTTAGGATGAATAACACACCTTAGATCTTGCTTAGGAATGATGTTTTAGACTTGGAAATGGTAGATTTAGGGAAAAAATGTGTTCCAAAGGTTAAGGATGGGATGTGAGAGGTTTGGGGCAAGTTAGGGTTTCACAAATGACGTTTTACAAGTCAAGTATGGTATTTATAGTTGCTGCTAGTCGTTCCAGACATAACAGGCGACTAGGCTACTGCAGGTAGCCACTAAGCAGGCTATTCGCCCCCTACAACAGGCGGCTAGGGTCCTAATCGCCCCCTGCCGGTGGTGACTAGCTACCCTAGTCCCCCTACAGCGGAATCTGATTTTCGGCGCGTTAAACAGTATTTTAACACATGTTAACACGTATTCACATATCGACAAGTTATACAATGATTATAAACACATATTACTTGATAATTAACATGTTCACATTCGTTCACCGATTCCGTGGACTCGAGACTCGTGTATGTGTATTAAATCCGGTGATCCTCCGAATCACCAACCCTTGTATACATGGTTATGGACCGACTCCGATGGATCATCATAATGACTCCCGATGATTCTCCGAACCATCGTAATGACTCCCGACGACTCGCTGAACCATCGTAATGACTCAACTAACCCAGTGTTATGTATGCATGATTTGCTAAGGTAGACCAAAGTTACTAACCTGAGTTTGCCGGGTGTCACATCATCCCCCTGTTGAAAGAATTTTTGTTCCGAAAATTGTTCAAAGCCGAAAAGGAAAAGATGAAAGGAAAGAAAATTTTCTGGTTGTTACATCATCCCCTTGTTGAAAGGAATTTCGCCCCCGAAATTCACTCGGCTTCAACAGTAACCGGTGCTGGTTTAGGCGTGCGCTTAGGAAATAAATGAGGATATTTAGACTTCATCTGATCCTCCCGTTCCCACGTGAACTCCGGTCCACGATTTGAATTCCAACGAACTTTAACGATGCGGATTTTACTCCGACGGAGGCTACGAATCTTATAATCCAAGATTTCAACCGGTTCCTCAACGATGCGAAGACGATCATCAACCCTGATCGCTTCCAGAGGAACAATGAGAGATTCGTCAGCCAGACACTTCTTAAGATTCTAGACAAGGAAGACATTATGAACGTTACTGAGTTCAGCTGGTAAGTCATGCTTATATGCCACCGGTTCAATCCGTTCCAGAATTGCGAACGGTCCGACACAACGAGGATTCAGTTTACCACGCTTCCCAAAACTTATAACGCCCTTCCATGGGGAGACTTTCAAGAGAACCCTGTCGCCAACCAGGAACTTCAACGGGTTGCGACGACGATCGGCATAACTCTTTTGACGATCCCGAGCTGCTGCCATACGATTACGAATCTGTATGATCTTCTCGGAAGTCTCGTACACAAGTTCTGGACCAGTGAGTTGGCTCTCACCCACCTCAGCCCAACAAAGAGGAGACCGACATTTTCGTCCGTAAAGAGCCTCGAACGGAGCCGCCTTGATGCTAGAATGGTAGCTGTTGTTGTAAGAGAACTCCACCAATGGTAGAGGACTCTCCCAACCTTTGCCAAAATCGATGGCACAAGCCCGAAGCTTGTATTCTAGCGTTTGGATTGTCCGCTCACTTTGACCATCCTTTTGCGGATGATACACCATACTCATAACCCACTGACTACCTAGTGCTTTATGCAGAGCCTTCCAGAAATTCAAAGTGAAACGAGAATCACGATCAGAGATGATAGAAACAGGCACCCCGTTCCGAGAGACCACTTCCTTATGATAAATGCGAGCTAACCGCTCCAAACCGTCGTTTTCCTTAATAGCCAGGATATGTGCAGATTTTGTCAAACGATCTACAATCACCCAAATGGTATCACAACCACTTGATGATCTCGGGAGTTTGGTTACAAAATCCATCGTGATCCGTTCCCACTTTGATTCGGGAATATCATGTTGTTGCAGAAGACCAGACGGCTTCTGATACTCGACCTTGACCTTAGCACAAGTCAAACACTTGCTCACATACTAAGCTATATTAGCCTTCATGTTTGGCCACTAATAGAGTATCTTCAAATCCTGATACATCTTATCGGAGCCAGGATGAGCTTCATGTGAGCTTCATCCAAAACAAGCTCTCGCAAACCCCCAAATAAAGGGACACAAACACGTTCTGCAAAAAAATGTAGGCCATCAGTCCTAAGCTCAAGGTGCTTATCGGCACTATGCATAGTTCAGCTACCAGGTTTTCCTCCTTCCAGGCTTCCTACTGCGCAGAACGGATTTGGTCAGGCAAACTAGAATGGATAGTGAGCTGCATAGTTTTGAAAAGTTACACATCCCTTACTTTTCAAAAACTCTTTTTCCATGTTATAAAACCTTATAAGTAGAAATTAAAAGTCACGTTCCCAAATACTTCATTTCACTACTAGAAAAAAGCCCTTTCTTGACACGCATTGCGTGTCAAGAAAGGGGTCTGATGACAGGGAAAAGAATGTCAAGGATGGCGGTGTCATAAATTTAACATGACATATTTTCGCGTGTCATCTGTTTATGACACACATTTATGACAGCATTTATTGACACGCGTTATGACACTTTTTAATGACACAGTTTTCATGACAGTTTTTAACGACACATTTTATGACAGAATCTTATGACGTTCTTTGCATGTCATAAATTTTAATCTAAAAAAAATTCCTATAAAATTACATATTTACTCTCCTGGATTTATTGTCATTTTATTATATGCAAAATAATTAGCAAACTAATAACAAAAACATCATTTCATTATATAATCCATATTTATCTAATTACAAACTAATCCTAGACAACGTTTAACGTTTATAAAAATATATTGTATCGACATTACATTGCCTTCAAACAAGTTTCGATCATTTGAAAATAAATGTCGCGGCGTAGCCTAACCATTCTTCGCGTACGACATCCATGTCCTCATCCCCGTAATGATCCTCTCCTCCCCCAACCTAAGATAACAATAAAATTAATACATTAGTCGAGGCCGGCCAATTATTTTACATAAATCTTAACGCATTGCTACGTTTATTTTGTCTTAACTTAACTGTAGGTCATCTACATTAACAACACGACCTAATATCTTCAATCATATCGTTCTCGAAATGGTGCTAGTGTATCCAAAGGAAAACCTTTGACTTTCCACATTTCATCATCAAGTATCCTCTGTTTAAATTTTAAAACCAAATAAATAAATAAGTTGACTTGAATTCAATTATGTAGTGCAACGAGATAACATGTTAAGTCATTTTACCTGCATATTGTCTTGAAACTAGAAATTCAGCCAGCGCTTCGCGCCGGGAACATAAATTATCTGTGCTATGTGTTATTCATAGGCTGCGAAACGTAACTTGCATAAAAGTTTACTTAAAAAACATAACTTACATAGAAATTTACCTTCAATGTTGCCAATAAATCCACTGCGCGAAGACATCTGTGTTCTTGTACACAGTTATGTCATGGACTTACGATCTATGTTAGTGACTTCATTTGCCTTCAGCTGGAATGAGCAAATCAATTTATAAGCAAAATTGAATGAGAGAAAACTACCTACCCATACATAGAAATGGATGTAACAAAATTATAGTTTGTTGCACTTCGAAGTTTGTTTTCTTTTTGGATATGAATCATATTGGTTTGTTTTTTTACTTAGCTGTGAAAGTTTTCTAATAAAAATAAGATGCAAACCAAGGTATATTGTAGCAGCGTCTTGACAACTAAAGCATAGATGAATGACTGATAGGCTGCAATGATGTTTGACCACCAATCGAATCAGATGCACAGGCTGAAGGGTCCAAAATAGCACGTTTCATTACAACGGCTTTTCATTTCCGAGTTGTGCTGCAACAATTCATGGCTAGTGGTAGTTCACCGGATTTTTTGTTGGATCCCCAAATTCGGTCCTTCCAACTCCTCGAGCCGGAATCAAACCGTGACCCGTAAACCAACCGGTTAACCCAACACACAATACCACATGTTATGATAATTCCATGTTCAAGGTAGAGAATTACCCGTTCAAAGTTGGCACAATGACAGGTGTATCTTGCATAAAATGACTCAGATTGATGAAGTCCGAAGGCTGATTATTAACATGAAGCCGACAACCAGAAACATCATCAGTTGTTGCATCATCACAGAAGACTGAAAAAAACAGCTTCTGGAGTGATACAAATTGTGCACCTACGGAAATCTTTTCAACCTCAGTTACCATCTGGATAATAAACAAAAAAGGATTATAAATAGAAAAGACTAACAATATGAAGCGGATGATATTCAAGTTTTATACCTTTGGTGGATCCTGTTCAAGATCAACAAAATGCAGTTCCAGTTCTTTGTTAACTGTTAATGTAATACGTTCTGCAAGCCCTCTGACACATATCAAATATAACATATCTTCAATAACCATGACCCATAAATTCTCAAAGATGGAAGACTCCTAAATGGCAATAGCACAAGAAACAGTTATCCATAAGAATACAAAACAAACAGGAGAGTTCTAATAGCATATTTCTTGTAACTGTACCTCTAGGCTGAACTTGAGAAATGCACATAGCATATTTCTAATAGCATATATCTTCAATAACCATGACCCGTAAATTCTCAAAGTGGAACTAAGGGTTGTGTGTATGATCACCCCTCCCACCCTAACTATGCATATAACCGTATATATCTACACGTAATATCGAACCCTATACACTTACAAATGTAATTATTATTGAAAACCAATATAACAGTTACAAAAATACTAGCAGCACATTTCTATCTTTATCATCTATAATATACCTTGATACCTAATCAAATTGCCATTAAAACTAATTTCATAATTCACTCTAAATCAATCACTGTATAACTCGTTTGACCAGAAAGTCATA
This sequence comes from Ambrosia artemisiifolia, assembly GCA_032199755.1. Taxonomy (NCBI): domain Eukaryota; kingdom Viridiplantae; phylum Streptophyta; class Magnoliopsida; order Asterales; family Asteraceae; genus Ambrosia; species Ambrosia artemisiifolia. The sequence goes on from CM063525.1 coordinate 1,142,136, forward strand.
ATTACTTTTAACGAAGTGCTATAAATTAAAGTTAAATAAATAACAATATAATGATATAAATTTGGGTTCATAAGACTAAAACCATAACCAGCAAAATTAGGGTTAAAACAACACAAATGAAAGATAACCTGTCTCGAGACGACGCTTTGAGGAAGCTTTGAGATGCCAATTGGTTCAAGACAGTGATGAATCGAGTACGTTCAAAGCCTCTGACATATCCATAGACCATAGCTTCTTCCAACTGAGAACAAAAAAGTGTGTAATCAGCCCAATCATACATACCGATATACTCATACAACATCACTCCACCAAAACAATATACACCCGCATGTACCCAATCTTTCACATCTTCAACCCAAGCTAAAACAAACTCCGATCATCACCGAGTCAACACCGATCCGAGTCACAGAAAATGAAAAATGATTTGATGGATCTGGTATTATGTATTTTGAGGGAATGGGGATTGTGTGTTTTGAGGGAATGAGAGCAGATGTTCTGTTAAGAGAGAGAGAGAGAGGGGAGGGGGTTTATGGGGAGGAGAGCAGGAGAGTGGAGGGAATTTGAAATTTTCGTGACACAAAACGATGACACTCAGTTTGTTTAATGTCATCTTTTTTAATTTATGACGGAAAATTAGTGACACGCAGAAAAAAACGTCAAGAATTTATTAGTTTTTATCAAAGATGACATTTTTGTTATGACATACACTTTTGCATGTCATTAAATAGGTGTGTGTCATAAAAAGAATGTCAAGGAAGGGTATTTTTCTAGTAGTGTTTATTATTATGTGTTAACGGGATCTTTCACATGAGAGAGAGAGGGGGAAGTCACGATAGTGCTGGTAGAGGTCCAATGAACCTTTTCCTAGTTGCAGTTAACGGGATCTTTCACATGAGAAAGGGAGTCACAGGAAATTATTATTAACAGAGAGAGAGAGGAGAGTGGGTGGGAAAGGGTAATATATTATTATTTATATTATGTGTGAAAATAATTAATCGTTGGGTAAAGAATCAGTGAAGTTTTTCCTCTAAGAAACTGTTTCAGTGAAGTGAATCAGTGAAGTGACATGCATGTAGTGCAGAGTTGGTAGAATTCAGTGAAGTTTAAAAAGTGAAGTTTAGAGTTTAATTGTTTTTTAATTTTTAATGATTGTGCCCTTTAAGCGCCCTCCCCTTAAAAGCAACTTGGGTGGAGAATTTAATTGTTTTTTAATGATTGTGGGTGTAATTTTGTTTTACACCTAATCACTGGATTTTAAAACATACGAAAAAAGACAGTAAAATATGCTTATTAAAAGGTTTTATTCAAACATATGATCATAACTTTAGTTTTGGTATAAACATAATTAAGAATAACAATTTGGTAGGTTAACTTTTATTGCTTTTACCTACATTATTATATTATTTATCAATTGAAAAACTTATTTTGGCTGGTCCATTTTTTATAAGAAGCTACTTAAATATTTTTTCGGTTTTCAGAATTCAACTTTTCTTGGAATTTGACATTTATCATATTTTTCTTATATTTGTATGAACTCAAAAAATGCATCAACTTTTGTTGTATACTATTTTATTTACTTAAAAGTTTAATACAAATAAAACGAGAAACTATGAAAAGAAAAATTCTTTAAAAACTTTATAACATGCAAAACAAATATAACAAGAACTAATGCAAACAATCGGCAACTTTTATTAATAAATTACGTATAAATTTGAATTTGACGAGCCCTAACTAAAAACTATACGCTTTTCACATATAACGTACAACATAATATTATATGTGAAAACACAAGTTGCGATAACATAAAAGTTTTTGAGTCCACCCACACAACGATTTTAAAAGATTTTTAAAACAAATTTAATATTATTGAACTATAACCACCAGTGATCGACGTTCACACTGCATCATGTTGCACTAGCTAGTGGCTTGAGTGTTCGCCACCGTGACCACCTCCGCCTCCACCTTCATGACCATGTCCTTCGCCCCCGCTATGACCATGACCGTGACCATACGGAGCTGCTGCTGGTACTAAGATTGGCTTCTTCTTTCTCTTTGCCAAGCAGAAAAGTCCGACGGCTAAGAATGCTAGGAAAAAGACACCACCTAGCGATGCACACACCGCAATGACGACGGTGTGGTCTTTGCCGCCACCACCTGGTGGTGTTGGTGGTGTTAGGATGTTTCCAGATGGTGGGACAGCATTGTAAGGTTGTGGTGGAGGGACAGTGGGTCCGTATGGTGGTAGAGGAGGTTGTGCTTTAGGTGGCCAGCTTGGAGTGCTTGGCTTTGGTGGTTTTGATCCTTTTGGTGGATAGGCCGGACCACCTGGTGTCGGGGGCTTTGACCCTTTAGGTGGGTAAGCATGTCCACCAGGTGTTGGGGGCTTTGACCCCTTAGGTGGATAAGCCGGACCAGCTGGTGTTGGTGGCTTTGACCCCTTGGGTGGATAGGCTGGACCACCTGGCGTCGGGGGCTTTGACCCTTTTGGTGGATATGCATGTCCACCAGGGGTCGGGGGCTTTGACCCTTTAGGTGGGTAAGCATGTCCACCAGGGGTCGGGGGCTTTGACCCTTTTGGTGGATATGCATGTCCACCAGGGGTTGGTGGTTTTGCTTCTTTAGGTGGACTGGCTGGTCCACTCGGGGTCGGAGGTTTTGGACCCTTGGGTGGATGAGCTGGTCCATCGGGTGTATGTGAATGTTTTGGTGGATGGGCTTTCGGAGGGTAAGCCGGTGTCTCAGGAGTTGGAGATGGTGGTGGCTTCCAGTGATGTCCATGTTTAGGTGGAGGAGGACATGCAACCGGAGGCGGTGGAGGTGGAGGACATGGAACTGGTGGTGGTGGTGGTGGAGGACACGCTGGTTTTGGTGGTGGAGGCGGAGGTGGTGGTGGTGGAGGAGGAGGACATGCAGGTGTTGGTGGTGGAGGTGTTGGTGGTGGTGGTGGTGGAGAGTAGTAAGGATAAGCCATAGTCAATTTCCTTGAACTAGCCATGTTACAAAATCTGTTATGTGATACAATGTGAAGGGAAGTTAGGACTTATATACTTCGACTCATGATTATTTTTTGTGTTAAATATACGTATTGTTGAGATACTTAACACATGTAATATACGTATTGTTTAAGACATGTAATACTAATTAACAAGCTGTTATCTTATGTGAAAGGAAGATTACTTTAGCTAACTACTACCTTGTCATGATCAACTAAATACAGCTCAATTATAATTGCATTCATGCACTTCCCAAAAAAAGGTTTGGTTCGGTCCCATGTGACCCGACCCGGATTATTATATATAATATTGGTATAAGACAATTTTACAACATGCTAATTTATATTTATTTATGTTGAGTGTGTTGTGGAGTAGGTAGAGTAAATGGTCTATTAGAGTAGACTTGCAATATTCAAATAAGAAAAATATGTTTGCTTTTATGTCGTGTTCAAAATTTTGGAGCCTAACATGTTTAAAGTTATGGATAATATTAGCGGTGTTAATAGTATGAAAATGATATATATGTAGTGCTGTAGTGGGGTGTAAATGTTTGATAATGTATAAAGTTATATATATATATAATTTATCTTGTCTAAAGGTTAGTTTGTTAATTAGCCTAATGAGCCAAAGGGTTATAAATCATAGTCTATTTCTGGATTTTTTTTTTTTACTTTTTTTTTTGTGGGGAATACAGGTTATTCTGTGCTTTGGGTGTGTGTCAGAACCGAAGGTAGGTTTTAGGTGTTAGGTCTTTGAGGTTGTGAAAATGGATGACGTGACGTGGCTCGGCTCGAGGGTTGGTTATGTTGATAGATGAGTAGGATAAACATGCAAGGTGGAAAGCTTAGTTGGAGAGAGGTAGTGATGTAGCTTTACTGCAAGTTGAGGTTGCGGATATAGCCACATCATCACCCTCAGCTTTCCACTTCATCGGTCCACCTCATCCTTCTCCACCAAAATCCATGTTGGATGTTGACTTGTAAAAAGTGGAATGCACATCAATCATTTTCGTAACCTAAGGTTGCGGAAACACCTAAAACCTAAATTCGATTCTGACACACTCAAGGCACACAATTATCTAAATTCCAAAAAAAAAAATCCTATATCTGATTGTAACATGTACAATGTTATTTTATCGGGTACTGGAATGGATGAGCGAATGGAATGGACAAGGTAATGGAATGGATCATTACCATTCCATGTCTTGTTTAGTTGCAATGTGGGAATGAAACAAAACATTACCTTGTGTTGTTGGATAGACAGGAAAAGACGAAGGAATAAAATCGGTGGTTAGTGGCGGTGGTGGGTGGTGGTCAGTGGCGATGATTGTGGGGGGTGATATGTGGCGGTAGCGGCGGTGGTGGGTGGCAGTGGCGGCGACGATGGAGGTGGATTGCCGTATTTGTCCATTCCATTCCCCCTTCCATTCCATCATACCAAACGTTATCTAATTCTTTATATATATTATATCCAAGAAAGTGAAATCTTTTTATCTTGCCTTTTGTTTCTTCTTAGCGCAATCTTTTCGATCTCAAGTTGCATTCCTGCGCTAAGCAATTTCTACTGCAATATTCAACCCAAAATATTGTCGTAAAAGGGACTAATGACAAAGATAATATTTAACTCTATCCCAATATGCTATTTTAGGTATGCATTGTGTATTATGTTTGTATAAGATGTTGAGTAATTATAAAGATAAAAATTGAAACTAGAATAGAACTATGAAACACATTGTAAACGTTTGTAATGGATCTATTGAAAGTCTATAAAATCATCTAGATCTTAGACACATGCATGCATGCACATTTTGTCAATTTTATAAGTTTTTTTTTTTTTCATATTTTACGTACATGTAATATGCCACTGTATGGGCTTATTATTATAACAATATGTGTGTGAGTCTTGGAGATTATAAATTATTCGTCTAGACGTATAGTCTGTTAGGTATAAAGAGAAAGCTCGTGGAAATACGCATACATATATTTTTCAATTAGTAATGACAATAATAATTTTACTAAATGGGTTAATTATTAGTCAAAGTTTGTTAGCATTATTGTATAGCGCAAATTGTGCCACTAGGAGAATAAAAGAGTGAAAATCCATTACCCTAGCTACGACCACCCTGGCTACTCGTGATTTTGGATTTTTCCTCTTAGACTATTTGGCATACCCATCACGGAAAATGAATTTGATGGTGCGGTGTAAGCACATCATTTAAACATGCATCCGACAACACAGCAACTTCATACTTTGCAGCCCGAACCAAGTACCCGTCTTTATACCTTTCATTAACGCAAACCGTAGTAGCCGCCTAACAAAACATAACGTTACATTAATAAAATAAAGCTTGACAAAAGATAAAACTAGTAGTGCTAATACACTTTCAATTAATATGTACATGTTTAATGTGTGAAGATGGTGCCAGCTAGGCTCCGCCTATGTTACTGTGTGAGCCTATGTAGTACCACCTGCACGCATGAAACATCGCGCCTCTCATTTGTGAACCACAGTATCGTCCACTCATGCCACTCTCCCTTACAATGGCCCATCAATTTTATTTCTTTTATATACGGTAGTTAAAAAAACGGCAAAAGCTTTTTTTTTAACTTTTTTAGACTCAATTATTTACTCTCCCGTACATTAAAAAACAGTTAAAAAGGGTAAAGATTTTTAGACGACAGTTCCGAATGAGCAAACATGATATGAGATAAAAAAAACTATAAGATATTTCAATTATATGTTAAACCAACATATTGCCTATTTGGTCATGTAAAAAGGTTTATCACTTGCCTAACATAGACTATTTCCCACTCAAAGTTTTAAGTTTGGATATTTGCTTAAATCTTGATAAACTTTTTTTCGCTTTCAGCAATTTAGCTACCATGTTTATAGGAACAATAATGAAATAACATGGTTTGGTTGTGTGACATGAGCGACTACTTCAAACACAGAATTTTTTAATAAATAAAATAACTCGAGGTTGCGGTCTTCAAATTAATCGTTTCAAATTACAACAGATTGAACCATTAAATCAATAAGATAACTAATTCAGTGTTTGTTCTAGTTTTCAAAATATTTTGTTTTAAGAATTATGATGGTTGATTACGATCAAGCCATCCTAGCTATTAGCAAAAATGAAAATAATCCGGGTTGGTTGCGTGACATAGGACGACTATCCACTCAAAGTTTTAAAGTAAATGAAAAAAAAAAAAAAAAAAACTTTTAGAGATTGTATGACAACAGGATGAAGCATCAAACAAATAAAACGTTAGAATTATGATGGTTGATGATGATCTACCACCTCATTAGAAAAATGAGAACAATTTGGTTTGACACCAAAATGTTCTTTGTCGTGTACTATATGTCCCGATATTATAATATTGCTAGGAAACCTTTTTAATGTTACATTATCTTGGACATATATAGTTGACACCCATACACATACATATACATATGTGACTCTAAATTTAATAAAAAATACATTTAAAATGCAACATTTTAGACAAATACTTTTGACTAACTTTCAATTATAATGGGTTTTGTGAAAATGTTTGTGTGTATTAAGGTTGTTAATTGTGACCTGGATTTTCCGAAATGATTTGTTTTTCTAAAGTTAAAGTCGAACACAAATGATTCATGAAGATATGCTATATATTAAATATGTGTGTGAAATCATGAATATGCAACTTGTAAGTATAAATATACCAAAAGCATACCGGCGGCTACTGGATTAATTTTGTTTATTTGGTTAAATGGTATAACTTATTTAAATGGGCAGTTGTAGAAATGCATAATTGCAACACATGAGTGGAGAGACATCGAGGGAAAAAAAGAAATCAAATATTATAATATCAGTTGGTGGTTCTTTTGTTATGGAACCATACGTTTCTTCTATCATGTTATTTATACGTTTCTTCGATCATATTATGTACTACTTAGTATAACTCATATTCACCATTTACAAATTAAAACTAAATTTTCACAGAATAGTTATATTATATATATATATATATATATATATATATATATATATAAGCTAAAGGTATAGAGAAAACCCTCTAAAACGAGAAAACTCCCGGAAACCCAATGAGTGGCCAAGATTAATCCACATAGACCACTAAAAAATATATTATTTTAATTCTTAAAGGTTATATTAGTCTTTTTACTCTTCCCCCCATTTACAAATTTGAATCTTCTCTTTCTCCCTCCTATTTAAACTAGATCGATCTCTCTCTCTCTCTCACACACACACACACTCTCTCTCTCTCTCTTCTCTCTCTCAAACAATCAGATTTCCACCACCCCTAAACACCATTGCTGCCACCATCAACACCACCACCGCCACCGCCACCAGAACATCCCTATTTCTCTCCCTCCACTCATTCTCTGACTTCCCGCTTCCTTCGTTCCTTCATCCCCCACACTGTCAGACTCTCTGTATCCAAAACACACACGTTGCGTGACTAAAGGTTTAGTTAGTGTACTGTACGTGATGACAATGGCGGTACCTAACAATAAATCACTTGGTAACTCATTTAATGTGATAATTTCTTATTGTTATTTTATTTTGTTATGAAATTGTCATTTAATGTTAGAGTTTAATAGAAATGCTTTATTTTTATTATTATTATTATTATTATCATTATTATTATTATTATTATTATTATTATTCACAAATATTGATTTTTCTTAACGGAAGGACGTGATACCTCCTCTGTTGGTGGGTGTTTGGAGAAATGGTTTTTGGTAAATGGTGATCACCAAGTTTTGATTTTTAATATGATTTTGAAAGGGGTTAGAAAACATTTAATGGTTAGAGTTTAAATTTGAGCTAATTAGTGTTTGGTAATAAGAAGTTGTTTGTGATGGTTTTGAAAATTAGTGTTTGATAATAAGAAGTTGTTTGTGATGGTTTTGAAAATTTGAGCTATTAATTAACCTTTTTTATATGTTATTATTATTAATATGTTTTTTTAATCAAAATTGTTGAATTTTAATGTCTCTTAACATATGTAACAATATGTCTGATTTGTTTTTTACCAACATGTGTATGTTTGTATGAGTATTATAATGTGTGGAATGTGTGTTTGCATCTGTTTCCTATAATGCGTCTGTTTCGTATGTAACAACAGAACTAAGTTGGTATAAATTGGTTACCGATTTTTTTTTACCAGATACAAGTTTGATTTTTTGCATATTATAGAGGAAGAATTGGGATGAAATCTATGTTTGCGTCTGTTTCGTATGTAACAACCCCACTAATTTGGTATAAATTAGTGTTTGATAAAAACAAGTTGTTTGTGATGGTTTTGAAAATTTGAGTTATTAATTAACCTTTTTTATATGTTATTATTATTAATATGTTTTTTTAATCAAAATTGGTGAATTTTAATGTCTCTTAACATATGCAACAAAATGTCTGATTTGTTTTTTACCAGCATGTGTATGTTTGTATGAGTATCATAATGTGTGGAATGTATGTTTGTATCTGTTTCCTATATTGTGTCTGTTTCGTATGTAACAACAGAACTAAGTTGGTATAAATTAGTTACCGATTTTTTTTACCAGATACATGTTTGATTTTTTGCATATTATAGAGGAAGAATTGGGATGAAATCTATGTTTTGCGTCTGTTTCGTATGTAACAGCACCACTAAGTTGGTATAAATTAGTTTCTGTTTTTTTTACTAGATACAAAGTTTTGATTTTTTAAGTTTGATAATCTTGATAACTAAATGTATAAAACAATGTTTTTTTGTATCAGTTTCGTATGTTTTTTTGTAATCCAGTTGGTTAACATACGTTAAGCGGGGGGGGGGGGGGGGGGGTCTTTACAAGTAAATTGATGATTTTTGTTTTATTTTTGCAGGTGTGCATATTTTTTGCATTAAAGATGAAGATGATTATCAAGAATGAAGTGTAGACATTTTTTTTTATTTATGATAGTTTTTTTAGCATTTGTTGAATTGCAATGACCGTTTTGTTTGTTTTTAGCACTTTGTAAGAAACAATTCTTGTGTACATTTGAATGTTTTTGGATCTATAAATTTTTTAGCACTTTATAATGACCGTTTTGTTTGTTTTTAGCACTTTGTAAGTAGCATTTTAAGTAACAAAATGCCTATAACCATATCAATTCTTGTTACGTATGCAACAATTCTGGTGCTGGTACAATAAAACGAAAAAGAATATTGTCTAATAAAAAAAATAATAAATCAGCATTTTTTAAATAATATAAACTGGCAACTCAGTTTTAACCTACGTAACACAACACATGTTACATATGTAACACGGGCATCTGACAGCTTATATAACAATGTGAAAAAAGTAAGAGAGAGATGATGTGACATGTGTGGGGTCCACTTGTCATATGTGCTTTTCAGAAAAATGACAATTGACCATTGTGCCCTTTTTTTTTCATATAGCTTAATAAATCTATTAAAATAATATAGATTGAATCTTGACCATCCATCTACTTTGATCAATGGCTCACAATGAGTTTACAAGGTTTTCTCAACTTTTTGTGGTTTCCATTTTAACCATCCCCTATATATATATATATATATATATATATATATATATATATATATATATATATATATATATATATATATATATATATAAAATAAAAAGTTTAATGCCTTTAACTTAATACAATATTGATTTAAATTTTGATGAAAATAAGGAAATTATACTAATCCTGTGTATTACTGTATTAGTTAGGTATAGGACTGCCCCCACCCTTTGTGGTGGAGTGACATGACATGGAAATAATGGGTAAAACATAGTCTTTTTGAGGTGCCAGATTCAATTTTTGATCCCACCGGGTTCTATTGATTTTCTAATGTCATGTCTTCGGGCGGGTGGGGATCAGGTTTTCCCTGAAACTAATGGCTTGGTAGGTTCTGACTACTCAGTGTATCTTCACCCAGAGGCGTATGAGATGCTTTTGTAACCAATTGGTGGGTACATCGGGTAGTCCGGACATAAATTGTTGGGCGTTAAAAAAAAGTTTGGTATAGAACTATAGGCATGGTTCATTGTTGAAATAAATAAACTACTTTTGCATTAAATTTATTTTGGTTAATAAATGAAATATATTTGTTGAAGATCTGGTAGGTATTGCCACCCTTTATAACGTTTAAACCATAAATTTCTAGTCAAATACTCAAATATGAATAAATATATCAAGATTTTATATCATGTTACTTACATACAGCAACTTGTTTAAATTACTATGATGAAAGCTATATGTATAAAAGTCAAATCATATCACATGATCAACGCGTTATTTTCTTTTTCTAAAAACGAATTAAAACAAATATGGTATATATTATTATATAAAACGAGGTTAACATACAAAAGATAATTAGCGTGCGATGTATGGGTAGATTTATATCGTCCATTAGGGGTTCACGTAAATCTATTGAGTTTCGAGTTTTAAATAGAATGTAGCTTTTTTATATATAAAAAATATTGAGTGAGCCCATAATCAATGCCGTTTTTTAGAACGTTTTGAACCCTCTTTTAAGTTAAGGTTCTCCCTTATGTTATTCATTGATTGATCAAGTGGTTCATATGTATGACTGTGTTTTTATCTCATTGGTACTACTCCTTATAACAAAGGGAAAACATCATTAAATAATTGTTTAGGCCATGAGGGGCTACCCCAAGTGGTAGATACACTAGTCTTTAAAAAAGATCGAGGTCACGGGTTCAAATCTCGTGCCAAGATGTAAAGGGTGTAATATAAGTGTAGAGTTCCATTTAGCCGATAAAAAAATGTTTTTTAGGCTTCTATCAAGGTTAGTTTTCCTTTTAGTAATTGAATGTTATACAAATTATTATAGATGAAATAGCATATATTATTGTCACGGGTAACTTCAAACTCCAAGTTGCCTTCATCATTCTTAGCCATTTATGCACCTAACAGTTTTGTTCAAAGATTAAGATTTCTCATCATAATAGAACTGTTTTCGTAATCATAATTAACATTCGGATTATTCATATTATAAGTTAAAATGTTTGACGAAAAAGTGTTTGTTGGTCAACTCAACCCGACCCGAACCGTCAAACCGACTTGGAATTTTTTTTGTCCAGCCCTATGAAATTGAAGCATCAGGAAATAGTGAACTCACTGGAAAAAGAAATCTTGGATCCATCACTAGAAGCATATGAAGTTAATTAAACATTAAGTATTGTATGGTTTTAGCTTAAAGGTCTATGTATCAAAGAGTGAGTTTACAATTTTAGGTGTTTTGGGATAGAGAGCACATAGGTGATAGGTTCTCGTGTTTAATGGTGTTGGAGCTTTGATGGGTTTAGGCCATGTGGGCCGGGAACTATATTAACCTATATAATGTTTAGTTTTGTTTCATTTGTTAGGTTAGTGATTCTTTTATTGATCATCATTGTATCAGACGGTTTAACATAGTGAAATCGTATGCTTTGGTGTTTCTTTTTGTGTTTGTTCTTGTTCTTGAATCAACAAAATCAATAGATTCTGCCTATTGATTTTGTCTCACGTGTTTGATATTGGTACTATAGATCTATCATCGGATTTGTGACTTACAATTAGTAATAGAGCCTTTGAAATAATTCAAAGCTCAATTTTGGTATGAAAAGATTCAAGATTTGGATCAGCGTGTTCATGATTCCAGGTAACGATTTGTGTTTGAATGAATTAGTGTTTTAATCAATCTGTTTAGGTGTTCTTGATGTCTTGTATGGCGATTTGAATGAAGAACACGAAGGGGATCGAGTTAAAAGTGATTTTGATTTGTTTGGCTGAATTTTGGTATTGTTTCCTTATTTGGTGCAAAGTTTGTTTGGAAAATTAATCTTCAAGGATCTCGCGTTCTCTCAGCTTCCTAGGTAGGCTCATAGTGTTTCTTTAGTTCACATGGATCTTCACTAGTTCACATATGTCACACCACGCCAATGGCGGAAACACGTGGCGCAACGTTCGAAAGCATATCAAAGTCAAGATTAACACAAACCATATTTAATTAGAAAAGATCATTTATTAAGATGTCAAAATTTAGTACTTGTCTTAAATAAAACAACAACATGATGTTCAAAAATAGGGTTTTCCATTTATGTCTCATCCCAATGGTAAATGTAGATGAAACCCCCGACAAGAGTCCGACATTCCGAATCCCACCGTACTAGCCTCATATCTTCTCAGCACTTAGTTACCTGAAAGATATGTTTTAAAAAAAAAGACGTCAATATATAAAATATTGGTTAGTTCACAGGTTTTTGGTTTTAATACTTTCAAAACATTTGATAATATCATTCGAAATATATTAAAGTGGTGACCATTGTAAGAGTTGCAAGTTCCTACAATTTACTTGAGCCTGTAACCAACCCAAGACAAATAATGCCTCGCAAAATAGTTGTTTCTCGGAAAATTAACAACTTAGTTCAGAATATGTGCATCCCTGGTTTATACCGTAACATAATCGAAGCTATCGATTTAAGGATGGGCCTTGTCAGGCACCAATAGTACTATCCAAATATTCCTTTGGTTCTCGATTTCAACATCCACAACACACGAGTAAATGGTTACAGTGGGCGAGGACTCACCCCGAGTGGTGTATGAATAACAACAACAAGAACTCAAGTACACAACATGTCATTTAGTATATTTCTACAACAAAACATATCTTTCCCCCAAAGTAAAACAGCAGAAAGGGGCCGTGAAACTCACCTGAAGTGCAGCGTGCAATTAAATGGCAGAGAATAGTAAGTCCAAGATCAAACACCTATAAATATTCTAGACGTATAAATTACTAAGTCCATAGCGTGTGTTTTTCGGAAAGTTGTACATCAAATTCCCGACGCTATTATTTAGTCCAATTCCCCGTTTAATTAAATGTATATCCTAGGTCTGTTGTGTTATGTTACTCTTGTTATGAGTTACGCTTATATTTCCGTATTAGTTAACTCGTCTTATTTTACCATCGACTGTATCACCTTACCGCATAATTATTTTCCCATTAAATAATTATGCTAGGATCTTGTCGATCGACTTTTCATTTACAATACTCGACTCGACTCACTCTCCCATATATTTATTTTCCCATTAAATAAATATATTAAGACCTCGTCGACTCGATATTAGACCTTTAACACTCGTCTCGACTCACCTCACCATATATTTACTTTCCCATTAAGTAAATATATATTAAGATTTCGTCGATTCGATATTTCACTTTCAACGTTCGATCCGACTCACTTTACCATATATTTACTTTCCCATTAAATAAATATATTAGGATTTTGTCGATTCGAACGATGTCAAGTTCACATGCTCGTTTTATACGTGAATTCCTTGTGGATTCATGTGTTAGTTTTCTTACGAGTAAATTTCCAACACTTAGGAAAGTGTTACGTATTATCACCCAACTTATATATTTTAGTTCATAAAATATATATATTTATTCATTCCTTTAAATGCGACCACATTCATGTATGCATTTTGTCGGAATTTATACTACGCATATTATTCATCCGTTCCAACTTAAGTTCGTAATATAAATACGTTACACTCGATTATATATTTATATATATCTTCATATCCCGAATATTATAAGTCGTGTATATATATATTTTGTAGGAATAATTACTTGTCGTCGTAACATCGTTTTTCCTGCGTCCATAATATATATATGTATACTTTGTTATTTTTCCTAACGTTTCCACAATATATTTCCTTGAAATTAATAAACCTTTAATTTCTACATATTTCACTTGAAAACTATATAACAATACTTGTATTTTAAAAGTCGAGACTTGATTACTTACAATTAAAATGCTCCAACACTTATATATTCCCATAAATATACAAGTGTTCATTTTTATACAACTTTTCATCAAGTCTTTAAATTACCAATTTATTATAAAAACCTTTGTTTCTATTCTTCCCAATAAATTTGTTAATTCATATTTTTATAAAATCTCATTTTATAAAAATTCATTTTATACACAAAACATATTCTTGTATGTTACAATTTCTTCACAAAACAACCTTGGAAAGTTATCATCTTTCACTTTTTACACCAAACTTTCCAAGGTTACATTTTTAGATCAAAGTTTCTAAAATGTCTTTTTATACCCCTAACTTCTTAAAGTTATCAATTAATTCCTTTAACTTTCAAAAAGTTACATTTTACACTTAAACCTTTCAAAAATGACAATTTTACATAAAACTAGTAAACTTATTTTTTTATCAATTTGTCCATAATAATTATTATTATAATTATACACTAGTAAAAGTCCATAATACTCTTATTAGGAATATTATTATAGGTATTTAGTGTATTAAGTCCAAAGTGTCCAAACATGTCCATGTGTAGAGTTTTAAAATTAGTTTCTCATGGAGGTGTAATTTTTATATGTTTTGTATCATGTTTAAGTTCCAACATATTATTATGTTTTAGATGATTATATTAAGATGATTAAAACCATTTTTAAGTATATCCAAGTTATATTTATAAAAGCTACTCAAAACATCATCAAACATAACTTGTATGAACTTATAAAAATTACAAAAATTTTATAAAAACATTATAAAACTCACGGCACTTTTAATATAATTATAAATCTTTGTTAAACTTTGTAAAACACATATTATCTCATTATAAAAACTCTAGCTTCATATGATTTTAATGCTTTAACATGTGTTAGATTATATTAACATTTTTAACTTACAAAAACACTACTAACCACCTCAACAACTCACGGCCATATACATAGGTTAATAACCTTCCATTTTAGTCTTGTAACAATGTATAAATCATGTGTTAAAAATGTAGTTTCCAACCCCTTGTACAACTTGCTTTAAAACATAAGAAAAATATAAACATTTTTAGAACAAAAGCAAGATTAAAAACTTACTACTAGCACAAGGCTAGGGAAGATAAAAACACTTGGTTTTGATGGGGTTTTATGTGTGTCCTCCAAAGATTAACTCCTAGCTCTTGAACACCCTTGATATGGACTTGATTAGGGATGATTTGGTGTATTTTGGAGTTAAAAATCAAAGTGTTTGTGTGTGTGTATTATCACGGCAGTAGCAGCAGCTAGAGAAGAGTTTTGAGAGTGTTTGTGAAGTGTGGAAACTTGTTATGACACTTAGAGCATGCACCACACATATATCCAAACAAACATGCAAGAATCTTTCCCATTTCAAGACAATGGACTCCAAGTTCCAACATAGGACATCAAATGGTGGAATGGCATATTCTCTAGGGAGGGGGCCGGTTATGTTTGAGTTGTGGTGGGGTCCACACCAAGTTTTTGTTAAAAACTTATTATTTGTATGAAAGGGGGTGTTGTTCGGGTGTCGTTCGGGTTTTATTCGGTTTTAAATCACGTGTTATTTGGACTTTATTTTCAGCTCTAAAAATTCTTTAACATAGCCTAATTTAAGTGTTGACAAGTTATTTAGGCTTCGGTTGGGTGAAATTGCGAGTTATACGCGTATCGGGTGCGATACGCGCGCTTTATTCATTACCGGGTGATTTGTATTTTGAGTTTTCTATTATTGTTTTGGAGTTCCAAAACACATAATATTTTATGAAAATACACTTTATTTTATATCCCGGGTGTTTGGGATCAATTCCATATATTTATCTGTTAACGGGTAATTACCAACGTCCATTCCGGATAAGTACATTTGCACGCGATTTCGCCGTGCACCTAATTAAACAAATGCATTCCTATGCATCTTATGGGGAAATTTTCTATTCTCTAAAGCCAATATAATAATTTAATATTGCACTTAATTAATATTAAATATTAAATAATTGATAAATTAATTCGTACGGAATCACGTCAATTTCGCCGGTTGTTACAACATAGGCCTTTAGGTTTCGGTAAACTCATATTGTTTGCGATAATAAGTTCTCAAGTCAAGGGTGTTCTCATATTGGTCTTACGGTGTATGCTCGTTCTCGAATCCATTTCCGGGTTCAAGTTAACTGTTTGTTAAGGGTTCTTAATATTCAATTCATGTTCTCGGGTTTGACTTTGCTTACTTGATTACATTTGTTCTTGAGATTGCTACCTTCTTTAGTTTTCGGGATTTACTTTGTTTACAAGTTCCATAGTTCTCGGGATTTACTTTGTTTGCGGATTTCGCTCAAGTTCTCGGTATTACCTTGTTTACTTCTGTCACTTACTAAAATGGATTCTACTCAAAGTAACATGCAACTCAATCACACTAGAATTCACTAGCAATTGGACTCTACTATTAAAACAACTACGTCTATTCCCAACTTGTTGTCTTCTGATGAATTTGACTAATGAAACTTTAGATATGAGAAGCACGTCAAGTTTTCTGGATTATCTTAGCATCAAGCACTGCTAATTTGACACTCAAAATCCAATCTGTGCAACAAAGATTAATTTGGTTGAAAACTTCACCCCATCTATAGTAAAATATATATCATCAGTGTCACCAATGGAGAAAATATCTTTGAAGATTCTTGCGAACACATATACAATAGCATTCGACTAATGGCATCGTATTCAACTTCTGTCGATTGGCACTGTGTATTCACATATTGCTTTTGTTGTATCATCAACTTGTTTAATAACCTTTTCACTTCTGTTGTTGCATAAAAAAATTTCATGGAAAATTGTTCTTGTTTCTCCATCAAACGCAATAACTTCCTTTCATGATCATTAACTGTATTTTCAACTTAATGACCATTAGCATTCGTCTGTGTTTTGATTTCAAGTTGTCATATGAATTGTATGAAT
The DNA here is from genome assembly GCA_032199755.1 of Ambrosia artemisiifolia. Lineage (NCBI taxonomy): Eukaryota > Viridiplantae > Streptophyta > Magnoliopsida > Asterales > Asteraceae > Ambrosia > Ambrosia artemisiifolia. Next base: position 1,158,899 of record CM063525.1, read on the forward strand.
TATTAATTGAAAACAGTGTAATCCAACAAGAGACTACCAATGATCGATAGCTCTGATACCGATTGTTAGCAATGAAAAGAACGAGAGAAACAAAAGTGAGGGAATTCGATCAAAACATAGCTAATTTCATTCATTATCATAATCTAGAATTTATGCAGACTATAACGACTAACTCAACTAACCATTTATTGACAACTTGACCTTATTAACCCATGCATTATGACTTTTTACATTTAACCTATGTACTTCTAATTGAATACTAACACAATAGATTGTCATTGATTATTGTGTTGGGACACCAAATCAATAAAATCAGCCGTTGGTGGCAAAAAGCAAGTAGTCACAAAATAGTGTGACTTGGTCAGAATTTAGCGAGAATTCATGTGATCGCTGAATTGTGCCATGAATTGTTGTTGTATGAACAACAAATACGTTTTGGTTTATTGGTAGTTGTAGGACCACTAGTAGCGTATGCATCCCATTTGTATGGTTTAATTTGGTATTTTTATCGTTTGTTGTGTGTAGGTTTGCCCGGAATTAAGTGCTTAACCGAGAATATGAGACGACAAGCTAAAAGAGCTAAAACGATGATATTACGAGCTTAAAGTACGAAGACACGAGCCGGAACGAGAACCGGCGCTCGAAACGATCAAAACCGGAAGACGAAACAAGTTTTTGGTGCACAAACCTCCCCCGTGGACCGCGGGAGGTTTGTAGATGTCTCCGCAGTCCGCGGCGTGTTGTTATTACTGAAAAGATTATAATAATCCCCGCGGGGCGCGGGGAGATCCTTATATCCTCCGCGGCCCGCGGGCGAGTGTTATTCGCAGAAAACGTGTTTCTTCGTCTTTCCAGCCTGTTCCAGCCCAATATCGCATTAGCTTCGCCATTATAACGCCAAGAACACTTCTGGAACGAGAGAACATCACGGGACTTGATCCTAGATCAGTCCCAAACCACGAAATGAAGTCAAGAAAGTGTAGGAATGAAGCTTGTTCGATTGTAATCATGTTCGGTTAGATTTGTGCTTCACTTCCGGGTGACGATTTGTAAGCTTTTGGTTTGTATTAATGTTTTGACTATGTATTTTGTTATAATCTGTGATGATATAATTATTGTGTTAAGCATTTGATGTTGGATTGGACTCACTGCAGGATTAAATATGTCTATGTGTTTAGTTTCATGAGATGAATCCCGTCACTTATGTGTTAGCATGATATAGAGGATTTAGTGAACGTAAGCGATAAAGCATACTACGGCCCTAGAGATAGTAGTTGATGGCTAAGTTACGGTTCTTTGTCACCGCATATCTAGTAGAGAATTTCATATACTTGTCAATTTATTTTGCACTCTAGGACTTGCCTATTCGATCCCGGGAGTGAGTACTTTAGTTATAATTTTAGTTTAGTTTGTACCGAGCCTTGATATAGTTGTTTGTGGCTATTATCGACGCTTAATCTATCCAAAAATATAAAAAGAGAAAAAGAGTAGATTGTTAGAACTATAACTTCATAATTGTATTTTGTATTTATTTTAATAAAAACTATACAAACAACCATTTGGTGTAGTATTAACCACATGCTCCTCTTGGATCGACACCCTACTTATCCTATTTACTTAGGTTAATTAAGGTATTATAAATTGTTTTGTATGTGCCGCGACGACCGGTTCATCAGTAACCGCTTAAGTCAAAAATTCGATCTCTAGGATCTGCTCATAATTATTTGGTTGCTTGAAATCCTTATTCATTTAGTAGTTCAATTGGTTTCTCAGCAAAAAGTGCATCAATTGTTGATAAGTGGTAACTTATGATCAAGTACTTCTAAATACGACATACCACATACATATATGAGAAGTTAATCATACAAATACGGTTAGAAGATCGGTGGAAGCTATCAAGGAGGACGCGTTCTTGTGGGTAAAATATAGGTCGAATCTTCCACAAATAGGTTGGGAGAAATGGTCCGAGTTTAATGTTTCGGATATGTTGTAGCTCGTTTTTGTTGTTTTGGCGTTTTCGTGGTTGTACTCTTGTTGTCCGGTCTCTTGCTGGGACTATATATATATATATATATATATATATATATATATATATATATATATATATATATATAGTATAAGTATTTATGAAAAACCTTCCTAAACTAGAAAACTTTAGAAACCTTACATGTGGCTAGAATTGTGCCACATCACCCATCTCAAAAATCAATATAATAACACTAGAAGGGTAAGAAAGTAATTTCACTATATACCCTACTTGTCACCACTCACCCACTTGTCATTGTCAGTCATCAAGTACACTACATCTTCTCTCTCTTTCCATACATATATGTTTTCCTCTTCTCTCTCTTTAATTTTTTTTTCATATTCAAATTCAAATATCAACCCTCTCTCTCTAGGATGATGAACCACCTCCCACCATATACACCACCATCGACCACCCTAACCACCACCGTTTACCACCACCACCTCCCACCATATACACCACCGTCGACCACCCTAACCACCACCGTTTACCACCACCTCCCACCATATACACCACCATCGACCACCCTAACCACCACCCTAACCACCACCACCATCAGAAAACATAGCATATCCAAAACAGAGCAGATTCCCAGTCGATGAAGATGTACCAGGTGAGTAACATGGATCGAGGTTAGTGTTTTTTGTTTTTGCCTTTTTGGAGTTGTGTTTTTTTCTTAGGTTTGTTTTTGTCTCTGTGTTCTGTTTTGGATCGTTGCTAGATTTTTTTCAGCGTCTATGTGTAAACATTTTTTATTTTGAAGCTGTATTGATGCTCTCTATTCTTATTGTTTGACCCACCATAAAGATCATAGGTAAATTTGTTGATTAAAGTTTATGCACTCCATGTGTTTGATGAAATGCCTAAGTGGATAATATTGTTGTTTTTGTGCTAATTTAAGTGCAGAATGTAATGTTGTGTTTTACTTGTTGTTTGTTGTTGAATAGATTCTTTTTCACTGGTTCTGTTTTTTTGTTTATAATGTCTTTTTGTGTTTTGGATAATGCACTCCATGTGTTTGATGAAATGCCCGACTGGGTTAACATGTGTTACTTGTGTTAGTATGTTAGAAGTTTAATGGTGATTGTATGGAATCTAGTTATAAGGTCTTTTGTGTTAGAAGTTACTTATGTTTGTTTATGTGTTTCTGTTTTAGGGTGGTTGACAAAGCTCTTTGTTCGGTTAATATAGATTTTTGTTTTTTCGTTTGTATTTTTTTTCCCGTGTGTTATAATCTGTTGTGTCATGTTTGTTTATATGTTTGGATGACTGAGAAGTGATTTCTCTAAAAAAACATGTTTGGATTTTGATGGTCTGTTCTTGTAATTAAATCAGTTTTTTACGTTTAGTATGTTAGATGACGGTTTCGGTAACTCACTTTAACTGGATTGTAGTATTAACATGTGTTAACATATTCTGCATTGATTTTCCTTTTTGTATTAACATGTGTCTCACATTCTACACTTGTTATTTTTTGTAGGTATCATATTTGTAATAACATGTGTTAACTTATTATGCATGGGTATGTTTTACTACTTTGCACCTAATACCCGATATAACTGGATTTTTAGTATTAACATGTGTTAGTATATTCTGCATGGATTTTCGTTTTTACGTTAACATGTGCCCCATGTTCTACACTGCTTATTTTTGCCAGTATCATAGATGATGATTTGGCAACACAAGACACCACAAGAATGTTCGATTTATGCATTAAATCAGTTTTTTATGTTAGTATGTTAGATGATTTTAGTATTAACATGTGTTAACATATTCTGCCTGGATTTTCGTTTTTGTATTAACATGTGTCTCACGTTCTACACTGGTTATTTTTGGAAGTATCATAGATGATGATTTTGCAACACATGATTCCACAAGATTTTTCAATTTAGTATGCATTAAATCAATTTTTTATGTTAGTATGTTAGATGATGGTTTGGGTAACACATGTTATCTGGATTTTAGTATTTAACATGTGTTAACATATTCTGCATGGATTTTCGTTTTTGTATTAACATATGTCTCACGTTCTACACTGGTTATTTTTGGAAGTATCATAGATGATGCCTGATTGGGTTAACATATGTTACTTCTGTTAGTATGTTTAGATGATGAGTTGGTCACACCGTTTAACACCTCATCTATTGTTTTGCAGTTGATAACGAAGACCTCCCACCGGTTGATGTTGGCATAGTCCAGATATATGATTAACACGTGTTACTTATGTCATAACCTAACCCATGTTAGTTTGTTGTATGTGTTGGCTGTCTAAACCATCAGCGTCATGGGTGTCCATTTTGAAAATGAATGCAATTTGTTATTATGTAAGTTGTTGATTTTGGTGTGCACATCAACTTGAATCTACATGCAATACGCATAACCCAGATAATTGATTAACACGTGTTACTTATGCCAAAAACTAACACATGTTAGGTGATGCATTTTTAGGTTGTCTAAAACCATTTCATATAATAAGCGGCTGGTATTGTACGATGACCAAAACAATTTAAACAATATTTAACCTATTAGGCTACTGTGTCTAAGTTGTTGATGTTGGCAGAGCCATTTGAAGGGACAAGCATTAGGCATAATCCAGATATATGATTAACACGTGTTACTTATGTCAGGACATAACCCATGTTAGTTTGCTCTATGTGTTGGTTATCTAAACCATCAGCGTCATGGGTGTCCATTTTGAAAATGAATGCAATTTGTTATTATGTAAGTTGTTGATTTTGGTGTGCACATCAACTTGAATCTACATACAATCCGCATAACCATTTCATATAATAAGCGGCTGGTATTTGTACGATGACCAAAACAATTTAAACATTATTTAACCTAATAGGCTACTGTGTCAAAACGAACATGTAGGATGTGGTAACAAATGTTAATTATTATCCGCTTTTTATGCGTCAAACCATGTTTCAAAATACCACAAGTTATTGAAGTACAACATGTTATTTATACACACACATAACTAATAATAGCACGACACTTAAACAGAGGTTAATAATACACGGCAAACACTAAAGCGGTTCCTTAATAATACACGACACGCTGCTTCAACATTATGACACTGTTATGCAACATTAACACTTGTTACCCTTCCATGCAGTGTTAATACAAGCTACACCACAAATAACGTTTGTTAACATATAGTAAATGATCCATTGTAATTAAGGAGCTAGGAATTCTTCAGGGGGGCTAACAAAATGTGATAAAACTATGTTAACATATTTCACAATAACATGTGTTAACATTGTTATTTTTTATTGATCAATCATAACACATTCAACTTATTCAAATAAAGACAAATGTGATAAAACTAATTTTAATCTATCATATTCCATGTTACTAAAAAAGAGTTATAAAGGCAGAAGGCCCATTAAAGTAACCACTGAACTTAAATCATAAATTAATTTATAGAAATATAATAGGTTGGAACTTTTAATTACTCCATTCCACTACCGACATAATTTGACAATTCCTTTTCTTGACAATTCCTTTTCTCATTTCCCAATAAAAATCATCATGGAAGTAGGATGAAAACATATAAATGCACTAGAATAGAAACGTGGTGGTGTCCTATTTTGAAGTCAGGAGTTATCCAAATCGATTGTTTACTCTCATATTCATCGACGCCATTACAACCCACTATAACCACTGTTCCGGCGGACTCAACTATAACAAAAAACTATTGATAATTTTAATAGCTCATCATCTGAAATTGAAGTCACCGGAAGCTTTGCCGGAAAAGCCACCTCACCGTAACTCGCCACTACTACCTCCCCGCGTGTACAAAACCTGCAACAGGAGGTAAAGGAACTAAGACGATGGCCAGGATTCACAAGCGCATCCTCTCTACCGTTATTCACAGATCTAGTCGGATTCATCAACAACCGCCACTCATACAAAACCTGCAACAGGAAGTAAAGGAACTGGTGGAGCTAAAAAGACGGCGTTTTACGTCAACGATGAAGAAGGAAGATGGAGGATAGAGGAGGGGGCGTTAGGGTTCCACCACCATGGACTTGGGGAGAATGAGAGAAAATGAAGAGTGGGTTGAATGGAGTTGGGAGGAGATGAAGAGGAAAGAGGAGAGAGGGAAAAGAAAAAGATGATGGTGATGGTGATGAGATTAGATGGCTGACAAGAAAAGGAAAGAGAAGAGTGTCATATTCAATTTACCTAAAATACCCTTTTTTGTAGTCTTGTATAATATTATATTATTTCTCTCTCCAAAAAGTCATACAATGGATCTAAGCCATAGATCTATTCAAATCAATGGTTGAGATTGGGTTTCCAAGGTTTTCTAGTTTAGGAGGGTTTTCCATATATCCCTTCCCTATATATATATATATATATATATATATATATATATATATATAGTGTTTTTGTCTTTAAAAAAAACAAATACGGGAACTTCGTTTAGTAAAGCATTTACAATAGATCCTCCATAATAGTGTGAGGGGGGCCTCTATATTATATAGAGTGGGTATAAGTGGTTGTGAGTAGATGATAGAGAATATAGATGAGATATTGTTTATCAGTAAATTTGGAGGAGACACTTTTCATCCTCCATAATTTTTTAATATTTTTAAAAGTGGTTGTGATTAGAGGAGAGAGAAAAAATATTGATAAAAATATAGAATAAGTATTATTAAATAGAAAATGAGAGAGAAAAGTAGTGATTTTTAGTGTAATTATAGAGACGGAAATTAATGCTCTAAATGTTGAATAGGGTAGGTGAGAAGAGGGCACGTGATACATTCATGAAAACATGGAATAAAATATAATGATGATTGTGAGGGAAAATGAACATTTATACGCTAGATGCTACAATTTTAAAAAGTAAGAAGTTCAATGCTTTTTTTTGAACGGCCAACAAATTGGAATCACTCACGGAACACTGGAGTATTATCGTGCCACCAATGTTGCCACGCGATCATATTCCACCACCAAGTCTCCAATTCAGGAGGAAACTCATAATTATGAGAAAACCCCCTTTGTGAGATTCGAACCCAGGACCTTATGGCCACTAAGTCTTATCTCAGCACTAAGATGCCACTAGGCTATAATGCCTTGGGCAGTTCAATGCTTCTAAGTATATATAAAATCACCTAAAAGAATAAATTATTCAGCCAAGTGTATAATATTCCTAGTGTGTTATGCACTTATGTCATTGCGAGGCTCTTACTAAATTTCAGTCATCATCTGCACAAAATTTGAAAAGATAGCAAATGTTTAATTAATAATAAAGATCACGTATTAGTAAGCCCTTAAGTGTCTTTAGTAAAACTAGTGGGAGTGCCCGCGCGTTGCTGCGGGTGTTTGTCTTGTTTGAGAAATACGTATATTGAAGTTTATTGCAACGTTGATTGGTCATACTTGTTCCAGGCTTCTCAAGGTGGATATGGTGTGGACTATGCTTGGTTTCCAGGTAGTTTCCTGAATCAGAATTCCCAAGCTGGATTTTCTCGTTATGGTGCTAGAAATGATTTCATGTCTCAGGTTAGTACGCTGATGTATAATGTCTAATTGTCTACTCTATTGTAAAAAGCACTAATCCAAACTTAAAACCTTAAAATCTCGAAACTAATTTTATAAAAAAAACTTGTGTAGTCATGTACCTCCTCGTAGAAGTCATGTGGGAGACCAACAAGAATACCAGCACCAGCACCATCACCAGTATTAGTCTCATACCCACAAGCACATATGACATCCTAACCAACATCTCAATAGCATCAGTCACCTAACATCAACAAAAACTAATAAAAATCACAAAAGCCATATCATATTGAAGTCACGGGTCACCAATATAGTTTAGAACATGACCCGTAAAATTGGCTTTTCAAAATTATTAAACATGGGACAATTGAAGTCACTTTAATTGGATCCCTCAAACCAAACATCTTTAACATTGATATTGTGAGTACATCATAGCACAGGAAAAAAGTTAAAAAATAAATATGATATACCAATTGTATGATACATTTTTTGTTAAAAACAATGCACTGCATATAAAAGCACCAAAATGCTTCTTATCAAGTTCAATGATCAAAATTTGTATATTTGACTTTTATAGCAAATGGGCATCATATTATGAAGTAAGCAATACAAATCTAATTGAACTGGTAGACATTGCAAGTAATTCTCGAAACCTTACTCACCTCAAGATACACCAGCTTGAAACCCACCAGTGGTCGCGCACTTGTGCCAATAATCAAGACATCACAATTCGGCTGAATATAAAAACAAGGTAGAAGATATTAGGCTTCAAACAAATAGAGCACCTATTAACAATCATATCGCTATACAATAGAAAACAAACAACATCAAGCATAAAGACTAAAAGGGAAAGGAGTGAAGACATTAGAGCTGGTGATGGGTCATGGACAGGACACAACAAAGAATCCATAAAGTTGTTTGGCCTATTGTGTTCACCAAAAACAAATAGTGTCCTATGATGTTAAGGAATAATATGATCATTTTGAGAAACATCACTTCTTATCTAAAAAGAATTGTAGAGACCTTGGTTTTAAAAAGCGCTAGGCGCACAAAAGCGACGAAGTCTAAAACATCGCACGAAGCGCAAAAAGCGTGGGATTTTCATACCCAAAGCGCGCACTAATTATATATTTTTTTATATATCCCATAGGTCTTTAGCTTCATTTACCCATAATATATCTTAAATATGGTCTTACATGATTTTACATATATGTACAAGCCAAAAACACCAAGGTACAACATTTTATGCATAAAAATACATGCTGTAAAAGACGCGCGCGCCTCAGGGCCAAAATCGACTGGAAAATGCCAAAAATGCGCATTTTCTACGCCTTTGGGAAAATGGGTAGGTGCAAAGCCCTTAGGCGCCCTAGGCTGCGCCTGCCTCAGGCACGCTTTTTAAAACCCAGGCAGAGATAACTAATGAATTGTCATGAAATCAAGAAAATTAAAAAGATTCATTTCTTCCATTCCTAGGTAGCTTAATTATAAAAGAACTGACCATCACCATTAATCTTGTGAGTGCACCAGAAATGCCAAACTTCATTAAAAAATTTAGAAAATATATATGTGAAAGAAAGCTCAACTGCACAATTTATGGCTTTTCTCCAATCGTGGTTCTTTTTAACCACGTGAAAAGTAGCTGCAAAAGAAAAAATTAAATACCATCACTTTTCACAAAATAAGATAAACAAAATTCTCACTACATTTAACGCTGCTTCTTTGCAAGTCCTTAATCACTGTTCAACTTGATAATCACTACATAGTATTGAGTCCTTAATGTCTGCAACTCTTCCACTACATCAACATTTAGTTCAAAACTTTCATTTCTGGTTAAATTTTAAGTTCAAAATATGCTTTAAAGCATTAAAGATAACTAAATGTATAACTTTAAAAAGAAAGCATAAGCATAATAAAGAATTTCAAATGTCTTAGGATAAAAATAATTTCTGAGCTTCCTTGATGTATGAACTTGCTGCATACGGAAAAAATTTGCAAGCCTACAAACATTTAAAAGGAAAAGGCAATAGTAACGTAGGTGCGTATAAGTAAAGTAAAAATGCCCAATCACAATATCAAACTATTTATATATGAGTTATAGAATCCGAGTTTCATACCCTCACAAATTTTGAAGTATACATTTGACTGTTCGAGTATGATGCTGGTGTATTCTGCTGATAACTCCATTCAACTCCCCAAATACAATTTACCAGATATCCTAAATTCGAAACTGAAGTAATTTGAGTATTTGAACAATCTGATAGACTGATAATTAAAGGCAAAGGTAAATTAAATACGTATTTCCCATCAATAATTAAAACTTAAAGAACGTACGCCACTAATTTTGCAAAAAGATTAAAGAAAACCCGACTTTAGGTGAATTAAATACTTATTCACCTAAGAACACAAAATTAGCACTTTTGCAACACAAGCTCATTAATATTGTTAGTATACCCCATAAGATTGCCGTAATTGTAATGCACCATTTAATTTCCAAATATGAAGTTACAGTGTAAGAATCAGGATCCACAATTGATCCTGAAGAAAAGCCCTTCTTGTTTAATCCTCCACCACTACCTCTGACTTTCATCCATATGCTGGGGCCCCAACACTGCTAGACCTTCAACCAGTGTAACCAGTTCCTAATAGACATTGACCTGTAAAGATAAAATACAACCCTGAAAAAACAGACTGAGCAATATAAACAGTAATTTAGCAGCCAATAAGATTTACATAAAAAACACAGTAACTGGGTGATATAAATTCATCACGATACCAATATTGGGGCTAAAACCATTGTGTTCCCATCCATAGGTATGATCTCCAGCAAAGGTGCCATATACCTACTGACTGTTTTATAATCAAAAGTTGTTCTTAAATATGTTAATGGGAAAAAAATCAGAATTTTTTAAGCTTACCCCATTGGAGACTAGTTCGCCACTGACATAAGCATTGGTACTGAACTGGATTCACCTGTGAATGCAAGCCTTGGAGGGAAACAAAGAGCCATATAACTGTATATATCTCCCAGCTCTTCCCCAATCTAAAAATAATTTACATACAACTACTTAGCTAGCAGCCTGAAAATGATTTGACGACTATAATTTACAAACAAGGGTATCAACATAAACTATTAGCACTTTCAAATTGTTCCATATGTTCTTTTCTCAAATTCTGAACCAAAAGACACCGGAAATATCGATGAGACTATAATAGTGATTTTTAAAGCATCATAGTGCAAATAGTATAGCAGATATTAACACCTCGAGCAACTCAATAGATATCAATCCTAGCTAAACTACAAGAATAACACAAAACTAAACTCAATCAACTATTTTTTAAACTCATTGAAATGATTACAACATAAATTAATCAACATAGGAGCTTCATAAATCAAATTATAAAAACAAATACATAACAATCCCGGTTAATCCACATAAATAACACAAAATTGAACTCGGTCAATGATTCTATAAATTCAAGAACTATATATAACTTCAATTAAACATGATAGGAGCTTTGTAAATCAAATTATACCAGCAAATATACAACAATCCTAGCTATTCTATATAACTTAACATAAAATTGATAAACTAAACTACAATAGCAGTTTTGTAGGCATACATAGTATTAGTAGCCTCTTTGCCTCCTTAGCTCATCTTTGATTTTGAACCTTGCTAAATATTGGTTTAAAGATTTTGAACTTCGTCATAAACATGAGTTACTATTTTATTAAAGATTTAAAATAAATATACCCAAATTATAAAGGGCCCGGAGTACTTACGGGTGGGTTTACACAGAGAAGTAGTGCTAACCTCAGAAGTCAGAACCTTACAACAAAAATGAGACAAACTGGTAAATCTGTCATACAAATAAAGCTAATTTATTTTACTTACATGAGGTGAATCTCTTTTGAGTCAAGACTGGAACAACGACGTCGTCTTGTCGGCATACATACCTACCCCCAAAACCACCAACTTAATCATTTGTCATTCCTTGGAATGTTAGTAACTAAAAAAACCCCAGAGCTGCACGTTTAGAGCATACACAAACATCAGATTAGAGAACTGAAGCACGTAATCTAAACATATCAAAAAGGAGTTCACCGGACTTACCGTGGGTTCTCGGAACCTACCTCAACCACAAGTTCAATTAATTACCCTTTAAATTAAATTCAAAACCAAAATCGAAAATCATACCTGTGATGGTTTGTTGAGATTATGGTTCATGTAATTGTAGAGAGAGAGAGGGGGGGGGGTGAGATCCATGAGGAGATGTGGATCATTGATTGAAGAAACAGGCTATCAATAAGGAAGGGGCAGTTCACATTCTGGCATTGAATTCTGACATTGAAGAAATTGAATAGGTATACGTTTTCAGTCGATATGCATCACATAAGGGCAATGTTGGAATTGGAGGGTAGTATTGTAATAGTGTTTAGATATTGTAAAGGAGGAGGCAGGTAAAATGTTTAAATTACCCTCCTAAGTGTCTTAATTGTCACCTTACATTCATATAATACCCTTAAATATGTTGCTTAATTGTGTTGTACATGTTGCTTGTTAAGTTGTACGGAAAGGAAAATTACTTTTGTAGCCGTCACTCCTCCTTTATAATGTATATATTATAGATATGTGAATTAGATAAGAATCTTTCTTCAACTAGGGGGGTTTATGTCTTTAACCGTCTTAAAGGTTGTTTTCTAGCACAAACCGCGTTTTACATTAGCAACGTATTACGACCGGAGGGTGTGGGGGGCGGCATAGGGAGGGCAGCTTGATGCCGGGCCTCTCTACACCACCCCCCTGGGGCGGCATGGAGTGGGGGGCGGCATGGGTGGCAGAATTTTGCCGTTCAAGCCGTGCCTATTTATTGGTTTTTAATTATTTTTTTATTATTTTTAATTATTCTGACCAATTAGGAGGCCCGTCATCATAGTGCACACCACCCCGTTGGAGGCCCATCATCAAGATGCCTCTCCTCCCACTCCTACGTGACGCCTACGTGGCGGACCATCATGAAAATGCCACCCCTCTCCACACCCACTAGTCTAATAGGGTCTCATAAGTTTATCCATAAAGGGTTCTCACCATAAGAAAAACTACTGAGTTCTTTTCTCATAAATTCACCAACGAATTTGATTCAACAACAAATACAACTGTTGAAGAAACAATTTTTGAAGGGTGAAGTCAAAGGGTCATCGGTTTGGGTTTTCGTATGTGGATCAAATATCATAAAATTTAAGTTAATATTAATATTGTAACTTTCAAGAATGTTATGATTCGTTACTTAAAGACTTTAGTGAGTTGGTCAAGTACGCATTGCCAATTGAGTAAACATTTTCGTACTCAATTTTGCTGCTTACTTTTTGGTATTTTCTTGTATAACAAATTAGCCTACAAGAAACCAAGGAAATAAATAATTAGTATTAAAAAATTAATTAAAAAACAAATATTATTTTATACTTGCATTTTCAACTAACACAACATGACAAAAAGACCTTTCAGTTTTTACTTTTTAGTTTTTACAAAGTATAATTTTTTCAACTAGCCTCAAAGTCCATAATCAATCACAAAAGAAAGTATTAGGTCTAAATCAATCATAAAAAGAAAAAAAAGTTTTACATTAAGAGGTACTTAACTATCTATCTATCTATATATCTTGTGAGATAGAAAATGATTTCTTTAAGGGTAAACCCCTTGATTATTTGAGAATTTTGTGGGACTAGCACCTTTTTGTGCTATGGGTTATCTTGGAAGCTACTATGCTGTTAGGTGTTTCTCTTGGTGGTGTTATAGAACTTTGTCTCGATGTTTGGCATTAAGCTTTAACATTTACACCTTGTTTTTAGTTGAGACTCGGGTAATTGGCCAATAGTTTGACCAACTTGTTGGTTTGAACATGGTGTAAGTTTGTGTTGTTAAGTATTGTGCAGAAATGTTAATACCAGACATCAAATATAAGTGAAATAAACGGTATCATCAAATCCAACTTTTATTAAAAACTATAGACCACTTACTGTCACTTAATACACTATTTCTTGAAACCTCGGCGTATTTAATAGTGAACACATACACACAAGGGCGAAACTTAGTGAGGGCCAGGGAGTGCTCTGACCCCCACCGATTTTTAGCTCAGTAGTGTAAATTTCCTTGGTTTTATCCAAAAATTTTGTAATTTTCACAGTTCGACCTAGATAAAAAATAACCCGCAGGGGGCTCAAAGCCCGGTTTCTAAGATATTGCGGGACATTGCCCCAAGTCCAGCTTCTAAACCCAATCAACACAGCAGCCCATAGCAAGTAGCAACTACTCATGATCCAATTCTTAAATAAACAAATAAAGGGGTGATGCTAAATGCACTCCCTTTTTTGTATTTTTACTAGTTACACTACTCCCTTGAAGTTTTTAAATAAATACAATTAAGTCTTATATCTTCTTTTTTTATTTTTCTTCTTCTAATTTTTTTTTCTTCAATTAATTTAATTTCTTAAATTTGTCAAGTTAAATCAAAATAAAGGGTAGACGGGCAACAAGCTACGCCGCCACCTTTTTTTGAATCGCGAACCCTAGTATACTAAATCACCAAAACACTCTATTTTAAATCATTCTTTTTTTTTAAGAAAATTATGATCCTTGGAGCTCTGTACAAATTATATATTCAGAACTCAGAACTATATAATGGTTTTTAGAAAAAAAAAAAAATCTCTTTGACCGGTCGTAAAACCTTTTATTCAAATTAAAAAAGAGACATAGACACCTTGGCAAGCAGCTTATGTACTATCCTCACCAACAAACAAAGAAAAGGAACCATTCCAACTATATAGAAGAAAACCAAAAAGACAAGGCAAATTAAAAATACAATTCTTCAAATATGCTTCAGACCACCTTCTACCTTCAAACAGAGAGAGAGAATTAGGAGGCAAACTGACAACAGTGGTGGTGCACGTCAGTGACCTCGGTGCAAAAAGTAACAACGGTGGTGGTGCAACGCAGCCACCGGTCCGACCGCCCGACCAAACGAAGCATTGCTCAAAACCTCAAACAAAACAATGGCGCAAACACTCCATCGTCAGTAACCGTTTCGCCTCTCCAGGTGGTACCCTTTTCGCCGGATTCTCAATCCTCCGACCGAATATTCCCGCATAAGCACCATATCCGTTGTCAAACATCTAGTTCCCGACATAAAACCCAAAAACTTTACAGCAACAGTTCCTCTCGACAATGAGCGTCAAGTACAAAAAAATCATTTTTAAGAGGATGGAATTTGAAAATTTTTAAACTTATTAATTTGGAAAGGGAGTGTGAAAAGTAAAAAGATGGACTGCATTTAGACCTAAGGGTGTGGATCCGGCATAGGAGAGGCATAGGCAAGTCAAGGGCTTGCCGGGCCGGGCAACACCGCCCCCCTTAGCCCCTGCACGGCAAGGGCGGCAACCCCATGATCTTCAAGCCGGGCCTCATTTTTTCTTGGGAATGGTGGAGAGCCGTTGGTAACGGCTATTTAAAAAAAAAAAGTTTTCATTATTTATAAATACAAACCATTCAACCCAATTCCACCACATTCAACCTACAACTTTTATACAATATATTTTATAAACACTCTCACAAACACTCTCAATATATTTAAACCACCCAATTATTTTTAAAAAATCCAACCCCTCAACCACTCATGTCGTTATCATCTTCTACGTCGTCTTCGTCTTCTTCGGGTTCATCATCTACAAACGAAGCCGTCAATTTTGTGATAAACATCGTGGCGCAAGCGGCGCAGATTATTGCCGAGGAGGAGGGAGATGAAGTCGACTCGGTACCTAGAACTAGGCAAGCGGCTATTAACAGAGACCGAGAAAGTACGTTTTTATATATTTATTGTGTTTATATTTTTTAAGATTGAATATTTTTATTGTGTTTATATTTTTTAAGATTGAATATTTTTATTGTGTTTATATTTTTTAAGATTATAGATTTTTATTGTGTTTATATTTTTTAAAATATGTGTAGGCGCCCATGAAAGATTGGTAGCCGATTATTTTGCCGACGAGCCCTTATACTCGGCGGAACTATTTAGGCGTAGGTTCCGAATTAGTAGAAGACTTTTCCTACGTATAGCCGATGATGTGGCGAATTTTCACCCATTTTTTACCTTACGATACGATGCTAGAAAGAAAAAGGGATTCACCACACTACAAAAATGCACAGCGGCACTTCGGCAACTAGCGTACGGGACTAGCGCGGATGCGTGGGATGAGTATTTAAAGATGTCGGAAAGAACTGCAAGAGACTGTCTGTACAAGTTTAGCAAGTGTGTGGTGAAGCTTTACAGCAAGAAATATTTGCGAAAACCAAACTTCAGTGAGGTCCAACAGTTGTATCAGTTCCATCACCAAAGACATGGTTTTCCAGGCATGCTCGGAAGCATTGATTGCATGCATTGGCCTTGGAAAAATTGCCCGGTTGCACGGCGTGGCATGTTTAAACGAGGGGATCAAGACTATCCTTCAATAATTTTGGAGGCTGTGTGTTCACAAGATCTATGGGTTTGGCATGCTTTCTTTGGCATTCCCGGATCGAATAACGACATTAATGTCATTAACCAATCGGAGGTTTTTGACGATGTCATAAAAGGAACCGGTCCGGATACCAGGTTTACAGTATCGGGGGTGGAGTATAGGCGCGGTTATTATCTTGCTGATGGTATCTATCCATCTTATTCGACGATTGTTAAAAGTATTCACCACCCGTTGGATGAAAAAAGAAAGAAATTTGCCAAGTATCAAGAGGCGGCAAGAAAGGACATTGAACGGTTATTTGGGTTCTACAAGCAAGGTGGCACATCATTGCAAACCCGGACGTATGTTCACCCCTAAAAGATTGCGTTACTGTATGTATGCGTGTATCTTGTTGCATAACATGATACTCGAAGACGAAGGCAACGCTATCTGTGAGTATGACGAGAATGCCCCGCCGGAGAATACCGTGCCTGTCGACCCACATCAACAAGATTTAAACGACTTCTCGTTACATAACGAGTACACACATCACAATCTTCAAGCGGACTTGGTTGAATATATTTGGAACAACGGACATGCGTAGATTATTTGTAATTATGTCGAATAGGTTATGTATTTTTAGATGTTTTTTTTAAATTATTTGTAATGTTTTTAACTTTTTAATATTAATATTAGAATATTACCTTTTTTATTTAATTTTAATGTTATAATATTATTTAATTAAAAAAAACAAAAACAAAAAAAAGAAAATGATGCATTAAATGGTGATGGGCCTCCTCCATACCCCTTGGAGCATCATCCCCATGATTGTCCTACCCCACGCTGACATGGCAGGTGAGGTGGAGGCAAGTCATGGATGATGGGCCTAAACCACACCCAAAGGTCTTAGCCAACCCCATTATTAACTAAAAAAAGTATGTTTTAGACTTTTAGTAGGTTTCTTCTATAATTACACTTCTTATATTTCTCTATATAATTGATTAGTTATATATAGTAACTTACGTGATTATAATTCTATATACCACTTTGACCTACCATAAATTCCATATTCTTGTTTTTGTTAATTAATTCTTGCTTTTGATCCCCGATGGAACTTCCATATTCTTGTTTTTGTTGATTCATTCATTCTTTTGATAATCGATGGAGCTTGTTAGATCATTTTTTTCAATTAGGTTTTTTGAAATCCTCTGATTTAGTAATAATTCTGATCATACTTTAGTTGTTATTTTCTTTTGTATGATGATTTTTGTTCTACAAAATTTTAAAGTGGATTTAATTGATTTGCTATTTGCAACGTAAGATGCCAAATCATTCTGCACTAAACTTCACCATTTTGAGCAGCATGAATTATCCAAATGTACAACAAATAAACTTCATCTAGATGTTAGAGTCCATTATCATTTTAGATTTGGTTCCTGCATTTATGTTATGTTCATACTCCAATCTAGCTTTCTTACATCATGCAAGTTAATTTTATTTTGCCCTCCACAGTTTACTCAGGATACTACATCAGATTTGCTTAATCTCTAATTATTATTATTATTATTATTATTATTATTATTATTATTATTATTATTATTATTATTATTATTATTATTATTATTAAGATTCATGAACGGGTTTGGTATCATTTAGTCAGTCATATGACCAAAGTGGTTGCTAATCATATTCGGCCCATCTTAACTCAAATCAAAGTGACCATAGATGGGCTGGTTCCGACCTAGACGCTTCTTGACACTAAGACGTTCTATTAAAAACATCTTACCAATCGATTTTAGAAGAAAAATATAAGTTAAGATTGTGAATGGAAGAAAGAGAGAAATATATAAATATAGGCACAAAGAATGAGATGTGAGAGACTTTTAAAAAATAAGTAACAAATTTAAGAATCGCATCATAGCCAAGGCTCGAATCTGTAGGGTTCTCAACCCAACCATTCAAGGGACCATATATATAAACTCACTGAAAATGTCATGTAACACACCCTACACCCTGGTGACTTTGGACTGAAAAATTAATCTAAGTGTATGTGGGTAAACCCAACCCAACCCAACCCAACCCAACCCTTTTACTTATGAAAGCGGGCATGCGGTGATTTTAGGTTTATTTTATCTAAACGGGTCAAACAAAATATTATCTAAAAAGGCAACCGTTGGAAGTCACCCGAACTCTATTTTACTAAGTGCATAGCTCTACATAAAAATATATATATATTTTTGGATTACTACCGTGTTGACGTTGGTTTTGAATTAAAATTGACACATTACTTATTGGTATGTTAAAAATGGCAACCTAACCAGACCTGCTCGCTGTTCAAAAACAAAAATCAGACTGACCCGTGTGACCACTGTTAAAAATGACATGTTTCTCACTTCTGGTTTGGTCATTAGGCTGGTCAGTGTCAAATTAGTTAAACAACTAAGTTTAGGAAGGTAACTTGTACTCCTACCCTGGTTTTAAAAGTCATGCCTTAGGCACTTGGATGTGTGAGGTGACCATGGCGGCTGAGCAAACGGACACCGCTGGGAAGGCAATGTGCAGACATGCAGCAATACTAGAGGTGGTTCAGAATCAGAAGTGAGAAAAGGGTTAGTCCCACCTGTTCTCATATGTTTTATTTTAGTAAGGGGTCAAAATATAGAGCATAGGGCACAAATATTACCACTTTATCTTTGACAATTAGGGCTGTTAATGTGCATTTTTCCACTCGAGAAGGTTTGTAGAACACCCCCAGAAGTTATATAAGTTGAAGGTTCTACTTGAGCTCGAAGTTAGAAATTTCTTTATGTTCTGGTCATTAAGCGGGTTAGTCCCACCTGTTCTCATATGTTTTATTTTCATCAACTAGCACAGCCAAATTTCTCATCTGTATATTCTTTAGATACCATTTTTCTGATTTGTTTTAGGTTCTTTTTTTATAATAAAAGTCCTTAGGTTTTACTTGTACATGTGGCTGAGTTTCATAGGTTGTATATAAATGTTTTTTATTGTAACTTTGTTTACTTGAACTTTTTCATATATAGACAGAATTAGAGATTGTATTTCTTTTATTTCATAAATTTTTGGTATATGCATGTCTCTTGTTATAAATACTACTCACGTTATTATTGATTCTTATGAGTAATTATGTTAAAATATACGTACCCGCAGCAACGCGCGGGCATTCTTACTAGTATATACTAAAAGCACATAGACCTCCCAAGTACCAACTGCGTATGTAACCACCGTGTGTAGTCCATACCTCTAAAGCCCAGTCTGTCAAATAAGCCCAACAACCAAACAGTTTTCTTTGAAAATCGTAACTTAAATTCAATCAAATAAGCCCAACAACCAAACAGTTTATATTATTTAAACATACATGAGACATCAAAATCTTCTAAAAGAGTAACTTGATAAAGTTTGATAAGTCAAAACACTTCTGACCATATATTAAATGTTGCCATTTGTACTTTATTCGACCGGAATATAAGCCCAACACCACAAATCATCTTAAACCTCATTACTATGTGTTGACTATAGACACTAGAGGCAGAACACTAACATATTTATTCAATTATGCTGGTTGTAGAATGCTATAATCAAGTTCTGTTTAGAATATGAAATTCTTACATGAAGCTATTTGAAAAGCTCATTTTTTTAATCTTTAATTTAATCTATTAGAATGCTCCCGGAGCAAATTACATAATGATAGCAGCTAGGCGGGCAACAAGCTGCGTCGCTACCCCTTCTGGATAGAAAACCTAATCTACAGAAAACAAATCCTCGCCCTTGGGGAGTCGAAAAGTTGTCATGGACCACCCGTTGGACTCTCGTCAGGAACCTGATCGCCTCCGGAGCCAATGAGCCACAAAAAAAAGTTGGTTATCCTCGCACGCTTTAGCGTGCTTTGCCACCTTGTTCGACTCTGTTCTAAGGACCGCTTGCCCAGCCACAAACCCACTCTCCCTGAACCCCGCTAAAGAAGACACATCCGTAAGTTCCATGCATGTGTGTTTCCCACCTTCCCAACCAAACACTAGCAGCTTAGCCGGACGTAAAGTGGACCTTCCTTTTGTCGGGTTTGTAAGAAAGTTAACTGGGGCCTCTTTCTTTGCCGAGATCCCTGCTCGTCTGAGAATATCCATTAAAACGTATCGAATAAAATCGTGTTTGTACTTAAACCCCGGTACAGTGAAGCGCATGCTCCCCATATTTATCCAAACACGCTTTATGGCAAACCGGACATGTTTTGTTGTCAGTAAAATGGGGATCATCAAGAGATATTTAAGGATTGCCCTATACTCCACCGCTGAAATTCGTTGCCCCAGTCTTTCAATAGGGATAACAACCAGGAAATCTTGGACATAGGGCCTCTATAAGCATTCCATGATGGCTTTCTGTCGTGGGGTCAAGCATAAATCTTCCCCAAGACTTCGTGTTATTCGACAATAAAGAGCATTCGCCAAGGTTTTCTATGACTTTTTGGGGGCGGTGTCCTTATCGGTGTCCTTATTAGAGAAACCACCAAGATCAAAGTCAGTGAGATATTCATGCAGTCGTTCCAAAGCGCAAATATAATCCGAATCTGTGTTATTAACCCCGCTGTTACGTAAAATGTGATCTTACAACCCCTAGGATTGAGATCTGGAGGCTACAAAGGCATAAGTGGCCACATCCCAGGCCGAGAGGTGGCCCAATCCACCAAGTCGCATCAGTAAAGTTGCGACCTGCCACTGGAGGTCCCCAAAATACCCCCCCCCCCCCCAAAAAAAAAACTACAATATCTTCAATTGCCTCTCGGAGCCTTTATCAAAACATGATACATCACTGCCTATAAAAAGGGGATGGCATGTTCGAAGCCGAAAAGTAACTTTGCGACCCCCATACAGGATTTGAGCAGGAGGAGCTCGCTTTGAGGATCCCGAAGGAGAGGGAGGAGCCCCATAAGGTCCACATCTCGTGAGGCCCTCTTAGCAGAAAAGTCACAGATGAAGCTAGCATCGCGACTAACTGCCCCTCCTAGCAGTTTGACACATCTCTCATACCGTCCAATATCTCTAGGGAATAGCCCTGGCCTAACCTTCACCTCATCGCAGGTTGGCCAAAAAATCTCTGTTTCCTGATATTAAGGTTAAGCCCCAACGATGGTCCTTTTGAACAACGTCCCCATTGATAGGAAGTTTGATAATTCATATCTAGCACAATAAATACAGAAGAAAAACGTGTACCTTGTTAGAGTGAGGGGAGTGGGGGGGGGGGGGGGGCTTGGGTTAGGGCATGAGTTGTCATGTGTCAATAGTGGGGTCTACAAAAAAGGTATAGGCCGGTGATCAATTTTCCTCCACAAACACAAACACAACCACTATCAAAACTACTATATTGTTCACAAACACAATTTCAATATCAACAAAACCAACAACTACAAGCACAACATTTCACACCACCTCTAGTACCATACAATGTTGAAGAGTTTGACGCGTTTGCAATGAGGAGTCGAAATGTTTGCGAAATACGTGCGGAGCATGAGCGAAACCTCCCGATCTGGTGGAGACGACGAAGATGAGGAACTCATGCCAGAGACACAATAGGAAGCACATGATGAAGGATATAATTTTGGCGATGATGTTGAATATATAATACGAGTTATTTGGAGGAAGTGATCGAACCATCGGTCAAATAACTTCAAAATGGGGGGCTATGATACCAAATATGAATGAATTCAAGGGACTTCATCAACAAGCTGTATCATTTTTTACTTAAATTATACTTACATTTTTTTTACATAAAATATACTTAAGTTATTTTTTATTTACTTAGATATAGGACCGTTTATGAGGTAATGGAGATCTTAATGTAATGACTGGGAAGTTGCGTGCTTACAAAAATTCATATCCCTCCGGTTTTAATCTTGTTCCGACATAGGAGATTGTAAAAACACACGACAAATGGAAATACTACTGATGGGTGAAGAACCGTCTGATAGTCATTCCGATAAGAGAGGAAAGTAATGGGAAGCCGACAACTATCATGTGTCAAGTAAACCGGACGACGCCACCCCACTAATAAGATGCCGAATATTAGTGAAAATAACGTACCAAATAGACCAAAATAGAAAAAATAAGAAAGTAATTGACTCTTCAAGCAAATCTCCTTAGTTGACGAATTTGGTTCATAACCGAGCGATGATAGAAGATACGTTGAGCGAGTTTTTTTTTTTTTTTTTGGAAATACAAACTAAATAAGGAGAAAAAACTATAGCATTTTTGGAGGAATAACGCGAATCGTTAAGACAAAGGCAATATGACCACAACTTGAACGTGTATTCGAAACCGCACGAGAACATCAAGGGTAAAAGGTTGGAATTGGTTTTACAATGAAAACGCGAAATCGCAGTGAAGTTGGGAGTGCTATTGGGAAAACGAGGAACACGAAGATGGTTGATAGTTTACTTTATGTTTTATTTTCAATTTATGTTTCTTGTATTTTTATATTTTTTAGTTTAACTGAATGTACTTTCTTTATTTAAAAGAATGTTATTTTTAATTAAACTCTTTATTAAAAAAACATTCACGGTAATGCTCTCTTCAAATTTGTGTTTCAAAGGATGCTGTTTGGGTACTTTTTGGGAGCTATTTATGACTTTTCATAAAAATTTTAAGTAGTTTTGAAAAGTTACACATCCATTACTTTTCAAAAACTCTTTTTCCATGTTATAAAACCTTATAAGTAGAAATTAAAAGTCACGTTCCCAAACACTTCATTTATTATTATGTGTTAATGGGATCTTTCACATGAGAAAGAGAGAGAGAGAGAGGGAAGTCACGATAGTGCTTGTAGAGGTCCCATGAACCTTTTCCTAGTTGCAGTTAACGGGATTTTTCACATGAGAAAGGGAGTGACAGGAAATTATTATTAACAGAGAGAGAAAGATAGGAGAGTAGGTGGGAAAGGGTAATATATTATTATTTATATTATGTGTGAAAATAATTAATCGTTGGGTAAAGAATTAGTGAAGTTTTGTCTGTAAAAAACGGTTTCAGTGAAGTGAATCACTGAAGTGACGTGCAGATAGTGCAGAGTTGGTAGAATTCAGTGAAGTTTAGGGTTTAATCTATAATACATTATAAAGGAGGAGTGATGGCTAAATATGTCCAAATTGGCAAAATTAAGATGGCATCCAAAGAGTCACAAGTGTAATCCTCAAATTTTTACCTAATTTCTTCCATATGTACCCTTATGTACCACCTTTGATACCAATTGTACAATCCCAACTTGCCTTACTCCTCTCTTCATCATGTGATGCATTAAGATGCTTGTATTATACAAAATCATAATGCAGCTCATTATCTATTCCATACTCGCCCTTGTGCATACTGATCGACTAAAAATCATTTATGGTAATTAATTTCTTGAATGTTAGAATGTGAACCGCCCCTTCCTCATTCATAGCTAGCCTATTTCATGAACCCTAACCTTAACAAACCATCAAACATAAACACCGTTCTCTTTGTCAACAATGGAAAGCGATTGAAACATCAAGTATTGCTCAGTTTATATCTCATTCATTCAGGGAAGAACTGAAATTCAAATGTTTTTTTTGTCGGTTGAAGCAAGTAGGTTGTTTTGAAGTTTGGGTGTTTGGGGTTTAGAACTGAAATTCAAATGTTATGTAATAGCAGACACACATTTGCGAGTGAGTGCATACAGGGAAGAGAAAGAGAGGACTGCCAACGAGGAAGACAAATAGCACGACATGTGATGACGTGAAGTTAACAGGCCCCTTCGTTCCAGATTCCACCCACATGTAGTCGAAAATTCTCAATTAGGAACCCACATTTGTGACATCGACATGACCCATTGTAGTTCCTTTTTTAGGTCTCTCTCCTCAGATCTTTTGTAAGATTGTTGATGTTCAATTGCTTGTAAGTTTTAAAGTTTCCTCCTTTTTTATATCAGGTATTGTTTTCTTCACTTTTATTGAATCTTTTTATGTTTTACTCAATTCTTGGAAACAGGCTAACAAGGAGAATGATGAGGTCTACACAAATCTCACTCTTTTACCTCTATCAGAGGTAAATTGTGAACTATTTTCATATTATGAGTTGAGGTCAAGATTTCCCCTTTTGCAATCTTTTTGTTGCCTTTTATGTTTATGATAATGCTAATTAGGGTTTGTTTTTATTGGGTAGAAAAAAGAAGTGACCTTTTTTTTTATTAGTTAGTCTTAAGTTTGCAAGTTTGGATCTGTTATAATTTGCAGGGAAAATTGCCAAAACAGGCAGAAGAGGGGGATGGGGTTACAGTCACAAGATCAACTCCTTAAATGTTTTGCAAAACACTCACTGCTTCTGATACATCTACTCATGGCGGATTGTCGGTCCCTCGAAGCCTGCAGAAGATTGTTTACCACCGCTGGTCTATTTTTAACTACTTTGTTTGTGTGTTTTAATAATTTTATGCTTCCCCGTGTGCGTATATGATTTTACAACTTAAAGCGGCATAAACGCGCCCAAATACTATTTTCTAAAGTCTGTTTCATTGCAACCTAATTATACAATAAAGTAACAAGGTTTTGAGTCTTTTCATTTTCAGGTCAATAATTGGCTTTCTGAGAGTCCATATGAGATGGAAGGATACAAAACACCTGGTTGTGTAGTTCTTTCAATTTCCTTTTCATGATGTAACTGGAGAAAGACGAAAGCATAAAGTTGAACCCTGACTTTGTTCTAACTATGCTACTGTACGTATCTCTCTATATGAGTTCAAGTGCCAGAAATTCAACACACGGTATATTAATTTTGAGAATTTTGTTGAAATAATTGATTTTAGCAACAACGGTCTATCAACTGCTCGATGAAAAGCTTGTGTGCAGGTGTCGGGGTAATGAGTAATGTGGTGCTATTCATTCGTGGTGAAAATTGTATCTTTGGCTCAGGTAATATAATGAATTCCAAATCGAACATTTTTTGCTCCCTTTTCAGGTTGTAGTTTCTTTGTTTATGAAATACATACCTTAGGGGCGTTATAGTTTTTTTGTTTAAAATTGGCATCATAAGACGATTTTGGTTTGAGTTGCGTGTTTATCGAACCACTTACAAGAAGACCACTGAGTATCCTATTCATCATTCTCCATGTTAGCCGCAACTCAAACCAAAATCATCTTATGACGCCAATTTTAAACAAAAAAACTAACGCCTCTATGGTATGTATTTCATAAACACTTACAAGCTGACCACTGAGTATCCTGTTCGAATTTGGTATTGAAACTATATTATATGTAGCATTTTCCTTCATTCGACAGGTTTTCTACCGCTTTTCTATTTTTATGTGTTGCTTTTTTGGTTATTGTCTGTTACTGTTGTATTTAGTTTGTAACAACTATTATGCATCAATATCTAATTAATTTGAAAGTCCACTTTCGTAAAGAGTTATATGCATGATTTAATCCTAAATATATTCATACAACTAATAGTAATGTTAATAATTTCTTTATTTCTTATCACAACCACTAAATTTTATGTTCTCCTGACTATTGCCATATAAATAATGAAACTTGGTTTAGATGAACAGAGTGCTATGGTGTAAGTGACGAGTCCGATCAAAAAACTAGGTGCAACAATACCCACTGGGAGGCTGCAAAAGTAGTGAAAAATATTGCATAATTTGAGGACGGTGCAGCTATATAAAGCATGAACTTGAACAAGCAAAACTTCAGCAGAAGAAGATGACATAGAGATGTCATAGGTGAAGAATGAGGATAAATTCTCAAAGAGACTGATCCTGTTGTAAAGGTATTAGCAAATCATCATCATGATGATCGTTTGTGTTATGTTCTTCAGTCATAATCCATTATTCTCATATATTCTTTTGTCTTGGATTGCGACCAGGTTCAATAACCTATTAGCTGTTTTGTAGGATTGTATTCAGTGGTGGTTCGCATCAGCGCTAGATATTATATCTAATTTCAGATATTATACGTAATTCCAACATTTCACTTTTAATTTTCTACAAGTTATTAAAAAAATTTTGTTCCGTATCAGCAATTTGAGTTTACCAGGCTTCTTATGATGTGACACTTTATTGTCTTTGGACTGGTGTTTGTTTTGGGAAGAAGAAGATACATAACTCTGTGTAGCCTAATGTTAATGGCTCGAATCGTAATGGTTCACAGTGTACTAATGGTAGTCCGGTTTAGAGGTCTGCTATGATTAGGAGACAGTTGTCGAGAGGTTTTAGGAGGCAGAGAAGTGGGCCGTCTTCGAAACAGGCGGAGAAAGAAGAGGAGTTTACATTTGCTGATCCTGCTCTTGCCACAAACAACTTTTCGTAGGAAAACAAGATCGGTGCAGGGAGTTTTGGTGTTGTTTATAGAGGCAAACTGTTAGATGGTCGCGAGGTTGCCATTAAGAGAGGTGAAATAAGCAATAAAACCAAGAAGTTACAAGAGAGAGAGAAAGCGTGTTCAATTCAGAACTGGGGTTTCTGTCTAGGCTGAATCACAAACACTTGGTTAGACTCGGGTGGGGTATTGCCAAGAAAGCGATGAGAGGCTCTTGGTTTATGATTACAAGAAAAATGGGGCGCTTTTTAATCATTTACACGACAAAAACAACACCGAAAAGAGTAGCAACCTGTTGAACTCTTGGAAGATTAGGATCAAGGTTGCATTAGATGCTGCAAGAGGCATTGAAAATCTTCACAACTATGCAGTTCCTCCTACAACACACCAAAACATTAACCAATTTCTAAGCTCAATTTCAATGTTTTTTTAGTGTTGTGATATTTTTTTCTTTTTGTAATAAGAGTTCTTGCATTTAGTTGCAGATCCGAAGTTCTTTTACTGGTCTATATTTGAAGAAGTTTAGTTTTAGTGTATCGGTGTTAGTCAAATGTTAAATGGTTTCTAAAAGTATGTGAAAAAACAATGAGAGTTTCAATTTTGGTGTAAATGTTGTATGCCATCGTTCATTCATTTATTCATGCAGACTTTTGAATTCCATATATACTTTTCTTTTTATCTATAGAAGCAAACAATGGAATTTGCTAAACCAGTTATTCATACTTTCAAAGATAAGGATATATCTAAAATTGGTGTTGCAAGATACTGTTGGGTGGTAAGACTAGCTTTGAACAAATAATTTTTAATTTTATTTGGCCTATAATAATAGTACATCAGTTATAATTAACTTGTTCAGTTGCAGCAATTATCTATGAGAGCCAAGGTGGCTGTGGAGCTAGCAAAGGGCGCTAATATACAAGTTGTTGCACTCTTGCATTCTACATTTGTCACTTTAGATGATATATAAAGGGTACGTTTCATGTTCAATAATATTAATCGTAATCCCTCTGTTGTTGAAATAGCTTAATGTTGTCTTTTCTACAGTCAAATGTAAACAAAAAGGTCAAACTTTTGGATCAAAAATTTCTTAGCAATTTTGGGCAATGTTTTTAGAACCGGGACGGACGTCGAATCGAAGCCCCGCCGATTCACCGGTCCAATGAACCAGCCCAAAAAGCCCATCAAAACCCAAAAAAAAAAACATCAATGTAATAGATATCCTAATTGAATCTGATGTCAATCGGGACACCCGCCGCAACACACGGGCATTCCCACTAGTTGTTTTATAATTTTTGCCCTCCCCTTAAAAGCAGCTTGGGTGGAGAATTTGATTGTTTTTTAATGATTGTGCATGGGTGTAATTTTGTTTTACACCTAATCACTGGATTTTAAAACATACGAAAAAGACAGTAAAATATGCTTTATTAAAAGGTTTTATTCAAACATATCATCATAACTTTAGTTTTGGTATAAACATAATCTATATCTATATCTATATCTATACTACTTTATTAAGGAGGAAAGATAGCTACAAAGGTAATTTTGCACTAATTTTAAGATGGGGTTAGAAAGGCTCTTGACAAGTGAGTAACATTTGGCCATTTTCTTTCATTTATGCCCTTTATGTACAACATGTAAAACCTATTGTATATATAAGTAATACACATCTTTATCCCCTCCATATGTAACCCCCTCCTTAAATTCACAACATCAATTTCATTAAAACACACTTTCATTATGTATATTTACTTGAGTTACATTAGTACATTATTCTTTACAAAATGTAAGATAAGTATGGTTAATTAATTGTGTCTATCATTTCTCCATTATTTAAATGATCCTAGATTGATTAAAAACCATAGTATGTATTTAATTAGGATTGAACCAACCAAACTCACATTAGAATGTGTTCGAAACTTATATTATTATATTATATACTGTCTATTGTAGGATGCAGAATTTATTATGCTAGCTCTTAGTACGCATGGAATTTATTTTTCAGTTATGTGAAAATGTAAGTATGTGATTGTGTTTTTTTTATTTGATTTCATGTTTTTTTATTTCAATTTCTTCATGTTTATATACCCAGAGAGTATCTGATGTTGGATTTGAAATCACAGTAATGCAAGAGAAATTTGTGCGTGATGTTGAAAGACGGATTATGATTTCATATTAATCTGTTTTTCTAGATAAAAAGATTATAACATCATATCTTAATCCATGATGGTGGTTGTTCATAATTTAACAATATTAAGAGATATGTAATATGAGTAAGGGTGATATAATTATTCATTACCGCAATTGCTTATCTATATATTTAGCTATTCGATAATGCAAATTATCGAAAAACCTTTCGATGTTGGTGATGTTTGGGTGTTTGTATTCCCCGCTGCATCACACGGATATATTCTGGAGTAGATCATTACTAAGCGCTTACTTTAATCTTGCTTGACAATAGTTGCTAGGCGACAAAACAGACGCACCCGCTACAACAAGCGGGTATTCCTACTCTAAGAATAACAATTTGGTATTTGGTAGGTTAACTTTTATTGCTTTTACCTACATTATTATATTATTTATCAATTGAAAAACTTATTTTGGCTGGTCCATTTTTTATAAGACGCTACTTAAATATTTTTTCGGTTTTCAGAATTCAACTTTTCTAGGAATTTGACATTTATCATATTTTTCTTATATTTGTACGAACTCAAAAATTGCATCAACGTTTGTTGTATACTATTTTATTTACTTAAAAGTTTTATACAAATAAAACGAGAAACTATGAAAAGAAAAATTCTTTACAAACTTGATAACATGCAAAACAAATATAACAAGAACTAATGCAAACAATCGGCAACTTTTATTAATAAATTACGTATAAATTTGAATTTGACGAGCCCTAACTACAAACTATACGCTTTTCACATATAACGTACAACATAATATTATATGTGAAAACACAAGTTGCGATAACATAAAAGTTTTTGAGTCCACCCACACAACGATTTTAATAGATTATTAAAACAAATTTAATATTATTAAGAAAACGAAGAACTATAACCACCAGTGATCGACGTTCTTCATGCATTTCACACTGCGTCATGTCGCACTAGCTAGTGGCTTGAGTGTTCGCCACCGTGACCACCTCCGCCGCCACCTTCATGACCATGACCGTGACCATACGGTGCTGCTGCTGGTACTAAGATTGGCTTCTTCTTTCTCTTTGCCAAGCAGAAAAGTCCGACGGCTAAGAATGCTAGGAAAAAGACACCACCAAGCGATGCACACACCGCAATGACGACGGTGTGGTCTTTGCCGCCACCACCTGGTGGTGTTGGTGGTGTCTCAGGAGTTGGAGATGGTGGTGGCTTCCAGGGATGTCCATGTTTAGGTGGAGGAGGACATGCAACCGGAGGCGGTGGAGGTGGAGGACATGGAACTGGTGGTGGTGGAGGTGGAGGACATGCAGGTTTTGGTGGTGGAGGTGGAGGACATGCAGGTTTTGGTGGTGGTGGAGAGTAGTAAGGATAAGCCATAGTCAATTTCCTTGAACTAGCCATTTTAAAAAATCTGTTATGTGATACAATGTGAAGGGAAGTTAGGACTTATATACTTCGACTCATGCCGATGATGGCCAGCCCAGCTGGTCGGAGGTGGGAGGGTTTACCACCTTGTGTGGGTTCCCGCCCGGGAGGTCTCGAGTTCGATTCATGGGGTATGCAAAAAATGCGAAGCCTTCGAGCGAGGGGTTGAAAAGCCTGTATGCGCGGGGGATCGAACCAGGGTGGGTAGGTTTCGTTGGCAAGCGTCTTACCCGGGTGAACTACGCCGATAAAAAAAAATATACTTCGACTCATGATTATTTTTTGTGTTAAATATACGTATTGTTGAGATACATAAACACATGTAATATACGTATTGTTTAAGATATGTAATACTAATTAACAAGCTGTTATCTTATGTGAAAGGAAGATTACTTTAGCTAACTACTACCTTGTCATGATCAACTAAATACAGCTCAAATATAACTGCATTCATGCACTTCCCAAAAAAAAGGTTTGGTTCGGTCCCATGTGACCCGACCCGGATTATTATATATAATATTGGTAAGACAATTTTACAACATGCTAATTTATATTTATTTATGTTGAGTGTGTTGTGGAGTAGGTAGAGTAAATGGTCTATTAGAGTAGACTTGCAATATTCATATAAGAAAAATATGTTTGCTTTTATGTCGTGTTCAAACTTTTGGAGCCTAACATGTTTAAAGTTATGGATAATATTTAGCGGTGTTAATAGTATGAAAATGATATATATGTAGTGCTGTAGTGGGGTGTTAATGTTTGATAATGTATAAAGTTATATATATATATATAGGGTAGGGATCCTAAGAGAATCAACCCTTATTTGAGAACTGAGAGAACCATTCTGGGCCACACATTTCATATAAAGGCAAAAAAAAAAATTTTTTTTTTTTTTTTTTTTTTTTTTGCTTTAATCGCACATTTTTATGCAAGGAAAAAAAAATTTTATTTTTTTTGAATTTTTTTTTTCATTTATACATATGTGTATATGTCAATTATACATATGTGTATATAGCAATTATACATATGTGTATATAGCATTTTTCAGCTATACATATGTGTATATTTCAGTTATACATATGTGTATATTGCATTATACATATGTGTATAATGCAATTATACACATGTGTATACTGAAAAAAAATACAAAAAAAATTTCTTACATATAAAGCAGCGATTTTTGCAAAAAAAAAAAAAAAAAAAAAAAAAATTTTTTTTTTTTGCCTTAGAGAAATGTGTGGCCCAGAATGGTTCTCTCAGTTCTCAATTTGGGGAAAGGTTCTCATTTGAACCAAATCCTATATATATATATATATATATATATATATATATATATATATAATTTATCTTGACTAAAGGTTAGTTTGTTAATTAGCATAATGAGCCAAAGGGTTATAAATCATAGTCTATTTCTGGATTTTTTTTTTTTACTTTTTTTTTGTGGGGAATACAGGTTATTCTGTGCTTTGGGTGTGTGTTAGAACCGAAGGTATGTTTTAGGTGTTAGGTCTTTGAGGTTGCGGAAATGGATGACGTGATGTGGCTCGGCTTGAGGGTTGGTTATGTTGATAGATGAGTAGGATAAACATGCAAGGTGGACAACTTAGTTGGAGAGAGGTAGTTAGGTGGTTTTACTGCAAGTTGAGGTTGCGGATATAGCCACATCATCACCCTCAGCTTTCCACTTCATCGGTCCACCTCATCCTTCTCCACCAAAATCCATGTTGGATATTGACTTGTAAAAAGTGGAATGCACATCAATCATTTTCTTAATCTAAGGTTGCGGAAACACCTAAAACCTAAATTCGATTCTGACACACTCAAGGCACACATTTCTCTAAATTCCAAAAAAAAAAAAAATCCTATATCTGATTGTAACATGTACAATGTTATTTTATGGGGTACTAGAATAGATGAGGGAATGGAATGGACAAGGTAATCGAATGGATCATTACCATTCCATGTCTTGTTTAGTTGCAATGTGGGAATGAAACAAAACATTAACTTGTGTTGTTGGATAGACAGGAAAAGACGAAGGAATAAAATCGGCGGTTAGTGGCGGTGGTGGGTGGTGGTCAGTGGCGATGATTGTGGGTGGTGATACACTAGTACAAATGATAAGCTAAAGACGAGGTGAATAAGCCTTTAAGACGGGGTTTTCAACCCCGTCTTAAGCCATCGCGTCTTTTGGTCACTCAACAAGAGACGAGGTTCAACAAACCCTGTCTTTTGCCCTGAACCCCGTCTTTAAGTCCATAGATGTATTATATAAAAAACTAATAAACCGCCTCTTTATCATACCTTTGACCCCGTCTTTTTAACCTTTTACAATATTATATTAATTAAAACTAACCCCGTCTTTAGCATATTTAAAAAAAAAACATATTATTTATTTCAGAAACTGCTAAACATGCTTCATATTCAATAAACCCAATTCGTCTCGGTTTTCATACCAAATCAAAACCTACACAATAATTCAATCGGCCCAAATACATCATTCCGAAGTTGTTCAAACGTTCCAATAGACATTCAATCCGAAAATACAAAGTAAACTAATATCTAAATACACATTCATCCCTTCAAGCTAATCTTCCATAAAGCTAAAATCAATGTCTAAAATAAATAATAATATCTAACTCACTAAGTAAAATCGGAATCAACTTCTTTACAAGAATATCAATCTCTTGGTCCGTGGCGAATTTGGTGTCGTTCCACATCTAAAATAAAAGTAAATACAAAAGGTTTAAGTTATAACATACAAAATAAACCAATATTAATAAAATACCAAGAAAGCAACTTGTAGCAAAAAGTTGAGTTATAACACTAACTAAAATCATCATAACACTTCCAATAAAACAAAGTGACAGCGATTTTGATAGTCCAACACATAGACGCGATTAACTGCACACAAATGATCATGATGTTCAAGAAACCAACTTGCAGTTAGAATGTTCAATCCACATTCAGAGCCGGTTCAATCATTTTGTAGGCCCAAGGCAAATAAAAAAACCGGGGCCCCTTCTCCATGTTTCTTTTTTAGTGAAAACCAAAGAATGGGTGTTGCTTACCAAAATGTTTATCAACAAATGCTTAAAAGATTCAATAGCATTTCCACTATTTGTTGGAGAAAAAATGTAGTAAACCTAAACATACGTTTGTGTTGATATGGAATGATGCTCACATGTTGAATTGTTCCGAAGATACATGACAACAAGAAGTAAACCGTGACCTTGTAATTACTCACCAATAATCCATCTAAAAGTTGATAAATTTATCCAAATCAACTTTCGGCAAGCACAAATAATTTAACAAGAGACACCAGAGCGATGATTTAAACAAAACAATGACATCCTTCCTCGATTAGAAACCGTTATAAAAAAAGTTACACCCTTCCACTACTAAAAATTGTAAGGAAAAGAGACGACTAAATAGTATAAACTATAAAGTTTTGAAAAAAGCTCCATTACAATGAATGGAAACCAAAATCACATTCATTGAATAAAACATGATTTCTGTCTCTTCCGTAAAAATTGCAAGAAATAATAGGATTTCATCAAACATGAAAAGGTAGCTTATTTTTGTTTTTTTGGAGCCTTCAAATTGTTTGTTAGACACTCGCGTTATAAGATTTTTCTTTATTTAATGGTTCGTTCACTTCCGAAACCTTCAAATAACATTATTTATACTATGGAATTAAGAGTGTTAAAAAGGTTTGACGATAAAAAAACTTTATTATTATTATTATTATTATTATTATTAAATATCGTCTCATTAAAATGTATACTGTTGGGTTAAAGAGGATTAATGAACCACAAAACCTTAGTTGATCATTCACATAATAATAATAATTAAGTATAATAACTACTGATGAATAAAACAGGCAACTTCCGAAGAACTAAATAGAACTACTGATGGACAAGTTCTGAAGACGAACCAGACAAATCTCTGAAGACAAAGTCCTGAAGTACAAAAGACAACTACTGAAGAATGAAGGAAACTACTGATGAAGAAACTACTGATGACCAACTACTGATGAACTTGTTCAAGGACAAACCAGACAACTTCCGATGAACAAGTTTAGAAGTACTGAAGAACTAACTACTGATGTAATTACTCATCAGAAGTTAGCATTGGTCATCAGAAGTTGCAAAGCACTGAAGAACAACTTCTGACGATTTACTCATCAGAAGTTTTACCAAAGCATCAGAAGTTTCAGATTCTCAGAAGTTAGCTTTAACAGTTGTTGTCTGTATAAAGCAACAGTAGTTAGTATATTAGTATTTTGTTTTCCACTAGGTATTTGTTTATGTATTTAGTACATCTAAGAGTGGGTGGAAACAGTCAGGTATGTATTCTATAAATACCTGACTACCCCTAACCTTTAGACTTGCACTTGGCCACATGTATTCATACATTTGAACATTTGCCTAATAACATACAAATATTTAAGTTAAATCTATCATCTCACTTATGTTTGTTTTGTTATTAATTCATGTTGTGATAGCTTAATCCGAGGGGGAGTCTGAGTTACAATAAGGTTAGTCACATGGTGTCAATTGTCAAGATTATTTCCGCTGCATACTCTTAAAACATGATAATTGTTCCTCTGAGCTCACCCACGATCCCAACAATTGGTATCAGAGCTTGGCCAGTCAAATATGATCTAACAATCAATTTGACATAACAGACCAGCTCATTATTATTGATACTCGATTGACTGTGACTCTATTGTGACTTAAACTCAGTGATATCATCTTAGTTACTATGATAAGTTGCAAATCAATCAACTATATCATAACAACAAAAGATATGATGGCCACAACATACCAGGTAGTATAACTTTGTTGGAAACCTATTTTCATAAATCTGTTTCAAACAAAGTCAGGCCTGAAGACCACATACATTTTAAGTGAACTATCTCCTTAGTAGATTTTTCATAAAAGATGTTGCAAAATGTGGGTAACTTTGCTGACCATATATGTACTTAATTAAATAAGTATTATATAAACAGCTAAGTTAATATAAGTTAATTCAAGCAGGCTAAATACATTAAAATCTAGATCTAAGAGCTTATCTATGATTTAATGTTGAATATATAATTCCTAAAGCTTGTAAATTAACTAAAACTACTGATTTAAATGAAATATCTATTTTAAAGAATCTCAGTAGTTTATATCTTGGTATTTTCAATTAAAGAACCATTTTCAAAAAGGTTGTTTATTGCTAGAGATCTTCCTTGGATCAAAAGTCCTTGGTTGTTGAACTTCAGATGTTATTAAAAGAGAAGATTTTCATACTTCTACATCCACCTATGGAGTCTTGGGGTAGAGGAAATACAAGGAAAATGAAGTAAGAAAATAAGTAAAAACACACTAACTTAGAAACTTCTGAATGATTATATAACATCTGAGGACATAATTGCTGACGTGGTGAATCAGTAATTAAGTAGTAGGAAGTGTGAGGTGATTGTAAATCAGCAGTTTTAAAACTACTGAAGAAGAACAGGGACAACTACTGACGAACAAAAGTATTCATCAGTAGTTAAGAGAAAGGGTATAACAGTCCTTTCATCAGAAGTTATAACTTCTGAAACCCTGATTCTTCACATTCATTACAATTCAAATCACATTTCCCTCTTTCAAACCTTCGACGGCGATTAACAACCAGTTTTCAAACCTAATCGACTAAAATGGATCTTCAATTGAAACTCTCCCACAATCAAATTGCTTATCTTGAAAAGGATAAGAACTGGGAGAAATACCATGATATCATCGATACCATAGTTAAATCTAGGTATCACACTGCCTTCATCATCGATCCACCTATCCACGTGGACGCCCTCAGGCAGTTTTGGCAAATGCTAAAGCTTCAATGGTCAATGGCGAAGTAGTTGCCCTTAAATCAAAGGTAAATGGCAAAGTGTTGGCCATAACACCAGAGGTGTTGTCACAAGCTCTTGAACTAAATGACAACGATGCTCCAACTTCCATATCAACTGGTGTTGTTCATGCCACACTTACAGCATGTGAGTATCAAGGTAATCTTTCTCATGCTACCATTTACAAGAAATACTTTGATCCCCAGTACAAGCTCCTGTTTCATTACTTGTTAATGTGCTTGAGTCCTAAGACTGCTGGATGGGATCAGATGCCCTCTGACCTGCAACAAATTTTTCATTCTATAGTTGCAAAACAACCTTTCAGGGCATCAACTTATCTTTTCAATGAACTTGTAATAAACCATAATAAAGAAAAGTTTAAGTTTTTAATATACCCCAGGTTTGTTATGCAATGCCTCATTACAACCATTGGTAATGATGCATTACTTGGGGTAGCATCTGTCTCTAAAAAGATAGATGTTCAAACATTTTCAAGACATAACACGCCAGCACATCTGGCAGATGATGACCAAGAGGAAACAAACCCAGTCCTCAAGGAACCCACATCATCAAAACCCAAAAAGACTTCTACCCCCAAAGAAAAATCCAAAAAGAAGTCTTCACTCAAACCTAAACCCTCAACAAAACCTAATAAGACACCACAGGAAGATGAGATGCCTGTGGATGTCAATGTTCAATCTGAACTTGTTAAAGCAACAACTGGGACATCCTCACAGTTGGCTGCCACATCTCATTCCCAGCCTCAACTGCCTGTAACTTCTCAACAAGTTACAGAGCTTATTTCAAGGGAACCATCATCAGTAGTTGTGACTTCACTTGATTTCACTACTATTACTCCAATGCCTAGGAGTACACAGCTTGAAAGCCCAATTACTGATAATATTAACACTACAATCTCCACAGTAACCAATGCCATAGCTCTCAATGAGTTGGGCTCAGATGTCCCATCCACAAGTGTCATGCCTCAGATTATCATTGAGGTTTCTCCCCATGACCAGAGCTTCTCTGACTTATTAGACATGGATGAGGACATGCCCTTCTCTAACCAAAGAGATGAGGATGAACCTAGACCCCTGAGTCCAGTATCAGAGGTCCAAGGTATAAGTGAAGCTGCTACTACTCCTTTACCACCCAGTGGTGGATTGGAGGACAGTAGTAACATTGCTGAGACTTCACTTATGGCAACTGCTGCCATGGGTTCTGAACCCTTGGACATAACAGCAGGAAGACCCCAGTACCAAGAACAAGGGGCCCATGACCATCTGGAACTGGAACCAGGTCATGGCAAAACTGTCTCAACAGAAGACAGGGATTCAGATGATGCCATTAAATTGGTTGATGAGTCAAAAATCACAGAATTGACGGCCAAAATAGAAGGTCTTGAGTCTGAGGTCTGCAAACTCAAGGAGTTGCTCACCAATAAGGCTCAGGATAAAGACCACTCAACCCAAACATCCCCAAGAGTGGCATCTCCAGCGAACACAGCAGGAGATCACCCATACACATCACCTTCTATACAAGCCATCAATTCAGGACCTGGGAGCATAAACATAGACCACTTATGCAACCCCCAGGGCCCTCTCTACCAAATGTTCCATCAGCTCATCAATGCACATCTTAAAGACTTCACAGTCCAGATGGAACAAAAATACAATACCCAACTTACCATGCTGAATAATGCTTTAAATGACAAAGTCTCAGAGATCTCAAGACGCCAGGAGGACTTAAGAAGACAAATCCAACACCTTACAGGTGTAGCTCCTCCTGCTCCCTGGTTTCAAGAGGCTGATGAAGCCAAAAAGGGGGAGAAAGTGTCTGAGAAAATTGACTTAGAAGCTTCCAAGAAGGCAAGGGAAGCTGAACAGAAGAGATCTCTTGAGAAGACAATAGCTGGTAAGAAGGGTGCTGTACAAACATCACACCTGCCCACTGACCTTCCCATTACTGAAAAAGAAACATCAACAAGGGAGGTCAAACTTCAATACAGGAAAAGGAAGACAAGGGGAACAACTGATGAAACTTCTGAAGACAAAACTGCTGATACTCAACCATCAGTAGTTACCAAAATTCAGAAGACAACCCCTGCCTTTTCCAAACCCATTCCTGATCCTTCTGATCTGGACCAAATGCCTATCTCTCAGCTCATCAAGCAAAGGGATACACCAGAACAGAAGGAAAAGGATGAACAAGCATCACATGAAGCAAAGGAGAAAGAGATTCCTGTGGAGAGGAATGAACTTCATGCGCAGATGGCTTGGGAAAGGGTAAATGATGAAGGGATCACAGGTGAAGATGAGAGAGCCAAAGCCTTTCAAGGGTATCTGCAAGAGTTGGCAGAAGCTGCAGAGACACAGGTTGAATTTGATAGACAACAGGCCATAACCTTCATATTGAAACATTCAAAGACCAAAAAGGCCAACATCAAGAACCTGCCCTTGAAAGACTTACAGTTAAGGGTTGACAAGCTGGAATCAATGCTGAAAGCTAAGAAGAATGCTGAAAGGAGAACTCAGCTTGTCAATCAACTTGTAGCTGCAAAGATTGGTAGCAAAGTGCAGCTGCTGAAGTGGAGTGAAGCTGACCTACTGGATGCATACAACAAACTTGAGCAAAAGAAAACACATCCAGCAGGTCAGTCTTCATCAGAAGTTATAAAATCTAAAACTCCAGCTTCAGAACAAGTGTCTAAAAAGGCTTCACCCTCCAAAGCCAAGGCTTCCAAAGCCAAGGCTGACATGTGTATGGAAGGAAAGCCACAGGGAAGAGACTCCAAAGCCAAAGCTCATCAAACAGTTGAAACTACCCAGCATGATCAATCAAAGGCTGCAACTGCTGATGAAGCTACAAAGTCTACTGCTGAAGGTCAAGAACCTTCACAGCCACTTCCCAGGGTCTCAGCATCCACTGCTTTGGTGGTGTATGAGAATCCAGCACCTACTACCTTTGTCACCCCATCTGTGTCAACCTCCAATGCCAAAATCAAGAGATGGTTCTGCACTCCAAGCTTACAAATGGTCATTGAGAGAGAGGATGGTGCAAGGCAGGTGTTTCAAAGGGCAATGGACGTACTGAATATGTCAAATAGAGATCTTCAAGATCTCTACACGATCAATTTGGATATGTCAGTTTGCCCTAACAAGATCCAAGCCCAAGACAAGTTCAGACAAATCAGACAAAACATCAAGAACAGGCTGGATCTTGAATAAGTGAATCAATAAAGCTTCTAAGCTATCAGCTAAGGTTTTGGCTTCATCAATCCAGGGGGAGATTGTTGGGTTAAAGAGGATTAATGAACCACAAAACCTTAGTTGATCATTCACATAATAATAATAATTAAGTATAATAACTACTGATGAATAAAACAGGCAACTTCCGAAGAACTAAATAGAACTACTGATGGACAAGTTCTGAAGACGAACCAGACAAATCTCTGAAGACAAAGTCCTGAAGTACAAAAGACAACTACTGAAGAATGAAGGAAACTACTGATGAAGAAACTACTGATGACCAACTACTGATGAACTTGTTCAAGGACAAACCAGACAACTTCCGAAGAACAAGTTTAGAAGTACTGAAGAACTAACTACTGATGTAATTACTCATCAGAAGTTAGAATTGGTCATCAGAAGTTGCAAAGTACTGAAGAACAACTTCTGACGATTTACTCATCAGAAGTTTTACCAAAGCATCAGAAGTTTCAGATTCTCAGAAGTTAGCTTTAACAGTTGTTGTCTGTATAAAGCAACAGTAGTTAGTATATTAGTATTTTGTTTTCCACTAGGTATTTGTTTATGTATTTAGTACATCTAAGAGTGGGTGGAAACAGTCAGGTATGTATTCTATAAATACCTGACTACCCCTAACCTTTAGACTTGCACTTGGCCACATGTATTCATACATTTGAACATTTGCCTAATAACATACAAATATTTAAGTTAAATCTATCAACTCACTTATGTTTGTTTTGTTATTAATTCATGTTGTGATAGCTTAATCCGAGGGGGAGTCTGAGTTACAATAAGGTTAGTCACATGGTGTCAATTGTCAAGATTATTTCCGCTGCATACTCTTAAAACATGATAATTGTTCCTCTGAGCTCACCCACGATCCCAACATATACATATCCTTTAGAATAAATTGTTAAGTTTTATTTTAACATTAGGATCCATTAAGGCCCAATATTGCCCATTAAAATAAAACTTAAGAAAAACCGACAATATTTCCCCTTAACTCTCCAAGAATGCGTAAAAACCGCAAACTCGTGGGAGCAAAGGAAACACCAACCGATTTTTTCTTAAATGTCGTCTCACTAAAATGTATACATGCATGATCTACATTTCTCCATTATGGTCCATTAACACAAACACTTATGATCTAGTATTGTCCATTGTAATCCATTAAGGCCTAATATGGTCCATTTACATATGTATTATCTACTACTTCATCTGTGAACTACTATCCATTGTGATCCATTAAGGCTCAATATGATTCATTAAGACATATATGATAAAATATTGTTGATTGTGATGCATTAAGGACGGATATGATCATTTAATACATATTATGATATACTAATGCCCATTATGATCCATTAAGGCCCATTATGGTCCATTAAGTTTAATATGATCTATTATTGTCCATTGTGGTCCTCTAAGGTCCAATATGATCTTGTTCATTGTGATCCATTAAGGCCTAATATGATCAATTAAGACATGCATGATCTATTATTCTCCATTATGGTCCATTAAGACAAACATTTATGATTTAGTATTGTCCATTGTAATCCATTAAGGCCCAATATGGTCCATTTAGACATGTATTATCTATTATTGTCTTATGTGATCGATTAAGGCCCAATATGAGCCATTAAGACAAATATGATCTACTATTGTCCATTGTGATCCATTAAGGCTCAATATGATTCATTAAGACATATATGATCAACCATCGTCCATTGTGATCCATTAAGGACGGATATGATCATTTAATACATATTATGATGTACTAATGCCCATTATGATCCATTAAGGCCCATTATGGTCTATTAAGACATATCAGATCTATTACTACCCATTGGGATCCATTAAGGCCCAATATTGCCCATTAAGTTTAATATGATCTATTATTGACCATTGTGGTTCTCTAAGGTCCAATATAATCTACTAAGACATATATTGTCTATTGTTGTTAATTATGATCCATTAAGGCCTAATATGATCTATTATTCTCCATTATGGTCCATTAAGACAAACATTTATGATATACTATTGTCCATTGTAATCCATCAAGTCCCAATATGGTCCATTTACCCATGTATTATCTACTATTGTCTTTTATGATCGATTAAGGCCCAATATGAGCCATTAAGACAAATATGATGTACTACTGTCCATTGTGATCAAGGCCCAATATGATTCATTAAGACATATATGATCAACTATCGTTCATTGTGATCCATTAAGGACGGATATGATCATTTAATACATATTATGATGTACTAATGTCCATTATGATCCATTAAGGCCCATCATGGTCCATTAAGACATATCTGATCTATTACTACCCATTGGGATCCATTAAGACCCAATATTACCAATTAAGTTTACTATGATCTATTATTATCCATTGTGGTCCTCTAAGGTCCAATATGATCTATAACAAATATATTATCTACTGTTGTTTATTGTGATCCATTAAGGCGTAATATAATCAATTAAGACATGCATGTTCTATTATTATCCATTATGGTCCATTAAGGCAAACATTTATGATCTAGTATTGTCCATTGTGATCCATTAAAGGCCAATATTGTCCATTTACAATTGTGTTATCTACTATTGTCTTTTGTGATTGATTAAGACCCAATATGAGCCTTAAGACAAATTTGATCTTCTACTGTCCATTGTAATCCATTAAGGCTCAATATGATTCATTAAGACATTAGAATGAAAAGATGGGGTTGAGTTGAATTTTTCTGAGTATTTTATTATGTTGGCTACAAAAGACGGGGTTGAGTCTAATTTTTTTGAATATTTTTTGGACTTTATATATAAAATTCTAATAGCAAAAGACAGGGGTTTCTCAAAAGACGGGGTTTAGACTAATAGACGGGGTTTTGAAACAAAAGACGGGGTCGTGTTGAATTTTTTTAATATTTTATTATGTTAGCTTAGAGACGGGGTTTTCTTTAAAGAATGAGCTTATACTAATAGACGGGGGTTTTGATCAAAAGACGGGGGTTTTGATCAAAAGACGGGGTTGGGTTGAAATTTAATGAATATTTTATTAGGTTGGCAAGGATATTGTTATTATATTGAGCAAAAGACGAGTTCAAACCAAAAAACCCGTCTTTAATTTTTTTAACCCCGTCTTTAACTCGCTTTTGTACTAGTGATATGTTCTTGTTAAAGAGATCAAAATTTAAGGTACGCTCCTTGGCTTACCCTATGTTGATCCAACTTAGACCACACTTAACCTCCTGTATATTACGCCAGTGTGTTAAAGTGGGCAGTGTACGATACGGCAAGGCCATCATATGGTACGCTTGGTCTTAAATTTTGAAGCCAACTTCTTGTTTCAATGATGATATTTGAAAGTAAGATCTTGTATTCTTGCTTAGTATAAACCACTACCTATGTGATCATAGGTAAATATAAATATATGATGGAAATTATATTGGAAACTTTTAATCATGTGTATATACTAGTTTCCATTAATTATAGAACAAATAATTGGGACTTATTTTTTTCACTGAAATTCATCAAGTTATTGTTCCATTTTGATGAATTGAGTTAAACCAAAAGTTGGGTGTAAGAAGTTGGTATAAGGTCAAGTGTAGTGGTAAGGTGATAGCGCCGTTGTGACCCTATAACGCCCGGGAACACCGCCCCCCGGGGCGCTATAGGGCGTTTTCAGTCAAACTCGTTTTGTGCATAACAGGCGCTTTGAATTGTTGTGTCTGGGAATCAGCAGCTTTCAATGCTCTTTTTGACCGTTGGCTTGCAATTAAAAAAAAAAAAAAACTTTGGCTTGTTATATACATTCATACATCACATAGAAACACAAACACACACACTCTTTGCATTCTTGATCTCTGTTGAGAGCATAACACACACACACACACTTTGTAATTTCTACAGAGATGAATCCTTTCGGTAGAGGTTTTGGTTTTGGTTCCCAAACCAGTGGCGACAACACCCGACCTATTGCTCCGGTTTCAGGTTCAAACCCGCAAAGTTTCACGAACCTGTTAAACCAACCCTATACTTGGGACCCGAACAGTGTAACTTTAACATGGCAGGGAGTTTTGGGATGCCCATGGGAGGTGGGTTTAGCCAAACACAAGTGTATGGGACATCCCAAATGTTCGGCTCTTCAAATGCTTGGCAAGAGTCGGTTCCGGAGACACAACAGCCGGTCGCAGAGGAAGAGCCCGTGCGAGGCAAGGCAACTGGCCAAGGAAGCCTGGCTCACAAAAGAAAAGAGACGGTCGGTCGTGCCAAGAAAAAGGTTATACCATGGACCGACCACGAGTTGTACTCGTTAACCCGAGCGTGGGTTGACGTGTCGGAGGATCCTATAATCGGTAAGATATATATTTTTTGGTTTGTTATATTTTTTGGTTATGTTATATTTTTTTAGTTTGTTATATTTTTTTGGTTTGTTATATTTTTTGGTTATGTTATATTTTTTTTGGTTTGTTTTGTCAGCCAACAACCAAAGCAAAGCCGATTTTTGGAAAAGTGTCCGGGCAATATTTTTTGATCTGTCTGGTAAAGGAGAGGGCTACCGGGAGAACGATTCGATATCGGGCAAGTGGACCGATATCAACCAAAAATGCACAAACTTTCAAGGCATTTATCAGCGCACCCGGCACGGGTGGAAAAGTGGGCAAAGCGACGAGAATATTTTGACGGCGGCTTTGGAAGAATACAATCAGGAGTACGGGAATTTCCCGTGCTTGAAATGTTGGCGCGTGCTGAAAGACTGCACCAAATGGCACACCATCCGCCCAACGGTTGGAACTTCTTCATCTAGGGCCCAAAATACAAGGCCTTCAAAAAAGTCGAGGACCTCTGACTCGGTTGATCCCAAAACGCCTACGTCTGACGCGCGTTATGTCGACCTCAACTCACCAGAAGAAAATCCCTATTTTGCAGGGGAGGAGGGGGCGGAGGAGATACCACGTCCGCCCGGTCGACGGGCTGCTCGAGCCGCACGGGCGGAGTCTTCGTCGGGGGTGAACCAGTTAATCCCTGCATTTGCTGAAATGAACCAGCGGCTCCAAGAGTTACGCGACATCGGGGCTCAGCGTATTCAAGAAAACCGAGAGGTGGTTGACATCATGAGGGATCGACAGTTTGAACGCGACTTTGCTTTTTACACGGCAAAGCACGACCACCTAGAGGGCAAAGCGTTGGAAATGAGTTTGAAACAAAAGAAAAAAATCGAACTAAAATATAACCTTTGAGTATTTTTATCTTTTATTTAGGGTTTGTAATTTTTTTT
The DNA here is from genome assembly GCA_032199755.1 of Ambrosia artemisiifolia. Taxonomy (NCBI): domain Eukaryota; kingdom Viridiplantae; phylum Streptophyta; class Magnoliopsida; order Asterales; family Asteraceae; genus Ambrosia; species Ambrosia artemisiifolia. Next base: position 1,203,257 of record CM063525.1, read on the forward strand.
AGTATTTGTATTTTTTTTTTGTTTTAGTATTTGTAATCTTTGGTTTTAGTATTTGTAATTTTTTTATATTTAATGAAATATTATTAAGTATTTAATATTCTTATTTAAATAAAAAACAATAAAAAGCAATGATTAAATAAAAAACAATAAAAAGCAATGATTACCCAATCATTTATAACCCCCTCATAACCCCCCTTCCCATTAGGCCTTGTGTAGTGGAACGAAGATAACGCCGTTTTCAGGCTATAGCGCCCGGGCACACCGCCCCCCGGGGCGCTATAGCCCGTTTTGAGGAATTCCCGTTTTGTACATAACAGCGCTATGTGGATGTTTGGTCAAAGTGACCGTTTCTCAACGGTCGATTTTAATAAAAAAAAAAATTCACTTCTATTATCTATATATATATGTTAAACTACAACACATACACTACATACACACACTCATTCACACATACAATACATACTTCCTTCCAATTAAAAAATTTCAACACATAAAGAATTCACCAAAATGTCGTCTCCTCCCTCCGAAGATTCGTTTATCGATCTATATAACCAGTTTTTTCGCGATGACGGCGCGGAAGAGGAAGAAGCCGTTACGAGTGCGGCTACGCTAGCGACTAGCGCGATGCATCTTATAAATAATCCCCCCCCACGGCCGATATTGTCTAGGCAACACATAGAGCGAGACCGTGTAGCCGCCAATGACCGTTTGATGAATGACTATTTCAATGAGAATCCGGTATACGGCCCTGGTATGTTTAGGCGAAGATTTAGGATGAGTAAAAACTTATTTTTGCGCATCACGCAAGATTTAGAGTCCGCCTATGACTACTTTAAGCAAAAACCCGCCGCTAGAGGGTGTTTAGGATTCACCGCAATTCAAAAGGTGACTTCCGCAATACGTGTACTCGCCTTCGGGAACACATACGATATCAATGATGAGTATTTGAAGATGGCGGAGAAAACCACACGCGATACTTTGCAGTATTTCTGCTACGGTATAAATCAAATATACTTTTGATTTTTTTATATATACATATACTTGGTACATATTTTTTATATATACATTTGATTTTTTTAGGTATATGCCAATTATATGGAAAAAGATACTTGAGAAACCCGACATGGAGCGACCTTCAACAACTATATGAAAGGCATTTACAAAAACATGGACTAACCGGTATGATTGGTAGTATAGATTGTCGTCAATGGCGATGGTATGCTTGTCCAACCGCATGGCGAGGTCAATATACACGCGGTGACCAAAAGGGACCAACGTTGGTTTTACAAGCAGTTGCCTCACACGACCTGTGGGTTTGGTCGGCCTTCTTTGGTCTCGCCGGGTGTATGAACGACATAAATACTTTTCAGTTTTCGCCATTGCTAGAGTCTTACATTGGCGGAACAATACCGAAATGTGGGTTTTATGCAAATAATAATTACTACGAGCATGGATACTACTTGGCGGATGGTATATATCCGGAGTATTGAATGCTCGTCAAAACGTTTAGTCAGACAACAGATGAAAGAAGGCAATATTTTAAAAGAACTCATGAGTCTGCAAGAAAGGACGTCGAGAGGTGTTTTGGCGTTCTACAACAACGATGGCATTTTGTTAGAAATCCTTGTCGTGTGTGGGAAAAAGAAAGGATTAGAATGGTGATGTACGCTTGTATCATAATGCATAATATGATACTTGAAGACGAAGGAAAGGCAATATGCCAAAACTATTTTGCAGAAGAAGATGTTCCAGGGACGCAAGCGACACAGGAGGAGAGATTCCAAAACAGTGCCATGTTGCGTTCCAAGGAGATACATAACGCGTTGAAGGCGGATTTGGTGGAGGAAGCATGGTCGATTCGCCCGCTTCATCACAACCAAGAAGAAGAAGAAGAAGATGACGAAGAAGAAGAAGAAGAAGGAGAAGAAGAAGCAGAAGAAGAAGAAGAAGAAGGAGAAAACGAAGAAGGAGACGACGACGACGAGTAGTTTTTTTAAGTATTGGTAGCTTTTTTTAAGTATTTGTAACTTTTTTTAAGTATTTGTTGTTTTTTAGTATTTGTAATTTTTTTTAGTATTTGTAAGTTTTCTATATTTAATGAAAAATTTTTATTTTTATTAATATTTTTATATTTAATGAAATATTATTAATTATTTAATATTCTTATTTAAATAAAAAACAATAATTAACCAATCATTACCAATCATTTATAACCCCCCTCATAACCCCCTTCCCACTACACCCTCTTTTTTCATAACCCCACTTTTATTACTTTTTAATATTTTAATACTACAACCCCCTCATAACCCCCCACCACTACACATAATCTTACACCCTCTTTTTCCATAACCCCTTCTATTACTTTTTAATATTTTAATACCATAACCCCACATAACCCCATCACTACACATAATCTAATTGCCAAGGTTTAGAATATTCAAGTATTGTTGGAAATGATTGGACTTTAACCTTGTGCTCTTGACAGGAGACCTGTGTTAGGGTAGAGACTTGGTCAAGACATGAAAGGTACGTGTATATTATTATTTATGGGCTTATTAAATTATGATTATGTTGTAATAAACTGACGTGGATTGACTTTATTTGTTCAGAAAATATGATTCTTAAAGGAGGATCTATTAGGCACTTGAAGGTATGTATGTAGTACACTAGTACATTTAAAGATATTAATGACATATGCTTACTTTTGATCGATTGGCGATGATATAAATACATGTGTGTGTACGTGTGCTATTGATGAAAGAATAAAATAGTTACTTATAGACCAGGTTTTAAAAAGCGCGCTGAGCGAGAGGCGACCTAAGGCGCAAATCCATGCGCCTTATGTCACACAAGGCGTGCAATGTACAAAAAACGGCAAGAAAAGCACGCTTTTCATACGCATGGTGTTTGTGCTTCAAAGTGTTATACATGTAGCTAAAAAAGTTGTACATTTAAGTGAAATCATATATAAACCTTATTTATATCTATATCTTCACTACAAGAAAACAGAGCAATAGCGGCGACATATGTCGCCGCTATTGCTAACGCGGGTCGCCGCTATTACTAATAGCGGCGACTGTCGCCGCTATTTTTCCTGTCGCTATTGCCCTGACGCTATTGCTCCTTCCATTGCCGCTATTGCTTTTTGTCGCCGCTATTGCTCAACATCAATAGCGGCGACAGCCGCCGCTATTTCTTGTGCCACGTCACCACGTGGCTATACTATTAGCGGCGACATGTCGCCGCTAATAACCTTTTTTTTTTTTTTTTTTTTTTGGTACCTGCTGATTTTAACCTACTAGTGATATTTAAATACTGGAAAACCGAAAAAAGCATAAAATATTTTACATACGCATCCCAAATTCGAATATATCATCCTAAAATCGTTTACATGAACATATCATATGTCGTTTACACATAATATCGCACCTACATATCATAATCATCATCATCATCGGTGTTATCATTCTCTTGATCTTCATGATTTTGGTTTCCCAAGTCCGGTGTCGCAGAACCTTGAATTATCATCCGCATCATTTCATTTCTAAATTGCGGGTTTTCCAACAAACTCGCAATTCGCTCCTGCAATAACATCAATACCAATCAATTTTTTCAAAACTATAAACACTTAACAATTGAGTCAAAACTACAAACACATACCAAATGGGTCGCGACTACAAACATATAACAATTGGGTCAAAACTAGAAAAACATTTACCAAATGGGTTAACACTATAAACATATACCAAATGGGTCAAAACTATAAACATATACCAAATGGGTCAAACCTACAAACATACCAATTGGGTCAAAACTACAAACACATACCAAATGGGTCGCGACTACAAACATATAACGATTGGGTCAAAACTAGAAAAACATTTACCAAATGGGTTAACACTATATGTTACCAAATGGGTCAAACCTACAAACATACCAATTGGGTCAAAACTACAAACACATACCAAATGGGTCGCGACTACAAACATATAACAATTGGGTCAAAACTAGAAAAACATTTACCAAATGGGTTAACACTATAAACATATACCAAATGGGTCAAAACTATAAACATATACCAAACTTCTCAAACCTACAAACATACCAATTGGGTCAAACCTACAAACATACCAAATGGGTCAAACCTATAAACATACCAATTGGGTCAAAACTACAAACATTTACCAAATGGGTTAACACTATAAACATATACCAAATGGGTCAAAACTATAAACATATACCAAATGGGTCAAACCTACAAACATACCAAATGCATCAAAACTAGAAACATCTACCAATTTTTTCAAAACTATAAACACATACCTGAGTAAATTCTGATGGAGGCGTCTTCTCGGTCGGTTGTGTCGGTAATAAAGAACCTTCTCTTGGACAAGGGTTAGGGCCAAGCCCGCGAGTATGTCCACGTCGCTTACCGAACACTTTTTCAAATATGGAAATTTTGTTGACCTGTTGTGAGGAACAACCTTCTTCGTTTCTACGTTGATTTTGAGACTCAAACTCTGCCACCAACTTGCGCTGTATTTTACAAAGGTGATTCAATAGATTTATATATATATATATATATATATATATTTATAATGAGAATTACATTCTAAATAAATACTTACATAATTTTCTTTATTTTGCGGGCTATCAAAGCGTCCTTCTCTATCAGTATGACCAGCACGGTATCCATCATACCGTTCTAGGTTCTGTTAACATTAGAACTTAGATTAAAAATTAAATAAACATTAGTCTGATCGTCCGGATGACGCATAATACCATCTTCTGATCATCCGGTATTGTGCCATATCATATATTTGGCTGTGTGCCTTGAGCAATACAAACGTCGTAGTCTGGGGGTCAAAGGAAAGTACCGTAACACCTTGTGAGGCACCTTCTTGCCATTTGTGTCCTTATTGACCCACCGACTCTCATTACAAACCGGACAAATCTGCAACGATTTATTTTCCTTCCAGAAGAGAGCACAATCATATTTACACACAACTATCATCTCATATCCCAGCCTAGTCTTCTTTAATGTTTTTTTAGCTACGTAATATGAAGCGGGGACCTTGTTACCTGGTGGATGTGAAGATTGCAACAACTCGAGAAGCTGATCAAACGAACCATTAGTCCATTTGTTCCTTGCCTTGATATTCATAAGCTTTGATATAAAGTCAAGGGAAGAAAAATTAGTACAACCAGGATATAATTCTGATTCGACTTCATCTATCAGGGATTCAAAATCATTAAGAACACCACTACTCTCTTCACCCGCCAAGTTCCCTTCGTTAAAGTCCGTATCCTCTTCCATACGCTCCCCTATAAGGTCTTCGATAACGTCATCCATATCATTTCTTCGCAAAGCGTCCTCATCTACAACTACATGGGGGCGGATTGAATTTTCACCATGATAGGTCCATGTCGTGTATTGCCGATAGAAACCCAATATACGCACATGATATGACATTTTTGTGAAGGGTATTAAGCCAGAATTATGACACTTATTACACGGACATCTAATTTTTCCTTCACTGTCGACATATTGTTTGCTCATCTCCATAAAAGAATTCAATCCCTTAATGTAATTAGGATCCGAACGTTGCAATTTAATCCAACTTTTATCGATCGACATGATGATGTGACTGAAACATAATTTGGGTTTGAGGCACGGTAATTTAAATGAAACATATTATTGGCACCTAAAGGGTAGGCTGCTAAACCCACTTTTTGAATACCTTATCTCATATATGAATGTGTATTACATGATTGTTTGTTTAAGAAAAATTCGGCAGCATTTCCCCTTAGCCCCCAAGTATATAATATAAATATATACCCGAGGAGCAAAGAGGAAACGCCAACCGAATCTTTCAAAAACAAACAATCATGTAGTACACATTCACATCCTAAATGAGATAAAGTATTCAAAAAGCAGTCCCAAAACGGGGACTACCCGAAATTAATTACTAAATCAATTTCGGGCGGGTATTTCTAAGCTCACTATGTTTTAAATGGGGACACATTTTCGGGCATGTCTTTCTAGTCTCAATATGTAATAACATACAAATATAAACAAACATACATTCATACATACATACATGCGCTCATACATACATACATGCGCTCATACATACACATACTCTTACATACACATACTCATACATACATACTCATACATACACATACTCATACTCATACATACATACTTATACATACACATACACATACACATACTCATACATACACATACTCATACATACATACTCATACATACATACTCATACATACACATACTCATACATACATACTCATACATACACATACTCATACATACATACTCATACATACACATACTCATACATACACATACACATACTCATACATACATACTCATACATACACATACTCATACATACATACTTATACATACACGTACACATACTCATACATACATACTCATACATACACATACTCATACATACACATACTCATACATACACATACTCATACATACACATACACATACTCATACATACATACTCATACATACACATACTCATACATACATACTCATACATACACATACTCATACATACATACTTATACATACACATACACATACTCATACATACATACTCATACATACACATACTCATACATACATACTCATACATACACATACTCATACATACATACTCATACATACACATGCACATACTCATACATACATACATACATACATACACACATACATACATACATAAAAATAAAAAAGAAAAACAGAAAAAAATAAAAAAACAGAAAAATATATAAAAAACAGAAAAAAATAAAAAAAATCAGAAAAAAATAAAAAAACAGAAAAAATAAAAAAAACAGAAAAAAATATAAAAACAAAACACATAGCAAAATACACACATGTATGTACATATATACCTACTTACACAAGTATATTTATATACAACTTACTTAAAGCATGAAAAAAACAATTAGCGGCGGCGACTAACCTTTAGCGGCGACTAACCACGTGTTCTTCTTCGGATCGGTCCTTTCCTACAAACCCACAAAAAAATTATCAAAAAATAATTAAAAAGTAACCTAAAACAGAAAAAAAAACTAAAAAACTGATAATAAAAAATAAAAACTGAAAAAAAAAGGAAAAAAACTGAAAAAAAAATAAAAAACTGAAAAATAAAGAACTAATAGAAAAAACATAAAAAAAAAAGAAAATAAAAACAAGAAATAGAAAATAAACTAAAAAAACAAAAAAAAAAGAAAAAAACCTTACCGGAGGGGAGGAGATACGACAGCAGATAGAGAGAGCAGAGGGAGAAGCGCCGGTGGTGGTGGGTTACTCCGGTGGTGGGGTTGCTCCGGTGGTGGGTTACTCTAATTTTGTGTCGCCGGTGGTGGGGAGATGGGGAGGTGAAAAAGAAAGTGAGGGAGAAGAAGAGTTTGAGAGAGATTAGAGAGGAGAGCTCGAGAGAAGAAGAGGGAGAAGAAGAGCAGATCGAGAGGGAAGGGATATTGTGTGTTTTGGTGAAAAAAAAGAGAGGGAGAAGGATACGTAGGCGGCAAAGTGAAAAGAGAAATAGCGGCGACTTGTCGCCGCTAATACCCTTTATATGATTTAATCTTGGCCATCCATTTAATCAGATCTATGGTTGAGGTACACTTGACTTTTAGCGGCGACACTTTGGCGGGTCGCCGCTAAAGGTGTCGCCGCTACTGGACAAAATTCTTGTAGTGTTGGGTAAAGGATGCTAAAAACCTATAGGATATATAAAAAATTATGTAATCGTCTTGCGCCTCGCGTACGAAAAGTTCACCGCTTTTGCGCTCTGCGCTTTGCGCCTCGGTTTTAGACCTTATCGCTTTTGTGCGTTTCGCGATTTTTAAAACTACACTTATAGATAATAAATTGGTGTGCGTACCATGGGATCCTTCAAATAAGTATGACGTTTCACTTAGTTCAAAGTGAACATGTCACAAATATGATTAAAAAAACCACATATTAATAAAGCAAAAGTGAGAAGCTTAATTATGTTTGTCAACATGTTCTTACTAGAGTTAAACAAGTGGTTGGAGAATCCAAATGAGAAGCTTAATTATGTTTGGCAGTCTATCACTTTGTTAATAATATTTTTTTATTGTTAACCAGATTTGATTTAATAATATTACCCAGTTTGTTGGATGCTTGTTTATACTGAAATAATTTTGATGTAAGTTTGACTTTCTGAATTTTGACTTCTGAACTTGGACAATATTTTCTTAATATTTTTTCAAGCAATATTGCAGGAACAAATATTGAAGAACTACAAACCTATGGTGCTTGCACATCATACATGAATCAGGCTGATGGAATATTCAAAACAAACGTTGAAGTCGAGAATAACAAGTCTCTAAAAATGTGCAAATAGATTGAAGAGGAACATCATAGAAAAGAAAGCCGAACTTAAAGCTATGCAAAAAGATATTAACAACGAGCAAGAAGACTTCGAAGCTATGATGCGAAAGTTTACGAAACGCCTTCTAGTTGGAGATTGAGATGAGTGATGTTTTCATTACTCTTTATATTGTAATTGACACTGTGTTTTGTGTTGAGTTTAGTCAACTATGTTAAAGTACATCGATTGACTCAATGATATCTATGTTATTGTTGTTTTAGCCTATTTGTGATTGAATGCATGTTAATTAGTAGAAATTCAATATCAAAGTTGCATTTGGATGTTCAAAATGTTACATTGCAAAAAAGGGTTGCAATTTTTATATTACAAAGGACAATAATGGTTGCATGAAGTGTAGAAAAAAGTTGCATTTTGGTAACTAAACTATAATAAAAGTTGCATCTAAGTATACAAAAAGTTGCATTTGAGTGTATAAAAAGTTGCATTTCGATAACTAAAGTATAATAAAAGTTGCATTTGAGTATTAAAAAGTTGCATTTCAAAGTAAAAAAAGTTGCAATAGAGTGTAAAAAGGTTGCAAATAAAAAGGTTGCATTTGAATTGTAAATGCAACACTTTAAAAAAATGTTGCGTTAGGCCTTGAAAAGGTTGCATTAGCTCTAATGCAACTTCGCCTAATGCAACTCCTAATAAAAGGTTGCATTAGGCCTAATGCAACCTTTTTAAGGTCTAATGCAACATTTCATCAGGGTTGCATTAGCTTGATTTTGTTGTAGTGGGTTCAAACCAAAAAAACCCGTCTTTAATTTTTTTAACCCCGTCTTTAACTCGCTTTTGTACTAGTGATATGTGGCGGTAGCGGCGGTGGTGGGTGGCAGTGGTGGGCGTCGACGGTGGAGGTGGATTGCCGTATTTGTCCATTCCATTCCCCCTTCCATTCCATCATACCAAACGCTATCTAATTCTTTATATATATTATATCCAAGAAAGTGAAATCTTTTTATCTTACCTTTTGTTTCTTCTTAGCGCAATCTTTTCGATCTCAAGTTGCATTCCTGCGCTAAGCAATTTCTACTGCAATATTCAACCCAAAATATTGTCGTAAAAGGGACTACTGACAAAGATAATATTTAACTCTATCCCAATATGCTATTTTAGGTATGCATTGTGTATTATGTTTGTATAAGATGTAGAATAGAACTATGAAACACATTGTAAATGTTTGTAATGGATCTATTGAAAGTCTATAAAATCATCTAGATCTTAGACACATGCATGCATGCACATTTTGTCAATTTTATAAGTTTTTTTTTTTTTTTTTCATATTTTACGTACATGTAATATGCCACTGTATGGGCTTATTATTATAACAATATGTGTGTGAGTCTTGGAGATTATAAATTATTCGTCTAGACATATAGTCTGTTAGGTATAAAGAGAAAGCTCGTGGAAATACGCATACATATATTTTTCAATTAGTAATGATAATAATAATTTTACTAAATGGGTTAATTATTAGTCAAAGTTTGTTAGCATTATTGTATAGCGCAAATTGGGTAGAGCCTAGTCTTTTTGAGGTGCCAGATTCAATTCTTGATCTCACTGGGTTCTATTGATTTTCCATAGTCATGTATTCGGGCGGGTGGGGATCAGGTTTTCCTTGAAACTAGTGGCTTGGTGGGTTCTGACTACTCAGCGTATCTTCACCCAGATGCGTATGGGATGCTTTTGTAACCAATTGGTGGGTACATCGGGTAGTCCGGACATAAATTGTTGGGCGTTAAAAAAAAGTTTGGTATAGAACTATAGGCATGGTTCATTGTTGAAATACATAAACTACTTTTGCATTAAAATTATTTTGGTTAATAAATTAAATATATTTGTTGAAGATTTGGTAGGTATTTTTTTTTTTTTTTTTTTGAACGGCAGGATTTGGTAGGTATTGCCACCCTTTATAAGGTTTAAACCATAAATTTCTAGTCAAATATGAATAAATATATCAAGATTTTATATCATGTTACTTACATACAGCAACTTGTTTAAATTACTATGATGAAAGCTATATGTATAAAAGTCAAATCATATCACATGATCAACGCGTTATTTTCTTTTTCTAAAAACGAATTAAAACGAATATGGTATATATTATTATATAAAACGAGGTTAACATACAAAAGATAATTAGCGTGCGATGTATGGGTAGATTTATATCGTCCATTAGGGGTTCCGTAAATCTATTGAGTTTCGAGTTTTAAATAGAATGTAGCTTTTTTATATATAAAAAATATGAGTGAGCCCATAATCAATGCCGTTTTTTAGAACGTTTTGAACCCTCTTTTAAGTTAAGGTTCTCCCTTATGTTATTCATTGATTGATCAAGTGGTTCATATGTATGACTGTGTTTTTATCTCATTGGTATTACTCCTTATAACAAAGGGAAAAATCATTAAATAATTGTTTAGGCCATGAGGGGCTAGCCCAAGTGGTAGATACACTAGTCTTTAAAAAAGATCAAGGTCACGGATTCAAATCTCATGCCAAGGTGTAAAGGGTGTAATATAAGTGTAGAGTTCCATTTAGCCGATAAAAAATGTTTTTTAGCTTCTATCAAGGATAGTTTTCCTTTTAGTAATTGAATGTTATACAAATTATTATAGATGAAATAGCATATATTATTGTCACGGGTAACTTCAAACTCCAAGTTGCCTAATCATTCTTAGCCATTTATGCACCTAACAGTTTTGTTCAAAGATTAAGATTTCTCATCATAATAGAACTGTTTTCGTAATCATAATTAACATTCGGATTATTCATATTATAAGTTAAAATGTTTGACGAAAAAGTGTTTGTTGGTCAACTCAACCCGACCCGAACCGTCAAACCGACTTGGAATTTTTTTTGTCTAGCCCTATGAAATTGAAGCATCAGGAAATAGTGAACTCACTGAAAAAAAAATCTTGGATCCATCACTAGAAGCATATGAAGTTAATTAAACATTAAGTGTTGTATGGTTTTAGCTTAAAGGTCTATGTATCAAAGAGTGAGTTTACAATTTTAGGTGTTTTGGGATAGAGAGCACATAGGTGATAGGTTCTCGTGTTTAATGGTGTTGGAGCTTTGATGGGTTTAGGCCATGTGGGCCGGGAACTATATTAACCTATATAATGTTTAGTTTTGTTTCATTTGTTAGGTTAGTGATTCTATTATTGATCATCATTGCATCAGACGGTTTAACATAGTAAAATCGTATGCTTTGGTGTTTCTTTTTGTGTTTGTTTGTTCTTGTTCTTGAATCAACAAAATCAATAGATTCTGCCTATTGATTGTGTCTCACGTGTTTGATATTGGTACTATAGATCTATCATCGGATTTGTGACTTACAATTAGTAATAGAGCCTTTGAAATAATTCAAAGCTCAATTTTGGTATGAAAAGATTCAAGATTTGGATCAGCGCGTTCATGATTCCAGGTAACGATTTGTGTTTGACTGAATTAGTGTTTTAATCAATTTGTTTAGGTGTTCTTGATGTCTTGTATGGCTATTTGAATGAAGAACACGAAGGGGATCGGGTTAAAAGTGATTTTGATTTGTTTGGCTGAATTTTGGTATTGTTTCCTTATTTGGTGCAAAGTTTGTTTGGAAATTTAATCTTCAAGGATCTCGTGTTCTCTCAGCTTCCAAGGTAGGCTCATAGTGTTTCTTTAGTTCACATGGATCTTCACTAGTTCACATAGACCTTTAGGTTTCGTTAAACTCATATTGTTTGCGATAATAAGTTCTCCAGTCAAGGGTGTTCTCATATTGGTCTTACGGTGTATGCTCGTTCTCGAATCCATTTCCGGGTTCAAGTTAACTGTTTGTTAAGGGTTCTTAAGATTCAATTCATGTTCTCGGGTTACTTGATTAAATTTGTTCTTAAGATTGCTACCTTCTTTAGTTCTCGGGATTTACTTTGTTTACAGTTCCATAGTTCTCGGGATTTACTTTGTTTGTAGATTTCGCTCAAGTTCTCGGTATTTACCTTGTTTACTTCTGTCACTTACTAAAATGGATTCTACTCAAAGTAACATGCAACTCAATCATGCTAGAATTCACTAGCATTTGGACTCTAATATTAGAACAACTACGTCTATTCCCAGGTTATCTTCTAATGAATATGCCTAACGGAACTTTAGATATGAGAACATGTCAAGTTTTCTGGATTTTCTTAGCATCAAGCACTGCTAATTTGACACTCAAAATCCAATCTGTACAACAAAGATTAATTTGGTTGAAAACTTCACCCCGTCTGTGGTAAAATATATATCATCAGTGTCACCAATGGAGAAAATATCTTTGAAGATTATTGCGAACACATATACAATAGCATTCGACTAATGGCATCGTATTTAACTTTTGTCGATTGGCACTGTGTATTCACAGATTGCTTTTGTTGTATCATCAACTTGTTTAATAACCTTTTCACTTCTATTGTTGCATAAAAATTTTCCATTGAAATTTGTTCTTGTTTCTCCACCAAACGCAATAACTTCCTTTCATGATCATTAGCATTCGTTTGTTGTTTGATTTCAAGTTGTCATCTGAATTATATGAACTATTAATTGAAAACAGTGTAATCAGTCAAGAGACTACCGAGGATTGATAGCTCTGATACCAATTGTTAGCAATGATGTAACACCCTAAATCTGTTTTACAGAAAACTCGCAGCGGAAAATACCAACTTAAAAATTCATTTCTTTGAAAACATCTTAAAGGTTAAGAAACCGAATCCTCTAAGTATTTTTGGTATTACATCTTAAAACATTTAGTAATACAATCAACATGACTTGTTTCTACTAGATCAGACGGTCGTGACCACGTACAATCCGCCTCCTTGCTCGATCTCCATCCCTCGCTTTATTAGGTAAACCAGACATCCTGCAATCACCACATAACCAATTCGTTAGTTCAATAGGTAACCTCATGAAATCTACTCTTGACGCAGAAGTAGCATCCCACAATACTCTGTGATCCTGTCTAAAAATCTTCTTTCAAGTTCGGGTGGGTTACCCCGACCCTAACCTTCACATCTCCTGCAAATCATACTTATATACCTACATTTTCATCTTTCTCAAACAAAGGTTAATAACCCCACAATACGTCCATCATACACTTCCCCTCCATATAATTTCACAATACATACAAGCATACACTTCCTTCATATTATTCTACAATACATACAAGCATACGCTTCCCTTGCATGATTCTACAATATATACAAGCATACACTCCCTTCATATAATTCTACAATACATACAAGCATACACTTTGTATAATTCTACAATACATACAAGTATACACTCCCTTCATATAATTCCATAGTACATACAAGCATACACTTTATACAATTCTAGAATACATACAAGCATACAACTCCTTCATATAATACCACCATACATACAGTCATACAAGTCCTTCATATAACTTACTTGACCCGTCATGTTACCCTTTCTTCGCTAATCTCTACGATAAATATGACGTTTCCAGCCCTATACTCAATCTACTCATAATTACCAACCCTTACATGCATGAAACTCTCTCTCAAACCCGAGCATGTGTACCCATATGTACAGCACATTCTCAATATACTTAATCATGACAATCTACTTATCGTATTTGATACCATCGAGCAACGTTTCAATTAAACTACACGCACTTGTATCATTCCGTACTATGATCATTTTACAAAACTAACATTAGTATTACATGCTACACCCTTACATAGCCTTACACGAGGTCCAACACTATTAATTGATGCGTTAAACGCTATTACGAGTCGCGTACGTAAGCGAAACATCGACATACGATAGAATAAACTAAAAAAAATATAAATTTCCAGGTTCCACCGTAACCTTACGGTGGCCACCGTAGGGTTACGGTGGACCACAAAACCCAACGGTGTATCCCCTCTGCCCTACGGTGGGGAAAGCATTGCAGGGGCCACCGTAAGGGAACGGTGCCACCGTACCCTTACGGTGGACTCTGCACATTCCCATTTTGTTTCTCCTTTCCACCCCTTCTAGACCCGTCCACGCCGATCCATTCGAAGCCACGTTTATTCCATTATAAACTCCAATTCAAGCCTTAACCTCTTATTTACGTTCCATCATCTCACGGTCCTCATACTACTTACAAACACATATACATGTTAAGATTCATTATCCTAAGTGGAATAAGAACCACTTACCTTATGTCCTCCAAGTTGATGCTTGCTTATTTGTCTCCTCTTGACCCATTAGCTTCCCATGGTTGAGTCCATCCTTCCTATCCTTTCATATTATCATATTCATATTATTGTTAGCATACATGATCATATCACACTAACAATCATTTTCCATCAAATAACACATTGACTTTCATTAGTCAACTTCTACCATTTCTACAACATACATACACAACCACATTGGTTCTCTTATCATGTAATACCACTCATTTCATATATATATATATATATATATATATATCTCATGGTTTTAACATGTATGCGTCACATAGTGTTTCTAATCACACAATTAAGTTTGGGAACCTAACCATGCTATTCTACACTATTGACTTGGCGGAAAGTCAACTTTCTACCATCCAAACTTTCTAGTTAGAACCTATATCCATATTAGCGCACTAGACCATATGAACTTCACCATAACAATCATGTTCATTTCTCGTTAGCGTACAAGATCATTCATCTTACCAACAAACCAACACATTGTCGTGCATCATACTATTTACACATAGTGTACATGCTACAACTCATACTTCTTACCGAAACATACAATCAACTAATTCACACATGGTTCCCATCGAAACACATCCTTATGTTAATTTACTAACATTCACCATATTCCATTCATTTCCATCAAATATTTGCATGCAAGTTCATCTAGACATTTCATCAAACACATGGTGTGCATACAACATTCTAAGCTCAATGTACAAGTATTTCATGCCTACTTCCATAACTCATAACATCAATCATCATATTATTTACCTACATTGCATACCTTTCTTTCAATAGATTTCAACATAGCAAAACATAAATTCTGTCAATCTATTTATCAAATTTGATCAAGAATGATCATGGGTAAAAACCCCCATTTTTCTTGAACATGAACCCTAAGTCAAAAATGCCACTAGAGATTACAAAATCATTAATGACACTAGATTATTGCATCAAAACATGAATTTAGCCATCCAATGCTTACAATTTACCCAATTTAGGGTTGGTTCATCAAGACCCACCAATAGCTTCAATCAAGAAGTCCATGATATGGAATGGATACTTACTTGATCCTTATGAGGTGATGAGCATTTCCCTAAACTCAGATCAAGCATGCAAGACTTCCCACTTCTTCTTTGATTTGGGGTAGGAAGCACACACACACACACATACACAAAGCACAACAATCTCCTGAAGAGTGTGTGTGTGTGTCGTGTATATTATCCCACCACAAGTGGGTGGTATTTAGTTTGGTTCTTCCCAACTTTAGTCCTTCAACTTTGATGCCCATCCAATATTTACTCAAACCTTATTTTATTTCCTTTTACTTGTATAACTACTAAATTAGATACTTAGTTATTTCACCCCATGCCATAACACATTAAAACATGCTACTAAAATTAAAATTCGGGTTTTGGGGCGTTACAAATGAAAAGAAAGAGAGAAACAAAAGAGAGGGAATTCGATCAAAACATAGCTAATTTCATTCATTATCATGATGGAGAACTTATGCAGACTATAACGACTAACTCAACTAACCACTTATTGACAACTTGACCTTATTAACCCATGTATTATGACTTTTACACATTTAACCAGTGTACTTCTAATTGATTACTAACACAATAGATTGTCATTGATTATTGTGTTGGGACACCAAATCAATATAATCAACCATTGGTGGCAAAAAGCAAGTAGTCACAAAATAGTGTGACTTGGTCAGAATTTAGCGAGAATTCATGTGATCGCTAAATTGTGCCATGAATTGTTGTTGTATGAACAACAAATATGTTTTGGATTATTGGTAGTTGTAGGACCACTAGTAAACCCTTAAGTCAAAAATTCAATCTCTAGGATCTGCTCATAATTATTTGGTTGCTTGAAATCCTTGTTCATTTAGTAGTTCAATTGGTTTCTCAGCAAGAATGCATTAATTGTTGATAACTTATGATCAAGTACCTTCTAAATCTATACTACTATATAGTGGGTGCTGGACGGGTAAAGTTATCATTTCATGTTTATGCATAAGGGTAAACTTGTAATTTCATTAGAATGACAAGCAAATTTAATAAAACTATTAATTGCTATTAATTTCTATTAATTAAAGACAAAAAACCAAGAAATTAATGATTAATAGTTGAAGGTTAAAAAAAAAGGTAAAAACAAGAAACAAAAAATTAGTTTGTATAATATTACACCATTCACAATTTTAAACCCCAATATTTTGTGTGTCTTATCTAAAATAAATTAACCGTAAAAAAACCCGCATGTTCGTCATATAAGTTTTAGAATTAGCTTGTGAAGATTAACAAACAACTAGCAAGAATGCACTTTACCCCTCATGCTTTCGGGTAACAGCGTAATGTTCTTTTTTAATCAATAATAGACGATAAATTTTGATCCAGTTATGAGTTGATTTGAATCTCTATAATATAACAGGTAAAAGTAATAGGTGGAGTATGGATGTTTAGCACGACTGTTTTCAGGTTATTCAGGTTATTTAAATTACAATTTGATCTATGTTTGAATTCGAATCGAGCTAAACTAAATAAACAAAATTATATACATGTACTTTTTATAAAAGAAATTCAAGTTATATACTGTTCAATTTGAATTTTCATGTTGAATCGGGTCGAAAATCATAAATTTGACCAAACGCAACATCCAAACATTGTACAGCACCGCCGCAACGCGCGGGCTCCTGCTAGTACTACATACTACATACATATAGCCACTTAGGTTATGGCCTAGTGGTAGAGAGAAAATCCTCTCTTGGGTGAGGTTGGGAGTTCACCTTTAAGGGTGTGCAAAAAAAATGTAAAATGGTGTAAAATGTGTAAAGAAAGAGGTGTAAGAAATTAGCAGTTAAAAAAAACATACATATATGAGAAGTTAATCATACAAATACGGGAACTTCGTTTAGTAAGGTGCTGTTTGTTTTTTCTGCAGGAAAAGGTCTGCAGTCTGCGGACCACATCTGCAGGCATCTGCAGGAGAAGAGGTGGACCAAAGGTCTGCAGTCTGCAAGAAGAAGACTGTTTGTTTGTTAACGTCTGCAGGCTGCTGAAATAAACTTAAATTTAAATAAACTGAGTTTTTACAGAAGTCTGGTGGTAGACGGTGGTGGTGGTGGGTGGACCGTGGTGGTGGTGGTGGACGGTGGTGGGTGGTGGTAGTGGTGGTGGGTGGACGGTGGTAGGTGGACCGTGGCGGTGGTGGTGGTGGGTGGTGGTGGTGGTAGTGGTGGTGGACGTGGTGGGTGGTGGTGGTGGTGGACTGTGGTGGTGGTGGTGGACCGTGGTGGTGGTGGGTGATGGTGGTGGGTGGTGGTAGTGGTGGTGGACCGTGGTGGGTGGTGGTGGTGGACCGTGGTGGTGATGGACGGTGGTGGTGGTGAACGGTGGTGGTGGTGGTGGACGATGCTAGGTGGTGGTGGTGGGTGGGTGACGGTAGTGGATGGTGGTGGTGGTGGTAGTGGGTGGTGGTGGTGGACGGTGGTGGGTGGACGGTGGTAGGTGGTGGTGGTGGAAGGTGGTGGTGGTGGTGCGTGGTGGTGGTAGTGGTGGACGGTGGTGGGTGGTGGACCGTGGTGGTGGACCGTGGTGGTGGTGGACCGTGGTGGTGATGGACGGTGGTGGTGGTGAACGGTGGTGGTGGACGATGCTAGGTGGTGGTGGGTGGGTGACGGTGGTGGTGGTGGTGGTGGTAGTGGGTGGTGGTGGTGGTGGTGGTGGGTGAGGAGAAGAGAAGAGGAGAAGACCTTTGAAGACCTTAGAAGACTTTGGTCCAAGTCTGCACCAAGAAGAGGTCAGGAAGAACTTTTGGAGTGAAATGTCTTCCGAAAAACAAGCAGTCTGCCCGCCCCAAACGTCTGCCCGCATCTGCGCCGCGCAGAAAAAGAGGTCAGAAGTGCTTCTGAGAGAAAAACAAACACCACCTAAATGTTGAATAGGGTAGGTGAGAAGAGGGCACGTGATACATTCATGAAAACATGGAATAAAATATAATGATGATTGTGAGGGAAAATGAACATTTATACGCTAGATACTACAATTTTAAAAAGTAAGAAGTTTAATGCTTCTAAGTATATATAAAATCACCTAAAAGAATAAATTATTCAGCCAAGTGTATAATATTCTTAGTGTGTTATGCACTTATATCATTGCGAGGCTCTTACTAAATTTCAGTTATCATCTGCACAAAATTTGAAAAGATAGCAAATGTTTAATTAATAATAAAGATCAATTGAACTTTAACATGTAACATATTAGTAAGCGCTTAAGTGTCTTTAGTAAAATATGTGAATTAGATAAGAATTTTCCTTCAACTAGGGGGTTTATGTCTTTAACCGTCTTAAAGGTTGTTTTCTAGCACAAACCGCGTTTTACGTTAGCAACGTATTAATAGGGTCTCATAAGTTTATCCATAAAGGGTTCTCACCATAAGAAAAACTACTGAGTTCTTTTCTCATAAATTCACTAACGAATTTGATTCAACAACAAATACAACTGTTGAAGAAACAATTTTTGAAGGGTGAAATCAAAGGGTCATCGGTTTGGGTTTTCGTATGTGGATTACATATCATAAAATTTAATTAAGTTAATATTAATATTAATATTGTAACTTACAAGAATGTTATGATTCGTTACTTAAAGACTTTAGTGAGTTGGTCAAGTACGCATTGCCAATTGAGTAAACATTTTCGTACTCAATTTTGCTGCTTACTTTTTGGTATTTTCTTGTATAACAAATTAACCTAGAAGAAGACAAAAAAATAAATAATTAGTATTAAAAAAATAATTAAAAAACATATATTATTTTATACTGTGCTTGCATTTTCAATCTACACAACATGACAAAAAGACCTTTAAGTTTTTACAAAGTATATTTTTTTAGTCTAGTTCTCAAAGTCCATAATCAATCACAAAAGAAAGTATAATGTCAAAACAAAAAAAACAAAAAAACAGTTAAATGATTTCTTAAGGCAACCCGCTTAATTATTTGAGAATTTTGTGGGACTAGCACTTTGTTCAATGTTGTTAGGTGTTACTCTTGGTGTTCTTATAGACCTCTGTCTCAATGTTTGGCATTAAGCTTTAACATTTACACCTTGTTTTTAGTTGAGACTCGGGTAATTGGCCAATAGTTTGACCAACTTGTTCGTTTGAACATGGTGTAAGTTTGCGTTGTTAAGTATTGTGCAGAAATGTTAATACTGGACATCAAATATAAGTGAAATAAACGGTATCATCAAATCCAACTTTTATTAAAAACTATAGACTACTTACTGTCACTTGATACACTATTACTTGAAACATCGGCGTATTTAATAGTGAACACATAAACACAAGGGCGAAACTTAGTGAGGGTCAGGGAGTGCTCCGACCCCGACCGATTTTTGGCTCAATAGTGTAAATTTCCTAAGTTTTATCCAAAAATTTTGTAATTTTCACAGTTCGACCCAAATAAAAAATAACCCGCAGGGGGCTCAAAGCCCGGTTTCTAAGATATTGCGGGACATTGCCCCAAGTCCAGCTTCTAAGCCCAATCAACACAGCAGCCCATAGGAAGTAGCAACTACATATCATGATCCAATCTATACATATAATAAACCAAAGCCATTTTAATGACATGGCACTTAAAGAGGCATTCTCCTCCTTGAGTGTGCCATGTGTCATCCCATGTGGCATTGAGATATTTTAGGAAAAAAAAAATTAAAAATAAAATTGGATTTTTCTCTCCTATGTTTTCTCCCATAATTTTTAAACGTTAATATCTTTTATATACGAGATTTTTTAAAGAAAAAAATTACACCAAATTAACGAGCGTTTTATTATCTTTCCAACGAGTACCATAGTGCTATATAAAAACGGAGAAAATGTATAGGCAAGTCACTAATTATGTTTAAATCAGTAAATATGAATTCTATTTTCAACATGCGTTAGCATTGGAGTTATACATTGTTTTAGGTTAGATATTAACATTAGAGTTATACATTGTTTAAGGTTAGGCGTTAACATTGGAGATACATTTTTAATTGTTTTAGGTTAGGTGCTAATCGAAGCTTTATTGCATGTAATTGTAAAGCGAATCATTCTATTTCATATGTAAATTTAATATGTCATATTAGATTTCTCAACCCCGGGACGTTCCCGGGGTATAATCTAGTTCTTAAATAAACAAATAAGAATTTATTAACTAAAAAAAAGTATGTTTTAGACTTTTAGGTAGGTTTCTTCTATAATTACACTTCTTATATTTCTCTATATAATTGATTAGTTATATATAGTAACTTACGTGATTATAATTCTATATACGTACGTTTGAAAAGCTTTAGGTAGTGTTTGGTACGAGGTAATTAATGGAGAAATGGATTTATTCATTTAGGGGTAATAAAAATAGGAATGTTTGGTTGGGTAATGTAATGGAATCACCCAATACAAGACGGATTCCCTTACCTAAAAACATGGAGACATAGTTCCTCCCTCACCCCCCGTTTTTTTTTCATTCCGTCCCTTAATGGATTATGATAAATGTAAAAAAAAAAAAATCATTTGCGAGATTGAAGTGTACACTCTAATTGATTATCTTTCAACAAAGACCTCACGTCTCGCATAATAACGTACCTCAAACGATCTGACTCCATTTGTGGTCCCCCCCCCCCCCCCCCCCCCCCCCCCTTCTTCTTCAAGGGTACCATTCCACAGTTATCTTTTATTTACTGTATTTATTAATTTATATACTATAAATTTTATTGAATCTATGTGCTCATATCTACTTGTGTAATCTAAAACTTAGTTTATAATACGAGGAAACCGTTCTAGTTCCTTAATTCGATTGATGCGTGCCGACTTTGGGCGAAACTTAATAAATGATTATGGATCGCAATTTGTATTTTTTTTTTTGGATATAATTGTATAAATGATGCGTAAGTGAATTATCCATTTCATAGGGTAACCAAACATGACAAATGGAATGGTAATGATCCATTTCATTCCCTCATTCATTCTATTCTCTCGCTCATTCCATTACCCCATTCCAAACAGACTCTTAGGGTACTTAAATTTTTCTTTTCTTTTCACACATATTCACAATCGTAGTTTTTGTCACTGTGGTTGTACCCCTATCCCCATAGCTCTTCCGTTTTGCTTCTTGTTGGTGCCACTATTGCATTATATACGTCTTTGTTGAATCTGTCATATTGTTTCTCGTTAGTGTTGTCTGTCTTTCTGCACCACCGCCTTGGCCATAGATATGTAGCCTCTATTTGCAACCATAGAGTTTCCTTTTTTATGGTAGCGTTTTTATGGTTAACTATTTCCCTATTCTGATAGTGTATTTTCTTTTCATATCAATATTTTTATTGTTCTAGATCTACTATGAGCATTCATTTTCTTGTTTAATGACTATTGTATTAAAAAGAACCGACTAGCAAGATTCTAGACAGACAAAAGACACAACAAATGACATGAATATAATAGGTTTTTTTAACCACTCTTTCCAAGTTAATTTATGCTCTTTCTTTCTAGTCTCATACCAATAGAATGAGACATAAAGCACCTCATCAAAAAGCGACGTTGTCTTAGGACAATCCTTCAAAACATTCCGAAGCTTCTAAATAGCCCACTAAACTACAAAGATAATAGGTCTACCAATTATTTCTTAGAGAAACGTAACACCTACCTATCATGCCAAACCATAAGATCTAAAGGAACCTCAAAACCGGGAGATTCAAATCTAACCACCTTTCAAGCAAATCCCAAAAGTTACTCACCAAGCCTCACTTTCTAAACACGTAAAGATTCAATTCTGACCCATCATTACACAAGGGACACAAAGAAAAAGGAACATCAACACCCGTGGCCGCTAAGTTCATCCTAGTAATACATGTTTTCATACTCAATTTTTTATATATACTAAAAGCACATAGACCTCCCAAGTCCCAACTGCGTATGTAACCACCGTGTGTAGTCCATACCTGTAAAGCCCAGTCCATCAAATAAGCCCAACAACCAAACAGTTTTCTTTGAAAATCGTAACTTAAATTCAATCAAATAAGCCCAACAACCAAACAGTTTATGAGACATCAAAATCTTCTAGAAGAGTAACTTGATAAAGTTTGATAAGTCAAACCACTTCTGACCATATATTAAATGTTGCCATTTGTACTTTATTCGATCGGAATATAAGCCCAACACCACAAATCATCTTAAACCTCATTACTATGTGTTGACTATAGACACTAGAGGCAGAACACTAACATATTTATTCAATTATGCTGGTTGTAGAATGCTATAATCAAGTTGTGTTTAGAATGTGAAATTCTTACATGAAGCTATTTGAAAAGCTCATTTTTTTAATCTTTAATTTAATCTATTAGAATGTTGCTGGAGCAAATTACATGATGATAGCAGGTAGGCGGGCAACAAGCTGCGTCGCTACCCCTTCTGGATAGAAAACCTAACCTACAGAAAACAAATCCTCGCCCTTGGGGAGTCGAAAAGTTGTCATGGACCACTCGCTGGACTCTCGTCAGGAACCTGATCGCCTCCGGAGCCAATGAGCCACAAAAAAAAGTTGGTTATCCTCGCACGCTTTAGCGTGCTTTGCCACCTTGTTCGACTCTGTTCTAAGGACCGCTTGCCCAGCCACAAACCCACTCTCCCTGAACCCCGCTAAAGAAGACACACCCGTAAGGTCCATGCATGCGTGTTTCCCACCTTCCCAACCAAACACTAGCAGCTTAGCCGGACGTAAAGTGGACCTTCCTTTTGTCGGGTTTGTAAGAAAGTTAACTGGGGCCTCTTTCTTTGCCGAGATCCCTGCTCGTCTGAGAATGACCATTAAAACGTATCGAATAAAATCGTGTCTGTACTTAAACCCCGGTACAGTGAAGCGCATGCTCCCCATATTTATCCAAACACGCTTTATAGCAAACCGGACATGTTTTGTTGTCAGTAAAATGGGGATCATCAAGAGATATTTAAGGATTGCCTTATACTCCACCGCTGATATTCGTTGCCCCAGTCTTTCAATAGGGATAACAACCAGGAAATCTTGGACATGGGGCCACTATAAGCATTCCATGATGGCTTTCTGTCGTGGGGTCAAGCATAAATCTTCCCCAAGACTTCGTGTTATTCGAAAATAAAGAGCATTCGCCAAGGTTTTCTATGACTTTTTGGGGGCGGTGTCCTTATCGGTGTCCTTATTAGAGAAACCGCCAAGATCAAAGTCAGTGAGATATTCATGCAGACGTTCCAAAGCGCAAATATAATCCGAATCTGTGTTATTAACCCCGTTGTTACGTAAAATGTGATCTTGCAACCCCTAGGATTGAGATCTGGAGGCTACAAAGGCATAAGTGGCCACATCCCAGGCCGAGAGGTGGCCCAATCCACCAAGTCGCATCAGTAAAGTTGCGACCTGCCACTGGAGGTCCCCAAAATATCCCCCCCCCCCCCAAAAAAAAAAAACTACAATATCTTCAATTGCCTCTCGGAGCCTTTATCAAAACATGATACATCACTGCCTACAAAAAGGGGCTGGCATGTTCGAAGCCGAAAAGTAACTTTGCGACCCCCATACAGGATTTGAGCAGGAGGAGCTCGCTTTGAGGATCCCGAAGGCGAGGGAGGAGCCCCATAAGGTCCACATCTCGTGAGGCCCTCTTAGCAGAAAAATCACAGATGAAGCTAGCATCGCGACTGACTGCCCCTCCTAGCAGTTTGACACATCTCTCATACTGTCCAATATCTCTAGGGAATAGCCCTGGCCTAACCTTCACCTCATCGCAGGTTGGCCAAAAAATCTATGTTTCCTGATATTAAGGTTAAGCCCCAACGATGGTCCTTTTGAACAACGTCCCCATTGATAGGAAGTTTGATAATTCATATCTAGCACAATAAATACAGAAGAAAAACGTGTAGCTTGTTAGAGTGAGGGGAGTGGGGGCTTGGGTTAGGGCATGAGTTGTCATGTGTCAATAGTGGGGTCTACAAATTAAGTTTTCAAAAGGTATGGAGAGTGGAGGGGCTTGAGTTTTGAAAAGTTTATACGTATAACTTAAACAAAATTAGCCAATCAAGTGCAGCCACCTCACCCCCTCCTCCCGCCCACGCCAGGCCTTTTCCCCACACCAAAGAGGCAACGCCCCACTCACCCAAGATAGGGGGTGGTGTTTGGAGCTTAGGTTAGCAAGTCACGCCAAAACCCACGCCACACTCCCCTTAGTGTTATGGTGGCCGAATTGATAATTCTTGGTAGGCGTTATTAATAACTTATCTTCTTTATCACATACAACTAAGTGGTTAAATTCATGTTTTTCCTATGTTTACACTTTATATCCAAAAACACAATCAGTAGCGGATCCAGGATTTTTTTCTATGGGTTCCTTTTTTTGGTGGTCGTATTTCTATCAGCCAAACGTTAGAATTTTCGAGTCGGGTCGGGTCGAAAAATAAAATCATTCCATTAGCCATAGAGTTTTTAGTTCGAGTTGGATCGCAAAACTTATAATTATGAAATAGTGCCTAAAGTTGTGATTTTTACTTACCGAAATCAGTGAATGGCCTACGCGGCATACGCCCAGATTCTGCATACTCCTCTTGGCTGCCCTGTGTCTTGTGTTACTGCAACACCAAAGGTCTTCTTGTAACAATCAATCCTGGAAGAGTCATGCATTAAGCATCTATCAAAAATGTGAAGTAAGAGGAAAAACATTTGTAAGTAGAATGATTAGATAGAGTCAGAAATTCCAGAATTGAAATATATAAAGAGACATAATCAATTTGAACATAGAACAAATAGGATAAAGCATGAGCTCCATCTTTCACAAGCCAAAATTTAAAGCATGAAGCATAAGCACTAGAATCCTTCATTTGCTTAACATTATAATGCTTAACGTTATAAAACAAATGATCGAAAACAAACAACTAAATTAACGGATTTTCTTGTTTGTGTCTGTTATGTCACAAAAGAATGGTTCATCAACACAACAACCCATTGATACGAAATTTATTATTTGTTTTTCAATTTTAAACCAAAAGCATGATTATAGTTATTTTGACTTTCAAAGTTGCCGGGAACTTCATCTATTCCGAACTTCTGATCAAACCGAATTCAAACTCAAAGTTTGAATCTCATTTTTTTTTCGAAACAAACCGACTGCAAAGAAGCGAACTACCTATTTGTCAAACACGTTAAATACTCCTATAAATGCATATAAAATCTCTAGACCACCTAGAAATTAAAAAAAAATGTTTGTATAAATATATACTTACCACAATGGAGTGAAAGAACTTGTGAGATTCATCTTCTTGTCTAAAAGCTTCAAAAGATGAAACCAATAGAGTAAAAAAACCATAGCCAACACCAACAAGAACACTACCTCAGTACCTCCTATGCTTAGACTCAACCAAAGCCCAAACAGAACAGAACAGGCGAACCTGACCTGAACCCATTTAAAGTTAACCCAAACCCGCTAATTTCGTGTTAGGTTCGGGTCGTGTTTTCGGGTCGTGTCAGAAATTCACACCCCTAGTTCTAACATATAAATAATAATAATGTTATGCATATGAAATAGAACATAACTAACAACGAATTTAATGCTTTCACTCACTAGAAACATACGATTATTAGTAAAAACGAAAGTGAAATAAGTTAGTACCAGGAAACATCAAATTCTGGATCTTCTGAAGCAAAATTGAAAACAACTAGGAGGAGCCGAGGAGGAGGATGGCAACCGGCAGGGAAGGAGGAGGGGAGGCGGAGGGAGCAGAGGTCGGGGGTTCGCTTTGGGCTTCTGTGTGTTTTTGTTTGCTAGGGCAAGAGTGAAAGATATTAGATATGTAACCTAGTTTTGAACTAAAAAAAGGTTGGTAACCTAAAAAACGCGTGAAGCGGGTTTCGATCCTGGAACATCTCCATTGTAAGAAGCGGGTACCACTAAGATACCAACAATTTTTAGTAATGGGTTCCTTAGATAATTTTCTTATGGGTTCTTTTTTTTCCTATATACATTAACATCTGGGACAACAGTCTATAAGAAAGCTGCATTATCTACTCCATTTGTAAAGGTTTATCGTTTAAAGTTGTCTTATTGTGACTTCCTTTTATTTTTATGTTTTTGAAGAAAAAAGGGAATCTTGTTGTTCTGCCTTCATTATTGATTATTTGACTTGTAGGATGGAGATGCATATGTTCTTGACGTTGAGCTAAGGGACCCCAAGATACATGCCATTGAATTTGTACTTAAAAATACCAGACATGATAAATGGTTCAACTAATTGTTTTATAATTTATTACTTCTTAGGGCAATTTAATTTCTTTTTTGGTTTTGATGTATTATATTTGTATTGTTAGGTTCAAGATAATGGAGCTAACTTCCGCATTGAATTACACAAAGAAATAGATGCAAGTATCTCCATTATGCAGCATTAACATCCTAGCATGTAGATTATTATCTGATTTTGAATTTTGCAGGCTAAAAATGATGGTGCAGGAAATGCTAAATGCTTGCTCAATGAAATGTCTCACAAGGAGAATATTGAAAAGCCATTGAGACACAGGTGCATCTTTAACATAAAGCTGGAAAATATTTGAGCTTATGTGCAGAGCCTATATAAAAATATGCACCTCACTAGTTAATCTCTGACAGTTCACTAATTATAGCGTTTTCTCTAAAGATGGCTCGACTCCAGTTTTAAGTAAAAGACCTCTTTGGTTATATGCAAGCTTGTATTAGCCCAAACAAGAGATTAGTTGAAAGGGTGTGTTTAGTGATTTATGCAATTTTAACATTTTCTTTGACCGACAGAAACCTCTGCATCACTCCTTTCTTGTAAAAATTCTCTACTTCTTCCTTCACTTGGCAAGGACTATCCCAAAAGAACAACGCTTTCAGCAATGTGTATGTTATGTCACTTGAAGAAACCTCTAGTGAAATGGTATGCTCATGGGATTTTATAATTGCTTGAGCTTGTTCAACTTGTATACTTTTACTTGAAACTAGGGCTGACAGGTTGGGTCGTGTGTGGGTTAAAGGGTGGTGACTGGTGACGTGGTGTTCAGGTTGACCCAAAGTCTCTTGTTGACCCTTTTTTTGACACTCATTTCATATGCACAGGCATATATCACATAGATTAGAATTTACTATTTATAATATCTTACAGTATAAACAGGTCAAATTTGTGACCTGAACCCATCCCAATTTTTCATGTCAAGCCATTTTGTTTTATGCCGTGTTGTGTTAGGTTTGGGTCGTATCATGGATTGCCAGACGAACAAGAACCAAAATCCAAGCTGTATTATATTGAATTTATGCTTATCTCGACTGTGTTTTTCTTGAGTGTTGTATCAGGTTGGTGAAAAGTCATGCAGCATTAGATTCTTGAATAAAGAGGGGCCGGAGTGGATGAAGTTTCCGGCATCAATTGTCCTACCTTTTGGAGTATTTGAAAAAGTATGATCAGAAGACATAAATAAGGTATGGTATCCTTTTAAATTTTCTGGGCTTTCAAACCCTTCCTACTAGATGTGTCTCCAATTAAACAGTTTGACTAAATGACAGATGTGCTACATTTATTTTATATTAATTATGATTTTTTCAGTAGATAAAATGAGACTTATCAAAGCTTAACACTATTCAAGAAACTGTTTTGCAAATGAAAGCTCCTCGTAGAATGGTAATTCATCAAGTTAAGTTTTATGTTAAAGTGTTAAACTATTTCCATTGTGTATTGGCCTGTTCAGAATTGTCACATTCATAAAACACTAATAGTTCCATTTTGAGATTTTTAAACATTAATTTTGCAAGATTTTCTTTACCGAAAATGTTATTAATAGACAAAATCCTAATAAAATTATGAATTTTGTAATTGAACTTTGGAGAGCAATGAGGTTAGGAAGAAAATGAAGAGTTCAAGACTACCATGGCCTCGAGGTCGTGGAGAGGATACATAGACCCGGATTTGGCATGCTATGAAGATGGTATCCTCCTCCTTCCCTTTTGAGCGTCAAAACTGAAGCCGAAATGTTTGGTTGTTGGACAACCTTAAGTGATCGGGTTTTGATTAATCGGTTTCAATTTGGTAGTTTTGAAGACTGTTATAAACAAATATTTGAAATGCATTTGCCACGATTAGACAGTGGCGGTGTTATTCGGTTTGGTTTTGAGCCCTAACTGAACTAAAAGCGAAATGTTTGGTCTTGGTTAATTGGTTTCATTTAATTCAGTTTATCAAGTATGGTTTAACCGAATAAATGTATAGTAGGTTAATAGTTTGGTTTGGTCAATTTGGTTATTTGCGCAATATAAGAACAGAACAATATATGTGTGGTGTTCATATTTGTATGCAATTAGGTTTTGATTGTTCTATATGCTTTTGGTTCTATTCACTTATTTGGGCATGATGTATATGATAAGTTCGATTTGGGTTTTAGCCCTAACAAAATGTTTGTTTTCAGTTAATCGATTTTGCTTATCTCGGTTAATTCCCTTAATCGGGTATGGTTTAACCTATAACCAGTTAGTTTTTTGGTTTGTTCAATTTGGTTTTTTTACTCAATCTAACAACAATATATGTGTGGTGTTCATATTTTTATATAATCCCCCAAATTAGGTATAGATTGTTCTATATTCTTTTGGTTCTATTCACTTATTTGAGCATGATGTGTATGATATGATGAATTGATGATGCAGGCACCAAAAGTGACAGAGGTTGTGTTGAAGATGCACCTACACTGTGAGGGTTGTGCTAAGGATGTCAAGCATTGCATCCACAAGATGGAAGGTAATCATAATTGTCTACTGTTTTGGTGGTTGCACATCAAATTGTTTGTTTTAGGCATATCCCATTAGATTTAGTCCACTCCTAGGGATTAAACACGATCACTGACTAGAACTAAGTGATGTTTATTGATTCATATAATCTACTTCTGTTTGTTCATCCTGTTGGTATAATGTTCGTATGATGATTATTTTACATATAGAGATCAGAATATAAGCATGAAAGATATACAGAATACAGATTATACCAGATAAGATGATAGATAGTATACATATGGGTTGGGCCGGTTCGATGATTTTCTAAACCAAACCTGTAAGGATATATATGTCTTTGCAGTTTTGTATATGATTGGTATAAGTTATTAACGGTTTAGTTAATTTGGTTATTGGAAAAGGTGGGTTCGGTTAATTTGGTTAACCGCCAACTTTAGACGTTGGTGGATAAAAAGCTAATTTCAATTATATCTTAAGTCAAATAAACGATTAACAATCTTTATCTTTATAGTTTATAAAAGAACAAACGACAACTAATATGTTATAAAAATGTATTATGAAACCTTTTATAGTTGTAGCATTATCATTTATTACGAAACCTTTTTTAGTTAAAAGATATCGTTAAAAAATTGAATGTAATGGATGTCTCAATACTGGTAGGTTTTAGTTAGTACGGTTATTAATACACACATATAAATCCGTTCGGTTATGGTTTGATTGTTGGGTTTTTTTTATGAGATTGAATGGTAGAATGATGGTGGTTATGTAACTAACAGGTGTACAAACTGTGAATCCTGATATGGAAATATCATTTGTGACCGTGAAAGGCGCTTTTGATCCAAAAAATCTTGTAGCATACATTAGCAAGAGGTTAGGAAGGCATGCTGAGATTGTGAACTCAAAGAACACAAACAAGAAGAAAAAGGATGGCGAACAAAAGGAAGAATATGAAAAGGGCGAAAAGAAAGACAAGGACAAAGATAAAAACCCCAGTTCTCCATACCCAAATGTTCCTCCAGGTCTTATTTACGCCCCACAGCTGTTTAGTGATGAGAATCCCGACGTTTGCTCCAGTTATGTAGATAAACAGATATATAGATATTAAACTGTTGCAAGATGATCTTTTGGGTAACGTTTTTGTTTGCAACATGTTTTTTTGGAAGTTTTTGAGGGCTTACGTTTTATATCTCACTGACAGTATTGGTATGAATATTTTGGATTACAAGGTTGTATAGGTGTTTTATGAAGTAAATGAACACAACTATTGGTTATATTATGATACTTTTCAAATCTATGCGTCTTCTGTTTGAATGTTTGTTAGGGATGATTTGGCTTTGGGTGTTTGGGGTCATGACTTTTTTTTGAGCATTCAAACGGTACCATTTTATTCAATCATAAACGCCAAAAAACAAGTCCACCCAGGCTATTAAGCCAGAGGTTACCTGAGCCGATTACAACACCCACATACTAGAAACATAAACAAATCAAGAAAACTACTAAGAACAACAACCAAATCACCTATATTACACCTAAGTCATGGTCGACCCATTAACCGTTGTCAAAGCAAGAGAAGCTCCACCATGACGCCTTATCCAACCCAATGTTCTTCGCCCTCTTAATCATCCACCAATAAGATTCAATTGTGACGTCTTCAATGATGCCCGGTGTGGCTTTCTGAACATCGTCAAAAGTCTTCACGTTTCTTGCTAACCACAATTTCCAAATAACCAATTGAACAATCGCGTACACAGCCTCTTGTTTATGGACGCTAACTGCAGGCCGCGAACCTGCTGTAACAGCTGCAGAACAGTTGAGCAGGTCCCCGGCAACTGAATCTTCATCCATTCGGACACATTCCAAAAAGATATGCGACGTGGTTTCAGCATCCGAGCTGCACCTTCTGCAGAGTCCGTTTCCCATCTGTATACCTCTAAGAGCTAAGTTTTCCGCAGTCGGAATCCTGTCACTTGCAGCCCTCCAAACAAAACAGTTAACATTCGGTGTTGCAACTCTACTCCAATGGAAACCTGCAGGCTGACCAGGATTGGATGAGTTCAGCACCAGAGCCTCGCGAACCGCCTTAACCGAGAACTCAGCCGACTTCGACGATTGAGACCACAACCACTTATCGTCTGCTTCACAAATACGCTGTGCATTAATCAATAACCACAATTCATTTGCCTCGTGTATCTCCTGCGTAGATGAAGGAAATCTAGACCATGGGGTCATGACTCATGCATATATAATTTGATGGGCTTTATCCACAATAAAGACAGTCATGTCATTTAATGGCAACTATTTTTACCATTATGATACTATGATACACTAGTATTTAAGCCGCGCGCGTTGCGGCGGAGGCGTAAAACGGTGTCAAACTTGGATGGAGATATGCAACTGAACATGTAACAACCGGAAAATTCCGATCAACGTCCGATGTGATTTAAAAAAAATTTTTGTCAAACTGGACTAACACAAATTTATTACACGTAAATGCGGCACGTTTTATTCTTTTGAAGCGATCGGATGTGGAATCGGCTTGAAAAACGGTCTAAAACGCATCGTTTTGGAAAACACGAGAGGTAACCGACATGGGAATCGGACATCGAAATGCATGGTTTTTCTAGCATGTGTACTTTTAGAATAATTATTTATTTTAAATAGTGTTATTTATTAGCTTTCGGAAGTTAACAGGTCATTAAAAGAAGAAAAATCGTGGTTGAATGCTAGTTACGTGAAGCAACGACCAGTACGAACGTGCACGATAATAAAAACCATCTCGACGAAAATTAATATTTTGGAGGTTAAACATAATTATTTGAAGTTATTAAAATAATTTCTATAATGTTCGTGGGCAAAAACGGAGTTCAGAAACGAGAACGGGCCAAAACGGAGAACTTGGTACGTGGTAACGGGCCTTGAACCCAACTCAAAAGCCCACCTATATATAGTTTTTCATAACATAAATCCTCATTTCTTCTCTTCACTTTCTCTCTCTAACACACAAACTCTCTAACCTCTCTCTAGAATCCGGCCAAAATCCGGCGACTGTCCGGCGGTGGTCCGGCAACTTCCGGCGAAATTTTCCGGCGAAGTTTCCGGCGCGTGATACCCTACCCCCACATTTCTCGACGTTCCGGACGCAACGGTGAAGTCTGTTTTCCCAGAAACGGCGCGGTTTGGGAGATGGAGCAATTCCGGCGACTTTTCCGGTGAGTTCGTTTTCGGATTTTCTTCTTGCAAACCTTTAGATCGGATCTTTGGGAGTCTCCGTGCAAATTTTTGGGTCTTTTTGTTCTCCGGCGAATTTCCGGTGACCGGTGACTTCTGACATAGCGTTTGGGAGACTCCCGGGTGTCCGTTTTTAACGAAAAATATATTTTCGGGATCCTTATAACTAGTAGATTCTATACGAAATGGTTTCGTCATGAAATATTAATATTTTTCGGACACTTTTTCGGAGCCCGAATGCCTTCAAGACGGGTTTTGAAGTATTTTTATGTTGAGTGATGATTTCGGTGTTTTCCGGTTGGTTCCGGTGATGAATTTTGGTGGTATTTAGTCTCGGATGGTTTCGGGGTTGTTTCGAGCCCGGTCAAAGCTGGTCAAACCCGGTCAAATCTGGTCAAACCTGGTCAGATCTGGTCAACACGTTTTTCGAGACATTTCTGGTTGTGTGTGTATGGAAATGGTATAACTATCTCGTATTTATTTTGCTGCATTATTATATATACATGTATATTTAAAGTATATAAAAACGAACAACTAACTCTCGAGACGAACCGACAAGATATTAAATGATGAAATGTGTTTGTATAAAAGCGTGACTTATAAGTTGTATATATTGTTATATAAATAAGTAGTTTATATAAAGTGTCGAAATGTATAAGTCTCGTTTGATTTGAAATTGCGGATAAATGAAGAAATGTACGTGTTTGTCTGGTTTCCACAAAAACAGAGGAACTCTGCCGAAAATTTGTATAAAAATCCGTAGCGCAACGAAACGAATATCGTTGTATAAGTCTTATAAATAATTTTCCCAAGTGGTTAATAAATGTATTTATATAAAACCGCGACATTTTGACAAGGATATTTGTAACAATAATAAGTGAATTTCGGACAATATTTTCAATACAAATACATATAGTTTTGCCAAACGCCAAGTATAACGAGTTTTCGAAAGGTTTATCGTTTGGAGTCAATAATATATAAACGTTCGATTATACTTGGGAACCTTTTATAAAAGCAAAGTTTTGAATACTTTAAATGTTCGAATTTTTGGAAATGATGTAACATTTGTTATTAATCGGAATTAATAGCTGGAATTGTATTTGGCAAAGTATATTTTCCTAAAAATAAACGTACGAGACAACTGTATTTATCCGACTAACGAGACAAGCTACGGCTCAGGATGAGTTATACCTTTCGTAGTATTAGTCCAACGTGGGTTACACGCGAATAGAACAAGTGCGCAACTTGGGTACTATGTCGTGTGTTCACGCGTAAGATAAGTCACGATCGGTTCGTCGAGTTAAAGCATATTAAGACTCGACTTAATACCCACTAGTCTAGATAGTTGGATAAGCTATCTATTAGCCGGATAATAAGCTAGGCTTATTTGCAATAGAATGTTAAGCTGTCCTTTGTTGGTAATTAGGACACGAGGAAGCCGGTCAAGCCTTCGGACTTTATTTGCTAGCTAAGCAAGGAAATTAAGGTGAGTTCATGACCCCACTTTTTACTGTTTTGTAAATATTTTCGGGGGGAAGACATGCTTGTTTTATGAGAAACCTGTTTATTTTAAAGCATAACAAAGTTTACGAAAAACTTGTGAAGTTACAATGCTTTTATAAAATCGTACGTGGGTAAAAAGGGAAATGAAAGTTATGAGTATTAAAATGTGCGGTAACTGTGGAAACTTGAAATGGTACATAAGATGGGCACATGGGTAACGGAAAAGTCTAGTGGGACGTGCAGTCTCCGCAGTTAACTGTAACCATTAATTCAGGGAAATGAAGCCGTAGAATATGGGGATAGTACTATCGGTCCTTGATGGGGACCCACCCCCGGTTGATTAGCGTCAACTCGGATAGACCAAGGGGTGTTACGATATTCTAAAATTTGTTGTTACCACTATAACAACGTGCGGGGCAAAGGTAAATAGTCTGGTTTTGGTTACGGGCTCATGGGGACGTCATCGGTATTAGGATTTGCAACCCTAAGTCTATGTAGCACATTTCATATGTATGTTACGCGCACTAACTTTTCAAATAATGGTTATTTTATTTGATCATTTCCGCTTTCGGCGTACGTGGTTGCCCGGTTGGTAGCTTCGGGGGAAAAAGGGTTTTCATAGTAATATGAAAAAGTTTTTCAAAAGTTATTGTGGAAGTCTACTTTTGGGTTAAAGGTTCGATCGACGAAACTTGGGTATATTTATCTTAATGGGGAGGTAAATATATGGCAAAGTGAGTCGAGACGAAGGTTAAGGAATACCCTGTAAGAATTTAAAAGAGACTTTTTATATGTATGTTCGATCGACGAAACTTGGGTATATTTATCTTAATGGGGAGGTAAATATATGGCAAAGTGAGTCGAGTCGAAGTTTGAGAAAGGAATAACCGGTAAGTTTTGAAATGGGATTTTTATATGTATTTTCCCAAATAATATTTTGCATAAAGAAAATAAACTTTCTCATTAATGTTTGCAAACATTTTCTCAAGTGTTTGAAAGAAAATGGGTTATGAGCGATAAACATAAAACCATGAACTCACCGGCTTTATGCTGACTTTTTAAGCATGTCTTTCAGGTCTAGATATTGGCAACGACACGGTTGGAAATAAGTGATGTAATGGGATTGGAGACCCTAGAAGGCTTAGAAAAAGGTGTTCGGAACATGTAGAAGTCTTAGTTAAAATATTCCGCTGCGTAGTAAAGGTGCCAAACATTCACAACCGATGGGAAAATCGGGGTGTGACAGAACACTCAATCACCATCACCCCACCACTGTACACCCGCTACCACCGTCACCACAAATGTACAATTCAAGTCATCTAAAACTAATCATTAAAACAGAGGTCCAAATTTAATAAAAATATTTCAAACAACAATTATCACAACTGAGAAAACGAATTATCAAATTCCAAAATGTTGATTTTCCTGTGAACCTATATAAAAATGGTTAGACAATTGTTTCATGCAAAGTGCATGCCAATATATTTGAAATCTGATGACAACAAAAACATCCATAAATTAAAAAGGGCAAGTTGCAATAAATACATCCTTCATTTCTAAAACCACTGGATTTTTTAACAGCAGACTCACAACTTGTACCTAATGCAT
Organism: Ambrosia artemisiifolia; assembly: GCA_032199755.1. Lineage (NCBI taxonomy): Eukaryota > Viridiplantae > Streptophyta > Magnoliopsida > Asterales > Asteraceae > Ambrosia > Ambrosia artemisiifolia. The sequence continues at coordinate 1,239,040 of CM063525.1, forward strand.
ATCTTTTTGTAAACTCGTTTTTTTTTTTGAGAAACTCGCCAAGTTATAGTAAATAAATAGAGTATAAAATAACAAGATCATTGATCATTTCATTCTGCACACAGCAAACTTCAAAACTTCATATTCTCTTCGATCTATTCTCTCACCAAACTTACATTATCCAAATTTTCCGTTCGATCCTCACAACATCAAGCATGTGTTGTTTTTCTCTAAGGACCTTCCTACACCTCCATCGTCCATGTTTGAATCTCCCACTTCAAAGGAGTTGGGAAACTACTATGTCTTTCCCAACTAAATACCGGAAACCTATTGTGGCTATGAAGAAAAGCTCTGGATCCTCTCGTCGCTACAACAAGAAGAAACAACCTCAATCTCCTCCAGGTTTGATATTTTGTTTTCCATAATCACTTTTCGTTTATTTTGTTTCACTTCAAATATTTCTAATTAACATGCTACTTTTTTTCTTATTTAATTAATAGAACTACCGAAGGATAAGAACCATCCACAAGCAACCCTCTACACTCATCCAAGTGATCTTTCGATTCTGATATGTGGAGATGGTAACTTTAGCTTCGCCCACAGTGTTTGAAAGGCATTAGGAGATGCGAGAAACGTCATCGCGACGACAAACGACTCGTTTGGTAAGAACAAAAAATAAAGATTTATAGTTTAACAAGATTATATTCCATAACACTACGTTTCTGATCGATTAACCTTTTCTGTTCAATAGAGAGAGCCTGTGACAAGCATCCACAGGCAGCATTTCATATAAACATGTGTTTAGAGTATGGTGCACAAGTCCTATATAAAATCGATGCAACGAAGTTATCTACCTATTCGGAGTTAAAATACAAAAGTTTTGACCGGATCGTTTTCAACAACCCTCACGTTGGGGTATTTGGAAAAGAGTGGGTTCCAAATACTATCAAGTAAGAGGTGTTCCAATCTATAATCCTCTTTTATTCCCAAATTGTGGGATAACAAGTGCATTGGTTTTGTGTGTGTTTTTTGTTCTCAGGAAAAACAAGAAGCTTGTATTTGTATTTCTTTCTAAAGAGTGCATCGGACCACCTAAAACCAAGTGGTCTAATCGACTTGACCGTCAAGACCGACGGTCCATACGAGATCTGGCAAGTCGAGACACTTGCACGGGAAAACCATCTCTTCACTAAGAGAAAGGTACGAGATGTGGCAAGTCGAGACACTTGCACGGGAAAACCATCTCTTCACTAAGAGAAAGGTACCGTTCCCAGATACCGAATACAAGCACTATAGAAGCAAGTTTGGTGAGGGGTTCTACCCCGATAAAGATTTTGGCACAGTTGGCATGGTTACATTTAGCTTTGAGAAGCGTTTTTCCACGGCACCAAAGAAAACAGTTAAGGAAGTTGAGGAGGAGATATTATATTTTGTGTTGGCTTGGTATCTCCTTTTAGAGTTGGCGACATATGAACCAGTTGAGGAGGATTTTTTCTCTTTTGTTTTGGTTTGGTTCATGCTAAAGCGGGGTCGTTAATATTGCCATGTTTGTTTAGTTGATGTTAGAATCTTGGTGAATGTATAGTTTTGGTGGCTGACTAACAGTGGGTTAGTCTGCAGTATTACTATTTGGTGAATGAAATATTTTGGTTGGCCTTTTTAAAAAAAATACCATAGAAATTTATCCAAATCAGTTATATATTATATCACGTTCTTTCGAGACCAAAGACGACATGTAATCATTGCCATCATACCAGGCAATATTCCATTTTGTTCATTCTACCCCAAAAACGCAGTATTCCATTTTGTTCATTCTGAAGCCCACCCAAAAGAATACCCATTCTAGAGGAATTTATTAAAAGATAATGTGTTTATTATGATTAAAAAGCAATTATTGGCGCAATAGTCATTTTTCTAATAAAGACACTTCCAAGTCTTCCGACCTATTAAAAGTGTCGCCGTCTGCGTACATTTTGTACTCGCATGTTTTGACTTAAAATGACCCATTTAACCCATATTTTTAAACGAGTTATACATTTTGACGAATTATAAGCGGGTTATTGATAACACGTGTAATGGTGAGTACGAGTCGCAGACATTTTGTACTCGCATGTTTTGACTTAAAATGACCCATTTAACCCATATTTTTAAACGAGTTATACATTTTGACGAATTATAAGCGGGTTATTGATAACACGTGTAATGGTGAGTACGAGTGTGAGAAGTATATTGCGTAAAAATTAGCACTATATTATAACTGACCATGGAAAATTAGCACCATAAGTAAAAATATACATCAACTTAGATTACATGTATCGGAGTATGTTTTTCCATTTTTGCCCTTGTAAACTTTCAAGGCATCATAAGCTTCTAGGGGTAGTTTAGTAAATTTAGAGGAGCTAGTAGTGCATGTGATTTTTGACGGTAAAATTATTTCATATCGGAGTATGTTTTTCCATTTTTGCCCTTGTAAACTTTCAAGGCATCATAAGCTTCTAGGGGTAGTTTAGTCAATTTAGAGGAGCTAGTAGTGCATGTGATTTTTTGCGGTAAAATTATTTCATGTACACATTGGATTGGATGATAACAACGTTTTTATGTTTCTGTGTTGTTACCACTATAACAACGTGCGGGGCAAAGGTAAATAGTCTGGTTTTGGTTACGGGCTCATGGGGACGTCATCGGTATTAGGATTTGCAACCCTAAGTCTATGTAGCACATTTCATATGTATGTTACGCGCACTAACTTTTCAAATAATGGTTATTTTATTTGATCATTTCCGCTTTCGGCGTACGTGGTTGCCCGGTTGGTAGCTCCGGGGGAAAAAGGGTTTTCATAGTAATATGAGAAAGTTTTTCAAAAGTTATTGTGGAAGTCTACTTTTGGGTTAAAGGTTCGATCGACAAAACTTGGGTATATTTATCTTAATGGGTAGGTAAATATATGGCAAAGTGAGTCGAGACGAAGGTTAATGAATACCCTGTAAGAATTTAAAAGAGACTTTTTATATGTATGTTCGATCGACGAAACTTGGGTATATTTATCTTAATGGGGAGGTAAATATATAGCAAAGTGAGTCGAGTCGAAGGTTGAGAAAGGAATAACCGGTAAGTTTTGAAATGGGATTTTTACATGTATTTTCCCAAATAATATTTTGCATGAAGAAAATAAACTTTCTCATTAATGTTTGCAAACATTTTCTCAAGTGTTTGAAAGAAAATGGGTTATGAGCGATAAACATAAAACCATGAACTCACCGGCTTTATGCTGACTTTTTAAGCATGTCTATCAGGTCTAGATATTGGCAACAACACGGTTGGAAATAAGCGATGTATTGGGACTCGAGACCCTAGAAGGCTTAGAAAAAGGCGTTCGGAACATGTAGAAGTCTTAGTTAAAATATTCCGCTGCGTAGTAAAGGTGCCAAACATTCACAACCGATGGGAAAATCGGGGTGTGACAGAACACTCAATCACCATCACCCCACCACTGAACACCCGCTACCACCGTCACCACAAATGTACAATTCAAGTCATCTAAAACTAATTATTTAAACAGAGGTCCAAAGTTAATAAAAATATTTCAAACAACAATTATCACAACTGAGAAAACGAATTATCAAATTCCAAAATGTTGATTTTCCTGTGAACCTATATAAAAATGGTTAGACAATTGTTTCATGCAAAATGCATGCCAATATATTTGAAATCTGATGACAACAAAAAAAATCCATAAATTAAAAAGGGCAAGTTGCAATAAATACATCCTTCATTTCTAAAACCACTGGATTTTTTAACAGCAGACTCACAACTTGTACCTAATGCATATCTTTTTGTAAACTCATTTTTTTTGGAGAAACTCGCCAAGTTATAGTAAATAAATAGAGTATAAAATAACAAGATCATTGATCATTTCATTCTGCACACAGCAAACTTCAAAACTTCATCTTCTCTTCGATCTATTCTCTCACCAAACTTACATTATCCAAATTTTCCGTTCGATCCTCACAGCATCAAGCATGTCTTGTTTTTCTCTAAGGTCCTTCCTACACCTCCATCGTTCATGTTTGAATCTCCCACTTCAAAGGAGTTGGGAAACTACTATGTCTTTCCCAACTAAATACCGGAAACCTATTGTGGCTATGAAGAAAAGCTCCGGATCCTCTCGTCGCTACAACAAGAAGAAACAACCTCAATCTCCTCCAGGTTTGATATTTTGTTTTCCATAATCACTTTTCGTTTATTTTGTTTCACTTCAAATATTTCTAATTAACATGCTACTTTTTTTCTTATTTAATTAATAGAACTACCGAAGGATAAGAACCATCCACAAGCAACCCTGTACACTCATCCAAGTGATCTTTCGATTCTGATATGTGGAGATGGTAACTTTAGCTTCGCCCACAGTGTTTGCGAGGCATTAGGAGATGCGAGAAGCGTCATCGCAACGACAAACGACTCGTTTGGTAAGAACAAAAAATAAAGATTTATAGTTTAACAAGATTATATTCCATAACATTACGTTTCTGATCGATTAAACTTTTCTGTTCAATAGAGAGTGCCTGTGACAAGCATCCACAGGCAGCATTTCATATAAACATGTGCTTAGAGTATGGTGCACAAGTCCTATATAAAATCGATGCAATGAAGTTATCTACCTATTCGGAGTTAAAATACAAAAGTTTTGACCGGATCGTTTTCAACAACCCTCACGTTGGGGTATTTGGAAAAGAGTGGGTTCCAAATACTATCAAGTAAGAGGTGTTCCAATCTATAATCCTCTTTTATTCCCAAATTGTGGGATAACAAGTGCATTGGTTTTGTGTGTGTTTTTTGTTCTCAGGAAAAACAAGAAGCTTGTATTTGTATTTCTTTCTAAAGAGTGCATCGGACCACCTAAAACCAAGAAGCTTGTGCCAAGGGCTTTATTTTAGGAAAATAATAATTTAAAATTTAAAAACAAAATTAGATTTTTATCTCTAATGTTTCCTCTAATAACTTTTAAACGTTAATATTTTTTATACACGAGATTTTTTAAAGAAAAAAAATTACACCAAATTAACGAGCGTTTTATTATCTTTCTAACGGGTACCATAGTGCTATATAAAAAACGGAGAAACAAACGACTATTTTTTTGTGGTTTTGTTCATATAGGAAAAAAACACAAAGTGTTTAGGTTATTCATTAATCATGTATAGACAAGTCATTAGTTAAGTTCAAACCAGTAAATATGAATTTTATTTACAACATGTGTTAGCATTGGAGATACATTGTTAATTGTTTTAGGTTAAGTGCTACCCAAAGCTTTCCTGCATGTAACTGTAAAACGCATCAGTCTATTTCAAGTGTAAAATTGATATTTCAAATTAGATTTCTCAACCCGGGACGCTCCCGGGATATAATCTAGTAAATAAATAAATAAATAGGTGATGGCCTAGGAATGATGTAAATTTCATAAAAATGTATTTATTATATCTTTTTAGGTAAGTTTGTTAAATAAATGGGTCTTAAGTCTTAACAACATAATAACAAGTGAACTGAGATTTTTTTGTTTTTTAAAATCCACCGTTAAACATTTTTTTTTCTTTCTAAAATTTCCAAAATCCCTATTTTTTTGTCCATCAGCCAATAACCAAAATATAAAAGTGGAGCTGCACCTACCTCTTTCAAACAATCAAGTGATTGGGATGGAAACAGTTTTTGCGTGAGTCCCGAGTAGAAGAAAATAAAATCTTTGATATAATGATTGAATGTCTAAGTGTAATCCAGACTACTTCAACCAAGTTACCAAGTTATTTTTTTTATTGTTATGCTATAACGATTATGTTAAAATCTAACGAATCCTATTGTTTCTCGACATCGTTTGCCACCGCATAATGGAAATGGTTATTTTTCATAAAATATATCATACTCGTTGGAATTATATTTCTTTCACTTTGTAGTCTTATATTATCAAAAAAAAAAAAAAAAACTTATAAAGAAATAAACGAACTATCTATGACTATTTTGGTAGTTTAAACTTTTATCTTTGTTTTTGGTTTTAAAACGTTAAGATAAATACATGTTGATATGAATCAAATAAGCTGCAATCGTTTTGGTTAACGAACATGAATTCAATATGGTGCTTATCTTCAATAGTTTGAATTAACCTTAGTCAAAATTTATAAAAATGCCTCATAAACTTTGCTAAATTATATAGTTAAAACACGCTTTCTGTTTCTTAGAATAAAATAAAGATATTATTATTATGCTAATATTGTTACACAAATTGTATAAATAAAATTTTAAGTTAGATTGTTGGCTGAGGTATATAGTTAAAATTCATAAAGGTCTTTGTTGCCGGGTAATCATCGGGTCAACAAATCCTATAGTGAAATTACTCTCGAATAAAATTATCCTTAGGTTTTCTCAAATTCAAAGTGCGACATTAGAATTTTTGCCAAGTTGATCTACACATTTTAAGCTTCAAGCATCAATTCTTGTTGACTTCTTCAAGTTCATCATCACAATCAAAGTGAGTATATCTTTCTCCATTTTCATGTTTTATTCTTTTAGGGCTATTCATGTACACTATTACTAAATGTTATTCTTTCACTAAATGCAATTCTCGTGTGTGTTTCCTTTATGTTAATTTGTGTGTCTATAACTTGTCAAAATCATTAACCTTTAAGGGCCTGACATTTCAATGAATAGTACTATGGTATATACTCTTGTTGACTTACGTGTTCGAGTTAAGTCCTTGGTCATTGTGATGTGATTCATTATACTAAAAATGGTTTTCATGTGTTAGTCTGATTCTATTACGGTTGATTTTGAACGGATATTAGTTATTACATAATTGCCTAGGAATGATAACAACGTTTTTGTTTTTCTGTGGTGGCATTCGGTTTAATAACTAAAAAATAAATAGGTGATGGCCTAGGAATGATATAAATTTCATAAAAATGTATTTATTATATCTTTTTTGGTAAGTTGGTTAAATAAATGGGTCTTAAGTCTTAAAAACATAATAACAAGTGAACTGAGATTTTTTTTAAATCCATCGTTAAACATTTTTTTTTCTTTCTAAAATTTCCAAAATCCCTATTTTTTTGTCCATCAGCCAATAACCAAAATATAAAAGTGGAGCTGCACCTACCTCTTTCAAACAATCAAGTGATTGGGATGGAAACGGTTTTTGCGTGAGTCCTTGCAAGTAGAAGAAAATAAAATCTTTGATATAATGATTGAATGTCTAAGTGTAATCCAGACTCCTTCAACCAAGTTACCAAGTTATTTTTTTTATTGTTATGCTATAACGATTATTTTAAAATCTAACGAATCCTATTGTCTATCGACATTGTTTGCCACCGCATAATGGAAATGGTTATTTTTCATAAAATATATCATACTCGTTGGAATTATATTTCTTTAACTTTATAGTCTTATATAATCAAAAAAAAAACTTATAAAGCAATAAACGAACTATCTATGACTATTTTGGTAGTTTAAACTTTTATCTTTGTTTCTGGTTTTAAAACGTTAATATAAATACATGTTGATATGAATCAAATAAGCTGCAATCTTTTTGGTTAACGAACATGAATTCAATATGGTGCTTATCTCCAATAGTTTGATTTAACCTTAGTCAAAATTTATAAAAAAGGCCTCATGAACTTTGCTAAATTATATAGTTAACACACGCTTTCTGTTTCTTAGAATAAAATAAAGATATTATTATTATGTTAATATTGTTACACAAATTGTATAAATAAAATTTTAAGTTAGATTGTTGGCTGAGGTATATAGTTAAAATTCATAAAGGTCTTTATTGCCGGGCAATCAGCGGGTCAACAAATCCTATAGTGAAAGTAATCTCGAATAAAATTATCCTTAGGTTTTCTCAAATTCAGAGTGCGACATTAGAATTTTTGCCAAGTTGCTCTACACATTTTAAGCTTCAAGCATCAATTCTTGTTGACTTCTTCAAGTTCATCATCACAATCAAAGTGAGTATATCTTTCCCCATTTTCATGTTTTATTCTTTTAGGGCTATTCATGTACACTATTACTAAATGTTATTCTTTCACTAAATGCAATTCTCATGTGTGTTTCCTTTATGTTAATTTGTGTGTCTATGACTTGTCAAAATCATTAACCTTTAAGGGCCTCACATTTCAATGAATAGTACTATGGTATATACTCTTGTTGACTTACATGTTCGAGTTAAGTCCTTGGTCATTGTGATGTGATTCATTATACTAAAAATGGTTTTAATGTGTTAGTCTCATTCTATTACGGTTGATTTTGAACGGATATTAGTTATTACATAATTGCCTAGGAATGATAACAACGTTTTTATTTTTCTGTGGTGGCATTCAGTTTAATAAGTAAATAAATAAATAGGTTATGGCCTAGGAATGATATAAAATTCATAAAAATGTATTTATTATATCTTTTTTGGTAAGTTTGTTAAATAAATGGGTCTTAAGTCTTAACAACATAATAACAAGTGAACTGAGATTTTTTTTTTAAAATCCATCGTTAAACATTTTTTTTTCTTTCTAAAATTTCCAAAATCCCTATTATTTTGTCCATCAGCCAATAACCAAAATATAAAAGTGGAACTGCACCTACCTCTTTCAAACAATCAAGTGATTGGGATGGAAACGGTTTTTGCGTGAGTCCCTGCAAGTAGAAGAAAATAAAATCTTTGATATAATGATTGAATGTCTAAGTGTAATCCAGACTCCTTCAACCAAGTTACCAAGTTATTTTTTTTTATTGTTATGCTATAACGATTATTTTAAAATCTAACGAATCCTATTGTCTATCGACATCGTTTGCCACCGCATAATGGAAATGGTTATTTTTCATAAAATATATCATACTCGTTGGAATTATATTTATTTCACTTTGTAGTCTTATATTATAAAAAAAAAAACTTATAAAGCAATAAACGAACTATCTATGACTATTTTGGTAGTTTAAACTTTTATCTTTGTTTTTGGTTTTAAAATGTTAAGATAAATACATGTTGATATGAATCAAATAAGCTGCAATCTTTTTGGTTAACGAACATGAATTCAGTATGGTGCTTATCTTCAATAGTTTGAATTAACCTTAGTCAAAATTTATAAAAAGGCCTCATGAGCTTTGCTAAATTATATAGTTAACACATGCTTTTTGTTTCTTAGAATAAAATAAAGATATTATTATTATGTTAATATTGTTACACAAATTGTATAAATAAAATTTTAAGTTAGATTGTTGGCTGAGGTATATAGTTAAAATTCATAAAGGTCTTTGTTGCCGGGCAATTAGCGGGTCAACAAATCCTATAGTGAAATTAATCTTGAATAAAATTATCCTTAGGTTTTCTCAAATTCAGAGTGCGACATTAGAATTTTTGCCAAGTTGCTCTACACATTTTAAGCTTCAAGCATCAATTCTTGTTGACTTCTTCAAGTTCATCATCACAATCAAAGTGAGTATATCTTTCCCCATTTTCATGTTTTATTCTTTTAGGGCTATTCATGTACACTATTACTAAATGTTATTCTTTCACTAAATGCAATTCTCATGTGTGTTTCCTTTATGTTAATTTGTGTGTCTATGACTTGTCAAAATCATTAACCTTTAAGGGCCTGACATTTCAATGAATAGTACTATGGTATATACTCTTGTTGACTTACGTGTTCGAGTTAAGTCCTTGGTCATTGTGATGTGATTCATTATACTAAAAATGGTTTTCATGTGTTAGTCTCATTCTATTACGGTTGATTTTGAACGGATATTAGTTATTACATAATTGCCTAGGAATGATAACAACGTTTTTGTTTTTCTGTGGTGGCATTCAGTTTAATAACTAAATAAATAAATAAGTGATGGCCTAGGAATGATATAAATTTCATAAAAATGTATTTATTATATCTTTTTTGGTAAGTTTGTTAAATAAATAGGTCTTAAGTCTTAACAACATAATAACAAGTGAACTGAGATTTTTTTTTTTAAAATCCATCGTTAAACATTTTTTTTCTTTCTAAAATTTCCAAAATCCCTATTTTTTTTGTCCATCAGCCAATAACCAAAATATAAAAGTGGAGCTGCACCTACCTCTTTCAAACAATCAAGTGATTGGGATGGAAACGGTTTTTGCGTGAGTCCCTGCAAGTAGAAGAAAATAAAATCTTTGATATAATGATTGAATGTCTAAGTGTAATCCAGACTCCTTCAACCAAGTTACCAAGTTATTTTTTTTATTGTTATGCTATAACGATTATTTTAAAATCTAACGAATCCTATTGTCTATTGACATCGTTTGCCACCGCATAATGGAAATGGTTATTTTTCATAAAATATATCATACTCGTTGGAATTATATTTATTTCACTTTGTAGTCTTATATTATAAAAAAAAAACTTATAAAGCAATAAACGAACTATCTATGACTATTTTGGTAGTTTAAACTTTTATCTTTGTTTTTGGTTTTAAAATGTTAAGATAAATACATGTTGATATGAATCAAATAAGCTGCAATCTTTTTGGTTAACGAACATGAATTCAATATGGTGCTTATCTTCAATAGTTTGAATTAACCTTAGTCAAAATTTATAAAAAGGCCTCATGAGCTTTGCTAAATTATATAGTTAACACATGCTTTTTGTTTCTTAGAATAAAATAAAGATATTATTATTATGTTAATATTGTTACACAAATTGTATAAATAAAATTTTAAGTTAGATTGTTGGCTGAGGTATATAGTTAAAATTCATAAAGGTCTTTGTTGCCGGGCAATCAGCGGGTCAACAAATCCTATAGTGAAATTAATCTCGAATAAAATTATCCTTAGGTTTTCTCAAATTCAGAGTGCGACATTAGAATTTTTGCCAAGTTGCTCTACACATTTTAAGCTTCAAGCATCAATTCTTGTTGACTTCTTCAAGTTCATCATCACAATCAAAGTGAGTATATCTTTCCCCATTTTCATGTTTTATTCTTTTAGGGCTATTCATGTACACTATTACTAAATGTTATTCTTTCACTAAATGCAATTCTCATGTGTGTTTCCTTTATGTTAATTTGTGTGTCTATGACTTGTCAAAATCATTAACCTTTAAGGGTCTGACATTTCAATGAATAGTACTATGGTATATACTCTTGTTGACTTACGTGTTCGAGTTAAGTCCTTGGTCATTGTGATGTGATTCATTATACTAAAAATGGTTTTCATGTGTTAGTCTCATTCTATTACGGTTGATTTTGAACGGATATTAGTTATTACATAATTGCCTAGGAATGATAACAACGTTTTTGTTTTTCTGTGGTGGCATTCAGTTTAATAACTAAATAAATAAATAGGTGATGGCCTAGGAATGATATAAATTTCATAAAAATGTATTTATTATATCTTTTTTGGTAAGTTTGTTAAATAAATAGGTCTTAAGTCTTAACAACATAATAACAAGTGAACTGAGATTTTTTTTTTTAAAATCCATCGTTAAACATTTTTTTTCTTTCTAAAATTTCCAAAATCCCTATTTTTTTTGTCCATCAGCCAATAACCAAAATATAAAAGTGGAGCTGCACCTACCTCTTTCAAACAATCAAGTGATTGGGATGGAAACGGTTTTTGCGTGAGTCCCTGCAAGTAGAAGAAAATAAAATCTTTGATATAATGATTGAATGTCTAAGTGTAATCCAGACTCCTTCAACCAAGTTACCAAGTTATTTTTTTTATTGTTATGCTATAACGATTATTTTAAAATCTAACGAATCCTATTGTCTATCGACATCGTTTGCCACCGCATAATGGAAATGGTTATTTTTCATAAAATATATCATACTCGTTGGAATTATATTTATTTCACTTTGTAGTCTTATATTATAAAAAAAAAACTTATAAAGCAATAAACGAACTATCTATGACTATTTTGGTAGTTTAAACTTTTATCTTTGTTTTTGGTTTTAAAATGTTAAGATAAATACATGTTGATATGAATCAAATAAGCTGCAATCTTTTTGGTTAACGAACATGAATTCAATATGGTGCTTATCTTCAATAGTTTGAATTAACCTTAGTCAAAATTTATAAAAAGGCCTCATGAGCTTTGCTAAATTATATAGTTAACACATGCTTTTTGTTTCTTAGAATAAAATAAAGATATTATTATGTTAATATTGTTACACAAATTGTATAAATAAAATTTTAAGTTAGATTGTTGGCTGAGGTATATAGTTAAAATTCATAAAGGTCTTTGTTGCCGGGCAATCAGCGAGTCAACAAATCCTATAGTGAAATTAATCTCGAATAAAATTATCCTTAGGTTTTCTCAAATTCAGAGTGCGACATTAGAATTTTTGCCAAGTTGCTCTACACATTTTAAGCTTCAAGCATCAATTCTTGTTGACTTCTTCAAGTTCATCATCACAATCAAAGTGAGTATATCTTTCCCCATTTTCATGTTTTATTCTTTTAGGGCTATTCATGTACACTATTACTAAATGTTATTCTTTCACTAAATGCAATTCTCATGTGTGTTTCCTTTATATTAATTTGTGTGTCTATGACTTGTCAAAATCATTAACCTTTAAGGGCCTGACATTTCAATGAATAGTACTATGGTATATACTCTTGTTGACTTACGTGTTCGAGTTAAGTCCTTGGTCATTGTGATGTGATTCATTATACTAAAAATGGTTTTCATGTGTTAGTCTCATTCTATTACGGTTGATTTTGAACGGATATTAGTTATTACATAATTGCCTAGGAATGATAACAACGTTTTTGTTTTTCTGTGGTGGCATTCAGTTTAATAACTAAATAAATAAATAGGTGATGGCCTAGGAATGATATAAATTTCATAAAAATGTATTTATTATATCTTTTTTGGTAAGTTTGTTAAATAAATAGGTCTTAAGTCTTAACAACATAATAACAAGTGAACTGAGATTTTTTTTTTTAAAAATCCATCGTTAAACATTTTTTTTTTCTTTCTAAAATTTCCAAAATCCCTATTTTTTTGTCCATCAGCCAATAACCAAAATATAAAAGTGGAGCTGCACCTACCTCTTTCAAACAATCAAGTGATTGGGATGGAAACGGTTTTTGCGTGACTCCCTGCAAGTAGAAGAAAATAAAATCTTTGATATAATGATTGAATGTCTAAGTGTAATCCAGACTCCTTCAACCAAGTTACCAAGTTATTTTTTTATTGTTATGCTATAACGATTATTTTAAAATCTAACGAATCCTATTGTCTATCGACATCGTTTGCCACCGCATAATGGAAATGGTTATTTTTCATAAAATATATCATACTCGTTGGAATTATATTTCTTTCACTTTGTAGTCTTATATTATCAAAAAAAAAAACCTATAAAGCAATAAACGAACTATCAATGACTATTTTGGTAGTTTAAACTTTTATCTTTGTTTTTGGTTTTAAAACGTTAAGATAAATACATGTTGATATGAATCAAATAAGCTACAATCTTTTTGGTTAACGAACATGAATTCAATATGGTGCTTATCTTCAATAGTTTGAATTAACCTTAGTCAAAATTTATAAAAAGGCCTCATGAACTTTGCTAAATTATATAGTTAACACACGCTTTCTGTTCCTTAGCATAATATAAAGATCTTATTATTATGTTAATATTGTTACACAAATTGTATAAATAAAATTTTAAGTTAGATTGTTGGCGGAGGTATATAGTTAAAATTCATAAAGGTCTTTGTTGCCGAGCAATCATCGGGTCAACAAATCCTATAGTGAAATTGATCTCGAATAAAATTATCCTTAGGTTTTCTCAAATTCAGAGTGCGACATTAGAATTTTTGCCAAGTTGATCTACACATTTTCGGAGGCACACCCACACCACACCACAACACAACACAAACTCACCAACAATAAACCTTCATATTCATCGATATTAATTCCCATTCATTCATTCCCTCCTCCTGTCAATATTATCATTATTATTATTATTATCATTCTCTAAACTCTTCAATTCCATCATTATTATTATTATATATTACAATTTAATAACATAACATGCATTACTGCTCTCCTTCATTAGACGTTGACTATGAATTCCAAAAGCTTGTTCATCGTATGCACCCACCCAGGAGTAAACTGCCATTTTCGTCTTTGAGGTTTGGCACTTTTTGCCAGTTTCATCCAAAAGTTTATTTTTTCTCAACTGGATCCAATAGTTTTCAAATACTTGCTCGTTTCATCCAAGACGTTAACTCCGTTAGTTAAACTCAGTTAAATAAGGGCAAATTTGTCTTTTCGTCTTTAAATGAAGGGCATTTATGTCAATTCGTTAGTTTTTTTAATCTCAACCATTTTTAAAACACCCAACTTCAGATAACCAACCCCAAATCCCCAAATCATCATCTTCTTCCAAAAACCCTAATAAATCAAACCTCAAAATTGAACAATGGTGTTGTGTTCTTGTGGATCAGAAACTATAATAAGAACATCGTGGATAGCTGGATCCGGACACAGTCCGGCGACCCCCAAAATTTGAGTTTTAATGAAGTTTAAATCGTTTGTTTATATGTAACCGCCGGAGATTAAAGAATCGATTCAAACGTCTTTCTTTCTTAAACAACATTATAAATTGATCCTACCATCTCGTTTCTGCACTGATTATCTTCGAAGACCCACTAAGAAACCTAGCTAATTCTGTCCAGAAGATGTAGGAATCGGACCACAAATATCGGCTTCTTTTTCTTCCTATTTCGACCTCCAATTGATAAAGTAAGTCTAATTCGATTATGCCATTTTATTCCTCATACGATTTTGATTAAAACCGCTTTATTACAGACCGGTTATCAGGTCTTGATCGTGTTTATTGAGATTTAGGCTAGGGCTAGGGTTCTAAGTTACTATGGGGAAGAAGATGAAGGTTAGATACTGGTTATGTACTTTTTCTTTCTGATTAATTAAACAAAATGTTGTTTGGTCTAGTGGTTGTTATTAAAGTTGTTATGATTAATTAAACACACATTTTTTTTTCTATTTTTTTATTTATTCATTTAAAAGACGAAAAGACAAATTTGCCCTTATTTAACTGAGTTTAACTAACGGAGTTAACGTCTTGGATGAAACGAGCAAGTATTTGAAAACTATTGGATCCAGTTGAGAAAAATAAACTTTTGGATGAAACTTGCAAAAAGTGCCAAACATCAGGGACGAAAATGGCAGTTTACTCTTATTATTATTATTATTATTATTATTATTATTATTATTATTTATTTATTTATTTAACCTTAATTTATCAACTGTCTCTTCATTCTTTTCCATAATTGGGATTAAATTTTTATTTTTAATGACTGATTATTATTATTGAATTCTGTGTTTTTTTTGTTTTTTTTTTATTTTTATTTTAGGGTTACGGTTGATAATAGGGACTAAAAGTTGCTCACTTTGATGTGATAAGGCCTTGTGTAGTGGACGATGGAAACGGCGTTTTACACCCTATAGCGCCCGGGCACACCGCCCCCGGGGCGCTATAGGGCGCTATAATCGAGCAGCGCTTTGTGGATAGCAGCGTTGTGGGTTGAGAATCTTGCAGCTTTAATATTTGACCGTTCGGTTGGGACGATGGAAGCATTAAATAAAAAAAAAAATTAAAAACCTTCATAAATACATACATACATCTCACATACAAACACACTTTTACAAACCCAAACACATCTCACACCAAAGCTTAGCAAAGTTCTAACACACACACACAATCTTGAAGATGAATCCATTCGGTAGGGGTTTTGGTTTTGGTTCCCAAACCAGTGGCGACAACACCCGACCTATTGCTCCGGGTTCAGGTTTAAACCCGCAAAGTTTCACGAACCTGTTAAACCAACCCTTTGGTTGGGACCCGAACATGTATAACATGCCAGGGAGTTTTGGGATGCCCATGGGAGGTGGGTTTAACCAAACACAAGTGTTTGGGACATCCCAAATGTTCGGCTCTTCAAAGGCTTGGCAAGAGTCGGTTCCGGAGACACAACAGCCGGCCGCAGAGGAAGAGCCCGTGCGAGGCAAGGCAATCGCCCAAGGAAGCCGGGCTCACAGAAGAAAAGAGACGGCCGGTCGTGCCAAGAAAAAGGTTCAACCATGGACCGACCACGAGTTGTACTCGTTAACCCGAGCGTGGGTTGACGTGTCTGAGGATCCTATAGTCTGTAAGATATATATTTTTTGGTTTGTTATATTTTTTTTAGTTTGTTATATTTTTTTGGTTATGTTATAATTTTTTTGGTTTGTTTTGTCAGCCAACAACCAAAGCAAAGCCGATTTTTGGAAAAGAGTCTGGGAATTATTTTTTGAATTGTCTGGTAAAGGAGAGGGCTACCGCGAGAATGATTCGATATCGGGCAAGTGGACCGATATCAACCAAAAATGCACAAATTTTCAAAGCATTTACCAGCGCACCCGGTACGGTTGGAAAACTGGGCAAGGCGACGAGGATATTTTGGCGGCGGTTATGGAAGAATACAATCAGGAGTACGGGAATTTCCCGTACTTGAAATGTTGGCGCGTGCTGAAAGACTGCACCAAATGGCACACCGTCCGCCCAACGGTTGGAACTTCTTCCTCTAGGGCCCAAAATACGAGGCCTTCAAAAAAGTCGAGGACCTCTGACTCGGTTGATCCCGAAACGCCTACGTCTGACGCGCGTTATGTCGACCTCAACTCACCAGAAGAAAATCCCTATTTTGCAGGGGAGGAGGGGGCGGATGAGCCACGTCGTCCGCCCGGTCGACGCGCTGCTCAAGCCGCACGGGCGGAGTCTTCGTCGGGGGTGAACCAGTTAATCCCTGCATTTGCTGAAATGAACCAGCGGCTCCAAGACTTACGCGACATTGGGGCTCAGCGTATTCAAGAAAACCGAGAGGTGGTTCACATCATGAGGGATCGACAGTTTGAACGCGACTTTGCTTTTTACACGGCAAAGCACGACGGCCTAGAGGGCAAAGCGTTGGAAATGTTCTTGAAACGAAAGAAAGAAATCGAGGAAAAATATAACCTTTGAGTATTTTTATCTTTTATTTGGGTTTGTATTTTTTTTTTAGTATTTGTATTTTTTTTTAGTATTTATATTTTTTTTTGTTTTAGTATTTGTAATTTTTTTTATTTAATGAAATATTATTAAGTATTTAATATTCTTATTTAAATAAAAAACAATAATTAACCAATCATTACCAATCATTTATAACCCCCCTCATAACCCCCTTCCCACTACACCCTCTTTTTACATAACCCCACTTTTATTACTTTTTAATATTTTAATCCTACAACCCCCCCATAACCCCCCACCACTACACATGATCTAATAGGGACACTTGCACACCTACAGATTCTGTGACAACGTGTGGACCTTCATTGTTCAAGATGCCATGTTCAAGTATGATGACATCCAGGAGAATGTTGGTCAAGTGAAAATAGTGGCATGTGACTCTTGTTAGAAGTTTAGTAATCAAGAAATTATGTTAATTTAGAAAGTCAAACAGTTGACTTCAGAAAAGTCAAACTGCAGAATTTAAAAGGCGCCAAATAGTAACAGTTGTGTCGGTTAATTAGATGTGTCGGTTAGTTATGTTAGGGCAGTTATTTAACCGTCATTTGTAAGGGTATAAATACCCCTAGTATGTCTCATTTGTATTGTGTGGAAACATTAATATCAAAAGGTTTCTTCCACCCTTTGTTCCTATCTTACGAGTCCCTGCACAAAGAGATTGTGCATACTCATGTTCATTAATATAATCCAAGTATAATATGCAAACAGGGCAGATTCACAACAACTCTAAGCTGCTTACTCAGTGATTTCATGCTTTTAGTATGTAATATCTAGTAGTTGCTGATAAAAGATGGTAGCAGTGGTTAAGAGTGTAGAAAAAGGGTACTACATAAGAATTTCTAATAATCCTGTCCACCCTCTGTACTTGTGTGATTCTTCTCCAATCAAGTGTTTTTTTTTTTCTTTTTTTCTTGTTCTTTTACATTGTTTCTTCTTTACGTTGTATTTGATGTAATAGGATGGAGTAGGAAAAATGTAATGGTGTTTGCATTTAGGATATGAATCCCCTATGGCTCTTCTTTTTAGTAAAGTTCCTTCTGTTACCCCTGATTTATGTACATCTTTTTGTTTTGCCTAAACAAGTGAGTCCTGCATATTACAACTTACAAATTAAAAAGAAGTTTATATTTTATATTAGGAATTTTAATTTATTCCTCCAATCATCCCTTTAGTCATGGAGAAGATGATTCTTTGCCTAAATCTGAGTCTTTCCGGAACTTGGAATATACTTTCTTTCATTGTGCCTTGTGATATACTTCAGCTTGCAGTTTTATCAGAATCTCAGACTTGTTCAAGCATTGAGTTTGCTTATCACACTGCCTAAAGCCGACTATGGCATCCTTGAAGTCTGGTAAATGTTCCGAAATGAAAAAAATTGAATTAGATGATGGAATGGTACTTCAGGTTAGAATTTCTCTTTCTTCATCACATCTCTTCCATAATCATATAAGCAAAATTTGAAATTTTATGCAAATATATTGCTTGTGAATTGTCATCTTTAAAATTGGTGCAATGATATCACAAAGCTAAGATCAACATACATGTATAGGTATTATCAGTGCTATCCAAATGATATTAAAGAATCATATACCGTTAAGTTAGAAAAGTCAAATATATCTCTTATTTTGGAAATTATTTTCTGTGCTAACAGGTTGATGTATCCGTGTTTTCAAGTGGCCACAATGCAAAAGTGAAACTCCAACTTCAGAACTGTTCAGAAACTTGGATTCTTCACTGGGGTTGCATCTATAATGCAAACAAGTAATAACATCCTACTGAATGCACCTGTGTTTGATAATGGACCAAAACAACTTAGGGTCAAAACGGGTAATTTTTGTATGGGTTGGTGTGTCCAAAGTTCCTTAACTTGTTTACAGATAGTAGTGTGTGTCAAATATCATTATGAAGGTTGTATCATTTCAAAAAAATTTTAAATAATAATAATTTTTGGGGTTTACATGCATTTAAGATGCATTTTGGTCGACTTTCGACCCAATTTCCTGATAGAGCTAATTTTTCGCTACCCATTGACGATTTGACCCATAAAAGAAAATCATTCCATTCATTAGCAAATCAGTATATGGGTCAAGTTGTCACCTCTATTTCTTACGAATCGGTTACCTGCTGATTCAGTTGATTTTGTTTGTCTCTTGCAGAAAATGGTTTGTTCCCTCCTTTTTTTTAATAAAATAGTGATAATTTCATTAAAGCGATACCAACAAGAATTACAAGTCAGGCGCGGGTAGACAGGCATTAAAAATTACAAACTGAGTGGGTTCCCGGGAACCCGGCGGTCATAGCCTAGATCCGCCCCTAAACACAATGCTTTATGATGCTTGAGGAGTCATGAGATACTCTTGACCCTTGGATGAGACTTCGGTTACATGTTATGTGAACTAAAGTACTCTTTGATGTTTATATTTTTTTTTTTGCCCAATTAAGCTAAGATGCTCCATGTTCTTTTTTAACAACAACCTAATCCCTCCACTCTCAAGTTTAATTAGTTACCACTGTAACACCAATCACCCTTTCCATGTAAAAACTGGTTTATACCGGCCGTTACAACCAGTTGAATTTTCTGGTACACCCAGTTGAACTGTTTATAAGCCTAACCTGGTAAGGTATATAAACCGGTTTTTGAAACATTGGTAATAACCGAAGGAAGTTCGTCCAAAATTGTTTTCATTAAGTGATATACTATTTGACATGAAACATAATTTATTTAAGAATAAAGAGTAAGCTTTAATTTTTGTCATTGTGGTTTGCTGATTTTAATACTTTCAATCCAATAGTTTAAAAATTGCAGTTATAGACAATTAGTTTGCTGGTTTTTTCAAGTTCAGTCCCCACCACTAACACCATTAGTAAAATCAATTGATATAAACATAAATTTTTTAGAATGATAAGAGTTTCGAATATCAACTGATTTTACTAACAGAAAAGGTAGAAAGTAATTATGTTTATAGGGTCGAGTTACCCTACAAAGAGTAAAATAAATTAAAAGGGTGAAGATGATACAAAAAACACTCTATATCATGAAATATAACACAATGCCAAAACATATAATACAATGCTGAGGAAAAAAAAAAGACACACTGAAGAAAATAAGAAAAAGGCATAATGTCACATAAAAGACACAATAATCTAACACAAATTCTAAAAAGAACAAGCTAAAAATCCAAAACAGCTAGAACCTTAACACTAATAGGGTTTGATGAGACGGTTTCAATGCCGCTTGAGCGAGTTTTATCGGAGTCTATTTGATACTCTTTCTACTACTTCTCATTTTTCTTTCACTGTGTATTTAATCCTAACCCTATGTTTATATGTGTTTATAAGTGTAACTTCTTTTTATAATTAAACTCGTACAAATAACTATTTGTTTTATATTTCTTCATGTAATCATCTTGTACGTGATGGTAAATATTAAATTGTTTTTAAATTATTCATCTTGTACGTGATGGTAAATATTAAATTGTTTTTAAATTAGTCTGTGCCGTGTAGAAACAAGGAACTATTTACTTATCAGTGACATGACATACATGTTTTTTGTTCTTTTCACTTCTTTTTACTTTTTTTTAGGGGAACTTCGTTAGAAACGCAAACGGTCCTTAAAACAAGACCGAAGCAAAACACAACTAAATCATGTTGTAGGATCGATGAACGTGTCAACCGACAATCACGAGGGTTATATTCAAGGTGCGGAATCCCTTGAATATGTTCTAATAACAGAACAAACTTGAAACAAAGATAAACGAGTAATTATCACACACAAACGGGTCAAAAGATTAACGTTTTCTCATTAAAACAGAGCACGAGTGTTACAATGATCAAACCAAGCAATCTCAGACCAGGGGAGGGTGTTTGGAGAGTGTGTGTGGCAAAGACTAATGATTAGGGTTGTGATTGGGCCTATTTATACCTCCCAGACACGTGCAGACATGGGAAGGCGATTAGGAAATATGCGATTAGGAATCGCCTATAACCAATAGTGGATAGGCTTCCAATCGCGTGTACAGTAGTGGTGGATAGGCTGTAATCGCCTACCACTCTTCTGTAATCGCCTTCAGCTCCCAGTCACACCCAAAACGCTTATAAACGTCTCCAAACACCCCGAAACACGTCCAAACATCCTATATACTAGCCTAGGGACATCATGTACTAACAGATGTACAAAGGATACAACGCCCAATCCTTCCAAACCAAATTCTTAAACTTAGACCTAGCCTTAAGCCAAAGAAAAGAAAAAGACTTGACTTTGGCTATAACTTCCTGAACTTTAGCCTACCATTTTCTAATGAAAAGTGGGAAAAGGAGAACAAAAAATTAAACACACACACATACCCCTAAAAGCAAAACGCCAAAACCCACCTCAGGCCCATGCATGATGCAACCGGACCCTGACCCAGATTATTTGCATCACATACCAACGTTTCCATGTTAAGTAACATGTTTACAACAGTTGGTAGTTTTCCATTTGCATCTAGTATTTAAGAATTGTTTTCAGTTTAATGGAAGGAGGAAAAATGTTTAGCAAAAAATTGATCGATCTCGTTTTTCTCGGTTCATCTTGGAGTATAAACCACTCTACGAGAATCTATATGATTGGAAAAACAAATATGAAAGAATTAGAATGTTTTAATGAAATTGGAATTCAAGGGACCAGAATTTATTCCATTGGGAATATGCAAAATTTTTGGTTGGTAAACTTAGAGAAAGAAATTGAAATTTTTAAAAATGTTAAATGTCAAAATTACCACTTATTGAAAACTATTGGTGCAAGTAAATTATGAGAGTGATTTCGGCAATATTTGTAATTATTGTATTTTACTTAAAGGGATGTTTGGTAAGCCTCTTAATGAGGCTCTGAATCGTTCAATGCTGAATGATTCAGTATTTAGCACGTTTGTTTCAGCTTCTGAATAGAATGGTTATTGCTTAACCATTAAGATTTGGGATGTTGCTAAACTATTAAGCACTGAACTACGTTGAACCTTAGTGAGACTCTCATACCAATGTGGAACAAGAACATTAACCATTAAGAGGTCCAACTTAATGATTCAACACTTAACCATTCAGACATCTTAACATTCAGACCACTTAGTGATTCATCACTTAATCAACCAAACAGCCCTACTTTCATAGTATATGACTCAATTTTATTCTATGAGGGTGTTTGGGATTGAGTTTCAAAACTCCTTATTAACTTCTCCAATAAGTCAATAAGCTGTTTGTGTAAACCAAAAACATTTTTGGTTTTGGCTTTTTAATATAGGTGGAAAACCTGTTTTCAAGAAGTTAGAAATCCTAGCTTTCAGAAGATATCCCTGGCCCTGCTATGATGTCAATGTGGTCAAAGGAACCAAAATCATTTGAACAAGATGAGGAATCTTGTCCCAACAAAGTTGTACTACCAGGAAAATAGACATCAGTAGTTTTGCCAGAGTTTTGTAACTTTTTCTTTTGATTAATTTCTCTTTCAAAAGTTAGCAATCTCCCATGTAATTTTGTAAGTGTTAGGGAGTCAAAACTGAACTGGATCTGAGTACTATGGAGTAAGTTTCCCATTTTTTCTGGTAAAGACCTTAAAAATCTATGCAACATAGATGAATTTCTGTAAGTTTGACCATTTAATTTTAACTCAGAAATAAGTGTAGAAAAACTTTTAAATTGTTGTGTTAAAGTTTCTCCATTTACATGAGTAAGTTTTATATTGTTGAGCTAGAATTTTCCTGGTGTTGGCAATCACCTTATTAGTTCCTCCAAAATGTCCCTTTCAAACTATCCTAAACCTCTTTGGCACTCTCATAATGTAAGAGCTCTACATATATTTCATTTGGGAGAGCTAGTGCCAACATAGAAAAAGCTTTAGCATCAAGCTCAAAATCTTCTTCTATGTAGTCTTTTGGTTCTCTGGCTTTTTCTATTTTAGTTTCTAGATCTATAATCACTGGTTTATGGGGTCCATACATGACAGACGTCCAACAACCAGTGTTTTGTTGTGATAAAGTATGTGTCATCCTTCTTTGCCAGATATTGTATTCATTTCTTACTAGCAATTTTAATGAGGATCAATTTTTGGGAAGATTAATTGATTAGCAATTTCTTAAAGTAATGGATTGAAAAATAAAAGGAACTATTGACTTTGATTGAATATCAATAAGAGCTTGTGTTTGATCTAAATTTGTTAGATTGATATTTATCAAATAAACCAGATGTTCTGATATCAATTGTGGGATATATGTTCAGCAGTTTCTTATGAACAACTAATACATGAAGTAAATGCAGTGGAATAAGAGTAATTGGTCAAGTTAATAGTTCACTTTTAGAATCAGTAAATGCTCCCCCTCAATTAATAAACTGAAATAGGACAAGTATCTATGAGAAACAGAATAGTAACTGATAAAACAGTTGTGTTTTTCTAAATGATTCTCATATATTAGAAAGTAGAAATCTGTAATAAATAGATGGTGTGAACCCATCTATTTATACACAAAAGTAAACATACAAGGGAAGTATAAATCTAATACTATAATACTACAACAGGCCGTAGCATTGGAACTTGTACAGAAATATCTACAAAGTAGATAAAAACTAATATAATAACAAACTACTAAAGTATTAGGGCGGTGGGAAGTTTCTACTGAAGAGTAAATAACTTCTAATGAAAAACTCATCAAAATTGTTTTTCAGATGTTTGTCTAGTTCATTTTCAGAACTTTAGTCTTCAGCACTTTCATTCAGCTTCTTTCTTCTTCAGTACTTTCCTTTCAAGTCTTCAGTATTTTGTCTACTGACAAAAATGCAGAGAGAATACTAGACTAAGGTTGAAATGTTTATCAATCCTCTTTGACCCGACAAAAGAAAAGAAAAGAAAAGAAACATAGGAAAGCCTTGATCCGGCTTGGGTTCTAGCCTAGTGATGTATTGTAAAATAAATCAATTTCCAGTGTAAAGTTATACAATTTTCAAGTTGTATAGATAGGTTTTTATTAATTTTAGGCATGTACTTGTTTATTTTATTTATTTTAGGATTTTATATATTTTTATTAGTGTTGAGTCATTTTAGTATTTATTTATTTTACATTTTGTAGGTGTTTATGAACATTGGAGCGTAAACGATAAACTTTGGAGTTATAATATAATAATAATAATCATAGTTAGAATAATAATAATAATATTAAATAACAAATAATGACGATAGTGAAGAGACTAGGTCCCTTGAGAAAAGAAAAAAAAATCACAAATAAATGAATGAAAAGGGAAGCAAGAATGGCTAGATTATGGGACTTTTGTTGTGTAGCCCAATTATTCCAAATGTGGGTCAGAAACCTATTATCAATATACGGAATATCTTATGTCGTCAATTAAAAAAAAGGGAGGCAGCAGATTACGACAGAAAAAGAAAGGATCAACGGCTGACATGATTTGGAGAATAAGAAGACAGTAAAATTCAAGCATGATCAGTCTTCTTGCTACATGTCACGCATCTGATTCATTTCAGGTAAGTTTAAAGTTTGGTGGTCTGACCCGTTAAGAATGGTTAATTATTTTTCAATTCCACAAATAAATTTTTAATTGTTAGTAAGGCCCCTAGTGATGTGGCGAGGCGAGTGATGTATGGGCCCCCAAAGATGAGACTAGATGCCTTAGTACCAAAGCTGCGGGTGAAAACTCAGCCATAGAGTGGGCAAGATTGTAATGCCTCCCGTCAATGATGTAGTAGAGAAAGAAAGCTTCTCACTCATTCACTCCCCCTGTGCTATCCTTCCTGGCCCCCCAAGGTGCTGGCGATAATCATGTAGATCCACCTGTGGAGTGGGTCAGGAAAGCTGGATCTTTGATGCTTCTTGGGGTCCCACTCAACCTCTGAAATGGTGGACAAAAACACCTCAGCTGTCACACACTCGAGTCACCAGTAAAGACTGTCAGTAAAGATGGGCTCAATAGTCTTCCTCTGCCTGTATAATCCCATGCGTACCCCAAACTCGGCTAAGGTCATCCTATACCAAATCCGAGCCATCCTAAATCCTATACACCTGGTAGAAATCCTGTCAGCACCAGCAGCAGGAGGGGCGTACACAAATGAAGCCAGGAACTCAAGAGTGAGCTCCCTGTACACCATATCCCAGATCCTGAAAAATCGGTGCCACTGATGAGAAAGTAGGTGTGTGAACATGGGCTCGAGCCCAACCTGCTCAAGAGCATCGTAGTCCACTGGTAGATGGGGTCCCATGATCTCCTCTTAATTATCCTCAGCCTGTTGCGAGCATAACTCTCCGTCCCGTTCCTGTTGAAGTACGTCCAAGGGTGTACCACATCAGGAATGTCCCCTTCTGGCTGAAAAGTATAGGTCTCAGGTGAGGTTAATGGGGGTGACTCTCCAGACTGGTGTGAATGAGGTGGAATGGTGGAAGTCTGATGATACTGATGGTGACCTCAAAGCTGGCCTCTTCTTTCTCGGCATAGACCTGCAAAACAACATAATCAGTTCAGCCTTACAAACTTAAGCATTTTTACAGAATATAAATAGCTTAGGTCCAGTGGCTGCTAGCCTATGCTCAACTGATGAACATGGCCATGTGGCTCAGTCTGCAGTCTGTGTTCCTACTGGTTTGACTGTTTAAGTTGGTTTTCATCTAAAACACCCTAAAACTGATTTTAAACTGCAAAAATAACTTAAATTTAAAACTTAAAAAGTTCTGGTGGGTTTTTAAGGTCAAGCACGCTCCTGTACCTATGGTGCACGGTCGTGCTTACTCTGATGGGTCAGATTGGTTACGCGGGAAATTTCTAACGGTTTTTCTAGTCAAGCACGCCCTTGCACACTGCTGTGCACGGTCGTGCTCCTGACTGATGTGACGGGTTTTCAAACCTGTTAGTTTTCTTGAAAAAGTTTTCACCAAGTTTCTCAAAAATCTTAACCATATTACATTCCTAGTGTTCCCCTAACCATTTTCCTACAATATCATGCTCAGATTTGGGCCACAAACACTAGAAACCTAAGATTTTTATCAAAAACCTAAACTACTCATAAACTCAAGAAAACGGACAGATCTGGACATAAAACACTTAAAAGATGTTAGGGGTTGATTATACATACCTTGTAGTGAAGAATGGAGCCTGAAATGGAAGAAAATGGCGGAAAAATGGAGGTTTGGTGGTGGGTGCGACGGTTTTTGTGAGAGGATGAAGGAGAAGTGGGTTTTGAAAAGTCAAAAGTGACTTTAAAACCCCAAACTTCTGTCTGCACGTTTGGCACGGGCGTGCCACCTAAGGTGGGACGGGCGTGCACTCTTGCTCAGATTCCCGGTTTTCGCGTTTTTCAATTTTAAAACAGTTTTTAAGGGTCCGGTTTTAAAATTTTTAGTCGGGTTTCCCCCAAATAATTTTTAAAACCCCATTTTAAGTTCAAAAACAGTTTAACTTTTAAATTTTTGAAAAACTTCACCCGGTCTCATTTTACACATTTTCTGCACTTACCTAGCGATCTTCATGCTCAGATTTGGGCCACAAACACTAGAAACCTAAGATTTTTATCAAAAACCTAAACTACTCATAAACTCAAGAAAATGGACAGATCTGGACATAAAACACTTAAAAGATGTTAGGGGTTGATTATACATACCTTGTAGTGAAGAATGGAGCCTGAAATGGAAGAAAATGGCGGAAAAAATGGAGGTTTGGTGGTGGGTGCGACGGTTTTGGTGAGAGGATGAAGGAGAAGTGGGTTTTGAAAACTCAAAAGTGACTTTAAAACCCCAAACTTCTGTCTGCACGTTTGGCACGGGCGTGCCACCTAAGGTGGAACGGGCGTGCACTCTTGCTCAGATTCCCGGTTTTCGCGTTTTTCAATTGTAAAACTGTTTTTAAGGGTCCGGTTTTAAAATTTTTAGTCGGGTTTCCCCAAAATAATTTTTAAAACCCCATTTTAAGTTCAAAAACAGTTTAACTTTTAAATTTTTGAAAAACTTCACCCGGTCTCATTTTACACATTTTCTGCACTTACCTGGCGATCTTCAAGGGATGACAAACCGACATCTAACGAAAATAAAGAAGAAATAAAAACCCTCCAAAATGAAAGTTGATGACTTTTTTGGTCTCAGCTGTCCTCACGGGAATTCTCCAAGGTGGCCACCAATCCAGAAGCAAACCTGCAAAGAGAGAAAAACAATCGCAATCATCGAAAATAAAGAAAATGAAAAAGGAAAATAAAGCAGACCATAAACAAAAGGAAAAATAAAGTGAAAGAAAAATGAAAAAGAAAAATAAACCGATCAGCAAAGTGACTTAGGTCTTTCCTTGGAAACAAATGTGTTCCGTGGCAACGGCACCAAGAACTTGGTGTGCGTGGTTTTAGTAATTAAAAAGATATCATTTTCCCGGTGCCAAAAACTTGGTGTTTTAATCCAGAAACTTTGGTTTGGGTCAAATGACTTAATTTTACTAAACCAGTTTTTACCAGGTTTTAAATTTATAAAGTAAACAATATTTACTTTTGAAACTAAAACCAACACATAAGCAGAGAACCTGACGTGCATAGTTAAGTTTCTAGGGTAAGTATTGAGTATCGTATCCCCAAGGATCACACTTTCCCCTACTCAACCTTACATCAATTTATTGATCGGGTTTTAAAAAGAAAAATAAAACGGAGGGGTTCTTTGATAAAAATAGTTTTTGAAAAAGGTTTCGATTTTGTAAAATAAAAAGATAAAAATAGTAGAGTAGTAAATTATTCATATCTCGGGGTCCATTGATTTTATAGTTAAGTTTAGTGTTGACTCTTTGATAGAGAAGCGGAGGCTACTACTTGCGTAGAATGCTAAACCTCTCCAGCGTGCGTCCACCTGGGGTCTCCGCCAGGGCCTCGCGTATAGCGGGCTCCTCAAACCGCGGTCAAGTATGTGGTGTTCGAACTCATCTTCTTCCTAAAGCGGAGGCTTCACTTCCGACCTGGAACAGCGTACACCTCGTCTTAGCTCTCGCATTTCGTACCGAAGGGTATCGCCTTAGGGTCATTCCCGAGTAGGCCAACAACGAATCCCAATTGGTTAACGAACTAGTTCGATGGATCTCTCTTACAGTTGGTATCAGGAGACCGTACCCCCATTGGTTAACGGCGTTGTACTAACGAGAACTAGATAAAGAATTCATTATTTGTTTAGCTTTATTGTGACACTTAACATTTAGTGATCAATTAAATATTAAGTTGGTTGAATCAATGATAACTTAATTACCCAACCCTTAACCTCCAGAACTGGATGAAACCCTTGATAAAGGTGGTACATGATCCTAAAGGCGTATGATACAAGAAATCACTGGTGCGCCCTTAGGGAAACCTCCCTTTACCAAGAAGATTATCCAATCATCTGGTAAGTACTAGAAATGTGTCACTCAGATCTGGTCCACTTCAGAAGCCATTGCTTAGAACCCGGTTCGGATATCAGAAGCCCGAAGGATCTGTCTCACTACCGGTTTCCTCGCCTTAGATCTAGTTCGGGACTACCAGAAGCTGATTAAACCTCTAGTTATTTTAGTTAAGTTAATCAATTATTATTTTATATTTTCGGATGAGCTCACAAGTGCATGGGTTTTTACACACCATGGGTACGCTCATGAGTTCTCCTAATAAGTTAATATTGATTTAAGGTTTAAGTTATCATCAAAGCAACCTGTCACAAAGATAAACAAATAAGGATTAGAAGAAGAGGACACCACAAATAACTAAAAATAAACTACTAATAATAAAAATAAAAGTCTACAAATCAAGTGGGTTCATGATAATAGAAAGATACAACCATAGAACATGATCAACACAAGAACATGGCTGCTCATAGACAAGCTATCCATCTTCAAGTGATATGTAGCTCTCTTGATTTTGACGACCCTCGATATTATTGCATAACTACCCTACGATCCTTTTCTTGGCCAAGCCGGTCAAGGTAGGACGAGGCCTAACCATTGAGGGATGTTAGGATAGCCAGAAGCCCTCCCACAAGACCCCAAGATCTCTGGAAGAAGCTTGGAGTTCGGCCCCAAGAGAGCACAAGAAGGGATGAACAAATGGTGAGGGTTAGCTTGCTATTTATAGACCTCCCAGGGGTAGCACGGGCGTGCACATGGGTGTAGAGGGCGTGCTTGCAGTTACACGTACGTACTGTTGCTGCATGGCAGAGTCTGTCTGTCCTTTCCTGTCTGGCACGGTCGTGCAACACGAGATGGCACGGGCGTGCATATCATCCAGTCTCTGATTTCTTGCCCTCCAAGTTTCCTGCGTTGTCTTCTCGCGTGCAGGGCCTTCGTGCAGGTGAGCGTGGGCGTGCAAGGTCACTCCGGGACTGATTTTAGCTTTGGGTAAGTCCCGGGATTGTCTTCTAAACATACAGGGAACAGGCTTGAAGTCTAGTATCTTCAAGAAACTCCAGTTTTTGCATGTTTTCTCCCGGAAATCCTTCGTTTCCGTCTTGGAGCTCCAGTTTCCTGAGATAATCAAATAGGAACGAATTAAGCATCAATTATAACTAATGTAAGCCTAATTGTGACCTATTTTAGGATTGTTTATGCTTATTTTATGTGTTAATTCTGTGAGTTATCAATAAACTTGTAATTTATATAATGAATTAACTAACAACCAAAATTGTTAACACGCCACAAACAACAATGCACTAATAAATTATTATACTTTTATGATCATGACAACAATCACTTTTTAGGAAATTAATATACACCTATAAATTAAAGTTATAGTTAACACAAAATGGAATGGGAAATTAAATACACCTGTACAATAAATCTTTGTGTTACTTTAAAAAAATATATAGGAACACATTGCTACTATGTGAAAGACCGACGACTCTTATGTGGTTGTAAAGCCTCATCTAGCTCATTTGCACCATCATCCAATCCCACTACAGATTTACAAATAATTAGTTTGTGCTATCTTAATGGTTATTAGTTCACCAGATACTAATGGGGCTCTACAGTTACTTGGTATTTGATTCCATACTATAATAAGTTCATATCGTTAAGTACAAACTTGTAATTTTTATAATGAATTAACTAACAACCAAAATTGGTGACACGCCACAAACAACAATGCACTAACAAATTAGCTTGATTAAATTAAATTTAGAACTTTATAATATCACTTTCAATATTATATAAAACTTAAATAAACAAATGCAGGCTATCTATCCTAACTGGTATCACCTTAAAATGTTATTTACTTTCTACTTGGATAAACAACTCATCTTAATTGCAACAAAAATTGTTAACACTCAGGTACTGTTGTCGGTCGACAACACCACCGCGCGCCACCCCGCGACAACGGTCAAAAACTTCACTGCTTGGCAAGAAGTAACCGATCGGCAACCACAATTTTAGTGATTTTGGGTTTGATTTTGACCTGGCAAAGTGGGGTTGGGTGGGGCTCGACAACTTTGTGGGGAGTGCCACGACCCCCGTACTATATATGCCTATAAAACTATTAAAACATGATTTAATTGGGAGCCTTTTGAAGCATACATTGTTGGTATTGATACTCTTTTACGAATAGATATATACCTATTGTGAATCTCTGTTCTAACAAAGAAGAAAGTCAGTATGATCAGAGCTGTCATGCATACTACCATAAGAGCTACTTTTGTTGATAACTTAAAAGAACCCGCTGCAACGTGCGGACATTCCTACTAATAGTTAGTATAGTGGTAACTACACTACACTACACAACACAACACGAAATATAAATGTGATAATTCTATAGCATGTTAATTTTTTTTGTTAAAAAAAATAACAAAGCATACTCAATTATTTTCATTTATTTTTTTTAAACTCAACTTATATTTCATTTCACAATTGACAAAATGCTTGTTTTTTTTATTTTATAAGAATACTAATGTATACTAGTGGATTTACCCGCGCATTGCGGCGGGATCCAAAAAAACTTGTAATACGCTAGCAGTTTTCCCACCGCGCATTGCAGCGGATAAATCCTGTCGACAAACATGTATTCCTTAAAGTTTGGTTCGTATTGGTCGACTTATTGTATAAAGTTCTAAGAAAATGATATGGGGAGCGTAGTTCTTGACGCTTCTTAAGCAAGTCCTCCTTTTGCTTATATACACACACAGTCATTGATCAATTAAAGCAACACCATAATTTGAGGGCAAAATCCTTCTAGGAAAAAAATTTTACCTGGCAAATTCAACTTTAGGGTCATAAAGATCCAATACACATACTTGTAAATTAAAAAACACAAAGATGTCAAATAAGTATCAAAATCATTAAAGCATTAGTTCTAAATTAGAAGAGGGTAATTTTTTCACAGAACTCTTGAACCCAAACTTAAAAAAACAACCTTGAGTATTTACAGTTGCGATGTAATTGATTGTAAGATGTCTTATTTGATCATTTATGTTTCCTCTTTTATTTACATAGGTGAGTCGTAGTTGTAATCTTATTCTTTGTTTGTAATGTTTTTCGTAACACAACAAAGATTATTTTTCCTATGAATTGGCCCAACCAAACTTCCTATCAAACACACTTATGCGATACACAGTCGCAATTTGCCCAACCGAACTTCCCATAGAACACGGTAATGCGATATACATGCGTGATATTTCAAACTTCCCATCGGGCTCGGATTGTTTTGCCATCCCCTAATAATGTTAGGATCTATAAAAAATGAAAATTGCCATTAAAGCTCTAATGTTATCATTCAAAGTAAATTGAGAAAAATTTGTAATTTATTTTTAAAATTTCAAGTGAAATCAACAAAACTTCAAATTTATACTCAAATGATGACATAGGAATGCATGACTGTGAGCACCAATTATAATCTAAGTTGTCAAAGGTGCGCGCCAGGGGCGCGGTGCACAAGGTCAGTTCAACGCACCATATGAGTAGTTAACTGAAAGACACGATTTCTAGCTCTTATGAGTGTGCTTATGCGCCATGACATGATAGATTACAATATAAATCTTTCACACACATCACTATCAAATGTCAATAAGCTGGGATTTGCTTCCCTCTCCTTATGGTAAACCGTGCGGGTAAAACGAAAATGACAATTGGAAGCGAATATAACATTATAACCGTAGAAGAAAATAAGTGTACTTTAGAGAATATAACATAAACTAAAATATGTATGTACATGGAAATGGGATGATGAGCTATGATGTCTCCAAAACAAAACAGATTTGATCCTAAAAAATAAACAATTCAATTGAATGATAAACATGAAACCACAATTTACAGAAATTGAAATAAAAAGAATGTATAAGAAAAACACGGACAAAATAATGAAAAAACATATATGAGAACTAACAAAAAGCTTAAAAACTAAATAACTAAATAAATAAATACACATAAAGAATATACAAGATTACAAGTGTTGGCTTACCAACATAATAATCGATAGTGCAAGACTACAAGTGTTGAACAATATCATTCGATGACTGTTCCAAGAGAAATAAAGAAAATGGTGTGATAAGGCAATGGTGTGAGAGGTTTTAGAGATTAAATTGAGGGATGTTGATTTTAATTCATCATTGAAGATGAGAAAAGGAAAATGTGAGGCGTTGAATCTCAAATTGAATTCATTAAAGATGAGAAAATCAAAAGGTGAAGCAAATAAAAATAGAGATGACTTGCATTAGTCATTTGTACAATTGTAATCAAATGTTCCACATAGGGGCATAAAGGGAAGGATTTGTCAAAAAGATAGTTGTTTACCTTGTGACCTTTTGTATGTCATCTTAAAATTGACATGAAGTAACTATTTTAGCCATCTCTCCTCCTTTATAATGTAGTATAGATTTATTGATAGTTTCTTTTTACAGAATTAATGTATGAAAAAGTCATGATCTTATAAAAGTCGTAAGAGATAATTGGTTTAAAACTCAACTATATGTTTTAAAGAATTTTACTATTTATTTAGCAAAAAACTTGGTTAGTAAGTTGGCGAGAAGCATATACAAAGCAATAAACAAGAAAAGAAAGAAAGCATGGCGCGCAAGCGATGCGAATAGAGCATTGGTGGTTTGTTAACAAGAGAATGTGTCACTTCAGTGGCCGAAGTTGAAAAAAAAACAAATTCACCATGTGGGCTATTCCGATGGCAATAAATCTAAGGGTTCATTGCCTTCGGAAAATCATCGATGTGGTTATAGCAATAGCAAAGAGAAGTAACTATTTACAACAAAGACGATGATATACAGAATATTGTCAAGGAATGTTTTGGTGCAAGTTGCAAAGTATGAAAGTACGTGTTAGAGAAGCATAGGATTCGTTTAAAATTTGTTATCTATGACTAGATAAGGTTTAACATCCGGGCCTTACTCCACCAATACCGCCTGCTTTGTCCCCAATTGGTTGCTCATCCATGAACTCATAGATTTGCCTTTGGTTGTTTAGGTGGAGACTTCCTAGGAGGTTACCCATCCTAGTACTACTCCTACCTGAGCACGCTTAAATGTGGTGTTTTCATGTGTTCCACAGAAAACTAAGCTCAAAACGCGTTAGTGATTTAAGAGGTGGAACATTTTTTTATAAACAAAGATTTTCTCCTGGCTACGGCTTATGTGAGATTTGACTATGGTGCTATGGTGTTACGCTAGTCTATGTTATTCTTCTTAGTAGTCAACATCGTTACAACACCCCGTTATGGACTCATCGTCCTTGACGAGGTTTGTCTCACCATCTCGAATGGTATACTGATACCATTTGTAACATCGGCCTCTCATACCACCAATATTTTTCGCTTTGCCGCCAATTGATTGCCCGTCCAGGAACTCGCGGATTTGCCTTTGGTTGTCTAGTGGAGACTTCCTAGGAGGCCACCCATCTTGGTAATACTTTCATCTAATCACACTTAACTACGAAGTTTTTATGTACTCCACAACCAACTATGCCAAAAATGTTTACATGATTTAATGGGTAGGACATTTCTTATGAATCAAGAATATCTCATGACCATGCTAATGTTAAATTTGCTTAGAATGTTACACTAATCCATGTTAATATTCTCAGTAATTGGTATCGTTACAATAAAGCACACCGACAACTTTGAGGACCGAGCTAGATGTTTTAAAGATGAAATTTGCAGGCAAATTAAGTAGTGCATGAGCAAAGTTTAGAAGCCTCGGTTGAAACATCAAAAAGAAGGTGATTGTATGTAAATTACGAAATTACTTCGTGTGATACCATCCATTGAACAACATTTACGAAATCCACGTACATTTTTGAAATCCACAAATTTCTTCCTAAGGTTTTATTTGGTTTACCTTAAAAATACGAGAGATCATGTTAGGGATGAGCGATAAGATATAGAGGTTTATTTCCCTCAAATTTAAGAATATATAGTTTAATTATAATAACAAAAACAGCACGAAAATGAGCGGATAATATATGGCCAAAACGATCAACTTTTTATTTATATTAAAAAATACAACCATGAGTTCATTGGTTATATATTTACTTCACAAAAAAACAATCTAGAAATTGGATGGGCCATGGTCACCAAGGAATACGTGTACAAAATGAACATCATTTGCCTCCCATACATATCATCTATCTTTTATATATCCCTTAAATCTCACCTTCATTTTTGCTCTCAAACAAACCATATATATATTCTACGATGAACAATATTAATCCCGGTGCCGACGATGAACTCAGCCACGGATTATTACACCCGCCACCGCCACCGGTTTCCGAAAACCCTAAATCAAGATTTTGGTTAGAATCAAAGAAGTTGTGGTACATAGTTGGTCCCTCCATCTTTAGCCGTGTCGCCACCTTTACCATGAACGTTGTTACCCAAGCCTTCGCCGGCCACCTCGGCGACGTAGAACTCGCTGCCATCACCATCTCCACCGGCGTCATCGTTGGCTTCAATTTCGGCCTACTTGTACGTAATATTTTTTTTCTCTCTATATATATGTCCACCGTTGTTTTAATAATTTTCTTAAAATAAAGTTCATTTTTAGGTGACTTAAGTATTACTCGTATTCAATTGACATATGCGTTCAACCACTCGGTTTACATTTTTTTTTCTTTTAAAACTTCAGTTCGGTTTGAAATTTGGTTGTTGTTTTTGTTAATAATCAAAAGTTTTAATAGGAAAAACGAAAAAGAAAGTGAACTTAAAATTTAGTGTTTCTTTTAATTTTTTTTTTTTTTGGAAAGAAATTTTTTTTTCTTTTAATTCTTTTAATTCAAACAAAAATGTGAAAAACAACTGATTTAATTATTGGTTTTAATTTTTTTTACTGTCCAAAAGGACCAAAACCAATAATTGAATGCCCTTAATGTTTTTTACACTTGTAAGTTACCAATAATTGAATGCCCTTAATGTTTTTTACACTTGTAAGTTTTTTTTTGAACGGCCAACAAATCTAGTCCGAGCACTCTCGGCGCACCGTGTATACTGTATTTAATTCATGAGTTAGAAGAACAGATCATGTGATAGTGATATGTTTGGTATTAAATTCATAAGAGTTGCAATTAGAATATCATGTGATATGCTTGTTTTTTTGTACAGTAACAAAAGTGATGTTTGGTCAAGTAAATGAATACCGACAAATTTTTGTCGTCAAGTAATTTTCATTTACATTTATAACGTTCGATCAGAATTTTCTTTTCATCTATATGTTAATCAAAAGTTCATGCATTTGTCGGGTTAAACTTAAACTACATACCAAAAACCTTTACAACGTTCCAAAACCATTAACTATAGGGGAACTTTGTAATACTTGAGAAATCAGATATCCGAGCCAACTTAGGACTAGGCCATTTGGTAAAGCCATATATGCCTTTTAGAGAGGAGATATCAGGTTCGTTGCCTGGGCAAGAGAGTTTTTAAATAACATTGATGTAAAAGTAGAGTTACATTAGCATTAGCGATTAAAAAAATCTGATATCTGACTACATAATTTAAATTATTTAATTTATATATACATACACATGTAATTTTTTTTTATCGGATCATACCTTTTAATTAATAAAGTTGTCATGGTTGGTCCGCATGTGCAAAATAGTGCTTAAAGTCGAATGCTGATTGATTTAAGTCGAATATAAGATATTCAAAAAGTGTAGATTCAATACTTTCACTTTTGGTAATTGTTACTTTATTTTTTTAGCATCTTATATTTTAACGATAAAGAGAACATGTAACAATTTGGCACCAACAACAATTCTATGTATTAATAACTCGGTACACTTATGTTATAGCTAGGAATGGCGAGTGCACTCGAGACGTTGTGTGGACAAGCGTTTGGCGCGAAAAGGTACGACATGTTGGGGATATACATGCAACGGTCATGGATTGTTCTATTAACATGTTGTATAGTTACATTGCCATTCTACATATATGCCACCCCAATCTTAAAGCTGTTAGGTCAACCTGATGATGTTGCCGAGTTATCCGGACTAGCCGCTATTTGGCTAATACCACAACACTTCTCGTTTGCATTCTTGTTCCCAGTGCAACGGTTTTTGCAAAGCCAAACTAAGGCTTCTGTGTTGGCATGGGTTTCGTTGGTGATTCTCGCGATACATATCTTGCTTACTTGGCTCTTTATGAACGTATTTCATTTCGGCATTGTTGGGACAGTTGTTGCTTTGGATATTTCGTGGTGGTTGAATTTCGTATGTTTGTTTTCGTATACTGCTTTTGGAGGGTGTCCTTTGACATGGAATGGTTTTTCGATGCAAGCGTTTTCGGGGTTGTGGGAGTTTGTCAAACTTTCGGCTGCTTCAGGTGTCATGCTTTGGTATAATTCTTCCCTAATCTACATATCATACGTCTTTAAGATGGCTGGATTGAGTTAAAATAGGGTTCTAGTTGAAATGAGTAGAGTTTACATACAAATTTTTCTCATTGTTATAATTAGTTATTTGATAGTTATAAACATAAAGATAAAATTTTTACAAGAGTTAACTTCCTTTTCGGTCCTTGTGGTTTGCTTAAAAAATCTATTTTAGTCCAAAAGATTTTTTTTGTCTTTTTTAATCCAATACTTAGGTTTGGTATCTATTTTGGTCCATTCCACTAACTCATCCATTTTCTTTGTTCATTTTAATCCAATAGTTTATGTTTGGTATCTATTTTGGTCCATTCCACTAACCTCATCCATTTTCTTTGTTAATTTCTTATGAAAAGACCAAAATGCCCTTATAATTAAAAAAATAATATATAAAAACCCTAAATTCTATTCTACAACATTGATATATAAACCCGATTATATTAAACTTAATTATATTTTATGATTATCTCGGAAGAAGAAACCGGGTGAATATTTCACATCTCCTGTCTCTCTCACCTCCCTAAAATTCCGACCAATTTTTGTATTTATACAATTGTACTTAATGATGGAGATTGTTGACATTTGTTAGCTTATACTGCGAATTAGTACTTGCCATTAAAGTTCTTTCGCTCAAATTTGTTTATTTTTTTGTCAGATCTGGATCCCCTTGTTTACTTATACACGACGAATACTAGATGTCTAAATCAAGAACGACAAATTAATCGGCAAAGAAACACATGTTTAGTATTTGTTCTTCTGTATTTCAGTTTGTGTGATGGATTAATAACTAGAAAATTTGAGGTGATTAATGGAAAAATTAATAGAGGTGGAAAATTTGAAATATCAATAATTTACTAGCGCATGATAAAAAAACACATAAATTTCTATGAGTTCAAAACCGTCACATCATTTGTGGTTTTCCATTTAAGTTAATGAGTTCAAAGTCGGTCGGATTTTTAAGGAGGTGAGAGTGACAGAAAATGTGAAATATCTACCCGGTTTCTTCTTCCGAGATAACCATAAAATATAATTAAGTTTAATATAATCGGGTTTATATATTAATGTTGTAGAATAGAATTTAGGGTTTTTATATATTATTTTTTTAATTATAAGGGCATTTTGGTCTTTTCTTAAGAAATTAACAAAGAAAATGGATGAGGTTAGTGGAATGGACCAAAATAGATACTAAACCTAAACTATTGGATTAAAAAGGACAAAGAAAATGGATGAGTTAGTGGAATGGATCAAAATAGATAACAAACCTAAACTATTGGATTAAAAAAGACAAAAAAAATCTTTTGGACTGAA
The DNA here is from genome assembly GCA_032199755.1 of Ambrosia artemisiifolia. Taxonomy (NCBI): domain Eukaryota; kingdom Viridiplantae; phylum Streptophyta; class Magnoliopsida; order Asterales; family Asteraceae; genus Ambrosia; species Ambrosia artemisiifolia. The sequence goes on from CM063525.1 coordinate 1,277,205, forward strand.
ATAGATTTTTTGAGCAAACCACAAGGACTGAAAAGGAACTTAACTCTTTTTACAATTATAGTTTTGCTAATAAAAATAATTTTGTGTTGACTCATTTGACAAGTTTGAAATAAATATAATTAGCAAAATCGACCCATTTATAAGTAAACTGTTTTTTTTTATGTATATCTTTGTTCATTGATCATGTGTTATTTTTATGCAGTTTGGAGAATTGGTACTATAGAGTATTGATACTAATGACGGCATTCCTAAAGAATGCCACCATTGCTGTGGATGCGGTATCGATTTGGTATTGTTCTTTGTCAAAATAACATTACAAAAAGTTATTTTAACTTATGATAAAATAAATGATTATTGATTTTAAGAGACTAAATGTTCTTTTCATTGTTTTGGAAAACATATGCAGTATGAACATCAATGGTTGGGAAATGATGATCCCTCTAGCCTTTTTCGCTGGCATCGGGTATGGTTTTTTACAACAATGTTACTTGATTTCAACATAAAGCATGCAAAATACACTATGAACAAAACTATAACTTATTGTTTGTATTTTATAGAGTAAGAGTATCCAACGAGCTCGGTGCTGGTAATGGAAATGGGGCTAAATATGCAACATTCGTAGCGATATTGCATTCGACTGTCATTGGGCTTGTATTTTGTGTATTAATAGTTGCATTTCATAACAAGTTTGCCCTAATATTCTCGTCGAGCACAGTTGTTCTTGATGCGGTTGATAACATGGCGTGGCTCCTAGCTTTCACTATTCTTCTTAACAGCGTCCAACCGGTTATCTCAGGTAAACTCTCGAAAAACACCGTATATTTCTCGTGACACCGTAAATTATCTTTTATGTGTTATACAATCATTGGACATTCTAGTGACACATATATTTCCAAAGAGTATCACCGTACATTTTTGGGATACCCTCAATTGAGCAAATGCATCCACTCCTCCGTAACGGTCGGAATTGGATGCATACCCGAGCCACCAAGCCATCAGTTCCGGAGGAAAATCCGTACGTCGGAAGGCCCACTACAGTAAAACCCGGTTCGGCTCGGTTTTAAATTGGCAACCTCATAAGAGGCCGTTCTAAACTTTATTGCCATAATATCCTTCAAAATGATTCTAGTAGGAGTTGTGACTTTCTTTTAGTTTAACAACTAGTCGGATGGAGTAGATAATTTCTTTGTTGACAAAGTAAAAGTCCCTTCCCAAATCGTGCTTGCATTTTTCATTGCATAAGGCTTTCCCTTTATATACATATATAAATTATTGTTGATTAAAAGTTTATACTAATAATACTCGGGCTATATGTTACAGGGGTTGCGGTAGGTTCGGGATGGCAATCATGGGTTGCATATATTAATTTGGGCTCATACTACTTGGTTGGGTTACCTCTTGGAATCGTATTGGGCTTGATTTTGCACCTTGGAGTTGAGGTATGAACCTCATTTTCTTCTTCTTATTTTATTTTGTTCGATTTTTACAAAAATCAATTTGCAACATTTATAAAAGAAAGTTCACATTTTGTTTGATTGTTAGTTGCCCCATCTAAATAGGGATGGGCACATCTTGTTGTTTATCTACGTGTCTTCCTGATATCAATTGCTATTTTTTTAAGAAAATATTAAATAAAAAAAAAGGAATCTTAAAAGAATAATTGTTAATTGTTTCTATTGTAAACCACTTATTTCCAAGGTTACTTTTAATTTCTTTTAGTAATTAGTAATTTTTATTAATATATTATTTGTTTTTTCTTACTTTTTAAATGAAATGAAACTAATGCTGTGGAATATTCTCCAATAGGGAATATGGGGAGGAATGATTTTCGGTGGAACTGCGTTACAGACGATTATATTAGGGGTAATGACTATTCGTTGTGATTGGGAAAATGAGGTAATATTATTTATTATTTATATGATTATATGAAATTCGTTATATTAGTTTGTAACATCATTATCATTTATTTTTTGTATGCAGGCTCAAAAGGCAGTTGCAAAATATTCAAATCTAAAATAGTTTGTTTGATGTGGGATATGAAGATATAAAAACATTTACTATTCTTTTTTAATAGCAAAAATAAAACACGAAAAATTCCATTCCGTACTCAAAATAATTCATCTTTTTTTTTTTAACTGTGAACTTCATTAAAAAACGGCGTGTTCTCAAACCAAGGATCGCCAACACCGACAATTACAACATATACAACGGGAACTTAACCCAATCTTTCCAAACAAGAGACGTATACCTAGAATGACTCCTAAACCACAAAAACGACAATGACTTGATCGAAGCCACCACGTCACAAACCTTCGGTTCCACGCCTTCAAAAAGCCGTTTGTTCCGAGCTTCCAAAATAGCCCAACAACTTATCATCATAACCCCATTTAAAATCTTTTTCCCTTTCTTCGAGCGGGCTGAAAGATCTATAACATAAAGGAGATCAGAAAATGTAAAAGCGAATATAGGCCCAATTTTGCACCACGACCCAATGTTGTACCACACTCCCTTTGAAAAATAACACGCTGTAAAAATGTGATCGAGCGTTTCATCTACAGCCGCGCAAAAGATGCAACTACTATCTTAAATATTTATACTCCTTTTGATCGGTATGCGATTCATTTCGGCCCGGCTTATAAAAAGACTAACCTTCAAAGGCACCCATCTGACCCATTTCATCAGCTGTGGACGCTGCACATCACGACCATATCTCAGCAACTTTTTAACTTGACAAACAGAGAAATCGCCTTGTCTGAATCCACCCAAATCCATCGATCGGTTCTGTCCGCGGATAAGAATCTGCTGCAGACTTCTGTGGCTTTCTGCATCTCAACAATCTCCGCAACTGTTGTCGGACCTCTCGAGCCCTGTTGCACAAAACAATAACCGTTCTCTGACATTTTAATCCGATCATTCAACTTGCAGCTCTTGTTTCTATCTATCTTGAACAAGTTTGACCAATGATCTTTTAATAATGAAACACATCTTTTTCATATAATTTCATGTAAACACGTATTTTTAAGTTACCAATGATCGTATAACATGTAAATATCCCAATATTATCTATATTGCATTATTGGTTCACCAACGGACGGGATACGAGAATCGTGCGCGTGTGTTTTCCGGTGATTTTCTGAATCACCAAACCATGGACCGTGTGTGTAAACCGACTCCCGATGATTTACCAAATCATCGAACCGACTCAATTAACTAACCCAATTAAGTTCGTTTGATAAATGTTTCGCTAAGGTAGACTTAAATGTTTGTTAGAAATATTAACCGGAGTTTGACGGGTGTCATATCCGCTATTGCTCTCACACATAAAAATAGACATAAATGTGTAAATTGTGCGATTTGGTGCATGTACTAATGGCATTATCTATTCGAAACATGCACAATATATAGTTTATGAAGTTCAAAATTTTTTGAATTTATGTGTTTAGTTATATTATACGTGCATCAATATGTTTGTTAACTCACTATAATAGTCTTTATGAATTATGATAACCACAGGAGCTTGATGAAATGCATTAAGATTTGAATTTTGTATAGTTAGCTTTAGGTTAGATTATGTGTTGTGGCTTGTAGCCGCAAGCCACAAACCAATCCACATGGCTACCACAACAACCGTGGGTGAAAGCTACCGCGAGCGAGTGGACGTGAGCATACTCGCGTGTGCTAGCGAGGACAGTCCGATCATTGGCAGCCAACTAGTCGTTGGCCAACGGCTACTTTTAGTATTTATAAAAGAAAAAAAACCATTTGTTATTCATTTTAAACAAACAAAAAAAATCAAAAACACTAAACAATCAAAAACAACCTTCCATCTTCAAAAAAATGGATGTGTCACAATGGGAAGGATGTTACCAACCGGATATGGACTTCCTAGAAGAAGACGAGTTTGGTACGAATACTGAACTCGAAGATAATCGTAGCCAAATGCCACCACCGTCTCCGGATTTTGTAATTCCGGATACGCAACCACCAGCCCCAAATAAGCGAGGGCAAAAAAGAGGTGGTGGCCGAGGATGGACGGCGGCCGGCAGAAGTGGTGGTAGGGGTGGTGAACCGCCCGAACAAGTTGTACGACTAAAGCGGCAAGTGACGCCTTGGACGAAAGGGGAGAAAATAGCCCTTTGTCGGGCGTGGGTGGAAATTTCGGAAGATCGAAAAGCCGGTATAATTCTTTTTAACTAAATATATGTTGCAAGTATATTGAATTTGTTTTAATCTTTGTGTGTGTGTGTGTTTTTTTTTGGAGCCAACTACCAATGGGCAAAGGTTTTTTGGAGACGTGTTCGAGAAATCTTTTATAAACAAGTGGGGAGTCAAATGCGTTCCTCGGCTATGATTTCCGGCCGGTGGGCCGAGATTAGAAAATATGTGGGCTTGTTTACAAACATTCATAGCAGGAACGCTAATCGAGTGCGAGTGAGTGGGTCTAGCGATCTTGATGTCTACCAGTTCACTTGCAACGAGTGGAAAGATGAGGTGTTACGCAAGCGCAAGTAGAAGACCAACAAAACGTGGGATGAAGACTACTTGTGGAAAATCCTTCGTAATTGCACCGATCGGGTTTGTCCCGATTGCTAAGTGTTTTGTGCCTTATGTCCAAGGCTTGATACCAAACCACATCGAGCCGGAGGTCTCACTGGAAGCAGCCTCTCTATTCTTAGGGGTATGTAGAGGTAAAACTGTTTACATAATACCCTCTTCAGACCCTACCTTAACTTTGCTATAGATGGAATTAACTGAGTATGATGATGATGATAAATTTGAAATTAAAAAAAGTTTAAAAAATAATAATTTAAAAAAAAATGGATAAAGCTGCTGGTCACCTCTATCTACCATAGGATCAGGCTAGTGAGCTGCAGTTTAATCACCCTGCCATGTCAGCGCTTATGTGGCTCAATATTAAAGGATAAAGCTATCACTCACCTCTACCTACAACGCATAGTCTTATGCATAAATGTGTTGTAAACAACACTGGTACACCATAAACTTAGTGTGATTTTTCTGATATTTTTGCAATCCAACGCTAACCCGATATCGTAGCCTTAGGATGATTTCATCTTATGTCTCAGTCACCCTATGTATTAGTTTGGATTTGACAAGTTGAGTGTGATGTACACTTTTAGGTGATACGTTCAAATAGTCAACTTGGAAAGTGAAACGTCGATGTGATAGATACGCTCATGTGTTATAGCACATTCATTAGCACATGTATAGTTTTTCATTTAGCCTTAAGAGATTTCCTTTGACCAGTTGTTGGAACAAATTACTCCAAGTGGTTATTATACATATTTATATTGATTTTAAATGTGTGCAATTAAACTTTGATAAAAGAAAACCCCTCTAATATTCAACTATGCTACTTCAAATAAGTTTTAAGATGATTTATGAATCATGGAAATTAAATGAAATTATATAAAGGATTTAAAGACGACACAACCTTTAGGACGATGTGAAGAAACAACGAGTATAATGGGATAATAGGAGCGGGATGCAATGACTCGTGTTCGCTGCAGGGTATAATCCTTTGCTCACAACGATGGTTAATCTATGGTTATGTGCATAAACGATAAACAGAGTAATGTAAAAGACAATGGTATAAGTGGTTCGGTCTCGTGAGACCTACGTCCACTAAAAAGGGATGATCTTTATTGATATGGAATACAAGTAATGATACAAGTGTATTGATTCTAATTGGTTGATTGACTACCCTAGGAAAGGAGGTCAAGTCCTCCTTTTATAGGAGGTGCGTGGGCCTGAGGTCATCGGGTCCACTTTGATTGTTAATGGGCTTGGGCCCGGGGCCCGGACCGGTTGCTTAGGAGCCCATTTAGTCGGATCCCAATCCTTAGTTAGGTGAAGTGATCCAAGTTGAAGAGGGCTGCTTTTGATTGGTCCACGTGGCGCTACGTGGTTGTACGGCTGGGCGGTGCCCTGTCATTGGTACACGTGGCGCACTGTGGCTGGTTCTGCAGAAGGGACTCATTTTCTTCTGCTGTCAGACGGTGTCAGGCGGCTGACCAGTTGTCAGCTGACACTTGATGGGAAGTGGCAAGTTGGGCTCCAAGGGGGATGTACCCAGGCGCTGTCAACTGGTGCTTCTGCGCAGAGTGAGCAGTGCGCTTTGGCGCTGCTGTGTTATCTCCTTAAGTGTGTTGCTTGGGCTGTTTAGGCGGAGGATCTGGATGATGGGTAGGGTGCGCCTGAAAGCGCTAGGGAATAGTACCCTACCCCTTCACGATGTATACCCAGGCGTATTGCTCCTCAACTTGGATATTTCACAATAAAAATTACACTTTACATTCGGTGTTACAATAACAATTACTTGCCCGATGTTCCCAATCACCACAACCTTCTTCGATAAACAATAAATAATTCTGGATTATCTAAGCGTAACTCAACGCCAACTCTTTGTTCTTAAACACTAATTTGAACATGATATGCCACCTAAATCAAAGCCTAACCAAAAATTAGATATCAAAATCTAAGTATTGGGGTTTCGGATGTTTTAAAGAGGTTTGGCGCTGGATTTTCATTGAACGTGGGGCATCGCCGTGTAGGGAAAGGAGATGCGTGGGAGCCACAGAGTTGAGAGTTTTTGTTTGCCCTTTTTAGAAGCAATTGTTTTTTTATACGTTTTTTCAACCAAAAATATCAAAAAAAAATTTTGTCATAGGTAAACCAACCAACAATTTGTGATGTGATTGTGTTTATAAAATATACTTATTTTTGGGGATGATCTAATTAAAATTAAAGTAAAGCCTACGTGAATAAACAACATCCTTTCATCCGTTTTGTGTTTGACACTTTTGACTCTTTGCTCCTAGAAGCTGTTAGGTTCTTCACAGAGTGCAACAAGTCATAGCTTGTTTTGGTTTAATAGGATAGGTTTTACTATCTAAAATAGAGAGTTGTGGCATAGTTTGTTGTGCGTCTACCTATCATCCTACTGTAAATTTGTCTCCTGTCATGAAATAAAAATTTTCCTTTCGTTAAAAAAATAAAGAAAAGCATATTGTTTTATATAAGATCTAGAATTATCGAAAACCCATTTTTTTAAAAAATTTAGAGTGTAGTTAATTGGTTGGATAAAATGGATAAAGTATAGTTACTTACATATTTATACTATACATAAGGTATTTCGGATGAACATTTTAAGACACAAACTTAAAATATATTAGTGGGTTTACCCGTGCGTTACAGCGGTATCCATAAATGGGTTGCAATATAATATTATGATACTTAGGTTTTTTGCCGCAAGTTACGCAAAAAGAATAGAAATGTGCACATTATGTTTTAACAAGTATTCGTAGAAAGAAAAGAAAAGAAATGTGCATCGCCACTTACAACTGATTGCAGTTTACCACAAAAACCATGTACTCATAATTGAGCAAATCTTAATAAACCAATGGTATGTTACTGCAAAAGACCAATATGAACATAAACATCACTCTTGTGTAAGCTGTCCGGTCATTGCATATCTACATAACGTGCCATTGAAGACACCTTGCTAGATGATAAAGTTTATTTACATGACAAAAGCATGTAGTAATAATATGATATTGTATACACTATCATATGAAAGTCACTGTCCATTTAGAAATTAAAAGTTGTGATTTGTAAGTTTGTAATAGACTTGCCCAACAAGACCCAACAGCTAAAAAATTGCCCAATGTAGCCAGTGAGCCGAACCACCCCTCCACTTTTCCGCTGGGTAGACACATATATATGAAAAAGGTTTATAATATGAGTATTATTATGGCACACGATAACCAAAAATTCCCAAAACATGGGTAGAATGCAAGTGTGCAGCCATATCGCGGTGATTGATTTGAATGGTTGAAAATCAACAATCTTGGCTCTTAAATCCTCAAATATCAACACATTGCTAGACTTAATATTTCTGAATTATTTAAGGAGGGACCTTGTCATGCAAATAATCCAGTCCCTTTGCTACATCAACAAAAATCTTTACCTACTGCACCAAATCAAGCACAAGCCCCGGTTGTGCTCCTTGCAGACCCTTCCTACCTGCATGTATATATGCATATTATATAGATTTTAAACCCTCCACCAATTATATTTCAACTTATATATACGTTAATTTAAACGTGAAAAAAAAGTGCAAACAAGTGTTCATGTAATGCAATATGTCATATAGAGATCCCGTGGTTGCAAATTCATACGCCAAGACACGTGTATTTCCTTCCACACAGCTCAACATGATTTTTGTGCTTCAATGTTGACACCATGGCAATCTTGAACAAGAAGACAAACATTATAAAGAAAAGAAAATGATAACCTCAATTTGAATAGAAATAAATATACATATATGAGCAAATAGCCAAGTCATAGTTATCTTTATTATGGGTCAAACAACGCCTTTGCCACTTGCATCTTGGCAACAAGTGAACCCATTGCGTATAGGGTGCACACTAAGTACTATTAATTAATGTGTCAATTACAATAAAAGAAGTTATAGGGTCAACCTCTAGCTACCTTACCTAGTACCTTTCAAATGAATGGTAATTACTTACAGCTCGAAAGTTACATGCTGCTAGATAATCCTTCAATTATAGGGTCAACATTTAGCTACGTATCCCCAGCCGCCACTCCTCTAGCTAAGGCTCCAGTTAAGATGTTTCTACAATTGCACCTAAAAATTTGAACATTTAAGGACCGTTCGGATATGTATTTGCAAAAGTGATATTGCTATATTAAATACCCAAAATCAAATAATCAGATAATAACTTGAAAAAAGTACCTCCAAACACCTTCGTAAAGCTAATAGTGGATTTTTTTCTTAGGGAGATTATATGAACTGGAGATAAGACTTTAGGAGACTTTATGCTGTTAGAATTGTTTAGTTAAATATAACACATCGATCTTGTATGAATATAATCAATACTTTGTAGTGACAACAATATATGTGTTAACAAACTATTAGAAGCCAAATGATTTATTAATTACTTTCTTTTCGCAACCTTTGTCGGTGGACCCTCATGGTAGAAGCTTGGCATTAGGTTTGCCTTAAATAACAAACGCTTTCTAAGTTGCTTCAGCTTTGCTTCATTTTCTTCATTTTTAACACAAAATATGAACTTCAAACTGAAAATAAATAAAAAAAATTAACTGATAAAGGTCATAGAATTTTTACCTTGGTTCTTGCCTCCCATTGAATTCTATACCTCCAACGCTTATTGTTTCTCTAATTTGGAATAAAATTAAAGCAAAAAAGAACTAATATATGTGTGTGTGCGTGTGTATAGAGCGGGGGGGGGGGGGTGTTGGTATCCTTACAACATCTTTAAGAGATGTCAACGGGCAAAAAGATGTTAGCGTACATAAAAATACACTTTTGAGTTTTTTTTTTTACTATTTCCAAACTAATTATCATTTACAAGTTTGTAAAACAAGACAATAATCGATTAGGCATTTTTTTGGTAATTGGAGTAAGTTTCACTGGTGAAGATGAGTTGTTCACATAGACTGAATCATCAAGAACAAAGACTAGACTTAGATATATTTGAAATAATAATTTTCATACCATGGAATTTCTCCTACCAAAGCAGATCAATAAAAGACTACACCAACCTTAAATTTTCTAAACAAACAGGCAATACTTTAACTAATACCTAATGAACGATACGTATATCATATCATCAATCTATCATAAAACGCCTAAAAGTTAATCAACTAATAAGAGCTATAGAGCCTGATTTCACATAATTATCATGATTAAAATTGAAAACAAAAATGATTGCGTTGAATGATATAAAAAAAGTGCTCTGGTTAGCTTTACTTTAATTCTAGGAAGACTTTAGTCACTGTATTTTTAAATTTTGAAACTCAGACAACTTTAACTGAGATAAAATTATTCATTATGGTAACATAAATTATTTTCTTTCATATACTATACATAATGTATTTCAGAAGAACATTTTAAGATACAAACTTAAAATGTATAAGGCGCAATGTTATTCAAATATTGAATAATTAGTTAGTACTTATATTTTATCCTCATATAAAAATCTAACTATACCACGTTTTTTAAACATAACTTTTTCTTACATTATTTTTTTTAATTACATAATAAGAATGAATATTTTATTCTCTTTAGTTTGAGTATAGTAGTTCTATAGTTTTTTTTTAATTAAAGAGTTGATATATTACATAAGTAACAATGTTTATGGGCGGGCAATAAATGAATCGTTAATCGAAAACAAAAGAAAACAAAACAAAATCAACCAAAAACTGAATTAATTAAAAATCTATTAACCGAATAATAAATTAACCAAAAATCGGTTATCTTCTTTTTACCCTCTTTTAACCAAAATTATCCGAACCAAACCATACCATTCATATTTTCATATATTTTTAGCTTTTATACCTCAAATTAATGAATTTCATATTTTATACATGCATTTCATGTATTTATGTCTCAATTTCATGTATTTATAAGTAATAGTTTTAGCAAAAGTTTAGTTTTTATTAACGAAAATTAAATGAACCGAACAGAAAACCATCAATCTAACTTATTAAACTTAGAAAATTGATTGGTCAATAAAAATAGACTAACCGATGACTTTGTTATCGACTTCAGTTTGAGATAATAATTGAATCAACCGAAGCATGCAGACCTTAAGAGTCTCTGTGTTTCCTGTTGTATCGCACGAACTCTCTGATAATATACGCTCATTTATTTATATTTATATTCTTATGATAGAATACATGTCGGATGGTGAACTCTTTTAAGATTTATAAGAAAACAATAAAACATTTTGTAAAGTGACAATATTTTCTTTATTAGATCGAATGTTACTTTTAAGAAAAGGTCATTTTCATAAACTACCAAATTTTTGATGACCTGTAAATAATTTTAACAATTGAGTGACATTTTAGTAAAATTAAATATTTGACTTTAGATTTTGCATAAGCACAAAACTTGTTGGTTTGAGGTTTGCATAAACTGGTTTGAGTCATTTTCAGATTAAACATATGAACACAATTGGTAAAATTGGTGTCTATTTTCAATCCAACGGGTTTGTAGATTGACTTCTTTTATCATACATAAATACATACATATATAGAGGAAGATTCAAATAAGAAATTTAATTAGCCTAAGACGACTTTCATGTTGAGTTTGTACGTGGGTCGGTATCACATTTTCAGGTTCGTACCCATAAATGGACGGCATCCTAATTAGTTTGATTACCACCACATATTATGTATAATGAAACCAAAATAGCCACCCCATACTGTTGGACGGTAAGATTAATGGAATTATGGGTCCATGTGAATCAAACCACCGGTTTCTTTCCAATCCCAGCCGCGGTTTGTAGGAATTCATCCCTTGTTTGCCAGGTCATTCGTCCTTTTCCATAGTTACTCCGGTTCATGATACATCCTCCATTTGTTATAAAACCAAGGTTTAATATTACAGAAACGTTATTTTATTAAAAAACTACTAGTTGCTTGTTTAGTATTATTATATACACTAGTAGTTTTAGTTTATACACAACTAATAGTTCCTTCAGTGAATATGTTATTTGTAATTACACATCCATCCATACATATATATAGAATGTTTTGCGTTTTTCTTTTTTTAATGGGTATTGGTTCTTTTGTCGAAAAAACACTTTTTGTTCTTATAGATACGTATTCTTTGTTATTTTTCTTGTATATGAACATTAGCACCGAGTCTCTGTCTTCATTTATACAATTTAATTAAAAACATCATTTTCTTTAAACTTTTCAAAAAAGTTAAAAATATCTCACATAAAATTCTTTATCTTTATATTATTCATAAACACTTATATTACATTATTTTTTATCAGTTTATACACTCACAGTAATATAGATTATAGATGACTACTTTTGTTTCTATAAAATTTTCTCTAAGTTTTAGTTATTATATTTTATTTTTCTCTATATTTACTACTACAGAAACTAAGATTTAGAGACTCAAATGAGAGCACTCTTAATCTATATAAACCGATACATAGTCCTCTAAATATATATATTTTTGACGTATGAATAGGGGTGCAAACGAACCAAATTACTTGCGAGTTAAGCTTAACTATCTACGAGTCGAGTTCGAGCTCCGATTTAACTTGACTTGGCTCATTTGCACCATGATGTATAACTACATAATGACAAAACAAACATTATATGACCTAAATTGAAAAGAAAAACACAATAACCCAAATTTTATTTAATCACCTAACTTAAAATTCATAATTAGATTAGGCCGATTAGATGTTCTGAATTACAACATTTTGGTACCGGTAATAAACGACTTGTGTGGTGGTCTATGGAAAGGATATCAACAATTTCCTTGCCTTAAGAGTTTATAATGAAATTGAGATGGTTAGAAACATTAATAATGAAGAAGTGAAATCGTTTGATAGGTGTTTTGAGGGTGTGTAAATTAGTTGGTTTAGATACTAATCAAGATTACTTTCCTCATCGGATTTGTAGGCAATTTGGGTATGCCCAAGATATTCCAGCAGATATTATACTTGTTGAATACAATGAAGATGCTTAGGTTGACTATTCTACACTGCTGTGGAATCTATATGTATACATTTCTACCACTGTAAGGTATGAGGAGTGGTGGGAAAAGGAGCTTGTTTCTATTTTGGCCACACGGGCCCCGCTCCCCAAAAAGACGACGCAAAAAGATGAGGGCAAGTTATTGCTTTATAGTCCACCTACAGGCTTGCTATTAGTTTTTATCAAGTAGTATTATGTGGTGTGTTTTTGCTTTTACTATGTCAACGGTGATTACCATGCTAACTTTTATATTCATAGTAATAAATGTTTCATTATAGAAGGTCAATGATTATATTGTTCGTTAGTATCTTTTGTATTTTCAATCAGCGTATAAAAAAGATACAATCCCCAGACCGTGATTCCCAAACCCTGTGACGTTGTTTCCACAAATCTACGAATTCAAGTCTGTTGAGTTAGTTGACTAGATACCGCAATTACCCAAAAAATATATCATCAGACTATTCATTTTAACATCCTCATCTTCCACGGAAATTATTATGGTACGTTGGTACTTATGGTTAATTTAAGACTATGGTCAGATACAAAAACTTATTTAGGTAGACACTTTAAGATCGGGTTGTAATCTTAAACGAGTAGAGCCAATTATCATTATATAATCAATTATCATTATACTTAATAAGATTCTAGCTTGATTTTAATTTCGAACCAAGCCAACTCGGTTTGAAGTTGAAGTCGAGCTCAAGCTAGCATTAGCTCGATTCGTTGACAACCTTTAAGTGGTGTTCCCTGCCGTATCACCCGAACACCGCACTATATAGAATAGTGGCTTTTAATTTTTTTAGTACAAAAAAGAGTCAAATAAAAAAATATTATACCATATATTTAATTTCATTAAATGACCCTAATTCCCAATCCATATATATACTTTGGCAACATGGGAGTTAGCAAGTTTATATACGGTAGTGATGTTTTTCAAATTGATTAAAACTATATACATTGAATAAATAGTACTCAATGGTTCTTGAGTAGCTGAGTATAAATTTCCAGAATGGCTTATTTGAAACTAAACGTTTGTGATACTAAAACAACATCTACGTGTTTTGTAAATTATCACATTGTTGTATTGCAACCCGTTTTTTGATCCCGTCGCAACGCGCGGGTAAACCCACTAGTATGGATAAATAGCCGGAAAGAAGTATTTATGGTAGCCACTTGTGGTTGCTGCAGGGTATAATCCTTTCCTCACACTTGTGCACTCAAACCAACCTATAAGAAAAAGGAACAATGGTCGTACGAAGGGAGACAATTGCTAGGATGCTAAAGATAGCTTCCAAGTACAGCCAGAAAAATGGTGTTGGCTTACTTAGTGTAACATGACATGCCATATGAAGAAGGTGTAATCCTCTATATATGAGGCATGCATGGGCCAAACATGAGTAACCCTTAACCCGATATCGGTCTAGGCTAAGATAAAGGGGTGCCTCCACTTCTGGCTCAATATATTAGTATTTTAGAAGGTGGCAATAATGCAGGGAGAGAGAGGGGGGAGGGAGAGAATGAGAGAGAGAGAGAAGGGGGAGAGAGGGGGAGAGGGGGGAGGAAGAGAGAGGGGGGAGGATAGAGAGAGAGAGGAAGAGGGAGAGAGAGGGAGAAGGAGGGGGAGGGAAAGAAAAAAAGAGAGAGGGAGGAAGAGAGATAGGGAGAGCGAGAGGGAGAGAGAAAGAGACAAAGATGGATAGAGAGAGGGGGAGGGAGAGAGGGGAGAGAGAGGGAGACAAAAGGATAGAGGGAGCCAGAGCGAGAGATGGGGAGAGAGAAGGGGAAGGGAGAGAGAGGGAGGGGCCCATCTTGGATTCGTCTCAACGACCAATTAAGGCCTCAACGACCCATCTTGGATTCGTCTCAATGACCCATTAAGGCCTCAACGGCCCGTCGTTTTTTAAAATTTTGGCCTCAACGGCCCATTGTGGCCTCCACGACCCAGGTGTTTCATTTTTTTATTAGTTTTTAGTGTGTTTTATATATTTTAAGCTTGAAATTTGGGTTTTTTTATAAAAAATAAAAAGTACATTCTTATCATAAGTATGAATTAGCGTATACAATAATTTTTTTCATTAAATAATTCAGTATACATGATAAAAACAATAACATACGATAAGCTAGGTTAAGTCGAAGTATTGAGGTGATTAATATACCCTTTGTATACGGTGGTCATATATCGTCTCCCACTCACTTGCCTCTTCAGATCGAAAGTCACTCCATGTCCTATTCAGTTTTGGCATTGGAGCGCCTTTTGCTAACTCAATCATGATGTAATGGTCTTTGTTAACAAAAGCAAACGATACGAACGGATGATCTTCAATATTGCCTGGACCATCGAACATAGGGAAGTACATCTCACTGCGACAACCCGGAGATATATAGAAATTGAACAACCACCCCAAATTTCTGAGCAATCCGCAATCCTGTGGAGGGCATCTCCATCCAATGCTGCTGCGGGGCTGGTCCCACTCCATTCCAATCTAATGACCTGTATAGTCTGTCGTACCAACTGTGATCTACACTGTTTAAAATTGGCATCCACCGGTCTGTGTTATCATCCATCTCCTCCATAAGCTGTCTGCAGACGAAGTGCCACATATCCTCTTCTCACCCTAAACATACAGCTACAGATCGGAACCCACAGTTACCGTCTCCACGGATATTTCGAATGTCTGTAATGTATCTATGATATTGAGATGGAAGCCATATCTTAAACGTGTCGTTGTCGAGTTTGTACCTGAATACCTGGAAATTTATATAAGAGTCTAGTCTAAATTTGAAATCTTGACGGGCCGTTGAGGTCTCAATGGGACGTCGAGGGTTTAAATGCCCAAACCTAACACATTTTCACGGCCCTTTGAGGCCTCAATGGGCCGTTGGGAATCACTTTTTCAGACCTTTTCAGTCTGAATCCCTGCTTTTGCAGGGAGTTAAGATTGACACCTCGTACCTCGTCCTAGGACGGGTCGTTGAGACCTCAATGGGCTGTCGTTTTCACTTTTTTGTAAAAGGATGGGCCGCTGAGGCCCCAATGACCCGTCGTTTTTCCTAGATTTTGCCTCAATGGCCCATTGAGGCCTCAACAACCCATCCTAAAGGTGTCTAGGCTTTTTTGAGGGATGTCTAGATAGCATCACCCTTTATACCACCTAAATTAGAAGAAGTTACTATATATGTACAAGTTTATGTTTGTGAGTTCAAAGTAGTAGTAAGAACAAGAATGCCCACGAGTTTAAGTAATTTTATTTTAAAATAATGGTCAACTTATCTTATATAGTGTAAAATAAATAAGAAAGGTTAGAAGGATACAAAAAATATAATAAATTGCGAAATATAACACGAGTCACAAAAATAACACAATGTCAAAAAAAAAATATAACATACTGTGGAGGAAAAAGACATAATAAGTCGCATATATGACACAATGACGAAAATATGAAAAGACACAAATCGCTACTTAAAAAGACACAATATATAACACAAATTGCAATAACTACAAGCTAAAAATCTAAAAAAAACGAAAACATTAAAAATAAGATCGTACAGTTGGATAAGAGGTTTAAGTGTCACACCAATGAGTTTAATCGGACTACATTTAATACACTTCCTACGACTTTATAGTGTTTTCGGTGTGTATTGTAGTATAACCCTAAATATAAAAGCTTTGAACTCTCGATCACATTCAAATCAATCAATCTTACCCAGTAAATCCCACAATTAGCAAAGCTAAAAGTAAGGTATGGGGAGGGTGAGATGTCGGCAAATTTTACCCCTATCATTGGAGATAGAGAGGCTGCTTCCAGAGAGACCCCCGGCTCAACAATACATAATCGAAAAGCAAACAACACTCAAAATAAATAAATAAATAATAAAGAGCTAACTTTAGAGAGACATTGAAAGAGTCACGTAGTAAAACAAAGGTATATATATTATAAAAAAAAACAACCACATTAAACACCCAAAGACAAGTCACCCTAACCGACCTCCGACCAACTTAAGAAAAACTCTAGGCTCCTATAACCACGCTATGATACAACCAAACCTTCCCTAATAATCCTTAACCTTAATCTTGTGCCTCCACGAACCCCTATCCTCGACCATGTCCTCAGAGAGGAGCATCTCTATTAAATCCTACCTAATCCGCTCATCCCAAGTCAATTTGGGTCTTCCTCTACACCTCTTTCATTCTACAGTTAGGGTTTCCACTACTTTAACTGGGGCCGTCATTTGCCTCATCTTCACATGTCCATACCGTCTTAATCTACATTCTTTTATCTTATCTGATATACTAGCTACCCCTAACTTTTCCCTAATAACATCATTTCTTATCCGGTCTACTTTTGTGTGCCCGCACATCCACCTTAGCATCCTCATTTCTGCTACCTCCATATATCTTGCGAGCTTGAGTCTTTTTGATGGCCCAACAATCTGTCCCATATAACATAGTAGGTCTCACTGCAACCCTATAGAATTTTCCCTTTAATTTAGTTGGGAACCTTTTGTCACATAAAACCCCACTGACGGCCCTCCATCTACACCCACCAGCTTGTATGCGATGGGTGACATCACAAAGCTCCACATCCCTCTGAACAAATGATCCTAAGTACTTGAACTTAGTTGTCTGCGGGACAAGTTGGCCTTCAATCGTGACTTGAGTATTTTCATCGTTACTTGCACCACTGAAACCACAATACATGTACTCAGTCTTAGAACCGCTAATCCTTAAGCCCTTGCCTTCAAATAAAGGCATTTTATTATAATAATATATACATGTTACTAAAGACATGATGTCAGTATCCTATAATTCTTGTCCATCACTATGAAACAAAAATCATACCAACTTGCTGCAAGTATATACGTGATTTTAATTACTATTACATCATCAATCAAAATCTAACACTATTTTATACTTGAGACAAAAGATTATAAAGAAAAAATGAGGCCGGGTTCAATGATAGTAATGACTTGTCACAATTATGTGTTCATTATTCAATTGTAGGGCATAAGATGTGTGCACACACGTCCACTATAAAATATCTATTATGATAATGTTAAAATATATAAAAGAAAATATATAGGTTAAATGTTATTTTAGATAATTATATGTTTATGTAACGTGTTTCCCCTTTGTTGGATAATAGTAAAGACATCATAAGAGAAAGATCAAGTGATTAAAAGATTTAGTCGAAGGTTCATGGTAAATGGCTCAGTGTAATCATAGAGCGACTGCCAATTCTATCGCCCAAGATCAAGTGATTCAAGAAGACAAATGATTTATGGTCGATAGACAATTCAACCAAGGATCAACCGTACTACACCTGGACATCTTGTTGAAGATATTTAGGGCTGGCAAATCGTGTCCCTAACAGGTTAACAGGTCTCTGACGCGCGCGAACAAATCAAGTTCTAAACATGAACACGACTCGTTTAACTCATTTATATCTCATGTTTATAACATGCAAAATCTTTGACCAAGAATAAAGTTATAGATGAAAAATAAATATATGATGAGACAAACCATGAAACCTAATGCGACCATGTCTCTTGTGGACCAAATTTGCAAATCAATTGAAGAAAACAAGACTTAGGGTCGCACATATATATAGTTAGGACTGTTCAGTTTTATCCGTAACCCGAAACTCGACCCGAATTCGAAGCCACCCGAACTCGAAATAGAGAATACCCGAAAAACTTGAACCTGAATAACTCAAACCGACCAACCCAAACCTTAAACGAGTTGGTTATCGGGTCAATATTTAATTTCGAGTAAAAAACCCAAACAACCCGACCCGAACAACCCGAAATTCGAAACTAGAAAAAATCCGAACCTCTAATGTCTTTTTTATATACGAATTTATGTTTCTAGTCATTGGTATCGGCAACATTATAACTATAATAATAGACGTCCGGATTTGAACAGTGTTTTATATTTATTCCTAATTTGTAAACATGTTAAATACTAGGTTGTTTGATAATTTAATCAATCGAATGTGTAGTGCAGTTGGTTAGGGTGTTGGTGTGTTGGTGTGTTTCTGCTGTTGCTCCGGTTAGAATCCCACCAGGGTCTGTTTTGTGTCCCTTTTTTAGGATGATTTCAAAGGTTATTTTTATTATTACACTATATTAATAAACCATTAATAAATGATTTATTATTTTTTATTATCATTATGAGTTATAAGCTTATTTATATAGAACATTAGGTATATGTAAACAAATGATGTTGCAGATCAGTTGGTTTGGGTGTTGTTTATGTTTGTGTGATACCCGGGTTCGAGTCAGGCGACTTGTGTTTTTTTTCTTTTAAAAAAAAAAACGTTCCAGCTGTCCCTTACTTGTACACGTGTCTTTTCCCTACACTGTCTCATACATACACCCTTACGTATTCTCAGTTCTCACACTCACACATTTACAATCTGATCATACACACACACACACGATCTCGTCTCTCTCTGTCTGTTCTAATACCACCACCGGCTGCCGCCACCTGAACCGATCCCCGCGCCGTCGGACTCCTCCGTCACCAACTCCAGCAACCATCGTTGTCTCCTGTCCTTTATACGTTCGTCGTCAGTTATTGATAACCAAATCAATCTGACTTCAAACCAAGCATACAATCTTTTAACCAAATTTGTAACAATATGTTAGGCGGATTCCTGGGGTATAACGGTTTCTCTTCCAAATGGTATGCTTTATTATTATTATTATTATTTGTTGAAACTGTGTTCATGCATTGATATTGCGTAGCTGAATCTGATTTACCTGTTTTGTTTACGTAGGTAGATCCGTGTTCAAATGGATGTGTTACGGACATGAGAGTTTTTGAAGGAGTTGATGTTCATGCCTATGTAAGCCTACTATCTTTCGATCATTGCTTTTCATTGTTTGTTAGCTTTAGATGAATTCAGTTTTTGTGTTGTTGATAGTCATTTGTATTTCTGTGTTTACGCTTGATAAGTTTAGGAGGATTATATAGGGATGCAGATATGATGAATTCATAAATTGATGGTTTGGAATGTCATCGACAGATTTAGGTTCATTGTTGTTGATAATCATTTGTATTTCTGTGTTTACGCTTGTTAGTTACTATCTGTTGCCGGAATTGCAACTAAGCATGTTCAATCAAATCATCTTTAAAGCTGATTAGGTTATTTGTGTGGAAAGTTTATTTATCAACACTTTAGAGACTTATATGTTGATATTAGAAGGTTTATTAGTGTGTTAAATTACTGATAATGATGCTCCACATATGTATACAAACAAATAATATGCTCGGTATTTGTTTGCTAGAGGAATCAAAAGTTGTTGTGTAGTATGTAGAGAAGAATGAGGGAGATCAGAAGATATGTAGTTGGTTCACATAAGAAAGTGAATCAAATAAATATGTCCATTTTTCCTGACAGTTAGATCGGTAGATGCAAACCAAGACTTGAAATGTCTCTGGCCGAATCCCGTAAACTGGAAATCCATCCTGACCAGTTAACCATTTTTCAGTTCCATGTTAACTTGTTTTTGTCGCATGCTTATACAGGAGATTGCAGTCTTTGTTGTCTGTGTAAACCCGATAGAAAATAGTGTATGTTTCTTGGACCTTAACATTCCATCAAGAGGAAGCATTAGAGACAGTTTATGGGATTTTCTACGTGGATATGGATACTCTTATGGTGGTGAGGGCATTACTCGGACATTACTTTCTTCTGAGGTAAAACATTAGATTAATTTATTGTTGTTATAATATAATCAATTTTGCGTTCAAAGATTTTGGACTGCCTATACACGTTTTATGTTGTAAACATATGATAGGTAAGTTTGCGAACAGCCTGAATTCCAATTGATCTACTGATGTTGAACAACATTCAGTAAATATATGTTTACCATTCTACATGGTTGTTATTATTATACCAACGATATCAACCACACGGTGCATGCCGAGATATATACGTCCTGGATAAAGATTAGGTGGTTTATCAATGAACGGTGGTTCCATTAACTTCATGTGGTGATTAGTCTATATTTCTCACATGGTAACTGTCATCGCTTGAGATGCCTGGCCTGTCTCACCCCCACCTTCCACGTCTTCCAAACTGTCATCACCTCTACCATAAACCACTAAACCCAAAACGTAAACCGGCCACATAATTAACATCCGGTGACAGAGACGGTGGTACTGGATGCTATGTAGCAGTGGTTATGGTGTTGTGATGATGCTGTAACGGCGATTGAAATAGTACTTATAGGATGATAATGTTGGTGGACAGATCACAACACAATTTGACAACGGTGGTGGATTCTCTCTTTCATGTCCCTTTCCACCAATTTTTCCCTCAATGGTATTAATGGTGACAAAATTGTTGATGACCATGAGGTCCATGAATCAGGACGATGGTGATGTAGAGGCTGTTCAATTCAGTTTGTATTATACATAATATCAATAAACCTTTCTTTGGTTTATATTGTTTAGGAAATTCTGCAATGTGAGGTAGGGTCCTCAGTCCCCAAAGGCACTTATCGTAGGCTAAGCTCGCCCGGCGGACGACTTTTTGGTTTTCTTTATACATTAGATAGAGGCTTGGAAGTATCTGCTTGGCTGCTAATGCAACTACCATGTCAAAACCTGCTTATAAGGCAGTTCTTGATTCTACTCCAAGTAGCAACAAGTCATGGAATAATGCCAAACCTTGCCTATAGGGTCGTTCTTGATTCTTCTCCAAGTAGTAACAACTCTTGGAATATGAAGAAGGTAAATTTTATTGTTCAAAGTTAAAATAAATTGTCAAATTGGCCATGTTGCCAGTTTTAACTTATTCTACATACATAATATTAATAGACTTATATATGGTTTCTGTTGTTTAGGAAATTCTGCAATGTGGGATAGGAGCCTTAGCCCCCAAAGACATGTATTGTAGGCTAAGCTCGCACGACGGACATGTCAAACCTTGCCTCACCGTTAGAAAAAGAAATCAATTCTCTGTATGTGATGAGACGCTTCATTCTCTGTTTGGAAAAAAATCAATTCCTCGAATTAAAATACAAAGCAGTTCTTGATTCTTCTTCAAGTTTTAACAACTCGTGGAATATAAGAAGGTAATTTTTGGAGTCCAAGTTAAAATAAATTTAATGTTTATTTGGTTTGTGATTTTTGGCACAATTTGTTAGAAAAATCTGATTGGCTTGTTATTAAATAAAGTTTTCTCTCATTTCTATTGTTTAGGAAATTCTGTAATGTGGGGTAACAACCACAGCCCCCAAAGGCACGTGTCGTAGACTAAGCTCACGCGGCGGAAAAATTTAGGAAATTTTGTAATGTAAAACGGATTGTGTATTCTGTAATGTAGATTCTGTAATGTAATTTTGCTGACTTTTAACCATGTTCATAACGACACAAAACAACCAATTATATTTCCTTTTTTTAATATCATTATACTTCCTTATTTTGTAAATCGGGTTGTCGCCGCCGCAACGCACGACTATATAAATACCTAGTTTAATTAGTTTAGGACTTTTGAATGTTATATATCATAAATGTTGAATATTATATATCATAAATGATGTCTAATAATGTTTGAGTTTTGATAAATTTTTGTTAGTAACATGATGAATTTTGATGATATTTTACGAAAAAAAATATTTTTTTTGTATTACATCTAAACCCAAAAACATTCATGCGCATCAGTTGCTCTGTAGATTTTTGAGGAGTTAAGCCTCTTTTGTGGGTTAGGGTTAGCCTGGTCTGCGAAAGAATTTAGGACCCTATTCCTTCATCTATGTTAAAATGTAGACTTCTTTAAGATTGTGTATCTACCAAAAAACCATTTTTTCTTCTTTTTCTTAATTCTATGCCAATTGATAGAAAAGGATAAACATACAAGGTATTTAGGGGGGACAGGGCGTCACCCGAATTGTCCACGGGTACCAACTACCAGCACGGTATCACCGCCGCCACACACGCTGGTAGTAGTCCCGTGGACCGTTTTGCTGGTTCTATCTAACGGGCTGGTACGGTTGGTTTCTTTTATTTTTGACTTTTATATATACCTTTTTTTGTTTATTTAACTGTTTGTTTTATTTTTTTATTATTTTTACCGTTTGTTTTATGAATATCTTTACCTTATTTTAACCATTTGTTTAAAATTTACTTAAATAATAAGAACATTAAAGATAAATAAACATAAAAAACTAAAAATTCATGACTATTAAACATAAAAAACTAAAAATAAAGTACACTAAAAGAAATAAAAAAACCTAGAGTTGGCGCAACAGTTGCCATGCCTCGACATGGTCAAAGCTGTTGTCATATCGAGCCGCATAGTCCACATGCGTGAGCTCGATAGCCAACTCCGGGTCAATGCCCGGCTCCTCCCTCAACGTGTTCTGGTACATGTTGGTCCACCGATCACACTTATTGGTGAGATCAGTCCACTTCCGCTGCAGGCTGACGGTTGTCCGGTCATTGATGCCAACGTGGCGGTTGAAATCGGCCAGTACACGTTCCCAAAAACCCTCTGGGTGGGAGCCCGAGCCCGAGGCCCTCACACGTTGACGTTGTTGAAGAACCGGGTCCTCCGAGGCGTCTTTGTAGCAGATCACTAAGGCAATCTCTTCTTCGGGGGTCCAACGAGTCATCTTCGTTTGTCTTTGTTTCTATCTACGGTGGTAAAAGTGTGTTTTAACCCCACGGTTTGCTATGTTTATATATAAAAAATTTGAACGGTTTGGTAGAACGGTATCAATTTCATTCAATTCGATTGAACGGTTTCCATATTGAATTCTGACCGTGAGGTTGTGGGACGGTTGAAATAGTTTTGGTAATTAATTTTAATCTTTTAAACCGTGTGAAATAATAATAATAATAATAATAATAATAATAATAATAATAATAATAATAATAATAATAATAATAATAATAATAATAATAATAATAGGTTTAATGAAATTATAAAAAAAATAAAAGAATCAGTGGAATGCTGCCTACAAAAAAGTGTTTCAGTAAAGTAAATCAGTAAAATGATGTGGTAATGCAAGATTAGTTAAAATCAGTGAAGGAACAAAAAATCCTAGTAGCGCCCCCAATGACCTTAGATATATACTTAAAATGGGTTAACAATAAACGCCCCACACTCCCCGTTTCTTTCAATGTTTTGAAATTGCTCAGAGGGTATCATTTCACTATTATTAGTAGATTAACTTTGAAATTAATTTTCTTATATGTTTTTATTTTTTTTCTTGAAATAGAAACATTTAAATACTCGTAATTAGGGGTGAGCATTTCGTGGTTCGGACCCACAGGAACCTTGGACCCGACCCGCGAGAACCTTAGACCCGAACCTTTTTAAATATATGGGTCGGTTTCCGGTTCTAGATTTATATGAATTATCGGTTCCGGGTCGGGTCGGTTCCAAACCCACGGTTCTAATATAAGAACCACAAGAACCGTTTGTATTTATATTAAAAAATAAAAAAATAATCTTTTTTAGTATTTTCACTATTCGTTTTTACGTGTTATTGTAATCGATTTCATGTAACGCTAATACAATATTAAATACATTATTTATAAAAATAACAATTTATTTTTTTCTTGAAATATTTTTCGGCTTGATGTATATACATAGATGTGATATATTATATAATATATATTATACTAAATCCAAATTTGAAGTAATTATTTATGTATTTCGCTCTGATGCGTGTGTGTATGTGTGTGTATTTATGAAGTATACATAACGGATTCACATAATGTTTCGAGTGATGAGAATGACAAAACTGCTACGAAAACATAAGTCGAGAAACGAAAAGTGATATAAAAATAAACTTATGGGCTATTGTTAGAACCATATGGAGGAATTCTTTTACTACCATGGTAAAAGAACATGAATATGTAATCCTCTAAAAGTGACAATTACATTAAAAGGTTCTAAAGGGTCAGACCCTTTACCCGACCCATCAGAACCTTTAGGACCCGGAACCACATAGCCTTTTAAGGTTCGGTTCGTGGTTCCTAATTTCCCAATAAAAGGGTATGCGGTTCTGGTGGGTCCGGGTCGGGTCGGGTCGGGTCGGTTCCGGACCCTTTGCACAACCCTACTCGTAATCCTCACTATACCACATTTTTTAATCATTTTGATACCTATGGTATTTATAGTCCCTTGTGTTTCATAAAACATTTCATGTGATTTATATCATGCTTGGGATATTCAGACACTAGGGTTTTTTATCTAGACACCCTCTCAATGGCCTGTTGAGGCCTTAATGACCCATTGAGGGCCAAACAGAGAAAAACGACGGCCCATTGAGGCCTCAACAACCCGTTGAAGGCCAAAAATTGGAAAAAAAGACGGCCCGTTGAGGGCCAATTATTGGTAATCATTGGACCGTTGAGGCTTTATTTTTTTTTTTTTTAAAAATTTTAACTGATTGGAGAAGCTTCCTGAAGAAGATTTGTCTAAACGGCCCGTAAAGGCCTCAATGGCCCATCTTGGATCGTCTCAACGGCCAATTAAGGCCTCAACGACCCATCTTGGATTCGTCTCAATGACCCATTAAGGCCTCAACGGCCCGTCGTTTTTTAAAATTTTGGCCTCAACGGCCCATTGTGGCCTCCACGACCCAGGTGTTTCATTTTTTTATTAGTTTTTAGTGTGTTTTATATATTTTAAGCTTGAAATTTGTGTTTTTTTTATAAAAAATAAAAAGTACATTCTTATCATAAGTATAAATTAGCGTATACAATAATTTTTTTCATTAAATAATTCAGTATACATGATAAAAACAATAACATACGATAAGCTAGGTTAAGTCGAAGTATTGAGGTGATTAATATACCCTTTGTATACGGTGGTCATATATCGTCTCCCACTCACTTGCCTCTTCAGATCGAAAGTCACTCCATGTCCTATTCAGTTTTGGCATTGGAGCGCCTTTTGCTAACTCAATCATGATGTAATGGTCTTTGTTAACAAAAGCAAACGATACGAACGGATGATCTTCAATATTGCCTGGACCATCGAACATAGGGAAGTACATCTCACTGCGACAACCCGGAGATATATAGAAATTGAACAACCACCCCAAATTTCTGAGCAATCCGCAATCCTGTGGAGGGCATCTCCATCCAATGCTGCTGCGGGGCTGGTCCCACTCCATTCCAATCTAATGACATGTATAGTCTGTCGTACCAACTGTGATCTACACTGTTTAAAATTGGCATCCACCGGTCTGTGTTATCATCCATCTCCTCCATAAGCTGTCTGCAGACGAAGTGCCACATATCCTCTTCTCACCCTAAACACACAGCTACAGATCGGAACCCACAGTTACCGTCTCCACGGATATTTCGAATGTCTGTAATGTATCTATGATATTGAGATGGAAGCCATATCTTAAACATGTCGTTGTCGAGTTTGTACCTGAATACCTGGAAATTTATATAAGAGTCTAGTCTAAATTTGAAATCTTGACGGGCCGTTGAGGTCTCAATGGGCCGTCGAGGGTTTAAATGCCCAAACCTAACACATTTTCACGGCCCGTTGAGGCCTCAATGGGCCGTTGGGAATCACTTTTTCAGACCTTTTCAGTCTGAACCCCTGCTTTTGCAGGGAGTTAAGATTGACACCTCGTACCTCGTCCTAGGACGGGTCGTTGAGGCCTCAATTGGCCGTCGTTTTCACTTTTTTGTAAAAGGATGGGCCGTTGAGGCCCCAATGACCCGTCGTTTTTCCTAGATTTTGCCTCAATGGCCCATTGAGGCCTCAACAACCCATCCTAAAGGTATCTAGGGTTTTTTGAGGGATGTCTAGATAGCATCACCCTTTATACCACCTAAATTAGAGGAAGTTACTATATATGTACAAGTTTATGTTTGTGAGTTCAAAGTAGTAGTAAGAACAAGAATGCCCACGAGTTTAAGTAATTTTATTTTAAAATAATGGTCAACTTATCTTATATAGTGTAAAATAAATAAGAAAGGTTAGAAGGATACAAAAAATATAATAAATTGCGAAGTATAACACGAGTCACAAAAATAACACAATGTCAAAAAAAATATAACATACTGTGGAGGAAAAAGACATAATAAGTCGCATATATGACACAATGACGAAAATATGAAAAGACACAAATCGCTACTTAAAAAGACACAATATATAACACAAATTGCAATAACTACAAGCTAAAAATCTAAAAAAAAACGAAAACATTAAAAATAAGATCGTACAGTTGGATAAGAGGTTTAAGTGTCACACCAATGAGTTTAATCGGACTACATTTAATACACTTCCTACGACTTTATAGTGTTTTCGGTGTGTATTGTAGTATAACCCTAAATATAAAAGCTTTGAACTCTCGATCACATTCAAATCAATCAATCTTACCCAGTAAATCCCACAATTAGCAAAGCTAAAAGTAAGGTATGGGGAGGGTGAGATGTCGGAAAATTTTACCCCTATCATTGGAGATAGAGAGGCTGCTTCCAGAGAGACCCCCGGCTCAACAATACATAATCGAAAAGCAAACAACACTCAAAATAAATAAATAAATAATAAAGAGCTAACTTTAGAGAGACATTGAAAGAGTCACGTAGTAAAACAAAGGTATATATATTATAAAAAAAACAACCACATTAAACACCCAAAGACAAGTCACCCTAACCGACCTCCGACCAACTTAAGAAAAACTCTAGGCTCCTATAACCACGCTATGATACAACCAAACCTTCCCTAATAATCCTTAACCTTAATCTTGTGCCTCCACGAACCCCTATCCTCGACCATGTCCTCAGAGAGGAGCATCTCTATTAAATCCTACCTAATCCGCTCATCCCAAGTCAATTTGGGTCTTCCTCTACACCTCTTTCATTCTACAGTTAGGGTTTCCACTACTTTAACTGGGGCCGTCATTTGCCTCATCTTCACATGTCCATACCGTCTTAATCTACATTCTTTTATCTTATCTGATATACTAGCTACCCCTAACTTTTCCCTAATAACATCATTTCTTATCCGGTCTACTTTTGTGTGCCCGCACATCCACCTTAGCATCCTCATTTCTGCTACCTCCATATATCTTGCGAGCTTGAGTCTTTTTGATGGCCCAACAATCTGTCCCATATAACATAGTAGGTCTCACTGCAACCCTATAGAATTTTCCCTTTAATTTAGTTGGGAACCTTTTGTCACATAAAACCCCACTGACGGCCCTCCATCTACACCCACCAGCTTGTATGCGATGGGTGACATCACAAAGCTCCACATCCCTCTGAACAAATGATCCTAAGTACTTGAACTTAGTTGTCTGCGGGACAAGTTGGCCTTCAATCGTGACTTGAGTATTTTCATCGTTACTTGCACCACTGAAACCACAATACATGTACTCAGTCTTAGAACCGCTAATCCTTAAGCCCTTGCCTTCAAATAAAGGCATTTTATTATAATAATATATACATGTTACTAAAGACATGATGTCAGTATCCTATAATTCTTGTCCATCACTATGAAACAAAAATCATACCAACTTGCTGCAAGTCTATACGTGATTTCAATTATTATTACATCATCAATCAAAATCTAACACTATTTTATACTTGAGACAAAAGATTATAAAGAAAAAATGAGGCCGGGTTCAATGATAGTAATGACTTGTCACAATTATGTGTTCATTATTCAATTGTAGGGCATAAGATGTGTGCACACACGTCCACTATAAAATATCTATTATGATAATGTTAAAATATATAAAAGAAAATATATAGGTTAAATGTTATTTTAGATAATTATATGTTTATGTAACGTGTTTCTCCTTTGTTGGATAATAGTAAAGGCATCATAAGAGAAAGATCAAGTGATTAAAAGATTTAGTCGAAGGTTCATGGTAAATGGCTCAGTGTAATCATAGAGCGACTGCCAATTCTATCGCCCAAGATCAAGTGATTCAAGAAGACAAATGATTTATGGTCGATAGACAATTCGACCAAGGATCAACCGTACTACGCCTGGACATCTTGTTGAAGATATTTTAAACCATGACATGCAAAATCTTTGACCAAGAATAAAGTTATAGATGAAAAATAAATATATGATGAGACAAACCATGAAACCTAATGCGACCATGTCTCTTGTGGACCAAATTTGCAAATCAATTGAAGAAAACAAGACTTAGGGTCGCACATATATATAGTTAGGACTGTTCAGTTTTATCCGTAACCCGAAACTCGACCCGAATTCGAAGCCACCCGAACTCGAAATAGAGAATACCCGAAAAACTTGAACCTGAATAACTCAAACCGACCAACCCAAACCTTAAACGAGTTGGTTATCGGGTCAATATTAAATTTCGAGTAAAAAACCCAAACAACCCGACCCGAACAACCCGAAATTCGAAACTAGAAAAAATCCGAACCTCTAATGTCTTTTTTATATACGAATTTATGTTTCTAGTCATTGGTATCGGCAACATTATAACTATAATAATAGACGTCCGGATTTGAACAGTGTTTTATATTTATTCCTAATTTGTAAACATGTTAAATACTAGGTTGTTTGATAATTTAATCAATCGAATGTGTAGTGCAGTTGGTTAGGGTGTTGGTGTGTTGGTGTGTTTCTGCTGTTGCTCCGGTTAGAATCCCACCAGGGTCTGTTTTGTGTCCCTTTTTTAGGATGATTTCAAAGGTTATTTTTATTATTACACTATATTAATAAACCATTAATAAATGATTTATTATTTTTTATTATCATTATGAGTTATAAGCTTATTTATATAGAACATTAGGTATATGTAAACAAATGATGTTGCAGATCAGTTGGTTTGGGTGTTGTTTATGTTTGTGTGATACCTGGGTTCGAGTCAGGCGACTTGTGTTTTTTTTCTTTTTAAAAAAAAAACGTTCCAGCTGTCCCTTACTTGTACACGTGTCTTTTCCCTACACTGTCTCATACATACACCCTTACGTATTCTCAGTTCTCACACTCACACATTTACAATCTGATCATACACACACACACACGATCTCGTCTCTCTCTGTCTGTTCTAATACCACCACCGGCTGCCGCCACCTGAACCAATCCCCGCGCCGTCGGACTCCTCCGTCACCAACTCCAGCAACCATCGCTGTCTCCTGTCCTTTATACGTTCGTCGTCAGTTATTGATAACCAAATCAATCTGACTTCAAACCAAGCATACAATCTTTTAACCAAATTTGTAACAATATGTTAGGCGGATTCCTGGGGTATAACGGTTTCTTTTCCAAATGGTATGCTTTATTATTATTATTATTATTATTATTTGTTGAAACTGTGTTCATGCATTGTTATTGCGTAGCTGAATCTGATTTACCTGTTTTGTTTACGTAGGTAGATCCGTGTTCAAATGGATGTGTTACGGACATGAGAGTTTTTGAAGGAGTTGATGTTCATGCCTATGTAAGCCTACTATCTTTCGATCATTGCTTTTCATTGTTTGTTAGCTTTAGATGAATTCAATTTTTTGTGTTGTTGATAGTCATTTGTATTTCTGTGTTTACGCTTGATAAGTTTAGGAGGATTATATAGGGATGCAGATATGATGAATTCATAAATTTATGGTTTGGAATGTCATCGACAGATTTAGGTTCATTGTTGTTGATAGTCATTTGTATTTCTGTGTTTACGCTTGTTAGTTACTATCTGTTGCCGGAATTGCAACTAAGCATGTTCAATCAAATCATCTTTAAAGCTGATTAGGTTATTTGTGTGGAAAGTTTATTTATCAACACTTTAGAGCCTTATATGTTGATATTAGAAGGTTTATTAGTGTGTTAAATTACTGATAATGATGCTCCACATATGTATACAAACAAATAATATGCTCGGTATTTGTTTGCTAGAGGAATCAAAAGTTGTTGTGTAGTATGTAGAGAATAATGAGGGAGATTAGAAGATATGTAGTTGGTTCACATAAGAAAGTGAATCAAATAGATATGTCCATTTTTCCTGACAGTTAGATCGGTAGATGCAAACCAAGACTTGAAATGTCTCTGGCCGAATCCCGTAAACTAGAAATCCATCCTGACCAGTTAACCATTTTTCAGTTCCATGTTAACTTGTTTTTGTCGCATGCTTATACAGGAGATTGCAGTCTTTGTTGTCTGTGTAAACCCAATAGAAAATGGTGTATGTTTCTTGGACCTTAACATTCCATCAAGAGGAAGCATTAGAGACAGTTTATGGGATTTTCTACGTGGATATGGATACTCTTATGGTGGTGAGGGCATTACTCGGACATTACTTTCTTCTGAGGTAAAACATTAGATTAATTTATTGTTGTTATAATATAATCAATTTTGCGTTCAAAGATTTTGGACTGCCTATACACGTTTTATGTTGTAAACATATGATAGGTAAGTTTGCGAACAGCCTGAATTCCAATTGATCTACTGATGTTGAACAACATTCAGTAAATATATGTTTACCATTCTACATGGTTGTTATTATTATACCAACGATATCAACCACACGGTGCATGCCGAGATATATACGTCCTGGATAAAGATTAGGTGGTTTATCAATGAACGGTGGTTCCATTAACTTCATGTGGTGATTGGTCTATATTTCTCACATGGTAACTGTCATCGCTTGAGATGCCTGGCCTGTCTCACCCCCACCTTCCACGCCTTCCAAACTGTCATCACCTCTACCATAAACCACTACACCCAAAACGTAAACCGGCCACATAATTAACATCCGGTGACAGAGACGTTGGTACTGGATGCTATGTAGCAGTGGTTATGGTGTTGTGATGATGCTGTAACGGCGATTGAAATAGTACTTATAGGATGATAATGTTGGTGGACAGATCACAACACAATTTGACAACGGTGGTGGATTCTCTCTTTCATGTCCGTTTCCACCAATTTTTCCCTCAATGGTATTAATGGTGACGACGTTGTTGATGACCATGAGGTCCATGAATCAGGACGATGGTGATGTAGAGGCTGTTCAATTCAGTTTGTATTATACATAATATCAATAAACCTTTCTTTGGTTTATATTGTTTAGGAAATTCTGCAATGTGAGGTAGGGTCCTCAGTCCCCAAAGGCACTTATCGTAGGCTAAGCTCGCCCGGCGGACGACTTTTTGGTTTTCTTTATACATTAGATAGAGGCTTGGAAGTATCTGCTTGGCTGCTAATGCAACTACCATGTCAAAACCAGCTTATAAGGCAGTTCTTGATTCTACTCCAAGTAGCAACAAGTCATGGAACAATGCCAAACCTTGCCTATAGGGTCGTTCTTGATTCTTCTCCAAGTAGTAACAACTCTTGGAATATGAAGAAGGTAAATTTTATTGTTCAAAGTTAAAATAAATTGTCAAATTGGCCATGTTGCCAGTTTTAACTTATTTTACATACATAATATTAATAGACTTATATATGGTTTCTGTTGTTTAGGAAATTCTGCAATGTGGGATAGGAGCCTTAGCCCCCAAAGACATGTATTGTAGGCTAAGCTTGCACGACGGACATGTCAAACCTTGCCTCACCGTTAGAAAAAGAAATCAATTCTCTGTATGTGATGAGACGCTTCATTCTCTGTTTGGAAAAAAATCAATTCCTCGAATCAAAATACAAAGCAGTTCTTGATTCTTCTTCAAGTTTTAACAACTCATGGAATATAAGAAGGTAATTTTTGGAGTCCAAGTTAAAATAAATTTAATGTTTATTTGGTTTGTGATTTTTGGCACAATTTGTTAGAAAAATCTGATTGGCATGTTATTAAATAAAGTTTTCTCTCATTTCTATTGTTTAGGAAATTCTGCAATGTGGGGTAACAACCACAGCCCCCAAAGGCACGTGTCGTAGACTAAGCTCACGCGGCTGACAAATTTAGGAAATTTTGTAATGTAAAACGGATTGTGTATTCTGTAATGTAGATTCTGTAATGTAATTTTGCTGACTTTTAACCATGTTCATAACGACACAAAACAACCAATTATATTTCCTTTTTTTAATATCATTATACTTTCTTATTTTGTAAATCGGGTTGTCGCCGCCGCAACGCACTAGGGATGAGCTCGGGACGGTATCGGTACCGAACCGATACCGATCCCGATCCCGACAATACCGATACCGAAAAGTCCAAAAAACCAATACCGATACCGATTATACCGGTACGGTATCGGTATCGGTACGGTACCGGTGTGGTATCGGTATTTTACCTTAAAATACCGAACCGATACCGATCCCGTACCGATACCGATAATACCGAAACCGAAAACCTCTAAATGTGGGTACCGATACCGATACCGAACACCCTCGGTTCGGTATCGGTTCGGTACGAGATCGGTATTTTTTCGGTTCGGGATCGGTATTCGGGACCGGATGCTCATCCCTACAACGCACGACTATATAAATACCTAGTTTAATTAGTTTAGGACTTTTGAATGTTATATATCATAAATGTTGAATATTATATATCATAAATGATGTCTAATAATGTTTGAGTTTTGATAAATTTTTGTAAGTAACATGATGAATTTTGATGATATTTTACGAAAAAAAAAATATTTTTTTTTATATTACATCTAAACCCAAAAACCGAATAGCCTGACCTGAATTAGCCTGGACCTGAATAACCTCAACCCGACCAACACGAAATTTAAATGGTTTGGTTATTGGGTCACTTTTCTCATCCTAAAACCCGAACAACCCGGCCCTAAAAACCTGAAACTCAAAAAATAACCCGAGGAACACCCCTACGTACAGCTCCGTTGATCAACCGCATAGCCTCTCAAGATGAATTAAAAATTGACAAATGATCCAACAATAGTAAATTAAGAGTGTCGATATATACGGAACTAAAAATAAAAATGGCATTCCCTCACTTGTATAAACACACATACTAGGTTTCGTGATATATCAATTTATAAAACCTCTGAAGATATTTTATGGAAACTTTATCGATTAGAGTTAAATATATATGGAAAAATTTTCTACAACGGGAGTTGTGTCATACAAATGCATGTCAAACTATGTTTCTTAACAAGCATTTTACTAAAGATTTCTATACCGTACAACCTAAAGGTTTTGTGGATCAAAAGAATCCTGATAAGTATGCAAGCTAAATAAAACTATTTATGGATTGAAATAAGCATCTCGAATTTGGAATCTTTGTTTTGATTAGAAAATCAAAGGGTTTACTTTTATTTTATCCAAATGGCGATAAACCTTATGTTTACAAGAATGCAAGTGGGAGCTTTATCACTTTTTTGGTATTGTATGCAGATATTGCATGTTGGAAATAATGTAGCAATGCTACAAGACATGAAATCTTGGCTTGGAAAGGGTTTCAAAATGGAAGATCCGGGCGAGTTTGCTTATATTCGAGGTATAAGGATCTATTGGGATAGATCGAGGTAGATTATATGTTTGAGTCAAATTAAATATATTGACAAGGTCTTCGATGCTTCTCATTGCATGATTCCAAGAAGGGATCATTGCCCATGTCATATGGAACGATATTAAAGAGTAATCAGTGTCCTCATATAGATGAATAAAAGAAGAAAATGGAAGCGGTTCCATATGCTTCTACTATCTGTTCATTCATGTAGTCCATGCTATGTACTAGGCTGATGTGTTGTATGCTTTGAGCATGATGAGTATATATTAGTAGAATCCTGTTAAGTATCATTTGACAATAGTGAAGAATATCGTTTAGTACTTGAGAAGGACTAAGGACATTTTCTTGGCATATGGGATATGTATTCAATTCAAATGGTGGAGCAATCACTTAGAAGAGTTCCAATCAAAGTAGAACATGGTCGCTTAATTTACCAAAAAATAGAAACACATTGCTGCATCGGATAAGGTAAAGGAGGCTTCTTGGATGAAGAAGTTATTGTTGATCTCGATGTGGTGTCTCGCATTCGGAAACCAATCGATATCTGGACACAAAACTAGTGCCATAGCTTAGGAAAATGAACCAAGTTCACACCACAACATGAAGCACATACTCAGAAAGTTCCATTCTATTAGAGAGAGACTGGAACGATGAGACATTATAATATAAAAAGCACATACAAATCGATATCTAGCAGACCCTTTCGTTAAACCTATGTATCTAGCAATATGTGAGGATAATACAAATAAGATAGGGCTTGGATTTGCTAGAAAGCTAAATTGATTTTTTATTTAGAATTTGGTGCTATCTAACAGTTACATTGGATATTTACTTTGTTTTGATGGTTAAATGCGTCATAAGTAATGTTTCAATGATCGATTTTTTGTACGTTTAAGTATCCTTGAATAGTGTATTCTAAATTTCCATAGTCGATCAGATTCATGGGAATTAATTTGAATGAAAGAATATAATAAATGATTGGTTGTTCATAGGATGGAAGCTTAAGGGGTTGAGGACCAATATTAATAGATACGCATTAGTGGATGATATCGTACGCAACTCACTGTAAACCTAGCATCATGGAACATTGCCACAAGATGATTTGAAACTAGTATGACCTTACTATGTGACACCTACGTGTAGGGACGTTCGAAAATATACAAATCCAGAAATTCGATCCGAACTATCCGGTATCTGAATTCAAAGTTTCGCATTCGTATTCGGATTCGGATAGTGATTTTTGAAATTTTAGGATATTATGGATATCCTTAAATATCAAAATATCTGAAATATATCCAAAAAATATTTGAAATATCCGAAAATTTATATTTTGATATATATAAAAATTTTAAAATAAAATATATAAAAAAAGTTTTGGATATGCAGATATCTGATCCACTATCCTATCAGATATCCGAAATTTTGGATTCGAATAGTGAAAGTAGGTATCCGAAAATTTCGGATATCCGGTTTTGATCACCCCTACTGACATGACACACATTTAAATACATATTCATATTCAAACTCGCATTTACATTCACAAGGCATAATACACGATGTTGACATTTTTTTTTCTTAATAGATTAAGGGTTAGCTCGTCGATACATAGTAAATTTAATTTAATTCCGATTAAATTTGAATCATAACTATTTTTTTATAAAAAAAATAAGACCGAATTACAAGTTTTGTCCTTTAGCTTTATACCAGATTGCAAAGAATGTCCTTTATGTTTAAAATTGACGAGTTTTGTAGTTTACGTTTCAGAATCTTGCATGGTTTGTCCTTTGAGCCAAACTGTAGAGGATGTTATTTGACACGAAAACAGGATTATATGATCATACAAGTTACAAAACCAGGTGCGGAAACCCTAGCTTTGAACAAACTGATGTAAACTCAAATCAAAACACAATCAAAGTCATTTTCAATCATTTTCATAGATTAACTCATTCATAAACTTGATTACAATTCAATTACAGTTAATCTAGATCACACACACTCTATCTCAAACCTCTCTGGAACAACACCTGAAAACACACACACCTAATGACTCCCTTAATCTTACAAAATCACAAAATCTATATATAGGCACTGCACATTCGCCCCTTTCTTCTGGTCGAATGTGAGTGATTTCCACATTCGCCCACTTGTTGTGGTCGAATGTGTTCTTCAGTCTTGTTCCATTCCAGATTCGTCCATTACCTTTCTACCTTCGCCCACTATTTCTTCACCTTCGCCCATATCAGCTACATTCGCCCCTCTCAGCCTTCTAACACATGTTAACTATCCAATCACTAGTCGCAAAACGCATCTACAAACTCCCCCTCGACTATTGATTGGATCGTTAACATGTGTTAGAAGGCTGAGAGGGGCGAATGTAGCTGATATGGGCGAAGGTGAAGAAATAGTGGGCGAAGGTAGAAAGGTAATGGACGAATCTGGAATGGAACAAGACTGAAGAACACATTCGACCACAACAAGTGGGCGAATGTGGAAATCACTCACATTCGACCAGAAGAAAGGGGCGAATGTGCAGTGCCTATATATAGATTTTGTGATTTTGTAAGATTAAGGGAGTCATTAGGTGTGTGTGTTTTCAGGTGTTGTTCCAGAGAGGTTTGAGATAGAGTGTGTGTGATCTAGATTAACTGTAATTGAATTGTAATCAAGTTTATGAATGAGTTAATCTATGAAAATGATTGAAAATGACTTTGATTGTGTTTTGATTTGAGTTTACATCAGTTTGTTCAAAGCTAGGGTTTCCGCACCTGGTTTTGTAACTTGT
Source organism: Ambrosia artemisiifolia (assembly GCA_032199755.1). Taxonomy (NCBI): domain Eukaryota; kingdom Viridiplantae; phylum Streptophyta; class Magnoliopsida; order Asterales; family Asteraceae; genus Ambrosia; species Ambrosia artemisiifolia. The sequence goes on from CM063525.1 coordinate 1,313,920, forward strand.
ATGATCATATAATCCTGTTTTCGTGTCAAATAACATCCTCTACAAAGTGGTATCAGAGCATAGAGGATCATACAACAACAAACTGATAAACTCAGAGCTGATTTGGACATTATTTTGATCAATTCACATCTGTTTTGGCATAAAAATGGTTTTTGAGTGTTTTTGAAAGAATTAGAATTGATTTTGTGATTAAAATTCAAAATTCCAAGAATTAAACTTGTTCCAAATCATCTCCGAAGCAAAACCTGATCAAGATCATTCAAATTCACAAACTTTTGAAAATCAGAGATCAAAATAACCGTTTTTCAAAGTGTAACCGTTTTTCAAAATCAGAAATGGGCGAACCTGGATCTTAGTGGTCGAAGGTGTAGTAGTTTGGGCGAACCTGAGTGTATTTCTGGGCGAACCTAGAAGTTTTTGGGCGAACCTAGACTTTTTCTGTTAAAGTTTTCACATTCGGCTCTCATTTTTCACATTCCGGTCATCGGGGGTATGAACCTGGAATTAGAACGGGCGAACCTGAGACTTTTTGGGCGAACGTGAAAAGTGTCAGTGTGTTTTTACTTTTTGGTGAGTTTTTACATTCGGAAGTTACTGTTTGGGCGAACCTGAAGCAGAAAGGGACGAACCTGAAACAGTTTGGGCGAACCTAGAGCTAGTTTTTTTTTTTTTGGAAAATTTTCTAAGTGTTGAATTTCTCGAAGTTCGTGATCATGTGGAATTTTCCGACTACTCCGACACCAGCAACTACACAACCACAACAGCAGGTGATGGACCCATGGACGGTAGCAGCACAGAAGACGAGCACACAGTCTTCGCAGCCGGTTAACTACATGACTCAGAGTGCACCTCCAGCACCACAGTCTGACTACTGGGGAGTAGCAGCAGCGGTGGTAAACACTCAAGCTACAAATGCTATTTCCACACTGATTAATGATTTGTCTTCAGGTAGCGGGAATCGGCCATCGAAGCTTATGGAGATTCAAGAATACAATCAGTGGCAGAAAAAGTTCAAGATACATTTGGAAGGCATGGGAGTGGAGGGTGCTGAAGCATGGAACATGATTGCTAAAGGTTACACACCACCAGTTTTAGAGAACACAGGTGAACCAGTGCCATTGGAGAGCATGGCTGAGGATGAGAAAAAGAAGTTTGCTGTGGAGAAGAAGGCGTTTTCCCAATTGACACAGGCAATCACAAATGATCTTTTGCATCAGTTTGGGACTTGTACAACGTCTAAGGCACTTTGGGAAGCACTTAAAAGAAGGCATGATGGCAATGAGAAGACGAGAGGTCTAAGGATGGAAGAACTGAGAAAGGAGTTTGAAAATTTTTCTTATATTGGAAATGAAACTTTGAAAGAACTAACTCCTAGATATAATCATTTGTTATCTGAATTGTCTAGCTATGGTATACAGATTCCTATGGCAAAGCAGGTGGACAAGTTTGCAGATGCATTACCACCAAACTGGGATCAGCATGTGGAAGTCCTGAAGGAGAAGGATGCTTATCAATATTGGTCTATTCAGGAGTTCATAGAGAAGCTGGAAAATAAAGAATTGGAAGAGAAGAGGAAAGCTAGAAGAGCACAGATTCCTCAGAATCCCAACTTATATTTTGGAGGATCAGTTCCAGCTAGCACATCAAGCTCAGGAGGGCTAGTAGCACCACATGTTGCATGTATATCCAATGTTATGGAATCACCTACCATCAACTACCATCAACAAACATCATCCTTTTCACAACCACCACCACAACAACAATACAACAATTCATACATTCCACCATTCTCCCCAATGCAACAAGCAGCTTTCTACACTGCTAGCCAATCTCAACAACAACCAATGAACCAACCTAATCAACAAACGGTGGTTTTGGAGACATCTAACTTGGGTAATGTGACAGTTGAAGTTGCTCAGCAACACATTGCATTAGTCTCTGCAATGGTCTCATCCTACAATGGATTAGTTGCTAGTCAAATTGGGAATAACAACTTGACCAATGAAGACTACGCACAAATTGACAAGGAAGAGATGGAACTCATTGATATCCAGTGGGCCTTTGCGAGCATAATGAGAAGAGCAACAGAATTTATCGAGAAGACAGGTAGAACGGATTTGGGAACTTCTCCTAACACAACCTACGGGTTCAATAAGGAGAAAGTGACTTGTTTTAACTGTGGAGGGAAAGGTCACTTTAAACGAGAATGCACCCAGCCACCAAAACAAGGCAATAGGAACCCATTCAATGCTAGCTATCAGAACCGTCAACAACAAAACCAAAACCAAGTTTCTTACCAAAACAACAACAACTACCAAAACCGTCAAAACAACTTTAATAACAACCAAAATAGACAACCAAACACACCAAACCAGACACAAAACCAAACACCAAACAATACTAACCGAACAGTCATACCAATAACTACACCAAATGAACAACAACAGAATACCAATCAAGCATTGGTGACTCAACAAGATGAGAGGTTTGACTGGTCGAGTATGCAGATAGGTGTTGAAGAAATTACTACTGGTGGCAATGTGGCGTGTGTTGCGTATCAGGTTGATATTGAAGATTCAGGGACGATAGAGGAGAAGGTAGAAACTGAAGTTGAAAGTGACGAGTCTGAGGCTGAGATGGATGTGGAAACTGAACCTGTTAAGGTTAATGCTGAGGTTGATGTTGAAGTTAAAGCTGAAGAGACTAATTCTGGAGTTGTGATTGATACTGTTTCTGATATTCCTGAGGAGTGTGAATCGGTTTATTCTGATTCAGACAGTGAATCGGATACGGAAGCAAGTGTTAATTCTCTAGATGAAGATATCGATCAGTTGCTTGCAGAAGCGGATTTTCTGATGACAAGGAAGTCGTGCATTGCAGATGATGCTTTCACAAAGATTGACTATTCCAGATTCTTTGCAGGAAAGGAAGCTCATTTTGCATTGATGGCCATGACTGATCCGCTAAAACCTGTAAGTTCTGAATGTAGTACTGATAATACAAGTGAAAAATATTGTGGTACATGTGATAGATTGACTGAGGAGAATAAACAACTCCGTGTTCAACGTGATAGTGCTATCATGAACAGTCAATCTACTCGCAAAGAGTTGAATGCTTTTAACAAAGTATTAGATGGCTATAAAAAGGACATTTCCGACTTGAAAAACACCTTGTCTTTAAAACAATTGGCAATTAACAACTACATCAATGAAATTGAAAACACCAAGTTGGAAATGGCTGCCATCAAATGCTTTGCTGAGAAAGTAAACAAAAAGTTGGAAAGTTATAAGCATATTGCTTATGTGGTAGATCACATCATTGATGATAACACTACCAATTATCGGTCTGTACCATCTCCGGTTCTCTTTGAAAACCATAATTGTCACCAAGTGACACCGGAGAGTTCGGTAAAATCTGATTCAGCATCGGAAAATGAATCAAATACCTCGAGTATTGGTGATCCACATTCCGATGCAAGGCCGATTTTGGGGATCAATGATGAGGGTGTTACTGCTGAGAGTGTAGATTCAGACTCAGAGAGTGATGATACTGATTGTGTTCAAACTGTGAATGAATGTGAAATTCCAAAAGAAAATCACATCATTACAAATGAATCAGTTTCATCATCTCAGATTGTGATTCCGATGAAAAATGTTCATCGTGTGAATAAGTCTGAAAAGAATGTTGTGAAGAAAGATCTTGAGAAAAATGTGGTTAAGAAAGATCTTGAAAAGTGTGCTAAGAATGAACAATGTGACAAACCTGTCAAAGTGTTTTATCGGATGGAAGGATCCGATAAAATCATTTCTGACGAGGACTTTCCAATAAAAAATGCCAATTATGCTAAAATAGAAAAGATTTGGCAAGAAAGCACCATTTGGTTCCCAAAACATGAGAGAACAAATGAGATTCCACCAGCTTTATTAAAGAAACTTTATTTGGATGTTCCTCAAGAACCAAAGGTCCATGTCACAGAGTTTGTTCGACCCAAAAACAGAGCTAATGGTTTTAATGAGCCTACTTACTCAAAAGGGCCACTCCCTGAGAGTTTAAGGAAGCAGCAGTACAATGATCAATACCCTGTTAGATCATTTGCTCAACCAAATGCTCCGAATGTTTTTGAAGAATACCGTGCGTGCTTTAAATGTGGGGAACGAGGGCATTTACTTGCTCAGTGTCCATATGTAAGGCATAAGAGGCACGAGGTGGAAGTGAGGAATTCCATGAGGAAACCGATTGATCATTATGTGCCACCACATAGGAGAGTTGTTCCTCAACAACCACAACCGTTTTATCATCAAAACAATTTTCAACAAATGAGGAACACTCGTCCAATGCAATATGATCGAAGGAATAGGATTGCTATGGAACACTCATGGAGGAAGCCTGTGGTGAACGCAACAATTGATAGGCAAAAGGTTCCACCAAAACCGATTGTCATATCAAATGTTGGACCTAAGTCTGTTAAATCAGATAAGGTTACCAAGAGAGTTACATTTGCTAACAATGTTCAGAAACCGACTGAGAACCCAAAGTCTCAGATTCGTATTTTGAAAAGGTCTGAACAATCTTGGACACCCAATGGTACTCCAGGAGCCTCAACTTTAAGGGTTAATGAGAAAAAGGAAACTGTTTTGAACAATCAGAAAAAGGTTGATCAAAAAGTTATTGAAAATGCTTGTGAAAATGTTACTTTGAAACCTGATGTTCAAAGACCCAAGACTCAGGCTTGGGTCCCCCGAAAGAACTAACTGATTTACTTTTTGTGTGTAGGGAGCTTCAGCTGGCCCTATTAGCAGTCTTTGGATTGTTGATAGTGGAGCTTCAGGCCACATGACAGGGGATCTTGCGTTGCTGTTCGACGTGAAGAACATCAATGGAGGGTATGTAGCTTTCGCGGGAAATAAAGGTGGATATATCACAATGGAAGGAAGCGTGAGCAATGGGATAGTGAGTTTCGAGCGGATTTCGTATGTGAAGCAGATTGACTATAATCTGTTGAGTGTCAGTCAAATATGTGATAAGCAATTTACTGTGCATTTTGATGACAAATCCTGCTATATTCTGAAACCGGGCTTTACAATTCCTAAAGAGTGGATAATGTTGAAGGCACCTCGCGTCAACAATCTATACATTCTTGATATGTCCAAGGCAATGACATCACAGGGGCAAATAACATGTTTCCTATCAAAAGCGACAGAAAAAGAATCGATAATGTGGCACCGAAGAATGGGGCACATTCATCTAAGGAAAATGAATCAACTTGTGAGAAATGGGCTTGTCGATGGAGTAAACGTGAAACATTTCCATTTGAATGACAAGTGCGTGAGTTGTAAAAAGGGGAAGCAACACAAACAGTCCCACAAAGTGAAGAAGGTTAACTCTGTAGAGATGCCACTTGAGCGATTGCACATGGATCTTTTCGGACCGGTCAAGCGCAAAAGTCATCTTGGAGAGCTTTATTGTTTAGTCGTCACTGACGATTACTCAAGATTTTCATGGGTGATGTGTTTGCAGAATAAAAGCGACACCTTTATCAACCTGAAAGTTCTGTTCACTCGATTGGAGAATCTCTACAATGTGAAGATTAAGAGAATTCGGAGTGACAATGGGACAGAGTTCAAAAACGCCAAGATGGATGAACTTTGTGAAAGCAAAGGGATACATCATGAATATTCGGCTCCGTATACCCCACAACAGAACGGTGTTGCTGAACGAAAGAATAGGACTCTAATTGAAGCGGCTAGAACAATACTTGCTGATTCAAATCTTCCAGTAATGTTCTGGAACGAGGCGATTTATGCAGCAAATTACACATTAAATCGGGTTCTAACAGTGAAGAAGTTTGGTAAAACATCTTATGAGCTGTTACACCGAAGGAAGCCGAACTTAGAGTATCTAGAACCTTTTGGGGCGCCATGCACTATGTTGAATCCAAGCGAGAAGTTTAGTCCTAAAGCTGAGGAGGGTTATTTTGTTGGATATGCAACCCCGCTCAAACGGGTATACAACAAGCGAACTCGTCGAGTGGAAGACTGGGCTAACGTGGAAGTTCAACGATATACTCAAAATCTTCAAGGCACGGGTCCTGATTGGATGTTTGATTACAAAGATTTCTTTGAATCATTCAATCTAGATAGCTTGGTTGAAGAAGCTGTTATCAGATTACTTTATGAGTGTGAGAATGCAACAACTTCACCGTTGGTGCGTCCGATCACCGTGAACCCCCTACCAGCTTCTAATGATACCAATGCTCCTATACAAGAGGAAGAAGTATTTCAAGAGGCTTCAACTTCACTGGACACTTCAGAATCTGAAGATGAACAATTTGAAGAAGCTATTCTTGAACAAGCTGAAGAACCAGAGGCACCACCAGTGAACCCAACTCCAACTTCAGATGTGGCTTCATCATCAAATACGGGTCATGATCTGGATGCTGTAGAGAACTTGACTGTTCAGACGGGAGTGCAAGTACCTGATTATCCGGAATCTCGGATTCATCGTATTCACCCGCTGGAGCAAGTTATCGGTGATCCTGGAAGCAGTGTTATGACCAGAGGGCAGCTTAAAAGCGTTAATTCGCCAGAGAGTTTTGGTGCTTTAGCTTTATATGCCAAAATTCAACAATCTGGTAGTCAAAATGATTGGTCGTTTGCGTGTTATGTGTCGCAGGTAGAGCCAAGGACATACAAGGACGCTTTGAAGGATGATGCCTGGGTGGAAGCTATGCAGGAGGAGTTATTACAATTTCAGAAATTGGGAGTTTGGACGCTCACGGATTTGCCGCCGGATAGGAAGAAGATTGGCACCAAATGGGTGTTTAAGTGTAAGAAGGATGATCGTGGGGTTATTGTTCGTAACAAAGCCAGATTGGTTGTGCAGGGTTTCCATCAAATCGAAGGGATTGATTATAACGAAATCTATGCACCGGTAGCACGAATCGAAGCTATTCGGATGTTCCTTGCGTTTGCTTCATACAAGAAATTCAAAGTTTATCAAATGGACGTTAAAAGCGCATTTCTGTACGGGAAAGTCAAGGAAGAGGTTTATGTCGGGCAGCCACCAGGCTTTGAAGACCCAATCCACCGGGATAAGGTCTACGTGTTGAACAAAGCTTTATATGGCTTGCACCAGGGTCCGAGGCAGTGGTACGAGGAGCTAAGTACATACCTCATCACCAAAGGATTTAAGCGCGGCCTCGTCGATTGCACCCTCTTTACGAAGAAGACGGGAGATGACTTGCTTCTAGTGCAGATTTACGTTGATGATATAATATTTGGTTCAACTAACGAGCTTTTATGCAGGGAGTTCGAAACTGTCATGCAGGAAAAGTTCGAAATGAGCGCAATGGGGGAGATGCAGTTTTTCCTAGGCTTACAGGTGGACCAAAGACCCGACGGGATCTTCATTCACCAGACGAAATATGTCTCCGACATCTTGAGCCGGTTCCAGATGGAGGACTCAAAGCCGATGGATACCCCGATTCAACCCAATCACGGGATTGGCGTGGACGCTAAGGGGGAGCTGACGGATCCTTTTACATACAGAGCAATCATCGGATCTCTGATGTATTTGACGGCGTCTCGACCAGATATTATGTACGCAACGTGTCTTTGTGCTCGTTATCAATCGAAGCCGAAACAAAGTCATCTGACGGCGGTCAAGCGTATCCTTAGATATCTGAAGGGTTGTCCCTCAAAAGGACTTTGGTACCCTAATGATGATAATTTTGATTTCATATCTTTTAGTGATGCAGATTGGGGCGGCTGTGACAAAGATAGCAAATCTACTACAGCTGGTTGCCAGTTTTTCGGGAGCAGGTTAATCACCTGGCAATGCAAGAAGCAGACTTCCGTAGCACAATCTACTTGTGAAGCCGAGTACATTGCAGCCTCGAGTTGCTGTTCGCAAGTGCTCTGGATCCAACAGCAGATGGTGGATTACGGTTTGCAGTTTCTTAAAACCCCTATTTACTGTGACAACGAAGCCGCTATCGCATTAACTAAAAATTCGGAAAATCATTCTAAAGCGAAACATATCCGGATCAAATATCATTTTATCCGTGATTGTTACGCTAAGGAATTGATCGATATGATCAAAATTCATACTGACTACCAACGTGCAGATTTGTTTACAAAAGCTTTTGACCGTTCACGCTTTGAATATCTTTTAAAAGTAAACAATATAAAGGAAAAACATGACTAATCGGCACCTCGGTTTATCGCTTTTTAGTTTTTATATTTTGCTAATTGGGAATTTCTCTTTGCTAATTGGGAATTTCTCTTTACTATCGTAATCCTCAAAGAAGTTGATGCTTTCGAGGGGATTGTTTAATCCTCAAAGAAGTTGATGCTTTCGAGTGGATTGTTTCTTTTAAATTTTTGTTTTTATTTGTTTTTCAAAAAATTTAAAACCCAAAAATATGTTCTTTATTTTAGGGGGAGCCATTTTATCAGAAAAGCCAAAAACATTATAAAATTCAAAAAGACCTAAAAAATTAGAAAATCAAAAATGATTTCCTGGTAAACAGAGAAAATGATAGTACATCAGTGGGGATCTGACACAGGCTAAAGAATTGTATAGTATAATGAGGCGTGTGTTGACTACGTGTGATATGCTGATAGGCTTCGTAGACTAAATATTGCGTGCATTAGTGATACAAACATAACGAACTACGCGTTCGTGGCTGAACACCTCATGGGCATATGGTCTTCGTACCGTAATTTCGTTTGATAGGATTGCCAAAATCTGAGGTTTCGGGTCGTTATGTTATGGTTATCCGGGATATTCTGATAAACTTTTGTCGTATTGATTTACGGACCTAGTTTTATCAGAATATTTGCTAAAAGAGCTTAATTGCCAAAACCGGAAGTTACCGAATTGAGGAACTTTATGTTTTAATTGATCATAGATCATTATTACATCGTATTGATCATCTGATGCAAATCAGTGATTAATATCAGCCTCAACCTAGTGTATACGCACATGTTACTCTGCTGCATTCAATTGCTGACCTGTACACCTCTGTGCTATATACTTTGTAACTTTTACGGATAACTCTGGCATAATCACGCGTTACGACGAAGCTTTGTGCAATTACTTGATACGGGAGTATGTCGTGTGTGTGGGCACCACATCGTGTTAGTCTAATACACTTAACTCGTATCATTTTAAAGCATTGCGTAATTGTCTGCATGTGAGCTTACGTGGACAACAATATCAGCAATTGCTGTGTCACATACTGTTTCTAATGATAATATTAAACAAATAGATCAACGCTGTGATCAGATTTCTCAGAAAACTGATATGATCCTCTGACCGGATTTCACAAAATGTTTACTGCTTTCATTTACTTTGCTGCATTTTATTTTGTTGCAATTTACTTTTATTGTCAAAAAGATACAAAATCCAAAAAGATTTTAGGTGTGTTTTGATAAAATTTCAGAAAAATCCAAAATTTTTGCATTTCTGTTTTATTTTTGATAACCGGGGATGCTTGATAGTCAATTTCTGAGATTTGACAACACCATCTGGGCTTTGTATCATTCTAAAAGTGAAAATTTGTGTTTTGGAAGCTTAACGGATTGAAAAATGTTGAACGGGATTCGAATTCGTGATTTGGCAAAATTTTTAAAATTTTCCATTTCACATTCGCCCTTAAATGGGACGAATGTGGAAAATTTCCTACCTTCGGGTTGCTTTAAAACGGGCGAATGTGGGTTGGGTACTTGATTTTCACATCCGGGTGCACATTTCACATTCGGGCACATTAGCTTGTGGGCGAATGTGGAAAAATCCCACATTCGACCCAAAGAACGGACGAAGGTAGCTTCTATATATATGCCCATATCAGATTCGACCCATTCATTCAAATTTTTCAAAATTTTTCCCGAGTGCCAGACCTTGTTGCCTTTGTTTTTCTTGATTAGTCGATTGATTCCCTGAGTTTTTCTGATCTTTTCCATACCAATATTACAGGTAATGGTGCTGCAACAAGACCGGAATCGTTGTTTTTTCTAACCGGACTAGGGTTTAGGAGTTCATGGATTTAGAGTGTTTGTTGATGCTTAATTTTGATGGAAATTCATTCCATATCAGTTTTAGGGGGAGAAGTATAAAAGAATTAGGATATTAACATCGTTTCAGTATTGATTGATCGATTGAATATATATAAACCCTAATTCTTAATGAAAACTGATATAGAATGAAATTTAGGGGAAATTGATGCTACACGAGTCTTAGTTGGCCATGTTAGACCATGAATGAATCAAAATCAAGGGTTAAAAACATGTTTGAAAAATTTTTAAATTTTGGGGATAAACCAATTCCACCTTCGGTTCGTCGAATGGACGAATGTGGAAATTGGATGGACGAAGGTACCTTAAAACGGGCGAATGAATATTATTAGTCTATATGATTTCACATTCGACCAGCATTTTGTACATTCGACCAAAGAAAACTACATTCGACCAGAAATTTTGGGCGAATGTGGATTTTCAAATCCTTAAATTTTTAAGTTTTTGTCGATTTCGTGTTTTGACGTTTGTTTTTGATTTTGTGTTTCAGATGGCTGAGGAACAAGAGAATATTGAGATTCCTATTGAGACTGCTGTTCCTGATATAATCCCAGAACCTGTTCAAGAAGGTGAATCATCAAGTGGCAGTAAATGGCCGTTTGAGAAGAATCACAACTGTTGTGCGTATTTGGGAGACGTTGAGAAGAATGTAGAGTTTACAGAGATAATCAAGTTTCTGAAAAGATGCAGAGTAGTTTATGCTTTAGCTACACCAACTATTATCTACAAGGATATAGTTGAGGATTTCTACAACAACGCTAAGTATGATTACTTTGATAATCAGACGATCATAAAGAGCAAGATTCAGGATATGGAGATGTTCATTACAGAGGCTGACATCAGAGAAGCTCTCCAGATCAAATTTGAAGTTAGTGAGGATCCAAGAGAACTCTCATGGACTGAGCAGAAAGCATGTTTCCTTAGAATGAAATACAAAGGACCTATCACTGATGGTTCGATGTATAAAGGAAAACTGAGCGTGCAGTTCAAGTATTTTGCTCACGTCATCATACATGTATTTGGATGTGTTAGTGGAGGTTATGACGTGATGAGGAAGAGTTTGAGCTCATTAATGGTTGCGTTGACTCTCAACAAACCATTTAATGTTGCTGGGATGATTTTGGATCATATGCTGGAGATGCTGAAAGGGTTGAAGGTTAAGAAGTTCATGCTTTACCCTGGATTCTTGATGATGATTTTTGATCACAAGTATCCAAACCTGAAGAAGGATCCTACACAGATACTTGCTATGGATCACATGAATATTAGAACCTTGGTTAGAATGAAAGGTTATAAAGGTGTGCCTGATAATGAGAGACCACCTTACAGAAGGTTGTTTGGAGCCTTAGCTAGAGAGGATTACAATGATCCAGGAAAGAATACAGCAAGGCATCCTGATAGTGATAGTGACAACGATGATCCCTTAGTATATGCTGATGCTAGTACTAAGAGGAAAAGGCAAGTAGTCAATCCTGGAGCCAAAGGGAAGGGCAAAGGAAAGACAGATCAGGGAAGTTCAAAACAACAAGCTGTGAGAAAGAAGTCTACTGCAAAGAAAGGTACAAGTTTGGTGGATGAAGAGTCTGTAGATTCTGAGGAGACAGAGGTTGAAGAACAATGGGATTCGGATGCTGAAAATGTCCGGACCACCAAACAAAAGGCCACTTTGGTTGGTGAGTCTGAATCATTGAACAGATCTATTGAAGAAGCTAAGAAGAGCAAGAAGGCTGTTAGTGCTGAAGATGAAATGTTTACTGTTAATATGGATGAGTTAAATGAAGGTGAAACTGTAGTCGTTAACTTGCCCAAGCTTAAACACAAAACCATGGCCAAGAAAACAAGTTCAAAGCAACTTAGAGAAAAAGAGTTGGCACAACTCTTAAGAGGAAAAAGATTACCTGAAGCTGGAACGTCATCAAAACAATCTTCACCAGCCACAAAGAAGCAAAAGACTAAAGAGGCAACAAAATTACCAGTGGATGAGTTTAATGTAGCACTGGATAATGTACTTGATATGTTCACAAAGCCTCAGAAAGGGAAAGAAACTGAGGTTGAGCCATCTAGATCTAAGTCCAAGTCAAAGAAAGTCACTGTAGATGATGAAGTTATGAAGCAGGTGAATAAGAAGATGGACGATATGATGAAGATGTTAGTGGCTCAGCAAGCAGAAATAGCCAAATTTAAGCAAAATGAGGAAAAGATGCTCCAGATTGTAGTAGCTTCTAAGTCAAATCAGGATGAGATTGATGAAAAGGTGAAGAAGCTAGAAGCAAAGAACAAGAAGCTTGAAGGAAAGTGTTTGAGAAACAAAAACAGGTACAAGGCTATTAAAGAAGATAATAAAGAGTTGAAGGCTGAGAACAAACGCCTTAGTGAGCTAATAGACAACCTGTACAATGTTGCACCCAAGTTGAAGGAGGGTGAGGAAGACAAAGAGAAAGAGGTTGAACAGGTTGATTTTGAACCATCTGAATCTGATAAAGAGGAAGATGATGATGAGGATGAAGAATCGGAAAAGAGTGATGATGAGGATGATAATAATGATGATGATGATGATGCTGAGGGTTCTAGAAGTCAGAAAGGGAGTCATGAGGTGTGTGTGTTTTCAGGTGTTGTTCCAGAGAGGTTTGAGATAGAGTGTGTGTGATCTAGATTAACTGTAATTGAATTGTAATCAAGTTTATGAATGAGTTAATCTATGAAAATGATTGAAAATGACTTTGATTGTGTTTTGATTTGAGTTTACATCAGTTTGTTCAAAGCTAGGGTTTCCGCACCTGGTTTTGTAACTTGTATGATCATATAATCCTGTTTTCGTGTCAAATAACATCCTCTACAAAATAGTTAACATGTGTTAGAAGGCTGAGAGGGGCGAATGTAGCTGATATGGGCGAAGGTGAAGAAATAGTGGGCGAAGGTAGAAAGGTAATGGACGAATCTGGAATGGAACAAGACTGAAGAACACATTCGACCATATCAGCTACATTCGCCCCTCTCAGCCTTCTAACACGTGTTAACTATCCAATCACTAGTCGCAAAACGCATCTACACAAACCCAGTTAATTTTTATCGTTAAGTGGAGGGTAAAATTGTCTTTTTACCCATTTATTTAGAAAATCAGTTTAATAATTAAAAAAAATTATATACCTCTCTAAAACCAAACACACTGTGTCTCTCAACACCATCACCCGACCACCATTAGCCAACGACAACCACCACCACTAGCCGACACCATCGCCACCATTAACCAACGACGACAACCACCACCAACTGAGCACCATTAGCCAACGTCTGGTTGTTTGAAGGTGACCAAGGTTGCAGGTTGCCGACCAGCACCGTACGTCACCACCACCTCCTCCTCCATCCACCACCACCACCTTCCAGCAACACCGTTACCACCACCTCCTGTCACCAGCATCACCACCATACCATCACCTACCACCACCCACCCCCACATCATCACGATATTTCCAACCGAAACCCCCAGCATCCACTACCAAACCAACACCATCATCCTCCTTAACTTCAAAATTCTTCGAATCCCATAATAAACCCACCAAGAAAGAAACGACCACTGTTCACCACCATACCACAACCATCATCTCCTCCATTGTTCACCCCCATACCACAAACCCTTCCCTCTAACCGTCAACCTGTAATTTAATAACAATCCGATCTAAACCCAATATAAATCTGAATCCGAAGAAGAATTGGATGAAGGAGAGTTGCAGAGCTCACTGACCAGCCTAGGTTTTCCTTGAATATTCAATTTGGGGGTAATTTTAGTTGTTCTTGGTTTGCCTTGAATATTCAATTTGGGTTTCGATTTTAGGGAAATCTGCAAGTCTGTAGCTGTTATGGGTTTCAATTTCAGATGAGTGGAGAGGTTGTGTGGGTGGTGGAGGTGGTGGTGAGGGTGGGACTTGAGAGAAAGAGTACAGTGTGTGTGTGTGTGTGTGTGTGTGTGTGTGTGTGTATAATTTTAAATTGCTTTTCTAAGTAAATGGGTAAAAAGACAATTTTACCCTCCACTTAACGATAAAAACTAACTGGGTTAGGCTCAAAGGACAAACCGTGCAAGATTCTAAAACGTAAAGTACAAAACTCGTCAATTTTAAACATGAAAAACATTCTTTGCAATCTGGAATAAAGCTAAAGGACAAAACTTGTAATTCAGTCAAACAATGAAGTATTTTTGATCTCACAAGCGGTTTTCATTGCCTTTTCTGAATATTCTGATATAAATATTTAATCTTTTTAATTGTATGTATTTATTTTATTTAAAAAATCACTCACTAGCTATAACACATGATTAGTGAATGTGAAAGTGAACACGTCTCTTGCTTATATACATATTCATATTCACAATGAAATTCACCGGACATGATAAATGCTATTTGTATATTTTTTATTAGATTTTCAATAATTTAACAATAAGGGTTAGCTTGTCGATACAGATTAAGTCTAATCTAATTCATAATAGTTTAGTGGCTAATTGCCCAACTTGTTTTCTACAACAAACAAAAGTCGTTGTATGAATAAATAATCAAGACCTCGACAAATTAGATCTTTTTTTAAAACAATGATGCCTTCCAACCAATTCCCCTCTAAAACGTCAATTAATAAATATTCAGTGTTAATGACATGCATCATTGTTTAGTTATGTGAAACAAGAAGGAAACGCGTGAACGAATAATAATCCTTCATCAAAATAATAGATGGAAATGCATCTAATAATAAAAATTTGCGGTCTAATTAACTATTACAAAGTGTATTAAACCCTCGTGATCTAGTTCGTTGTTTTAGAGGGGTTTGATTAAGCAGATGCCCTTACATAGTGTGTTACTAGTGGGGTGTCCGCGCTTTGCGGTAGGAGCACAACATTTACTAAAAATGAAGCAACAACAAAAATAAATATGTGATGATAAATGCAAACAAAGGTAGGGAACATGTCTTATGATCTTGTTGCATTTTACATTAGATAAAGAAGGACATCTTAGATTCATCATAAATGCTTGGCACAATGACCAAGAAACGCACAAGAAACGATGTATCACATGCGTATCGGATTATTGGCGGAATCAATTATCCGGTTAATTGTCATAGGTGGGTGTTTATGGAAAAGATAATAATATGGAGAGCACACAGAAAAACACACACTTAAAGGCTGCAACTTGTTAATATGGAAAAAGTTCTACAAAAATTGGACAAGTCATGGGATATTTATAGCACTTGCTGCCATACGCCTCTACATTGACACGTATGGCTCTTCATACGCGTATGGCACCAGAAAGTTGACTAAAATACCTCTACAAGCTAAAAAATCAACCAAACGAGCCCTAAACGATCTAAACATGATCCAAACTCGATATTCAAGCTAGGGACATATCCAAAGGGTGTATTTACAGTCAAACTTTGTGTTTCAGGGGGAGAATGTGTCAAATGATGATCAATCCTCACATTTTCGGGTTTCAATGGTAAATTGGTCCTTTATGACTGTTTAAAATCATTTCCCAAACTTGAAACCATGTCCTAGTGCGTTAAAATGAGTTTTTGAGGGTGTACAGGCAAAATGGTAAATTTTTGAAATTTCTAAAAAGCCCATATGCCTAGGTTCTATTGGTACACGTATGAAACCATACGTGTACATATGAACATAGGCGTATGTGATCTCATACATGTACCATATTGAAATATGTTGAAAAGTTGAGAGGTGAATTTGTCAAACGTGTGAAACATTTACATTATCATTGCCCATACGCGTATAAAATTGATACGGGTAGGATGCAACATGTATGGGAGTGACTATATATACACAGTTCAACCCATTTCCTTCACAACTCCCATACGCCTTCCTTAAAAACCCAAAACCCTTCAACGGATCCCAACCCTATATATATATGGAGAGAACAAAGGAATCAATGTGAACATGTGGCATTTTTATAAATATGAAGTGTATCTACAAAAACCCCTCCATCAAAAAATAATAAAAAAAATATATGAGATAAAAAAATAAAAAAGTAAAAACACCAAAATGATTATCTAGTATTAATATTTTGAAAAAAAATAAAAAAAATAAAAATAAGTTGTTGATATTACGTCATATGAGGTCATGCCTGATGCACATGTGCTTTTGCTGTTATAAAAATAAAAACACATACCGTATCACATGTGCATTTCACTATTTGATTACACTTTTAAATAAATTATCAATTACTATAATTAAATGATAATTGAATGGACGTGATATGAGATATAAGGAGGAAAAAGTTTTATTCAATGATCATTAAATGGACGCGGCGTGAGATATAAAATGCATTCGAACTCGTCAATTGTTTAGTAATTCATATTATAACATAAATTGAAAATAAGACAAGTGTAGAACAACAAACATGAATAAACTTAAAAGAAATCTATATAAAAACAATAAAATAAGACAAGTGTAGAAATGCACATGTATATTTCACTATTATAGTTAGGATTTTTTTTATGGGTTTAGCTTCAGGCTTTAGTTTTTAGGTACGTTGGCAGGAGGTTAGGTTTTTGGGGGGATGGGGTAGGGGGTTTAGATTTTTTGTGGTTGGGGGTGAATAAATTTAAAAAAAAAACTTTATATAAAAACTACAAATAAAACAAGTGTACTACATGCACATATGCATTTCACTATTATAGTTAGATTTTTTGATGGGTTTAGTTTTTAGGTGTAATGGGAGGGATAGGTTAGGTTTATGGAAAAATGGTGTGTGTGTGTGTGGGGGGGGGGGGGGGAGGGTTAGGTTTTTGGGGGTGGGGTTGGGGGGATGGTGGTTTAGGTTTTTTAGGGGTGGTAGTGGGTGGGTTTAGGTTTTTTGGGGGTAAGGGTGGCGTGCTTAGGTTTTTAGGGGGTGCGAGGTTTAGGTTTTTTTGGGTGGTCGTGATGGGTCGGTTTAGGTTTTTTTTGGGGGGGTGGCGAGTGGGTGGGTTTAAGTTTTTCTTTTTTTTTTGGGAGGGGGGGGTGGCGACTTTAGATTTTAGGTGGTGGATGACGTCCATTTAATGATCAGTTAATTTTGGTAATTGATAATTTATTCAAAAGTGTGATCTATTATTGAAATGCACATGTGGATACGGTATATATCTTTATTTTTATTACAGTGAAATGCGCATGTGCATAATACAACCATTTTTTTATTTTTATTTTTTGAAGTATTAATACTTTTTTTTGAACGGCCAACGAATCAATTTTCGAGCACTCTCGGACACCCTTTTGGCGAATCAGGTACTCGAGAGTACTCGGGCCACCAATTGCCACCAATTCCTGGGAAAACTCGACCACTCACCCGCTCGAAGGCACGACAATTAAATAATCTGTAAAACCGGTCGGGATCAGGACTCGAACCCAAGCCAATGGCCGGGTCATCCCTCATTTCCCCTCCACCAATGTCCTCCAAATGTAGCTAATGGGAATTGAACCCAAACCTCTCATAGGAAACTTTAGGCCCTCAACCAACTGGTCTACAAGTGTTGGACTGAAGTATTAATACTATATAATCATTTTGTTGTTTTTGCTTTTTTATTTTTTAATTATATTAGGTTATATAATTTTTTTTTTAGTTTTTGATGGAGTGATTTTTGTATAGACCCCTCATATTTAGAAAAAATGTCACTTGTTCACATTGGTTCTTTGGTTCTTTCCCTAAAATTGGTTCTCGTATGATCCCTACCATACACACACACACACACATAGGGGAAAGTTAATTTGAGAACACCTATATTTCGTGCGAACCGTGAGAACGACATCTAAAACTATTCAAATTCAAAATTTCTTTTTATACTTATCTTTATTACTAAAATACAATCTCAAAAACACAATTTACGCGTAAAAATTCAAACATATACGAAAATAAATTGTTTTTATACACATATAAATTTACTGTTTATACATGTGTAAACCGTGTCATTTACACATGTGTAAAAAGTTAATTTGAAAGTGTTTTTGCAAGAGAAGATGAATTATTTGGAAAGAAACTTCATTTATTAATGTTTTATTTTGATTATAATGAGGTTTGTATTAAAAAAATTTGATTTTGATTTATTTTTTTACTTTTTCTCACGGTTCTCACTATATTTAGCGTTCTCAAGATAACCCTCCCCTATATATATATAGGTTTAGGTTCCTGTACAAAGGACATATTTCGTGAGAAGTGTGAGAAAGATTAAGAATTAGCATATAGACATCATGTTTTGGATTTAGGAATGATGTTTTAGGTTGTTTTAACTTGAAAAACACCAAACACAACAATCTAAAACACAATCCAATGTATTATAGTCATCAAATTTATAAAACAGCTAAAACACACTACTTAACACTTAAAACACACTACTTAATGTTCTTAGCATGGTGTTTTAACTTTTAAGCCTAAAATACATTGTTTTCGGTTTTTAATTGTTATGTTTGGTATTTTTCTAGGCAAAACAATCCAAAACAACATGACTATGTTCAAAAAATGATGCCTACATATCAATTTTTAATCTTTCTCACACTTCTCATGAAATATTGCCTTTGTACAGGAACCTCACCATATATATATATATATATATATATATATATATATATATATATATATATATATATATATATATGTACATAGGGATGGGTTATTTTGAGAACCTTAGTGAGTTGTGAGAACCATAGGAACCATTGTATGCCATTGATCTTGACCAATCAAGGGTTGAGATTACATCTAATCCTTTTTGTCTTCACATGCTAATCCTTTTGTCCTCACATGATAATATAATATAATTAAGTACAAATTAGGGGTGTTTTAGTAAAAACACCATGGAGAGAGAAAGTAATATTATAATTAATTTCTTGTTAATTATTTAAATATAATATTTTTTAAACTATATTTATTTTTTAATTTCTTTGCTTTTTTTTAACAAAAACTCAGATGAATCTAGATGAGACGATTTTATACTGGTGTAATTTTTTACACCAGCGTAATTCTACCATGATTTACACCGGGGTAATCTGCCATACACAAACTACTACACACAAACACTAGTGTAAAAAAACAAAAAAAATAACATCTATACATTCATAATCCTTACACCAGTGTAAATATACACTACACACTACAAAACATTTATATTACACCAGTGTAGATTATTTACACCATTGTAAAATCTACCAAAACACAACCTACAATTGCAAAAACATTTTGTATTACGCCAGTGTAAAAAACCCCAAAAAACAACATATATACCACAAGTTATACAGAAATTACACTAGTGTAAAACCCCAAAAACCTACAAAACATCATCTTCACAGTCATCTCCTGCAAAAAAAACCCCAAAAAAACATTTCAACATAAAAAACCCTATCTTTTACAATCATAATAATAATAATAATAAATAATAATAATAACAATAAAACCTGATAATAATAATAATAATAATAACAGAAAATAAATAAATAATATTAATAAAATAATAACAGAAATAATAATAACAGAAATAATAATAATAATAACAGAAATAATAATAATAATAAAAAGAGTTAATAATAATAAAAAACATTACATACATGTTCTCCCGCCGTCCTCCGCCGTCTCCCGCCGTCCTCCGCCACCCTTAACCATCTCCTCCACCCCCTCTGCCTCCTACCTCACCAAAAACCACCCCCTCTGCTCCAGATCTGTTCAGATCCAAACCCCACCACCAAAAAAACCATCGCCGTGACCTCCCAAAAATGGCCATCGTCGACCACCAAACGCCTCCCTCAAATCCCCACTGTTCAGATCTATTTTTCAGAGGGCAACCGCCACCGGAAAACCCATCATCGACCCCACCGCCGTCTTCTGTTCGAAACCCCCACCACGAACCCCCACCCGAAAAACCATCATCAGATCCCACCACGAACCACCACCGTGTGTTTGGGAGAGAGAGAGAAGAGACGGTTGTGAGAAGAAGAGAGAGAGAGGGAGAAAACGTTGAGAGGAAGAAAGAGAGAGTAGAGAGAGAATGTAGAGAGAGAGAGAGACGAGTGTGAGAATGACAGAGAGAGAGAGAGAGAAAGTGTTCTGTGTGTGTGTGTTTTAATTTAAAAAAAATCAGAATTTTCAATTATAATAAGGTGTGGAGTAGGTGTGGGTGGGGTAGGGGTGGGGATAAATTACTCTTGTACCCTTTAATAATATAATAATATAGGGTATATGTGTCACCTTATCATTGATCTAGAGGAGTTCTTAAGTTCTTACAACTCAAGGGGGTTCTCATATAAACCCAATCCTATGTACATATTCAAATTATGTAGGTATGTAAATCACTCTTAATTACATAGTACAACAGGTATATAGAATTAAAAGACATGTTAACATAATCCATATAAAAATACGGATCGTGTCTAATTGTAAAGTGACCAAGTGGGTTTAGGGCTTTATTTGATTGGGATTAGGAAATTAAAAAAAAATTGTAAATATGGATTAGACAAATCTCACAAGATTGTGACATATATTGTATTGTGTATCAACAACAAACAAGATTGAGACTATAATACACAAACTGCAAATTATTGAGACATGATCTTTTGATGTAACATCACGCCTTTGTAAGTGTTTGGATGTCGTTTGCATGGAAAAAAAATGGATTATTTTTTTAAAACAAAATATTATGTTAGAAGAAAATCACAATGCGATATAGTTAAAAGAAAAAAAAAATCTATTTTAGTGTAACATTAGAATATGGTAGGATAAAATTTAAATACTAACAAAACCAATTTGAACACTTTATATTTAATTATTAAATTTGTAATTTTTGTTTTCCAATAAAAAATGATTTTCTAAATAAGTAGGTCTCAGCGAGAAAATCATCTCTTATTTTAAGGGATAAAGGAAAGTTATAACTGTATGTCTACGACTGTTCACGAGCCGAGCCGATCCGAGCGGAGCTTTGCTCATGCTTGGCTCGTTTACAAACCGAACCGAGCGGAGCAGCTCATTTACAATCGAGCCGAAAATCGAACGAGCATTTTTCGAGCGCAAATTTTCCGAGCGAGCGTCGAGCGAGAATCTGACGGAGAGTAATTTGGACGATCATAAAATTAGGATGTTTCCTTTGAGGTTTTCATTGTCGGGTGACAACTAAGGTCGAACTATCCGATGATAACACTGATATTGAGATCCCAGTGTTTGAGAATGAGGCTTAGATTGAGGCTGGTGAGGCGATGAGCATATGTCAAAGAACAGTTGTTGCATTGTGATGTAGGGTGATATCAAGCGATAATTAGCGATGAACGACTAATAACATAAAGAAGTCAAGACTGTCTCCTCATGACTTATGGTTATACTACTAAATATAGTGCTAACTTTTTTATGGAGTTAAGTGAGCTAGTTATATTTTGTTTGCATATACTGAGTCTAATCCAATAGAATGTTATATATAAAACCATAAATTTATCTGCAAATTGTGTGTATATTTGTAATTAAATATATAATAAAGTGGGTAAAGAGATGGCAACCTATCTGGGGGATTTTCAGTTTGGGGTTGGGGTCCCTAATGGGGCAGAAGCGGTGCTACACAGTGCTAACAGGTTTCTGAGCGCGTTCCATTCTGACGGGTCCCTGGCTATGCTCACTGTTGATTTTTCTAACGCCTTTAACGAGGTGGACCGTACGACACTTCTCAGGGAAGTTAGTTGCAGATGCCCATCTATCTTCCCGTGGGTCCAATTTTTATATGCGCAACCCGCAAGATTATATGTGGGGGATACCCATATTGGGGCTACCACAGGGGTGCAGCAAGGGGACCCTCTCGGCCCCCTTCTCTTTGCGCTGGTTCTTCATCCGCTGATCCTCCGTGTGCAGGGCGCCTGCTCCTTGCCCTTCCATGCCTGGTACTTGGACGATGGCACTATCATTGGTAAGGCAGAGGAAGTTTCTAGGGCGTTGGACATTATCCGTTCAGAGGGGGCATCTCTTGGGCTTAGGCTTAATATTCGGAAAACGGAGATTTTTTGGCCGTCATGCAATGGTGCGAAGAAAGTGCCGGGTTTATTCCCTAGCGAGATTAGCAGGCCCGTAGGGGGGGTTAAACTCCTTGGGGGGGCGGTTAGTCGGGATGCAAGGTTTATTCAGTCTTTGGCATCTAGACGAGCTCTTCGGGCGGTTGATCTTATGAAACGACTGTCGGACTTAAGGGACCCCCAAAGTGAGCTCCTCCTGTTGCGCTCGTGCATGGGGGTTGCTAAATTAGTGTTTGGGCTCCGGACTTGTCAACCCGAACATGTCAAAGAGGCTGTGTCTATCTTTGATGCAGGTCTGCGAGGGGCTGTTGAAGACATTGTTGTCAGCGGAGGACCGCATTTTGGGGACCTCCAGTGGAGGTTGGCTTCCTTCCCTATGCGTTGCGGGGGCTTAGGGCTTATATCGGCGGAGGACGTCTCCGCATATGCTTTTGTAGCGTCCAGGGCCCAATCGTGGAAACTGCAGGACCACATCTTGCGAAGCGCTGGTGTTATGGGGGTGGATCCTGACTACTCCCTTGCGCTTGGTAATATTGGAACAACTCTCCCAGACCTTGATCTAGGCGGTTTTACTGATAAGGAGACCGCCCCCAAGAAACCTCAACAAACTTTGGCGAGTGCTCTTTATGGTAAACACGCACAGGATATGGAGGAGCGGTTCGATATGACCCCGCGTCAAAAGGCAGTTTTGGCCTGTCTCAAGGGGGCTCATGCCCAAGATTTTTTGACTGTTACGCCCATTGAAGGTCTTGGGCAACGGATGTCAGCAGTGGAATACAGAGCCGTCCTTAAATACCGGCTCATGATTCCCCTTTTCCCGCCAGACGACTCTTGCCCCATTTGTAAAAAAGCCTGTTTGGATAGATTTGGCGAGCATGCCCTTCACTATAAGGAATTGCCGGGGTTCAAGTATCGTCATGACTGGGTTAGAGATGTTTTATGGGATATGCTTAGGCGCGCCGGGATCTCAGCCAAGAAAGAAGCCCCTGTTAATTTTCTGACTGACCCACGAGAGGGAAGATCTACCCTGCGTCCTGCGGACGTCCTTGTGTTTGGCTGGGCGGGGGGTAAGCACGCGTGTGTTGACCTCACTGGGGTGTCCCCACTGGTGGGGCTGAGAGATAGTGGATTCGTTCCGGGACAGGCGGTTTTGAAGGCGGAAGCTAGGAAGGTTGCTAAGCACGAGGCAGCATGTCTAGAGAATCAACATGTGTTCATTCCGTTTGCCTTCGATACTTTTGGATCCTTAGCCCCTGAGGCAGTTCGCTTTTTGGAGCGGGTGCAGAAGGTGGTCCACAGTGATTCGCAAAGCCCGAGGAACCAAAAGTTTGTATTTAGTAGAATAGGCTTTGCGATTCAAAAGGGTATAGCGGCGCAGCTTGTTGCTCGCTTACCCATTATCCAGATGTAACTTGGTTGGTTTCGTATTTTATGAAGTAGAATATGTATAAATAAATCAAAATTTATTCGAGCCGAACCGAGCCGAGCGTACCTTTGCTCGTGCTTAGCTCATTTACAAACCGAACCGAGCCGATCGGCTCATTTACAACCGAGCGAAAGATCGAGCGAGCATTTTTCGAGCATTTTCCGAACGAGCGGCGAGCAATCCACGAGCGACGAGCGATTTGTACAGCCCTATGTATGTCATCATCTTCATATCCTAATTACAGTTATGTTATCATTTAAATTATAAAGGCTACGTTTGTTTGTTTCATCATATTTAAATTTCAGTTTGCTTGTTTTTTTTTTCCAACACAAAGCTAGATTTGTTGTCAAACTATGGGCATTCGATTAAAAATGGTATTTCTAATTTTAATAATTTAAGGAAGTTGAACAAAGATAACTCATTCCATACAATGCATGTTACTTTTTAGTTTCATTTTTATGCCTGGGGACATCGTATTGATCTGTATCTCACCATCTTCATACCGTAATTACAGTTATGTTATCAGTTAAATTATACAGGCTACGTTTATTGTTTCATTATATTCAATTTTTCAGTTTGCTTGTTTAGTTTTTATTTCAACACAAAGCTAGATTTGTTGTCAAACTATGGACATTTGATTAAAAATGGTATTTTTAATTTTAATAATTTAAGGAAGTTGAACAAAAAAAATTCATTCAAGACAATGCATATTACTTTTTAGTTTCTTATGCTTGGGGACATCGTATTGATTTGTTTTATAAGAATACCTAAAATCTAACGTTTGTAACAACTACATGTTCTACAATACAAAAATGTATTATAAAATACTAGCTGATTACCCTGGGAGTGTCCTGGGTTGAAAAATGTAATATGACTTAATAAAAATGATAAAAGTAGAAAACATATCAACCGTAAACTCAGTCATACAGATCATTAATTTCCATTTGCGTTCACTGACCTGAACTTTGAAGCAAATGTGACGATTCATAGCTCACTTAAGCAGTAGCTTCGGCTTTCTCTTCATACTCCTGTGGTGGCTGAAAAGTACAGATGAGATTGCGGTCTCCATACACATTGTCTACAAGACCTGTTTCATAAAAACACATCAAGCTCATATTATTATCCTGTGTCAAAACTCTAATCTTAGTTTATCTATCTGCTTAGCTGCTGCATTAATTGCTATACGTAACGTAATTAAGAGAAACCTAAAAACTTTAATCATATAACCAACTGCCATATCTAGTCTGATAAGTTACATTCAATAAAGTATGAGTTTTATGAACAAAAATACCATTAAAAAACAACAATAAACTGGTGCAATATAAACTATAACCTAGGCATAATAAAGAATAGTAATAATAATAATAATAACAAAAACAAAACGAAAACCTTTTTTTTTATTCTAATGTAGTACAGGTTTGGTACCTTTAGAATTGTAATATTGATTTTCAATGTCAACATGTTGCTCTTCAGATTCCTCTTCAGAGTACTCGAATCCGTAGTCCTCCGTGTCTGCCTCTAAATAAAAGATAGAAAGGAAAGAAAAATCAATCCATCGATTAATAATAATAATAATAATAATAATAATAATAATAATAATAATAATAATAATAATATTCATAATGATAATAATAATTTATGAGGGTTTCTGCAGATGGGATATTTTAATATATCATATGAAGCCTTCAGTTGGTTGGTCTTGAAGATGGAGTAACAGAGCCCAATGACAACGCACACCTCACCTGACACCCCACACCCCCTTCACCCAACTATATCCTTGAGAGAGGGGGGGACGACAAGGAGAGCAAATGGGTGAGATATCACAGAGCAAAGAAACTGGATGAGAGAAAGAGACGCAGAGGTGAAGAAGAACCGGCGGTGACAGCGGTGGTTCAGGTAATGGTTGATGGTGAGGTTAAAGGTCCCTTACAGATCCATGGTGTTAAGGTAAACTCAATAACCCCCATTCTTGAAGAGATTCGGTAATGATTATGGTGGTTTCTGAAGTGGTCACAGGCGGCGGAGATGGTCGTTATGGACAACGAGATGACGACGACGGTAATAGGGTTCCGGTTAGGGTATGGTGGCCTTGGATTGGTGATCGAAACAGAGAGATTGACAATTGCTGCCATAACTTCGACAGCAGCGGCAGACGACGATCGATGGGTAGCATGGTTGAAGTTGCTTTTCTTTTGGTGGAGAAGAGGGAGAGGCGGCGACGGTGGCAGGAGGAGGCAACGTCGGTGATGGCAGGATGGGGGATGAAGAAAAGAGGGATTGTGTTGTTTGTAAGATTATTCTGAAGAGCAGAAGAGAGAGAGAGAAAGAGAGAGAGAGGGGGGGAGAGCTAGGGTTTGGGTTTGTGAAAAGTTGTAGGAGAAGGGGATGAAGAGTAGGGTTTTATCACAAATAGGGATTGGTTGTGTATCATATTTATTAATTTAATTAAAAACAAAAAATTTAAAAAAAATTGCACCACATGATGCCACGCGGCACATTCAAAGGGGGGAGGAGGCCACCAATGAATGTCATGTCATCAGAGTCTTATTCTTTTATATATATTAATAGATTTTGGGAAATCAAACTTCCTATATATATTGAAGAATACCGTTGGGGAAATCAAACTTCCCTTATAGATAGACAGCGAACAACAAGAGGCCAAAGACTATTATACCTCTTCCATGAAAGCCTCAACACAATCCCGACAGGGATAACAACTAAAGAAACTAGCTTGTGATATTCTGGAAACTAGGGAATAAGTTGTTAAATGAATCTCCCTAGACAATAATAACTAGAAGATCATAGTGCTCGTAGGAGGCAATATCCCTCATGCTATTCAAAAAGAATTAACTGAATTTCTGAAGAGCAGAATATCCAGTTTTGCATGGAAATACATGGATATAACACGTATTTCCATTAAAATATTACACATAAACTCGGTATTAACCATAATTTTTGGCTTGTAAAACAAATGAGAAGAAAGTTTGCGCCAGAAAGGAATGTAGTCATACAAGAAAACGCCATCAGACTACTAAAATCTGTGACACCTGACAAACTCAGGTTAATATTTTAAACAAACACTTAAGTCTACCTTAGCGAAACACTTACTAAATGAACTTAACTGGGTTAGTTTAGTTGGTTGGATGATTCGGGTTATCATCGAGAGTCGGTTTAAACACACAATGTCTATGGGTTGGTAATTCGGAGGATCACCAGGAAACACACACGCACGGGTCTCGTATCCCGTCTGTTGGTGAATCAATAATGCAATATGAGTAATTTGTTGATAATTACATGTTATACGATCATTGGTAACATAGAAATACGTGTTTACACGAAATTATATGATAATAAGAGTTTTATGCGATAACTTGAATTTATAAGGGACAAGCAAACCCCTATGCTAAGAATTTAAAGGAGAAGGGCAAACCCCTGTGCTATAAATTATAGGTGAAGCTCAGACCCATATGCTATAAATTATGGGAGAAAGGTTGACTCCTGTGCTATAAATTATGGGAGAATAGTTGACCCTGTACTATAAATTATGGGAGAATGGCTGACCCATGTGCTATAAATTATGGTAGAAGGGCTGACCCCTATGCTATAAATTATATGAGAAGGGCAGGCCCCTTTGCCCATAATCAAACCCCTTCACCCATCTGTAGCTTGGACGAAGGGAAACACCTATAAATACCATACTTAACATGTTTTTATCATTTCTACAACCCTAACTCGCCCCCAACCACTCGCTTTGCCCACAAATTATTGATTCCTAGCCAAAAACACTCACAAACCCATTTTAAGCTAAGATCTAAGGTGTGTAATTCACCCAAAAACTTTTTAATAAATTTTGATATTATTCTCATGAACCCTTAATGTCCATATCAAATTTTAAAGTGTTTACATAAACAAAACAAAAAACCTTTCTAAAACAATCCTAAACAAGATCTAAACCCTTAAATGAGTTTTAGTATAAAAACCCAAGTTTTAATGATGTTGGTGATCTAAGAATTTGGGCTTTTGTATTATTTTTGGTTAGGATTATGTTATGATGGTTTTTGATGCATTCGAAACATGTTTAGGATGTGTTTGGCTTGAATATGATATTATATGAGTTTTGACCCATTTGGGGATTTTTTATGAAATCTAGGGTTCATATTATGGTTAGAATCATGATAACTCGCCCCCAGGTGAAAGGCTTATCCCAGGAAGTAATCCCTTCGCCTAATGTAACCTCTTCGCCCCCATAGTGACCCCTTATCCTAGAATATGGGCCTATTCGTGTATAGTTGTGACCCCTTCGTGTAAAACATGTTGATATGACATATAACTTGTGAATTTACGTGTTTACGAGTACGGTTATCTGATAATTTGTATGTGAATGTTAAACTGTTATTATGGGTCACCAACGGGATGTCAACTCTTGTGAGGTCATGTCAAACATAAAACACTTATGCAAACATACAAAGTGATGTTTTGGACAACCAAGGGTTATTAGATCAATGTGTTATCTGTCAACATGCTTATAGACGTCTGATGATAGGTTGCCAGTAGTCGGGACTATTGTACGTGTCTGGTTTATCATCTTTTAGAAGACGCAACCTAAGCTGAGTATCATGACCTCTCTTTACTGTTTTTACTTTCAGGGGAAAAATATGCTACAACACTAAAAACCTTTGGATTACATAAGCACTATCACATTATTTGTGCACTGGCAACTGTTATAACTATTCAAACTATTAAACAGGTGTATTAAGGCAAACCCTGGGCAAACCGAGGGAAAACCAAGAGCAAACCAAGGGTGAACCAATGGCAAACCCTGGGGCGAACTGCGAGTGTAATGAGTAAAAGTCTAACTAGTTTTAGTCATAATAGTGTGTTATGTGAATCCGGTTTTACTAAAACTTGTTTAACGTTAAAACTCGTAAGGTCACCAACATTATATATTGACGTATTTTAGCATGTTTTTTCAGGTCGCTAAGGTAGCAGGATCAGACTAGGCGCACAGAGTTACACGACGTCTCATGCATGTCTTTTGAACATTATCACGAACCGTCTTACATTGTTATTATTGTATCTGGATTGTAAAACTTGATTTTGCTTCCGCAAAACTTTTGAAACCTAGTTTTATTTAAACATTATTTTATTCATATAGAGGTTGTTTTGTTGTGACTTTTGACTTGGAACCTGGTGTGTCATATGGTAAAACCTCGCACGTGGAATTTGAGGGTGTGATAAAATCCAAGATGATTAGGGAGGTCAGGTTTTCCGAGATGATTAGCTAATATGGCTGTAGATTAAAAGAAAAATGGGAAATGGCGAGTCTGTGTAGACTACACAGACCTTAACAAAGCATGTCTCAAGGAACCTTTTCCACTACCACACATCGATTCTATGGTGGATTCTATATCAGACCACGAGATGTTAACCTTCATGGACGCCTCTTTAGGATTTTAGCGGATACAAATAAAACTTCTGATCAAGTGGATACTGCTTTGATGACCCTTACATGTATATGTTGTTATACGGCAATGCCATTAGGACTAAAAATGGTAGGTGCCACATATCAAGGACTAGTTAACATGATGATCAAAGAGGAATTAGGGGACATAATGGAAGTCTACATTGATGACATGGTAGTAATATTGAAGAAAGTTAAAGATCACCTTTGAGATCTCAAAGAAGCATTCGATATCCTAGATGAATACAATATGAAGCTGCATCCCGCCAAATTTCATTTCGGAGTAGGAGCAGGAAAGTTTCTAGGATATATGGTCACCAAGAGAGGATATAAGCTAACCCAAAATAGATTAAAGCAATCATAGAATTGATATCCCCAAGAAATGTCAAAGATGTTCATAGATTGACAGGAAGAGTTGCAACTATGAATAGATCTATCTGAAGATCCTCAAAGAAACTCAAGGAATTCTACGATATCCTGAAGAAAAATATAAAGTTTGAACAAGGAGAGAAGCATGAAGAAGCCCTTTAAGCATTGCGGAAATACTTGTCAACGAATCCTCTGATCATGAGACCTGAAGACGTAGAACTATCATCTCTATACCTGGCGGTATCCGGAAATGCAGTAAGTCTTTTCCTAGTCAAGGACTATGAACGTAAACAACATCCCGCCTATTATATTAGCAAGAGCTTACTAGATGTAGAAACCCAGTATTCCCATCTCGAGAAAATTAATTTAGGCTTTGATAATAGCCTCAATTAAGTTAAGACATTACTTTGAAACCCACTCGATTCACAATAAATGTAACTATCCTAAAAAAAATGTACTAAGAAAAGCAGCATGAGTCACAGTGATTTGATCCCGTAAGCAATTCTTGTACAATCTGTGAATATTAGTGGTTAATTTTTATTTTTTGTTAGTGAATTTTTTTATTTTATTTTTATTAAAATTGTGTAACCATTTTATGAGAAACACCTCAAAATCTCTAAAAGTTTTATAAGATGGGCAACGCTAAAGCTAAAAAGAGTTCTCGTTTTTTTAGTGGGGCCTACTGTAAACTTGGTGGGCCACGTATATAAAAAGGAGGGGATCATATGTTTTTATTTTTATTTTATTCAAAATACTCTTAATCAAATAAACTGAAAACCCCTCTCTCTAGCTTCTTTAAAAAAAAAAAAAACTAAACAATTATCCATATTCATTTACAGGTAACTATCCATAATCGTTTAACTCTAATAATAATATATACAAGTTGCAGGTTTGTTATAGGGTGTTAGGTTTACAATCAGGGATGTTGGTGGTTATTGGCAGAGAGGTTATGTGCTGATGACGTCAGTTGCATGTAGCGGTAGTGTATTTCGATGATAGTCGATGGTGGTTAGTGCTCACGGATATGGATAAATGACCGGATTTAGTGGTGGTAATGGAGGATGATGGTCAAGATGAAGATCAGCGGCAGTGATATTTGATGATTGGCACAATACTCGAAGGGGCAACTGGGTATCCAAAAACCCATTTTCAAAAATCGAAAAGACAAATTGGTTTCCGGAAACCAACATTCACTGGGTTTACGGAAATTATACAAAGTTTGGGGTTCTCGGTTCGACCAGTCAAAGATGAGAACAAGCCTTGAATCCGGAACCCCTCTCTCAAATTATACAAAGTTTGGGGTCCTCCCAACTAGCATAAATGGCTAGACATCCAAAAATCAACAAACCATTATCAGACCATCTCCGTCAATGACTTTGTGTTCTAGCTCGAGAACAAATAAATTGATGAAATCAGAAGGGCTAACACGGCGTTTATCCCTCAAAACCCTGGTATCAACTATGGGACAGCTCCTCAAGATCTCGGCGGTGTAGAATACAAACCTTAGACTGCTCTTGTACTAAATCAAGGTCCTTAGGACAAGCAACTCAATGTACCCCTTAGGACAAACAACTCAATGTCCTCCATCTTATGGGGCAAATCAGTTCGGTGTTAACCCCTTTGCACATCTTGCAGCACCAGCACAAGCAACGCCGAACCTTAGTGGACCTTCTTCGTCACGGTATGAGGGTGCTTCATCTGTGGGATATGGTGGTGCCTCTTCTTCATGTCAAGGTGGTGGTTGCAGCCAAATCCAGTTGCTCAACAATTAAACACAGCGGGATTCGAGAAAGTGACGGTAGAATTGGCTCAAGAACATATGGCTCTATGTCTACATTGGTCAACTCCTACAGTGGCATTGTTGTAGGGCAGACAGGAAATCATTATCTCACTCAGGAAGACTATACACAGATCGACAAGGATGATATGGACCTGATTGATATTCAGTGGCACTTTGCAAGCGTGGTTCGAAGAGCAAAGGAGCTTATGGATAGAACGGGAAGAAGAGACGTGCTAATCAACAACAACACGAGATGTGGGTTCGGTAAAAGCAAAGTCACCTATTACAAATGTGGCACCAAGGGACACTTTGCTAGGGAATGTGATCGACCTAAGCGGCAAGAAAATCAGAATCTTTTCAACAACAACAATCGGGGAAATTGGAACCAACGACAGCAAGCACAGACACTACCAAACCAAAATACTGAACAAGGAATCATCCACATGCATAACCAAAACCATAATACTCTCACCAAAAACACTCAAGGACGGGTACTGGTAATTCAAGCAGATGAAGGATTCAACTGGAATCTACATCTAGAGGGAGAAGATGCTCCATAGGGTGGTGCAGCATGCTATGTTGAACAGGTTCCTGACGCGGATGTTGAAGTTGAAGTTAACACAAGTGCACAAGAAGTTGATGCTGCAGACAACGAATCTACTGATGGTGATTCCGAGTGTGATTCGGAATTGTATTTGGATGTGGAACAACTACTTGCAGAAGCAGATGATCTTATCAGCAAACAATCTTGCTGAATATTTCAGAGACAAGAAGTCAGCTGCTCATTATGCATTGATGGCCATCACTGAGTCGTCAGTAAAGGTATGTTCACCATCCACATCTAAACCTGAATGTGCTGAATGTGATAAGCTTAAGTACAGATATGAGTTGTTGATAGACGAAAATCTGAACCGTAAAGCTGATATGGGACAATGCCAACAATCAAATGATTCCTTAAGATCAAAAGAAAAAGGTTTTAAAAACACTATTGAGGGATACAAAAAGGATGTTTCTGTATTGTCTAAAACACTATCTAACAAACAAATTGCAATCAATAACTACATTAATGAGTTAGAAGACACTAAGAAATAGTTGGTCATTGTTAATTATGACTATGAAAAGATCAAGAAAAAGCTTGAGAGCTATCTGAACTGCAAGTATGTTCTTAATCACATAGTTGACATCTCGGAGAAAGGAAGTAATCCCACCAGCCCTGTATATGCACAATATCCTCCTCCCGTGAGATTTGAAAATCACACCTTTGACGTTTTGCCAAAGGAGAAGATTGTGGATATAACAACTAATGCTGCAAGTGTTGGTGACCCACATTGTCACAACCCGACCAGGAGGGGGTTGGAAGAAATAACAGATTGGTAACAAACTTGCACAACGGAAGCAATGATGACTAATATTTATTGTTTGTACAAATTCTAATCCAAAAATATAAATACATAAATTAAAGAAATAGACTAATATCTATGCAGGGACGAATTGCAGCGGTCATCGAAGCAGTTGAAGAGTGTAATCCACTAGTCATTCATACTTCTACTAGCGCTTATCTCTATTGCTCTAATCCGCAACCCTTATAGCCGAATTCTTCTATCAAAGTCATCTAGCAAGCATCACCTCTAATCCGCACCATATGAACATATTCCGTATGCTTCATAATCATCCGAATGTAGTACCTGAACACATGCTTAAAAAGAGTTGGGTCAGCAATTATGCTGGTGAGTCCGTGTAAGTAGTTAAGTGAATCCAAAACAGTTTAGCAGTTCAAAACAAATTTACACAGTTCAAAACATAGTGATGTACAAGTCACACCTCAATCCTAACACTGAATCCATCTACTCCCATTATGGATTCCCATGGCAGAATATGTGCCATAACGGTCCGCATACCTTAGTTGAGGGTTTTCCGGGCTTCTGGATCCACTATGCGTGAGGGATTCCCCAAGTAGTACTACCCATATATTAAGTGGCCCAACTCCCTTGGGTTAATGAGTGTGAATCGAGTTTCAGGAGCACCTTGTCAGATCAAATTAGTTTACACACACACAAGCATATGTTCACCCCAAAACGGTAAAACAAAATGGGGAAGTACACGAACTCACCTTAGTAGCGTTTCTCACGATCACATAGCATTCCAGTCAAGATTCCATCTTTCATACACTGGCAAGATCCTACTCAATATTTATAAACATTAGTGCGTGTAACCAATCTCGCGGTTACACGTGTGAAGTCTACGACTTTCAAGTGTTACCCTTATCTGGTTTTAGTTGTAAATTCATAACTTATACTTCATGTCTAAAAACGGTTTATATGATAATATAACATAATCTCTTAAGGTCTCAAATGTTGAGTCAAGTGTATAATTAAATATGTCTATTCTCATTGTCATGGTGACACGTTTATTTAAAGAGTCATGTACTTATTTATATTGTTGGCTCATCTAAGTCTTTATGTTTAGAAATTCATATTAATACATACATACATACATACATATGACGGTTTACATGTCTCGTTGATGGTCCGAAGTCTATTCTCATCTAATGTCCATGTCCGAGTTAAGTGTCTAAGGTCCTTAGTCATAGGCATCAATCTTATTCTATTTTATATCAATAACTTTATAGTTAATCAATATATACCCGATATTATTTATTTCATCTTACTCTCATGAACATTCTCCTACATATATTCTTATCATTTATTTGGTTTTGGTTAGTCAGGTTAAGTCTAAAGTAATAGTCGAGTCACATACGTGTATTCGCGTATACTAATAAGTTAACTCAAACTCTCAATAACATACCTCTGTACGATCTCCTCATCTTTACTGAGTTGACTCAATTAGTTAAGGTTGACCGAGTCAACTGTGTTGACTCAGTTCTTGATCCTTCATTACCGGTCCGCTACAATTTATCGTCGAACACCCACTGTTGGTTCATCCTATTTTCAACTTAAACCCCAAACATAGATTTAAATATACTCATCAGTAATGAAGTGGAAACAAAGGTTTTATCAAAACTAACCAAATGGGTCGGAACCCTATACCCTCGTCGCCGCCGTCTTAATCCTCTTCTTTGTCGGAACCACCGCCGCCGGCTTCCCCTCCCTGTATTCCCGTCATGTTCATCCTTCACAGATCTGTAACTTGGTTTAGCATTCACAGATCCGTTCTTAGACAACCCAGTATCATCACAGTGTTCTTTCCCTCCTAGATTGGTAGGAGTAGTGCG
Source organism: Ambrosia artemisiifolia (assembly GCA_032199755.1). Lineage (NCBI taxonomy): Eukaryota > Viridiplantae > Streptophyta > Magnoliopsida > Asterales > Asteraceae > Ambrosia > Ambrosia artemisiifolia. The sequence goes on from CM063525.1 coordinate 1,348,265, forward strand.
GTGGTTAGGGCTGCACCATCGTGGCTCCGCCGGTTCTCCTCCTCTTCCTCTTGACTTCTCTTTCTCTTTCTCAGACATCTCTCTATTTATCTCTCTCTATCGCTCCTCCCTCTCCCCTCTCTCTCTCTTCAGTTGTATTGTAAAGTGAGTGTGTGTGTGTGTGTGTGTTTGAGACTTGAGTGAAATGGGAGTTTTTAATAAGTGGGGGTGGAGTGTAGGTGTCAAGTGTAGGTTGTGTTGGCTCCAAGAGAAGATACCATGGGGCACATGGCAATGGTGCCATGTGTCCCCATGATGACTAATCATAATTAGTCATGATTGGGTTTGGGTTTGGGTTCGGGTTCGTACCGCGTTTTGATTTCATACTCGTCGTAGATTAGTCTCGTATGATAATTATTAATATTCAAAATTATCGGGTTCGTTTCATGTTAGTACATACGTTTTATTATATTTATAATAAAATAAAACGCGAAAAATTTGGGTCTAGAACCAGGGTGTTACACACATCAACCTGATGTGAAACCAATTCTAGGTGCTAGTGAGATTGCTGATAACGTGAGTGTCTATGAAACAGACGTTTCTGATGATGAGTTTGATGAGCCTCAGAAGGATGCATCGGCCAAGAATGTGGATATTCCTATCGAAAATCACATTCTATGTGATCCTGAGCCGAAAGTGCAGCCTACTGATGGCAGGGAGGTCATGAAGGTCTTTTATAAAATGAAGGGATCTGATAAGATATACGCTGATGAGGAACTTCCAATCATGTGTATTGATCCTGCTATGATCACAAAAATTTGGCAAGAATCAAACGTTACCTTTATGAAAGAAAAATGGGGTAAGGGTAAGGGTAAGAAGGAGTAGGATAATCAGTCAAAAGGAAATAACAAGAAAAATTCAAAGAAAAACACCAATGAACCTCCCAAGCAGACTTAGAAATAGAATCCCAAAAAACATGTGAGTGAGTTTGTTAGACCAACTAGAGAAGTGGTGATACTGGTGAAAGACCTCAAACTAGTTTGCAAGAACAATGTCTTGAGGATCGAAAGCCAAAGACCACCTTCGCCAGTACATCCAAACCAAAGGATAAAAGGGAGAAGCAATCTGAAGCTCCTAAATTAGAGGAATATAGATCCTGTTTTAAATGCGGGGAGCGTGGGCATTTAGTTGTTGTGTGCCCTAAATTTAGACGTAAAAGGATCAAGGTTGATGATGCTCCAAGTTCTAGCAAGTCAAAACAGCCAGTTTCCCCAAAACTTACTGAAACACAACAAGGGAAGCAGGTTGTTTATGACAACAAGAACAAGATTGCGATGAACCAAAATCCGGTTGATGCTAAGGTTATCAAGATGAGGGGGAGCCCAGTTCTAACTAAGGCTGAGACAGTGGCAAAGCCACAAGCTAAGCCTCCTACTAAGCCCAAGGGTAACCCTAAGTCTGATCCATGCACAGTTAAAGTTTGAAGTGGTTCTAAACAATGTTCCAGCAAAGTAATCTGAGGCAAAGCCGTCTAGCCCAAAGGCTAAGAAGAAGGCTAAGCCAAAGAAACCAGAATAGCTTTGGAGGCCTAAATCAGCAACAAAAATAGGAGAATCATCAAATTCAGCTACCTAACCATCGGTTACAACTCCAACTACTAAAGGGAAATGAGTTGATTATCCTACTATTGATAAAGATGGAAGACCCAAGACCGTGAAGGTTTGGATCCCCCTTAACCACTAATGTTTAATTGTTTGTGCAGGGAGTTCCACAAGGCCTTATCAGCAGCCTATGGATTAATGATAGTGGAGCTTATGGGCACATGACGGGTGACTTATCCCTGCTATTTGACATCAAGAATATCAACAGGGGGGTATGTTTCTTTTGCTGGTAATAAGGGAGGTTATATAACAAAAGAAGGTAGTATTAGCAATGATATTGTAAGCTATGAGAAGATAAGATTTCTCAAGCAGATAGACCACAATTTGCTGAGTGTTTCACAGATCTGTGACAAGAAATTCACAGTGTTCTTTGATGACAACGCATGCTTTATTCTGAAACCGGGCTTTAAGATTCCAAAGGAGTGGGTTATGATTTCTGCACCACAGGTCAACAATCTGTATGTTCTGGATATCAGTCAAGCAATCACAGCACGAGGGCATGTCACTTGTTTTCTATCAAAGGCGACAGAAAAGGAACCTTCCATGTGGCACAGAAGAATGGGACACATTAACTTGAGGAAGATGAACCATTTAGTACAGAATTAGCTTGTTGAAGGTGTATCGGTCAAGAACTTCCATTTCAATGATGTTTGTGTTTCATGTAAGAAAGAGAAGCAAAAGAAGAAATCTCGCAAACCCAAGAAGGTTAACTCAGTCACTGTTCCTCTTGAACAATTGCACATGGATCTGTTTGGGCCTGTCAATCGCAAAAGCAAAAAATGGAGATCTATACTGTCTAGTTTTCACTGACAATTATTCTAGGTTCGCTTGGGTGGCATGCATGTAGCACAAGAGTGAGACTTTTGAGTACTTGAAGAATATGTTCACCAAAATTGAAAATATATATCAGTTAAAGATCCGCAGGATTCGAAGCGACAATGGAACAAAATTCAAGAATCATGCTATGGAGGCTTTATGTGTAGAAAAGGGTATTCATCATGAGTTCACAACACCATATACTCCACAGCAAAATGGGGTTGCAGAAAGAAAGAATCGGACTCTTATAGAAGCAGCCAGAACGATGCTTGTAGACTCAAAGCTACGTGTTTTCTTCTGGAATTAGGCAGTTCACTGTGCGTGTTACACTCTAAATAGGGTTCTAACGGTAAATAAGCATGGTAAGACTTCTTTCGAATTGTTGAACCATTGGAAACCGAACTTAGAGGGTCGGGAACCATTCGGGGCTCCATGCACCATGATCCAACCACATGAGAAATTCGGAGCTAAAGCAGAAGAATGGTTCTTTGTTGGATACAACACTCCCAGTAAAAGAGTGTACAACAAAACAACCCAACGCGTTGAAGAGTAGCTAAATGTTGATGTTCAACGCTACAATATAAATGCTCCCGGTGTTGTAACCGATTGGTTGTTCGACTACAAGAGTCTGTTTGATTCTTTCAATGTAGATAATGTGGTGGATGATGTTGTTGCACAGATGTATTATGAATGTGAAAACACAGACAACTCAACACTGATGCGTCCGATCATCGTCAATACACTAACAACATCTGATGCCTCAGCATCTACGGGTCCCCCTAGAAAAATCACAGCAGCAGAGGTAGAGGAAGTTTTTCAAGAAGTGTCAACAGAGATTCAAGACTCATCTTCATCTAACGAGGAGTTTGCAGAATCTCATGAAACTCTAACTGATGAACAAGCTAGAAATGATGAATCTACCACTACAGCTCCAGTTATTCCCACAGGAAACAATCAAGCTGGTCCTTCTTCTTCTGCAGCCCCAGGGATTGATTTGCGGATTGATCTCTCAAGGTTTAATATGCAACCCGCCGCTCCTTATAGTTCAAGCACCGTAGAGACAAATCTTTCGGAAGGTTTGGAAAATCTCAACATGCATTCGGATGATCCGGTGCGGGCACATCCGGAATCTCAGATTCATGACACTCATCCATTGCAAAATTTGATTGGTAATCCAGCTAGCAGAGTTATGACACGTGGTCAACTCAGGAATGCTAGTTCAAGTGATAATGCAGGTACCCTGGCCCTATATTTAGAAATCAGAGAAGCTGGACATCAGAACGATTGGTCATTCGCTCTCTAGGTATCTCAATAGTAACCAAGAACTGTTTAGGAGGCACGGAGGGAGGAACCATGGATAGAAGCTATGCAGGCAGAACATCAGCAGTTCCAAAAACAGGGGGTGTGGGACTTAGTTGACTTACCTCCTGGTGCAGAAAATTGGAATGAAGTGGGGGTCTTCAAGTGTAAACAGGATGACCGCGGGGTGGTTATCGGAAACAAGGCTCAATTAGTTGTGCCCGGCTTCAGACAAATAGAAGGAATAGATTACAAAGAAATATATGGTCCAGTTGCACGCCTTGAAGCTATTCGGATGTTCTTAGCTTATGCTTCGTACAAACGATTCAAGGTTTATCAAATGGACGTAAAAAGTGCTTTTCTGTATGGTATCGTGAAGGAAGAGGTGTATGTTGCCCAACTGTCGGGTTTCAAGGATCTGTTTCATCGTGATAAAGTTTACAAGTTGAATAAAGCGTTGTACGAACTCCATCAAGCTCCACGAGAATGGTATCAAATGCTTAGAAACTATCTTATATCCAACGGGTTCAAACGCGGACTCATGGATTGCACCTTGTTCACCAAGGAAAAGGGTGGCGACCGTCTTCTATTATAGGTTTACGTTGATAACATTATTTTTAGGTCTACCAATCATGAATTGTGCAGGGAATTTGAGAAATTAACGCAGGAGAAGTTTGAGATGAGCTCGATGGGCGGGGGGGGGGGGGGGGGGGGGGATGCAATTCTTTCTTGGACTACAAGTAGAAAAACAAGAGTCAGGGATCTTCATCCACCAGAGCAAATATGTGGCTGACATCTTGAGCCGGTTCCAGATGGAAGACTCTACTCCAGTGTCCACCCCTATTCAAACCAATCACGGGATTGGTTCTGACGAGAAAGGACAAGTCATTGACCCTTTCATCTGTCTAGCGATGATTGGATCGTTGATGTATCTCACTGCTTCTAGACCCCACATAATGTTCGCAACGTGTCTCTTATCCCATTACTAGTCAAGGCCGAAACAATCCCACCTGATTGCTATGAAGAGGATCTTACGTTATCTAAAGGGTTGTCCGACAAAAGGTCTATGCTACCCTAATGACGATGAGTTTGACCTCATCGCTTTTAGTGATTCTGACTATGGTGGATGCAAGACAGATGCAAATTCACATCGGCTGGATGCCAGTTTTTGGGTACAGGACTAGTCTCATGACAATGCAAGAAGCAAGCCTTGTTGTCCTTATCAACTTGCAAGTCGGAATACGTAGTTGAGTCCAGCTGCTGCTCCTAGGTTTTATGGATACAACAGCAAATGAGAGACTACGGTTTGAAATTTCTTAATACTCCCATCTACTGTGATAATGAGTCCGCTATAGCACTTTCTAAAGACTCAGTATATCATTTCAAGGCGAAACACATCTTGGTTCGATATCATTTCATACGCGATTGCTATGAAAAGAAACTGATCGATGTTAAAATCTACATTGATTACCGACGTGCCGATTTATTCACCAAAGCTTTTGACAGACCTCAATTCGAGTATCTGTTAATTTTAAATGTCATTAAAGAAAAGCAGGATTAAGTTCCTCATCGGTGATCGTTTTTTGTAAATATTGTTCTTCAAAAATTGAAAAATCCAAAAATATTGTCTTTTAACAAATTTTTAGATTTTTAGGGGGAGAAAAATCAGAAAAGTACAAAAACATCAGAAAATCTCAAAAATCCAAAAACATCCAAAAATAAAAAAAAATGAATGAGAAAAACAAAAATTGAGTCTCTTTTGGTGAAAAAGGGAATGAGATGAACTCATTAATGGGCTATCTGAACCCTTTAAAACTTAAAAGAGTAGGAAACGATAAGCAACCTCTACAATGATGTGTCAGTAGGCTCAAAATCAGTTCCTAGTTCGGCACGGTGGTATAAACTAAGTTGACTGAAAACTATGTGAATTAACTTCACGTTGACATATGGTCTTGGTACCGAAATCGCGTTTGATAGAATGTCAAAATTCTAGGTTTCTGGTCTTTAAGAGGTTGGTACATCCAGGGTGAACTGGACGTCTCTCAAAATAAAGGAGTGACATATGTGTCGTACGTTGTGTTCGCAGGCGAACTGAGACACCTCTATGTCAAGTCCAAGCAAAAGAAAAAGAAAAAAAAATTAGAATAAATTCTGATCTGTAGACGTCTGGGAATCCCTTAAGAGCAAAAAGATTCAAAATGCCAAAACTCTAATCCTTATTGAGAATTCGCTCTAAGGTGATAAATCATTTAACTGTATCTGACTTGATCCATGGTCTGGATCTCACTACTCTCTTTGTTGAATCGTTCATGCAGACCTGATCACAACTGAGTCCGATTCTTGTAAACACGGATGACAACAGCTTAAGTTGATGCCTCTGTTTCAAAACACATTCTCTTTAAACCTTTTTTTATTGCCGACATTGAAATTTTGTACTTTACAACGATGAAACCAAACCGAAACTCAAGCCAAAAAGGGAGCAGACCACTAGATCAGGTAAATGATGCCATACTGTATTGTTCAACCATCTCTAGTCTCTGACTTGGCTATCTGCATTGGATCCTACCAAAGATCATCAACAAAGAAACTTCACGATAATTAATTTACACCTAAAGATATTTTACCATTTATTAGTTTAAGTTAGTGAGCCAATACAAAGTAAAAGCGTATGCCAAAGTTTAGTATCTTGGGAAAAAACAATAACGCTATACATACTATTTTAGGCTGATGTCCCAGGCCTTCCTTGGAGAAAGCTTTCATCTTTGTCTCTTTTTCACAAATCTTAAACCATTCCATTTCACGCTCGATAGGCTTGCACGCATCCATTAAAGCCTGCTAGTAAGAGGTATGTATCAGAAAGAGCAACATAATGTCAATAAGGAAACAACTTTACAAGTAATCAAAACACAATGTAAGCATCATACTTTAAGCATTAAAATATCCAAACCAAAACAAATGTGAGACAGTGCCTACCCTTACAAGACAATGTAAGTCCTAGCAAACAATAATCATATAAGATATTGTTAATGTAAACACAATTTCATCTATGTAACCTGTAACATCAAATCTAATATTCTCCTTTCTCAAGCTATATACACGAAAACTGAAAGTGAAAAAACCTTTTTATCCTTAATCTGGATTGTATCCATGTCTTAATCTAGTTTCTATACCACCTCCAAAGTTTGTGAAATTCTTTCGTAAAATCTACCTCATATTATCCCTTCTAATTCGCATTAACACTATCGTAAGCTTAAACCATGAGATTTCGTCATAAATATTACATAATAAACCTATAACATCAATGAATTAATGAAACTGGATACAATTACACTTACATTTTTCCATTATTATCGAAACATCAACACCTTCTTGAACATTTTATAACACCTGATCACTCACTCATAATCTTGTTGCTTTATTTAGTCTCAATTGTAATAAAAGACGAATATTTCCTCTGAAATGTAACTTACTTTAAAATAAAATGTTTCATAACTTATATGACATCGAGTTAGACAATTAAAATATCTCTATTTTGTTTTCCCTTAGACTAAGGGGTGTGGTACCGACCATTGAATCAAATCCATATCCAAATAGGTATATACCGTCATTGATGTTGGTTATTGGAAGAAGACGATCTAAAGCCAAGAAGGGATGACTAAGCATGTTTGAAGGCTTTGATGTCTCCATGGATGCAGATGAGAGGAATGGGAAACCCTAAATGAGAAGCGTATTCTATTTCTCTATGGCTGCAAATGAGAAGAATGAGACTTACTTTTTAAGACATGGGCACTCAAAGGTCTCACATTTAGCATTCAATTGTGATTTATTAGGTTTTATGAGGGGGTTAATCTAGAGATGAATATAAAGTGTGCATTAGATACGTATACAATAGACATTATATGTTGTACATGAGGGGTATAAGAGGAAAAAAATGACCAAAAACGAAGATTCATGAATTGACCCTTAAACTCCCATCTTAAATAGTGATGAAATTACCTTTGTGAACATTTTTAGTCCTTAATAAGACTATGGGGTGTGGGTTGGGGGAAGGGATCGGGGAGCTGATGTGGCACCCCTCCCCCAACGGGAACACCACACCCCCTCCCCCCCCCCCCCCCCCCCCCCCTTCATATTTCGGTGAGCAAGGGGAAATCTCCCCGTCTGCCCCGAGCTCATTTTTATTATTATTATATTATAAAGTGGGGTAGAAAGTGGAGGGAAAGAGGGAAGGGGGAAGGGGAACACCACTCCCCTTGATGGGGGAAGAAGAGGAGAAAGATGAGGTGGACTTGGAGGGGGAAGGGGAACACCACTCCCCTTGATGGGGGAAGGGGAACACCACTCCCCTTGATAAGTTATGAAACATTTTATTTTAAAGTAAGTTACATTTCAGAGGAAACATTCGTCTTTTATTACAATGATAGTATGTATATACATATAGAAAGTGTATAAATACGTTTCCTTTTTTCAAAGTTTTCATGTGAATGAAACTTGGAATTAGTACAATTGATTAACTAAAATTCTTGCAGTGGTAATATTCCACTTGAAGTCGTAGTACCTGACAAACAAAAGTATATATGTGTGAGGTTGCTTCGTGTCTCGTAAAGCGAGGATTTTTTATAACATATCGTATGCAGTAAATTCATGTTACATGTTACGTATCACGTATAATTTTCGTAATTCACTTGACTTAAATAATTTTGTGTATATGGATATTTCATTGTCAATTTGTCATATTAAATTACTTTGTTTATATACGAAATCAATAATCGTATAAGACATTAAACATACTGTACATGACGAGATTTTTTGTCCGGGAGAAAACAAATTGATTATGTTTATGTGGTAGACATGCAGATGGATTTCTTTATATATGTACAAACTCTCATAATGGGTATGATAGTTATGATATAATATTATTGTTGCACTACAAGGGAAAAGAAAAGTTTTGAAAAAATATGTAGCGATCAAGTTTCATCGTTGTTCCTAGACATGTAACGACGACCACATTTCAATTCGTCACTAGAGGTTGCATCGCTTAAAGTACCTATTCTTGTAGTGTTGGCCGTTACATCAGTGGGAAACCTCAGTAAAAACATGTGTACCAACTTAGTAGGTACCACTATTACTAGTTGCCACTGAGCAAAGTTTCCACTAACGATATAAGTTGCCAACGACCCTTTGCTGCTCATGCACGTCTTCAAATAATGATTAGTTGCCACTTGCCTAGTTGCCTCTTGCCTCTAGCTAGGGGCGCAACTTCTTTAGGGTCCGAGGGGGATTTTTGGCGTAGTAATATAATTTTGCGATTTTCGTAGGTAAATTGAGTCCGGGTTGAATCCGTCCCCCACCAATTTGATCTTCCGGTCACTACCAATCGAAAAAAAATTGAGTCCGGCCCCCACCGATTTAAGAACCAAGTTTCGCTTACCTCAGGTCTAATTAATCACATTTTTCATGCAATGTTTAACCATCAACGTGAATTCCACCGGGGACAAATCCACTTGGAACCCCTATGGTCTAGGGTGTTCGTCTCTTCGAACTATTAAGATTCTATGGTGCGCAAAATCAAAAAAGCATTGATAATGTACACACTCACACCTTCAAATGATATAAATGTTTATTTCAAACTTTTGTTTTCCAGGTAAATCTTGATTTACCTAAAATTCATCAACATATATTATGAAACTTTTTACCTCATTTAAAATATACAAAATAGAACAAGATTTAATTATAAACTTATTCAATTAAAAAATTAAATAATACGTTTAAAATGGAAACACAAAAGCAGTGTGGCGCATGATTTGGAATGTTTTGATGTGTCGCCTTTTTACAAAAATAACTGTATATTACTTTTGTGTGATGAATGTATGATGATTTATCTACATTACAAAAAGACTAATTGAATAAAATAAATAAAAAAGTAACAGAATAAGTCATTAATGGATTCATCCCACGACAGTGACTCAGTGAGTGGTTAGGTTTCTAATTTTCGAAAAGTAGAAACATGTAAAACAAAATTTGTTTTCTTACCCAGTTAATTACTTATAAAAGAAATGTTCAGTATAATTTGCTTACAATACATAACAACATTAACTTGAAAAGAAAAAAAAGAAAAACATATAATATATACAAATTTAGAGACATTTAAATGGACATCCAAATTTCTAATAATGATAGATTTATTGTGTTACAATTCTGTTATTTTAAACTAATACATTCATGCATTATATTTTGAATATATTATTTGTAAGTTACCAGATTCTTCAAATTCATTAGCCATTTAATGATTTGGTTGCAACATATTACACAAAGTTTTCATATCCGATTATAGAAATATATAGTTGTTCATATATATATTTTACAAGTTACAAATACAAAATGTTATACCGTACGTTTTCATATAACATATTAACTACTACTATCGAACAAATAGTTATATTTATGTTATAAAATGTCATTTAACGTCATGTTATATGGTTTTTCATTTGACTTGAAGATTTATTGTGTATACACACGGGTCACTAACCTAGTTACTTATAAAGAAATGTTCAGTATGTTATACATAATTCCTTCAAAAAAAACTACTTTTACAATTTGTTTTAAGAATCCACTACTTTAATTACAGAAATTTTTAATGATTTCATAACCTAGTTCTTTATAAGTTTTTTCATTCCTTAAAACTTTATGATTATTTAATCAACTTTAGAGTTAAAATGCTTGTTTATTCATATATGGATTACAATATTATTTCTAGTAGTTTCATACACAAGTTGTTTAATGTTTTTTAGATCCTTAAAGCTAATTTATGATTGTTAATCAATTAACTTTGAATGTTTCTTTCTCTCTCTATCTACACTTGTTCAACTTTCTAGTTTTCTCTCTCTCTAAACTCTACTTACAACGTACGTCACGTGTAAACTTACTGTAGATTCTTTTGTTCTATTTAGGGTTCACCTTTATAAGAACAAAGAGATGCACATGCACTCTCAAACCATTCTTCAATAAAAACATCCAAAAGGCTCCTTTGTTTTGGTCTTCAATTCGTCTTATACTTCAAAGTATTTTCCAAACCTTAAAGACACATAATTCTTCCAAGAAACACCATCAAAACACACACAAACAAATCTTGCCAAATTGCATATGAAATGGCATTAGAGACAATAATATATCCACAAGGGCAATTTGGTAACTTCGGATATGATTACATGTTGCAAGAAGATCATATTTTTGGTGGCCTTTTGGAAGCTACCAATAATAATAATAATATTAACCATCATCAAATACAAGATGCATATTGGGGAGATTACTCTTCATCTTCTTCTGTAATGCATGTCAATGACCCGTGGGAACCTAAATCGTCTCCGGAAGAGTGTACGGGTGGTGACATGAAGATGGAATCGCCACCAAGCACCGCGGTTGGCCGGAGAAAGCGTAGGCGTACCAAGAGTGGAAAGAACAAAGAGGAGTTGGAGAATCAACGGATGACTCATATTAAGGTCGAGCGCAACCGCAGGAAACAGATGAATGAATACCTTGCGGTTATCCGGTCACTCATGCCATCTTCTTATGTTCAAAGGGTAAGAAATAGTTAAAATAATTTACCATATTCACTGCTAGAAAACTGGGTATTTGTGATCGTAGTTTTGTTAACAAAACGCGTTAACTATTTTTATTTATTTATTTATTTTTTTTGAGGTGGTCGCAAAATCTGTGACTTTTTTTGCCACTTGATTGAGAGCGATAGCTAATTTTGCGACCGTTATGATTTTCTTTGCTATTTTTAAGATCTAGTTTTTTCTATAGTTTTAGTCACGATCGTTTATTAATAATTTTAGTAATCAAATCAACTTATTCTAAAGAATAATATACACACAGTACATCAATGTGTTTCGAGTAAATTTCAAGCTCAGCTAATTTATTTTTTGGTATTTTAAAAAGAATGTTGGAAAAAGTTGTTTTTCTAGTTTTATGTTCTACAAATTGTTTATTATTATTTTAATTAATTATTGGAATAGCCTAATAGGTCCATATGTTGTATCCACACTAATGCTAAGCGAAAAAAAAATATATAAGCATTAAAGAATTTAAAATACTGATGATGAGTAAAGAAAACAATGTTATAAAAATCTATATATATTAATATTCCACAGGTTTATATCTCACATGGCACTTAAAAATGCCCTTAACTTTTAAACGTTAATATATTTTATATACGAGATTTTTTAAAGAAAAAATTACACCAAATTAACGAGCGTTTTATTATCTTTCCAATGAGTACCATAGTGCTATATAAAAAACGGAGAAAAAACGAATATTTTTTATGGAGTTTTGTTTTTAAATATATTTTACTGTACTAATAAATCACTACTTAAGGTTTTTTATATTTGAATAAGAAACGATAAACAAAACTTTATAGGCAGATATTTATTTTTTTATATTTGAATATGATAACTTATGGCAGAGATTTGTTCAAAATAAATGATGATAATAATAATAATAATAATAATAATGTTATGTTATCATATTAGATATTTTATTATGCTATATTAGATATTTAAACCCCGGACGCTCCCGAAATAAAAGCTAGTTAATTTAATATTGATGAATAGTTAGGCTATAAAAATCTTCAGCGTGTACAGCGGTCGTTATGAATAATGAGTAGAACTCTTCATGCTTCTACGGATTTTTGCACCGATAAAAATTGAAAAAAGTTGAAAAAAAAAACTACCTTTGTATTTTCTTATTTGACATATATTTTTCAATCATCGTAAACTTAGTCGGTAAAATAATAAATTATGATTACCACCATTATTAAAAATTAAAATTAAACATAATATATACTGCTTTTATATATTCTAAATTCAATAGAAGACAGGTCGTATCACCAATGAACATCATCTCGTGAACCTTACTATTAATGCATAAAAATTATTGACATTGTTTGATCGATAAAAAACTGTAAAGAATATCTTTTATTTCCTTTTGAATTACATTATGTATATACATATTTATTTAGCATTTACACTTTTTAAATTTTGAAGGAAAAGTCGTCAATATCATTTTTTTATATCATATATATTCGTCTGCTCCACTTTGTTTATTTACGTACATACAAAAATTCCAAAATTCACTACAGAATCAATTGCATTTCGAATCACAGTGTCATAATATTGATCTTATGTTTTAGAAAAATCAATTATATTTAGCACCTTGGTTTTTTTTTTTAATTGATAAAAAGAAAATTATCGCAAAATAGTTTTAAAATATTAATAGGACAATTATATAAGTAAGCCTTTGGGAATCTTGTACATTGTGCTTTGTGTGTATTATAAATTTCATGTCCGGACTATTAGTAGCTATAATATTGGCCTATGGTTTTTGTTTTGTCAACCTAGTGTCAATTCTTTTATACCTGTCTATAAATATAAAAATAGCCCAACTATCATTGATCGGTGCATTATATTTGTATGTTACTGAATGACATTTTCAACAATAAAAGTAAACGGGCAACAAGTTATGTGCTATAACTCCTTATGGCGAAACCAATCTTATTATTGAAATGTGTTTATAAAAAAGATATATGATTTAATTAATTTTATTTGTTAAAGAATTATATTTCAATGAATACTTTTTCAGGGTGATCAAGCATCAATAGTTGGAGGAGCCATAAATTTTGTGAAAGAATTGGAGCAACAACTACAAACCCTAGAGGTTCAAAAAAGAGCCATCAATGCTTACTCTCCACAACTAGCCCCTCAACCCTTTGGTTATTTCTTTTCATTCCCACAATATTCTACTCATCATACCAGCGACGAGGCTGGCGGTTCAGCCACCACTGCCAAGAATCAGCTTCCCGCTATGGCGGACATTGAAGTTACAATGGTGGAAAGCCAAGCAAACATTAAGATACTTTCGAAGAAACGGCATAGTCAGCTCTTTAAAATGGTGGCTGGTCTACAATGTTTATGGCTCACTGTTGTTCATCTCAATGTCACAACTGTTGAGGAAATGGTTCTCTACACTGTTAGTGTCAAGGTAATTATTTTCCATATCCCTAATCTTTTTTCCTATGTCCAAGACTATATATATGCATTCTGATGAATGTTGTTGTCGAAAACGACCCACTCACCTAGCCACCTAGTAGTTATATATATGTCGGTAGATTAAATGATCACAATATATAACTGGCTTTATCTCTAACTGGTTTTATTCATAACAATATAAATGCAAATAAAAAAACAGAATGCAAACAAAAGAAAGTTTTGTTTTCGCTTGTGTGTTTCTATTCCCATTCATTGAATGATATATTTTCAATTCTCACTAATTAAAGTAATACTTTTTGGTCTTTCATCTGGCGTCTTGCTAATTTATATATGTTTCAAGATTAACAAATACTTTGTTTCTTTTGCTTGTTCATTTCACTACAAAGTGTAATTAATAATTAGAAGTTGAATATAAACATATCGAGGGTTGATACAAAATTTATACAAGTTCATATATCTACATTACACGATATAATTCAACATAAAATCCAAAACCTAACGAAAACTAAATCATGATCTTTTGGCGTTTTAGTTTATTTTTAGAGTTAATTCATAAATCTTTATTTGTTGATTTACAAGAAGATATGAAGATTCACATAATCACATCTATTTATTCTTTAAATTATTTTTATTCCAGGATATGTTGAAATTGATACTAATCAAAGCCTAGCATTTAATCTGATTATTAATATTTGTTTGTGTGTGTGTGTGTGTGTGTTTAATCTTTAACAAAACGTTGCCAGATTGTTTACTAATTTATAATAATTGTTCTCGTATATACAGCTTGAAGATCGATGTCAACTGAGTACAGTAGATGAGATTGCAGATGCTGTAAATTGCTTGTTGTGCAAGATTGAAGAAGAATCACTATGTTCTAATTAATTAAGCCCAAATTATTTAAAAAAAAATAGTAATGGGCTTTTAGTTAATTGTAATGTTTTAATTACTTATAAGCAGTAAAGTTTAATTTTCGTTTAAATTTTTTTTTAAAATAATAATATGGGTCTTTAGTTAATTGTAATGTCTCAATTACTTACAAGCAGTAAAGTGTAATTTTCATCTTTTTTTTGTACTTTATTCCAATAATATCTTGTTTAGTAAGATGTAATTTAAACTTTTAAACATCTAAATGCAAGTATGCAACAAACAAAAAACGGTCTGGAAGCAAGAAAAAAAATCTTAGACCGAATCAAAAATAAAAACATTAAGAAAAAACTACCACTGCACCTTAGCTGGATTGGACATGCTTTTGTAAAAAAAAAGTTGGATTGTACATGTTCAAGCTTTTAACAATTAAGATCAATGGACAAGTTCATAAGCTGATTATGCTGATCGAATTAATCAAAAATTGCAGTTAAGTATTACTATTAACCATGCATAGAAAATTTTGCAACGGAGTGTTAACGAAAAGGAAAATATGGGAAAAGTTAATGATTACTAAATAATGTAATATTATGATCAATGAATGTTCCAAAAGTATCATAAACTGAATTAGATATGGTGTGGTGAATTATAGAGAGTAATGTTGCAAAACAAGGACGAGTTGATCGATTACTCTCTGAGTACTCATTCCAGGTAGGTCGCCGACTATAGTCGAGTTGGCCGAGTACTCCGAGTACTCCTCGCATAGGCCGATTTAACCCCCGAGTACTCCCCCGATTAGGCTGGGTACTCGCTCCAAGGTAGGTCGCCGACTACAAGCCCAAACTGAGTTTTACAACACTGATAGAGAGTAAAGTATTATTTTTGTCTCTATAGTTTCATTCAAAAGTTTTGTTTTTTTTTTCATCTAGGTCTTTGGGTTTTCCAGATTTTATTATTTTATCCCTGGTTAACTGTATCCATTATATAACGTTACATTTAGGGCAGTTTTGTCGTTTTATGTAGTTGTTGAATCACACAAATTGTCCTCTAGTTATTAGTGAAATTGCATCCTATGCCATTTATGTTAATTTTTCACTTCTTATGTCATTTCTTTTCTATCTTTGCTACACCCTATGTCTTTTAGGGTAACAACCGTTAAAAAACATGGTTAAGTCATAAAAGTTTTAAGCACGATATGGGCATTGGCGTGGGCTTTTGTGGCTCGATTTGGCTGAGGTGCGTGGCGGTGGTTTTGATGGTGGTTGTTCTCGGTGGTCACGGAAGTGGGGGTCCGGTTTACGACGGTTAATGGGTTGGTGTTGAGGATGACAACAACAGATCTTGTGTGTTCAGTGAGGGTAGGAGACGGTATGTGGTGGTTTGGGTGATGTTATTGACTACAAGTGGTTCTTGGTGGAGGTACTAGAGTTTTGGTTGTCGGGTCACAGGGTGGTTTGAATCTGGGTTGGGGGCAGTTGTGGTTGAGGCTAGGTGGTCTCCTCGATGGTGGTCGTGGTTTGGTTGATGTTTTAATGGCGGTTGTTGGTGAGTTTTGGTCAACAAACATGGTGACGGTGGTGTTTGGTGTCATGGACATGGAGCAGTTTGGTGGTCACGGCCTCGGTTGTGGTGGTCGAGGTGGGTATTTTTGTTAAACTTAATTAAATAGGTTTTTTTTTTTTTGTTAAATTTATAAAAAGCTATTTAATTAAGGTGAAATGACATGTCTGACTTAACCAGTTTCTAAATGGTGGTTACCTTAAAGGATATATGGTGTAGCAAAGTTGGAAAAGAAAAGACATAAGAAGTGAAAAATTAACATAAAGGACATAGGATGCAATTTCACTAATAATTAAAAGAAATTTTTTGTAACTCTCTCTTATTTTAAATAAGAAAACTCTAGTTCTCTCTCTTGGAACATTCATCTCCCAAAGCACAAGACTACTTAGGCCATCTCCTACCACAAACCACCACCACCACCTCCAGTCACCATTGCGTATTGTCGCACACCTCCTCCATTGGTTAACCATCGGCGATCCCAACTATTGATTTCAAGATTCGGCCTCCTCTTGTGATACCTGGCAAATTCAGGTTAATTTTCCTACAAACATTAATCATTTATCTTAGTCAAACATTTACACACTAGACTTAACTGGGTTAATAAAGGTGTCGAAAATACATAATCACTCACGAAATGATAATTGGGTGAATTATCGGATCACACGCACGAGATTTATACGCCAAACATGTTGGTGAATTCAAAAAAATAATTATAGTACAATAGGTGTTAAACAATTTACAATTATATGTATATGTGAATTTTTGTGAAATTACTTGTAATTGCATGAGTATGTGTTTACGTGATATCGTATTCGTAACCGACACCGAAAATATTTGAGCCAACTAGTTAAATAACATGTTATTCATTTTATGTGAATTTTAAAAAACAAAATAAGCCCAAAACTAATCAACAAGCCCAACCCAAGGCCCAACCCAACACCCTAGGCCCAAACCGTGGTCAGACAAGGCGTCGCGTATGGTTAAAGTTCCTTTAATGACATGTTATGAACATCATCATGTTTTCAAACTAGTTAATCGTCCAAACCATATTGTTTCTCCTAGACTAGCATAAACCCATTATACAACATCATCATGCAAGCATAAGACTCAAAATTCTAAGATCTAGTTTATCAAAGAATTCACATAAAGCAAGATCAAGATCTAACATACATCCTAGTGTTTTAATCCTCAAAATCAAACGTGTATTCTAGGGTTCTATCACAAATTGGGGATGGAATTACAATTGCAAAGAGTATTAACGGCTAGATGTTTCAAGGCTTAGGTGTCAATATTCATCAACATCAAAGATGGACAAAAATACATTTCATTACTCTAGAACATGCAAACCCTAATTTCAATTCAAAATATAAATAACCAAATTCATTTGACAAGTTATTGGCATAATAATCAAATAACAAAAGTGCATTCAAAACAAGATTAAACTAATGAATTGATTGTTCAACTATCACAAATACAAATACAGGATAAAAATACCCAATTGTTTCAAGAATCCTAATCTTACAAGTTTACACTGGCAATTACTAGGTAATTAGCCACACATGGTTGTAAGACCTTTAATCATGGATGAAAAGATGGAGAGAACGGCCATTGATGATCTTTGAGTGATGTAGATAATAATGGATGATAATAGGATTGTGATTGGTGGTGTAGGATGATGAACTTGATGAAAATTGGGATGATTTGGATTATTAGAGATGATGTTGGATGTTAATGGTGTTCAAAGATGCATTTTCCAATCTCCAAATGTGATTATAGTGGTTCCCATCCAAATCAAAGTGGGCAACACCTCGTTAAACCCCATAAAAATGAATTTCAAAGCTTAAATCAGCAGTGGCGAAAGCCACTGCATGATGTTTGGTGGCCGACGAGAATGGCCAGGCGACGGCTTCATGCCCATCGCCGACGGAAAGTGCTGGTTGACGCAACTTTGTACTGTCTACGGGTCAAGCTATGGTTTCCTCGGCAGTCGGCCATGGCCTGATGCCTCGTGGTCGACGGGTTTAACTCTATTTTTCTAGTTTTTTAACTTTTTCTTCTTTTGGCTCATTAAGCTTCAAAAATGCACCTTAAACTCCTTTAGACCTACAAACACAAACCACATCAAAGTAGTGAGTGCCTCCAAAACCATAAAATCACATTAAAATGCAATATTAAGTACGAAAAACATTAGACTTTAAACCACGTATCACATCCCACACTTATCGTTTTGCTTATCCTCAAGCAAACTTATTATACACTTTCACATTCACCAAACACAAACCGCACTCACCATCCTCATACTCTGATGAGTTAAGGTTTAAAGTCATACTCAATTCTTATGTGTTATAATCATATGCTTACTCAACAATTAAATGAATGAATAGATTAAAACCAAGTGGTTGCCCAAGATTATCCTACATTTTGTAAGACCCAACCCATTAAACAATAATTAACTCAAATTTAATCATGATTTTTTTTTTTTACATTTTAAGAAGTTTCTGATTTTTCATATCATAAAGGGTAAAATACATAAGGATGGTCCTAGATTTTGTGAATTTTTGTTTTAACATGGCTTAATATACTTTGTACGTTCATGTTAATAGATAACCCGCACGTGCCATTTATTAGTCAGTCCAACTAAGACCTATGCGACTATACAATTACTTGGTTCTTACCGATACATCTATTGTACGATTGGCATACATATCAAAGTTTTATGACTCGCAAGATTTTCATGCACTACGTGCGTAGACAAATTCATTTTATTTGTCCATATGGGGAAATGATGGTCTTGAGCCTATTCGGTTCCATGTTTTGTCCGCTTCGCATACGGTGCCATCCCTTGATCATTCATACCACAAATACACATGAAAAACGTTTAGTATTTGGGTAAACGGGTCAAAGTATAACTAAACAAACAAAAATATAGGTCAGGTAAGCCGTCGCGTCGCATGACGGCTTCCTTCCCTCCTGTCGTGTGGCGCGACAGGTGCTTTTCCCTGAAGTTTTCTTTGTCGTCTCCTTTTTATACTTGGCAAATTTTCAAGGATTTTTCACCAACTTAACCCAACCTAAGCCCACTTTTAGTTCTAACATCTTAAGGGGAAATTCCTTCTTATTGTAGTCTCAACTCTTAGTTTCCCATTCGGTTAAACAACAAAACTAAATCATTTACTCGATTTTGGTACACAATCCAAATCGACCCGTTAAGGACTATACCCAATTAAAAACCACTTATACTTGTATATTCATTTGAGCTTTTTACCCAAATGACCTGTTAAGTCACAAAGCACTTTTTAACTTGATATCTAACTTGTTTGTTTGTTTGTTTGATCCCTTGACCCAAATCGATCCGTTTTCATGATCAATCTTAATCATAATTTTCAATCCCAACTATACCCTTGTGGGAAACTTCTCATTCTTTCAACCCATAGGAATCATTGTTTGTTTAAAATCCTTAATTTTACCACGTCAATATGTTTAATAACATTTACGTCGCTAAGGCCGTAGTTTATACAAGTTTCTCTTGTGAAATCTTTCTTGCCAACTATACGCGCCAAGTCGCGCGTTTAGGCTGAGGAGGCATCTTAACTTAGCAATTCATTAACCACACATCACGTGGGTTATTTTTTCCATTTTAAGGCTCAAAGGCCTTTTACTAAGTTTAGATCTTACCGAAAAAGATGACCTGTTATCATGACCATGCATATCACTCGTGGATCCGTTCCATTACCTTGTGACCCGTTTATGAGTTCTTGGTATTTCATGTCATTATCGCAATGTATCTTGCAAATGTCACACTAGAAAAGTACAATCATCAAATTACTGAGTTCAAATGGTGACACCATTTGACCCAAAATTACCCATTATCATTACCTTGCATACATATTATCTTTTATCATAGTTTAATTAATTCAAGTATCTAGCATATCACTAGAATACTTGCATAGCCAATTTCCTATTTTTTTAACCGTCTCAAATGAGACTTACCGTTTTCCGTTTATTTAGAATCTAACCCTACGCTTGGGTAAATTCTAATTTCCCATATTACCCTCTTATGTGTAAGTACTATTCATTTTCTAGCAACTTAATAGTTGAGCAAATTTCACTAGTCTAACGGGTTTTTTTCTTTTTCTTTTTTTTACTTATGAATGGACTCATTAGTATAAGTCACATACCTTGGCCTCCATTCAAGCGTCCTTTGACATGTTCGCTCATTTGATCCATTCCTTAAAGCTTCCATCTAGCTCGACAAGATCAAACTTCATAATACTCACAAGATTAGTCTAGTTAGTCATCATATCAAGTGACTACCACATCTCAAGAGTTTATGAGTTTATACACATAATTTCATTCAACTTTAGCTTTAGATTAGATTGACTTTTAAAAATCAAGCTCTTAAGTATGTACATGTGCACTAACTTAGAACATAGTTAGCGTACTAATAGCGATTGTATATTTAGAATAGTTATATTATGTACATCTTTGTGATTGTATAATTATATCTCTCCTAAAATAAAGGAGCCCAATGTAATTATAAATATTCTTGTAATCAATCAAGAAATGCACGGTTTACATTCTATCATGGTATCAAGAGTCCAGATACACCAACTCTAGACCAAAAACCCTATCGTCCCTCTTTCTTCTTCCTCTGTCGTCACCCCTTCCCTGCTGTATCTTCTTCCCATCACCCCTCTTATCTCATGACGATGACAACACCACCACCCCCTACAACTCCCTCGATCAATGTGGAGTCCAAAATCCACCATGCTACAACGGTCTCCAACATAAAAAAAATTCATTCCCATAACCCTGGAGATCGAATCCTCTCAATACTCATCCTGGGCAACCTTGTTCAAGATACACTACAAGGTGTTTTTGGTCCACGACCACCTTTCTCCCAAACCCACAGTTGCCGCCTCCTCCACTAATGAACCCTCCAAACATATCAATGATTGAGATCGTCTTGACGCCATTGTTTTACAACGGATATATCGTACGATTTCGAAGGATCTTCTACACACTATTATAAACAATACCACCACTGCCTAGCTATGATGTTTGGAAGGCAATCGAAAATCTTTTCCAAGATAATAATAGTTCCCATGCCGTATACCTCATGTACAAGTTTTTAAACACACGGTTGGATGGTTTTCCTAACATCTCGGCCTACTGCAAGGAACTCAAAGTCTTGGCAGATCAACCTGCCAATGTTAATGCTCCTGTAGATAATGACAGATTGGTGCTATAATTAATTGTTGGGTTGAATGAACAGTATGAAGGCATTGCCAATTTGCCACAATCCTTCAATAACATAACCGCTCCCAACCTTTTACACGGCCCATTCTAAACTCATACAGATCGAGACCCGTAAAGCTGAACAAGCCCTTTATGCATCCAAAACCGCCTCCACTGCCCTAACCGCCTCCACCACCCAAACACCCTCAACCGCCCTTCTCCCCTTCTCCCCTGAAGATAAATTATTACTGTGAATAACCCGTTGGACCCTGGTTAAGAAACGAATAGATTTTGGCGCTAAGCCAAGGTTATCAAAGGCCAAGGGAGCAAAGACATGTTAGTTCTCTGCACAAGCTTTAGCATGCTTATCCATTTTCTTTGATTCCGCATTTCTCTATGCTTGTTTAGTTACAAACTCATTTTCCCTTAAACCAACCAAAGGAGATACCCCCGTGAGGTCCACATATGCATCCCCCCCCCACCCAACCAAAGACGAGCAGATCCGCAGGTCGCAGAGTATGTCTCCCTTCCGTAGGGTCCGTGACAAAACTCACAGGGGCCTCCTACTTGGCAGAAATCCCAGCTCTTCTCAATATGTCCCACAAAACGTCTCTCACCCAGTCATACCGGTATATGAAACCGGAGAGCTCTTTGCAATGAACTGTGTGTTCCCCATATTTATCCATACAAGCTTTACGATAGATCGGGCATGTTTCATCTTACGGATACATATGGATCATCAACCAGTATGTGAGAATAGCCCTGTATTCTACTTCGGACATGCATTTACCCAAGCCCTCAATCGGGATAACGGACAAAAAATCTTGAGCATGGGGACACTTCAGGCATTCAATCACCGCCTTCTGGTGGTGGGACAACTCAAAAACTTATCCCAGGCTCCGAGCGATTTTGCTAAACAGAGCATTTACCAAAGTTTTTTGTGACTTTGAGGAGGCGATGTCCTTATTAGAAAAACCTCCAATGTCAAAGTCCGGGAGAACGACATTTAAGCGTTCGAGTGCCTGCTAATAGTCCGAGTCATGCCTGATGACCCCACTGTTCCGAAGGATATGATCCTGTAGCCCACAGGACTTAGCTATAAACGCCACAAAGGCATAAACCCCAACATCTTGGAGGCCCAAACCACCTTGACGCATCATCATGGATGCCAATCGTCACTGTAGGTACCCCGAAAAAAGGTCTGCCACACACAACCATGTCTTTTATAGCTTCCCGGATGCTATCATCAAAACGAGATAACGCATCCACTATAAAATGGGGTTGACAGGTACACAACCCAAAAGGTAACTTAGCAACACTCATGCATGCCCTGAGGAGGAGTTCACTTTGGGAATCCCTAAGGCAGGGCAAGAGTTTCATAAGGTCAACCGCACCCGAGGCCCGCCGCCCAACCAGATCCCCAATTATGGGTGCAAATGAGCTGAGTAGCTCGCGAGCTACCCAAGATCGGCTCGGTAAAAAGCTCGAAACGAGCCAAGCCTTATTAAGCTCGAGCCGAGCTTAAGCCTAAAACAAAGTTTTTTTACTTATCGAGCTCGAGGCTAAAACAAAGCTCGTTTACATATGAAGCTCACCAGGCTCGTCGAGCCTTATCGAGCCTAGTATAATATTAGGTTTTTTAATATTTTATACTATTTACCCCACATTTAAAGTTGTTTGATAAACGAGCCTAGCCGAGCTTTTGACTTATCGAACCTAAATGAGCCTATTATAGATATTATTTAATTTAATATATTAACTAATAAACACTAAAGGAGCTGAGCTCGAGCTTGAGAAACTACTAACGAGCCGAGCTCGAGCTTTAAAAACAAAGCTCCAACCGAGTCGAGCTTGAGCTCGGGCTCAGCTCGGCTCGTTTGCACCCCTATCCCCAATAAAGCTAGGATATCGGCTAATAGCCCCACCAAGTAGCTAACACCCCCCCCCCCCCCCCCTCCAACCTCTCTGGTCTACCAATCCCTGTCGGTAAAAGCCCATCCTGAATTTCCAGCCCATTACACGTTGTCCAAAAGGCCTCTGTTTTCTTAATTATTGAGATGAAGCCCCAGGGACGACCCCTCTGTGTTGATGATGTCTAAAGCCTTAGCAACCTCATATGCATTACCTATAATCGTCTCATCATCCAAGTACCAAGCAAGAAACGATAGGGTACAGTGTTCATGAACTCATAGAATAAGGGGGTGTAAGGCAAGAGCTTGCTGCACTCCTGTAGTAGCTCAAATACAATCGCTACCAATGTATAACCTAGTAGGCTGGGCGTAAAGGAACTGGACCCACGGATAAATAGACGGGCAACGTTGGTGGTCCTCATAGAGGAAGGCTGTGCGATTTAATTTCAATTTTGAGGGTAATTCAAAGGATGTTATGACTAACTGTTAAGTGTTTAAAAAATAACAGATATGGTAAGAGAGCTACCATTTAGACTAGGAGGTGTGGTTTGATGCCCCGGCTTTAAAGAACCATGTACGTGTTACGAAGATAGTGAGGGTTTTAAAGCCCGTATTTTAATTTTTATGTTGTGGTTTAAAGCCCCTTATCATTGTCAATGACTTATTGTTAATTTAATTTAAAATTATTTCTAATTTATAAAAATATTTTAAAATAAAATTTATAAAATTAAAATAACAACGTACATAACTAAAATAAGATTATACATGTTAAAATTAAAATTACGTAATTGAAATAAAGATGGCTTAATAATTGTAAGCAACGTAACAGGTTCTTAATAGTCGCCAACCCGGAACATGGCAAAATTGTTGGTCATAGATGAATTGGTATAGTTAACGGACCGTATTAATCATTTCATCATTCGTTACCTCTGCGTTGAAGAGTACCTTAAATCTTTAGGACATTTATCGCATGATATTGAACCTACTATGTAGCTCATAAATCTTACGGTGGTTTTGACCCATATCTTGGCATAATTGTGTAAAAACGGAGTTCCAAATATTTTAGAGTGAAATTTTTAAGAGTGAGGATTGTGAGTTGTCTGAAAAAGGTGGGTATTCCCCTTGGTGGTGGGTTTTGATAGCGCCCCTTTTAACAATGCAGTGTTGGTGCGCCACCTAGCTAATGTGGTTGGGGGCGTTACCCTAGACCCCGTAGCCTTATTAATGTTATAATATCAACTTCAAATTTTTTATGGCGTTTCGATTTTGAGAATGAACTCGTCGGAAGACGTGGACTTTATGATATCGCTCCGGTGGATCACCTGCAAAATAGTTATTGTTAGTCTCGCCATAGAGGACCAGGGGGTGTCACGCTGACCACTCTAGCATGAAGATAAGTGTCTTACTTGAATGGGAATAATCGGACACTAATGAAAAGATTAAGATGTAGTGTATGAGCGTTAGGAGAATTCAATGTGTTGGATACCTGATGCAAGATTCAACATACATGGGATCGGGAAGAGCCTTGCACCATACAAGGGATCGGTAAGAGCCTTTAATTTCTCTCACCTCATTATGACCGCTATACCGCTTGGTCCGATTCCAAAAGGGTGTTAGTCAGGGGTTAGTGAACCTGCTCCCTGTTGAATGACAATGATATCCCGTCGGTCCGTATACAATGGTTTAAAACTCAAAAAAAGGTTACGGGCATGTAGTAAAACACTCCTTTTTGGCTTTTACCATCAATAATGAATCCATTTACCATAATGTCGTCCTTGCTCAATTATTTTAGTTCATATATTCCAAGGTTGTTAGATGTTTTTTTTTCTCATTGGTAATATTCTGCGTAAATCATGTCAAAAACATAAGGCCCCATGCATATTTTCATGATAAAAGCAATTTACTTTAATGTCAATAATGTGTAACATCATATGTCAAATCCGTAATTGTTACTATTTAACTTTCACACGAATGCATGCAGCCATACCTTTTCTTAGATATGTATTAAAGCAAATGCATGTTTGGATCTAGAATTACACATGACAAGAGAAATGACCAACTCTTTGGTTGAAATTAATAAAAAGGTCGAGTCCAACGACTTCTCTCCACTTGCATGGGTCAAGTGTTGTGTTCACTGTGTAAGAGGTACGTAAATAAAGATGACAAGGATGTTCCTATATATTTTTGTGTCTCATAAATATCATATACAGGGAAGACCAGGGGTGTACCCACACTAAGGCGTGGGGGCACCCGTTCCACTTGAAAAAGAATAGCGTTAATTTTAGGACAAAATCTCGACTGTCCATCTATTGCTACCATACTGGTATCGTTCCGAATTAATACCGATAGAAAAACATCCTTGCCAGTTCCATAACAATATTATCTCTATATGATATTCAATTTACGTTTTTTTTAGTTTCGAATTTAGTTTTTTTTTTTCTTTTTTTTTTCAATAGCAGTAGATTCCAGTAACTCTTAATGGCGTGAGAGTTGCTGAACCTCCTAGTTCAATGGCTGATTTTTTTAAATAAACACATAAAATAGTAATGTTTTAATACACGTTTTTAATAGAGACAAGTTTATTAATAAATTCCAGATGTTGCACGCAGTGACATTTTTCAGTAGTAACGTTTTTCATTTTTTTTCATTTTAGTAGCAACGTTTTTCAATTTTCGTAAAAAAAAAACAAATTTTCCACTACGCGCGCGAAGTTGAGCCGCAACGTCCGCATCCCCTGGTTGTAAGCTGGATCCGCCCCTGGTTGCACGGAATTCGAAAGAATAAAAGGATTATTTCTTTTGACTGTGGATATTCACCCCTAGACGACATAAATTCACATGAAAATTTTTTGATGCTACCTACCGTGAAAATTGAAATAATTTAGCTTCATGTGTCAAAATCAAAACTAATGGACAAAAACACATAAAATTGTCTAATTACGGTTACATACATTGTTCTTTTCTCAGAGTTTAAATCCAAATCCAACCTTTCAAACATTAATTGATTATAATAAGCAATCATTAAGGTTGTCATTATCATACTTTTGAAAACTTATATAGGTCACACTAATAAAAAGAACATGAAATTACTGTTATACATATATTAGAAATATATATCAACAAATGATGGCGTACGTTACATTTTTTATAGATATGTACGTATTAGTATAACAATGTAACAGTCATTGTCTGAATGTCATTAATAGTTTGGGAGAGGAGAGTGAAGAGAATGCATAAAATTGTATTTGGACATTAAAAGGTCAATATTTTGTACCTATGATAATTGAATACAATAGAGGCTATATATAGTGGATGATTATTTACATAATTGACTAGTCAATGAGAGAAATTAGAAAGGGTTCTA